>CM076456.1:29632416-31044916 GCA_038419695.1 Scomberomorus guttatus
CAGTTGTCATATCTACAAGCATAATTGAGTGTCACTGGTTAGAGATGGGCCTGTTGTTTAACACATTCACAATCTGCCTCCGTTATTATTGTAAATTGCATATTTACTGATCAGAAATGGAGATATTGATAGGAGTAGCAAAAGAAAGTAAGGGGAGATGATATAAGGACATATAGCTCTTGTTGTCTCATGGTTTGGTTATGTAAAATATTCCAATAGTTATGAAAAAAATAGCTATTCCACAGTAAAACAGTTTCTGCCAAAGAATGGATTGTCTAAATGTGATGTTTGTTCTGGCTAATGCCTCAAAGACGGTGAGTCTCTGAGCTTTTTATGAAACAAACAGGTGAAGTCAGTCGGTGAATTAGTCTTTAACGTTGTGACCTGTTAAAGTGGTGACACTTGATCAAGGATCCTGAAGAAATGTTAAGCAGATGGAATAATGTCAAGCAATTAGAATATTGGATTTCAGGACCCCCACCCCCCCCAAATTGTTGTTTATTTCCAATAAACAGATGCAGCTTGAACACACGGAAACAATTATGTGTAAATTCTTCCAGCTCACAGGCGGTCCTGGGGCGAATACTGTTTGCAAACAAGTATTTGTTTTTCCCTCTTTTGGATTTGCCATATATAATAATATAAAAAAGAAAGTTTTGAAGAAGTGAAAGCTGACGTGACATTTCATGTGAACTTTTATGTGACTAACCTCTCATGTTACACTGTCAGCATTGTTCTATATCTCTACCATCTGTTGCTTACAATTGGTTGAGACAATAGGCTTTTTTTTTTAACTCTTGTGTGGTGTTCATGTTTTTGTTACTTACCCAATGTTTGCGGGTCTGGTGCACCCACAACATTATTGGGTTTTTAAAACAACACAGCCATAACTATTTATGTAAAAATACTTAACAGATGTTGACTTTATCTCAATTACAAGCAATATAGACAGCATATATGGTTAATATTTGCCATTTACCTCCGCTAGATCACATTTATCAATAAACGAGTGCTATTCGTTTTTTGTGATCAAATATGATTTTTATAAAATAAAACAAAATCTCTTGAACACATATAAATGAAACAAGGTTTTCATCACTATTGATATTTGTTGCTTTGAACTTTATTGCTACCGGCTGCAACCTAAAATTATAAAAACACTTAGTTGAGGAATTTTACTAACACCTCTCTCTCTCTCTCTCACACACACACACACACACACACACACACACACACACACACACACACACACACACACACATATAATTACAGCGGGTCAAGGTAGGAGAGTCAGACACATACATATGCAACATCACTTACACTTACTTCAAGTACTGCAGGAGGTGGTTCTGTGGGTCGGGTTGATCCTGAATCCTCCTCACAGAGGCTGTAGAAGCTGTGGGGGGGTTTTGGAATATGTTGTCTTGTCTGGATTTGAGGTCTTTCCGATGCCTTGCCCAGCTACTCGAGATAGAGCCGTTTGGTGGAGGTGGGGTGGAGGTCTAGGGTGGCGATGGGACTAAGCATGGGGCAGCTGTGAGGAACACTACATCAATGATACACCAAGGACCCTGAACAAGAGGCTGAATGAACACCAGAAACAGACATCAGCTGTTTGAACAAACTCCATCTACTGATGAAGGCCTCTAAAATGTTCCCAATAATAGGACCTTGACTGTTTTTTAATTGTTTGTATTTTACTACAAAGAACTCTGCACCTTGGTTATTCAATAACCTTTGTTTGACCCGTTTATTACTAAACCCGCCCGCCACACGCCGCGCCGCCCACCACCAAATGTAAATTCTCAAAATGTGGGAAACACTGCACACATGCATACTTACACACACACTAACAGCAGGCCCAGGAAGGAGGAAGACAGAGTGAAGGTACACAGCAAACCTTTTTCTTTCATTTTTACCATGTTTATTTGTTTTCACCTACAATTCCCACACTTTTATTACCCTCGGGTCCAGCAGAGCTGAGCACCACATATGTAATATAAATGTGTAGAAAATGCAATTTCTGAAGAAACTGCGTGTGATTGCTGAAAGCTGAAATTGATTGTGTTGCGTTTTTTGAAGCTGAGTAGTAAGACTAAGACTGCCTGCAGGTGGGATTGAACCTTCAACCTCATGTTTCTAAGAAAGCAATGCTATGCACAGAGCTAACATGTGACGCAGCAAATAATGAGCAAGATCAGATTTCATTTTTAGACTTTTAATTGCATTAAAAAAATAAGGGCTGCTGCTCTGACATTTTTATCATTTTAAAGGGAGCTGGAGTCGCATTGAATGATGGTACATAATAAACCTGTTAAGCAACTTTGTTTATAAGAGCAGAGTTATGAGGAGCACTGCTCTGAGCAGGTGTCGCACCCAGGACTTTGCAATCTAACAGGGAAAACTGACCATTACAGGGGTTTAACCACAGAGCCAGAACAGGATCCCTGGAATATGGAGCACATTTTGTTGAGGAAAAATTGATTTGCCTTAAACAAAACTTATAGCTCAGAGATTTGTACATTATTAGTGGCAGCAGGACTTGCTGAGCATGAGAATGTATAATATGTGTACATTGTGTTTAAAGAAAGAGATAATCTGTAAGTTTAAGAAACGGGAGAGAGAGGAGGCACAGCCTGCGGATTAGATCTCAAAAACTATAAGTCCTATGGGAAATATATTAACATTTTGAGAGAGAGGAGGCTTGTGGCAACATTGTAAGGTATGATATGTGCTTGGAGAGTTAAACATGTGGGAGTGAGATGTGTTTAGAACTTTTTTTCTGGTTTAAAAAAACTAAAAAAACTGACTTAAATTGCTCCAGAAGTAAAAAAAAAGTATCACAACACAGAATACAACACAAAATTCAAAGTTTTGTGAATGTTTTAAAGTTTAATGGGCTCTGTAGGATAAGGGATGTCCGAGCACTTGAGTTGGATCAGATTGTCCTACAGACTGCCGTTATACATTTTGATGTTTAAAAATTCATATAAAATCGCAGGAATACGCTAGAAAACAGAAAAGTAATAGCACACATCTGCTGAATGAGCTGCACAATGTGACATTTGAATGGTTTTTCCAGCAAAGTATGCAGCAGTTGAAAAGGTCCAAAAAACATACAGAATGTGTAATAATAAGAAGAAGCAGAATAATAAAGAGTGAGAAGAACAAAGTTTTAGACTTTTCCAAGTTTTTTTTTTTTAGTAAGAAATAAGGTAGCCATGTAAAGTAGCTTTAGCTGCATCCCATATAGCAGCAGGTGGAACAGAAAAATGTTTATTCTCACGGCAAAATTGTGAACGATTTTCCTGAACATATTAACAAAATGTTTCAAATGACAAGTTGAGCTGCCAGAGTGGTGTTGTGGGGATACTGGATTCTAACTTGACGTCTAAATACAGTGGAAACCGCTTATAGTAATCATGGTTACAGTGGTCAACCGCTTATATGGATCAAAAAGCTCGGGACAGAATCATTTTTATACAAATGCTGTTTAAATAATTCACTTATAGTAATCAAGTACTCCGCTTACAGTGTTCATTTTGGGTCTTTTCATACATGACAACACATGGAAAAAAAATTAAAACTACAGTAATTCTATTTTTTTTTAACCTTTTTACCTTACTCTCATGATATTTCAGTTTCTTTTTGCTGTTTCAGTCTATCATGCTCCAATTGAAACATTAGCGGCTCTTTTTGTTGTTCAAAGGTTAACCTGCACCAACACAAATAGGCTGAATTGCTTCTTTCTTTTTTAGAACTCCAGCTTCCACCAAATTCGCCTTCAAAATGGCTTTAATGCTTTCTTTCAAACGCTTGTCACTAATCTCAATATTATAATATTCAGCTATTTTCAAAAACTGATCTTTAGTACACTGACTGAGAAAGCGATCAAAGGAGAATAAAGAAACTCATCTGAAAATCACGTTGTTCATGCTGTTAATGTTATTAGTAACACATGCTTTTCCGACTACAAGTCAGAATGTGTGCTGTGAATCAGGTGCATCTATAAACTGACCAGTCTAGATGGTATTTTTACATAAAAATGACCTTGTAAATATGAATACTCATTTTAGCATTGCATGTGGTGAAATGCATTGGTAGCTTAGCAAATAGCACCTGACAGTCAAAGTACAGACTTGACTTACTTAAATGCTCATTATTTTACATTTTCATTTTTTAATTGTCCTATGAGACAACATTTAAAATAAGTGCTTGTTAATCAGTGCCAGTGCTAAGACTGATAGCTTTAAATAAATAGTTTTCCTTTGTTTCAGCATGTGTGTCAAATGGCTCACTGCCGACAGTAAAGTTTAGACAATGACAGGATTCATGTCCAAAGTACTTTTCTAATTTAAAAGAAAAAAAATCATTACAGCACACAGAAAAATACACACAACTAACTAGCTAATTTGTTGGTTTATAACACACAGAAAACACAATAGGAGGAGATCAGAAAGTGTTTGGACTTCATGTAAGAGAAGTGACTAATGAACTAACAAAAAACAACTTTAAATGTGAGCGGGAAGCCAGTGAGGGATCGTGTCCTTGTCGCTGCGATAGTGATTCCTACTTATTGGTTGGGGCACCTGCACAGAGGACGACGGTATTGACAGGGTCGGGCAGTACGGATAAATTACGGTAAAGTCTAAAAAACTGTTAATACATAAATGACCATACAGGCATGTCTGTTTTTGATCAGTCCAGTGAATTAAAAGGTTTGACAAATGAAGGAACTTCATCATGATACATGATGGATTTGAAAGTGTTCAGGGGCTTTAAGGAGAAGCTACCACTGTTTCATAATTGTATAGCATAACCTCTGATTGTGGACAAATTTGTGATATTTTTTTTTTCTGACTGGTGAAAAGAAGCAGCTGGAAACACAGTGTGTCATGGAGCTACAGTAACCCAGGCCAATAGTGGAGTTAGCAGTGACACAGTGCAGTGACAGGGGGATCAGACGTTCCAAGAAGGAAAAAAAAAATCATTCATGACATCACTGACAAATTATACAGTCACTTTTTTTCTGTTCATATTCAAACTCGAGACACACAAGAGGTGAGGTTTGACAGTAAATGTAATTTATCTCTGTCCAGAAAATTTGATGAAAGACCCACAGACTACAACGAGCATCAGGGTTTTCATACAGACAGTATCTGCAGTAGAGCCATCAGTACTGAACAAAATAATCATTTGCACATACAGGTGTGGTATAAAATAACCTCAAATACACCGTTCAGAAGCATAAAGTTTATATCTCTGGTGCTGTCATTGAGCCATAGCCACAGCTTCCCTCCTCACTGAACTCTCTTTATCCTCACACAAACAGATTAAGTCATCAGACCTTAGCGAGGAACCAGAGATCCAGTGTCCATTTTCCCAGTGCTTTCATGTGCAACACTGGGCCAGTCTAGCCCTCAGGAGCTGATTAATCTGTACGCTATCCCCAGCCTGCTGCCCTGCCCTAACCCACTCTGCTCGCCTCACAACGGTAAAGAGAGAAGAAAAGGAAAGGAAAGACACAA
Source organism: Scomberomorus guttatus (assembly GCA_038419695.1). NCBI lineage: Eukaryota > Metazoa > Chordata > Actinopteri > Scombriformes > Scombridae > Scomberomorus > Scomberomorus guttatus. The sequence goes on from CM076456.1 coordinate 29,637,945, forward strand.
GGTGCAATCCAACACCCCTTAGGAGTTCTCTCCCACTGACTGGGAGTATTGTGGAGCAGCTCAAACAAACAGCGGTGTGTGTGCCAACAGAGGTTCCCAAAGGAGCTGAGGAGAAGCAGGAATACCTACTTGTGGATCGCTGTGGTTCCTCCTCCTCCACTCTCACCTCCCACTGCCCTCAGCCTGGAGAGCGAGGACGTTTCCAAACAGGGAAAGTTCATGCAGCAGCACCTTTCCAGTTGCATTAAATCAAAAATCGCTAGTAGCAGAAGTAATGGCAGTTATGGGATGCAAAATCTAGTCTTTAAAGGATGTAATTTATACATTTGCAAATATTCCAAAATGAAAATAGTAGCATGCACGAGCCTTGCACCTGCATACACACGCATGATTCAAATATTGTCAGAGACATCCTGCAAACACTCTCTGTCGACTACTGTGCAGCCTAGGCCATTGAAATGACTGGTTATGAAAAAGATGAAGGAAAATTAAGTTCCCTTAATACAAACATACACCGTCTCAGATGTCTCTCACAGTGCCACATCAGTGTCTGTGCTGTCAGCAAAGAAAATGCAGCTCTACATTTTTACTTTTAAGATTAAAGTTACCAAAAGCCAGAGAGGAAAATCACACATCTCAGTAAACTGATCGGAAAGCAAACAGAAATTTAATATTAAAATAGAGTTCAGCTGATATTTATCTGTGAATGTCAGTCTCTACCTTTCATCAGGAAGACCATCATTTATATGTTTATTTATGAAGTTGTGTTTATGTATATTCCTCTTTCATGGGTGCCTGCCAAACTCACTGCTTTTCCCCCTTTTTTTTGCCTCCTTTTCCCTTTTTCTCTCCTGTGAATTATTGAGTGGTTTCTGTCCTGGTTTAATTTGGAGGCGACCCATAGCTGGGTTTCTTTAATCCCGCTAGATTTATGGAGGCCTTGCTCTTAGTGGTGGCTGCTGTCATAGAAGGAGAGCGGAGGCAGCCGCCACAGGCCACAGAAAATGAGAAAGAGGAAAGAGGTATAGAGAAGTGGAGAAGGTAGATCCATTAAAGCACTTACAGTTAGACTGGTTAGGGGAGGCCCTTGGGCTCCAATCACCTTATCCACTTTGAGAATACCTTAAAGTACTCAGTCAACATGGCACTTTTTCTTAAATGCTTTCGAAAATCTCTATCTTTTTCCATGTTCTTCCTCTGGCACCCATATGGACCCTCCCTCCCCATCCTAACCTGGGGTAAGGCCTGTCTGGTTTAAACTTTCCACACAGGATTATAGGATGAAAAGTGGGCTCCCATCAACCATAAACGACGTGCTTTCAACAGGATGCAAACAAGACTGTTCCCTCTCCTTATACAAGCATGTAAACGTGTTGGAACACCTCAAAGGGAGTATGAGATTGATGGCTGATCACATTAGTGAATTGAATGACTATTCATGACTCTGTGCGCCGGCGTAATACCTCTGTGTTTGTGCTTGTCATATGTTTGTCTGGCCGGCTGTGCGAGCGAGCGCGACTGGAGGATTCCTGCGATGACAATCCCAATCAATCACGACAGCCACTAGAGTGCAGAGTTCAAGAGCCGTTTTGGCAGCGGGCTTCACTGGGGGGCCTGCCAAGGCAAAGAGACTGAACTGGAGTAATGATTGCCATTAGGCAGCTTTATGAATATTTATGACAAACATCTGCACTGAAAACATCGCATAAATGCTACACAGGACTCTGACTCAGTCATGCTATCCCTCATTCAGAACAGCCAACCAAACAGTAGCTAGACAGCTAATGTCTGACAAGCCTCCAGTGGGGTCAAAGGTCATAGGTGAAGAGGTGTCAGGCACCAGTAGGTAAACCAGGTGTCTGTGGTCATGCCAAACACCTGATGGCTTCAGGGGCTACTGGACCAAAACCACACACTAAACTGGATTTAAATAGATGTTTTTCAGTTGCAGATGCTCAGACTACTCACATTAAGAGATGAAACCTTAATGATCAATAATGTAATGAAATGTTATCTAATGTTCTATTGTTTTATAACCATGCTGTGTCAAATTAAATACAGTACATTAAATAGACTGGTAATGGGAAAGAGTGTGGACTGATATGTACTGAGATTAGGTTGTTAATGCAGCAACAGTTATTTCTTACATGCTGTTATTAGCAGTTATGGTTATTTACTAATTACATGCATGCAAATGAATGCAAATTTGTTGTAACTGTAAAAAAAAAAAAACACCTAATCCTTTAAGTAAAATATTCACCAAAAATGTACCAAAGTGGAATTACATACAGAGGCCTGTAGTTTCATGAAGGCGTGTTTTATGGCAGTATGTGCAGGTGGAAAGAGCAGCAGCGATGCATGCAAATCAAGCGGTAATTACACTGAATAGGTGGGGCTAATTAAAAATAATGAGCGGCGTGGATTGTCCTCCTACCAGCCATCACTGCTGCTGACATCGACGACATCACAGTTTCATCATCGCAAATGAACATAACTTTTCATTAAAGCTTTACTTTAATTTGGTTCATTTGGCCATTTAAGGAAAATAATCCACCATAAGCTGAATATCACATACATGTTTGTTTGTTTGATAAAAGGTGTTAACAGCTACAACTGTTGGCAAATTTACACATCCAGACACACGCAGAGCACCATTATGATTAATTTAGAGTCACTTATGTGCAATATTGATTCTACTTTCAGCTCTGCTTTGGTCTCCACCAACGCTTGAGAAAAATATCTGGCTCTTTAGCTGCTAAATGTTTGACTTTCTTCATTAGCGAATTGCTATCTGCTGCTTGGAGCTGGGCAGTAAGTGCACAGCAGGCTTTTAGAACTTCTTTGCTGAAAATAGCTGCTGGTGCTGCTGAAAACGAGGTTGATGAAAGCTGTGACACTGAACCAATACAGTACAGTTAATGCCTGTATACCTTAAACAGTGAGCAGAAATGAGTTGGTGATTATTCTCTGTGTCCTTCACTCTGAGTGACACCTTAGTCATTTGAGTCACATTTAAAAAAAATGGACAACTGCAGCTTTACTGCCTGTAAAGAATCAGTTCACAGAAATATAGATAGAGATACACACAGCATCATCGTATCATCTTACCTTCATCACCCTAAAAATAATAATTTGACATGTCTCCCATCTAATTGTTGTTGTTTCTTCTGTGGCATATATTTAATCAGATCCAGTTGCATGTGCACACAAAATATTATTATGCTTGTTATATATTTGTGCTGTTAAAGCGTCAGGAGATGTGTTGAATTATAGTATTCAGCAGGGAAGCATAAAAATCTGAGCAGTATGGCTATCAACAAGTACTGAACCACTAAAATAAATTCCACAGCTAGAGCTCATTTATCATTTCAAGACATGTATAATATAACATCCCTTAAAGACTAGAAAGAAATATATTTGGGTGGGATGACTGACTTCAAAGACAGCTTAACTTTCTTCTTCTTCCTTATGTAACATCTAACGTCACTTTACGCAATACTAGAAATATTCTCTAACTTATTATATTACTCTGTCTTCAGTATTGTATGTATACCTTTTGATGTTATCCAACTTTGTTAGTTTTATCATATAGTAACATACATTCTGCTCAACGGTGACATCTTTCTCACATTACATGTATAAAATTGCGTCCTGTCCAGAGGTTATCCAGATAACGGGGAAGAGATGTGGCTGTCATGGTCTCATGATTTTAGGCTCTTTGTGTTCTCTGTGTGTCTTTATTTCCAGTTCTTTATGGTTATTGAGTCTGTCTCTGTGTCTTCCTTGTGTTTTTTGGTGCGGGCGTGTCCGTCTCTGTTCTTCTGTTCCCTCCACACTTTCCCTTCACACCTGTCCTGCATTGTCCTCGTTAGCCCTGCCTCGCTTCCAGTGTCTTTACCAGCCAATCACTTTACCAGTGTCTTTACCAGCCTGCCCTTGTGTGTTGCCACCTGTTCCCTGTTGTCTAATTAGTTCAGTTTGTATTTAAGTTTTCAGTTCAGTCACTGTTGAATCGTCTGTTCAGCCTGCCGTTTTCCTGTGTCTCAGCTTCTTTTGATTCCTTTAATAAATATTCTGCACTTGATCCTTGTCTCTGCTTTTGGGTCCACCTGCTCCTCAACCCATGACAGTGGCTGACAGTTATGCTACTGTTGTACTGTTATTTATAAGATAAACTTATCAGGATTGACACATCCAGCGTGGCTGTGTGGATCAGTGCAAAGGTTAGGACGAGAGTGACAGCCACAAGGTTATTAAACAGTTTCACCAAAACAGAGGCCATACAGTGGAGTACATCTGTGTCAAAGTGCCACATCAACATATTAATTTTTTGGTCCTTTTTCAAGTTCTTCACTTTAGTAATCAGCCTGCAAACAAGTAATTTACTGCAATAAATAGACTTAAGCTGAGGTCAAGGAGATATCTCTTTGTGTCGTTCATGTGGCCCTGAAATGTTGATGCGATGTGCTTCACTTTGTGAAGCCCCCACTCCTGCCAACAGATTTAATGGGGCAACTTCATCACAGTGCTGCTTAATATGGCACATTTTCCAAAGTGACATTAAGGCTGCGTGTGAGAGATAATTACTTCTGCTTCTGGAAAAGGCAGGGGCCAAAGACAAATTTGTCCAAATGAAAAACACAATTAGTATTCTTATGCATCCTCGATTGGTGATAAAGTATTACAGGCTCAAGTCATGTGTATCAAATGGTGTAATTCTATTTCTTATCAACAGAGTTGGAATTAGCTGAAAATTAATGTGTGGAGTGCAACAGAAATAACTTTCCACACAAAATGTCAGATAAAAGTATTGGGTTTCTTTTAGTGGACAAGTGCAAATCCTCCTCCTTTGATGGCTGATAAACCAAAGCAATTGTTAAAAAAATAACCCCCTCTACACCGTGACGCAACTGTGACAGAATTAAATCCCCACTTAAAAAATGATGGGACTGTGCCTCAGACATTCATTACATATCTTATTACAGTGGCTGGCAATTGACTGTCTGCCACAGGTGATCTGGACCCAGCTGAGCTTGACATCATACAGTACAACAGGGGGTTTCCCAGGGGGTCAAACAGGGGCTTGATGGGATATCAAGTTAATGAAAACCACTAAGATGGATGTCTGCGCCTACAGTAGGTGATAAAGCTGGAGACAGTTGGGAAATTTGTGGTTTGGGTTTTATGAGAATGCAGCGGCCCCTGGGAAGTGTTTTAATTTAGTTTGTATGCTAAAGTAAGGCGTGGGTGGTCTTGACTGCTGTCGCAAGCTGCTCCTGAAAGCAATTAGCATATGTGCTGCCATTTCCTATTTCTGTTAGCTGCTCTTACCCATAGAAATGCATGTAAACATTCGCATGCGTTCATGATTCATGTGCAGACCTACAAACAAATTACTTACTACTGTCTAAAGACCCAGTGAAATCATATCATTTTCATTTTGTTTTCTGCTGCTTTTGATCCAGTCGACCATTGACTCTCCATAATCTCCAATGTGTAGTAGACATTTAAAGTATGGCCTTTGAGTGCTTTTTTTTTTTTCTGCAACACTGAACAGTTTCTGTTATGATTGATAAATTTATATCTTCTGTTTCCTGTGATGCACCCCAAGGTTCCATCTTAGGCCCTGTTTTATTTACCTAATATATACTTTCATGTGGGTCTGTTTTCAAATAAATAAACATCCTTTATCATACCTCAAGTTTTCTTGAGGATGTCAAATGCTGGATGGCTGATTTTTTTTTTTTTTTTTTTTCTCCAGTTAAATGAAAATAAAATCATCATCAGTCCTGCAAATTCCACTAATGTTGTAATTAATTCTCTTGGGCCTCTGTCTTCAAAGGTCCATATGCAAGACGTCTGGGTGTGATTTTTGACGATGCTTTGAAATTTTACAAACAAATAAATTGTTCTGTCAGTATCAGCCTTTTCCACATTATGTCGATGCCAAAAATGAATCCTGTTTCTGGAGATCTGGAGACCATCTTACATGCCTTTTATTACTTCATGTCTTGACTCTCTTTATGTGGGAGTCAGTCAGTCTTCCTTGTCTCCTCTGCTGGTTCTAAATGAAGCTAAGAGTTTTTTTTTTTTTTTTTTTAAAGCATTGCACAGACTGGCACCTACATCTCAGATCTCATCCCCTAATCAATGACTCCTCATCATTCCCAGTCGAAATCTGAAGACACTTTCCCACATTTAACCTTTTTACAACTTCATTTGAGTCCCCTTGCTTATTAATATCATTAATATAAAACTGCTTTAATGTTGTCTGTTACAGTGATTTACCTATTTAGCTTTTTTAATTTAACTGTATTTGAATTTCTCAGTAAAGCACTTTGGTCAACACTTGACTTGACACACACACACACACATGCACATACAGAGGTTGGCCTCCCTGGCTCATTGCAGCTCAAGAGGAGGGCCTTTCTTTTGACAGAGGCTGACACATTGAGAGAGGAGTGTGTTTCAAGTGGTGCCAACAGCCCCTCTGTCCTCATCCCTCCTTCCACCCTTTGTCTGTGAGTGGCGCTCCATGTCATGGGCAGGCCTCCCTGCGAGTCTCGCTGACCCCCCCCCCCCCCCCCCCCCCCCTCCTGACCTCTCCTCACTGTTGTTTATGGAAGAAGTATCATCCACACTCTTATTATTCCAGCTGGGACAGGAGCTACCTCTGCCAATGCTGCCAGGACCATAGATTTTTAGCTACAGAGAGAGAAAGAGGATTTTCAGAGCAACGCTCACATTCCTGTCTGTGCCAAATATCTTTTTCAACCGTTCTGTCTAAGCTTAAAGATAACAAACAAGGGGAAGTCATTTTACTACAGCTCAGTATCAGAGGGTAGACTTAAAAAAGGTTGGATGACCTTGCTAAGGGTGTTATCCGCTATGTGAGCACTCTACTCTATGTCTGGAGGAGGGTGGGCCCGCCGAGGTGTCAGAAATGAGGTAAGAAGTTGCACACCAGGGAGCTGGAGGGTCAAACAGGGTTGGGCTTGTTTTTCAAACAGACACTGCCAGCTCCTAGCCTTCCACAGAGTGTGAGGGTCTTGACGCACAGCCGCTTCCTGCTCTGAGCTCTGTGTACACGTTCTCTTCCAGCAAGGACTGGCTAGTCAGCAATGGCTCAGGCGATGCTGGTGAAGTGCAAATTTAACATGGCAGCTCTCATATGCTCCAGAAACAGCTTTCCATTTAAGCGGCGATGGCACCGCAATTTGGTAGGATTTAGAAACATCATTCATGTAGAAAATTTTTACCAGCAATAAGTCACATTGGCAGCAATGCTAGCCAAAACACCTCCCTTAGCCTTCGCTGTAATCATATACTGTAATGATATAGTGCCCACATCAACACTGTTTGGTGGCTACAGCCAAGTTCTGTGGGTTTGCCTCATTCACCTCCATTACTCCTTCAAATTACATACAGACAAGTGCTGTTTACCACCTCTTCATTTAATTTTCCTACATCTAGACTTCACATACAGACGGTAATATAATATACTATGTTTTTTTTAAACGTTGCGGACACCATATATAACCCAGTGTCATAACTCAGTATTCATTGCCCAAACATGTGTCCATTAAGATATGAGAGGATTTTTAAAAAATGACGAGAGAAAAGTGAAGTACAGTGAAATACAATTCATATGACATGCGTGAAAATCCAAACTGGAAATCCACTGGAATGGCCAGATTAACTTGACAGAGGGCCCAGTGACAAAAATGAGTTGAAGGCCCATAGTCATATCAACCCCCTTTCCCAATTAATTAATTTTTGTTGTTTTGGACATCAGTTATAGCGGTTAAGATAACGTATCACTTAAACACGAGTGGTCAAAGGATCAAACAGGTTTTAAACAAGCAGTTTTGATTGGTGACCCACCATTTTAGCTTCAAATACTTCTTCAGTGTTGCCAGTAATCCCCACTGCACAGGAAAACTGAGGGCCAAATCCACACAGACTGGATTGCGCCCACTAATAGCACCGTCAACTGCGCAGCATTTGCACCCGCAATCTGCCCCATTTTAAGGTCCTATTCACAAAAGATTTTATGCTAATGATATGCTGCCGTAAACACGCCCATAAAGTTTGGCAGCTGAGTGCAATTTGCCCTTGTTTTGCGTCTTAATGAGTGAGCGGAGCGGTTGCCAGTGTTTCAGACTTTTCTCCACATTTCAGCACACAGATTGGTCCATAATGAAAACTGCAGAGAGCACAAAAGCCTCAAATTACATGTCTTTAATTAGTAGAGGTGCGAACATACAGAGCTCTCCACAATCACAAATCAACTTTCATATATTTTGCTTCTTTCACTTCTTTAGTATTTCACATCTATAACATAATCTACTGAAATGTCAAAATACAGCTATTAATGTGACTCAGGCAGGTCTGAAACGTGTCAGATTAATGTCTGAATCTTACAATAATGTTGTTCAGGTGTCACTGAATGTAGTACTGATGTTCTGTTTGCTGCAGCATCACACAGCAGCTGCAAACTGAGAAAGAGGCTGTGCGCATTTACGCATGCGGCACAGCAGCTGTAACTTCATTAACACCGGATCGGTCAGGATCTGACGGTAATTAATGTTCTGTGTTTTGCTGCACATCTACACAGGTCAGCTGTTACACACATGTTCCAGGTTTATACGGTGGAATTGTTTGTAATAAAGCAGCTCTTATGGATGAATCCTGAGCTCCATCAACACTGTTTTTATTTTTAAATCCGAGATAAGCCCATAACCCCCCAGATATGGTAGGTCAAAGTTAAACCAGGAAGTTGGTCTGTAAACTGTGGTAGATGTTCTAATTTTACAGTTTGCTTTCATTTTCTCCTACAAAATAAGTTTGGCTACTGCCGGACTTGCTTGTACTCTGACTTCTTTTTCAGGATGTTGCTACTTCCAAGATCTCAGCAATTACTTTGCTGAGTTCAAAGTTATCATAAGTGATAATTGAAGGCCAAAACTACAAAAATAAAGCCATGCATTTCCAAGTGGCTATTTCCACCTATTCTAGTTCATTTGACCTAGGTTGACATGAGTGGGGCTATGCTGAGAATTACCTGGCATCACCAAACTACAAAAAAGTTTTGAGATATGTTTCATGAAAAAGCACTGTTAACACGCCGATCACAAATCGTGCTACTGTCCCGTTTTTTACAAATGATTGTCAATCACAAATTGCAAATCCTATGGTCCTCTTGCATGCCCATTCATGGGGTGCAAGTATGGTGTGTCTTCTGATTAGTTAAATGTGTTAAAATTAATGCGACAGGACATGATCACATGTTACAAGTCGCAACTTGTATGTCGCAAATTGCTGTAAAATGTCACACGTTCAACAGAAGTGACAGGAGAGTCAGGGAGATGTCAATCAAGCACAGGTTGTATGCACCAACATGGTCCTGAGAAGACCTCTAATCAGGCTAAATAAATGACAAAGCCAGTGCAGGTGTTGCATGGGTGTGTAGGGACTTTAGGGCCTTAACCATCTCAGTTTATATTGTTCTTTAGTGGTGCATATTATCAAAAAAATGAGCAGTTAATGCAATTATGGTGGAGTAATTGCCGCAAAATGAACTTGGGACCTTTTTAGTATTTGCTCACTTTGCCCATTTGGTAATCCAGCTGGTTTACTGATGTGATTAAAAAAAAAAAATCATTTTGTGTGAAATATCAGAAATAATGGAGTCAAAAACACATCTGATCCCAAGGTCGACAGTTAACTTGAGTGACTTACGTTATCCTCTCATTTATTATGAACACTCTATTTCTGATATTTCCATTAATTTATGGAAGTGTGTATACTTTCACAAATAAAGTCATCAGTCAGGATTTAAGTACAGTCTTATGTTCAGCTAGATTACTGCATGACACATCATTGTTTGCTCCTCTTTGTATACATTTTCCCTTCCTGTCTGCCCTGGCCTTGTGTTTGACACGGTGGTGGAAAAGCTTCCCCATCTAATCCAGCTGCTTAATCACGTCATTTAATGCATTGTTAAACACATTAAAAGCTGGTTGCTTCACAATACCTGCTGTTAATGTAGCGAGTAAAACGGTCTTGAAGCGTAAGTGCAAAATTAGCCATTGACAGTTGGAATGATTATCTGAATCTAAATTACCTCTGTTTTCATTTTTATTTTCTATATTCATCCCTTGTTCAGCAGGCGTGGTCACTCTGCTGGTGGCTGCATAGCCTCTCTTCTCACAACTACTACTTTCACTTGCAGATGGAGCGACCTCACCTGACCTCCCTTTACAAGTTCCCACTCTCTGTTTTTATCTGTCTCTCTTTACAGATCACTTATAATTAGCCCAGCGAGACATAGAGAGAAAGAGTTTTTTTTTTTTTTTTTTAAATGAGTGCTTCACTAATTGTGTCGCTTTTATTATTTTTTTGCCGCCTATATGAAAAGGGGTATTTAACAAAATAGAAAACAGCTGCTCCATTTATCCCTCTCATTTGTTTTGACTGTCACCGCTGATTCAGACCTGCTTCTGTTCCTCTCTGTTTGTGTACCTTTGCCCCCGTGATGGTGATGGTGGTGGGTGGCATGAAAATGAACAGCGCCAGGGGGAGAGAGAGTGCACACTATTATGCCATTGTTGGCTGATACCGGGGATTATGAAAATTACATTTACCTTTCCACAAGCCTGTCATTTCAGCAACTCTCCTTTTTGACCCGAACCCTTGAAGTCAATGTGTACTGCATTGTTCATATGCATCTGTTCATGCATATATTTACAGTATGGATGAGTGTGTATGAGTGTCTGTATTTACTCCATTAAGCATGTGTATTTGTTCAAGTTTCTATGCAAGCTTGCGTGTGTGCCCTCTGCGCCTATTGGAGTGTGTCAGATATAGTTCCTCCTTGTGTTCTGTGTCTGCTATAGTTTGTATTCTGTAGCTACAGAGTAAGCAGATTTTCATGTTCTCCATAGCAGCCTATGTGACTGAAAAAGTAACCAGAGGTCAATCCAGGACAAGGGCATCTACCGGGGGTGTGAATAATGGAGCGCTAGTTTACAGCAGCGTGTGTGTGTGTGTGTGTGTGTGTGCGCGTGCATGTATCAGTCTGCTGGTGCTGTCTGTGTTTGAATGCACCTATAATCCAACATATCTGTAAGCTTGCAAACATGCACAAAGGTGTTAATAGCTGTGATTTTTCATTTGTGCGTGTCTGCGAGTCGCATATTTGCATGCACCCATGTGTGTGAAATTCCACAGCGTTATTGTAACATCTAACTGAATACAATTTACTTCAGTCCTACAAATCCCAGAAGAATTACAACAACAATATATCCACATAAAGCAAATACATACAGCACTATATCCAGTCTGGTTCTGGAAAGGTGGGTCGTGGCACTATTACAATGGCTCCGCATACTTGTTCAGTGGAAATTGAAGGTTATTGCCGATTGGCCTGGTATTTGAAAGTGCAGCAGAGTGAGTTGTAAGCTGAATAGAGAAGAACAGAGTTATGTTACAGAATCTAGAAAAGTTTTGAGAGTTGTTTATGTAATTTATCTGTCTATCTCTCCATAGATCATGGCAAGGGAGGCAATCTTAAAAGTGAAAACTTCAGCAACACTGTAGACTGCAGGCCAAACACTTTAAAAAATACAGTTTTATCAAAACCACAAGGGGTCTGGAGTTTCTACCTTTGAGAAGTTAAAGCAGACCTTCAGATGGTCAAGTTGAACATTTAAGAACAACTCACAGCCACTCCTGCCCAAACGTTGGGGACAAACAACACAACACAACTTCAAATGGATGCTAATGTGGCTCCGTGTCTGCTGAATGTGTCAATAGCCTATGTTTGTTTTATAACATGTTAATATGTCAATGCTGTGTTTACAGCTTGTTGCACTGCTGCCAAGTGGACAAAATAACAATTAATGCGGGTTTTAAACTCAATTACGTCTCAAAGTATCTTCACATTTGCTGCATGTTGTCATTGACTCAGAAATGATTCAGTCATCATTCTGTACACCAGATGCATCTACACTGAATGTGTTTTTCAGTCGTCAGCCTCAGTTACTGTGCCCTATGTACACAGCCCTGCAGTAGGTACCTGCACACACTACTTGGGGCTTAAAAAAGGTATGGCCAATTAAACATTCCAGATAAGACTTTTTTTATTTACAGTTAATATTATTTTAAACAGACACTAAAACTGAACATCTGTCAAATACAAGACAGTAGCAGTAAATAGTGTTCTTTGTAATAAAGATGCAAATATAACTAAAGGCGATGTTAGGGTTAGTGCATTAAATATAGGCTACAGATGCTTACATAACTTTTTTCTATTTTGTTATACTACCATTATTCTCACAATAACCAATTGTATTATAATTTGCTAGACTGAGTTAAATATATATGAGAGAGAGAGATAGTTCAAAAACCATGACTTGATTGTATACTTCATTGTACTTCTAAAACTAAACCTATGCTCATGGTTATGTATGTTATAAAAGTGGTCTAATACGTCATCAAATATACAACAGACTGCAGGTGTGAATTCGGCCCTTGTGTTCAGGGTCTATTTTGTCAAGCTATCATATAGAGCTTAAGAAAGAAGAAGAATAAACCCCACTGAAGTAGCAGTAAGTCTGTTTTCTCTTTATTCCACCAACACTGAAGCTCCACCAGCATTGTTTTACATTATAGTTAATACACAACCTCATACAAACGCCAACACATCCAGCCATTTTACCACAACTACGTCATTTTACCCTGTCTGCCATTCTGCATAATGCTTGATCTACTCTTAAGGGAACAGATGATTACGATGACCTACATAATTATGATGAAAGGGTAAAACAATAGCCAGACATAAGAAACTAAGAAAAACAGGACAAACTGAGTGAAGTCAAAGCAGTGGAATGTGTGTGAAAGTAAATAAAAAGTATTCCAGGGTTAAAAAAAAAAAAAGAGACAAGATTGAAGTTGGCACTTGACCTTGTGTGATCCAAAAGTACAGTGTGTGTGCTTTAGTAAAATATAGATACAGACCAATGAAAAAAGAAGCCTTGTAAGTTAAACAGTGACAGTATTATAGTTGTGCGTCTCACTGCAATGGCATCATGACATCTCGCTTAAAAGCTAGTGTACAATAAACTGAATGTAAGAGTATTATTGAGCAAGGTTCCATGTTATTACAGTTCACTATAGCTACTCTTTTTAAACCACACACACAACCTTGACACTTGAAAATACAGCATTTGTTATGAAATATTACAGTAAAGGTGTACTGTAGGTGTAGAGCGCCGGGCTTTGAAGCCTGTTTGACAGAGCAGCCAAACCATGTAATTACATCACGTGATGTTATTGGGCCCAAAAAGACTTTTTCCCATAGACTTACATTGTGAAAGTCATAACCCCCACAAAATGACTCGTTTCACTATCAGAATTTCATCCATTCAGTCCGAACATATTTCAAAAGTTTAGAAGAGCCACACAATTGAATGGTTTTATCCCCATTCAAGTTAGCTGGAAGGCTAAACCGGTAGTTAGCCGCCTTGGCTGGTAGAAGTCTCTAATGAGCATGCTCCATGGGCACATTGGGCCCATAGAGCGTGTGCAGTATGAGTATAAAGCGAGAGAGAGAGCCGTGGCGGTCGAGCGAGAACAAAGCCATGAATCAGATATATAAAGCGTAATTTTCTCTGCGGTTACATTCTAAAGCTAATTAACACACACTAATTAACACACCCACACCTCCGCACAACCCTGCGAGAAGGTGCTGCATTGCCGGATTTTGTGTGAATGCAGAGCTTCTTCCTGTCCGCTGTGGCCTCTCTGCTCTGCTTGTGTGTAGCTCGGCCCCGCCCTCGGCCAAACAGACACACAGACCTGCAGCTCTTTATACATCCATGACACAGAGACAGAGAGCAGAGCGGAGCAGAGGAGAGAGACGGAGACAGCGATGTAACCTGGTCGCTACGCTGCGAGTGCCGACCTCACACCCTGGGCCCAAAGGTTGACGCCTAGAAACGTCCAGAAACCGCCACACACTTCTAGTGGGTCATAAGTAATGATTGAGAGGGATTACTTTTGTATGAGTCTATACATTGTTTTTTTTTAGGAAAACCCTGCATGGTATATCTTAAAACTATCTAAAATCAAAAAGCTGCTTTAACAATTATACAAACAGATGACCTTGTTTAAGGTGATATTGTGAGATCGTGCCATAAAAAAAGACTTTCAGAGTGCATGGAAACAATATGGCAGCAGCATGAGCGTGAAGTATGTCACAAAAGAATATAGGCAGCAGGGCAGTATAAAGTCACCCATCCGTCGTCATCCGTGCTCTATAAAGCTCTGGAGTTTCATTGTGAGGATGGAAAAACGAGGAGACAAAGAGATGCGGGGGAGGGAGGCGACACTCGCGACTTTCCCCGAGGCCTAAAATGATGAAGGCATTACAGGCAAGTGCTTAAGTTACTGTCACAAACTGGGATTAGACACACAACAGTTGGGACTTTTCAGGCTGAATTAGACACTAATTGCTATCCTGAGGTAGCCCTCTACACTTCGCCACGGAAAACAAAATTCCCTGCAGCCAAATGTTCATTAACAGTTGACCAACAACAAATTAATATTTACCCAGAGGCTAATTTCCTTATTAGCGCTCAAATTTAAAACGTATTTTTGTCCACAATCAGTTTAAAGTTTGTTCAAGTGCTGCAGGAATTGATGACCTTTACCAAGAGCACAATGATTACCACCTTGAACTTACCGTGGCCACGGTTTAAACCTAATTTCAGGTGGTAACTTTATATCACGTCATTACACCCACTGTATACTAACGTCCTTGACCATAAACAGCATATAGCTTTCTGCTGTGTTCCAGCAATATTTCACTATCTGCAGATCCCACATCAACCCTAAGATATTTTCCCTGGAAGGACAATGGGGTTTTATTTAGCATATTTCTACCATATGTACAGGGAACGGCCTGGGATGCGGTGGTATGTGCAGCCACATGAGACACATTTATGGCCAAGCGAAAGGAGGCTGCGTGATGGATAAAGATATCACAGTGCTCTGGGGTGTGGATATCAATTGCGGCCCAGGTATCTCTCCGGTGTTTTCATTAGAGTGATGGAGAAAAGGGGTAATATGCAAAGCCAGGGCTCCTCTTAGGGAATGACAACCCCAATCTATCACTGCCTCCTTTACCCAGATCTCAGAGACAACAACGAAGAAGATGGAGAGAAAAAGAGGGAAAGAAGGAGACAGCGGAGGCATTTTCCATCTCATTCCCTCTCTGCCAACTGATTACAGGGCACGTAGAGGGGTATCAATCTTTGACAAGTCATTCTTGTCAGATGCTCATGGAGTTGATAGATTTTTTTAGGTGGTTCATTTTCAAATGAAAATGACTATGAGATTGACACGAGGGGCGAGGAAAAGCAATGTTAGGAGGGCAAAGAGGAAGAGAGGTGTTGGCAGGTGAAGAGCATGATGTGACTGTGTTTAGAAGAGGACACAATAGGGTCAAGGCACCATGCAGTAGTGGATCTGCAGTTTAACCGTGTTTACTTTGACTAAAAGACAACAATCTCACATATAATGAGCGAGCGAGAGGTAGAGAGAGACTGAGCTGAACATGTTAGAGTTATTAATGAGCTCCTCTTCATTAGGTATACAGGATGTGAACAAACAACGAAGAGGGTGATTGTGTTTGTACAGGGCTGGTGCACTGTAAATGGCTTTTCACTAATAGGCTGACACATGGCATCATTTGCATTCATTAGTAGACAGAAGCTAAGACACGAGCACCTATAGCAGAGGTCACTATTGGCCTTTGCTTCTGCTGGAACAAACGCACAACATAAATGTCACCTGTCTGACGGAGTGGACTGGTGATCAAATGGTAAATGTATAATGGCTGATTAAATGAGGAGAGCTGTGTGGTCTATGACAATGCTAAAGAATTAGTCAGTAAAGTAATTAATTATCAAGTTTTTTTTCCTAGTAAGCATTCAGTGCAACATTTAAAAAGAAAAACATTGTATACGTGTGCATTCATCATTCATACAAAACAACTAGAAGAGGGCATTGTAGAGAGATCAGAGAAAAAGAATCCATGTTCAGAATAAAGTGAAAAAACAGATGTATAATAAAAGGTTTAGTGAGATTTCACATCGATAAGGTAAAAGAGTGAAGGTTGTGCAGCTAAGTGTTGTCTATTTAAATGACCCATGCATCTACTTGCTGTTTTTGTTGCTAACTGCTATTCACTAGCTAGTGATGCACCACTCAAAACTCAAGCTATTTTTACATTATAGAAGTTAGAGTACCTGTAGCTGTGACGCATTTCTCAGTGAAGCAGAATATGTGGGTGATGAACAATTACAAAAGGGATTTAAATCAAAACCTTCAGATTTGATTGGACCACTAAAAGGTGGGCGTGGCTATGAGTAAAGATAGGAGGACAGTGTTAAACCTAGTAATACATTATATTTAACAATAAAGGTCACAATTATTTAAGTTATAAATATTAGTTAATTATATTTGTTTGAAATACATGAGGAAAAAAATAAATGTATGAAGGTTGAGAATTGAGTTTGTTTTGCATTTGCTTTTTAATACAGCTTTTTGGGGACTGAAATATGATTACCAAAAATCACAACAATCAAGCTTACCAACATATTTCACAGCTCTAGGAAGAAGCTCACAGGCTCAGGAGTCAGTTTACCAGTGAGCAAGAAAGCGTCTTAGTGCTGCTGTCCTGGATGACTCAGGAGAGGCACAGAGGAGGCATTACCTGCAGCTGCAGTGGCAAAAGATCATGACTGTCTCCTGGTTAATATTACAAAAAGGACTAACAGCTTATTGCTTACAGAAAACTGCTGTGACTTGCTGTGAAAAGGCTTGAAGATGTTTCACTGCTCATCCAAGAAGCGTCTTCAGTTTTACTGACTGGTGGGGATGTCTGACCTTTTTAAGCTCTTAAGTGTGTCACCCCAGAGAGACATTCCCACCAGTCTGTAGAACTGAAAATGAACTTGGATGCATTCATGCCTGCCCAATCAGAAGGCTTCCTTTTCCGCTGGATCATCCAGTGAATAACAGTCAATGAATACTGTTTCAAATATCTGACTACGCGACCAATAAAAATAAAACGTTTCTTGTTTCTTGCTTCTTGTTTACCATACGGTGATGATGGCACTGCATTTCATAAATGCCAGATTGTGAGCAGATTCTGCTAGCTAGCTGCTTTTAATGTAGGTTAAGATAAAATTCATGGCGAAACAAAGCAGTCACAAAAAACCTACTCCTGCGCCAGGTTCTCCTGAACGAGCGCCAAGTGGTAACAACACGTACGTGGATGCTAATTCAGCACTTTCCCCATCAGCAGCAGCAACGAGCTGTACTGTTGAAAGACTCTTTTCAACTGTCAGTCGAATAAAAACTGGCATCAGGGCATCAATGATGACATACAGACTGAACTCTTTGTACCTGCTCTCCTTTGAAAGAGAACTGACTGAAGCATTAGACTATATTGAAATAGTCAAGGCAAGTCAGTTTTATTTATATAGTGCCAAATCACACCAGAAGTCATCTCAGGGCACTTTTCACATAGAGCATATAATAAAAATAATTTCAGTGTTCTGCTCCAAGCCCCGTCGTCTCCTGCTGCAATCATCAAAAGTAAGCTAATTTATAATTTCCGACTTTTGTAGCCTATCGCCTATTTCATATTCATTGTTTATTATAGTATAGTTTTTGTTGGGTGCACACTTGGATTTTATGCTGATGTTGCTGCGTCTGCAATCTGTGTGTGTGCACGTGTGTGGTTTATGTGGCTGCCGTGCCAGGCTATGTTCAAGTGTCATTTTTAATGTTACTGAGCATGTTGGTGCCGGTGTACCTCTATCCATACACTTGATTAATGATGCTGTTGCATCTGTCAGCTCTGTGTGTGTGTGTGTGTGTGTGTGTGTGTGTATGTGGCCACCGTGCCAGGCTATGCGATGCTGTTAATGTTCGCCTTGGTGCCTGTAACATTACCTCTGATGATGTATAAGGCCTGTATGATTAAACTGAGGTGCATTCAGGCAAGTATAGTTGTAATGGCCTATTTTGGTTAACATATGCGTTTTCAGAACCTATTAAGTATGATTGGTCTTGGACAGGCTAGGCCCACCTGATTCTCTCTTTGCCCACTCACACTGTGATTTTCTGCCTACGCTACTGCTGTACACAGGCTCCATCTCAGATATAGAAAGATTAGCATTTCAGCCTTCTCAGCTGTTAGCCTGCTCTTCCTTTTATCAATAATAATGGAGGCTGTGCTGAAGAGCCTCTTGCTCTCCACACTTATTGAAGGTGCACCAAGAAATTTAGTTGCCATGACCTCCAGGGAGGGCAGGCTAGGTTGGTTGACTCTCCATTACAGCAGCAGTGGATTGTCCAAACGTTGAATGGTTGGCTCGCTGAGGTACGTCTGCACTTCAATGCGTGCACTTGTGGTGGTTGACTCAGGACCAGGTGCTACTGTGCTTTCCTCCAGGATTTCATCAAAAACACTTCCAAGTCTGCTCTTGCTTGCGGCCTTTGCATGTCTTGAGGTTTCTGCATTTGTGAAGTACCTGAAATGATAAAAATACCCATTTGTGACATTTAAAATGACCTTATCCTTAATATCAAGTGATTAATCCCATTTGAAGGCTGATGCTTTATATGAAATACTGTCATTAGATGTGCAAAAGTAAAAATTACACACACACTGACAGGTGTGGCATTTGTGTGTGTAAATCTCTCCCTCTTAAAGAACACTGACACTGAGTTTATCTCCCTTGTCAACTCTTCAAAAGGGGCTAGTGCTGCTACAGTCTTTTCCAGTCCCCGCCACTGGTTTGCAGTGAATGTGGCTGACAGGTCGTACTCTGCTGTATATGCACACAGGGCCCGTTTCTGTGCAATGAGGCTCTTGACCATGTAATATTTACTGTTCCGCCTCATTCATACAACTTGTTGCAGACGCTTGGGCGGCATATTCATCTCCACTTGAATGTCCTCCAAGCATGAATACGCAAGTGGTGAGTGCTTGAGGTGACTCACAATTTTTCTGCCGGTAGCCAGTACATCGCTTATACTACGCTGTGATAGCAGTCCCTCGTTCACAATCAGTTGCAGGCTTTGCGTGAAGCATCCCAAACTGGCAACTCTCAGGTGATCCATTGCTTTTATTACATCACTGGCATTGTGTCTTTAAATCACATGGACTTTCCTCTTCTCAGTCTTCCATGCATTTAACATCTCCCCTGTTGCCGTAGCGATAAACTCTCCTGTGTGTGAGCCACAAAACTGCTTAGCCTGCAGCACTGCTTTTTGTGTAGTAAAACTTGATTCTATCCACTGTGCTGTCAGACTTAGTAACGACATTGGACACACGTCTGAGCTCCAGATGTCAGTTGTGAAGCTAACCATGGCAACATTTTCCAAGCATTTTGAGACGAATTTGCACACTTGCTTGTATTTATTTGGGATAGCTGTTTCGGAGATGAAATGCCAGTTTGGCAACATGTAGCGAGCCTCCAAATGTTTGATTAAGCGTCAAAAACCCACATTTTTAACAACAGAAAGAGGTTTGTCATCCAGCGCAATGAATTCAGTGACTTTCTCCATTATCAGCTTCGCTTTGTTGCTGTCTGGAGGGAGTTTCTCACACTTCTGAATTGTTTTCAGCAATGTTTTTTGTTGCAGCGCACTTTTTTTCTTGGCTCCCGTTGCCTGTATAAATTTGGTGTGTTTACAACAAGTTGGTTGTGTTAAAGTTTCCAATGCTTGCTGCCACCTCTCGAAACACTCGCATTGCATAAATTGCACTGGGCTGTTTTTGTTTTTTTTCTTCCTTGAGCTTAATATAACTCTAACATAACTACACAGCTGACATGATGACAGTGCTGCTGACAGGTCTCACTCACGTTCTACCTACTGTTCATATGACACAAGCTGCTCATCTGGGTTACTCATGACACATGTCTCTTTACAACATGTTGCTCAAAGTTTAGTTAACTATTTACATGATAGTTTAGACTAATGTATCATATCAGATTATACTACCCGATATTCAATCCAGTGATTTGTCCAGTATCAGACCCACACTCACTGTTAATGTTTTCTTTAAATGATCTCCTCAACATTTGTCAACACAAAAACACAAAAGTGTCCTTGATAACTCAACAATACCATGTTATGGCCATCAGTTTTATTTCTCCTCATTATTTCTCCTCTGAGAGATAATTCTGAGAAAGCTTTTTTTTTTTGTCAGTCAGCAGAAGGCTACATCACCCATGATCCTCAGCCAGCGTTGCTATGGAGATGAAGAAAATCCACTTTGCGTTACTTTACTAAACTTTTTTTTTTAATATTATATCTACGATTTATTTTTAATTACTGAATTTATTCCAAACTGATTAAGATTTTTGTGTGCAGCTGATTCATGGTGTCCCCCCCTCCCCTCACACACACACACACACACACACACACACACTTTGTACAGGCAATATTTCATTTCAAGTTTTAGATCCCATTTCAAAACTATTACCATTCCATTCTGTAAATAGATTTTAACATTTCAATGTAATTTTAATATTTCTTTATTTCATTATGATTGTTATTACCTTACTTTTGTCTATTTTTATTCTTCTGTGTTGTGTTTTTTGGGAGCAAGACACATTCTTTGTATGCTTGCACTGGCTAATAAAACAGATTCTGATTAATGGGCTATGTCGTGCTGACATAAAATCCCAAAACCAAGAATCATAAAGATACAAAAAATCTCCAGGGTTGTAAATAGTAGCCTGGATGGATTCTGTCAGAAGCCTACTGGATATGCTTATATGCCTATAGGCATCTTTGCAGCCTGGTTTCTTCCCTTGATGATAATTAAAGTGATCATGACGCCTTTATACACTGATACTGATGTTTCATATTTGATAACATTTTGTTGACAAGTGGCCATGGTATAGGTGAAGCAGGACAGTTACACAAAGAGACAAATCATATATAAATATAATGTCTGTGGATCCTTGTGTTGCAGGATTACAGATAAATGTAGGATGTTGCTTATAGAACAAGATGTAAGTACATTTGTATCTTAATTGCACATATTGTGTTCCACATGTTTATAAAAGTGTAGCCTCACAGCTGAAGGTCCTCAGCCAATAAAGTGATCGCAGCCAGTTAAGCTGATTGTAATTTGCTGTTTACAGCCTGTGTGCTGTGTGAGGTCACCTGAGCCAGAGGGACAAAGGGGCTTTCAAGCATGCAGTATCCTGACATAACCAGAAAAGGTTTGGGTTCTGTGTGCGTATTGCACACATGGTACAAGTTTAATTTCTCATTTAATTTTATATTTCCAAGAATATGTGGCTGAGGATATTTAATATATATTTAATGTTCTTAATATATTCAAGAATTAATATAATCATTCTTAAAACATAGTCTTTCTCAAATATTGAGTCACCTCATCTAATAAAGCACTCCAAAGTGTGTGTGTGTGTGTGAAGGGGGGGGACTCACAAAATATTAATCAGTTTGAAATTAATTCTGTAATTACGTTTTTTTAACAGTAACAAGGCAGACTGTCTTCATCTCCATAGTAACGGTGACTAAGGATCAACGTAGCCTACCGCTGCCCAAAACTGACAAAAAAACCCAACAACTTTTCTCAGAGTCAAAGGACAAATAATTAAAACTGATGGCCATAACATTAACCTATTGTATTGTTTAGTTATCAAGGACACATGATAACTCAACAATATGTTTGAATGACATTGTCATTGTAACATGACAATGTCAACAAAAACTGAAACTGTATAAAGTTGGTAAAAGTAGAATTTATGGCAGAGCCTTTGTTTCAGATTGCATTATATTGTACTGGTTTTCCTAATAAAGTGCTCAGTGAGTGTTTGTTCTTTTTTATAATATATTAATAAATTCAATCCATTTTCCTGTGACCAGTTGTATTGTGTTACTGTGAATGATATTTGGATTGAAACATAAAACTGGGTTTACATAAATAGAGCTGTACACGCAGTGATGTGGTTAACAGTACTTCATTCAAATCAACCCAGCATATGTTCTGACCCAACAGTGTGGTCATATCATAATTGGCTTGTTTTCTAATCCAGCAGTTTTTTTGTGTATAAGTGCTATTAAGTGGCAAGCAGCCACCACTGCACCGGAGGCTGAAAATGTACCCATAATGTTATCCACCATTATAACATGTATTCCATCATCTAATATGTTGAACATGCTGAACAAGGGTACATTTTTACACTGATGGCTCCCTGCCAATATGAGATGGCTCTCTGATTGGGCAGCAAAGCTGATTTAAACAGAACCATTATGCGGAGGTCAGTTGTATTTGCCATAACAGAATATATTATTATGATAATATCTGACTAAGATGGAGAAATATACAGAAATAGGGAATGGGCGACAAATACTTGAAAAATGTTGAGGTCCAGATTTAATAATGTTTGTGAAAAAGAGTATAAACCCAAACCCAGACTGCTGTGCTATTTGCTCAGAGAGAGGCTGTCTAATAGCACTCATTAAAAACAGCCTTTTTCCTGGTCCAGTTATAGTCATGCATTGGTGAATTGTAAATTAATAAAATAATTTTGCTTAGCTATAATTTAATATATTTCAGAGCGAGGCCAAAGAAAGCGAGATTGCACCCAATTTACCACCACTTCACAACATGAACTCCCCCAAATTATTTTTGCATACACATCTTTTGAAAGGAGACGTGGAGACTTTTCACAAATAGTTTTTCCATTCAGACTGAAAACTATAACTGATGAAAAACACAGGTATCACTGCCACAATCAGACAAACAAAAGACAGGTTTTACCTGCAATCCCAACTCAGATGATCACATTTTATTGTGTTATATATTCTCATTGAATTATTTAAACTTTTTAAAAGCTTTTTTCTTAACTAAATTAACTATTGTATTATTGTGTATAGTTTTGTCAACCTTGGATTAATATCCATCATTTGCATACATTTCTCTATGAATGAGGCAAAACTCTTCACTCTTAACTTAAACTGAAATAAGTGAAAAACATTAACATCCTGAAATGGTGCCACAGTCATAGTGACTCTGGACTCTGTGTGAGGAAAAGAGAAAGAGACAGACTGACAAACAAATCACCTGTGCTAAAGTGCCATGACCACAGCTGCTCTGCTACAAGAAGGAGGGGTGGATAACAGTGTCTCTCTGCCCTTCAACCAGACTGCACTACACAGTGACATTGGTGTTGAATCTCTGTTAAACACACACACACACACACACACACACACGCTCTCACACAAAAAAAGATACACCAGAAACTCCCTGATTGGCAGAAAAATGTAAAAATTTTCCCAGAACACAGTTCAAATCTGATATCACTGCCTTTCTTTCACACAAAAACATTATCTACCATCTCTCAGATGGTTTTCATCATTTGCTCGGTTAGTTAATTTTAGTGAAGTTCAGAATTATAAAAAAATGTACATCTATGACTTTGACAAGGGTACATTTAATTAGATGTCGCCTTGGAGACTGTCAGATGACAGCTAGAGGCCAGTAATGAGATTTAACCATGCATCAATAATCACCTGATAAGCCTGGCTAGAAATAGGCCTTGGAGGCTCAAAATTACTGCTGATGCATGGTTCATTACAAAGTATTTTTGACTATACTATTTATTAAGCCTGCAGAGAATGATCAGTTCCACGAATTAGCAATTACTTCAGCAGGTATCTGGCTGAGGCTGCCCCCTTTAAGAAAGCAACAGCATCATGGTTGTTGTGTTATTCACAGAACTCGCCAGACGTCGTGCAGACTGAAGAAGTGGTGAAGCTACTGTAGCTCTGGTAGAAGCATGTTGGGAATTAAGACAGTGGAATATCCTGACAAGGTAATGTCTGCTGTCGCAGGTCAAGCTGCTGGCAATGTGTGGGCTTCCACAGAAAACAATGGTCCTGAGTCATGACACATTTATACGCACAGATTTTATATTAACTCGTGTGTACAAACAAAAGAAGAACTTTTGTCGGATTCATCAGTATTTTCTCATTTCCAAGATGATCGTAAGTAAAAAACGACATTTTCAAGTGGTCGGGACCACTTGTAAACTGATATGCACAGATTCTCGTCACGGTTTGTGGTGAGTTCAAGGTCAAAATACAAAATAAAACACAACAGATGTCGAGGAAACATTAGATGAAAATATTCTTTTTTAAAACGTTTTTCATCACATTTCCAAAAATATCTCTTCTTGCTTACAAATAAAGACCCATACTTTTGGCACACAGGAATAATGTGCTTTCCATCATTTTAGTTGCTAATCACTGTAGCAGACCTACATGGCATCGATATCTCATATCTGCTGTAGGACATTCTCCAGTGCTCTCAAGTGCCTGTCAATCACACTTCTGGATTGTTGACAAGCAGATGGTTTTTAGGAATAAATTCAAGAGACAAAATCAGAAATGTTGGTGAATGAGGCCCATGTGGGTGTTTTGTGTGTTATGCGCTGCTGGACTGGGTTGCACTTCAGTTGTTCTACAATGACCTATGTTCATGTCCACAGTGGGTGTGTTAATTATGACAGATCTGTCTGTTTTTCAGTAGAAGAGATGGAAGAAGCATGATGTTATAGAGCAGTAAATCCTTTGAGGGAAGAGGTTGAAGTGGGTGGGGGGTTGGCTGGTCTATAGTGGTTTCTTTTTAAGATCATAATCTGATAGAGGAATCAGATCATATGAGTTGTTTTAGCAGGTGATGGCAGATTCACTTCAAACAGTTTTGAGGACTTGTTAATCTGACTATGCAAGCATCTAAAAGAACACTGGAGTACCAAAATGATATGAAATCTCCATAAATGTCAAACAGCTTTGGTTTACACTCTCTTTACTCTCTTTATGTGGATTCAGTGTTATCATTCAAAATGATGCTTCACCTGCATAACATATTGTACTGTATCATTTTCCAAACCGTGTGCAGTGAAGTGATGAGTCACAGACTCAGTGCTGTCCAAGTGCTCTCAGGCTCACCCCCAGCCCCCAAATTCTACACATCTCAAGAGGATGCGAGACTGAGATTATGAATGATTACTTTGGGGAGAGAGACAGAGAGGATTCTTAGATGTACGACATTTGACATCAACATTATTATTTTTCTGGGCTAACTGTTGTCAGCAACATGGCTGCATATTTTTATCCACGTTACTCATATGACTACTATTTTGTTGTTGTTCCACTCTCCTCCCATTCCAGTTTTCTTCCCGTGTACCCTCCGTCCCCCTTTCTCTCTCCCCCACTCCCTCTAACTTTCTGTTATGATTGGACCTGATGAGCAGAGGGAATGTTTGCCATGTTGGCAGGCAGAGTTTTGGAGGCTGGAGTTATCTGCCAGGGGATGTCGCTTATCTGACTCCATGGGCTGACCCCTTGTTTCCTCTCTGGCCCTCTGACGTTGGGACGGTACTTCCTCAGCAAGCCTTATCAGTTTGAACCACAACACTGGAACAGACCCACCGACCCACGCAGCAAAGACCTGCAAAAAAATACTACCGCTGCCACCAAAGTACATAGACTGAGTGTTTTGTATGAGAGATGTGCACTGCTAACTGGCATGTTAGCACAAACGTCCGACAATCAGCCTCCAGAAGCTTTATGGTTGTGTAAAAAGATGTGACTAGCGCAGTAACATGCTAATTCTCATTATTTCTCATCAACATTATTTTTAAATATTTTTTTCATATTTTGTTTTTCAACTGTGTCATCATTATTATTTTTCTTTTTGAAGTCCATTACAACGTACTAGAGGTCCAAAAAGTTGGACCTGATTCAGAAACCTTCCCAAACCCGATGTGCATAACTGAATTTTCATAAAAGGAGACCTAATGTGTAAGGAATCAAAGGGCAGTCACACACGATTCAAATACACAACAGAGACAATTAGACCTGATCCAAAAAGCAGTCAACCCCAACAGACCCAAATAGAGAAAGAACACTTAGCAGTAGCATGATGTCTCACCAATTAGCGATCACAGCTGAAAAGAGCAGCAATACATGTAATTATTCTGCACTTCACAGTTCACACTCTCCAAAAAAAAAAAAAAAGTTTTTCTCCTGTGATGATTATGATGCACCTGCACAAACCCATTTGAGTATTAGACATATTGACAACAGACTTAAGACCCACTGCAGAATGGCTTATGTGTATATGGAGAGTTCATTTTCAAAAACAGATAAAAGTCATTCTTAAAATGAATAAACAAACACCTGTTTGACTGATATTCCCTGGAGTGTACACACAAAAAAACAAGATTTAGGATAATGAATACAAATGGAGATATCTGTTTTTGCAAAAGAACCCCTCATATTATAATGGATCTTTGCACTATTGTATTTTTTAACCATGCATGTGTTAACTATACACTTTGGGAGGCTTTCATTTTAGCATTAGTTTTATTCAAACTTTATGTTAAAATATATTAGAGTCCTTTTTGTAAGTTTGTTCTTGTATTGTTTGTCATTTTGATATTTCAGATCCAACAAGTCCCCCAAAAAGAACCAAACCAACAGTGAATTGATTCTTCTAACAAGTATTGTGTGTGTATCAAAGTCTGATATATCTTATTCCTGTCATAGACTTCTGTTGTTGTCCAAAAACTATTAAAAACATCAATGAGCCACACCACTGCACCGAGTGACAAGTTCCTTTATTACCATGAACACAAACACTGCAGTTTATTTTGACTCAATCCCAAACTACACTGCTGCTAGACTCACTAGAGCAACAAATGTGCGTCACATCAGGGCTGAAATAATCCCCAACAAATGCACTATTACCTCCTGTTTGGGTGTGTTCTGTTTTTAAAGTTTTGCATCTTCAGTAGGAACCGATAGTTGGGAAGTAACACATTGTTGGTTTTGGTCTTTTCACAGGTTGTGTTGACAGTAACAACACTTAGAGAATGTTGTCGGACGTTTCCTTTAAGTTTTAGCTTTCATATCTGCATGATTTAATTTAAAGGCACCTCAGTTGTAGTATGCATTTTGTTATTCTGAGGTGATTTGTTTCACTGTGACAAATGCCTTCCTACATCTCAGTCTCTACTCCACAACACTGTAAGAGTCATCTCATTACACTTAATGAGCATATTTGCATCATTAGCTGGCCAATTAGCCACCAGGCTAATTCATCAAAGCAACCAATGTTAATGTTAACATGGGGGCACTAAAGCTAGTTCTTATATGTTACAGTGTGCTAGTTTAGTTTAACATAATTCATATGCACTTATATGAAAAGACCATACAGGCTGTTCACTAAGAGAACATTTCAGCATAAATCTGATCCATTTTCACTCCAGTACAGCACACTGTGTCTATATAAATGTATTTGGACAGCCGTGTGTGTAGATTTAGAAATGTAACTAGCTCGTCACAATAATTAACATGTCAGAAGTAAGAAGTCCAAAATACCTGCCAACAAATTAAGTCACCTGAAAGCCCCGTGTATACAGACAGAAACTGAACAGAGGAAATGGAAGGAAGGGGGCTACACCGGGGAGAAGAAGAGATTAGTTTGACTTGATTTTGGTAGGTGAGAAAGATTGGACAGAAGTCAGGCATGTGGTTTTGGATTGTAAAGCCATTAGACCCCAAAGCACACACATGACTTCAGACTGTAGATTTGAAGGCTGGGACTGTATTATTCTTTGCTCCGTTTGAATAAACAGTGCAGTTCTGGGCCTGGCTGTGTTGATTCCAGCGGGGAGATAAGCAGGGTAAATAAAGCTGAACTCGGAGTGGAAAAGGTTTCCTCTCATTGCTGCTCAACTGTTTTACTATTTAAATGCCTCCAGATGGGAGTTAAGGAACCATCTTCGAATCAGTTCCTCATATTCTGTGACACAAAAGAGAATGATTAGTGTTGCAGGCTTAGATAAAGAAATGTTCTTAGGAAGGAAAACATTTTGTGTGTATGATGAGTTATCTGGGGCAAACACCTCGCAACAAGTACAGCATAAGTTACCGGTGAGTAATAGTTTTAAGGAAAATGACACTCCCAAGAGACTACAGATACATCTTTTATAAAAGCCAAGATGAAGCACCGTGACAAAGTGATATGGCTTTAACTGAAAGATGAGTTACTGTATGTTTCTCAAACTCCAGCAGATGAATTGGACAGAGACATGTTCTCTCCTTGGTTTTGCTCTGAAGTGACGTTTATAGTGATGGAAGGCCCGGATCTCTTAAACGGTGACTCGTTGTTCCATTAAAGGTACCCTCTTAACGACTTGCAGGAAGCAAAACTGATGACAAGGTAAAATAGATTAATTAAGGTACCTCAGCGTCGAAGCAGCCACTTAATCATAGATCGTGCTTGTCACAGGGATTTAGGATCTGATTGACTTGGAACAGATTATGCCTCTCTTCATTTTCTGCCTTTGTGCAATGGAAAATTAATTGTCAGTGACATTTGGTTGTAATCCCCCCTCCCCACCACTACCCTCTATCTCTACTTCCTCAATTAATTATTGGCTCTCTTTTATATTCTCGTTCCAAAGAGTTTCTTTTGGAGATACACAAGAAGCAGAGTCATTTCCTCGACTGCTGAGGACAACATCCGCTTTTTGATTGAGTCTAGGCAATCTAATCATCAGCTGTCGCTGAGGCGAAACTCTCCTCTCATACTTAGACTGCTGTGTCAGTGCTATTACCCACCGCCACGCTGACACACACACAAATGGGCACACAAACGCACTGTCTGAGTGACAGGGATGGGTCCGGTCCACCTTGACTCGTCAATCATCTGTGGCTTTGACAGGTCGTTTCACTGAACAGCAGACAAGGCGAGGAAATGGAGAGGAGAGGAGAGAAAAGGTAGAAATGGAGGCAAGAAATGAGGAGCAGCAAAGAAGATGGAGAAGGAGGAGAAGAGGAAGAAAAGAAGGCAGGTGAAAAATGAGAGAAAGCTTGGCGACAGGTGAGAGGAAGTGTGGAGACAAGGAGATAAGTGAGAACATAAAGAGAGATGGGGAAAGTGGGGAGACTGGCAAAAAGAAGAGAGGAAAAGGAGGATAAAAATGTATAGTAAAAGGGAGGAAGGGAAGCAATTACAAAGAAGAAAATAAAAACAGGAAATGAAGAGGAGATGAGAAAGAAAAAGAAGTGAGGGAGTTCAGAAAAAGGGGAGAAAGGTAGAGAGAGAGAGAGAGAGGGATAGTGAGGATGGAGAGAATGTTCTCTGCCAGTTTAATACCAGAGGGAGGAGGAGAGAGAAAATGGAGGGAATAATTGTGGGATACGGACTGCTGACAGAATGAAGGCAGGCTGAGAGAGTAGATAGCATTGTAGCATGATGAAACTGAGGTCAAATGTGTGTGCATGCGTGTGTGTGTGTGTGTGTGTGTATGTGTGTGCGTGTGCGCTGTGTGTTTGCTTACTGTGTCAAATTAAACCACAGAGGCAGAGACATTTCATTTCCCAGATATGATTGATGGATAATGTGTGTGTCCCAGAGAGGTGTCAGATGGCCTGACTTCACACACGCGTGCACAAACACACACACGCACACACACACACACAGTTACACACTGATTCTACACTTGTCTAGGAAGGCCGAGAGTGAAACAAATGAAACCCACACAAACAAAAAACTGGTATTCAAATAATGTTCATGTCTCAAACAGCTGGGAGCCAAATAAATGGACAAATAAATGCTAATAAAACCAGGTAAAATACAGAGAGGTGGTTTAATGTGTCGTTTCTGGCTCACACGGTAAATTCAGCATAATGTAGACTTTTCACGGCACTAATCCATCAGTACAATAACAGTCATGTCTTACCACTAATTAACACCATCTTTCTGATGACTTTTAAGATACTGTCAATGACACTCAACACCTCCTGAAGACGTTTCACATTAAGAACCTGCACGTCTCACAACTCTTCTTACCAAATGTTTTTGGCTATCTTGGCTTTTATCAGCATGAAATGAAAAGCCTGAAAAGGTTCACAGTGATAATAAAAAAACAAAGTAGAAAAAAAAGAGAACCTCAGAGCAACCAACTCTGAATACGGGGCGGTGCACACTTGGGCGTTAGCAACTTTAGCTAAGTTGTGCTAACAGGGCAGGTATCCTATTTAACTTAACAAAATATTGCGACAGCAGCAGGTGAGCGAACTGTCAATCACAGCTGTCAATCAGCGCCCACACAGCAGACGTGGCAGGCACTGAAAGAAATTATTGACTTAGTATTTCTAGAGAGAAGTTGAGGCTTTTTGGAGTCAGTTAGAGGTTTTTTTTGTTTTTTTTTTGGAGCCAGCATCTAGCAGCTGTTGGTAGCATTGCACTTTAGGGTCCACATTGGCTTCAGCCTCAAGCCGAGGTAGTTGCCGCTTGGGTGTATTGAGACAAGCTGAGCGAGGCTCATAAAACTTTCCAAATAAACATAATGTCCACATGAATAATTTCCAACACTTGTCTCTGAGTCAGACCGAAAGTAAACACAGAAAGTTGACACTATGAATGGCCATTATGGCTAACAGCATATGGATCTACATCTGGAGCAAATAAAACTAGTTTTCCTATAACAACAAACAACATCAACAAGACCCGATTGGAAAACAGGGAGACATCTAAGCAAAATATGAAAAAAAATATATAAACTAATATAAACAGGGAAAATTGGGAATTAAGTTTTGATATAATCCTGTTTGAAAGAAAAACGTCTCCTTAATGAAAGAATATATGGTATGCACACAGAAATAGAGCTCATTTGCATAAGGAATGATTCAAAACAATGCACCACACTATAAGAGAAACTTATGTTAGACATCACATCCTTCCAAAATGACATATTCATAACTAACAATAACATAACGTCAACAATTTCATGTAACCATGCAATCAAATGTGTAAATACTATTAAAAACCCTTTTGATTAGGTATTGACCCTGTTAAGACTAATTTAATACAGTAAACTAAAAAAATGTGGTGAAATTATTTTGTCAGTTGGTTTTAAGGTCAAGAATGAACTTTCAATCTAAACGTTTACATCAACATGGACAAAAAGTGCATAAAATATCTCAAAGGAATGAAGTTGAATGAAATCTACATGAGAACTGCATCTGCAGAGGAAGATCATGTGATATGATTGAAAACCGCTGAAGAGCTACTAAATAGACCTTCTGACTGTTTTCTCCAATATAGTAAAAATTGAAATATAAATAAACGTACAAACAAATAATTATAATACAGAAATAGTGAATAAATCATGTTAAATGATGTCCTGAAGAACAACAGCAACCAAAGTTTCTTCAGGAATAAAAAGGGGAGGTATAAAGGACAGGAAAGCTGCCATGGCTTGTGCCTCATCTGACTCCCGCAGTAATCACCTCGCTGACTCTGACACCCGAGACCACGAGAGTTTAGCTGGGGCTAAAAGTTTTAATTCAGTCTGGAGAAACAAATGTTTGGTGCCGTCTCAGGGACTAGGGGAGATTACTGAGGGATTGTTTGACAAACAGCGGCCCGAGCGAACGCTGTGTATTTTCTTTATAGTCTGTGTAAATCTGTGTTGCAGTTTGAGGGTTTAACGGAGAAGCCGTGTTTATGTGCGCGGGTATCGGCGACACGGGGAATGCTAATAATCTGGATATTTATTCTATTTCCTGATATACAAAATTGTCCAACCATATTTGTGAGAAAGCAAACAGGGACCGTGGCTCCAGAGGAAAGGGCTGCAGATCGGGATCCATCTATTTTAAACTTCCCTCTGGTCTCTGTGGCATTTTAAAAAAGCAGAAAAGAAAATGAAAACAGAGGAGGCATGAGAAACAAAAGGATGGAGAAGACCAGAAAGGAATAGCAACGGCGGAAGCCTTGTAAAAGCCTAAAAGAGGAATAGAGAAAAGAGGGGAAAAAGTAGCATGAAAGTCAAAGGAGAGGGAGAATACAGATCCATCTAAAGCCTCCAGAGTCTAGGTTAAGGTGTTGACATGCTTAGTGCTCTGATGCATCCTCCCAGTGTGGGTCGTGCCCTCCGGGGGCTCTACAGCACTGGTTTAACATGTCACAGTGATATATGTGTCAGGGAACTCAGCATTAGCTACGACTATCCCCCTCACTCCGTGAAGGGAAACGACCTCTCACCCCAAAGCTACCAGGAAAGCCTTTTGGACGAGACATCTGTGTACATTAATTGTCATCAAAAAAGTTGAACTACAGAGCCAAGTTTTCCCCACCGGGCTCGGACCTTCCAGACTCTGATGGGCCCTGGTATGCATCATCATTATCATCATCTTCATCACTATAATGCAACTAGTCTTTTTCTCAGAGCCCTATGCTGCAGTATTTATTATAGGTAATAGATTTTGTCAGTTTAGTCGGTTTCCCTGAACATAAGAGGCCATCAGGGTGAGGTAGGCCGTGCATTGTTTATGTGGGTTTCCGGTCGCTAAAGCATAAGCCAGACAGCATGCTGTTTTTAATGGTCTGAGGCTTGACTGGCTATGTTCACCTCCAAAACGCATGTCTGCGCCAAACAATGGGGGGATTGTTCTCTAGACAGTGAGAGAGAAAGACGGGGAGAAAGTTTCAAGGATGATGAAATCTGAAGTGTAGAGCGCATTTTAAATAAAAAGAGAAAAATTAGATTCTGTATAAGTTTAGGTTTCAATGAAGACACTTCAGTGAAGATCGACTGCACATTTTACATGCTCCTCCAGCCTGGATTAACTGCTTCAGACAGCTACTCAAAATGAAAATCCACCCACGCAGAAATGATATCAAAACCGCTTTCAAATGTAACCTTTAACCTCCTAAGTTGTCATGATTTTGGCAACTCTGGGAAGGAAAAGAAAACAGTATATAAAATTAAACATGAAAAACAAGTAAATAAGCAAAGAAATAATACTAGAAAAGTAGGAGAAGAGTGTGAGAATGTTAATAGTACATGAAATCATATCCAGGCAGGCTAAATCATATGAATATGAGAAATTATATGAAAAAATTGAACTTTTGCCAAACTAAATAAATAAATCCATCCATCCAGGTGACCAACACTATCACAGAATTAGCTTTCAGAGCTAGAAAAGAGGTGCAGTAAAGGCAAAGTTTAAGGTTTCAACGACCTCTGTGTGTCCACACATATACAGTATTTTTATCACTTCACTTCCATTTAGAGAATTTTTAGAGTGATGCCAGTCGGGGTCCTTGGTAATGATGGCTGACAGCTGCCCCAATAATAAGCCAAGAGTGGCAGCCAGTGGACGACAACATTTTCTGACCTAGATAATGAATGTAACCCTGAATGTCCACTGGATGTTCAGCCTCCACCAGCAGTCGTCCACTGGAGGCGTGAGAGGAGCATCTCATGTGCACCTCTTACGCACTGGTTCTATTTTTGCTGGAGCAGCTCACAGCATGAAATCCACTTGTGTCTAAAAACATGCATACTGCATTTATGACAAAAAAAAATCCCAATGTATTTAATTTAACTGACTTTGTCTTTGCGTACATACAGCTAAACATGGTTTTCACTTCACAATGGTGTCAAAATAGATGTAATAGACCTATTTAACACAAAAGCAGAATACCTTTTTTAGCTCTTCTGAAGCTTCTGATAATATCACATGACCGTCATCAGCAGATGGAGTTTTTGCTCTTCTCATCCATGTTGGCTCAAAAATTGAATTTTCAAGTTCATTGACCTTGGAAACAGCACTTGACAAAACAATCTCACTTTGACAACCTCATTATCTCCTAATGAAGATCATGTGATATGTTCAAAAACTCGAGCGCAATACTAAATGGATCTTGAGGTGAGATTGTTTTAGTTTGCTCAAAAAGCTTTAAAGTCTGTGTAAAGGAAAATGAGAGATTTCTTTTCACATTATACATGTTAGAAAATAATTCACTTAGTCTGCTGTTATGGGTGAATGGGGCCATTTTCGGTCAACATTAGTGCTCAAGGAGTTATTTTAAACCCAGCTGAAGCATCCGTTGACGGGTGGAGCTGCTGGCTTCAGCACCGGCTGTGCAGCTGGGAGGTCCAGAGGAAGAGCATTTGCCAGGCAGCAGTTCACCAAAAAGCACGGCGTGAGCAGCAATTGCACCAAGGGTGACGGCCACAATGAAGCAGCTTTTCAGCAGAGAAGTGAGTAAAGTGCACTGAACTCCATAGAAAAAAACGACAATTTAACATACTGATGATTGGTGATGGTTCGTTTGTTAGCTAGTCATTTTAGTTACATTTTTACTGAAACAAGTCCACATTTACCTACAAAATATGAATTAAACAGTGGCTCCGAAAGTTACTTTATTTTTAAAATATTATCATGTTGCTTGCCTTACACCTACAAACAAGGCCTATTTTAAATTGTGTATTTCAGGAGTTTGGTATGAGTGTTGTTAACTCAGAGGCTGTTCAGATCCTTATCACAACCTGGTGCCTACATTACCCACAATGCAACCGAACCCCTAACATCACAGTTAGAGATTCTGACGTCTTATGCTAGTAGTGGCTAATGTAGCTCCTCAGAGATGAGGAGCGACAGAGGTCTCTCACTTCTTTCTAACTCCACAAACCAACTGACGCTGTCTCAAGTGACATCACATGAGGCAATTTATCAGATTTCACACAGCCCCCCTGGAGAGTACATATGCTGTACACTCTCCAACACCTGGAAACACCACTGATGTGTAAAAAGTGTATAAAGTCTACATCGCTGTTATTTTTAGCAGTACTAACTCCTACCCGAGGGGTAGGTGATGGTAAACAAAGAGAGTATATTCATCTTCCTTTTCTATTGTATGCATGACCATTTCTCTCTGGACTCAAGGTCTGGAAAAGAGCTGTTGAAGCTCACAATCAATAACTGGTCGACATGCATGGGAGAATAAGTCACCAGGTTGGTTTTCCCTTTAACTTCAGACTCTACAAATTGAACTGTCGAGCAGCATGGGGATAATATATTTGAAGGATGAAATTCAGTGGCATTTCCCTTAAACCCAGACTCTCCTGACCCCAGAGAGCAGGTCAGATGGAAAGTGAGTGTACAGCTCCCCCCTCTACCAATTGCCCCTGTGAGGGAAATGATGAACAGGGCCTGCACAAAGCCAGCACTCAGCTTTAATTGGACGGAAGGTGGCTGTACACTCATACCATAAATAACTGGACCCAGGGAAAGTGTGTGTGTGTGTGTGTTGAGTGTGTGTTGGGGGTGAGTTGGGGTGGGGCTCGGAGGGTTTTACTTTAACCATCATGCAGTCCTGCAGTGAGCTTAAGCACCACTGAAGCTGAGAGAGGCTGTCAGGGAACTGGTGTAAATATCCTGCGGACTAACTGATTTGTCTATGGTCGTAAACACGACTTAAAGAGCTAATATACAGGTCAGCACCAGCGTGATTTACACCCCCAGGAGGATGAAAAACTTCATCAAAGCGTTTCATTTCCCTGCTTTTGACTCACATACAGTCCGAGAAGTGAAGCTTTTGTTGAGCATGATTCCCAAAAATTAGCTGATTCTTTTATTTATTTGATGAAATGATTGATGGCTGGATCGATGGCAGGATCGTTGCCATTCTTGAAACTGTTGAAACAAGCAAATGGAAGCATTTTTATACTTTATTTTATGCGATGAAAACATTCCAAGTCTTTTAAAATCTACAGAGAGGGAGGGTATTTTGTTATTTTACAGATTTTTGTTTTGCTTGTTTATCGCTTTGAATCTTTGGAGTTTAGCAGCAAAAAGAGAATCCAAGATCAAGATTAAGGTTTACAAGATAGAACGTCTTTTAATTTGTTTGTGGGCTGGGACTCATAATCAATCAGGCTCAGGCTCAGAGACTAATGCATCTGTCGTTATTCAAGCCGCTCTCAATCCTACATAGAAACACAAAGAGAGATGAGAGGGGCAAACGGAAGAGGAGAGACGCTCTCATAAGACAGCACACTGATGAAAACATCCAAGATAGCCTCTTTAAAATAACTTTTAATTATCAAAATAACTCAGTCCATTAAGTAATCAGGATTCAGGGGTATCTTTCTGATGTATAATTTGCTTGGTCAAAGCAGACTTTCAGTGATTGGCATTTTGAATTCTAGGCTATTTACAGGGTTTAGAAAATGTTCCCCTTCAGCTTTCTGATCGGCACTAGAAGCAGCAATCCACACAGTTAGCTCGGAGCTTGTGGTGGCTGCTATGGATGATACAAAGATATTTCAGAATAGCTGAAGGAAATTCACAAACTTTTTGTGTAGTATTTTTTTAGACAAGCCTAATTAATTTAACAATAACAAGCTCCAGTGGATTTTTTTTTTCTAAAATGCCAATAAACTGCAAATTCAGTAACTAAATTTAGTCAGACTTACCTCAAGGAACTGACCTTTCATAACAAAAGGTTCTACCCAGCAAATACACACGAGAGAAATAAAACATAGAGCCAGCTGAATTGAATTTGCATTAACATATTGAGGAAACACTTTTACTGAATGTTTTAGCAAAGTTCCAAAATGTTCATACTGATTATATCTGCCCAGTGTTCAGAGATGTATTTATTTAAAGGGGATATATTATGCTTTTTGGGATTATACAGTTTATTTACTATGATGTTGGATGTCCATGTTAAACATAGTAAAAGTTCCAAAACCTGAGATGGACGTTACGAAAAAATGATCCCTAAGACAAAGCCCAGGCTTCGGCTTGCTCCAAGGCTTCATTTGCAAAGTTGTTTAAGCTTTCCTGACATCAGCTCGTCCTGCACGCTCATAAACAGCCATCCGTTATCCGCTCTTATATTTCAGATCTGATTCAGGCTCCAACATATATGTTTCTGAGAAGTTGACATTCTGAGTAGAGAACGAGAACCAGAAATGAAATCCTACTAATGTAAATGTGCTGATACCCTTTGAGTGAATTGTCTGCTACTCTTCAAATGATTAATACTGATAACATAAAGTAGGCACTGAAAGAGAAAAGACATTAGGCGGTGATAAAGCAAAATGTTGCTGTGTTTCCAGTATCACTGAACACCCTGATCTCCCTGCTGACGTCTTTTCCAGCTGACATGATCATATGTCAAATAGATTTTATGCCCAGAATCTCACAAGCAGCTGTTTTTCTCATGGAATAATGGGTTTATCATTTCCTGTTGTAAGCACTTGACATATATCCATACATTAAAACCATGTGTTTCTATGACCTACAGTACGTACTGTAGAATGTAGAATCAACTGCCGCAAATCTCTTAAATTATCAGATATCTGGTGATGCACAGTCTAATTTATCTTCCTCATGTTTGCCCTTGGAAAAAAAAAACAGTTTGTCCCTTTTGTGCAGGAAAATGTTCAGGACACAAGGCATGGAACGTAAAACTCTATCAACATCATCAAGCTTTTTATCCTCCGTACTGGCCCTAATTGCCTTTTTCTCCTTGTGTGTGTGCGTGCATGTGTGTGTGTGTGTGTGTGCGCCTCAGACAAGGTGTCCATCTATAACTTGCAGAAGGAGGGACCCCCGCCCGGGCCAGCCATCTGTCACCCGGGCACCTGGAGGAACTGCAGTCTTGGGCGGCTTAAAAGGCGAAATCATTAAGATGTTACAATAACAAATGTCCGGGTATGTTTGACTCTCAATCACACGGACCAGATCTGGGTTCACACCTCTTTCAAGGTGATGAATATTCCCTGCGTTGCTACATCGTGCTCGGGTAAATGAGCAGATAAAGACGCATCACGTGAGAGATGGTTTTCCTTTTGTCACACTCTTAATCGGTTCAGTTCTCTGGACTGAATCCTGCCACCGGATGTTATTTTTTGTGTGTGTGCATGCAGCAGGCAGAGCCCGACGTCCTGCTGGGACACGCGCACGCTCGGCCGTGCGCACACACAAATTAAAATACCACCCAAGAACATACGACTGAGTACGTTCCATCACTCCTCTCGATTCTGTCTTTCCCTTATTTTCTCCCTCACACACACAGGCACCCAAGGTCAGTGGGGTCTGGCGGGACGTTGATGAATGGACGTGAAGTGTGTCATCCTGGACAAACAGAGCCTGGGCCCACATGCTGCTACATCCTGAAAAATATGCCTGTTACACCAACAGCTGAGGGAAATAGTTTGGAGGTCTCTCACATCCTCTCTGTTGCTCACACTGTCTTTCTCTTTCAACATTGAACATACATATCTTGTCATTCCCTGAAAAATAACGCCTACACAAATGCAGGTGCATTCAACTACATGTACAGACCCATCAGTGCACACACACACACACACACACACACACACACGCTGGCTTTTGCAGGCCAATATTGAGACTGAAGGCCCATATCTGATACATGACACATAGAAAACACGCTTTTTTCACACAAGGTCAAACTTTTTGACGAACGTTGGTGCCGTCAACAGTCCTGCTTCCCACATGCTGTTACAGTCAAATAAATACGTCTGCCCCTGCCCGCTAATCTCTGATGCCACCCTGCCTTTGCTCCTCCAAGGGTGTGCAGATAAATAGCTTAGTGTAAATGGCCTCTTAAAATATGACATTGCCACGCTTTCAGTGCAGTGAAGGGGAGCTCTGGACGAGGTGGGAGATGATGGAGGGAGCCGTGATGGAGAAAAAACAAGAGAAAAAAGGACCAGAGGCATTCAAGGTGGATCAGAGTAGTCTAAAATAATATATGATGGATTTATTCTTATAATTATTGTCTTTTTTCCACAAAAGAGAAGCCGACTGCACTTCTGGTGAAGCAAACATAGAGTGTTATACAGAATTTTGAATTCATAAACATCAAGCATAAAGTAAATACCACATACATCAACCTGTAAAGATCTTAAGTGTCTCATTATGAAACCAAATGTCAGTCACGCGTGCCCTTATTAAATAAAGATAAATAAACACAATTACATCTATTCCATTTAATCATTGTATGATCATTTTATTACCCGAACCTTTGTTTCTTTTATCTTAAAGCTGTTACTCCATTAAATAACACCAATAGGGTTTTGTTTTTTTTTGCCATTTTTGTTTGAATGAAAGTTTCCTTAAAATATGTAAAATGTGTAAAAGTGAGTCTTTTAAAGCATAAAGCATATTTATATAATTCAACAATTTAATTTAAAATGGCCTGTGTGAAAAAGTAATGCTAATATTTATTGCTGGTTCTAGTTTTTTATTTTTTTTATTTCACCTCCATACTTTTAGTTTTTACTTTTACTATTAGTTAGGTTAAGCATAGCACTACATGACTTTCCTGGTCTGTCTAACTGTATTTCCCAAAATGTTGAACCATTCCTTTAAAGTATATTAATTAATATGGGCACTGTAGTTATTTTGAGTCAGTTTGACATTTACCATCCTGCTGCTGCTATAAATACTCACTAGAACACCAAATGTGTTTTAACGGACAGCAGAAAATAGTCACAGACAAATGAACTAAGTCCTCCTGTTTGAGTAACATCTGCTAAAAACTACTGTCCTGCAGATAGGCTCGGGAAGTCAGAAAGCCTAACAAAAAAGACTTACATGTTATTGTTTTTCATGACAATAAGAAAATTAAAGTCAGCCTCATCCTTTAAATATGCACTAGAAGTGATTTATGTGTTGTGAAAATAGTAGAAAGCAAATGTAACAATAATTCTCTAAGTATTTATAAATAGAATTTACATGCCTAGATCAGTTCTGAGTTATGAGTTACATAAGGTTTTAAAATAAAACCATATTACAAAACAAACAATAACATATTAATTCACCACAACAAAAGCTCGTTTATTATTGGTTTTTTTGCTGCACAGCAACAACAAAGTGACTGAATTGGCCCCATCCGTCATGGAAGACTAATTCAGAAAGGTATGATAGGAATGATCTTGACTTCCTTTGATCTTGAGCTTGACCCTGACTAGACTGAAATGATCTGGCACAACAAGTGGAGCTTGTTGTGGCCGCCTGCATCTCCTCAGAGAGAGACTGAGAGATAAAGACACAAAATAAACACCAGTTATGTGTTTTATACAACGAGGTAGATGGAGAAAAAGAAGGTGGCGGTTAGGATCGGAGCAGAGGATGAGGGAGGTAGGAAATGAGCAGAGAGGAAAGAGAGGAGCGAGGGGAGGGGGGGGGTGGCGTGTAAAATGAACGGGGTGCGTTGGTGGGGGTGTTTCCATACAGTACATGAGGTTGAGGAGATATATGAAGGCTTGTCACATTGCAAAGGTTGAGGTATGGTCTCTATTGGTCCAGACAGTGACCTCCAGCGCCGGGCTAAAACATTTCCAGATGTCTGCCAACACCGTTACTGGAGCTGCTTCTATTCCATGTGCAGCTCATGGGAGGCAGGGTCAGGGGGGGAGGAGGGGGGTGAACCCTACAGCGGATTGTAAGGGAGAGGAATGAATTTGGCTTGCAAATCAAATGACGAGCATCGACATAAAAGTCTGGAGCTTTACAGAGAGCAGAAGAGGGAGCAAGAGAGTGTGGGACAAGGCGAAGGAGACTGTGTGTGCATGTGTGGGTGTGTGTGTGTGTGTGTGTGCATATCTAGATGTTAGTGAAAAATGGAGACAGAGACATTAAAGTGCTTTAGATTTCTTCCCTCTGTGCTTCTGCCCAGAAGGGAATCTTTGACGTTCATTTATTCTGCTCCCCAGTGTGCCAGCTTGCCGAGGATCCGACATCAATCACGTCATTTCATTTTTTTTATGTTCATTTTGTATCACCATTTTGCATTTTGGTTTATCATTACTGGTGATAAATAGGCAAACGCATTGTCAGGGCAATGGTTTCATTAGGGGTGATACACCGGGGAGTCTACGCAAGTCTGAATTATGAGAGGATCTGATTTGTCTGCAAAATGTTTTTGCTAAAATGGAATTTGAAAGTTCAAGCTCAGGGGAGGAGAAACTTGGACGAGAATTCTCTGCAATGCAGCGTCACACGGGATTTAAAGTAATTTCTTACATGATAATTCATGTTTTGCATCAGCTGTCGGAAGCAATTGCGCTGGTTTCTGTACATTAGAATATGTTTTCTTAACCATACTAAGACTGAACAGAGCTGATGAAATCCTGCTCTTTAATGTTTGCACAAAGCAGAACATTGTGAGTATTCACCAAAACTGTCGTGTCAAACTGCTTTAGGTCTTTATGAGTGACATTCACTTAAATTCCCAGGACATTAAAGAAAAATCACGGTATCTCTTGCAGCGACTTGGTGTAAAAACAGCGAGAGTAGCACAAAGTCAAAATGTAAAATCTTTTGAGTTGATCCCTTGTTTCCATTCGCTACCAGCTCCTCTGCAAATCCTCCCGATGTGGGCCTTTAGTGCTGAGGAATGTCGGTGAGCCTCAGGCTGTCTCTGCGGGCTCTCTGTTTCCCATTCCATCTCACTTCCACCTGTTGAATATCCCCTCCCGTCTGCCTGCGACACTATCTGAATCTAAAGAGGTTTCCAGGCATGAAGGAAACTTTTCAGTCAACCAGATATAAAATCAAAACACGGACCGGGGCGTAAATCTGCAGAGATTTTCAACAACAGGCTAATGTGTCCTGGCTTGAACTGTCAGGTCACAGTGGGTTTGATGCTAAAAATATATGCACTTGTGGATA
Source organism: Scomberomorus guttatus (assembly GCA_038419695.1). Classification (NCBI taxonomy): domain Eukaryota; kingdom Metazoa; phylum Chordata; class Actinopteri; order Scombriformes; family Scombridae; genus Scomberomorus; species Scomberomorus guttatus. The sequence continues at coordinate 29,679,591 of CM076456.1, forward strand.
ATAGCAGCTTAGATGAAAACATCCACCAAATGTCATATGTAAAAGAGCTTCACTGATCCCTGATGGAGAAATTAGGTTGCGACAGAAGTAAAAGGATTCAACACAAATAGAATAGAAAACAACTACAGTCAGCTCTTCCTCCCAATAAACACAACACAAAAAGTATTACACAAAAAAACTGTACTATTAAGCAAATTTAAATAAAAAGATTAAGCAAATATTCCCCTTTTTTGCAACTTAAAAAGACAACACTAACATATTATCACTTTATAAAGTAAAACTTTAATACATAAACAATAAAAAGAAGGATTGATTAAAAAATAGTAGATGCAACATGTAATATTAACCCACAATTAATTGTGGATTTATGAAAACATATGGTTTTGATTTAACAGGAACGGGAAAAAAAATATGACTATACAGAGCTGCATAATGACCTTTAACATATTCTGTGCTCATCTGAAAATCGTATATATCTGTGTTGTTACTTCCAGCACAACCAACCACACAGCTGTAACAAATACTAAAGGATTCATTTCTTCACACTCTGGAATTGTGGTAGACCTCTCATACACAATGGCCTGATGTAGTGTCAGCATGTGATTTATCTGAGTTGCTCAGCCATAGACGAAAACATCTGCCCCAGCTGTCGGTGTCAGAATCTGAGTTAATACAGCCATATGGAGATCCAGCTCTTTGCTGGGCTTCCAAACTGCAGAACAGGTTACCAATTTAGTTGAAAATCTCACCCCTGAGACCGAGTTGATCAGGAAATTAAAAATTCATTGGGAAAAACAAGATAGCAGGTTCACGTTTTCCTCCCGTGTGCCCCAGAGCACACATGTGCTTGTAACAGCTTGGCTGAAATTCTGGTCCATTTCCCCTCCATACCGATCGAGTGTTGAGGTTTAATCACAGCGATTAGCCTCGCCGATAAATGCTACAGCCACACAGACCAGGTTAAGCCTTTTTTTTCCCCTTATCTTCCACTGGCTGTCACGCAACAGACCCAGGGCCAAATTCCAGCTGCGACCTCACCAATGTCGCTCTTGTGTCATACAATGAAGCTATTTTGTCCACGTCACAACCTATGTGGCATGTCTGCATCCTTGCTTCTCTTTGTGATCCAGTTGCCATAGGTTACATGCAATGGATTTTTATAAATAACATGTATACTGTACATGCTGTTCTTTTGAAAAGCCTCATATGAAAAGAAAAGAAAAGAGCAGTAAAAAGCATAAAAGGTATAAAAAAAACAAATAAAATAGCACAGTGTCAGAAATGTTCAAACCTCATGGTTAAGAGTGTTGAGAGAAATCAAGTAGGAGCTTTACAATTAAATAATAATCAATTAAATGATCTCCAATGCCTGTTTTAAGGCTCTTGGTGGGGCTGTCAATCACAGAAAGATCAATCTCTGTTCACTAGCTGTAGTATCCAGATGTATCTAATATCCAGCACATGATTTACATCCAGTGCTAATACAGCAGGCAGTGTGCCCTTTATTTAGTGAAGCAGTACTGGTTTGGACGTTGGGGTGGTATTTGGAGACTGGTGTTTGTGCCCCATCATTTTTTTTCAACCAAACGTCAATATGTTCTTTGTTACTGACAGAAATGTGCCCTTAACGTCAAGTATCAAAAAGTGCAAAGTACTGAAGGTCAGATTTGTAAATTTATTACATAAGAAAATTCTTTGATCAGACAGTTCTTTGATTTAAATCAACATTTTTCTTTTACATTTTTGGATTGGTATATTTGGTTTATTTAGGCAAAGACACCATTTAACAGTTTAATAACTTTGACTTATTTTCCAATTTAAAAAAAGTGTTTTTTAGGGGAAAAAAAAAGTTTATGAGTAAACTATTTTAAAAAGTTTGGCTGTGGAATAGGTACCGAAACTCAATACAGAAGATAGATATAAATCCTTTTTAGATTTTGGCATTCAATGTTTTTTCAGAATTTTACAATATCAAAGTTCTGTCTGGCAATAGTGCTGCAGCCACATGCATTAATCTTACTCTATATGTTTTTGCTTCAGAAGCCACTGGGTGGAAGATAGTTTCGATTGGACAGTAGAGTATTTGCCTGTAAGGATATGCTGGTTCACAGGGACATACATAGGCTTCATTTCAAAGGGACTTTCTAAGTATATTCTTCCCAGGGGTCCCTGCACTGTTTCTATGAACCACACCAGAGTATGACCTAAATGAAAATGGGGATTTGATACATCTCTATAAACTGATTATGATATGCTACTTCTCCATGTCCCTAATCAAGGAGTGGCCAGTACACTTAAATGGCTAACAATAACAGGTTAATGGTAATCCATGTCCTCGCCTAAGGATGTTGAGAACACAAGGTTACCTCAAGGCAGTCCTTCAGGGTGAATACGAGCATTGGGCCTTGCTCCTACAGCAGTAGCTGTCAGCCAAACTGCTGCTAATGCTGACTGACAGCCGGGCCTTAGCACCCAGAGCTGTCCACAGTACTGAGAGGCTGTCAGTGAAACAGGAGCAGCAACACTCCTCAAGAAAAGTCTTGATATCCCTATCTGAAATTCCCATCCAAGATCCATTCCCTTCTACTTCTTTATTTCTCTCCTCGACTTCTGGAAAGCTTCCAAAGTGGAAAAGCAATTTGCCCGAGGAACGCTGTCAGTCGGCATAACGTGATGGTGGTGCTGGTGCAGTGATTCTTGGCATGGCTCTTCTGAAGACATGCCCCGAACAAGTGCTAGTGATTATAGCTAGTTATCCCTTATTAAAAAAGATTAATGCCTTGGCCCTCAACATTGTGATGAGACTCTGTTGCACTTTGATTTGGGAAGTATGTGCAATTAGGTCTATTGGAGACTTGAAAATATAAAAGCATCGAGGGGGGGACATAAAAACCACATTCCACATGAATGTTTTAAGGTGTTGCAATAAATGATGTTTGAAAAGTATGACTATACTTAAACTACCTGTCTGTTGCCGAAATGCATTTCCCTTTAATACACAGTAATATCTGTGTCTATCCACTGTAGAAAACAGCATTAGGATTCATTTATTACTCTGCTTCATAAGAGGGATTTAAAGCAGGCACAGAAGAGTCTGGCATCGAACTTGACTGATCAGTCAGTCACAGGCTTATCTCGTCAGCTAGCCCTGATATTGACCCTGTCTGCAGAAAGGGGCTGAAGTCCTGCTATCCAGATTAAATATAATTGAAGGGTAATGCTCCTTACAAACAGTGAGACAGCTTCCCTTCTTTAAGGGACTAACGATCCATGTCCTCTGTGCTGCTCTTTCACTTTCTACCTCCTCTCTTCACAGACCTGCTCTCTCATCCTCTCTGTTGATCTAACAAATACTGAATATGGAGTAATTAAAAAGGCTTGCTCTTGTAAAGTTAATTCGCGTGTGCACACCCACTAATATTTATTAACTGTACTTTCAGTACAGTTAATAAAGATGCAGCAATCTATGTTATGTATTTTTAAGGAGTCAAGCAGACTTGCTGAAACTGTACTTCTATGCATCCCTGGGCTTTTTTTTAACAAGCTCAATTGGATTTACCCCCTAATGCTCTGATAGATAAGCACTTTACTCATTAGCATGGATTCAAGGGCTCTGGAAGGAATGAAGCAATCAAACGGTAATTCCACAGACAAACACGGAGGCCATAAATCACTCGCTCCCACACACTGAGAGACCAGATTACATCGCCACCGTGACCGCCCAGCAAATACCAACCCGCAACCAGCCAGTCAGACGAAACGACCTCTAACAACTTTACATGAGTCCCAATGACACGCAACTCCCGCTTAGCATTGAGGTGCCAAAAGGACAACACCCGAGGGTTGATAGGAATTTGGTACTGCATGCAGATTGGGTAACAGGTTGCTGAATTGAAGTTCTGCACCTGCTTCTCAACATACTACAAGCATACTTGGGTGGGGCGTTAACAGTAATAAATCAGATTTGTGCAGCTTAAAGAAGCTTTACAATATAAAAAGGGGCAGGGAAGGCAAGGCCGAACAGGTAAGATTTGAGAAATCTTTTGAGTGTTGAAAGGGTGGGGGCCTCTTCAGTGTGGGATGGTAGAGAGTTCCCAAGACCCCATCGCTCCAGGTTTGGTGTTTGGTCCTGGGGATTTGCAAGAGCTCGGCATCAGTTGACCTAAAGCAACAATAAGGGGTGGACAGATGGAAGACTTTAAAGAGATTGGGAGTAGCTGAGTTATTGAAGGTTGTGAGGTGGATTTTATAGTTTATTCAGAATATGACTGGGAGGTTGTGGAGGAAAGGGTGTGGACTTGGAGGGAGGGGGTAACAGTGGAGCGATCAATGTTGAGGAAAAACTCCTGGGTGGGGATGGTAAGGGAGTAAGGGGCCGGTAATTGGGATTTCAGATATATTGCAGTTGAGTTCAAGAACATTTTTTGTATCCAATTTTTAACATCTGTTAAGGTGTCTCCTTACTGTGTGATTTCAGGCATGATTGAAAAAAAAATGTTGTGAGAAATGTGATGACATCTATGGTGTAATATGACATAAACTGATGCAGAATATGCTGACTGATATAATATTGTGAGCGCCATTTTTCTGCTACATTTTTAAGACAAAAGAAAACAACATAAAGTGAGCAACAGCTTTGCATTTGCATTTTCAGAACTTTAGCAAATGGATGATAATAGTTGCAAATGTGTACCTTATACATGTTTTTTTCTATTTCCAGGGTAGTGCTGGGAGACATACAGAAAACAGAGTCATGAGGAAACCAAAGTCATGACGTCACATCCAGGCTAGCCTTTAGCCTCAGTTCCACTAGCTTCTGTGACTCAGTGCAACCTCTCATTTAACGTTTCTTTCATCAGTCTTTCTGAAAAAATGAAGAATGTCCCTGGAGTTTACTTTCCATATTCTAAGACAAATTGGCATCTCCAGTATCTGCTATCAAAAGTTCAACCATTTGTAATTTTAACAAAGTAAGAAAACAACAAAACAACAGATATTTTGTGAGAATACAAAAAAAACCACTAGCTAAAGTAGTTCTCTGACTAGCCCTGAGAAAAGACACTATGTCAGCAAGTTTCTAGCACCACATATTTCACAAGGATATGCAAATGAACGTCATGTACTATTTACACTTACACTACGGGTGTAACCAGCATGAAATACTCAAAGTATGCCACTTTTACCTACAAGGATGCCTTCTAAAGCATTTTACATAAAACAGAATAAAATATGCATGAAAATTTGCAAACTAGAGTTTTGGTAAGCAATATTTTCAAGAAATTTCCTTGTCTCCTGCTGCAGTTTTCTTGCAGAATAAGTTCAAGGTTAGTTCCATCTTTATCTGTGGTAATCTTTGCCTTTCAAAACAGTCATCTCACACATATACAGAGCCACATGCAGACATACTTCCTGAAAATCTAATATGATTCACACCATGTGGAAAGCCCCCCAGGAGATATCTCAGCCCTGTGGGTTAGTTTTCTCTGGAATAGTCCTGCTTGTCCCCAGAGAGGCCGAAAGTGATAGCTGTCTCTATTCAGAGAACAGGAAAGCACTTAGCCTCCTGAGGAGTCTCCTCAACGCTGCCTCTATTCCCCACAGCATGAGAGGAGTGACACCGGACGCCTCAGTGTCAGCCAGTCTCTGCTTTACTGGCGGTAGTGAAATCAGTTCAAGGTGCTGGTCTGGGGTCAGGGTTGGGAGAGGTCACTGGAGAGAGAGCTGTAGAAGGGGTCGGAGGTCAGTCTTTGATGCAGGATGCAGGCCGGCCTCGGGCTACGGTTTGATGGGCAGTCCAGGTGTGAGGAAGATGGGGGATGATAGGGTTGGGTAGAATTACTATTACTGCTTGACGTGTGTGTGTGTGTGTGTTGGCAAGGTGGTATATGGATGCTTATGTATCTGTGAGTACATCAAGGAGTGGGAGATACATCCCACTGTGCTTTTGATCACTTCACAGAATGCTTTTTTGAGAAAGAGGGACCTGCTGAGAGCTTTTAGTCACACAGAGAAGGCAAAAGCATAGAGTGACCTGACAAAGGTAGATTGTGGGAAACTAGGGAAAAGACACAATATAAAAGTATTTGTCTGAGGATGTTGAATATTTTTTAAAGAGAAAAAACAACATTAAGAAAGCTCATAACACTCTAAAAGTCTATGATAAAACATCGGAGTTCCTCTGGAGGACACAATCATCTTTCAGGAGTTGTATGGGTTTTTTTCCACATCTAGGAGCAGATATACTGTAGAGGCAAAGGGAGTGAAAGGGAGTGAGGTTCCACAAATCACGGCAATAAAGACTGCAGACTCCAAGGTTACTCAACCAAGTGGCCATTGAACAGACCACAGCAGCTGAGTGGAGGAGGATTAGGGAAAAAAGGATGGAAAAGGAAGGGAGGAGAGAGCGAGAGAGGCGAGTGGAACAACTATGTGTTCATACCTCCCTCTGACCTCCTGTTCTGCACTGTTTGCGCACAGGAATCCATGGAGGATGAAGACATAAAGGAGTGGCTGTATGAAAAAAAAACCCTCGGTTGGAAAAAAGGTGATCTGACAGTGACGAGGGTGTCTTAAAAGTGATGAGAGACATAAGATTTGTTTGGCACAGTTATTGCAGAAAATGTTTATAGGGGCACCTCTGAAGGGATTATAAACATGATTCATCATCCTTCCTGCAGTATGAGGAGGATAAAGATATGCCTACCCAGTTCCTCATGTTCAAACAGAAAACTTGGCTGGATCGCCAAACTATTCACCCATTTTAAAAAGAAGCAAAGTGGATTGGACTGTGAAGACCAAGAAAAAAATATCAGATAAAGCAACTCTGTATCCTAGAAATTACATTTATATACTACTCGGTAGACTAAATTGCAACAGCAAATATGTTTTGCAAGAAACATATTGCTAGCTGAATTACATTTTCTCTCAACATAATTAGAAAATGAAGTTAATTAACTTGTATGGTAAGTCACTGAACATATGAGTAAAATGCTCAGTGACAAAGAAGACAAGAAACTTTTTATGTTTAGATACCGGCAGCATTTGGTTAGATGGTGTTGGCTTAAATAGAATATATATACATGTATAAATGTTCTTACAGACTTTCATTTACACGTATATGTTTGGCAGATGCTTTTGTCCAAAGCAACAGTATCTTTGCACAGGCAGTCCTTATCTTCAGTGCAGCAGCTCAAGGCTGTACATCGCTATTAAACTGCAGATTACAGTCTCAAGCTCGTAGGTTCGAGAGAGATGTCTTCATGTTGATAAATGTTAATTGATCTTCATCACCATAGCAAATTCTTAAATTACGTGGTATTGCCCTTTAAGGAGGCTGCACTCTCCAGAGAACTGCTTCAGACCCAGTACTCATCTCTACACACAAGAGCAGACGCCTTCTTCGCCACTTATTGAGGCTGAATGGTGAACATGCTTCATTTATTCTGTTTTCTCTCTGTCTTTAATGTCCTCACTCCGCTCTCTCGTGCATCTTTACTCTGTTTTTTCCCCCCAGCCCTTTCAGTGGTGTTGGTGGAGTGGTTTCAGTAAACAAACGGTGACGTCCAGTTCGATTTATCATCCCAATGAATGCTGGCAGGCCGGACGGTTTCCCCCTCCGCATCACTGAGCTGCAGTAGCAAAAAAGATTAGCTATGGCTGAGTCTTTCTCTCTTTCCCTCTCATTTGTTCTTTATGTCTCTCCAGTCTCTTTCCTCTGGTACTCTGTGCACACTTCCCTGAGGACCACTTAGGATAAAACATAGCCAATATATGCCTTCATAACTGTGTATGCAAGTGTGACTTTGAATATTTATTAGCACACAAAGTACACACAGTATTTGCTAACATGTTTGCATGCCTCTGTCAGCATATTTTATATGTATTAGCAGTGGTCATGCAAGTTTCTGTGTGTGTGTGTGTGTGTGGGTGGGTGGGTAGATGGTTGGCCACTGAACCAAGGGGTCATGTGCATCCATACAGCAAATCAATCATTGTGTTTACACGGTAAACAGCTGCATATGGTTCTCTCTATAGGTATAAGTCATTATGTGTTTTAACTAGCACACATGGATTTGCATGATCCCTACAGCCTTCAAGTTCATGTTTTCATATGCAGTTTGCTTATGAGGTAAAGTACAATGTAATTTATGTGCATTCCTCCTGTATTTCCTCAACAATAACTCACTAAAGCCCCGTGTTGTCATGTGCAGCACAAAGTTATATGGGGTTGTTAAGTTGGAGTGGGTTACAGCAGAGGACTGTTTATGTGAGCAGCATGTGCATATGTTAAACCACACAGTCTCTGCTGCTGTGGAAACAAATTAAATGATTGATTGATTGGACCATAATAAAATAGTACATTTTTTAACTTTACCGCTTTACTGCTTATTGGAAAGGGGGATGGTAATTTACATCATGGTGTATGATGTCGGCGAACTACAGTCAACATGCTAATGTTTCCCATCCCAGTCAGTGATGTTCTGAAGGATAAGGTTGGCGATATTCTATAAAGATTTTTATTGACAACAAAAAAAATAACAATGAATTGATCTACTAACAAGTATTTTTGATATACTGTATCTTATTACTCTGTGCCGTAGACCTCCATTGTTGTCCAGAAACTATCGGTGAGCCGCAATTTGCACTGGATGACGTGTTCTTTCATTACCATGGACACACACACTGCACTTTATTTTGACTCACATACACCATCCTACTGCCAGAAATACTCATTAGAGCACCAAATGTGTATTAATCCACAGCTGAAAGTAGTCCTCAACAAATGCACTTTTCCTCCTGTTTGAGTAACGTTTGCTAAAAACTACAGTGCCCAGGTAATTTAGGAAATTACTGAGCCTTTTTATAAATGAAACTATATATTTGTGAGCTGTTTTTTTTTTATAGGTTTATGTCTTTAGTAGGAATGAATGGGCTTGAGGCTGACATTGGAAATGATTAATAGAACGACACATAATTGGTTTTGGTCTTTTCATGGAATTTGTTGACAGTAAGAAAAATATAGAATAATACCAGCCCGGACTAAATATGCAGAGGATATAATGGGTCTCATTCAAGAACCACTTCATAAGTGGCACAAACATAAAAATGATTCAAGAGAATATATCACATCAAACGTATTTCAATTCTATTCAGTCTTTATTTTTGTTTCTCTTTCTTCTAGTGACACTGCTTAGTATGTAATGTTTTCATCTTCTGGTTTCCAGTAGGTTATTACATTAGGTTTTTATTAGTCACCAACAGCCACAAAATTTTATACAAGCTCTGAAATAATTGAAGTTATTGTCTAGTGTGTGGTCAACAAGGCAGTCTATATCAGGACATCTAAACATTAAACACTATCAGAGGGAACTGACCATTTAAGTAGCTGTGTGGGTAAGCCCCTGTATAGTGGCCTAATTCCCTCTATTACGACGTACAGTAAAACTACCTGTGCTGTGGTAAAAGAAGAGTAAACGGCTCAGTTCTCCAGTATATAAACGCAGTATATGTGCTGGCTGGTATTTCCCAGCGGGCAGGTTGGTCAGCTTGACCTCTGTTAAAGCTTCCGTTTCTGTCACCAGTAGCCTGACTGAAATAAATTGGCTTTGGTCTCTATGGGGGAGTGTGCTGTTGCTGCAGACCTGAGGCCTTATTGGTAGAGCCGCAGTCTCACTCACTAGGGAACGTCTGTGTGTGTGCATATGTGCCTATGTGTGTGTGTGTGTGTAACCCTGACCTCAGTAAAAGGTGTATGTATGAATTGCTGTGACCTGAGAGACTGATGCGATGTGTGGATATGAATGTTTGCTTGTGTGTAACCCCAAACTCAGTGAAAGGACAACCTTAGAATGGCTGTGACCTCTGTGTCTATAGCATGTGACTGTGTGTGTGTGTGTGACTGTGTGTGTGTGTGTGTGTATCTGACCTCTAAATATACTCTGTGTGGGAGTACAGAGGGTGGTATTGTTCAGGAAACATAACTGGAAGATTGCGGTTTTGTAACAATCTGCCCACACACCATGAGGTGAACCTTTATCACCCTGGGTGTGGCAATGCTGATCAAAAACTTCCTGTCACTACACACTGAAATTATGCTGAAACATTCCAAATGTCATACAAATTTAACACACAGTATGTTTATAACAATCTTTAAAGTACGCTGTTTTTGCAATTAGAATAAACAACATATTTAATAGTTTATACTAACAGAGAAATGATGCTTTTTGTGTGGATGAGCCAAACTGCAATTGTGAAATGCCACTGCCAGCAAAACCTTATAAAGATAAACCAAAATGATTTTTCCATAATTAATGTGTCACTACCATTATATTATGTTTCTGGAGACGTGCGTAGATTCTCCCAATTTCCTTTATGCATTTAACATTCAAAAACAGACTTTTTGAGCATACATAATGAGTTTAATGAGTCTAATTAATTGTGCCACTTTTCCATGAACACACGACATACTCAAAGCCTGCTCAGAGTCAGTATGTAGTAAGGAGTAAGGAACACAGCTTGAAAAGTCTGCAGCCACATAAAGAAAATCAAATTGATGGATAAAAGTTGAGGTCAAGGTTTGTTTTTGCAGTCATGGTGGAGTAAACATAATGACAGTAGTGGTTGTCATGCCAACATGCTCACAATCAGAATGTTATGTTGAAGTTCACCATCTTAATTTAGCATGTTAGCATGCTAACATTTGCTAACACACAACTAGCACTAAACAACAGAAAGTACAGCTGAGGTTAACATGAATGTTGTTAGTTTTGCAGGTATATGGTAAATTGTAAAATATTGGACAAATTGTGATCCGATGATGGTGCCAGATCAAAAGTCAGAGGTTCATCAAAGTTATTACAATTTATCCTGCGGGGACATGAATGTCTGTTCTAAATTTCATGACAATTCACCCAGCAGTTGTCAAGTAATTTCACTGTGAGCTGAAATGTTAGACTCATGGTGGTCAGGGGATACCATGCCAATCAGTCAATCTTTAGTGCCACTCAACCAAGCTGTAAAGATATTTGAGATATTTTACTGGATAAGGGAAACCTTGACCTGTTGGCAGCACTGAATCAGACTCAAGCAACAACTTACACTGGGGACATTGATGTCTGTATTGAATTACGTGGCAAACCATGCAATAGTTGTTGAAACATTTCACTCAAAACCAAAAATGTCAAACTCATGGTGGCACCAAAGGAAAAGTTAGTGGATCACCAAAGTTATGAGGATTCATCATCTGATGATGATGAGCGTCTCTCTGCAGTTCTGTGGCAATTAATACCTGATTTTAACGAGGCAGGACATGACACCTGCAACAGACAGCAATCATTATAACTGGGCAGAGAAACCATCCCTAACAAAAAAGCGAGGAAAAAAAATATATGTTTAATACACAACTGAAAAGTTTGAGTTAATCCATCTTTAATTATGGTACAATTTCAGGGAACCACTGATGGCCCAACTGATGCAAATCGCCCCAAAGTGTCACTTTAAAAAGATATCAGAAATGTTGGGAAATAATAAAAATGTAATCAGAGTGATAAGGGAGACTGACAAGAAAAAACGTTTAATATGAAATCATACTACAATATGCATGGAGGAATGAAAGAAACCCGTGAAATCCTCAGAGAGTATGAAATATATAAGATATAAGAGTGTAAAGCTGCACAGGCTGAGAGGTTGTTGATCCTCACTGTCATTATTCAGCACTTTAAAGTTAGGATGCTGGGGTACCTTTCAACAGAGACGAGAGGCTGCGAGGTTGAGACATACCGAATGCCAACTGTAGACTTCAGCCATGTGACTGGAATGTAAATTAGGCAAATGGAATTCACCTCATCCTTACCCCATCTGGCACAAGTCTGAGTATGAGAGACAAAGGCTGGAGAGGAAACACTGATGTAGAGGAGTGTGTGCGTGTATGTGCGTGTGTGTTTGTGTGAACATGGGGAGTAATAGTTCATAAGAGCGCGGGGAAAATTTTGAGTAATGATCTGTTATGTAGAAACAGTAGTTTGATCGTATCTTTTGTCATGCCTCATTACGATACCTGTGCTTAGAGGACATCCGTGTGCGTGTGTGTCTCTATGTCATGTGTGGGTGTACTGGTGTGTGGGTTTCCATGGTATTCGCGCATATTTATCAGAGGGATAGTCATAGGGCAGATGGTGGAGCTCTACAGTGCATCTGGCTTGTCATCACATGCTAGATGTGATGACTAGACTCTATATGGTGCAACACTACTTGGAGTCAGCCGTGGTTATCAGTATTGCTAAACTGACCTGGGTCAAATGCGAAGCAGTTCTCAAGATTTTGTTCACACAAAGGATATTTGGAGTCATTTACGCAACACTGGAGTGTTTATTCCTTCAGTCAGTGAGAATGTACGCCAAAATAACTAGAAGATGTTTATAGGTCCTACTGCATGTGTGAAAAAAAGTTCAGAGAGAGCAGCGCAAAGTCTAAAAAATCGCCTCAAGTGATGTCACTTGATGTCAGCGTCAGTTGGGGCTGAAGTTTGAAAATGAAAATGATCTGAGGGTGTGGAGTTAGATAGAAGTGAGGTTACCAGACCTCTGTAGCTGCTCCTCATCTCTGCTGGAGGCTGCAGCTCCAGGCTACATTAGCTGCTACTAGCATAACACATCCGAATCTCCAACATAACTGTTGGCAGTAGAGCTGTGGGTAATGTTGGCACCAGGGGAAATGAATGCATGGAATAAAATAAGACAATAGCTCTGGTGAGCCTGGTAATGTGATAGGAGTACAAGTGCTCTAAGATGATCCTAAATGTAAGAACTCAGGTCTATCACGTTCAGCTAAAGTGACGTGAACAACATGAACATACTGTAAATGGGCCTTTTATGTTATCATTGTTCAGCTGATATCTTTCAGGGTAAAAACCCTTATATGTTTGGTTAACCTGCATAAGCCCCCTGAAGCAAACTTGTGATTTGTGATATTGGGTTAAACAAATAAAAATTGATGTGACTTCACTTGTTTTGATAACATATTACACGGGTATGAGTTATCAACTTTTCCCTATATTGTCTCCACTTCGGGAAACATTTTTTCATCTCATTGGTGCTGACCATGACAGTGGTGAAAGCATTTATGTAATTCATCAGTTGACATGTTTGTGTGTAACATTTTTTAACCTGGGTTGGCTGATACTGGGCCAGCTCTCACATCTCAGGCTTGCTCAGTGATTCAGATCGGTCTTTTGTTGTGTTCACTGATGGTTTTTGTTTCCCCCAGTTGGAGAAACAATCAACCAATCAGAGCTTGGTAGGCAGGTTTAAGAATGCTACCGTGCTACCGAGCTACATTCACAGAAAATGTTGTGGCAGACAAATAATGACAGAAATTAGTGACAAGTGTGGACGAGGTCGACACGCAGGTTGTTAGATTTTTAAATATCTTCAATCATCTTAAAACATGTTAACTGCTCCTACTAACTGCTATCGTAGCCTCCATGTCGACTGAAAATAACATCAGCTGGACAAAGATGTCACTCACTGCAGATTGGTTTGCATAAAACATCACTCAATAACACCCACTGCCAAACAGAAATCAGCTAACATGAACACAATGAAGTAAAACAAAATCACAGTTCAGTCGGTTTATCAGGCGGTTGATACCAAGAACTGGTAATAATTCATTAAACCAAACCCATAAAGTTTTAAAATGATGTATGCATTTCCTTTTGCCTCCAAAGACATGAATAGATACTAGATGTGGTTCTCCGCCAGATGTCAAGGCTTGTCTCCACCTGTGACTTGACTTGATATTATATTTATAACTGCACTGAACAGTTGAAGATGTTTTTGCCCTCATGTATGTGATAATAAATCCATGGTTTTATATTATGAATTAGAGCATAAAGGAGTAAGAACTGTAGATTTTTCTTTTCTGTGTAGATTTATTCTGCTTTATTTCCATGTCTTTTTCTTCGACAGATAAATTGTCCACATTTATTATGCGCTGCATATATTAACTTGTTTATTATGTTTAAAAATGACCACTGAGTGTATTACTATGATATGTTGCTTTGCTGTATCCTGATGCTGTTTGTTTGAGATTTAAAGATAAGACATAAGAGGAAACAGATGATGGTCACAGCAGAGAATGCTCAATGAGTAAATCACTTTTTATTATTATTGGACCAACCACAAGCTTCATGTTTTGACTTTTAAGAAGATTAAAGCTTTACAGTATTTGTTTCTAGATAAAGGTGACATAATGAGAAATGAGCACCTTCTGCTTTACTTTGGAAAATGTTTTGAGCATGAAAAGGTTGTTTCTGTGCCGCCCACATTGTTACAAATCTATGAGTGTTAAATCATCAATTTCAGTCCAAGGTTTTTCCAGTTAATCGCTTAATTTATCCGTCAAGTTATACAAATAACAGAAGTCAAGCTTGTTTCAGGGTTTTATTCTGTTACTCTGTTCTGTTATTCAAACATGGGCCCAGCTGCAGAATTGTTTGGACCCAGCATGAGCCACTGTTTATCCTATGAAGAGAGTGAAGACACAGAACCTCACAACAGTGATATCTTGGCCGTTGGAAGCCACTCAGATTTTTATCAAACAATGTTAATAGATGTCGATGTTTTGTTCTTCATATTTCCCTGTGCTTTGCCTCTGCACTGTCCTGCTCATCTCATACCGCTGATCATGTGTAGAGAGCCATACTGTGGTGCTATATGGTGTTATTATTATTATTATTATACTTTTTTTTTCAGTTCTGCATGTGGTGTTGGTGCAGATCATCTGCTCATTCAGTGATACAGGTGTGTATGTTTGTATCCTCTCATCAGTGACCTGGCACCCTCACATAGTTGAAGGAAGAGTACAACTAAGCAGTATGACATTCTAGTTTAGATGTTGGTGACAAAATATCTTGAATTACTATTCTGTCTGTTACTGTGGAGCCTTGGTTGCTATCACCTGTGTAGCATCGCAGTGGATGGTAATTTCCAATTTAGGCGGGGCAGAAACAAGATAGCCGGTAATCTTTTACACAAAGAAATATGTCTTTTGTTTTGTCACACATGAATGATGTAATAATGTTTCATCCAAGTTAAACTGACCAATTAAACATTCAAATACAAATTCACCATGTAGATTTTTGTCTTTCATACATGTTTGAAAGAATAACGACCGTCATACTGTTGCTTAATCTGTGCAATGGCTATAAAACTGAAAATCTAACATGCTAATCTAGCATCACCTCCCTATTCTGGTACACATTACAGCATCATCTCAGTTTCCCACTCCCCCTATCGTTTTCAAGCAACATGTAATGTCCCCCCCCCCCCCGAGCCACTAAATCACCTCTCCAAGGTCAGACCTGAGCTCTGCTCTCATAATTACCACTGAGGGTAATTAGTTTCCACAGCCCAAGGTCTCTGGCGCCCCTCTACACACCTTTACTCTGTCACCTGGGCCCTGCCAGGAAAAATGAACGGCTGCGTATGCTGGGTCGAGTGGGCCTCATGATCTATAATAAGGTCCCCTTTGGAGTGGTGCTGGATTTGTGAGTTTGTACGTGTGTGTGTGTGTGTGTGTGTGTGTGTGTGTGTGTCACCAAGAACAAGGAACATTACCATGGAACTTTAATGATGTCTCTTTCTTTTCCAAAGACAGTATCACAATGTCAACGGTGGGAGAAAATCATTAGCCTTCACATAGTTAATGAAAGTCAAAGATTAAGTCAGCCGTTCTTAAGAGAGGGATAGGCTATTATTACAGACTCTGGGCATCATTAATAAACTTCTCCCATCGCTTTCTTTTTTTTTTATCAGCCACATGTGGGTACTTTCAGCATGTTGTGATGCTTTTTTTCACCTTCAACAACTTTAAGAGAAGAAAAACTTTGGCACCAGCTGCCAGCCAGCATTTGCTATATACAGATACATGGACTCACACACACCAGGAGTAACTCTCTCCAATGTGTACAATAACACCACTAGAGATCTCCTCTGCATTTGTCACATTGCGATAGTTGCATAAATAGAGTCATGCTGACTCGTGTATAATCTCCACAGACTCGCAGTATCTTTGCAAACCATCCCTGGAGCATAAGCCCCGGCCATACGGCGAGTCCTCGCTGCTGAAACAGGCCATAATACACCTGTCACTCCCGCCGTCTCCACGGAGACTCCCGATGTGTTGACCTCAGCTCTTTTTTCCGCTTCCCCTCACCTGTGTCCACAGATTCATCCCATTTTCATCACCTATATCCCATCTGCCCTATCCTCACCTCATCTCGGTAGGAGCAAGGCCGTGCATGACTAGCTCACGCCAACACACACACAGACTCTGAGCAAAGCAAAGTCTCTCCACCATCCCTCTTCCTTTTAATGTCCACCACCATCTGTGTCTCGCGCCATCAGCTCTAATGTTGCCTCATAAGAATCCGGTCATATCCGCGCAGGCAGACGGTAATGTTTACTCTGCCATGTCCTGACTTCGCCTTCTTCCTCCCTCCGCCGACCCTGCTGCACCATCTCTTCTCCTCTGTCTCCCACCGTTAATTCAGTTAATGATGGCAGCACACCTCGTAAAGAGGTAGTGATTAAGGAGAAAAGTCCCCCGGTATAAACAAACTTTGTTTAGGCATTGGAGGAGCTTTGTGAAGTATTGACTGCCCTCCTCCACAACCTTATGGCAGTTTGATGTGGCTAAGAGTAAAACATCGATTGTAAGCGTCACAGTCCGACTGCCGATCAATGGCGAGGCGCAGTGAACACGGGTTTCCAGTGGTCGTGGCCAAATCCTGTGGACATTCTAAGGTCAGGTCTGGTTCCGCCAATACATGTCAGTCAGCACTTGCAGGAGCCTCACAGAGACAAAGCCTATCTCCTCTGAGACTAATGCACCGGTCAAACACACACATACAATACACACAACCTGCGGAAATACACAGTTTTACCCAAAAATACTTCTCAGGGTTACACAGCATGACTGAGCCCAAGCTGGTCTGAGTGATTCCCTCCAGCAGCGCCCATTAAATATGCCAATAGCTTCCTAATCAACATCAAGCTATTACACATTATGCATACAGTTGGTTATTGATGTGGAGGGAGATTTTTTTTTTCCTGTGGAAATATCCAGGACGTAAGATCAATGAAGCGATTCACGGGGGCAGTCTTGCATTAGAGTGCGTCTCTCTTTAATTATCTCCAGTGCAGATGGCCCTAACGAGGGGAAGGACTCTTAATTGAGAGGGGTGGGGGGGGTTGATGAACCTTGGAGACACTTGGAGGCAGCATGCCCTGGCTTGCCAAGGCCAAATCCTCATCTCTGTACTGGCAGTCAGTCACCCCCCCCCCCTGCCGGAGCAGACCTGTGGCACAATCCATGCGTGTCAATAAAGCTTAGCGAGTCAAATGAAGTGAGGATGAAAACTGTTTTTGTTGTTTTCTCACACCTTTCTTCTCCAGTATGACGACCATAGGCCTCATTTTACAAAAGAATCTGAAAACTTCTTGCATTGTAATTTTCTGAATAGTTGATAGAAATAAGTGTAAAGTCTAGAATAGTGGAAACAGTGGGAAAATACAAGTCACACATTGAATTTGGCCATATTGAATGATTGTATGGATCAGTGTGAAGGTGGTTTGTACTGTCAAAGATAAAACAGAAGTGTCAATAAAAAGGCCCTATTGCAAAATTAAAAGAATGCATGAATGGGAGGAAGTCCAGGTGAAAATAAAGCTGTATGGAAAAACAAATGTTGTGTTGACATAAACGTGAAAACTTCTTTTGGTCATTCTGCACTTTTGATACGGCCCCTAATTAAGTTCCATGTCCATGACATCATTGGTCCATTCTCTCCTTTTTAATTATTTACTTTCTTAAATTATTATTATTGTATTTTTTTTCATATCTGACAAATATTCACGACTCGTATGACTTACACACACATACATTCAGGATACATGGGTTCACCTGGTAAACATGACACACTTGGCATTGTATCCATCTAACATCTGCATTCAAAAAGGACAAAGATAAGTCATAATGTTTCAACACTTGAATAACTTTTGATACTGAAGATATGAGCGAAGATCTGAGGGAGCGTTTTTTTTTTTTGTTTTTTTGGGTGATTTGTAAAGTGATTTATGGACGTCTATCCTTGATGGACATCAGAGATCCTGAAGTGAATTTCATTGATTGTAACAGTTTGTGCGATATGTCTATTTGTTTCGATTGACTGAGTTATGACTGAGAAACATTTGTGTGACATTTGTGCCAAATTGTGTCAATCAGATGGAAGGTCGGTGGGGGGAGTAAGGGAAGGAGCGACAGATAATACTACAAAAGCTGGGATGCTGCTCATATCTGTTCAAAGTGTATTATCTGCTCATATCTGAGTAATGTATTCATAGGCTATTTGCTTACATGCCTGCTGCCTAATGACCACCTAAAGCAATCCAATGATCAAATCTGGAGAAAGTACCTGATATATGCAGCTGCATCTGATTCTCTCAAATCTGTAATTGCATTTCCTCTTTTGAAGTTACACGAGGGAGATTGATATACAGCAAAACAATTGGTGGAGGTACGGCTATAATTGTGGTGTTTCTGGGTCAAATGAAAGAGCAGCTTGGAGATATGGAAGAAGAAGCAAGATAATTGTATTACGTTAGTTTAAAATGTGTTCCTTGACTCCAGATTACATGTCTAACTGTGGGTTATGGAAATTATATGCCTCTAAAAAACTTCCATAATCCTTGTGGCTGAAGTGGTCAAGCTGAAAATAAAGCTTTAAAGATACAAATAGATTTCTAAAGATTTCAAATGTCAGCATTAAAATGTTTTCATGCATCTATTTTTTTTTCTACCTGCATGTTCAGGATCACAGGGGGCCTGGTTCCCATCCCAGCCTGCAAGAGGTGGAAGACTGGGAAACATCCTGGACCAGTCGCCAGCCCATCACAGGGTTGCTGTCAACTGATTTTTTTCCCGATAGAACAACAATTTAATTAAAGCATGGCAGTCCATGCTTAATTAACACCTACTTACTGTTCTTAGCATGCATTTTCACAGATTTCCAGCTTACACATTTCCTCCCCAAAATTCACGCTGTGACCAATTAGGCAGTCTGGTTTCTGCAAAAAGGATTTTCAACCCCAGGCTGAATTCTCCATTCAAGAGACATTTGCAACAAAGAACCTCACAGTGATGTTTTCAGTGATTACATAAGTGTATTTGGCTGGTGGTTTTGAGCAAGAGTCAAATAAAATGTGTGTGTTTTTATTTAGACTGAACCATAATGGAAAAATGTGTTTTATTATCAAATCTGTGATATGTGTACATACTGTATTCTGTGTTTGTTGGATTGAGGTGAAACTGCCAATAAGATAATGAATAGATAATAAAAGCACTTCACTTATCACTGAATGCTGTAAACATTCATCAAAGGATACATTTCAATGGTATTTATTACCAATACACTGTCTGATAGTACTTAAGAATATCTTAAATAAGAAATGCTGTCAGACAAACTGAGAGAATGCAAGAATACCAGTCTCAGTGGTAAACTACACAGTTCTACAAAACCAAAATGCAGTTACTATATATTATTAATATATAGTGTGGCATATATTATATATTTAACTCAATTTGGACTTTAATAATATTAAAGTGAAAATTGGCAGTCTGGTTTCTGCAAAAAGGATTATTGGACCTTTAAAGAATAACCACACACCCAAATTCTGCTTGCTCCCTCCTTCCCATCATATTTAAAAAATGCAGCAGAGGACTGCAGGGCAGCGACTGTAGGACGAAGATAAGTCCCAAAAGTTGAACACTGGCCTTGCAAGGTTCAGGGCTGATTTAAAACAAAACGTGTTGAGCCATTTTCAACCTCTTTAAAGGGGACCTATTAAGCTTTTCTTTATTTTCACTCATATATCAAGATGTATTCAGGAGCTCTTTTTTGATGCAGCTACTCTCTCTCATACAACTTTTTTTTTTCTTCCTTATCGAACTTTCACCAAAGCATCATTATAAATGGTGGATGGACAGAAAGACAAATACTGTACCAAAGCAAAAATACAGTACATTTAATCACTATGAACTGTGACCCAATCATCAAAATTTATTTTGTTTTATTGAACTAATTCAAAAGGACAGGAAAGCTCAACCACATTTTCTGTAGATACTGCATTTTTCCCTTGCTTTTCCTGACGACTGTCCAAAGCCTAAAGAATGCAGTATCTGCACTTCTTATGTTATGTATGATCCGTGTCGATACTTTTCTGCAGTAAGATAATCTGTTTGCTGTTATCAGCAAACTTGTGGTTCTACTGTTGGAATAAAATGCTTACTTCCTCTCCATCAATTCAAACCAGTCGGTGGTCGTTGACAGGAGACAGGATGCCACAGCTATATTCAAACCATGACCTTTGTAATTATGTGATATGTGTCTTAACCAGTAGGCTACAGAAGTGTCCTGGTGATAAGAAACTTTATTGATTTATTTTTTGCATGTGAAAATGTCACTAATTCTTACTTAGATTACCACAATATTGTGGCACAACCGAAAACTAAAGGCCGCACCTGGCGCACGTTGTCCTTGCTCATCCTCTTGCCTGCCTCGCCACGTGCTGTGGCTGCTGCTGCACTTGTGTTGTGAGGGAAAGTGCTGCTCCAGCAGTGATGCGACTAGAGGCAGGAAGCAGTAAGCCAAGACTCCAGAAGCTGCAGGAGCTCATGCATTGATCAGCATCTGTTCCCTCCACTCCTTCTTCATTCCATAGATTTGCCTCCATCTGTTTTCTCTTGTTGTATTTCTTTTCTTTTTGTCTCCACCACTTTGTGCTCCTTCCATCTCCACTCTGTCCTTATCATTCCTTCCACCTTTGTATCTTGCATTACCGTCCTCTCGTACATGCATTGGGTCCCAGGGGCCACATTTAAACTCCAACATTACTAACTGACTTTATAAGGTGATAATGGTGGAGGATTTATTCATACTGCCATCAATTTTAGTTCTTTTTAATTAATGGTGTTTAATATTATCCCATCACTTTATTGGACGTTTTGCAGCCTCACTGTGAAGCAATGACCTTCCTCATAGAGGGTGAGCTGAGAAATATTTCCCCAAAGTGATAATCACATTAGAGTAAGGGTGCTGATGAATTATTTTTTACGGCATACATTAAGCTTGGGACTTTGGTTGTCCGGTAATATCTTGGTCTTGTTTTATGGAACAAACTTCATATGCAGGGAGTTTGCAGTAATTGAAACATGATTGAAATTAAAGCTGGAGGCCATGAAGGCACTTCAGCTGATCGAAAACCCATGAATGCAAAATACATACAGGCTGAGGATGCACTCAGGCTCGGCACACTGATTGAGTTTATGTTTGGCTCTTTTATTGTGCAGTATCATTTTTTTTCTCTTTCTCAACAATACTTCAGACATGTTTCTCTTTGAAGCTCTTATCTGCTTGGACATCAAAGGTTTCTACTAAACAGAGCAAGCCTGTGTATATTTCCGCAATTCATCTTAAGAAGTCCTTTGTTGCAAACATACATGACGGTGCTTTTGTCTCCGAAAAACATCTAACTTTCACTTTTGAGAATTGAAAAAATGTTGGTGGAAAATCAACAATCTTCAGGCGGTACCGTATGTAAGAATTTTTACAGGTTATTCATTAGTTACACTACTGATTACTACAGAATATTCATAAAATAAAACTTTGGAAAGCTGACTTTGGTGCTCCCATTGAAAGGCAGACAGGAAATTCAGTATGTAAGTGAAAACCCTCATTGTGTGGAGCACACCTCCGCTTTGGAGATACCAGATTCAACAGCACAACATAAGATCAGTATCTAGACATGCAATGAGTCATACAGTTTCAAGTCTCTGTAATACATGTAAAAAAATCCGAAGGACCCTGATGCATTGCTTTTGGGAGTGTACAGACATTCAAGATTGTCTGTATGCCTACAGTCAGCAATCAGCTGGGCTGAACACAAGGCTTCACTGTGAGGACGGGACTTCTTGAGTGCTGTGTAGAGTCACCGGGGATAAATAAATACCTCCAAAACGTACCGTGAGGCTGGCTGCTTGATAAACAACACGTGTCAAACACAGAGGATGTTTTGTGTGTCTGGAGGCATTGGAAGTCACCTTTGACAGAGCTGTGCTGAGTGAAGGAGTCATGTAACAAGTAACTAATTAACTAGAGTATAAATAAGTTTTCAATGAGTAATGAGTAATGAATAATTGATTACATTTTTCAAATAACTTGTAACTAATGCACCTTCCTTGCACTGCAAGTCAGGCCCCGTTTGTCTTTCACTACTAATTATGTGAAGTAATGTATCATCGTTTAAAGATCCCCCCCAGACATGTTGTAAGATATATAAAAATCCTCCGCTTTGTATAATAATTTGTGTCAGATATGGTTTTTCCACACGGAAAGTCCAATTACCTCATTAAAATCCTTAAAATGTCATCTCCTCCTTCTCCCTTATTAAAAAAAAATCCAGAATCTATGAATATGCAAATATTGTTCATTTTAAAAGTTTAACTGCTGGACACTAAATATCTCACTGTAAAGTCCATTCTCAGTAAATGTGCATTGGAGGCTTCACATATCCACATCACACTTGTGTAAGTTGCAGACTGGACCACAGCTGGCTTCCAAACCAGCTGTGATGTGACAAATCAGGCTCTTAGGTCCAACTCTTGACCTCAGACTTTCGATGAGCACAGAGAAACTTTCCTCCTTCAGCTGATGAATGTTAGAACAACTGTCAAACTCTACACATACATCAATCTGCACAGTGACGCTCCAACATACAAACAAACATCCAACCGTAGGAACAAGAAGAAAAACATATTTTTGAGTGGAAGGGGACAAGATTGAGTTGTTTATGAACATTCTTGATATTAACTGGGCCTTGAAAGGCACTGCTTGGCACCACTGTGAAAAAGAAAAAAACTCTGGTGATTGCTCAAATCCGTATTTATACAACCCGCATCTCTTCAAGTATCTCTCCTCTATCCTCTAATCCCTTTATCTGAGAGATAGTACTTACTGCAGAGACAGGTGAGATAGCCTCCAGATTCACGAAAGAACATTTGCCAAGTTTTCTTTTTTTCTTAGATGATAACATTAACAAAATTTTCCCCTCAGTTGCTGGAGTGAGAGTTACATCGAACCCTCTAGAGAGGATTATCTCATTCTCAATACAGTATTTATCTTTGAACTGAACCAGCAGCCATATAGACACACATTCTCACACACACTTCAGCAGGCCACTTTTCATTTTCTCAGGTGCACACACACAAACACACAGAGACACACCTTGCAGCAACTTAAAAGCCCACACATAAACACCGGCCTGCATACCCAAGTTATTGGATGTGTGGCCTGTATTCTGCTCAGCCAGGGATATTGTGGCAGGGACGCTAAGGTATTAAGAGGTGGCCAAAGGGTTAATATTGGAGGCTGAATGAGGCAATCTGCAGCTTTTACATACCGCTGAGGAGAAGAGAGTGACCTGGCACCATTTCATGGGTCACCACATCTGCAGAAATTAGATTGGAGGCAGTATTCTCAGCGCTGTGGAATATCAAGGTGTGTGCATGTGTCTGTGTGTGTGTGAGTGTGTGTTTCTACGCGTGTGCAAGTCTAAAAGCCAGCTCAGCAGGGGACAATGTCTGCAAAAAGCAGCAAGGGACTCAATCATCAGTAACAGCATAAGGACTTCAATTTATCCGTTAAAATCCATTAAAATCAGTCCACCCACGCCGTGCCGAGTCATCAAAGTAAATCAAAGTGCCGGAAAAAAGTATTCTCAGAAAGGTTTTTCTAAACATCTCTTGTTTGACTTGTGAATGTCACAGATAGAGTCACCATGGTCACCATGGTCACCATCTTGGTTTAGCATGCTATCATTTGCTATTAGCCCTGTTAGTGTAGCACTAAACAGTACAGTTCATTCTGATGAGGAAGCCATTGGTTTTGCAGGTTCTTAGTCATAAAACTTGCAAAAATGTGTTGCATGTGTGGAACATGATTGTTCTCATATCATATTAGTACATATTAGATATTTCGGTCTGGACCAAAGTGGTGGACCGGCCGATTGACCAACTGACGCATTGCCATCCCTGGAGCCACGCCAAGGCAAGTTATAAAGTTGTGCAGCTGATGTTAGACAGGAGGAACACCAATTTATCAGTATTAATAATCCACCACGGTGTGTAAGACATCACTGCAGTGAAGTAATGGCTCTCACACAAACTTGCCAGACCAAAACATTATGTCATTATTCCATGCTAACATAATGTTAGCATGGAACACCAGCAAATGAGGTGAAGTTGCAACCAAAAACATAGACGTTCCTTTTCTTTCAGGTTATCACACATAACCAGACTTCTGACTCAACCATACAAGAGGTCTGGCAAAAATGTCAAAAAAGGGGACAACAAGACTTTGGAAATCCTGATGCAGCTACTCATTAAGGTGTGTTTTTTCAATACCTTTGCAAAAAGCCAGAATAGCCATTTTTCTTTTCCTGTACCAACAAATGTACCATCTAATACACAGCTCACTGTGTTTTAGTCCCACTGACTTTTGTTCTTCGATTTGTGGGAAAGATTAATTTGAACTATAAAAGAGTCCGAGGGGGATATTTACTAAAGACAGACAGAGCGAGAGATAGAGAGAAATGCAAATTGAAAGATGGATTATAAAGTTAATTTACAGTAGCTCTCCGCTCGGCACTGCAGCACAAAACAACAGAGCAGCAGTTCAGTCTGTTCGGTATTTTTCGCATGATTTTAGCTTTCTGTTTCCCGCAGTTACCTCATGCTTATTTTTCCTGACTTTTAATGCCTCTAAAACTTTTTTTTTTTTCTCATCACACCAATTATGCGTTGACTTTAAAAGGAAGAATTTTCTCAACTTTTTTTTGTGAGTTTAATGCGAGGTGGAGTGGAGTGGAGTCAGCAGCCTCCATCTGGTTTCTGAAGGCTAATTGGCTAGTGATTCATCACTTGTCGGCCATTTTAGACAGGACGTGAGATACTAATGTTAGCACCACAGAGTGGGTCTATTCAGAAGTATTAAATTAAAATCTGCTACATACAGGCCACAATATGGGAGAACATCAACAGTGACAGATGGGCAGATGATGGATACTGATTGGAAGCTGGGCTACAAATTACTGGGAGACAAGCTTGGAGCCGATAGCAACGCTTACACAAGCCAAAAGACTCTTCCTGTACAACCATTCAACTTAGTCATGAAAATATTTGTGACTACTGCAAACTAAATGTTGTTTCTCTACATTGTCCAAGCTCATAGTTTGCCTCGACCTAAACTTTAAAATTACAGAGATCAAGATCTCAGAAAGGCGAAAGAGAAAGGCCCAGTCTGGAACAGCAATGTGTTGTTATTTTTTGTTACATTTCTGGGTCCATTCTGTTGTTTGATGGTATATTTTTCTTATTCCCCTCGCCAAACATAGATTACACGATGTCACATCAAGCTATTTCCAGGATGAGCAAAATTGGAGTTTAATGGCATAACGTTCAGTTATCTAAAACTGTCAAAGATAAAGGCCGGTTTGGAGTGTCACTTTTTCCTAAAAAACATTTATCAGTGACACAGGGTGGACCAGAGGTACCAATTTTCTCAGCTGACAGCAGCCTCAATATACTAGAATGCAAAGTTATATTTTGGGTCAGATGTTTTTTTCTCAACTGGAAAAACTTGAGCTTTTTTTCTCTTACGCTCTACTATTGTCTCTGCATATAAAACCCACGGCTGAATGAATGAATGATGGATGGATGGGTCAACTAAAGATCAGAATTTAACACGGGAGATCACCGTTCAATGCCTGTTTCCAACAGTGAGTCAACACTGTTTTTCCCCCTAACCGTAGCCACATGGTTAGTACTGTACCCATGACGACGAAGTCATTTTAACCAAAACATGATCTTTTCCCAAACCTAACCAAACCTTAACCATCGCATTGTCACATCATAAAACACAACAAATTTAAAAACGTTCAACTGTTTGTAACAGTTTGTAACAGTTTTGGAGGGAAAAGCCAAATGATGTCGTCCTGCCGATTACTGCTTGTACGCTTGTATGTGTCATTGTGTGGAAATTACTAGATGAAGTAGAGGTAGATATGAATGTTAAGGTATCTAAGATACAGAAAGCTTTTCCAGTTGCTAAATGTCTCCTCCAACCAAATCACTGAATCCAACTTGTCACATATACCATGATGACTCTCCTTTCAGGACCAGTATAAAACCGCAGTGTGAAAATGATTCAGATTTGGTCCAAACTGTGACATTATTGCAACTCTATTAACATGAAAGAGTGAAATCAAGGGAAATTGCTTCCTGTTTTGAAGAAGACATAATTTTCAATGATTCTCTTCATTTCTTTATTGTGGCTTTCTTTATTGCAGAATGCCATGGAAATAACGAGAGCTTCAGACAACCACACAGCTGTGGTAACAAGTGTTGCTTAAAATTGTTGCTTCCCCTTTGAACGCGGGTACACACAAGCCCTTATCAGCATCTTTTTTCAATGGAAGCTGTGACACAGCATCGGCTGGGAGCTTGTTGCCGAACATGAGTTCGGCAAGTTTTTAAAAAGAATATAGTTTCAGTGTCACTGCAGAGGGAAATTCTTCTTTTCTATTTCTTCTCAGTCTTACAGTATAAATCATGTCCTGTTATGAGAACGTCCCCGTAACCTCAGACCTCCTGGACCATCCTGCATTTCACATGCTAAATGAATTACATCACTGATAGCTCATGGGAAAAACTTGAAATCTTTATCTTATAACTGTACACTCATAGGTGCTTTGTGATAAACGTGTAGGGGAGTCAACCACTATGTAATGCACACAACACTAGTACTGTAGCAGCCATGACTGAGCCAGGAAGTGAATTACAGATTACAGTGATACTGTTTTGTCATTAGAGAAGCCCCTTCATCCTGCATTTACCCCGTATTAATATGGCAGTCAATTATGTCATGAAAACCTATTAAAACAACAACCCTATAAAATAATCAATTGGACAAATCACAAAAATGACCTACATAACAATTATGGACATCCTGTAACACTAATGCCATTAGCACATTAATATAGTCAAGTTATACTCACCACTCTGCTTTCGCTTTCACCTATTTTGATCACAGTTAAGCTCGATGAAACTCAACTTTTCTTGGTTTAGATTAAAACGCTGCCTGAGGACATAATCCCTCCCTTTACACAAAAGTTATTAAATTGAAACATTCGCAGGAAGTTTTGGATTCCATTAAAAACAACTTAACAGCAATTGGAAACGCATTGGTATTTTTTGGTAAATGAGAAACTGTTGTTGAGCTTGGGCGTTGTACTGGCAACTGTTTAAGACTGAAAAAATGTTGAGAAAGGTGACCTTTCATGGTTTCTGATAATGAAACAGAGCAGCTGTTTTTAAGTCAATGTCTGGTCAGAGGAAGTGCATCTGAACACAGAGATACAGTGAAGCTGTAGGCAGTACATACTGCAGCTGTCTGAAATGTGAATCTTTTTAAGCAATAAAGGACACTCAAATATACAGTCTACAACTTGTCAAGCACTTGTAATATTTTTGGTATATTTCACCTGAAATATTCATGAACCTTTGTATATTGTGTTTGGAGTTTGCCCTTCCTGTCAAAACAGATTTAAAGAAAACAACATTCCCTGCAACAGCCTGTTACAACACGATTGCACAATGGCACTTTGAGACCTGAACATATTTTTAATTACATAATTTCTAACAAATATTTCTGAAGAATATTACTAAGAATGCTAATTTTTGGTGTTTTTGGTAAACTGCCTTTGTGCAACTGGCTGATTGCACTGTAGAAGTAGTACTAAAGGGTAGTATGTTTAAGCATCTCTGATGCAAAATACATTTAAAACATATTTAAAATGACATTTTCCTAACACAGAGACAATCTTTCTCCCTCGTCCTCTCCAAGTCTCTCTTCATAAACAGGCTCTTGAGCAATTAAGTGAATGGCCGTCTCCGGAGCATAAACCCATTTATTATCATCCTCCGTTTTCTCCCAGATTTCTTCATCAAGCGCACCGTACCGCCTGGGAACTCGTCAGGCCCTTCAGTGTCTCAGCACTGTATAGGAGTGCACACACACACACACATACACACATCAACACACATCACAAACAAGAATCAGCCTGCTGGTTGTGTGTGAGAGACTTTTGTTGGAGCTGAAATGACAACTTATTTGGGAGTGCTGGGAAAGGGCCAAAAAAGACACAGAGATTATCTGACCGTCATGCCAAAAAAACACAATCAGCTCCGTGGCTGGGCTCTGCTTTCCATTTTCATTTTCATACAGTCACTTCCTCTTGGCATAATGTAGTCAAAATTACTGCAACAAAACAGACAGACAGACAGACAGACAGATAGATAGATAGATAGATAGTTCAAGGCAAAACTTCCACCATCATTTCCCTTCCAGCTATTTTAGACCAGCTTCCCATTAAACATTTCAAATATCCATTAACTGAAGACTCTCTCCAAATTCTCTGAATGGGGCATGTTTGGGGTAAACAAGCTCTGATGTCTTGTAATCTTAACCTGGTGTATTGTAAATTCTTTAATATTTATTTCTTTACCTCAGCGGCAGAAAGAGCAGGCCTTTCTTCTCTCATAGTGATGTTCATGTTTTTACAAGAAATCTTTTAGCATCAGCATAAGACCATCAGCACTCAACAACACCACAGCTGCTCTCCAACAGAAACTGTTCATTTACTACTTATTTTCAATTAATTCTACTTTGCTGTTTTTTTTAAAAAGTAAGCCACTTCCTGCATAGGTGTTTCACAATAAAAGCTTTTGAGCTGCTATAAGGGTAGCCTGTCATCCCTCCCTTTCCTGGTAGACTTTTAATGTGAAGCATCTATAGAAAGTGTTGAGTTTCACTGACAGCAGCTTAACAATTCTTCAGTAGTAACAGTATCAGGCTACTGTTAAAAAAGAAGAAGAAGAAAGTAACTTGATTGGTGATTGAGACAATATTTCGGCTGTAACATGGAGTCTGTTTGTTTACTTGTTTTGTTTTCCCTTTATTTATTCATGTTCTTAATCACAGAGAGAATACCACACTTCCAAAATAGCGCAAAGCTGAAACTGTGTGTTTGAACTGACTGACAGAATAATGACACTTTATACAGACTGGATTCAGTCTATTTTGGATAAACTGAGTGATTGACCTCCAGCTGCTAGATGACAGTACACTACTGATCACCTATAAACGCACACATAAAACAAAAAAATGTCCTTTATACACACACACACACACACATATATATATATATATATATATATATATATATATATATATATATAGATAGATAGATAGATAGTTCCACCAGCAGCAGTTGATCTGTTGCTAGTAGCAACAACCACTGATCTCATCTTTTAGATTATTTTCATTACAGCTGTTTTGTGATTATTGACATTATTGTGATTATAAAGCTAGTTTATACCTTTGTGAATCCAGTTTTTACTGTAGTAATTCATTTTTAAAATAACTTTGACTGTTGTCTATGGTATCTTTTTCTGATTTGTAATCACCATCTTTGAATTTGTTGTCCAATACTGTTTTCACCGTTTCACAATTGCTTCCAGTAAAAACCTCAAAGGCAACTCGCTTCAGTCTTTATAAGAAGTTTGTTTAGCTCGCTGCAAAGCTGTGCACCCACACACACAGTGAGGGCAGAAGATATATATACACAATAGCAATAGCAGTGACTGAGCAGTTTGGAGAAAAAACTGACAGGTGAAAGGTGAGAGTTTTATTATGTGTTGAAGAAAGTAAAGTAAAAGGTGTGTTACTGGCATAAACAGTAAAAATGTTTTACTGTGGCTTGTCTTCGCACAGGTGGAGAGTGTAGTAAGACAGCGGAGGGGAAAGAGCATGAAGCAAAACATGCACGCTGTGTTTATCATGATTCATATTCATATTCATGATTCATGGGCTTGTGACATAAGTTGTACAGATAAAATTTCTGACAGTTATATTTATATTGCTCAAGTCATCCAAATTTAAGAATTTTTGCCGTGCAGCTCAGGCGTGTGTGCAGGAGCCTTTGGAGGGAGAGAGAGGTTCAGATCCAAGCACAGCCACAAAAGGGAAAAGAGACGAGGGAAGAAGGATAAATAAGCCCTCATCTGGTGTTTTTAATGAAGTAAATGTAATGGGTGCCTGTTTAAGAGCCCATCTAAAGTCACTACTGAGCTTGCTTGGACATTGAAGGTATCTTTTCTATTAGGTTTCTACATTACTACATGGATTGTATATTTCTGTTCAGTCAATATGTGTGTCAAGGTTTATCAAACAGCTGTGTGTAGTATTACATAGCTTTGCTGTCAACAGAACAGTTACAGTACGTGTGGTTTTTGTGTATTTACTGTATTTACATATATGTATGTACAAGGTAGAACCAGTGTTACAGGTTCTTCAGTGGTTTTCATGCTGTATTTTGTCCACCTAGTGGCTGAGACAGGACTGTGTTCATTGTGTTACCGCTGATCAGAACAACACATTGGACGCAACCTGTAATTGAAATATTCACCCACGATTGAGCGAAGCGACAAAATTCTATTCAGTTTAACAATCACCAGGCTGCAGGAATAATCAGACAGAGCATCTAATCAGCCGTCATTGTGCTGCTTTCTATTGTCCGAGCTGTTTCCATCACGGAGGTAAATGACTCCTGAAACGGGGAGGATTTTTTTTTATGTGTCACAGAAAAAAGAAAAAAACACACACACACACACAGGTAGAAGTAAGTGTCATTCTTAAGTGGCATTTGATCACAATGCCTGAATGTGACAGAATACTGAAAATATTAACGTAGTAACCTTGTGAACCGAGCTCAGTAATTTCTCTTTTTTTCCTCCTTTGAACACACTTTTAGACCATTTTAGTTTCCTGCCCGGCTATCAAAAAGTTCTTGACTCTTTGTATTGTATTGTAAACTTTTGTATGAGTCTGAATGGATTACAAAAATTATAGTCTTGCTGCAAAAAGGCACAAGGGCCAAGTTGAAAATGAATAAGTCATTCCAGGTTCAACTTTTACCCATTTGTTCCAGTTTTGTTCCTGCTTCTCTCTACAAGAAGGTTTTGGCCAAATGCATACTTTTTAATCAAAATGTCCCCTTATGCCCCTCTGTTTTAAATCCTGTGACTTGTAGATATAGTGCTCAGATAACTCACTCTGATGAAAATCAGCATTTCTTGGGAGTGCAGTACAAACAAAATGCTTTAGTAGTGATGATTCATCCTATGATGGCTTTCTGCAATCTGTCCTTTTTATCACAATCCACAGATTCAAATTTAATTTCAAATGATGCAATGCAAAGCCTCCTCTGAGCTCCTTTTATTCACAACCCTTATTGTTGTTACTGTATTCATTTCCTTAACTCTTCAGGAAGTCTTTCATTCTGTCGTTATACAAGCTTTTAAGAAGCCTTTTTAGCTCATACACCTCTTCCTATTCAACAGTATTCATTTCCTCTCTCCATACGGTGGCCTTATGGACTGACAAAGCCCAGGCGTGCCTGTTCCAACACACCAGTAAGAGTCAGCGGGACACTGCAAACTCTGGTTTATCTATAGCTGCTCTGTCAGCCTGTGTTTGGTCTCCGAGGCCCACGGTTCATGGCTAAGACACCAAAGTCTGTCTTTACCGTAAAGGCGGTGGTTAGCAAGGAGAATGCATAGCGGGGCCTGCTTTGTGTTGTGTCCCGGCGATAACGCGCTCCGACGCGCTAACACAATCCAGCTGCCACCCCTACAAGGGAATACAGACACTGTCTCTGCTGCTCTCTTTCACATATTCTTTTTTTCTCCCCTCTCCTTTTATGTTGCACCCTCTGTCTTGAAATACCTCTCATACAGACAACCTGTTCCACGTGAAATGAGCGTCAGGGCTGCCAGATTTGCTGTTTGTAGCTTCAAAGATAACTTCAAGTTCCCTGGTACTTTCTTGGCTGTTTCCCCTGCAAAGATTTACTACACATTGGATCCTCTCTGGCTGCGCAGCTACACGTTTAAACCCAGGCGATGCCATACAGTGCATTTCGTCCACAGTGAAGCGTGCTGAAACTGCAAAGCAAATTGAGAGCCGCGGGGTGTAAAGCCCACGGCCTGTGTGGACAGCTCTGCTCAACAGTGATACAGTGTGGGACAATGTTATGATCCAAAGAGGAAGAGAGTCTTAGTTCAGGAAGTGAATGGGCAGGCTGACACAAACTGGCAGAATGGCGTTTCCTCTTGTGGAGTCTTTGTTAGTGTTTTCTGCTCTGTCAGTATCTGAGGCCAACAAGAGGGAGAGCAACAGTGGAGTAATGAGAGCAACTCAGTTCCTCTTAATTATCCAATAAAGTCTGCTTTTTACCTCAGTGCGCCCACCCATCCAGTTCAAGAGCAATCACACACACACAGACACACACACAGATACTCTCTCTCACACACAAGCATCTCATCCCTGTAGCTTTCTGTCCCTATTGCCACCTTTTTCTCTCACACACATACACATGCATGCAATCTGGAGGTACGCACCCACTGTCTTTATGTTCGCCTCTGTGCCTGTGAGGTGTAAATGGTGGGTAATGGTGTGTGTCAGACCTATGTAACAGCCCATTAGGCACGTGGAGTGAGTTAATCTGATCTAACGTCTCTCTTCCCTACTTTTAAAAACCCACCAGACATCTCCTGGCTGAGATTTAGAGGGGTGGGGGGTAATTGAGGGGGGAGGGGGGGTATTACATCCAAAAACTCTAGCAGAGATGTGTACCCGCTTTGACACCTTCCTCAGCCCAAACAATTTCCATATGTTGCGTCCGACTGGTGGAATTACCCCGCTCTTTAAGATGGTGGTGACTTACATCCTGTGCCGCGTCAGCATTGCTTCCTTTTCAATTGGGATGCGGATGGGGGGGGGCGGGGGGGTGTCGCCATGATGTGCAGCTCATCATGATAATTGGAGAGTTTAAAAACGCTGCTTGTGCGGGGATGAATCACACACATGCAGCACTGCACACACACACACACACACACACACACACGGACACATGACTTAGAATCCACATGCCCACCACACACTGTCTGCCTTCATGTGGCGTGGATGTACAGGCTGAAAATCCAAACAGCAGGCCAATTCCCAGGCAAGCCTTTGAGGGTTAAGTGCTTTCAGACGGCTGGATTCGGTTTCATTACAACTGATGTATATTTTTAAGGGGGCCAAGCTCTGGACACACTGGTGCAGAGAAAATGTCTCAGAATGTATTCCTAAAGATAAAAAAAAAACCTGTAATTGCCTTTATTATAGGTGGGTTCATTATTAGTGGAGAAAGGTTACTGAAAACAGAGGGGGGAGAGCAGAGAGAAACAAAAACAGGGTAATAATGAACGACTGAATTACTGAATAATCTTATGTGACAGGTTAAACACATACATACATTACAATCATTGAGAATAAAAAGCATTAGGGGCAAAAGTCCTTATTTCCATCTAGTTCCCAACATACAAAAAATTAGAAAACAACAGCAGGCATACATGCAGTTCAGTTTAAATGATACCTGGTTTATTGCAACTTAAGTCTTATTTTCATAGTTTTGGCGACTATTTCTATCAGTTATGAGGACATTGTGTTTACCAAAGTAACGGCTGAGATCTGAGAACAGTGACGCTGCTACAACAAGTCAGAGCAGGAAACCGGAGCAGTCAGATAATCAGACAGGTTGTAAACACGCCGACAGTTACGTCAGGTTATCTAAACCTCTCTTTTAGAAGTAAAAATGGAAGTGAAAGCAACTGAAATGTCAGTAATAACCGCTCATTGCACAGGAATAATCCGATTTTAAACAAGCATTTAGCCAGAAAGGCCACGTCTATTGTTAGCTTTACTCTTCAAACACTAGCTAAAGCTCAAACTCGATGTCCCTTTTACAAAAGAGGGATACAAGCAGAAATGATTACAGAGACGGTGCAAAGGAGAACAGAGAGGAGAAAAGACGCGTAGAGGAATAAACAGACAATATTTGTCTATTTATTTATTTGGTCTTTTCATTGGATTTGTTGACAGTATGAAAAAAAAGGATACTGGCAGCCTTCAAAACCTCAATGTGTGACTGTTCATGTTTCCTTCAGCATTTTACATTTTTGCAGTGATGTTGCAATTGTTTCCCAGATCTCAGCAATGGACTTTGTGAGCACAAAGTTAATAATTCTAATAAAAATTATGGCAAAAACTACAATATGACCAAAGTTGTAATAAACCAGGATTATCCTCTAAAAACATACCTTTGTAAACATCATAGCAACACTAGTTTTGTGGCAAGTTTAAAAGGTCATGCAATTAGTTTTAGATTTTGAGGAAGATTTTCAGTTTTAACAGCAATACTGAGAAATGTATTTTTACCAAATAAAGAAAATTAATCAAATCAAATTCAAACTAAGTGTTTTGCCAGGAAGGCCATGTACATTTTCATACACTATTTGGAGCTCTGACTCAGTGTCACTTTACAAAAGAAAGAGACAGGCAGAAATGATTACAGAGACAGAGCAAAGGACAGCAGAGAGTAAAAATGAAAAAGCGAGGGAGCGTGAAAGGGGGAGAAACATAGAGAGGAAGAATTCTTCTGTGCCCATGGTTCTCCTCTGCTCAGCATTTCGTCCAGATGTTGCTGTTCTACAATACAGTCAAGCTCCTGCCTGCTGGTGTTGGAAATGTGGTTTAACTCAGTTTCATCTACAACTGTCAGAGAATTCACTGTGTGTGCACGTGTGTTAGAATATGTGTGTGTGCTCCTGAGGGCGTGTGCATGCACTCGTCTGCATCTCTGTGTGAAGATACATGTGCCCACAGAGAAGTGGGTGTGTTTGCGTGTGACTGCATGTGTGTGTGTGTTTACTGCAGGAATGAGTGTGCCTGCAGTTTTATCCGTTTGCTCCCATGGTGTCTGTGCAGGTGTACAGCACGGTACAAGCAGCGGTGTGTGTTTCAAGGTATAAACAAATGCATCCTCAGGGTGTGAATGAGAGGTAGAGGGAGCTGCAGGCTACGCTCTGCTATCAAAGCATCCCTGCTTTGCTTTACCGCTGCCCCTGCTCATCCTGAAAGTATTTTCATACACCACCTTTCCTATACTGTCTCGCCAGTTATTATCTGAGCCGACCAACTGTTTATTTTCTAGCTCAATTGTGGGCGTATGCACGGCAAATGAGGTTAATATGATCTACGAGGCGATGATGTGGTGGCTCGGTACAATAGGTTGGCAGAACAATTTGTGTTTGTTTGATAGTGGTTTGTGAATTGTTTCAGGGGCATTTGGATGGTGGAATAATTGCTTCCAGAGCTCCCTGTGGAGTAATTGCGCTTCCTCCACCCAAAAGCTGTACCTCCCTGTGAGAATCTGCTGCCCACCACTACTTAAGAGATTCTTGAGCCAGAGGGACCGGCCAAATTATTTTCTCCCAGAAAGAGATGTTGAGGAACAGCAGTGGTTTGGGTGGAGTGACTGATTGCATGCGCACGCACTAAAGTGTGTCTGATTCTTTATATACTGTACGTCTGTGTGTGTAGACATCTGTGCCTGCGTCTTTGTGTGTGTCCACCTGCGCTGCAACTGTGTGTGTGTGTGTGTGTGTGTGTGTGTGTGTGTGTGTGTGTGTGTGTGTGTATTCTCACAGTTCGGATTAATTAGTGAGCAAGAAAACCACTCAGAGTGATTGTGAGAAAATTGCACTCAGCTGCACGTTCAGACACGTTGTCTCCCAAAAAAAAAATCAGACAGTGCTGAGATTTACATTCCAGACGTCCACTTCAGACGGCGTCCAGACGATCTGAGAGCTCCCTGGGAATGGACCTGTGGTCACTCACACGTGTGCGCTAGGGTTGAAGGTTTTCCTGTGGTTTTAAAATTATTACTTCCCAGGAATATACCACTCTTCTCTTGAGGACATCAGGATTTGTTGTCATAAATGAAGGACGATTTTAAACACAGAACTGTTGATGATAATCTGTCAAATTGTGTTAGTTCTCATTTGGATTAAGCCTCAGACTATGTTAACTGTGCACCTTTTACAGCCATGATTTCAGTTCTTTTTGCGGCATAACCTGCACTGAAAAGAGTTCAGCTTCTGTGTGATTTGCTTGAGAAACTTTCCAAGTAATTTCTTGATAAAGTTAAAGGATACAAAGGGGAATAAGTATGAAAAAGCAGGTTTTTCTTTCTAACCATTCCAAGCAGCACATTTAAATATGATACTGAACTTATTCATGGGGCTTGGGTAAGTGT
Organism: Scomberomorus guttatus; assembly: GCA_038419695.1. NCBI lineage: Eukaryota > Metazoa > Chordata > Actinopteri > Scombriformes > Scombridae > Scomberomorus > Scomberomorus guttatus. The sequence continues at coordinate 29,715,962 of CM076456.1, forward strand.
TACACACCAAATTAGTGTCTGTTTAGTTAGTTAGTTACTGTCCAGAACAGGACAGTAGAGAGTGACAGGAAAGAATGTCAGCATGAGCCGGTGCGCAAAGAAGAAAAATAGATGGAAAGAGAGAAGAAAAAAATGGACTAGTCTCAGATTTTGATTGGCTGTCTCTGTGGGCATACATCTGCTAGTACAGCTGTTGGGTGAATTTAGGAGAAAGGTCTGAAAATCATTAGCACTTTTTGGGTAGGCGAAAAATATAAAGAGAAGTGGTTTCAGCTGACAGGCACATCTCTCTCTCACAGTCAGCTGGGATTTATATTGTGACATTTAACACAACAGCATAATGAAATAAGTGTTGTTTAAAGAGGTGGTCTCGACGCATGTTGGAACTATTTTTTGGGAGAAGGAGTAAATCTGTGTTTGTAGTTAGTTTGTTTGTGTTTGGGGGGAGGTGGTGGCGGTGAGACCATACACCCGTCATCTGGTTACTGACTACATTTACACACTATTTAAACTGCTATAATCAATACTTTTATATTAGCAATGAATAAAATAGCTACATATGTGTAGTAAGGGGTTACTTGTAGTGACAAATTGAGAACAATCACCCGATTCTGCAGTTCTCCAGAGTTTTATAACGTCTTTCAGCTCATTGTTTTGGCTTCATGGCCCACAAATTTACTGTTTCGGTTCATCTCAGTGCTCATAAGTGTTTCTTTCCAGCAGCAGCAGCAGCAGCAGCTGTTTTTAGCAATAAAGCATGAACATAGTGGAGCATTTAGCAGCTAAAGAGCCAGATATTTTTCTCAGGAACTTGTGGAGACCAAAACAGTGCTAAAAAGCAGAGTCAATATTATTGCTGAATGTCTTTTGGATGTGAAAATAGGCAAGTTGAAACAACTTTCTAAGGTGATAATATGTCAGTGTTGCAAGAAAAAAGATATTGCAGGTTTAAAATTAGGATAAAAAGTTACAACAAAACCTTAAGATTCAGCGCTGTATATTACCAATATGCCAGCTTTGCTTCAAAAATATGTTTGGGGAAAAGAGAAATCATCTCTGTGCACCTTTGTATTGCTTGCCACTCTGGTCACCATGATAACTGAGACCACTGCCTTTACATGATATTTACATTGACATCTTGTGAAAGGCTCGTTGTGTGGGTGGAATATGGTCTCAATCAAAAATGTAAAATGCAAGTCTCCTTCAAAACAATCCCAGGCACACTGTAGAGTTTGTGTAAAATAAAAATGCCTTTATTTTACAAGGCAATATGTGTTTAAAATGACCGACACATTGTGACCCACATAAGTCTTCATCATGGTCATTGTCAGCAGTAGCTTACACACCTATATTGTGTTACACTAATGAGTTGAGTGGGAGGATGGTTCTCTATCAATGTGCAAGCCTATTGGTCAAAAACAAGGAAGTGATGCATCATCAACAGAAGGGAGAGGGGAGGAGGAGGGAAAAGAAAGGAGAGGGACAGGGGTTGAAAGGAGAGAGAGGAGAGGAGAGAAGGGTGAACCTAAATGTTAAAAAGAAGATAGATATAATGTGGCTACCATGTCAAGGTGGACCTAATGCTTTCCATATGTACACATGATAAATTCATCAGTCTATAACCTGCTCCACATTTTTCTGTTCATGACTGCAAACACATATTGACTACAAAATCACCATAAATATCTGTAGTTCCATATACTAAAATACAATCTTTTCATTATTTATGAAGTAATATTTCAGAAGAAAGGAGAAAAAGTATCATCATTGAGGGTATTTTGTTGCTTCCAGTTGTACAATCCAAAAGGTCTCGCGTTGTCTTTGTAGGCAGCCGCCTCCTCTAATGTCCTTTTCAACAACTTCTAACACAATGACTTTCAGTGTATTTGGGTTACCATGTCCCATTCACACATAATGTGATGCAATAGCATAATCAACATTCTTTGTGCAGATGGCATTTTTATATTCTGCAACTTGGTCTTTTGGTCTTCTGTTCATTCGTCCTACATAGAAACAACCACAGTGGCACTCCAGTCTATAAACAGCATGTGCTGTGTTGCAATTGGCAGAGTGTCTCATTTGATATGTGTGAGATGTGCTCTCATCTTGAAAAATAATTGGTTTTCACGACGTTATCACAATGATTACAACTCCCACATTTAAAAGTTTCACGGGGCTTTTGTAGCCGGGTTGTTTGCGTGGGAGGGGGAAGTTGGCTCCGTACGACCTTGTCTCTCAGGGTCGGTGTGCGTCTGAATGAGAACACAGGTGGTTGGAGAGATACGTCGCTCTGAAGAATGCTCCAATTGCGTTTAATGATGTTTCTTATTTGAGATGCTCGATTGCTGCATTGCGTCACAAAATATATTTTTGAAGACTTGTGTGGTTTCTTTTTGGTTTTTTAGTAGCTGTTTTCTATTCAAGGATTTGGCTCTTTGAAGTCATTTATCCGCTGTATTTCTTCTGCATCCTCGTTCAGTGAAGCGGTTCGCCATGTCTGTAGCCTTGTCATCAAACTCCTCCTTTGTGTCACATACTTGTGACATGACTGAGACATGACTGCCTCAGTCATTGGAATATTGTCTGTGAGAGTCTTTGGATGGATTGTATTTCGATCAGTGGCTTTTAAATGGATAGTAGTATGTCAATCCCCATCATCTGTTTTTGTGATTTTCACATTGAGGAAATTGATTTCCTTTTTTGCTGTATTCCAAAGATAGTTTTAAGCTCTTATTGGTGTTATTTAAATATTTATGAAACTCAAGTACATGTTCTTCACATTGCATACAGAATATTAGATTGTCTGTGTAGCGTGTTGGTGTGTTTCTTTCTTTATATATAGATTGGATATAGTACGTATCGACTGGAATCTTTCATTTTAATCTTAATATTTTAGTTTTCATAAAAATGTCATCTTTGAATTTACTTATATCATCACAGAGATTGTTTTTGTTTGTCTCCAAGATGACAATTCAAGTTCAAGTATAAAAAATTGTACAATATTTTTTTCCCCCTCAAGACATTAGTGTTAGTAATTATTATCATTAGACACCGTTCAGATCAATAAATTCTTCACACATACACTCGCATCCGTCAGAGTGGAAGTATCTAATGAAGAGTGTACACAATTAAAAGCAATTCGACTATAATTAAAAATTAGTGCAAAAGCAAAAGTCATGATAATCATCTGCCCTGGAGGGAAAAAAAGAAAAAAATAGTTCCAGTTTAGCCCACTTAAAAAAAAAAAAAGCATCATTTTGTGGATGCTAATTGGACAAACTGTAGGCTCAAAAATGAATTAATGATGAAACATGATGCTAGAAAAAGGATGAGTATAATCTGGGGCAGCTCAGTTTGGCTGTAAAATGTTTGGATATTGCATATTTATCTGATTTGTCTCACATGCTGTAAAAAGTAGACCTTCAGTACACAGTATATGCTTTAGCCATGTACCTTTTACTAACTGCATTCTAACGAACTCCATTCATTATTTTGTATTCTATGAATGCACATAGAGACCCACAGCATGTTTTATTAATTGCTAATTCACACTCTGACGATGTGAACTCATAGGACTGTTTGTTTACACTCCTACAGATACATATCAAACAAACTGCTGCAGTGGGGGTGCATTTCCCCCCTCCATACCAAAAGCTGTACTTCCAACAAGCCTGCTGGTCTCTTTGTAAGGTTTTAACATCACAAGGCTTAAAAAAATCACTCTGTAAAAAGCAACAGGTGCTCTCCTTTGAGTCTTAAGCCCTTTTTAAACAGAGATCCCTCAATACTGCCGTAAAGAAGACTCCTCATTACACCAGCTTTGCTTTTTTACACTGAACCAAACAAAGCTGGCATACTGCTTCCCCAGTGTGTGATCTTAAATAGCACGCCGACGTTCCAGAATCGGAGGTCTAACACAACAGCGTCGGCTTCTAGTATACATATAACATACATTGCTTTCTACACAATACTGGCAGGTAAACTGAGTGTGGAGGTGCTTTTGCTAGCTGTGCACATTTACACCGCTCTTCAAACGCAAGCCAAGTTGCTGTGTTTCTTCAGAGATTTTTAAATCTCCCGGTGGCGGGTCGCACACATAACACGTCATGAAAACGTCATGTGTAAAAGGGGCTTTAATTACATTAATGTGTGTCCATCTGTATCATTACAGCTACAACTTCTTATTTCTACATGTGCCCATTAAAACGACAAATGTATCCTTGTCTCTTCCTCTCCTGCACTAAACACGCTTTGAACCCTCTTTGGCCGTTTAACAAACCTTGAGTTACTTTAATGGTTGCTATGCCAAAATTTGTGGTAACCAGGGAGCAAATTACCCATTTTCTTCATCTGAGTTCACTTTGTGGAAGACATTGCAAGCATTTACTCCATACCATCAAACACCATAAATGAGTCATTATTTATAGGACCATTTTGAATGCCATGCATAAAATGATGGCTACTTATATTCTAGTACGTCACCAACCACTCGATAAAGACTTTCGTTTTTGCCTGAATTTCTTTAAATTATGCAGATGTAGCTAGATTATACCTGCTTTCCAGGTTCAATAGAGGATCAACTCCGGCATTTGACTTTTCAAAGCGTAGCACCTGATTATTAAAGCACTGACATTTCAGTGAAAATAAGAAGAGGTTGAGGAGAGACGGTGTGTTGGCAATGTTCAGTTCCAGTGTTCTTGTATTCTGCATGTGCTATAGCTGCTGATAGGCAGCTGTGATAATAAGCCATTTCTCACAGGCATTTCCCACTTTTTTATTACATTCACTCTCAACTTAATGTTGCAGTATGGAACAATTTCAAATGACAATTTTTCCAGGGCAGTAATGCCAAGAACAAGATTTCAAAGTGCTGAAGGAGCATTACATTTGCATTCTTGCAACACACAGTTAACATCCACTTGTGAGCTATGTTATCTTAGTTCAGCCCGGTGTCCTAGGAAAATACTGGAAATTTCCACACAAATTACATTTGGTGACATCGTTGAGTGCCAGTGCAAGAAGTAGTGTGCCCTTTATGTAGCGAGGCAGATGCTCACTGTAATCATTCCTCCTGTCCATACTGACCATTAGAAGATCTCTTCCCAATGCTCTTTCAATATAAGTGATGGGGGCCAAAATCCACAGTCCTCGATTTGAGAAAAATGTATTTAAAAGTTTATCTGAAGATAATATGAAGCTTCAGCTGTCTGAGTTTGTCAAATAAAGTGGATAGTAAAAAATTCCCTCTTTGTGTCTTTACAGACAGTGTTTTCCTGTTCAGCTGCTGTAGAAGGATCGTAACAAAAAGAGGGAATTTGGCACCAAAATGACAGTAACTTTGAAGAGTATTGACTTGATTTGACAAATGTGGACGGCTGAAGCCTCATATCGGCTTCAAATAAACTTTTAAATACATTTTTGCACAGAAGGGGGACTGAGGATTTTGTCCCCCATCACTTCCATTGTAAGTGCATTATGAAGGGATCTTCTAATGGTCAGTATGAACAGGAGGAATGATTACAGCAAGAAAAACAGGTTTCAATCTTCATTTGGGCTCCTGACTGTTGGTTTAAGACAGACTTGAAAAATCGCGAACCTTTCCTTTTAAACTGTAACCACGATGTTTCCCTAACCTCAACCATACCATATATTAGCCATGCATAGTTATTGTAGAAAGCCACTTTTCTATTAAACGTAATGCAGGATTTTGGAGAATCATCCAAAACGATGCTTATAGTTACCCTATTTGCTACAATGAGTAGACATTGAGAACATTTGTGAGTGTGTGACATTCTCCTTCAGAAGAACAGAGCGTGAGTTTTATCATTTCATCCAAGAGCTCCTGCCAAGATAGAAATGTCAGGCACATCAAACTAAAAAAAATCAAAGTGGATGTCGAAAAGCCTCGTATGTAATCAGATGGTTATTTCTTTCTCTTTTCTGCTGTCACAAGGAACAAGGTGAGATGTTATAATCCTCCTGTAGAACAATGAAACATCAATCAATTAGGAAATACAGAGAAAGAGGAGTGCTCCGATGATAGTAAGTGATCTTTCTTTGGCTCAGTAGTTATATGGCTCCCCATCTGGGCTAATAATGCTTCTAATGTTTGTACATCACTGAACGATCAATGGTAATCAGCTGTATTCGTCAGCAGTTTGTCAACACTTGAAGAGCTGATGTTGAAACACTTCTAAATTACCTTTCCTCATGGCGACCAAGATGTAAATGAAATTAACAGCATCAGGCCACATCTGGACAATGATGCGCGACGGCGTTTGACGTGTGAGCAATGCTTGCTCGTCATTAAGACGACAGTAAATAAACAGAAGTTTGTAGTCAGCAAATGCAACTCCTTATAAAGCCACAGACTTACATTCTTTGCTCTCTCTATCCCTCTTTCCATCTCACGTCTTTGCTGTGTTAACTGTCTTTCATTATTGCTCTCTGTTATCCAAATTAAGTTATCCTCCCTCATTATTTTGCCAAGAGGGAAATGGGACGTGTCAGCAGAAAGTAAAAATATCGTCAGCGGGCCTGTGCTATGACAGATTAATTGGATTATAGTTGCATTTAGCCTAGATTAGGTCCTGCATGGGGACCTGGATGGTGACACAGATGGATTAAGTTAGAGAGTGCAACACTGATGGGAAGAGTTCTTAATTGTGTAGGGTAAGAGCAGTGGCATAGGGGTGACATCAAATTTCAACTATTTCCTGCCCCTCGATAGTTCTATTTAGCATTGCTTTCCACTGGGTATTTTTCGAAAGCCATTTGGGCTGAAAATGATTCTGCCACTAATGTCCTGCAGCGGTTCCAATCACAGACGGTTATATCTGTCCTTCATCAGCAATGTTACTCCTTCAGTGGCGGCTGAAAGTTATTTTATCGCAGAACAGTAATAAGAGTCCAGGACAAATGTTGCTTTAAAAATGTCCTGTGAACGTTGTCAAATCATAAAGCTTAAATCTGTGCCCTACAGCTCTTGGTACATTCTGTAGCACAGAGAGATCTACAGCATAGTTAAAGAATATTTCTGGTTAATTGCAATGTGGACCATATGTTTAGTCATTGTTTCCATCACATTATACTCACCAGGTTAAATTCTGAGATCTGGGAGCATGGGAACATCTCCAAAAGAAACCTGATGGGGCCAAAAAGCGAGTGGTCAGGTTAGACTATCATGCTGTCTATTCTTGTCTATTCTTTGCACAACATGTATTGTATGTCTGTCCATCCTGTTGCTCTTCCTGAGGCTTTTTCCATTCCAAGTTTTTTTTGAGGGGGGACTTTTTCCTTATTTGAATCAAAGGTCTAAGGATAAAGGATGTCGTATTGCTCAACAGATTATAAATCCCCCTCAGGCAATTTTGTGATTTATGATGTTGGACGATATAAATAAAACTGACTTGTCTATCAGACACATTTTCCAACAAACAGAATACAACATTATGACATAGAACATAAAAAACAACTAGATGCTCTCTGCCAATACTATCAAGGGATAAAAGTTGGCGCAAGCGTTAATTAATTAATTAAATTCATAAAAATAAAAATGCAGAGAAATAGCAGTTAAACAACATTTCTCGTTAATAGTCTATCTTGGGAGCATCTGAAAATGCTTCCTAGTGAGCAGCAATCAAACTGATCATACATAGTATCTTTCAGAATTATTGGGCTGCAGATCTGATGGTACTTGGCCAAAAAAACTATTACTAACAAGGTTAAATATCTTATAAGTATTGTCACCAAAAACTTCCAACGACTTTAATTGATGCTGATTTGTTGGTTGTTGGTTTTCAGCGCTGGTGACTAATTCTGTGGTTTTGCTGACGTCAATAACAAATTTATTTGAAAGAGAAAACAAACTGTACAGTACCATACTTCACATGATTTTCCTGTGATAATGTAGGATTAGTTTCAGTTTTATCTCCACATATAGTAGCTTAGATACTGTAATCTGTTTACAAGCTGTCTGATGATCATCTGAAGGATCAAGTGTCCCTATCTGACTTCATTTCAGCCATGTCGCCATGTTCCCAGATCTCAACAATTACTTTTGTGAGTGTAATGTTATAATAACCTATAGAACTGACACACAAGCTCAATCAATCAAGTTTATTTGTCACATGCAATCATTCGGGCACAGTCACAGTGAGAAAATGTGTGTCTGTTATTGGCATTGTCAGCCACACCAGATGTGACCCGACATGCCATGACACGCTGATCTCCATTTCTAGACAGAGTGCCTCCGCCCACACTAAATGTGCCGGCTTGAGTCTTTTTTATGTTCCTCCAGATGGACGTATTAATGATTTCTTAATTTGAAAATACAGATAGGACCCTTAATAGGAGTGTGCTCTCGCCCTAATGACTATCAGTCAAATAAAGATTTTTAAAAATGGTGCGGTGACTGTATCTGTATCATCCCCACTCTCAACCTTGAGCCGCCCTCGAACACTTTGCTGTGACCAGCTGTTACCTAGCCTCAACTTTGACCCTGCTGCTGGCTGGCTGACATAACTCAACCCCAGTGGGTTCTGAAAGATGTAATTTCATGGTGTCTACCAGATGTTCGTACTAAACCCCAAAACAGAGATATCATTCTGTTTGACTGCTGCAAGTCGGTAGCGGCCATACCTCATGTCCCCATACAGATGTTTGTCATCTCATCAAACTTTCTATAGGGGTTTAGTGTCAGTGTCAAGGGTAGCTCTACTGAATGTGCCCCATAGGGAAACACAGAGAGAGCGTTATAGCTGTGAACTACCAAGGCATGTGATAGCGGCACAGCTGGTGGGAACACATGTAAGGGGCCTGCACATATGTTAGGTATTTAACCCATCAAAGAGATTGTAATCCAGCGAATTGAGCGGATCATCATTACAAGTGTCCTTTGAACTAACTTTTAATAAAGATAACACGCTCCTTTGACCTTTCTTATCAAGCAGAAGGGTCAACCTCTTCACCTTCAGACGAGATAAAATGGGAGCACATCAAATCTAAGTTTGTCAAATTACAATTCACCTTTCTTTCCTTCTTTCTCTCTCCTCCCCCAATTTATATAATTAGGTTGCGTTGTGGGACTTCGCTCGCTGAATGTATTAAGGCACTCAATAATAGTAGTTTAATTTAATCTGCCTCGAAATGGAAACATATCTCCTTTAATGCTGCAAAGTTATTTCCTCTCAATGTCACTGCCGTTGGTTTTACAGCAAGACTTGATTATGAGGCCGGGAAATATATATGGAAGAGCAACAAAATGACAGCATCTCCTGCCTCCCTTGCCACCATGTTCAGCTTTTTCACTCCCTCTTTTCCAAAAAGAAAAAAAAAAGAAAAAGAAAAGAAGCCTTTATAAATAATTGAAGGTCTGCTCGGGCCGAGTACTGAAGGGAGGCTGAAATAACCAAAGAGGCAGGCTGCAGATGAAGACAAGCTGCGAGAGCACTGCAGCCCGTCTGATTTGTGCATGAGAAATGAGATGGGAATTAAAGCATGGTACACTAGCTGCCACCGTATACAGGGCTGCTGCTGTGTATTCCTGTCAGATCCATCTAACTGCAAAGTGCTGCTGCACAGTCATGTAGCAGAGACTGATGCTGTGAGCTCACACACAGACACTCTGAACTGTTTTAATGAGAGTGGTATAGGAAATGGAGATTGGAAGTAAGAGGCTTATTAGTTGTAATGCCAGTGTTTGGTAGAGGCTTTGGAAGTGAATGCAGAATATGTGAATTGATGTAGATATGCAGACTCTATAAAGGCTGCCATTAAATGTGTTTATGTAGCAGAGTGATGTCAAAAATAACCTTCAAAATAATAATGAACAATATAATACTTCCCCTGCTCTCTCAGGAGTTGTTACATCTCCTGCTGATATAGCCGGCTGAATACTCACAAACACACATGTGCACATAATAACACTCCCACCACACTCTCTTCATGCTGCGATCGTGATAAATGAGCCACACTACAAGTCAACAGACACTTGTCTTCAGTTACCATTCTGTTCTCATATTCCTCATTTAAATTATGCAGTCCAAAGCTCCTTTTTTAAACAATTTACCAGTGTGCTGCTCAGTGTCTCCAGGGAGCGCTACATTAGATTCAATTTCAGGCCCACGTCAGGCAAATTTAGGCCAGTCATGGAGACGCTTCCTGAATGCACAGGCTGAATGGCTGCTGGACTGTTCGCATGTATGCAAGCGTGTCTGTCTGTGCGTGCCTGTGTGAATCGGATCCATGACTATGTATGTCCCTGCCCAAAGGCCTCAGCCCTCTTGCCTGCGTGCCCAGAGCCCATCCGTGTCATTTTCATTAGGGCCGTCTTGCAGCAGATTGTCTGGCGTAATTCAGAATTAATTGTGTGGTTTTACTCTAGTAGCTTCAAACAGGGCTCCCATATGGCGCCATGCACAGTTAAGTGGGCCATTCTGTGGAGGGGCAGGCGCAGATGTGCAGACCGCCGAGTGATGCCGGGCATGCGTGGAAAATGAACTCTCCTGACCGTCTTGATGTGTACCTTTGCTGTCATTTCCCAGAAGTTAAGCAAAGCAACAGAGGCTTTGTCAAACCAGTCTGCTAGCATACCTTACCTAGAGATGGCTTCTGCTCATTGACTCTCAGTCAAGCGACTGGCGACCCAGGGCGTCATTGCAGACTTTGCTGTGCGAGAACAAAGCAGCAGACAGAAGGGTGAAAAAGAGAAAAGCTGAAGCAATGAGCTCTCCACAGTTCGTCAAGCTTCTGATGTTGCGTTAATCAACACGATTGAAAATGAAGGCGTCTACATATCAACAGGCCAGTGTTCAGTGTTGGCCGTGGCATTTGAAATGTGCTCTAAAATGCCTCAAATTCTGTTTGTAACTGCAGCTTCTTACTTGGCACATTGTTGCAGGTTGAGGCGCTGATTACAAATCATCATCCCCGTCAAATGAAACTTAATTAAGTAGACAATGAGAGCTGATTGCCTCTCCTTCCCACTGATGCTGTTATGGTGACAACAGAAGATAAAGAGCATCATGAAGACTGATCAGATTTAAATGGTGAAGTGAGAAGTCTTTGGCATCAGCATACTACAGACTGATGCAAATTAAAGAGTTAGGTTAGCTATATGCAGCGTGACAGATTATCTCATTGGATGTTTAGTCTTTAGTAATGGGATCTTTGCTCCTACAGTTTATACGCTGTAAACTGTGCAAGTTACACTATATGGCCAAAAATATGTGGACACCACAATCCACATTCTGTGGTTTGAGCAAGGCTCCTTTGTTCCAATGAATGCCACAGCATACAATGAGATTTTAAACAGATATTGTTCTTTCAAATTTGAGGCAACAATGTATAATTCAACATAATTCAAAGTGACAAAACAGTGTATATTCTGGTTGTGTCTAAATACTGTTGATTTTTAAGTGTGCACTTCTCTCCACACACAAGGGAACGGAGGAGCAGCTCACAGCTGCAAAATATTGTAAATATTGTGGTAAACATCTTTGTGAACACTGCAGAAAAAAAAACATTTTGATGACTGTGAAATATGATTAGCAGTGATAAAGTTGTAGTTTCACTGTTCGACATTGTACATACTGTATCATAAAACAGTTAAGTATGTTGATTTCTTTGCATATTAACTGCAAAAACAGTATACTGAGACAATTAATATTAAGTATATACTTTATACCATTGGTATGTAGGATGGCAGTAAAATACAGTAAAGTAAATAAGGCAGTGAAGTACAGTGCTAATTTTAGCAAAGATGCAAATACATTTAACAAAACATTTCTAGTTTTTCATTAGGCAGCCATTAATTTGGAAATAACAATAACCAATTTCATAAAAATGAAAATGTATTTGCTAGATTGATATAAATGCATAAATGTGGGAGGTAGCATCCATTGTTTGTTTTTTTTTTTATAATCGAAGAACTTGAGGTTTTGCAGTAACATGTTTAACAATCACATATGTGTGATTTTGTGTTTATTTTACACAAATATTTTGTCACACTGAAGTAAAACCAGTACTCATCTCGTCTCGTGTCGGCTTGATTATTTTATTTCATTTTGAAATGTGATTTTGTTTTGTTTTTTCCAGGTGGTTAACAATCAATGGCTTCATAAATGAACCCAGACTACTGCAGTGAAATCAGAGCACATTACAGTCTGTTGACACGAAGAAAAACACTTCTTGCCTGACACTTTATCACCAGCATTTCTCAGTATCAAGCAGAACAAAGACATAAAAGCCCAGACATGCTATCAGCTGTGCGAGAATGTGAAGTTGAGATTGTTATTATGAGGAAGTGTGCCTGCATGCAGAGTTCACAGAGAAATTGACAAAGAGTCGACACGCCACTGTCCTTCTGGTTTTTTTACAGGTCAAAGGTCACAGGCACTCTGAGGCAGATGGTATTTATTTCATTAAGTGCTGCGCGCCTCCAAGGTAACCTGGGGCGATGCAGTCCTCTGAGTGGTGAGTCGGCGTGTTTGGTCGGAGAAAGGGGCAGCCAGGTTAGACGGTATCTTTCCTCCCATCAAGGTTAAAGGACATGGGAGAGTGAGCGGCCCTCAGGCTAAAAACAAAGCAGGAATTAACAGCTGACATATTGTTGTCACAAGAACATTTCTTTCATCCTCTTTTTCCACAACAGACAGAGTGATAGGATGTGGCTTCTCCTGAACAGATATTATTTTACCTTTCTGTTTCTCCGGTCAAACTTGGAGCACAACATTAAAACAGAGCCTGTATTTATCGTGCATGTCAGAGCACATAGGAAATCTCTCTCTCCGAAATCCAAGGTTCTTGCAAGATTACGACATCAGAGAAATGTAGCTTTGCATGATGTTTCGGGTCTGTAACAACCAACAGTTTCAGCAGTAATAAATCAAACTTTGATCGCTCGTACAGCTCCTCAGAAACTGCACAGATTCATTAATTTCCAAACTGCTCAGCATGAAGCTAAGAGAGAAAAAAGCTGCGTTCATGCTACAGTAATTGTGGGTTTATTTATTTATTAATCTATTCATTTATTTATTTAAAATCACCAGTTGTGGAGCTATATTTAAATCTGTGTAATTCCCAACATCAGGTGGCATCACCGACCTTTAAGGGAATATTAGACTGTGGAAGAGAAGATTTCATGTTGTCAGTGGAGAGCTGCTGCTGCATGTGCAACTGTGTACAATACATGCAGGAAGCAGAACTATTAAAGGCCTTGATCACAATGACACTGCTAACATGCAGATGTTTAGCAAGTATAATGTTTACCATGTTCACCATCTTAGTTTAGCATGTTAGCATGCTAACATAGCACAAACTCACAGCTGTCAATAGTTTTGCAGGTATTTGTTTTCACACTAGGGTGAGGTGGAAAAGATGACACATTGATAAAAACCTAATGCGGCTAAGTGCAATGGAGACAGATTTAGCGATTAAATCATAAAGTACATGAAGCATGTGATTTAAATGTTCCCTGAAGAGACAAAAAATAGTGATAGCAGAGCACAGAGGAGACTATAACGCTCCTCAAATTAAGACATGAAACAAACAAATGTCATGTTTCCATCATATCATGTTATGTTTTACTGTTTTAAGTTTGACTGCTGCTCTTGTAATGACACCGTCTTGTTGTGTTGACCTCTTCTTCTATAATGGTTTAATGGTCCCGACTGGAAAAAATAGCATCAAGATTGTTTATCTTGAAGAACTTGAATATTTGCAAACAGTAGATGGAAATTAATTAATTTGTTATTCCCGAAATTCTGGGAACTCGATTAAAATGTGGACTAAATTTGGATAGAAACCTATCTTTTGTATATTTTTTGTACATGGTCATCGACAAATAATGTAATAAACTAAACATCACACTTTCTCTAGGAGTCGTCCTTCTCCTTGCTGAAGTGAGCTACTGAAGCTTCATAAATAACTCCCCCACTCTGAGATAGGTACTGTAGGTAACTCTCTGTGTGTTTCTGAGGAGCGGTTGTGAGCTGTTTCAAACACAGGCCTACATCTTTTAACCAGCTCCACCAAATTCCATTCCACTGGTGATGGGAAATAGATCCAAAAATAGGATTCTGGCTGGCCTGCATGCCACTAGTTTCCATGCCAGCTGAGTGAGGAACGCTGGAATGCTGCAATACCACAGAGGATCACTTCAGTCCTGTCAGTTGTTAATTTGGGGTTTTGGTTGGTGGGGGTGGGGTTTCATCTGATGCAGGTTGCCACTCTGACTTCTATCAGTCTCTCCAGCTAAACACGTTTCACTTCCAACACCCCACCTCCACCTTCCCTCCTTTTTTTTTTGCTCTGTGCCCTGCAGCCAGACCTCCATCCTCCCCCAGGACCCCCGTGTGCCCATCCAACCCCTCCAGCCCTGCTGCAGGCTGGGCAGAGTGACAAAACCATAGCAGGGCCTTTGGCTAGCGAGCTGGCAGAATCCATTAGCTCCCAGCAGACCACAGCAGACCCAAGCAGGTCTCACATCCTGCCGCTATGAGAAAGAGGCAGAGGGACAGAAGGGCACTGTGGAGTGTGAACGGAGACTTTGACACATAAAGGGAAGAGTCCAAAGACTGGGGAAATTGTGAGGAAATTAGAAAAGAAATGGAAAGCGAAGAAAAGCAAAGAAAAAAAAGATGTACTGTACTGTATAAAACATCTAACATGAGGCAGTTCAGAGCCACCAGGCTGTGACGAATCAATTAAGAATGATAAGTAACTTCTCACTCAAGCAGCATTTTCAATTTTCAAACTATTTTTAAATAATAAATTCTGCCGCCTCGCTGAGTTATTTCCACACAGAGCAGGTTGGGCCCAGCACTGTGAAGCACAGGAGCATCCTCCCACTTCTACTCTTGTGTGACTATCGTGATGAGACTCGGTGGAGGGGAGGCTCTTTGAAACTCAGCTCAGCTCCAAAGAATTGGACAGAAAATATAAGGGCAAAGAGAATGGCGTCTGGGTGAGGTCAAGACCAAAGCTCCGCCTTACTCCACTCTCCTGCACTTAACCATTTTTCTATCAGTAACCCCCCCCCCCCCCCCCCCCACCCCTCCGTGCCGTCTTTATTCCACCTGCTGCTGCATTTTCTTCTCATTCGTCTACTTCTGTCCCTTTTGCTGACCCCCTATTTTCATATCTGTTCAATATTCTATAAAGTGGATTGCTTTTTTACTCTCTGCTCAGACGTTCTACAGTATTTGCATGGCATGCCGAACTACCACAGTTTATTTAAATTTTTCAATATGAGGTTATTTTTTTATTCCATGACCTCTATCTATTTCCAGAAACTTTCTTTTATCATAGTATCCATTGACCTACAGTTCTTCTGTATTTTCACATTTCTCCACTCATCTCTATTTTTGCTCCTTTCCTTTTTCTCAGTTTGTATCCAGTCATTTGTATTCTCCGTCTGTCATGTCTCTTTTTTCTCAATATCCACATTTTCACTGTAACATTGTTTTTTTAAGGCCCTGCTTTCTGCTTTATATGTCACTACTGATTCTGCCATCTATCTGTCCTAATCTGTTCCCCTCTCTTCTGTTTTTCTCTTCTTTTGTGCTTCATCTATCCTGGCTTTGTCTTTTTTTTTCATCTCTGTCTCTACATTTTGACTATTCTGCGGAAAAAGGAAGATGTCACATGAGGGCACCAGATGAAAAACTGACTGCAAGTAAGTATTCAGAAAGAAACAAAGTTTAGCTGTAACTGTAAAGTACTGCTGTTGGTTGAACTGAAACTTGAGTTTTTTGCTCATGCAGGAGATGAAGAGAGGCTGTCGAGCTCCTTCCCAAAGCTTACTGCCTCAACAGATCCACACTGACACTGCACAAACATACTATATGGCACTATAATACAAAAACTTGTGGTGCAGGTTATATTTCCTTAAAGTAAAGCCAGTCAGATGTCAAACATATTTAAAATACTTCACTAATTTTAATGTAGGCTTACCGTAGCCAAACTCTGCACGGCTGAATTATTTATTTATTTGTGTGCACATTAAAAAAATGCAAGTATTATAAAAGATTTGACGTGTGCACTAAGATATTCACATATATACACTCGCCCGCCACTTTATTAGGAACACCTGTGCAGTCTAATGCAATCCAACACAACAGCTCTGCCATAAATTCTACTTTTATGAAGCTTATATATTTTCAGTTTTTGTTGACATTGTCAGAAAGGTGATAATTCTACTTTATGTTTATTATTGAGGTCGTAGTGGGTGGTGGTGTACTGGAGTGCATTATATTGAAAAGTGCTCCTAATATCTTGGCCCCCTGATGTATGTTAATGGGGTGGACAAAATATTAGGAACACCACTCAATATAATGCACCACAGTACACCACCACCCACTATGTAAATGTAGAATTTATGGCAGAGCTGTTGTATTGGATTGCATTAGATTACACAGGTGTTCCCAATAAAGTGGTCGGTGAGTGTACAAACACACTTTTACCTACATATACTCAGATATGCGTGAATTTTGAATAAACAAACACTTGTTCAGGAGTAGCAGGAAACTTAAAGCTTATACAAATAGCTTAGCAGAATAAATAAAAACAAGAAAAAGGAAAAAGAAGCAACAAAAAAGTGAAAAGACATATACATATATATTTATTTATTCATGTATTTATATATTTTTTTCAATTTCTTCCTTTTTATTTTTTAAATTTATTTGTAGTAATAGTCTTTGTATCAGTTTTGAGCTTCCTACCACTTCTAAACAAGCATTTGATTATTTTATTTAGTATATGTAGGTAAAAGGGTGTTTGAATATATGTGAATTTATTATTATTATTATATAAATTTTATACTTTATTACTGTCACTTCATAATGAGACACTGGTTTCTTGACCACCTGGGTACCACTGGGTATGTGACGTGCTTTGACCCATTCTTACAAAAAAAGCATATGTGAAATGTACGTGTTAAAATGTATGTATGTATGTATGTGAAAATTATGTGTGATATGAAATGTGATCTTACATGTGCAGTAGTTGTTTCATATTCATGTTTCAAGTCACATGTGCTGACATCATGTGATTTTATCATTGTGAAAGTTCAAAATGTCTCAATGTGCATTTTTCACTTTGAAAAAGTTTCTCTACGTGTGATAGATGTGAAATGTGTTTCACATGTTATACATTTGCTTTTAAACAGACCATAAATATACCTCACAAACACACACACACACACACACACAC
This sequence comes from Scomberomorus guttatus, assembly GCA_038419695.1. Lineage (NCBI taxonomy): Eukaryota > Metazoa > Chordata > Actinopteri > Scombriformes > Scombridae > Scomberomorus > Scomberomorus guttatus. The sequence continues at coordinate 29,733,173 of CM076456.1, forward strand.
AGAGTGAGTGATTGCATACACCTGCGTGCATGATGTGGTGAGCCTCTTCAGAGTGTTACAGGCTGGAGCATACTTCTCTGAAGTGCAGGTCAATGGACATATATGGGGGTAATATTTTTGTGTAGTGGTTTATTTATTTATTGTTATTTCTTTGTCAATTTATGGTTATTTTGGATAACCAAAGTCATTACAAGAAATGAAGGGAGAGCAAGATGGGGAACATCATGCAACAAATGTTCCCATCTGGATGTGAACAGGGGTTGTTGTAGTTCATGCTCGGTGCTTTAACCCCTCGGTGCCCCTCGCTGTAACTTGCGTGGATTTCGAGTCTAAGGTTTACTGTTTTTTTGTTGTTGTTTCTCCTTCTTACAGGAGCTGGATCAACCAATTACAGTAACATTGGTGAGATCTGGGAGACCCACAGGGACGAATTAGTGTCTGCCTGGTTGGGCACACCGATAAAGTCGGAGCACAGTATGGTTTTTATGATGTTCTGTGACACATGGATGAAATAAAACACATAAAATGCATGCAGTGTTGACATGAAACTTGTTTCCATATGTATGTACAATGTTTATGTTGAGCTACAAAACTGAGTCACCTCCAGGAGGTCAGAAACAAGAAGTTTGCTTATGTGATTCATTTTCAAAGGTGCCAAGCATCTGTGTAACCTTCCTTTCAAATGGTAATCAGGCTCAAGGTCGGAGACTTTTCACCCTGTACTGTACAGTGTTTGAGTGTGTATGTGCAAGCACTGACACATTTATATTATGTACAGTGTGTAGTATCTGAGGGTTGACGAGTTATGCTGTCAAAGGAATACATTAACGTTTCACATGTTTCAAGAGGTGGACCAAGATCAAGCTTCAAATCTTGAGAGGCGAGGGCAAGTAAGTGTGTATGGGTAAAAAGTCTATATGTGTACGTGTGTGTGCATGTGTGTGTGTATGTGTGTCCAGTATAGAACTCATGATCAAGGGTAAACTAGAGAGAGAGTGAGCCTAGAGACAGAGACCTTACTATAAAACTGTAATGTCAGTAGACTTTCTGCAAAGCCAGCTCCCAAAAGCTCCACTGCCCTCCAACCTCCTCTGCCTCCTTCAGCATTCTCTGCTAAACTGCAACCGTCAAGTCCAGCTTCACATACTGTGGGACGCATATCAGCCCGTCAGGTGTGGCCATGAACTCCTAACTCACCTCTCCCCCCACCCATAAGTAATTCGCCCAAGGTCAGGGTTTAAAGAGTTTAATCATCCAATTTACTTGGACTCTAGAAATGGAGCGAGAACAAACAGCCTGATTAGCCCCGAGCACGAGTGGAATGTTTCCTCTCTTCCCATAATCCAGCGGGGCTATGAAACGCGCCCCTTCTGATCAGTGACATCTAAGTGACGGCTGGCTGGAGACGGTACAGTACGCACGCAAATAAATGTATGCACGTGCTCCTTCACAAAGGCTCATATTCAGTCCTTTTTCACAGCAAAACACAAGCTCTTCTGAAGCTTGAGGCAACCTTTAAACTGGAGAATTACGGTTTTAGGCACGTTTCGCCCCAAAACGAGGGCAGATGTGATGTGCAATTTTCCCTCATCAGATTTCCACACTGGCCTCAGCCAACAAGGAGTAATTTGTTGCTCCCTCCTTAGCCGTCACCACAAAGAGGAAACGTCAACTTGGCCCATCAAAATGAATCCCATCAAGTCAAACAGACCCCCAGCCGGCCATTTCTAACTCCCCGTGTCCCAACTAAATACCACCACCACCACCACCCCTCCCCATCAACAGGGCAATCACTTGTGTAAACCCGCTTAAGATAATTGAATGTTTTTCTTTGACATTCATCCATGTGATTTCTCAACTGCCGACAGGAAACATCCCTCTTCTCCCATCATGCACAGTGTCAGGGCATTGCTTGATTTGATCAAGAGTGCTGATTATGGGCATAGTGAAATTACCTCCTGATCCGTCTGGGATTTATGAGATTGTGGTAATGATTCTATCAATAATGGTGATCTCAACATTTCCTTGCAGACGCTGTTAAATGTGAGAAAGGTTGTCACGTATTTTACTCACGCAGAGATTCCACCCAAGGCAGGGAGGAGGGCGGCGTGGCTCACAGCTGCAGGGCAAAGGTTCATTTACAATATAAAGAGCTGATGTCACGGACTCCTGGATGCACAGTGAGCTCAAGAGAAAACTATGGTTTCTTACAACTGGGCTTCATTTTGTTGCTCCAGCCAATTCTATCAATAATGATTATATTGTGCTCACCTAAGTAACTCAACTCAAACTGTCTATTATTTTTCCTGGTTCAGCTTTGACCTACCGTACTGGCCCTAGTTGCGTGCACTCACACTTTTCAGGTGCAATAAAGGGTTATAACCGTCATTACGGGTGCGCTCGCTTTTAAATGGTGACTAATCTGACAAACCTGTCAGCTTGTTTACAGTCTGTCTGACTGCTTGTGCTTGTTGCTCCGTTGATCTTAGTACGGTGATGACGCCAAGTTTCCAAATCTCTGCAATTACTTTGATGAGTACAATGTTATCAGAGCTGATAGAGCTGATAAGCTACAAAAATAAGACTTAAAGGTGGAGTTGTGGAGTTTCTGAGATCAAGTAGCGCTAGATGGAGCAGTTTTTTTATGAGTGGGTTCCTGTTTTGTTTGTCTCATGTACATGCAAATGACACAATACTCAGTCCTGCCAATTGTTTCACACTATTCCCATGATTTACAGATGGATGTAACGTGCCAAGAAACGCAGCAATGCACCAACAAAGGCAGAGAAGAGGAAAACTGCAAGCTAGTAAATATGGAAGTAAGCTGTGTAAAAATGTTTTAAGAGGAAGGACATGCTTTCAACACTTATGTTAGACTTCAACTATATACACAATGAGATTTTGTACTGACTCAGTGTAAACATAACCTTTGTTTGAATTACAACCTCGCTCAAAGGTAGTCTCTGGTGTCAGACGTGGATGTCCTCCTAGATCTTTCCCCGGTCATCCACTGACTAGTGGTCAATGACCTTTGACCCCTTCATAGTCAACGTTGGGACTGGTTTTGGTCTGGTGTTCACAGACATCTGAAGTGTGTTTCATCATGGTGTTCATTCAGTCTCTTGTCTTTGCTATTTTACCAATGTAGTATGATGTCTTGATGATGTCATACACCCCTCTCACTGTGGTCTTTACAGAGTTGAATGGTGAATGATGAAGATTATAGATGCAGATGAAAGTCCATAAAAGCTAGTAAGTGGACCTTATGAGGTTAGAATTTGATATTTCCAATGTCAAGAATGAACTTTTGTGCTTAAATGTCCAGTAATAGGTGTGCATTTGTGTTACTGTTACAGATAAACAGCAGAAACGAGGTATTTATGCTGTAAAATAATCTACCAAGAATGTGCCCTTAAATTGGCCAATTCAACATCCTGTCAGATAGCGTTGCATTGCAGCAAAAGTTGAGCCTGGTTTTAATGTTTTGGTGAACAAGCTTGCATTGTTCTGGGTGAGCCCTCTGCATCTGCACCCCAATGTAGCTGACACAATGAAATGAATGAGGGAGCTGCTTTTTGTCTGAACACAGCCTTACTCTTAGCAAATATCACATTTGTGTAACACCTTTAACACCACACACAACGCCAAACGCTACATAAAAGCTGCAAAATGACATGCTATATTTATTCAATCTATTATTGTGGAAGATTATGAATTTAAACATTCTCTTGAATAGATATACCTCCTGATGTATTCATTATAAGCAATCACATAAAAACATTTTCCAGCAGCGATCAATGTGAACAAAAGAACTCTGTCATAAATCAAAAGGCAAAAACCAGATGGATGATTTGTTAGTTTAATTAACCAGGCCACCGATGGCTCCCGCAACAATAATGCAACTGCAGGTTTAAATAAACAAACAAAAAAAAAGGAGAGAGAAAAAGAGGGGTGGCGGCATTCACCGGACAGGCTGGAAAAAGCACAACTAATTGGCAATTCAACCCACCGAGGTTTCACACCGCAGGTTAAGCATCAGTGTTTGACCTGACTCAACACCACTCAGGGGTTTACCAACGACAGATTGCAGGCAGAAAACAGCAAAAAAAACAAACCCACCATTGTCCCACTTTTGTCATGGAAAGCAGATGCTGAAAGTGATGTAGCCTGTAGCTGGAGCTCTCCCCTCTTTTAATTAAGGTGAGAAATTGAGTGCTAAAAGCAATTTGCAGCTTCAGCCTGTCTAGTCAGATCTGCGTGCCGAAATAGTGCTGCGTTTGCCGTCTCCAACTCATTTCTCTCTTTGTCTCACCTACTCAAAATTTTCCCCCATCCCCTCGTTTACTCCTGGGCGTTGGGAAGCCTGTTTAGAAACAGTGCTAAACATATTCAGCGAGGTGTCTCGCTTTTTAATTAACTCCCACTCTCCTCTCGAAGTTAGTGAGAAACAACTTTTCCTGCCTTTGTCTCCCACTGACAAACACAATATGTTTCCTCTCAGACTTTGAACTGAGCTGAATGAGTTCGGTTGGACGGCTATGTGAATGGATAGCAGTGCGGAGTGGCGACCTTTGATTTAAATGTACATGATTGTTAATCCCTCCTCCCCAACCTCAGCTCGATAGCTTTTATGGTTATTGCACATTGATCGTAATAACTTTGGAGGCTTGGAAGCTGCTGTCTCTGGGATTGAAATGTTATGTCTTCAACAGATCAATGGACATTAGTATTCTGCTGTAGTTGATGCTCAGTATACTCTATTTCCAAATATGGACCCTGTGTCCAAGAGGGGACCTTTCAATAGTAACTGCAGATGAGACAGTGGTAATATAGTAGTCTGATGTAGAGAGTAAGAGGGCAGCAATATTGTTGTAATAAAGGGAAGATCAAAAATATGTGAGATATGTGAACAGTTTGGGACAGAAGTGAAAGATGCTCTGATGATTTGATATCCCCGCTTGCAGAACTGCTGTGTACACTGGTTCATGTCATTTTAAATAATTAATGTTGTCCATGTATGTATGCGTTTACCTTCTGCTAGAAGATTCAGGGTTCCCAAGAGCAGGTGGAACCATTATAATCATTCATTCATGCCTATGTCCATTAAGCCTCTCAACACCAACATGTAATGTAGATGTCGGCCATGAGGGTTGTGCAATATGTCGCCTTTGTCAGTAGGTGTGTATGTGTGTGTGTGTAAAGGCAAACTGTTGTATATGTGTATGTGTTGTATATGTGTATAGAAGCCATGTGCTGTTAAGATGCTGACTTTTTTTTTTTTACTATGCATGTATGTATGATTTTATTTTCTGTGGAACTGCAGGACGGAGTCCAGAACAAATTTCCCTTCGGGGACATTAAATTATATCTTATCTTTTAACCAGGCATGTCATATATTGTTATTTCGGTAATACTTTATAATAAGGGTACAAACTTAAGTAATGCTTAACTAATGCATGAATCATAATGATTTAATGCATGAAGGACTGTTAGCTATTAGCTGAATTCCTCTTACATAAACGTTTATTTCAGGACCGTGTATTTGTTCAGCCTCTCTGATAAAAAAAATAGCTTCATATTTCTATGAGAATAGACACTCAGTTGTCAGTTTATTAGGGAGGCTTATGGCACTTCTGAGAGATGTCTGATCATTCTCCTCTAATTTGTCAGTTGGTACCTGCTAGATTATTTTGGTCTTTCTCTACCGTGCTACACTCCGCTGCTTTCAACAACAACACAAACAGAATAAAAAAAATTTAAAAATAAAAAAGAACAACTGATGTTCCACCCACTATGTTGTAAATATGTCAAAAATACCATCGGGTCTCTTCTCATAGAAATATGAAGCTTTTTTTTATCAGAGAGGCTGATGCATGGCCCGGAAACTTTTATGTAAGAGGAATCCAGCTAATTTGATCGCATATTAATTAATGTATGTATAATGTAAGTAACTGTGAATTAACATTCCTTAACTGATGATCTATTAAGTGTGAACTAATCACTAATCACAGTCATAGTGATGTGATCATTTGTTAATGGTGAACAGCAGGAATTCATGATCCATCCTGCATTAATTCACGCATTAAATCATTATGAGTCATGAGTTAGTTAAGCATTACTTAAGATATGATTTGTACCCTTATTATAAAGTGTTATCGTTATTTTTGACATTCAGAAATGACTTAATTTCATATGTCAGTGGTACTATACAGTACATGTTCATGGACAGATTTTATGAAAGTAATAATCTAGGAAATCTGGAAATTATTGGGTTTTTTTTTTTACCTGTACATGGTTCTTAAAGTAAGTTTTTATAGTGTAAAGCCAAAGGATTAAAGGATTTTGTTAATTTGATGTTTTTCTTTTGCTATTTTCATTTCATGTGAGTATTTCCATCAAGTTAGCCTTGAGTTACACTTGAGCCCTGTTTTTTTAGCCATGAAAACTCGCTAAATTAGCTGTTAGCAGTTCCTAGTTGCACTTTAAAAATGTAAGTACAGACAACAATCTCTGGATTACTTTTGAAACTAAAGACAATGTCTGAACATGATGATTATGGACCAAAATCTGAAGTTAGAAGGAGCAACTTTTTTGACTTTTAAGCAGATTAATGAATGTTAATATTAAATTGCAAGAAGACAGAGAAACTGCAAGAAACTGCATCAATCCAGTTCAAATAGATAAGGAGAAAATATTATTTAGAAATCATGAAGTCAGTTTTCTATTGGATAAAGTAAAAAACATGTAATGCTCAGCTCATGAAATTTGTACGATAAAAGAGAAGGTGAGAGGAGGATAAATAAAAAAGGAGTGGGTCCAGGTGAGAAAAAATGAACTGGGAAAACACTTTTACTGTCAAAGCAAAGGTGGCATGGAGAAGAATGTAAGGGGGAGATACACTGAATGTGCAAAAACACAACTTGGGTGCGTGGGGGTGTTAGAGTGAAGATTAAAGGTATAAAAAGAAAGTGAGGATGAAAAAGGCTGTTAATAAAACAGACTAAAAAGGAGATGATGCCTGACTAGAAAAATGTGTGAAATGGAGGCCCGGGAGAAAGTGCAGCTCCACAGAGCAGTACGCCCGACACATGTGTCCCGAAGCATCTAACGTCACAGCTCCAGCAGCTTGTTGAGTGACTGTCAAGGACAATTTCATCTATTCCTAACATATCACCCTGCTTTTTACTTTTACAGCACAATCCGCATGTATTAAACAAGCCATTTGAATCATTATCACACTGTTTATCTGTGCGCCAGTCAGCCCGATCATGTTTTCTCCTTCCTTGTTATCTTAACTCCATCACTCCAAACAGACTTCCCTCTGTGTATTTATCTTTTCCTTCTGTGACCAGGGATATCAACATTTTCATTGGGTTTGGGTGGCATTCCCTTATGTACACAGCAGAGAGACCCAATTCCCATTCCTCCCCTAACCCATGTAAACACAACAACTGGGCAGAATATGGGATGCTGTATGTTTCCCCCAGCAGCTAACAACAATCAAATGTTTGTTTAAAGGACTTGGGTTGGGTGGGTGACGACAATGACGAGGTTGCCCGGCTCAAATTGTCTGTAGGATAACTCAAAACACAATGAATTAGCAAAACATGTTAACAAGACTTGTTGTAAGACGGGGAAACCCTCCATGAAGGGCCCTGGCACTCTACCCCTGCTTGTTGGGAGTGTTTATCTGGGAGGGCTAAACATGGAAATCAGATACCCTTCATTCTCAATCCCTTATCCCCGACCTATCACTGGAAGCTGAGCTGCTGAGCTGTGCTGTTTGCCCGTTTCCCACTCTGCTCCCTAGTAATAGTACAAGCTTAGAGACAAACAAAATGGCGGGCGGTGAGCAGATCGCCTTGCTCCTGTGGCCACTAGAAATCGCTGCTGTTTACTCAGCACAAAACATGTAGTGGCTGCAGTGCTCCAGAGAAACTGTGGGATCGGTGAATTATGTCTGGGCGTATCTGGCGTTCGAGGATGAGTTTTGCTGTCTGACATGACGTGATCTGAGCATCTGCGTCTCTTTGACCTTTTACATCTTAAGCAACCCGCACAATTAAACAAAGGATATTGAATTCATAGCTCAGTTCCTTCAGGGGTGAATTCTCTCAATCAGCTCACAGGCAGAGACGCTGAATGAGGAGAAGTATTATATTTTGTCCTGCCTTCGCAAAAATAAACACACACTTAACCACTGATTGTAGCTCATTGAGACTAGTTCCTCTATTATGTGAAACCTCAAAGCATGGCCTGCTGATTACGGGGACAGCGATCACTGCATCCATGCTGGCACTGTGTCACATGTGACCAAGGGTGGCTCGCATTACCAATTGTGCTGACCAATTAAGACAGAACATAAAAGGCCTCATTAAAATGAGTTTCAACAGGGTTTGTCTGTGTGTGTGTGTGTGTGTGTGTGTGTGTGTGTGTGTGTGCAGTCTGATTAATTACTCCTGATGCAGCCTTTTTTAATGTTGTTTTTATCTGTTCTTATCTCTGTGTTGAATGGTAATGAGGCATTGTGGGCCTGTCAATCAGCCCAGCTGCCATACTGGAGGAATCCTTCGGTTGATATTCTGAAGGAGGCTGGGCAGACCTTGTATTTTCTCTGCTGCTGATGGCAAAAAGGAAAAAGGACATAAACGCAAGCAGATGCAACACTCACCGACCTACACATCCACCCACAACACCATTTCAAATAGTAATTGTAATTTCCTTCACGGTCAGTCTGCCATGAAAGCCTCAGAGGAATGCCTCAGGGAGTGGATTTTCTCTGGTTCAACAGAATACTTGAATTTATACACTATATCTTCCATACATGCTGTTGGAATATAGTGTATGTACAGAGAAACCTCTAAACCATCAGGAGGTCATCTTTATTTTATCCTGTTTTCCATCTTTGCTGGTTCCCCATTTGTTCCTCTCTTCTCAAGTACATGTTCTCATTATTCACATTGCCACGGGAATGTGTATACGTGTTGCCACTGTAAAATATAAAAAGAGAGTCCTGGGCAGCCTGCCAAGGATGCATGCAGACAATGACTTCATCTAAATGTTTGGGACACACTTAAAGACGATACAGAGGAGAGGAATGGGTTGTGTCAGTGGGTGAAGTGTAGCTGTGGCTTGAAGGATGAGGAAACATATGACCAGAAGCACAGGGGTGTTTCTCCCCAGTGGAGCTCAGAATGATCTGAGTTGGAGGAAGAAAATAGGTAACACTCTCCTCTGCCTAAATTAACTGCCATGAAAGTGCTCTTTAGCAAGGCACTGACCCCCAACTGTTGGTGTTTAGCTACTCGGTGGGCAACAAAAGGCTGAAGTAGAGGGAAGATTAGAGAGGAGTGTATCAAGGTTGTCCAGCTAGTCCCTTTTTGCTGTAAAGAGAAATATGGTGTTTACATGGTTTACAGCCGGATTATTTTGTGCAAGGGCATTTTATGCCTTCTTGAGTTTCAGGTGTATTTGGATCCGTTTATGTAGAAAGTTTCATTAAAAAGTATTGGCTCAGGGTTGAGGACACCACCATGAACGTCTCCGGTTTCAATCCGGCTGGGCCGCTCTCTCTTTACTATCTCTATCTAATAAAAAATCCCACTAAAAAATATATTCATTTTGGTATTTGTGGGCCGACATTTATGTGACTCTCGTACCTCTTAGACCACATTTACACCTAGTATTAACATGTGGTCTTATCTGCATATCTTATCTGTATAATCAAAAACAAGTCAATGCAAGATTTACTGTAAATGCACACAAAATGCACTGAAATCAGATTAGCCAGACCACATCCGCAGGTGGTTTTCAGATCACCTGAGTCTGCCTCTTACTGGTAGCTTAAGCAAACCATTAAAAAGATACAGATGACAACAAAAATATAAATAGAACCCATACAGCAGCATCACTTCAGGGAAACTCACTAGTACTAACAAGCTTCTCCACTGGCTCTGATTATCTTGCAGTATAAGTAATGTTAGCCGCGTAAATAAGGCAGGAAACCTACAGATACCTTTGCTCTGTCTGTCACATGACTACCACCTGGAGATGTGTTAGCTCTTTCTCAAGAATAGCCTGCATTTGCCTCCCTTGAGCTGAGATGCTTCATGTTGATAGACGTCCGCCAGCTCTGCCTGCCTAATTTACCAGGTGTAAATGGGGTGTTCACTTAGAATCCAGCAGTGATAATAACTGTATATATACAGCACTTACAGTACCAGGCAAAAGTTTGGACAGCCTTTCTAATTAAAGAGAATGGGAAGGTGTGTCCAGACTTTTGACTGGTACTGTATATGAAAAGAAATCTCTGCTGTAGGCCTTCATGAATTGCCTGTGGTGGGTCACATGTGACAGCAGTAATGTCCGTCAAAAAGAGTTGAAGATGCTAGTGCCCTTTTTTTTCTGAAATTCTAGTTGCATTTTTTGTCACAAGTCTATGTTACTTTCCGACTCTGTTGGTCATTTTCTTAGGTCACTTGTGTAAAGCGCAGGCTTTGATTTTAAAATTAGCATAAATGCTTATCCTATCAAGACAAAACTAAGCCGATGAATGACAGGTGCAGCTTGACGAGACTGGGACAACAGGAAAGGCCTGGTGAGAAATCCTCAAATATCAGGCATATCACAGGGTGTGATCTCTTTTGCATTCAGGCTGACATTCTAAATCCGTGCTCTCGGTGGGTGGTGCGATATCCTTCACTTTATACGATCAGAGCACATCAGCATTACTCGTTTCACCTCAGCTATCGCTATGCAAGCCAGATTACCTGGCTTTGATTTCCTCCACACAGACGGCCTCTTTCAGCTCTCGTCTTGCTCTTTGAAAGTTCTAATCAGAAATCAGATGCCTGATCGTGCATGATGAAGCTCCTGCCAGTGGTCTTTAGGTGCTCAGTTGGTGTGCACCTATGAGTTTGTGTGCAAATCTAATTGTGTTTGTGTGTGTGTGTGTGTGTGTGTGTGTGTATTCAGCTCTCACTTTAACGTGAGACTGTATAACTAAAACCATCCTCTCTCTTATCTCACCCACACTAAAATGAATTAAAAAACTGATTGTTTAACCTCTGTGATATAACTTAACAGTTCAGTCAGTCAACTCGTTTAATGGACTATTACATGTAGAATATGTACAGCGCTGATATTTAGTGTCGAGACTCTGATCTTGTCACTCTCCAGAAGGAAACACCAAGCTCAGCACAGCAGGGATTGACGATAAAAACGTTGTGTAGGTGGATGCTCAGATGAAGGTGGGGCTTTTGAAATGCTGTATGGACATTAGCAGCAACAGTAGAGTACGGCGTGCGAGTGCAGCAGCAGACTCGTGTTGACTGCGTGACAGCACACAAACTGTGAAACAGTAGGATTGATCCACACCCTCCTCTCCACCTGAAAATACACAATAAACTGCACTGTATTGTAACTGAGTCCAGGTAGAGATGATAATGTTCTGAGTCAGGGAAAAAAACAGGCACACGAGCTGCTGTTGTTGGTGTTGTATTGTGACGTGTAGAAGTTGAGAGTCGGCTGCTGTATAGCATTTCATTTGAAGGCTATATCACCATATCACCAAGTCTCACTTGAAAGATGAAAAATAAACAGTAGTGCATTAATTTGTGATGCACAACACTACAACATTACTTTTCTTCAGTAAACTGCAGGCTGTGTTTATTGTATGGACACTGTAGCAACCTGGTTACTGTAAAAATCTGCGTGCACAAGCACAGAATAACAACCAGATTTCTCCCCTGACCTTGTTAAGCGTGGCTGACTGATTTTAACTTTATTAGTAATAGAAGACACTGCTTCCTGACTTTTAAACTTTGTGTGTGTGTGTGTGTGTGTGTGTGTGTGTGTGTGTGTGTGTGTGTGTGTGTGTGTGTGTTTGTGTGGGACCAGACTGACGGAGCAGAAACAGAGCAGAGCAGAATTTTTAACAAAATGTTTAGAGGTGGAAACCAATTTATTTAGACTTCAGGTTACTTTGTGTTTCACTTTTAGTCAAACTTTTTCTTCCAGTCACTCAGCTGTGTTTTCCTTGTCTGCAGTTTTTTGTTATTCACATGCAAACTTGCCAATTAGAAACCCAGTTACGTGTATACATGGCAGAGAATTCGATTCGACATACTCCAGGAGAAATCTACCTGGGAAAACCAGGTTTCTCTAATCCGATACCCCGATTACAGAGACCAGTTTTCTCATTTACATGACAATTAATAAATCAGTTTACTGGAGAAAACTGACTGCTTACTTGGGTGCATGTGTGAACGCACTGAATTAATAGTTTAAATCCATTTCTACACTTAAATAGAGCAGATTTGATGTGTAGGTGTGGAAGCTTTGGAGATGTTTAAAGGCATCTTTGATTAAAGCTGAGATGAGTAACAGAAAGTTATGTAACAGGTAATTATTTGTTACTTTTTAAAATTAGTAATATGCAATTAGTAATTGTTTAAATGTTTAAATGTGTCCAACTGTGGTGAAGAACATAATGATTTTAATAGTCTCAAGCAACAGATGTGAGAGACTTCAAATAAGGATGATTCTCTGCTCTGCAGCTTAGCGCCACCGATAAATACCCAAATCTGCCTTATTATGTCTTAGTACAATGTGTTTCTCTGATTACAAATATGGGTCACTTGTAGTCAGACTGCAAGCATACCTGATAAAAATCAGTTGTTTGTTTTATTGGTTGGCTCACCTGTGGGACATATATTAAAATGATCCAGTTTTAAGCGTAATTTGGCATTTTTCAAATCATTTATTTCAGTGCACTTGTATCCGTATCAACCTTCAAAAACCTATCTCGGTCAAAGCCTAGAAAACTGCTGTGCCGAATAGCTCCCAGGTGTGAATGTATCTGTGTAAATGTGAAGCGGCGCCTCGCTGCAAAAGAGCATGCACGCTCAGCAAACCTTTTTTTGCATAAATAAAGGTTGAATTACTTTATATATCCTGAGCTATTATTCCCTGCTCCTCCGAGACCAATTCATCTCATACTGAAGTTTGTTCTGTGTGGTTATATAACTGATCCTTGATCAGTTCTTAAAGAGCACTGTATTTTATGAATATCACCCCTGGTTCTGGTGCTCAGACTATAAATAATTGTACTTTCTTTTTCTTCAGTTCCCATCACAGTGTCCCTGCAGCAGTTGGAGTGAAGGGCATCTTGGTGAGGTGTAACACATTGTCCTCTGTACTTTCATACAGTACCTAGAAAATATTTTGTTATTCACTGACCTCTCTAGCTCAAGCAATATTAAACCGTTTCCAACCTAACAAAATGGTATAATGTTTGTCAGAAAAATGTTCTTTCTTCAGGTTTACAGAATCTGTTCCCATCTGATGTCAGCACAGACACCCATGAAATGAATCATCATGGTACTGAAAGAACTGTTAAATCACTGACGACCCTGATGTCAGGAGAGTCTGAGATTTACTGTAAAGTCACTGTATGACATCTGTTTCATGATACCATATATTCAATGAGATAAACCCATCCTGTGTTCACATAGAGATGTGATAGCCATGGCGAATCAGCTACGAGCCTATAGAAACACATTCCTCAGTCAGTGTGTGCTACATTCTCATTTCACGTGGATTCTTTCACTATATTAACATGTTTAATGCCATTTTCATTCTAATATGCCAGTGAATCGCCTCCAACAGTGACATTAAAATGGGTTTTGACTGTGTCATGCAGTGTAAACCCTGACTAACATAAGTGATCAACATATTTTGTGGTTGTGCTATTTGTTTGCAAATGCAGTTAACTGGATACCAGAAATAGTTGCACACTGAGTCATGATGATCACCACAAAGTAATTTGTTACTGTCTTGGCAGCTTAATGTGATACCTACAGTTACGTGCCTGAACATGTTACCTCCAAGGACAAAGCAGAGAGGGGTTCTGTGGAAAGAAAAACTTTAATTAAAATTACATTAGATGCAGTCAGGATGGTAGACAAGAGCAATATTTTCCATCCAAGTGGCTAAAGAAGTGTAACAAATGTGTAGGGAGGAATTAAAATGCCACTCACAGGGTTTAATTGGTTCTAATTATTGTTGTGTGTCATGAGGTCAGTGAGGAAAAATCTTTTCAGGAGTAGGCAGCTTTCTTTCTCAAAAGGTTTCTATTATAAAATCGGTTTAAAATATAAAACTGCACGGAGAAAAGTGCAAGAAAGAAAGAGGAAAGTGGATGCAATCTATTATTATAAACAAGACTAAGAGTCTACAGTCATGCTAGAGGCCCATAGAGGCTCTACTTAGGCACAGTTGTGTCAGAGACGTTGGAAGAAGTTTCCCTTTACTGCACCAAACCTTCCTTACAACATAAAGTATGCTTTCATAGTCTAGTGATGTGATAGTCAGAAATGATAAGCCTATCTCCTGCTCAAAGCACTTCATGCATCTATAGCCAGGGCAGTGCGGTTCACGTCATCTTGAGCCAAGAAGGTCTCTTTAGCAACCTAGCAAGAAAAACTGTTGACCCGTGCTAATAAAGTTCAATACAACATAAGCTGAAGGTTCCATGCACCAGCTGAGCTAACTGCAGGTACCTATTTTTCTATTTTCGCCTATTTTCCTTTGGCCTGACATTCTGTTTCATGCAATTTATTTTTAGGATATATGACTATATGGAATAGTCAGCCTTCGTTCAGAAGCGGTCTCTTAGTAGTTCCCATGTCCCTGAGTAGTGCTTTGAGCTAAAAGCTAATGCCATCATGATAACTTGCTTCCAATGACAATGCTAACATGCTGATGTTAAGAAGGTATAATGTTTACCATGTTTGCCATCTTAGTGTTTGGGTGTCAGCATGGTAACATTCTCTAATTAGCACTAAACACAAAGTCCAGCTGAGGCTGATGGGAATGTTGTTGAATTCACAGGCATTTGTTCATAAAACCAAAGTAGTGGACAAATCGAAATTCTGACCTGGCAGAAAGACTGGATAACCAGATCACGTGCACCAAATTTCATGGCAATCAGTGCAGTAGTTGGGTGGGTTGTCACAAAACCCTAAATGTCAACCTCATGGAGGCGCTCGAGGAAAAGTCAGGTGATCATGAACGTCATTGGGATTCATCTTCTGGGGAACATGAATATCTGTACAAAATGTAATCGCAAACAGTTGTTGAGAAATTCTAGTCTGGACCAAAGTGGTGGAACTACAGACCGAGCAACTGACAGTCATTGATATTCATAGACATGCATGGCTAAAAGTCAGCTATCACACACTTAGCATTGCCCATCTCTGCTTTAGATATGATGTAGTTTGTATGGTTATAAATTGACTGCTAATGTGCATTTCTATACAAAAAAAATCCCATGAATGAACTTGTTCACAACAGTGTTGTGTTACCAATTACAACAAGTATTTTGAATTTTCTACATCAGCTACACTAGCCTCTGTAGCAAAGAGGATCATGGGTGCCGTAGTGTTTAGACCCATCCACCATCTACATCTGATCTAACAGATATGATTTCAAAGAAACAAAGTTAAAATAATTTAACTTGATGGACATAATATAATATTGTTGTATTGTTATATTATCCAGGAGACCAATGGGTTTCTATGTTGAGGAAAAATCATTAAAAGAAAACTTTTAAATGGTAATTTACAGCGGGGGGGAAACCAGCAGCTCCCAGTTTGCAACTTTACACTAATTACTAGAACAATCAGTTATTGGCTTTAAGCCACGAGACCATGCATTGTTCAAACTCCAGTTTGTCTGTACCTGCAGCTAAGCCCTTCCTACCTGCAGTGTGCCCTGGGGCAGGAACAAAGCTCCTGTGCTTCTAAAACAGAGGGATCAGTGAAGTTAACTCACTCAAAAAAAAACAGGCATAATCTTCAATCTGGAGAGCAGATTGTAATCATTTGCCTTTCATGCCGCCCTGCTTCAAAATTGATGCTTCATCACTTTCTGTGGTGAGCCTCTGTCCACTTCCTTGGTTGCTCCCCTGTGTTAGCACATTACCGCCAACAACAATCCAGTAAAGTACCTGCTGATCATCGTGGGAGAAGACAGGAAACATTAACAAAATTTAAAAACACAACCACCCTTCATAAACATGACAAATGTCTGTGTTCCCTGAACTTTCTGTGT
The DNA here is from genome assembly GCA_038419695.1 of Scomberomorus guttatus. Taxonomy (NCBI): domain Eukaryota; kingdom Metazoa; phylum Chordata; class Actinopteri; order Scombriformes; family Scombridae; genus Scomberomorus; species Scomberomorus guttatus. Next base: position 29,749,286 of record CM076456.1, read on the forward strand.
AATCAGTCAACTTCTTCTGTCCCTTCTCAGCCCTCTGTTCCAGCCCTGATGTCCCTCTTGTCTCTACAACTAACCATTTCTTGGCAAAATATAGAGGGACAATTTCATGGTCGGTGGCAGCGTTTTGAAAATGTCACTCTGTGGGCTACAAATAAAGAAGTATGGGTTTGACTCGGGGAGCCATTTTTCACTGGGATTTGTTTTGTTGTATCCTGCTTCATTCTTAGCTTTTTTTTTTCTGATGTGTACACATTTTTGGACACTTTGTCCAAAAGCATTCAGAAATGCCACATATACATTAAAGGAACTTTCTCCTTCACTTTTACACACACATTTGAGTACACACACTCATAACCCACACACTCCCAGTCTGCTTCAATTTGTCTTTTACTTCCACAGGCTATATACAGTGCTTTCAATCATACCCTCAATCAATACAAGTTTTGACACGCTAATAAAACAAAACAGACCACTCTGGCACCGTTCCTTCCCTTTGAAGTAGAAGTTCAAATGTTTAGGTGAGGATTATATATTGCCCTCTGACAGCGGAAGGGCGAGGCTTGTTAAAAAAAATGTGAGATTTTTATGTAAACTTATAAATTCTCAGTTGGACATGTGGGATATTTGCGCCACAGCTCGCTGAGACAAAGAGACTTGATGATGTCATATCCTCTGGAGAGCCTTCAAACAAAAGAAATGTCAGAGTCCACGTTGTCACCAGATGGATTTATGTAAGGACTCCTTTATATGAGCACACTGTGGCAAAGGCATTCAAAGGAATTTGTTCGTGTACCAAAGGCACGTCGAGGTGGGATTTAGGCTGTTTGAAGAGCTTTGTTTGGATGATTACAGTGATATTACAGCATGTTTCGATGTCACATGTAAACCTGAAACAAACACAGAAAGATGCAGGGTGTGGCTTTAAGATAATGGAGGAATATTCTCATATTTGTAAACCAAACAGCGAGGAAGAACTGAACTTGCAGTGTAACTGAAATCACCATTTGTCATCCATTTTTACAGTCAAAAATCTGGTCAAAGTTATTTTTTAGATAGATTTATTTGACAACAGTTTAATTTATTGTTATGGGATCGAGCCAGCAGAAGCACTGAGACACAATATAAACACATTTGCACTAGCTTTAGCTTAAAGGAGCAACAGAGTTTTAACAGTCATGTTAAAGAATACTGAACAATATGGACCATATAGCTTTTAAAGGCCCAGTGAAATAGCAGTTACAGCGTCTTTAGCTTCCATAATGTGACATATATGTCCGACTGAAACAGAACATGTGTGAGGGGAATACAGGAGCTGTAGAGGGCTTTAACCCATACCACCCATACCTTCACACTGTTACTGTAGATCAGGAGGAAGAGGACGAGGAAGAAAATGAATACATTAGGCCCCAAGATAGAAAGAACTTTTTGCTAATTCACATTGAAACACACACCTCCTACTATGATATTGCTCTGCTAGCCACTATAACCCATGAGCTAACGGTTAAGTGTGGTTTTATATGATGATCAGGGTGAGCTATGTGCACCAAATCACATTTGATTGGATACATTTATACAACCCGAAGAGAGGAATCAAAATGTTCTGGAGAGGTGACACAGTAAGGTTAAGCTGTTCAAAGTGCCACAACCACTAACTAGCTAATTACATAGATTTGATTGGCATTATGCAAATAATTTATCGGTCTTAGGTTAATGCACAGATAGAAAAAACAGAAGACAGTAGAGAGCTTACAGGAAATGAGAGGAGCATAATGGGGGATGACATGCAACAAAAGTTCCCAGCCGGACTCAAACCGGGTACAACAATTACACAGTCACTAGGACCACTAAGACACCCACATTTCTCTCTTTAGGGTACTGATGTTTTTCTCAGAAGAGAACACAGGATGTGTAATTTACAGAGCATTTACTGCATTCTGTAACAGTTAAAACGTGCAATTTAACATAAATTGGACTTTAAGCCTGTGTGTGACTTATAAAAAATCCTTTGCTATGAGTGTGTTTGTGTCAGTCATTCCATTCCACAGTAATCAGCCGTGGCAGTAATATCCCACCAGATATAAATCGGAAATTATCAGCAATAGATTAGTCCATACCTCTTTTTCATGGCTGTTATTCATGCCAATATAGAGAAATTGAATCTCTAAATACCATATAATTATGTTTCACGCATCAGCCCTGTACTTAGCTACTTTATCTTGGTTATCAGGCCTCTCCCGTCTACCCTGTTTGATCCCAGCTGGGACCTAGACACTGACGATACCAATTAGCCTTGGTGGCATTTCCCCAGAAGTACTTTGATCCGCCAGCCAACATTGTTCCATCGCTGGCCCTCGCTAGTGTCGGACAGGCAATTGGCAGATGCCTTGACTGGCTAGTAACAGACTAACAAGAAGTCTAGGAGGAACCGGGCACATCACAAGCCAGTTGGTACCGTGTGTGTGTGTGTGTGTGTGTGTGTGAGATATGCTCACATATAGAGAGGCCCGGATCTCGGAATGAGGATTAGTGCAATTTATGAATTATGCAAATACACTGAACCGAACAGACTGATTTCTGACAGAAATGGTAATGTCAGTATTTTTGTAGCTGTTAATATTTCAATATCCTATGAATAAGAAGCAAAACTCTGCCAACTTTGTAAAAAAAAAAAAGTTCTCAGCAATCTATCCATTCATCCATCCATTCTCTCTCTTTCTTCATGGCTGATGTAACATTTATTTCACATCCAACTAATCATTTCTTCCACCCCCACTCCTATTTACCATCTGCTGATGTCCACTCTCAGGCCTGTCTCAATGCTTCCCAAATGCGTCTAGTTTTACGAGAAGTCCACAGTGATTACAATCAAATATGCACGGCTCAGCTGGCTGGAGGCCCATGCTTGTAACCTTTGCTCATAACCTTCAAATGACGGCCCTTAAACTGGACCATAAATGCCGCAATATTGCTTGTTGGTATAATGCTGGCAAACAAATTACATAAACATGTGCATACATTTAAAAATAAACACTGGTCAGTGTTTGCGGAGGAGAAAATGAATAAATCGGATCCTCATCCAATTCTTGTAATTACACGAGGGTGAGGGAGGGTTGGAGGGCCATCTTGACTTGGATGGACTGTGTCAGGCGTTTCAAGAGCTGGTGATATGGTACAAATCCCATGGTCTAAAAACACAGCTCTTTAGACTCCCGCAGGGAGTATTCATGGACATATCGCCTTTCATGACACTTTTACAACGTAGGGATACAGATGTCTGGCTGGCAAAAGAAGAACGAGGAGTCTGCAGGGAGGGCAGTTTGGACTAGTTTTTTTTTTTTCTTACTCCTGACTTGTTGCAAGGAATCCAGTCAAGATTCAATAGGTTTTAGATTTTTTTCTACAAATACATCTTTTGAAGATGTATGGAGCCCTGGGCATGTCAGGACTAAAACCTTTTTAATACATGTGGAAATATGAGTAATTTGTTCTCTTGAATTACTTAATTTGTCGTCTTGAATAGCTGTCAAATTACTACAGTAGGACCTGAGAGTCCCATTTCCAGTTCACGCATCTTGGGCAGATCGAATAACAAACGCATATCAAAAAAGCTAAGTGTAATGCATTCAAGATGGATTGACATCCAGTTTTTCAAACCACTTCAGGAGGTGGTGAAGAGGTGTAAATGCAGTTATCTCTCCAATACACGTAATCTTTACACCTCTCAAGTATAACTACATCAGTGGAGATATCGTCTACAGTCCCCCATGATAATGGCAGCTGAAGTCACACTGAAATTAGCCGTTGCTCTCCCTGTCGCATTAAAGTCACTGTAACACAAGTTACAGGTTGTTTTGGCTCCTCTGGTCAATTGCGTGTTATCAGCAGGCTAGCAGCTGTGTTTTAGTAGCCTACTGAGGTGCCTACAAATAAGGAATTATTTTTTTGTTTCATATTAATATTGTTGTTTATCACATTACTGTAATAATCTGTCCCTGTCCTTCAACACTCAGCTGTGTTACTACATTGGACATTGTTTTAGCAATGATATGTTTTGGTTGCTATCAATTAGCTAAGTAGCTAAGGATTAGCTCCAGTTTGGTTCTATCATGTATTAATATTAAAGGATAGATTCACAATTTTTCAAGTCTGTCTTACAGTTTTTTTTTCAATTGTTAACACACTAACATGACACATAAAGCACAATTGTTAAAACTGACATTCAGGACATAGAAGAGGACAAGGAAGAAGACAACTTTCTGATGAAATCTGGGCAATGTTAGTTAACCATGTTATCAACCAATGAGAGAGGCTGGACAGAGAGTCCAGCCCAACTTGAGCTGATTTACTGTTGCCTCTGTCATCCAGACATTTAGACTAGAGCACAGGTACATAACAAAATTTTCATTGTTGTGTGACACCTATTTACTTCACGAATGGCTGCCATGTCATAGACTCTAACTTTACATGAATCCTGTACAATTTACTGTGGAAAAAAGAACTTCTTTCAGCTACACTGACCAAAAACTATATTTTTCTTTTCTGTTTACTATATTCGATAGAGAGCATATTTTTTGTTCACACAACTGTAATGTATACTGTATGTTGCACTGATTTGTTTTTATTTATTTTGTGCTTCTGTGCATATTTCTGTAGACTTGAACAATCTCTCTCTGCAGAATTATCTACATACAGAACTATGTATTACTGTATTATGACAAAGCCCAACAAAGATGAAAGTGCTTTTGATTGAGCACAACAGTGTGTAGTTGAGTGGACAAAAATCTGTGTGCCATTTACTGCAAAAGTTTGATTCTGATAAGTGTTTATAGAGTTTTGAATGCAGTGCTTCATTTTGTAGGATATATGAGGTGTTTTGTACTTTGGGTGTGTGGTTTTGTGAATTGTGTTTTGAGAAAATGAGCCCTGTCTCCAAAATAGTGCTTAAGCAATTGTAAAAAAAACTGTAAAACAACAGGTGTCCATATGAGCAGTGAAAGAGGTTTTCCTCGCTGTAATCATTCCTCCTGTTCATACTGGATATTAAAAGATCCCCTTCAAATGTGCTTTCAATGGAAGTGATGGAGGCCAAAATCTGTGACTGTGTCTACACAGTCATTTAGTGCAAAAATGCATTTAAAAGTAGATGTGAAGCTTATATGAGGCTTCAGCAGTCTGAGTTAGTCATATCAAGTGGATATCTGCCACATTTACAGTCTTTTTAGCATCAAATTCCCTCTTTGTGTTTCCTCGGACAGTGTTTCCCTGTTGAGCTGCGGTGGAAGTATAGTAACAAAAAGAGGGACTTTAACATTGAAAGATATCTACTTGATTTGAAGCTTCATATTAGCTTCAGATAAACCTTTAAATCCATGTTTGCACAGAAGGAGGACTGTGGATTTTGTCCCCCATCACTTACATTGTAAGTGCATTATGAAGGGATCTTCTAATGGTCAGTATCAACAGGAGGAATGATGATTGAAAAATTGTGAACCCGTCCTTTAAACTTGAATGTAATGATATAGCTTAAAGCAGTGCAAAATGAAGTTATGCAGAAGTTGTCAGAGCATGTACAATCTAATCTATTTATTATTATTTTGGACAGAGAAACATAGCAATACTTGGGATTTGCCTTTTAAACAACAGTGGGTGGTCTTTGACATCCCTTAAACATATGTTAAAATGTTAACAATATGGCTGAACATTAAATCTGTTCATTTGTGCATACTGTACATTTCAGAAGCCTTAAAAGCATTTTAGTTTTCTCAAGGCCACAATATAACACAGAGCAAACCAAAACATAATTTTCCATGAATTAAAGTAAAACTGAAGGGAGGGGGGGGGGGAGCTGTATGAAGATGTACACTGCTGCCAGGAGAGAGGGGGCATGACGAACAGACTGCAGGAAGAAGCGAAGAAGAAAAGAGGGTATTCATAAATCAAAGTTGATGGGGGTGTGTAAGGAGGGTTCCCCCCACGCTCCTCCCACCCACATAGCCTCTCTCCCCTTATATTACTTTAATTGAAGTCGTTTAATAATTCTGAAACTATTTTGCCCTGAGCGTGCACTACCCATAAATCCCCAGTTCTGTACACACGCTTAAGCTACACTTAACATTCCTCCATGCTACTTAATCTTTCATCTTCTCATCCATCCCTTTCTGCCCCATGCCTCCCGCCCTCACCCCTCCCCCTCGTCTCTGTCTGTCTCCCCTCCTTTTTTTTATCCCTCATGTCGATCCCCTTTCAATCCATCCCTCTCTCTCCCTGTTTCCCACCCTGTCTGTCGGCTCTGTCTTTTTTTCTTTAATTATCAGTCTTGTCAAGCTGTCCTCAACCTGTTTGTTTGTCTCTGTCTCTTCAAGTCCTCATTTCTAGCCTTCGAGTGAAGCACATGCCCAGGTAGGAGTTGCTGAGCGTTCTTTTTGTTTCTCCCCGAGGTCATTAGATTTAACCTGAGGGGAGGAAAAGTGCAGTTTGCAACCTGACGTGTTAATCTGCAAGCATGTGTGTGTCGCCCTGAATTTGAAGCTAGCATACGTCTACTTGCTGTGTGTGTGGGTGTTAAATATGTGAGAAGGTGGAGGCCAATAATTCCCTTGCCTTTCTCTTCTCTTCCCAAACCACAATCAGACAGCAGCCATGTTGCAGTTAATGGTACGGGCAGTCAGCCTTCACTTCTTCATTGTAATTTTCCACAAACACACACACACACACTTATCAACCGTGTCTCCAAACAATAATGTTCATACAGTACTGTGCAGCTAATTTGCTTTATCCGCCTGGTCTAGTTTGATCTGGAATCAGTTATACAGGTCTACAAGGGAGTAAACTCTACAGGCTTTCAAAGTTTAACTAAAATCTGGACACCAGTACACTTTTTTTTAAACTTTTTTAAAAGACATACTGTAGAGAACACATTCAAATCCACAAAGAGAAGAAAAAGAGAAAAATAAATAACCCATAATAATAATAATTAACATAAATAAACATGGATTTGGGCAGAACAATGTAGATTCTGTCCTGGCCGTGGAACAGTGGACCAGCTCTTCATCCTTGCAGGGACACTTGAGGCGTCGCAGTGAGAGCTGTGTCTGCATTCTCTGCATTAAGTCAGACAGGCTCTGCCAGGGTTGTCCCTTGTCACCGATTCCGTTTGAGATTTTCATGGACAGAATCTCAGGAGAGCATCTGGTTTGGGGACCTCAGGATTGTTTCTCTACTTTTTGCAGATGATGTGGTCCTGTTGGCTTCAACACACCGTGACCTCCAGCAGACACTGGGACAGTTTGCAGCCAAATGTGGAGCAGTCGGGATGAGAGTCAGCACCTCCAAATCTGAGGCCACAGTGCTCTGCCCGAAAAAAGGTGGACTGCTCCCTCCGGAGGTGTTCCAGGCATGTCCAACTGGTAGCAGACCCCAGGGCAGACCCAGAACACGCTGGGGGGACTACGTATCTCTTCTGGCCTGTGAACGCCTTGGGATTCCCCAGGAGGAGCTGGAGGGCATTGCTGGGGTGAATGATGTCTGGGTTTCCTTACTCAGTCTGATGCAACTGCAACTCAGTCCTGGATAAGCAGCAGAAAATGGATGGATAAATAAATATATGACACCAGTATTGTTGTTCAAGAGACTGTGCAGACTGTTTACAACAGTTTGATATGTTATATGATTTTTTTTTTTAATAAATGTTTCCAGTACCCCCTGGAGATAAAGTAAACTGAAAAGAAAAAAATGCACACATGCACCCACACACTGACAGTGACAGGCCTCCTTTCATTAACACAGTTACACCTAATCATGCCAGTCGTCCCATCATCACGCTGTGCATGCACACAAACACACTGAATATATGCATATAAGTGCACCCAATTACATACCCTCACTTAAACACACATTCCTCATTACTCCACGCTATAAACCCCTTGACCTGTGTGTTGGGGAAGGTGGAGTGGGGCTTTAGCAAGTTAATGTGGGGATGGCAGCTCCATTAAAAAGTCAGTCGGGGCAGTGGTACCTCACACACCAGCGCATGACCCTTATGAAGGAAAGCCGAGCTGCTTTTTGATCAGCCTGCACAGACATGACCGAGCCTGCATACATTACATTACATAGGATCCCATTAGGAATACATGCACCTTCAGATGCAGCGTTGCCTAACCTGCAATTCTGCTGAGGGGCAAAAAATGGAGATGATTTGAAGGTTCAGCCCAGACACAAGTTTACATGTGTGAAAATCCTACTACTACAGTTTGTTTACGTAGCCCCTGGAAGCTGGCCAATCAGAACAGAGTGGGCTCATCGGGAGGGGGGCCTTAAAGAGACAGCAGCCAAAAAAGCCTGTTTCCGACAGAGGCTGAACTGAGGGGCTGCATAAAGGGCCAGTATAAGATAAATAAAGAGTTCTTTGAACTGTAAATCATGCAAAGATATTCCAGTAGAGCCCCAGAATATAAATGTGGACCTGGAAATTTGCATGATATGTCTTTAAGACAGAGGGCAACACAAGGCAAGTTTGTTTGTATTGCACCTTTCAAACCCTGAGCACAATTCTAAGTGCTTTGCATGAGCCAAAGATATGCATTCATTAAACACAATGAATGTTAGATTTTCTAACAGGATCCATTAAAGTAAAATAAAACAGAAACACTGACTAAGAATGGAATTCAGTTTCAGTGCAGTTACAGAAGTGCAGCAGTGTTGCATAAATGTACATTATGCCAAAATACTTTTAGTGTTAAAAATAATTGGAAAAAGGAAAGCTTCAAAATGAGACAGTGTTATAAAATTACATGAAAAAAAAATGTGAGGTAAGGCTGCAGCTGTGGCTCAGGAGGCAGAGCTGGTCATCTAATCACAGGGTTGGCAGTTCAACCCCCAGCTCCTCCTGTCCACAGGTCAAAATAAAAGCACCATGTGAATGGAGTCCATTTATCATAGAAAAGTATTAATATAAAATATTCACAGCAACAAACCTCTCCAGTGAAATGTTACATTCCCTTTCTTCCCTGCAACAGGCATGTGTCCTGTCAAAGTGCCAGACGAGGAACCTCTACTTGTCCACTTACTGTGGGTGTGTCAATGAATTTTTTCTAATTCCCATGTCTCTGTCATCCCTGAAAATGGTCATGGAAACAAGGCCTTACCGCAGATTTTCTAACAAGATCCACATTGTTTTAATAAGCTCTAGCTTTTATAAGCATAAGCCTGGCTCAGAGGCTGAAAACTGACATCCTGTGAAGGCTTGAGAAGGAGGCAATTAGAGTTAGCAGCAACCTCCACGACTTGAGAGAAAATGAAGGAATCTGAATAAATTCAGATTTTTAGATAAGTATTAAAATGTAGAAAACAAAGCAACAAAATATGTTCTTTTGTTTTAACAGTTAAAGCATTAAGATATTTTTTTTAAATAGTTATACTCTCTGGCCTCTCTGGTTGTTTGGTTGTTGTGGGGATGGATTGCCATAAAATTTTACATAGACATTCACGGTGTCCATGGGATGAATCCAAATATCATTAGTGATCCCCAGACTTTTCATCTACCATCATCAGGTGAAAATTTCATTTTTACCTGCAAAACTAATCAGATTCCCCTCAGCCTCAGTTGAACTGCGTGTTTAGTACTCATTAGCAAACATTAGCATGCTAACACGCTAAACTAAGGTGGTTAACATGATAAACAATCAGCATGTTAACATAGATCAGATGTAAATAATATCATGAATAATAACTGCATTCCATTTACAGTCAGTTATAGACTCTTGATTTTGTGCAGGCTGATCACTGTGATGGTTTACTGAGATACTTAATGTAATAATAATGTAATCATATTACGTCACAGATACGCTGCCTCAACACACACAGGAGAGGATTCATTTTAAACGTGAACCAACTTGTGACGGGACCTGATCTTTGAATTTGTTTTTAGACCAGATGTCAAGATACTTAAAGGATCTGCCTTATCAAGCCATATCAAGCTGAGTGGGAGTCTTGACTCAAGTGAGTCAATTTTGAAAGATCCCATTGCAGACGGAGTCATGACTAGATGGTGATAAGCTGATAACGTATCAAAGATCATCAGAGGTTTGCTCATCATATGATGAATAAGGAAACTGTCATCACATTCTTTTCACGTTTTGTATGGAAACCCCCTCCCGTCTTTCTCTCTATTTCTAATTCATGCACTGTAATACATTACAGCCCCGGCTAGTTTACAGTAAGCTAACACTCTCCCCCCTCTCTTATGCCCATGCCCATGACCACTCATGGTGGAAAAATGTCATCAGTCATGCTTTTGATAAAAAATATAAAATGTAAAATTATACCCAATTGGTTTAGTCTTTAAACATGACCACAATATTCGTTTTTTTTATTTAATGTGCCACTAAAGTTTTTCACTTGACCCCCCCTCCGCCTCCCAACTAAACATGAGTAAGCTAGTTAGCTAGATTGCTAGCGACCACTAATATTAGTAGCTGGCTAGCAAGCTACATAGTCAAGGCTAAAAGTAGCGTTAAGGCTTAAACCTGTTGATTCTAGTAATCAACAGGTTGGAAGTTTTAGAGATTTACTTTAATCATTTTTGCTTTTGGCGCTGTTGAATTGGATTATATTGAGGGGTGTTTCTTGTATTTTGTCCACAGTTTATAATGTAACACAATTCAACATCACAATCTACAATTTCCAAAATTAACAGCAACACCAGTTATAACCAGCAACCACTCATGTCAACATTAATTTTACAGCAATTCAGATTTTAAATTGTAATGAATTGTAATTCTATGGTTGTTCTGGATGAATGTGCTGGTATTTATATGTTGATGTTTGTTTTTAGATTTGTCTGTAGAATCGTTAGTGTGACAGAGATTATGTAATGGTGTTGCATGTAAATGAATGTTTTTATTATCTGGTAATTGTTCTGTGTACCTGCCCAGGGACCGCAGATGGAAATTAGCTAATAGCTAAATCTAGCATAAATCATCTCTTCTCATTTTGTGATTAATGTTTTTTGTGCATGGTCTTTGTTTAATAAAGACTGATAATAATAATAACAAAACCAAAACTGAATATTATAACCATCATAAAGGTTGTAATTCTTGCAGGGCTGCTGCATAAGTTTTAGCTAACCCTAACCCAATAAACTAAGTGTATTTGAAGATTAGATGTGGAATAATCAGTTTATATTTGTTTGTTGTTCTTGTAATCCTTCGCCAACTGAGTACAGCATAGAAATCCTGTATTTTGTTACTTGAGCACTGATGTAGTCAGATTTCTTTGTGTTTCTACCTCTACAGCTCTATGCTGCTCTCATTTGCCCTCACTCATGTCCTTTTCTCTGCTGTTGTGTCATCTGTTTCAGCCCAGTACAATTGTCACTAAAGTCCTGCTGGAGTCATTCCTGGATGGACTAGATGCCTAACCTGACGCGCCAGATGGTTTGTTACACAGAACCATCAGAGAAGTCGTCCTTGGAAACTGTTTGGAAAAGGGCAGACACTTTCAAAAAATACTTGGCAGTTGATTGAATGAACCATCTGTCTATGACCGTCTATGACCGTCTTACCTTGTGAGGCAGCTGGATTTGCAAGATCGCAAGATCACGCGTAAATCCTCATAGGACGCTGATTGGTAAGAGCATAACTTGAAGCCTGACCAGATGGATTCTCGCGTGATCTCGTGATGTTGTGATCTCCCGAATCCAGCTGCCTCACAAGGTAACTAGATGCCTTGTTGCCAAGTCTTTTAGAGCTGTACAAAGCAGCTGTTGCATCGAGCAGGAGGTTGACCCTGAGCAGTGTTCTGCATTGTCTTCAAAAGGAGGTATGTACTGTATAGAAAAATACTGTGTACTAAAATTAGGATTCTAGATTAGGTATCGCATTCACCTACTATGGCCTATTTTTGTAGGACAAAAACCAAAGAAGAAGAACTGCTGCCCTACTTGGTCTTCTGTGCTATCTTTCAGAGGATTCAGCCAACATAATCAAGATGTGTGATGTAAGACACTGTATTCACACATTTCATACTACACTCACTTGTTTTAGTTGAAATGTGACTAAGGTAACATTTTTTAATGTTCATTAGAGGTATTAACATATCCAAAGCCACATTAGTGTGCATTCAAAATCCAATAATCTGAATTCTAGGCCCTAAAAAGTAAAAATGTCTCAAATACGATTTTGATAGGTCTTAAAAATAATTGAGGAGGGTGTATCTGAGCTCCTCACACACACACACACACACACACACACACACACACACACCATGGAAAAAATAAAACAGACTTTCAGTTATACTTTGCTCATTGTCATAGTGTGACAAAGTCTGCCAGTAATGTAGATATTATGCACAAATTATTTAACACCTGTTGAAACAGCAGAGCACAAATTTGCAGAAATGCACCGCAGACACCTTCCTGTCACCTCTTCATTTAAAACCGGTGCATTTCACACAGACATAAGTAGCTCATTATGCTAAAAGCACGTTGTTACGACCTGAAAACGACTGCTAAGTATATGTATCGATTGAGCCTAATTCGCTATTTATCTCAAAGTGAGTTGTATTGTTTAGACTTTGAGGCTGAGAGCGAGCACCAAACTCCCCCCAACAATATATATATATATATATGTATATATATATATCAAATTAAATTTGAAAACTGAACCCAGTCTTCAAACAATATTAAAAAACGAATTGAAATAAATGTGAGCACTGGTAAATTAGAAGTCATTTCAAAGTTTTACAGCCCTTATTTATTAGAATGGCTGTGATTAAACCCTCAATGTGATAATGAAAGGATTGCAGGTTGGACTGTTGATTGGACACGAAGGCCTTCTGAATGATGCATTTCCTTTGGGAGTCTTTAATGTGGCTGTGGTAGTAGAGGAGAAGATCATCCTACATGAGCTCAAAGATGTGCCCACAGGCTTTGCCATATTAATGGGCACAATCTACTGCCTTAACCTCAAGTACCCCATAATATGAAGTACTCCTTTGAGTTCCTTCAGAGGGTTATCATGAACATTAAACCGGACCAATGCTCAGCAGGAGTCCATGGGCTCAGAAATAAAGTGCTTAGATATTGCCTGTAAACAAATGGATGCACATCTCAAACCCTACTAGGAGGAAGCTGTTTGGGACTCTTACACTGTTCTTCACACAAACATTGTTCATGTTTTCAACCATAATGTTTGTTCAGCGCAGGTGAGGTATGGATGAAAAATGAAAAGGTGAAAAAGACACTTTTTTTGAGTCACTAATTTAAGGAATCTTTTAGACATGTATGTTTATTGTATGGTTCTATAAAGCTCTCAGTATCCCACATTTTGCCTCTGCACAACCCCACCCTGCCTTATCTCTTTCTCTCTCTCTGTCTTTCTCCATCTCTGCAGATGTGTTCGATTAACACATCTGCTTTTTGTTCTTGTTCATATTGAGATTTTATGAACCTGTTGTCATTATCTCACATTTGCCCCACCCCACCTTCTCCATCTGTCTACAACCCCACCATCTCTGTCTGCCTGTCTGCAATCTAACCTTCTGTCTGTCTTTTTACAAGCCCACCTTCTCTGTCTACAACCCCACCTTCTCCGTCTGCCTGTCTACAACCCCACCTTCTCTGTCTGTCTACAACCCCACCTTCTCTGTCTGTCTACAACCCCACCTTCCAACATATCCTCACAATTAAATGACCATGCACTCCAGAACAACCCATAGGAGCGTTTTTCTAATATGCTGCTTTCCAAGACTATTCCAAATCACTGTTAAAAAATAACTGTGTTTTATGGTGTGACAATGCTGTGGTTAAAATTGACCTATTATGCTCATTTCCAGCTCTATATTTTTTATTTTTGGACTACTAGAGTAGCTTTGCATGATTCACAGTTCAAAAAACTTATTTATTTTAATGTAGGGAGGAAAAGTACAAGCAGAAACAGCCAAAGTGATGATGATGCGGAGTGGAGCAGTGACTAATGCGCTGTGCATGGAGCAGATGACCATATAAAGAAATCCCTCACGAGTCGACGTCAGCTCAGGCTGAAAGCTGAAAGTAGAAACAACCGTTGGAAACCGAGCGTTTAGAGGTGCTTTTTGTTCAAAGGGATTTGTTTACCTCATTATTTGACATGCTGGCCACGTTTAATATGAACATCCGACATTGTAACATTATATATATATGACTGAAAATCAGGAAAAGCATAATAGGTCCCCTTTAAGATCTGGTTAGGTTGAGGCACAAAAACCACTTGGTTAGGGTTAGAGGAAGATCATGGTTTGGGTTAAAATGATCACTTGAAAAAATGGTTAAACTATTTCCTTAAGATGTTTTTTTCTCTTTCAAATGAACAAATTAGAATGAAAATGAAAGCAAGTAATGTATCTGTGTTAAACGTGCGTGTGCACCCACATGTGAGTTTGTGTGTGTGTGAATGGGGGAGGACAGTTGCTGTTGACTCATATGACAGCCTCAGTGTGCAAACAAGACCTTTAGCCCACACACTGACCCAGCTAACCAAAACCTTACTTCCTCCTTCTTCCAAAATAGGAACTATAAATAGAGACCGTGTCTGTCTTATTTTGGAAAAAAATGGGGCCACACCTATCCTTTCTCCTCCCTGTAGAAATGCAACCAGGAAAGAAATACTTGACTCTGAGAGGAAAGAGAAAACTTTGAAAAATTGGAAATGTGTTGGGTTTTTGCGTTTCATCTGCTAGGTTCTTTTTAAATATTGCTGAGAAGTGGCTGAGAGAATGGCCCACCACCTCGGCATTGAAAAAGAAGGAGAAAGGATGAAAAACAAAACAAAAAATAAAACTTTCTGTGAAATACACCCCCTTGTAGTCGATGATTATATGTGTCCTAAGAGCCCGGCTGACATCTGTTAAAAAAGCTTCACCTCACTGCTAACTGTGAGGAAAAGCACCCGGACTTGGAGTGCCATTTATCTTAAATGTGTGGTGCGTGCATTAGGACCTCACCTATGGAGAAAAGTGTCAAGAATTGATGAATAAGTCACAGTACTCTTACTTGAAGCCCTTCTTCTGCACCCCAGTGTGGTGGAGCGGTGCATTTGGTTCACACCTTGAACTAAATACAACATTATTTGTCAAGTATGAGAGATGAAAAGAAAAATGGACACTGGAGCAGGATGGTGTTGTGAACCGCGGCTCTCTCGCTGTGTTGAAGTATTTATCCATCTGAAGTGGAAGTAAAATGGCTTCTCCATTCAACACCTGCACCCAAGGGTCTTTGTCCTCTATAGTTTTCACACTTTTTGCTTTAACAGAAAGTATTCCATTAAAGTCATCTTGTGAAAATTTTGGTCCTTTTCACTTTCCATCCGCACAGCTCACAAACTGTTTTAGCACTGCTGGATAGCAGGAAATGCAGCATTCTGTAGATGGACTGTAATAATCCAGTCCAATAGACTCAAGGGACTTTAAGTCTCCACCTCACTTTACACTTTTATTTTAAACCACATCGATCACCAACTTAATCAACAAACTGGCTTCATGGGTTTGTTCTCCATAGTGCAACATGAGGTTTGAAGTGAAATCACAAGACACGCTGCGGAAAGATGACAAGCCGAGTTTATTCGTGTAGCACCTTTCAAGCAAGGCAATATAAAGTGCTTTATATAAGATATATATAAAAAAGCTTTAAGAGGAGATATAAAAGGAACACGAGGCAATCTAATAAGACAAAAAAAAGAAAAAATACAAGAATAAAAATTGAAAGTGCAATAACAGCACACTGTGGAGTAGAAATAAGTAGCCCCAAATTTAATTTAATGAAAGGCAGTGACAAACAGAAAGGTTTTACTGGAGCAGACCTCCAGGTTTCCTTTTAGTTTCTTTTTTTAAGGTGAAAAATAAAGTGTTCTGATTTTTATTAAATAAATATTATTTATAATAAATTCTAACATTGATATTAAGACAATGAATGTGTGTAATTTAGAGTCCATGACATTTGTTTGTGGTCTCTGTGTTCACCATGACTGTTAGTTGCTTTTCTTTGGCTCCAAAAACGTTTCTTTTTTTTAAAATTTAACTGGAGGAAATTTGAAGCACATTCAAGCATCCATTTGTTTCATGCACTTATTGATTATATGGGACTAGTCACTTGGTAATATCATTATTATCAATATATAAAGCACCCTTTACAAAGAGATTGTAACTTTATTAAAGGTTAATACATCTTTCATGAATGCTTTATAGATCAGTTATAAGATATTACTGAGATGTGCATTTGAGTGGTGAAAAATCTCTTTTGCTGCTGAGCCATTAATAGTGAAGTCATTAGTTAAGTCATTAATAAAGTAATTAATAATGGCCAATAAGGGTTAATATGGGATTAAGGGTCACAAGTTTCTCAGTTTCCAATAAGCCGCAAAGTCTGCAATTATAAATGTTAATAAATTGTTAATAAATACGTTTTGGTCCAGATGCTGAGCAGGTCTTGGAGGATAAATGGTTAAAGTAAAGTGAAACTAAACAGAGTGAGCTAAAAAAAGTGCTAAAAAAGAGAAGTGTTGTGGGACAATGGAGGATAAAGTATTTAATGTATTTTTAGCATGAGAACATTGACAGATACATAAAATGCACAACAGCTGACTTCAGTACACAAAGTGATCGAATGCTGAGAAACTGTAAATACTGTAAATACTAAACTAAACAGAACATTAGTAAATAATGTATTAACCATTAATAAAGCCATTAGTTAGTTAGTTGAAGTTATAAACCCTTTATTTAGGGTGACTCATTAAAAAGTACATTGTGTCTTAAAAACCTGACCGAGTGAAGTGAAAAAGAAATAAAACCAGTAAGACAGAGAGAAGAAATAACAAGAAATGTCTCCAAAGAGCAACTGCCAAGAACAGATGAGAGAAAATGGAATGAAAAATAAAATATACCCATTTCCTTATCCTGTAATCTATCTGAGCTTTTAAAGTGTTTTCTATTGTATCCCCTTCTCTCTCCACCTCCCGGTGTGGCTGTCAGTCAGCGGCGAGCGCAGACATTACGTGTCAGCAAACTGTTGAGAGCCAGAATCCTGTATTCCCTTGTAGCAGATGGGGGAGTAGATAAAGCGTTACCACCTCCTCATTCTCACACACACACACACACACACACACACACACACACACACACACACACTAACATACACACACTGACCTCTCAGCTCCCTGCAACCTCCTTCCTCCTGCCTGACAATTTATGCATATGACTGCATGGGAAACATAACTGGGCTGGGTGTGTGTACGGTACTGTGTGTGTGTGATGAGTACAAGTTTCAGATTTTATTTCATTTGTTCCAACGGGATTTAACAGTAAATCTTAAGGTCTGTTTGAATAGTGCGAGTATAACACGTGGCGTCATGTAATTAATGAATTTCCCTTCTTTTGAATCCTCGAGGGAAAATTTAATGTGTTCCCCAGAATAAAAAATAGGAGTCAGGATTTTCTGAATTGTAACCTCATGATTTAGCAAATTAAAGCTTTTGCACATCAAGACAAATTGCAAATAAAGATTCTGATAAAATTACTATTAGCAGGGGACATTTTTATTTGACTTCAGTGATTTATTTATTCTGGTTCAAAATCACAGATAATATCTGCAATTATTTTAAATCAAATTAAAGCATGAGAATATCTGTCCTATGAAAATAATCCTTTTAAAACATTATACAAAACGTTTTTGTCTTAGAAATAGCAAAACCCATCTGACGGGCAAAGTGATGACTTAAAGTAAATCTTTGGGACACAGGTGGACATTCAACTCTATGTACCGAGCAAATGTCTGGAAATGTGCATGTTAATTATTGAAGCTCTACATTTGTGTCACGCTCAAACGGTTCATTCCATAAATATTTACATGACGGAGAGGGAAGCATTTTCCTCCCTCCATCCCCTCCCCTCCCCTCCATCCATTCATCCATCCTGTCTTGCCCTCCTACCCCCCCACACGTCCCCCCCTAACGTTCCCCCTGGCAGCTTGGGAGCAAAAGGTCACAAGACGTTTTGTACAGGACTGTAGAGTGGAGTGTAGGGTGTAGAAAGGAGGGGGCGGCACAGCGTCTTCAGGCATAACCAACACTGAAATGTCACCTGATTGTTGCCCAGCCATTAACATGTGACCGCAAGCAGACAGCAGTTTAGTTAAGAGTATAGGTCACAAAGAGGACTTTGAGAAACCTTGAGGCAACTGAACCCCTGGATGTTTATAAAACCCAGAATAAAATCAGCTGATACGTGGCTGAGCTGCAGTGGATGCTGCGAAGGATTTTGCTCATTTCTAGGATCATTCAAACACTGCTGGTCTCTCACTCAACTCTGCAGTGAGACTAAACATAACACAAGGTGAAACTTAACTCCCGGGGAGTCATCAGGCAACACATAGGTCAGCATGAACATACAGAGTGGAAACAGTGCAGATCAGATCAGGTATCTTTAATTATGATGACCACATGACCACATCCACCAAACACAGTCACAAAATTGAGAATTGGGGATGAAAATGCCCAAAGTGGTTCGTAAAATTCCTCCAAACTGAATCAGAGGTGCAAAAACACCCTTCAGACAGCAAAGGGTAGAAAATGTCAAAATTTCCACATTCGTCAAGTAAATTACATTTGTCAGGTGGCCAGAAACACTACTGCAGAGTAATCCTCATGTTGCTTTGTGTGTGCTGTTAGACATTAGATTCGACACAAGAGCTCCGCATAAACATGTTTTTATCTTAATATTGCCTTCGGCCTTTCTTGGTTGAAGTAGCTCCTTATTCCTTGTTACGTCTGACAGTTAAAATGACATCAAAGCTTGATTTTTCTCCAAGCTAATCTTACTAGGAGCGGGAAAAAACTCAGACAGTTTAGCTGTAGGACTGAGATAAAGACGTTTGTCATCTGGAACTTCTGGTTACGATGCAACCCAACACTGAAGCAAATGCTGGTATAATGTTCATTATGTATTTGTGCAAACATAAACTGTAACATAGAGGTTCGGTGCTTCGCCCCTCTCCTCGTGAGTCAGTGTGCCGTCCTGTGTAGAGCCATGTCTGACCTGTTCTCAGACGCTGCATTAGTGTGTCATCAATATTCAAGATATGTTGTCCCTTATCTGATTGCTCCGCTGAAGCCGCTCATTTCTTAAGCCTGTTACTGAGTGCTTGAAGATGCATGGGATGATACAGGCAATCACAAAACAAGCGCTCTGCATGCAACATCACTTCAAGCGCTGATTACTTTCATTACAGGGGAGTAATTAGCACCTTAAGGGGAAAAGGTAGGTTCAGAGTTCCGATCCCCAAGTGATTTTAAAGAGTTAGTTTAATCTCACCAGGGTTAGAATAAATTAAGATTTCTCGCAGGGGAGGAAGTCCTTATCAGAGCTGACACGCATGTAAAAGCAGAATACAAATGCATCCACAACAATATGAGGATTAATTACACAAGTATTTACAACTTCTTTATGTAGTTCAGGAATAATAAAATCTGGTCAATATGCCGTCCTAATTTTAGTCTAACACAGTGGTTGTCAAACTGTGGGGAGGCAGGCATTGCAGGACTGTGGTCAGAAATGAATGAATATGTTTGATGCGGGGTGCTTTGGCCCTAGATTCAGGTTACCAAGATTTATTCAGACAACAAAATGACACGTTAGGTACAAGTTGTGCAGATTTTTGACAAGGCTGGAAAAAAACAAAAAAACAACGGATTCTCTTCAGAAAACACTTCAGTCCAAAGTCAAGAAAATATGTTGAAGCTAACATTGCTTTTGGGTTCACTGTCAATATAAAAACCCTGTGTCCTTTACGTCTAAAACTTCTGCAGAAAGTTTATTTTTTGCACAGTAAGTCATATAAAGGTGAAAGGAAACAATATAGTTCATGCTCTTGATAATGCTATTTCAATAAAATAACATTCAAGTTTGTTTTGTTTTGTTTTGAATTTCTTCTCTCTTGTTAAAGGTTATTAAAATTTACATTTTTTGAAAGGTGCATAGGAGGCCACTGCCCTGCTCCAACAAGAACACTTCATTTAGGCTGCAGACCGAAAAACAGCCCTTCATTAAAACAATGCAGTGGGCTGTGTTGGTGGGGGCATGTTGGTGAGACAATGAAATACGATCCAGAAAGGTGAACTGGAGTTAAACATTAATGCATTTAAGGCTTATTAGATGCCAAAACACAGCACAGCAGTTTGTAATATGAAAAGGTTTTTACAACTCTGCAAAGTTATCGCAGCAGCAACTGTTTTATTTTTCGTTAGTTTTGTGGGAGCTGGAGCTGCAGAGTGATAGTGAGACGTGTCAGGTTATAGTAGCCATGATGTACACCTGCATGAATGTAAGTGGATGTTAACAGTTTCAGCTTAGTGGCTACAGTTGGAATTACAGTTTGGTCACACACTGGCCCCACAGGCGTCTCAGTAAATTATCTCATACCATCCGTGTGTCAGCCAGGACTCTAATGTGCCTGTACAACTTTTTCTGCATATGCATCCAACACACAACTTTAATTAGAACTAATGAGGCACAATATGAGCAGCAATCAGCAATCGCAAAGATGTCATTTCTTGAAGCAGTTAGGTTGGTCATTTTCATCTATTTTTTAAAAATAAGTAAGAGTTGACAAAATAACTATTTAAAATTCAATTTATGGGGTTTATTCATTTTACAATTGCTGTAGGCTGTTTCATTACAGATCGAAAAGGTCAAATATATTATAAAGTTTGTCAATAAACTGTAGGTTAAAACAAACAAACAAACAACAAAAAACTCCCCTTTAACAGGAAGAAACCTCAAGCAGAACTGGGCTGTAGGTGGGCGCCATCTGCTTTGACCAGTTGGGTTGAGAGAGAAAGAAGGAGGGAGGGGGAGAGGGGGGAGAGAGACACAGAGAAGCACAACAACAACAATAATCAACAATAAACAACAATCATGGGAAGCCCCCCGGCAGTCTAGGCCTATAGCAGCATAACTAGGGCCTGGTCCAGGGCGAGTCTGGCCGGCCCTAACTATAGGCCAAACTGGAAGATGGTTCCACAGGAGAGGAGCCTGATAGCTGAAGGCTCTGCCTCCCATTCTACTTTGGAGACTCTAGGAACCACAAGTAAGCTGCATTCTGGGAGCTCAGTGTTCTAGTGGGGTAATAAGGTACTATGAGCTCTCAAGATATGGTGGTACCTGACCATTATGGGCTTTGAGAAATATGATCTCTTTTCCAGTAAATGTGTTTCCGCTCTCACTTGTTTTTGCAACAACAGACAGCAAACTTGAACACCAATATGTAAGTCAAAGCTGCCACAGTAACTACACAGTCAACTACACTGAAGTCATGCATGAAAACTGCAAGGAGATGATGAGGGAATGTACCTGGAAAATTCCCAGATAAGCTTTTATTATATGCAGCAATAGACTTACAGGCATTTTCTTACTAAGTCAAAGAATTGTGCCTTGCCCACCCTTTCAACAAGAAAGACACACACACACACACGCAACACTACTCACTACCAGCACACACACTGTAGACTTCCATGGTGCGCTGTCCACACACTGCACGTAAGCACTTCATGCACATTTCCGTTGCTTTGTTTTTTCCACACTTGTGTTTTACACCACAATTCTTCCTCTATTAAATCTAGCTAGCTCTAGCTGGTGATATGGCAGCCTGCTTATCAAAAGATGTCTAAACAATGGGCGTTGCTATGCAACCAGACTTGGCGCTAATGTTTAGCACGGCATTATACAGCAGTTTCTATGAGGGGTAAAAATGACCCCTCTGCAGTTCAAGTTATAAACCCATTTTAGGAAAAGTCATGAACTGAGAGATGTAGGGATTTTACTTTAACAGGGTTAAATGTATTTAGAAATGACCCGTTGGTGGTTCTAGTATTAAATCATATGTTAAGAAGTATTTGATATTTAGTAAATGTTTTGTCCCTGTTTATATTGGTTTTAGTTTGATTATGATGGATGTTTTTCAATTTTCAATCTTCACCAGTTTGTGTCTCTGAAAAAGACAAAACTGTGGGTATGTGAGCTTTTGACTGAACATCACAACTCACACATTAGACAACACGGACGAGAAGGGGGAGAGGGAAATTTAATGATTTACAATTCTATAATAAATATGACATTCCCATGTGCTGATGAAGATCATGTGATAGGACTGAAAGCTCCAGAACAGATAGTAAATGGACAACACATCCTCATACCAAAACCACATATATATATAGTGTTTTCAGCGCCCTCTATAGGACAGATGAGGACTAGACCACATATATGCTGCTGGTTAAGTTTAGGCACAAAAACCACTTGGTTAGGGAAAGATCATGGTTTGGGTTAAAATGATGACTTGAAACGTGGTTTAATTCAATTCAATTCAATTCAATTTTATTTATATAGCGCCAAATCACAACAAACGTTATCTCAGGGCACTTTACACATAGAGCAGGTCGAGACCGTACTCATTTATTTACAGAGACTTCTTACACTTCCTTAAAGTTACGCAACCTTTGTTGTCATGGCAATAGTAAACACCACAACGTTACGTTTTTTTTTTAAATGTTGTGGTTGGAGACACGACACTCATAGCTATCTATCCATCCACCACCCGCCTCCTCTGAATAAGGCAAAAATCATCTTATCAAGTCACCTTATATTGATGTCATCTGAACTACGGCCGCTACATGGCGTAAACATAACTCGGTCGTTTTTGCCAGCCTGACTTTTAGACTTATACTGTCATTTTTCTTGTGAAGACGGGCAGTAAATGGACTTTGTCATGTGATTGTTTTTACAGTTCATCTATTGTCTTTTATTGCAGCGTGTCAGCAGTTCAAGCTACATCTCTTGTTCAATTACTGTAAAAACAGGTACAGCTGGATGCCTAAATTATCAGCTCCAAGAACCAATGACGAGACATTTGCTATCACAGCAGGATCTCGGTGGATTATAACATAATGGCAGTGTGGCCATACGGCGATTGACTAGAAACTTTGTTAACTATTGGTAGATCATTGGAGGAACACAGGTTGAAACATTGTTTATAAGGTCACATACTGGACCACAGTTCACCAGGATAAGATGAACATAAGAGGAAACATGAACACAATTTCTGAAGGTCAAAGAATTGCATGTGACAGATAGTGGAAATGCTACATAGTGCAGTCGTCCACTTGTCACTTGATCTTGCCTTTAATTTTCCCAGGCTTAAGGTCATGACAGAAAAACACAGTGACCGTGGAACATAATATACAAGACTGCTACTGTTTATCAAGGCTGGTAGAACAAATATTCACTTCAAATGTAAGTGTAAACATAAACAGCGACACTGTGAGCGAATGTCAGGTTTGTGTACTCTGAACAGGGAGGAATGCGAGCCAGAAAAGTATGTTAAGCGAGTCGAGTTTCACTTTCAATAAACACTGTGTGCAAAATAGTGCTCACGTATGCACACACACATGCATGTGTACAATGTACAGACGCGCTACACTGTGCTCAACATAACGTGATCTGTCCCGAGGCATTCTGGGTAGGCTTGTTTCACACGTGACATTTAGTTTGCAAATTTGTGTAATGTGCAGGAACAGAGCAGGCATACACACACACACACACACACACACTGTGTGTCAGCCAGCTGTGGGAGGGACAGTGTGACAGATTTGCCTTGTCGTCATTTCTGTCACAGTCACCTCTCATGAGGGAGTGCTGGGAACAGGAGGAGGAGGAGGAGGAGGAGGAGGAGGAGAAGAGGAATGTGGAGGTAAAAAAAAAAAAAAAAAAAAAAAAGCAGAATTACTTAAAAGGAGGGAGAGGGGAGGGGGGAGGAGGGGGAAGGGGAGTACATGTTATGTTTCATTCACACTGCTGTTCGCAGCACCATTGAATTTATGTCACGGTACATTTCTCTGCGGTTTACCTGAGGCTGTTACCTCTGGATGCACTGCAGGATGTACCTCATTCAGAGGCTCATTCAACTTCTGAGTGAATTTGTAAGTTGCAGTTTGCAGCTGAGGAGTAATCTTCAGTCACACATGAAAGATGATGCAATGAGAAACTTGACTTTCTCACCTCTAATCTATTCATCTGTTTGTCTGGCTCTGGTAACTTTTTGCCAATTTGGCTGCATTCACACTACAAGTTTTTGATCTCATGACCAAACTGCTGTGTAGACTTGTTTGAATTATTTTCATACAGAGGTCCATCAGTATATAAACCCATATCCAATACTAACATGGACTGACAGAAACGTTTAAAAGACAAATTTGCACATGAAGGTTTTGTTCCCATCTTGCCCCCGTTTGTTTAAAATAGTTAGCTTCATGTTTGTAGCTTTAAAGGACTGTTTTTGTCAGTTATGATAAAACTGTCCTCACAAAAAAATAACTAAGATCAACAAGTCCCCCAAATTCACAAATTTACATGTATTCACAAAAAACTGTGAATATAAGCCCTCCAGAACAACACATATGAGCGTTGACAACGCTGACAATGCCATGGTTAAAAATGATGAACCTGTCCTTTAAGGTTTGGTTAGGTTTAGGTACAAAAACAACTTGGTGAAGGTAAGAGAGAGATCGGGGTTTGGGATAAAATAAAAGATCTTCCTCGTCATGGTTTAAAGAATCTGTCGTTGACTGTCTGTAGGAAACGAGCAGTGGTCTCCTGTGTTGACGTCCAGCGTTTTGTTGACCCATCCATCCACCCTGATCTCCTCCATCTGCAGGTTTGATTTCCTCCTTTGCTCCCTACGGACAGAAGTGATGATTCCTTCAGCCACTAGAAGACTTTGTCGCTAGAATGTAAAATCATGTTGTTTTGCTGAAACAACTAATGCTCCTGCTTTTCTTGGGAGGACAGTGTCACTAAGATCTAGCTACACTGCGACATTGCTACAATGATGACAGGTTGTAAACAATCTGTCAGTTTAGTCCGATTATCTAAAGCACTTTATCTGGAGAAAAAAACAAACATGAGTCATCTCCCCAAATCCCGGTCAAACTGCTTCTTCCACCTCCTTTCTGCTGCAGTGTGCCATAGACATCTATGTTTGGCCCTAGATGAATTGCAAAAAATAATAATAATAATAATACTAAACATGGCTATTTTCTAACTTTCAGACAAACATATAATGGTTCCCTGCATGGTCCCATCATGAAATGTAATTATTTGTGTTGGAACTGTTACAGTTCTTACAGCATCATAATTGCTTGTTTAATACTGTGACCTTGAAGTCTATATTTGTAATGATTAGCAAAGCGATTTACTGTGATTACACAGTCAAAAGGTTGGTTTGCTCTGACATCAACGTGGTGCCGCACAAAATAGCAGAAGAAATGTTCAGCCTATGAAGATGGCAATCATCTGCTGACCATTAACTCTAAACTAGTCCTCTGGTGTTTCTGAAAACACAAAAGAAAAGAAAGAGAAAAGAAGAGAAAAGAGAAGAAAAGACAAAAGATGCCCAAGTCAAAACCAAAGACAGACAAGACAATTTCAGTCATTACAACCAGTTTGTAAGACGGCCGCACTTGGAGAGTGAATAGAGAATGGCCAAAGATGACAGTATTGATTATGATTTATTTTTTTCTCACGCTGCCCTCACCATCACATTCTTTGCCTGTCCAATAGCAATGGCTTAATCATAGCTTTCACTCAGACACTCTGCAAGCGATGGCCGTGTCTGCCAATGCAGTACATGGCCAGAGTGGGCAGTTTAATGGAATATGGGTCAAACTGGCCTCCAAAGTAGTATGGTCTCCAAGTTTTTCTCTCTAGCGAGCTCACACAGATGGATGCGCACATTTTCAAACTCACTTTCCGGTGTCTCACTTTGCCCTCAAACTCTTGGGATGTGTTGCTTGTGCTGTTGTAGCCTCTACAGTCTTGCTTTGCTATTGTGCACATTTGCATTGTCTGACAAAAAAGTGATATCGCAAATATCAATCTAGGGTTATCTTGCCCTCACTGTGGAAACTGATCTAATATCACACTTATATAACACAATATGGTGTTATCTGTAGGACAGATGAATTCGGTGTCCCTGTAACATTTTTCTTCACCCATTAACCTGCTGATTCCATTGTCGTTTTATAAAAAATTCAATAGCACCAAAGTCACGTAGCTGCTTTCACTCTCCCATATACCTCTAACATCAACAATGAAGTACCCGGAGAATTCCCTCTCAAATCCCATTTAATCCTCTTATTGATTGTCGATACTCTACCAGAGGGGAGAGGGGAAAAAAAGTCCCCACTCTTGTTTATTTAACATTAAGTACTTTTCCTGCTGCAAGGTTACAGTATGTGAAGTATGGCAGGGTCTTGACCCACTGAGAACACTGTAAAGTGTTATTTTGGTTGTAAAATTGATCTCAGTTGCTGTCAAAGCGGTTGTTTCTTAGTTATGGTGGGACACATTACAGCCTGTTTTAGCTTGAACACAACACCTTCTCACACTGCAAACAAATCCCACTGTTACCACCCTGCTTCTTGTCTCTGTGGCTAACCCACTAATAGCCCCCCCCCCCCCCCCCCCCCCCCACACACACACACACACACCTCTGGCGGATCTTAACCAACTGGGCAAAGCAGGCAACTGCTCACCAAGGGGGGCCAAAAGCCCAGGTTGAATGGTTGTCAATTGGTTTTGGTAAATGTATTAACTGCAAATTTAGCAGTTTTTTGGAATTTGCACTACTAATGTTCAGTATCATCTTAAGTGAGTCCTGCATCACTAGGTAATTTGTTTTGTGGAGGAGCCCTGTGTCAAAATCTTGTTTTAAGAGTTGTATTATTTTCATATTATGCTTGCAGGGTACATATTCCCTAATTAATTTGTGTTCATTCAAATTACCACAAGCTAAAACAAAGCAAGTTTATTTGTATAGCACATTTCAACAAGGTAATTCAGTGCTTTACATAAAAGGCATTAAGAAAAGAAACACAATGCAATATAAAAAGAGCAGTAAAAAAAGAAAATAGGACTTAAAAGGAGTAAAAATAAGAAGATAAAACAAAGTAAAAAAGAATAAAACAGATTAAACAGGAGACTAAGAACTATAGTGCAGCTACAGTGTGAGATATGAATAAACAGTCCCAAATTTAATTTAATTAGAAAGTAGTGACAGACAAGTTTTAATCCTTGATTTAAAAGAACTGAGAGTTGGTTTGTTCAGATATTTGAAGCATAAAAATTGAATGCTGCTTCTCCATGTTTAGTTTTGACTCCACCTTTATATACAGTCTATGGCTGAAACAGTTAAGACTAACTGGTGAACATAGCGGAGCATTTACAAGCTAGAGACAGATATTTCCCTCAGGAGCTGGTGGAAACCAAAACAGAGCTATAATGAGACTGAATACTGAACTTATATTCACCAGGTTGACACAAACACAACCACAAACTCCAAATTATTGCAAATATTGCTCCGTGTTGGTGATTATACGTCACTATTGTGTTCACAGCTTGTTCTGCTTCCCCAGGCCAGGAAAAATAAATGATATTGCTGCTTTAAGCCCACTGGCAACAAGGCTAGTTTATTGAGTCATAGGCTAAGATAGCTAATGCAAATGGCCTGTCTTGGTCTATCAGATTCACCCCAGGAGGACATCAGTCTGCAGTCAATGATGTTTGGAATGGTAGAAAAACAGATAATGAGTGTTTTTGTGCGTAGGTTTAAGACAGTGTGGGTGAGTGTGTCTGAGAGAGCCAGAAAGTGACAAAGATAACAGAGGGAGAAAACTGATAGACAATTGCAGGGTGACTCGGCTCCCATTTCCTCTCTGTCCCTGATGATTACCTCAGCCTACTCTGTTTTTCTCTCAGTTCCTGAGCACATTGTCAAACAGCATCATCTCACGATTGCTCCCAGCTCTCAACTCTGCAGAAAGATAGAAAGATTAATGTAAACAACATCTAACACCTTGACGTGCTGGAGAGGGACAGACAATGGCAGGAAGAGTGAAAAGGAGAGACTTGTGAAAAAAAAGCACACACTGAATTCACATAATTCAGTGAAATAGAAGCAAAGTTACACAACAATACACGTTTGATTGTATCATTCTCTTTACCGTGTCTTATCAATCTGATCCTGTCCTGTGCACAAGTACTTATTATTCTTTTGTTAAGATCAGGAGTGTGAATACAGACAGACCACCTACCATCCATCCTGTAACAGACAATAAACAACGCACGGCTCCGTTTGAATGTTCTGACAGCATTCTGGCAACGCTGAGAGCCTTTATGAGCGGTAAAAGTGCTGTGTGAACAATCTGGGCGAGCTAGGCCAGCAGCCAAAGTAGATGACACCGGCAGACATTACTGCGTGTGTGCAAGGAATAAAATGTGTCTGCTGCAAAACCGTTTTCTTTCACCAGCAGAAAGTAAAAACTTGATTGGGAACAGAGGTGCCTATTACAGTCAGAGGTAATAATAGGGTGGAGTGACGGCATACATCACAAAAGTTAAAAAAAAAAGTCCTCCTGGCAGGCATAGTGGCATACTGTAGCAGGGTGTGTGTGTGAATAAGTGTGTGTTGGGAGGAGGGAGTTACTTGTGTTGTTTGGGCGCTTATTTACTGCGGGAGATGGTAGCCAGGCATGCAAAACAATAGGGAGGCGAGCCAGAAGACTCACAGACAGACAGGCAGGCAGAATAACTGTCTGATGATCAGTCTATCTCCTGTCACCTCCACAGCAAGCACAGTGACACTGCATTTGCTCAGGCTGCCCTATCTGAAGGAAAACCTCTCAATGGTGTGAAATTGACGTGTCATGGGGATTGTGGGACAAAATGCTTATATTTGTGATGAATTGGGGCTGGTTGTCACTGTCCGTACAGAATGGTGGATGAAAAGGATCAGTTTATTGTGTCAAGCTTTCACTGCAAGAGTCGAACTAGACAGCACTCCTGCAAATGGCAGTGACAATCTTCCCTCTTGCAGTCATCTTAAGGAAAATGGACCAATTGATTGTCCAGTCCTCAGTGTTTTCTGTTCTGTGGTCGCTAAAAGGGCTGACAGAGTTGAGGGAAGTGAAAAAGAGAATGTTTTGGTGAAATGCATATATACTACACCGGGGACCAGATGCATTGAAAATACCTCACTGAAGCTCCCTAACAGCAACTCTCTGTGTTTGCACAAATGCAGAAATATGAACGCAAAGATTTAGAAAGTTGTGTGTGTGGTTCTATTTTAGAATATATAGAGACTAGGTGTGTTTCTATCTGCCTGTTTTTATGCGCATTTTCAATTTGTGCATTAAAAAACCTGAGTGGAAATGCCAGAAATCCAAAAAGAAGTCAAAATATCGCAAAAAAGGTTTTTACACTTGGCTGAGGTGTATCGATAAAAGCAAATTAGGAGAAAGTGCAATGTGGAGTGATGAAGACACTGTAACGCTACTCAAATTAATACATGAAACAAACATAAATGTTAGATTTCTGTCAAGTTCTCCACATTGTCTTTGTTGGTTTCAGGTTTGTTAATCTTCCATCATCTCGTCGCTCCCTCTTCTTCTGCAGTAGTTTAATGGCAGCTGACTGGAGAATTAGCAGCAACACCTGTTTGTCTTGATGCTCCCAACTCTTAATATTCACATAACAGCAGTAGATGGAAACATAAATTTGTGTTTTCTTTTGTTGATTTTTTTGGATTTTTGCTTTGGATGAAAACTTGGCTTAGGTCACATACATATGAATGGTTTTGGTGAGAACATGTATCTTCTCCATAAGGCCCAAGGTGTTTTCATTGATTAACATCCATAATATAGAGAGTAGTGCCGCTGAGTAAAAAGCAGTGACGGCTGGAGTGAAACTATTGTTACAAGCTACACTTTGCAGCCTACATATTGGTCCTTTATATAACCACTAACTTTACACTCTGTAAATGAATTATCATCAGTTCTGACAAACTCATTTCAGACTTACACTGCCCACTCAAACACGCTAACTTTTTTGCCAGCATGGCAGGAACTTGTCTCTCAGCATGGATAGCAGGGATAACACATCCTCTTCACACACACACACACACACACACACACACACACAGTTTCAATATACAGCTAATGTATTTCAAGGTTCCTGGGAACCAAATCTTAAAATCTATTTTCTGTGTGTTTTTTTTAGAGGTTGGCTGTCAGCTATACTTACAAGTGAGCTGCATAACCTTCAAACCCGGATGTCACTTTTGTCTATAGTGATGTAAATGTCTGTCACCGTTTTATGACAAGGAGCAGTTTCATAGTTTTTGACATATTTCCAAGTTGGAAATTCTTGACATTCTCAGCTGGACTCAGAGTTCATCTTTATCATTCAGACAAAATCATGCTGCGTTTAATATTGGGATATTTTATAGAGATAATATTTAATATCTACAGGGACTCTGACATCAACACGGTGGTAGCGACAGGCATGTAATGCTGGTGTTACATAGAATTTTGTGCCTGTTGAAATATTTGATACAGATACGGTGGTGGAAACACTGACAAATACTGTTTTGTTATAGTCTGTCAAATCAGCTTCTGTCTGCAGACCCACATTTTAATGGCCACAGAATATTGTGTAACACCAGCAACAGCCTTTCTGCTATGTTATCCTTCTTGCTAACTAACTGCATGTCAAATGGAAATAACAGGCCCGTTCTGTGGGTGGTCTGTTTGTGTGTGCGTGTCTTATATATTCTTAAAGTGTGTACCTCCAGGATTACAAACCATGACGTACAGTGTGACACATTGCTGTGAAATGAGGGGTTGTGTCAGTCTAATATATTTTAATGCATGCAGGTATTAGCGTTAAGCTCCTGACTCGCCTGCTCTAAGACGACTCTCAGACATCTCTGACCTCTGATCTGTTCAGGATGTTTTCTA
The DNA here is from genome assembly GCA_038419695.1 of Scomberomorus guttatus. NCBI lineage: Eukaryota > Metazoa > Chordata > Actinopteri > Scombriformes > Scombridae > Scomberomorus > Scomberomorus guttatus. The sequence continues at coordinate 29,780,152 of CM076456.1, forward strand.
AACCCTGCAGAATCCAGGTATGCACACATTCACTCCCTTCAAACCTGTTATGAGCAACACGTCATCATGGAAGACAAACAAAGCGTGGGAATAATACAATTACACAGTACTGTCATTAATAATCTCAGTGACAAACCAGATGCTTTGCCATCGCTTGTACTGCCTGTGCCTTGTCAAAGCATATTAAAGGAGCATTGTGCTGTGTCACAATAGACGCCATTGTTCTCTTTTCAGCGCTGTCACATGGGGGCTGTAAACAGAGAGGTTGGCTTTCGATTTAGGCCTTCTGTGGTGCTGCTCAGGTGCTTCTGGGAGCAGGAAAATATGGGCAACCTTGTCACTCGGTATTGTTGAAGTCACTGCCAAAGTGTGACTCAAACACAAAAGAGAACAATAAACTACTAAACTACTGAATGGAGGGAAGAGTGTCAGTAACTGCTTGACATTTAGTAACACTCAGATTCTGATCTGAACACCCTGTTTATAGTGAGCACCCACTGAGAGAGCTGGTTTAGTTGTTAGAAGAAAGGGCATCATGGAATGCCATTCTCAATCAATAATCAATCTGTACATGTAATGTGATCTAAAAATCTATTTTAAAAAAGAATCAGCCAAAGATCACTACAGAGAACCAAAGCCTGATGTCACCTCTGGGTTAGCTGCTGTTCCACCAGCTTCTGTAACCTAATGCCATCTCTTACTGTGGGTTTCTTTCTTCTTAATGAAGCTTTAGCTAAAGCTCCTTTATTCCTCTCCGAGCGAATGTCTGCTTCTTCCTGCTGTTCTGTTTTTCTCCATCACTTCCACTTTCCCACGCTGTCAAAATCCCCACAATCACAATCAATGTCGCCATACTTGACCAGTCAGTTCCTGGTTGCTGGTTGCTGTTCTTTAAATTCTGTCATTTTGTCTTTCAGACCTACTATTAGCTTCTCCCCATCACCACCATGACCTTCATGATGTCCAGGGAGGCTCAACTGAAAGTTTCCATCGAACCACCTCCAAAGTGGCTGCTGCAGCACTCTGAGGTACCTTGAGGATGGGCCAAAATGAGGGGACATTTATATTAATTAGTTTGATTTTTAGCTCATAGTTTAGTCATATCAACATCTGTTAATACAAAATAGTTAGGGACGGTGTGGTGGTCAATGGTCAATGATTAATCATCGTCCTCTTCAGTCTCACCCAGCCTTTCGGTCTCTGTCTACAATGTCCAAAAACATTTGATATGAACTTTTCAAGAAGCAGTCACAAATCCACACACATGCAGTCCAGTCAAACATGCTGAATACGCTGGGATGTCACGCCACAGGACTGGAGTCGCGAGAAAGAGCAGAAATCTGTTCAGCATCTGTGATTACTCGGGCCAACGGAGCTGCTGGTGTGTTAGGCTCGCCGGCAGACAGCCTCCACCAGACGCAGGCTGTTATTCACCGCAGCAATCATTATTATCATTATCAAAAACCCTGTTGTGATTATGGGCAGACACCCTGCAGCCAAGCCATCTGTACTTCAGGTGGAAATCAATGGCGCTCAGGGTCCTTGGTGAGCTCTCCATAATGTCTTCAAAGGTCCAAACTCTGAAAGAGTGGAGAGACAGAAAGAGATAAACAGCGATGGTGTGAAAGAGAGTGAGAGCTTGACAGAACAGAACAGGGAATAATGAGATGCTTTTACAAGTCAGACACCCAGTGTTTAGCTTACCTTTTATTAGCTTCTTTAAAAAGAGAAAGAATTAGCCAGAGGGTGCCTTTGAGAAAGTACACAAGGAAGACATATAGTTAATCACAAGCTATTGAGAGCAATGTAAGTACCATGTAATTTATTATGCTGTGCATCTTGGGTGAACAGGGCCTCAGGTCATATGCTGCATTAGGGTAGCACTGTATTAAATTCCTGGTAACTCCTTATATTACAGATCCTGAAATGTCTTAATATTTTCCTCAGATGTTTGTTGTTTGTTTGTGGTGCTAAGATGTGTAATAGATGAATTCAAAACCTATTTCAATGGTGAAAGCACCAGTTAAACTACTATTAAATGTATGTGATCTATTTCGGGAACAGCTAACAAATCTAACAAGACGTACATGCAGAGTTTTCTTTGGATCAGTCAGAAAGTGAGAAGGGGTTAAAATAGGATGTTGTTGTTGTGTTTGTATCCTGCTTCACCTTAAACGTTCGACACATTATGCGCATTTCCAGATCTATATGTTTAAACTGGGGCTTTATTCGAAAATATCTTTGCATGATTTATAATTCAAAAAACTATACTGGCAGCCCCTCAGTTCAGCCTCTGTCTGAAACAGGCTGTTTTAGCTATTGTCTCTTTAAGGCTCCTGATGAGCCCACTCTGTTCTGATTAATTAGCTCCTGGAAGCTGCTCCTCAGCCTACTTCCGGCAGCTGAAGAGGCTACGTAAACAAACTATGAAACAAACTTTAATAGTAGGATTTCACTACTTTCTCATTCTTTACTCAAAATGTCAACCTCTCAAATACATCCGTACATATGTTTGAGCCAGAATCCGATCCAAAATATGAGAGTGGACAGTGCAAACAATAAAGGGAAAAACCTTAGCAACAAACTTAGCAACAAAGGTTACGAAACAGACGGCTGTTTATGGGCCTTAAGGCAGAAAAAAACATTGCAGAGCAGGTTGAATCCCTGACTTTTGACTTGCAGGAAACATTTGTACATACAGTATATCAACCTCAAGTTTTGGAACTTTGACATTGTTTAACATAGATATTTGACATCATAACGGTATATAAATAACAGAAAATCACAAAAAGCATTATATGTCCTCTTTAACTGAGAAAACTAACAATTTAATCTGCAGCTTAAAGTCATTCACTTTTTTTTCCAGATATGAAGCATTTAAGACTCGCTATCCCTTTGATTCACGCCTCTGACTGGATCCTTCTGGAGGGGAAAGCCCATCCAGACCCAGAGGTTCAGAGGAGGAACCTCTGTTTCATTAGTTAGCAGCTATAGGTGTGACAGTTATTGTCTACTTGATTACTCTTAAACTAACATGTCGCTCACGCACCACTCGCATGTGTGTGTGTAACCCTAACGTAAGTCCTCTGCTGGACATAACATGGAGCCATGTATCAGCTTGCCAAACGTCAAACACAGTTTGTTCTTCATGCCAAAGTGATTGACATAACAATGGCTTCTTTTTTCCACTGACTGAAGCGCTGACCGGCCACTATTTCCAGGTTCCCACCACTTCTGCTGTCCAGGAGGCAGGAAGAGAGCTGCACATGTCATAACACAGCGTCACCAGGTCTCTCTCAATGGCTTTATAATGATCATAAAGAGGAATCGGTTTGTTTATCCTCATGGAAACAATGTCAGTCACTCTCTGACTATGACAAACGAGCAGCACAGAGGTCCTCATACCACAGCGCAGGGTTTCCGCCCTAAATTGCTAGGAATTTTCACACCAACGCAACAAGTAAAGTACTAGGTGGATCTATCTTCCTTTTTTGTAATCACGTGCCAGATTTTTTTAATTCCAGATGTTTGATTCCAGATGTCTAGACCTGCATCTGTTTGTGTATTACTGTCATTACAATAAACTCCATGGCTGCCGTCTGCCCGTCTGTCTGTCTGTCTCTCAAATCTCTCCATTTTCTTTTTTGCCCTTTTTCCCTCCATGCATCAGTCCAGCATCGCACTTATCTCAAACTTCAACCTGTCTCTTCATCTTTTTTCTGCCCCTCTCCCTGATGGCTTGACATTTCTGTCCGTCTGACAGATAAAATAACCTCTCTCTTTCCGTTCTCTCCCCTCCCTCCCCAGCAGAACTGATATTATTCTGTTCTATCCGCGCTGTCAGGGGCAGTCTGTGTCATCATTCCTTGATGTTTTGTGACTATCCCTTATCCCGTCTCCTCTCCCTCTCTCCCCCAATTTCAGCTTATAACACACACAAACACACACACACACATACTGAGGCGTTCACAAGTGCACACACGTTTTTTTTGCCTCCTGAATCTTGGCAGCAGACCCTCTTCATGCGAGGCCACGTCAGTATTGTTCTTGTAGGCCAGAAGAATAACTTACCCCATCCTGTGGCCCTGCGGCCCACTCTTTTATACCTTTGTTTTCTCTCTCAGGTGAAATATTTTCACACCAGCTCTGAGCCGGGATAGATAGAGACTCACGGGGCGAGAGGTGACGAGTTTTTCCGGCTCTCACGCAGCTCAGGCCAGAGCTGTGCCCGAGCACTGCAGATAACAGGAGGCCCTGAGGAAAACAGGTAATCATTTAAATAGATATTCAGTGGTCTGTGTGTGTGTGTGTGTGTGTGTGTGCAAATCAAAACATCAAATGTTATGGTGTGCATGTGTACAAGCTCACACATTATACAAACAGGGTTATGGGAACAATTTGATTTGCATTACTTTGAGTTGCAGTTTGCAATGCTTTTAAGCTACAAATGTCTGCACATGCCACACATACAAATATGTGTTTGAGTTCAAATGTAACGTGTGCAGCGACAGAACCACGGACATGACATGCTTTCTTTTTTCACAGGAGCCGGGAGTCGGGGCACCATAGTGATTTCTGGATCAATTTGAGAGATTGTGAAAATGAGGAAAATCTGCACAAATGACTTTTCTCTAACAGTTGATTTTTTTCACTGTTAAACCTGCATTCAGTTATTTTTTGTCCACTTGTTTTCAGCAGAAACAAGTTGTGAACACAACACTGACACATCATCTTTTACAGTTGCTTATTTCCACATCCAGCAGTTACGGAGCAACATTATATTAGGAGTCGTGTTTCTGTCCACCTGGTGAATGTCAGTCCAATATTCACTCTCTTTTAGCTGTTTCTGCTCTCTACCAACTCCTGAGGGAAATATCTGGCTCTTTAGCTGCTAAATGCTCCACTATGTTCACCAGCTAGTCTACAGCTAACTGTGTCTGTTTGCTGTTTGGTGCTGAGCAGGTAGTGTACAGTGGCTTTTTAAAGCTTTTTCTCTGAAAACAGCTGCCTGCTGCGGCCCAAAACGACACTATGAGAGCGCTGAGAGTGAACCAAAACAGTAAAGTTGCAGCCGGACAGATAAACAATGAGCTGAAACTCACTATAAAGCTCCGTAAAGCCGAGGGGAGCTGCAGAGTCACTGATAATTCTCTGTAGGTTCATCACTATGAGCCACGACCAACACATTTTATGCATTATTATTATGAAAAATATTGATTATGGCTGCTTTAAGTAATGAAGAGATTTGGCCATTCAAGCCTCTAAAAACCATTTAAATTCAACAATCTGAGGAGTGAAAATCACTTTTTGTGTGAAACTGCTCATAACTCATAGACTATGTAACCTGTGATGAGGGTTTGCAAGCAGACATTGCTTTGTCCAAACAATCCCCCAGTTCAGCCATATTATTTTAGTTTCAGTTTTCAGTTTTACCAAATCTGATTGATCTGTAGGTAAGACTGGGCCTTTGCTTACAACTTGTCAAACTGTCTTGCCCTGTTGTATTCCCTGCTGTAAAATTTAATTATAACTGTTATGAGTGACGGGAAAAACAACAAAAATAAGACCATGGTTATAAAAGAAAATGTTGTTTTAAAGCTGCACTAATCAATATTTGTTAACACTGGATGAAATGATTATCTGTAATAGTAAAGGTGTAGCTCATAGTGACAAATCCACAGAGAATATAGTAGTAGTAGTAATAGTTTTTCTCTGCTTTGCAGAGCCTTTAGTCTCTTTTAGCCCAAAAACTCAACTTTTAACAACCTGCTTCCAGTGAAAAGGCGCTGATATACCCACTGTACACTACCTGCACCAAACTGCAGACACACACAGTTAGTGGAGTGGATAGTGGAATAAACAGACAGATAAACAGAATTTATGAACTAACAAATGAATCCTCATGTTGCTCTGTCTGCTGGTTGTGTGAATATATTTGACATGAAACTTTATAAGGTGATAATAGAAGCCAAAAAATGGATTAGTGCAGCTTTAAGCAGTCAGAAGGATATCAGCTTACATACCTTTAGGCTAATATACTGAAATTGTCAGCTGAGGCTAACTAGTTTAACTTGATAATCTACTTAAATTAGAGTGCATGTGTTAACACCAACAGTGTGTGCTGATTATTCTGACAGCCCTGTCATCATGTCCTGCGTTATAATCCAATATTTACTTTTTCTGTTCCTTCTGGAGTTGTTGATTTTTCTATTATGGCTACATCTTTGTATATCCGCAGAATACCGTCACAATAAGACTGCCTTCTTATCACACTCATCGCAGAGGCAACATGTTCAAGTGAAGACGCACAATTCATCACACAGGTGTGTTGTCTACCTGCCACATCGTTTTGGTGCATTCCTGCAGGTGCATAATGGTTATGTCTGCATCTGCAGGGCAGTGCTGACTGTGTGTCTTACTCACTGCCTGTTTATCTTTGACAATCTTTCAACTATGAATGTTAACCAGCCGGTGACACTGAAAACTCTATTCATCCAACAACAAAGACTAGACAGTCAGATGGGAAGTTCCCCTTTTTACTGCAGTTGGCGTAGCTATCACAGGTTTGAGCACTGATCTTGATTGTAGATGGATTTATGTGCCTGAGCTGAAAATGGAAGATGTCGACGTAAAGAGAAAAAATCAAACAAAACTGAGTAATTACTGTTATTAATTAAGTAATTATACTCATGATAATTAGGGAAGTAATCATTGGACTCAATTATGGAGCACTGTTTCAAATTACACTGTGTCTCAAACACAGCTGCTAATCCAGCATTGTGTTGTTTTTGTAATATTCGTTGTTATTCATTTCCTTTTTGTATTTTTTTCTCACTTAAACAAAGCTGGAAACCAGTGTGACCTCATGACGTTTCCAGTATAATCATGCAAGAAGGAAAATGACATAAAAACAACAAAGTATTATTTTTTCTTATTAATGTTTTCGCTGTATTATTCCAGCTCCATGTGTGGATGACAACTCCTTTGTAGGTCGCTCTGCTTCTTGTTACTCCCTGATCAGTCTCAATAAATCACTAAGCGCACTCTTTGAAATACAGCAGGGTAACGCTGCTCGCCTGACCGGCCCAGATTAAAGGGGAGGAGGGAGGTCTTTTCACACACAACTCAGTTGGCAAAGAGCAGAGGAAGAGAGCTTGACATCTAAATTACCCACAAAGCAGTGCAGATTAATCATTCATTCTTTTGCAAGCCCCGGCATGTACCTCTTGACACATGCAGACAGACACAGCTCTTCACATTCACACACACACAAAAGCATAGAAGTGCACGCACTCGCTCGCACAAACACGCGGCGTACACTCATAAAGCCTGTGTTAATCCTCAAATTTTATGACTTCATTAAAATCTAGCTGCACACTCGTTAGTTTGACTGTTGCTTGATTGCAAGAAGAAGCAGCCCTCTAATCATAAATATCTTAATCACTTGTTACTCTGCTGTATGACTTTGACTCAAGTAAGTACATTAAAAAAAGAGAAATCACTCATGAAGCCTCTGAGATTTAGTTGTGCTGTCTTCTTTTTTTATATCAGCTGGAGTTTTTCCATTTTCTGCTACTTTATACTTCCACTCCACATTTCAGAGGATAATATTGTACTTTTTACTCCACTACATTTATTTGATAACTTTGCAGATTCAGATTTATAATAAATAATCAACAAATAAATTATGATAATAGTAATTTGCCTCCGGTATCAATAAAGTCTTACCTTAAAAATTGTCCAGTAATCCAATAAATAAACTAATAAAATAATAATCATCACTCCATTCTGTATAATGAGTACTTGTACTTTTGTACTTTAACCCTTACATACTGTTCTTATTCTGCCTTTCACACTTTCTCCCCATAATTAGTCTCTATACCAAACTTCTGAACCGCAAATCCATTTTTTCATTCATGAATACTTCATCAGTCATTAATAAATTGCTGATTAATCCTTAATGAATGTTCCAGAGAGCAGAGAGAGTATTCTTTAGGTTTTACAGTTTGTTATTGAGAAGAAACATTCACAATCACACTTATTATGCTCGTGTGTTGCCTAAAACAGAACATCATGATTTCAATGAATGTTATTGAATGTAAACATTTTTAAAAGGTGATTTTTGAATACAAACAAGTCAAACTGAACCCAAAACACTAAAAACTGTCTACTGTTTGTACAAAAGTGTGCATCAGCTGCACAAACTTCTGGGTCCTTACTAACACACCTACATCCCAAATAACCCAAATCCAGCCCCTATTTGTGTCTTGTGAATAATTTTGTTCCTATTTCAGCCAATATCCTATTATTCCTGCCTTATTTATATATTTATACATTATAACTAATTTAGATTGTTGTTAATTTCCCATGTTGATTATTCCTGGAGATTTAAAGATTTCACACAAATAGAATAAACTTAATATATATAATTTAATGTTCTTAAAGAATAATATACCACTGAATAAACTTTTTTAAATGTTTTTTTAAAGACTGTACTATGTGGCAGATATAAGGTCAATCTCAAGTCACTCCTACACTTTGCTATAATTAGGAATAAATCACCTAATAAATGTGTCTCATTAATTTTTTACTCCTAAGTTGGTTCTTTAGAGCATTCTAAAGTGTAATCTGTAATTTTTAGTTTGATAAATATGGGTCCTGGACCCAATCCGAAGCCATATTTTTGCTCTATTTCATCTATTAGTGACCATTAGTTCGCCAAGCTGCTGTGTTGCAACACATTGGCCACACTGCCTCTTCACACTGGATATTGAGTTCCTACTTGTAACACATGACACACCTGGATGCAGAGGATTGGTGCAGTCAGAGAGGAAGAAGAGAGATATTTCTCAATAAATCACATCTGAAAATAACCAAACTGAAGCCCAAAGTTTAACATAACAAAATGGCTCAATATTTTGGACCTGTCAGGTTTGGATTGGGAATCACACTTTTTACTTTTTTGCTTTATGCCTGTCAAAGAAACAGCAACGGGGGTAAATTTCTTGTCTGTGGTTTCAGCTTGTTAACACTTGCTGCCAACTTGACTTGTTTGTTGGAAGGTACCCGAGCCGACACCTAATACACATGCGAGCTATCAGTCAGCGGCTCGCTGCTGATGAGGTGCAGCAGGGCCAGACAGACACATCAGCTCCCGTCCCTTGATTGGGTCTGAAGGAGAGAGACAAAGACACACGAGGCAGTTTGTCAACCTGTGTTTACTCCTTATCTGCCCTAAACTGTAGACAAAAGACAAGATGGTTCCAGTCAAAACAACAGGCTTCATCACCGTCTGGAAAACACTTCAGTTTGCATTCACACCGTCACTTAAGCCTCAGGTACACATTCCAGTTCATTTAAGTGATACAGAGCATCAGTTTGGGCTTTTGATACAGTAAATATTGTGTCATCTGCAGCTAAAGTTTCATAGGTTCCACTCTGAACACAGCCACATAAAGTCACTAAAAAGAGGTTTTATTTAAGTTGTAAATCTGGTTTTCTGAGAGAAGTTTTATACTCTATTCAGACTGATGAACACACGTCAGTCAAATTGGGTTTAACAAGAGTGTTTATTAGGTATGGAAACTCAATTCTGTGATATTTAAGCATTATATAACTCCTTGAATAGAGACAAAGTGAGAAAGAAAGAAACATGAGAGCAAACAACTGAAACCGTCGTAGTGATGTAATGCGAGTCTGTAATCTTGTGGTTTAGCATTAACATGTATGGAACTAGTGCTGCAGACTGGAGCATCTGAACACTGACAACCAGAGATGAACCTGTGACACCAGCCTCATATGAATGTGTCAAACGTGGGTTGATTGCAGATCAGGTAGACCTGCGTCATACACCCATATGCTGTAGCAAAGTATTAATGTCCAAGAAGATGGGAACTCTTTGAAAAGTCAACTTAATGTCGAATAATTTTCTCCAGTCAACCTCTGACAAAACAGAGATTGATTGCGAGATGTGATTTTAGCATCTTTACACTTGCTCTGTGTCCCTTTAAGAACTTTGAAAGCACTGCATGTCCTGACTGTCAGGCTTATTCCAGCTACACATCTTAATTGTTTACACCTTATGAGCGTACACGTAGTCTGAGCTCCTCAAGCTGATTTAATCTTCTCTTCGTGTTTGCAGCAGCATTTGCAAAAATGTCAGTGTTTTTTATAACTGCATGGAGCGTCAAAACCCTCTTTCAGATTACCTCACAAATCACACTTTTATTGTATGGCCTAACCTAGTTTTTGTTAATTCTTCTACCTCCTATTTCATCCATCTTTATTTCCATTTCTAACCTCCAAACTAAAACCTGTCAGAATTGTATTTTTTTTAAAACCAGAATACATTTTTTGTCTCTGTCAATTTTTTAAAAGTTGTTAAGTGCTCTATAAATAGCATATTTTATTATTTTTTTAGCATAAAAATGCTAAAATACCTGGAATCAGAACCCTCATTAATGGCAAAAACCCAAAACTGGTCAAACATACACAAGGCCCATGTATCCTATATTTAAATGGGACATAACATGCACATTTTCAGGTCCATATTTATATTCTGGGGCTCTACTGGAATATCTTTTCATGATTTCCAGTTAAAAACATGTATTTATCTTATACTGGCCCTTTATGCAGCCCCTCAGTTCAGCCTCTGTCTGAAACAGGCCGTTTTAGCTCCTGTCTCTTTAAGGCTCCCCTCCTGATGAGCCTGCTCTGTTCTGATTGGTCAGCTTCAGGAAGAAACGAAATACAAACAGTAGTAATAGGATCCCCCTTCTTTTCCCTTTTCATTACTTGAAATATAAACTTCTCAAATACATCCGTTAATGTTTGAGCCTGAATCTGATCTAAAATATGTGAATGGACAACGTGAACAACCTGTGGAAAAACCTTAGCAACAAAGGCTACAGTCAGAAAGACAGGACATCAGGACACAGACAGACAGCGTGCACGAATCTCACTGGGAAAGTAAAAAAAAAAAAGCAAACAAAGCATTCAGAGCAGGTTGAAGCTCTAGCTTTTGAGTTTCAGGGGACATTTCTACATACGTTCACCCCAAGTTTTGGAACTTAAAACTTAAAACTATGTTTCACGTAGACATCTGACATTATAACAGTATATAAATAACACAAAATCACAAAAAGCTATGATATGTCCCCTGTAACTGTTTTACTAGGTCACAGCTGACAGCGACAGGTAATAAACTGGATGACAGAGGCACTTAACCAGGAACACACACACACACACATACAGGAAATAGCTTTGATACCTGTGGAGATTAGGTGAGTTAATATGTTCCAAATCTATAGAGATGTATTTTCTATGAATAGGCCCCCCACATGTATACACATCACTAATTAATTAACCAAATGCACATCCTGGGGTAGGGGATGGATGATCATTGGCCTCAATTGAGGTTAATGAGGAGTGGTATCAAATCAGAATGACAGTCGGTGCGATTTGAGAGCTGTTACCTGTTATATATCTTCTGATAGACAGGCCCATTAAAGGACTTCAGAGGAGGTGTGGAAGCACGATGGATAGGAGAGGAGTTAATGCAGATAAAATGAGAGAGACGATGGAGTGACCTGATAAAATATGGAGGAAGAGGAGTGAATGATGCCAACAGTGAGAAAAACGAAAAAATGAAGACTATAGTACACTAGGTGTGTGTGTGTGTGTGTGTGTGTGTGTGTGTTTGTTTGTATGTAAGGGAGAGATTGAGAGGAAAGATAAATCAGCTGAGCTTGTAAAACATTTTAAAAGGTGTAATTTTCTCAACTGACATTATTGCGAAAAAATGCCAGCTTTGGCGTTCTGCTGCAAAGGTTGATTTCATTCCTATAAGATAATTAAAAGAGGACACAATATGTATATAACTGCTGACTTTTTAATTAGATTTACCAGTGTCCATTTTTATTATCTATTAAATAAGGCAGTACTCCATCAATTTTTCATTACCCTTTTCATTACACAAAGAACAAGTGTCTTCACACCCCTAAGGGTTTTGACATGCTTCAAGTTGTTTAAAGAAGTAAAACAGAGGGAGGAAATGGGAGACTTTTTCCCCTCCTCTTCCTCTGAGACTAAACACCAGCAAACCACCGTGTGGGATCGAGACAAACCAAGCCCTGCCGTCTGACTTGCTCCCCCTAATTCACACAAACACATGCCCCCTGTATACTCGCACACACTTTTGACTTTAATCTCCCAAGACGTTAACGCTGCCTCGGTGGGAGGCATTTTACTTTCATGACTCCCCGCAGCTACTGAAGTTGGCCCCGCCCAGCTCATTTTTGATAGCAGTGTCAAAGCCGCGGTTCGTTTTTATATATTTGTTCAACCTTAGCTGCAGTGCAGAGAAGGATCAGACACACCCACCTTAATTATTTACCCACAAGGAGCTGGAAACTTAACTGACTGCAAAGCCACAGTCATACACTCACATCACCTTGTAAAAGTGTGTTTATAGTGTTTTGGTGACTTCTGGAAGATTGGGAACACGCAGCTGTGATGCTGAATCTGCACAGAGAAAAGGCATGACTCAGAGCGTTTACACTGGGATCTGCAGTGCACTTTGGAGAGGTAAAGATCTATAACATTCACCGTCTGTTGCACATGTAGACAAAAAAAAAAAAAAAATTGGACCCAGATTATTTTACTTTTATTTAAATGAGTGGATTCCAGTGAGATCAGTCTTTTAAGAACTTGCTTTAATTAACATTATCCCCTGTGCCTGGATCAGAATATTTTGGTCAGTGCTCAGCTTGATGTATGCAAATTAAAGCTAGGCTAATTTCATTATACAGCTTCAAGTAGATTAGTCACAACTCAAAAATCACAACTTGTAAAATGGCCATGAGTCAAGAGACAGAAAAATGTGTGGCAACATTGGGACAGAGCAATACTACTATTTTATTATTGTCTGTTCACAACATTGTAAAGACATTTTCCAGGTTTTCTGTGCAGAAACAAATGAGATTGAAGGGAAACTCACTCTACACACAGAGAGATCAGTTTACTTGTCATGGGGAGAAACATTTGTCTTCTGTGAGCGTTGTCAAGTCTGAGAAAATAACCTCGGCGTGGGCTTGATATTTCATTTTTCATTTTACAAATTGAGGGTGTGGAGTAAAATACACATACGTGTTTACCAGGAAGGAAGGCTCTAACAAATGATGCAACTGAGCTGCATTATGGGAAATGTAAGATCCAATGTTTTTGGAACTTGACCGTAAAGGCGGGTTTAGGGCAGAAGTAGACAAGCCGCCATTACTGCAGCAGTGCCTCACTTGTAAACCTACATATAACATATACACTGTATAACTACATGTATGTAAAATAATCTCACTTTTTGTTGCCTTTTGCCAAGAAAGATGCTCATGAGATCCTGTAAAAGAGGTTATATGATGAAAATATAGTCATCTGTATAGTATCTGCCATTAAAATAAAGGTTAAAATCTACAAAACCTTTCAAGCAAATTTAGCCCCATTTAACAGACGACTAGACGTCTTTCCTGGGCTGTGTTGTTATTAGCTGCTCCCACAGTAAACTTTAACTTTGGAAAAAGCTGACAGTAAAGGCCACAAGCCTGTGCTCTATGAAATATAATAGAATTCCTGTTGGGTTTAATGAGCAGACTGTGGAGGTCCATTAGAGCTGCTGCATTCCCGTTATTGAAACTGGTCATAACCAATTTCAGATTACTGTTTTTAGAGTGAACCCCAAACCAAACCTCTGTGTTCACTGTCAGTTTAATGTGTTCAGCTCCACTCTAACATCGCTGTAATGGTGGCGGCACAGAGAAAACCGTTAGCTGAGCTGCTGGATTTGTCCATACTAGGAACCAAAAGTCAGGACATCCAGCCAATGTTTCAAACTGCTCCTCACAGGGTCCCTAACTTAATGAACGGTCCATTAAAAAATGGGTTTTACTTTAAAATATTCAAATGAAATTGAATCAAAATCTCTGATTATTTGAATTAGCACTCAGTTTTCCCTTTTTGTCCCCTTAAGTAGCTTTAAAGTTGCCAAAATCACCTCATTCAACACTGTCTGATGCTATCATGCACATTATCTATCAGCTTGTTGTAGTTTTTCATTGAAGCTATATGATGTTTGCACTGAATGACGTATTCAAACCCACGACTCCATGTCTTTTTATAGCTACACCATTCCATTAAATAAAAGTATTCTGCATGTCTTATACACATTTCCCACAAAGTCAGATAGGAATAATTGGTATCTTTAGAATTTTTGCTATCTCCACTAGAATATGAGATCAAGTTCGCTGTGTTTGGAAATTGTTTGGCTGCACAGCGTGAGTCTGTTGTGACTGGCGTACCAGAAGATCACTGCTTGTTGAGGAGTTGAATTAAATAAAAAATAAAAACCTTATGAATCATAGTTCTGGAGTCAAACACAGTCAGTTTTCACTTATTAATAAAAGGTGTTTTCTTTACTATTTTTGACTGCAGGCTTGTTTGTCTGCTCAGAGGGCTGTTGCAGCTAGCAGCTGTTCAAAACTAAATTAACTTTGATGGTTGTCAACTTACATGAACACTAGCATTTTCATTTTCACACTCCACAAAGTAAATTAACACTTATTATTTTTGTTTTGTAGTATGGAGAAGTTCATTTTTTTGCCAACTCAGATAATTGCACATTAAAACCTTGTTGTCTAGTTTGGGGATTTGTGAGGAACCTTCTGTTGTTTGCAACCTATGACTTCAAATCAAAGAGTCAAAAGTGTGAATTCTGGTCTGTAATGTCTACTGAGAGCCTGCTGGTCTTGATCCTAGTTCAGGCCTTTGGGTGTAAAGAAAGCCAAAGAGGGGGAACTAAACTGCTGAAAAGAAAAGTTCCTGTTACAAGGATTAAGGACAATGCGTACCACCCTTGTTGAGGATAATAAGGTAGTTCCAATGCAACGGCACACTCACAAACATGTGCTCTCATGCACGCAGGCACACACACACACACACACACACACACAGACACACACAGATCTATTCACACAATGCATTATTGCTTTTATCATAACAAAGCCCCATAATACGTTTATTCAAGATTTTCAAGATATTCATACAAGTCAATGCAAGACTGCTCGCCTATTATCTCAGTCTCATTTAAATGCTGTTTTTTTTTCTTTCCTCGAGCAGCACAACAGCTTCACTGTTCCCTCTTCATAACCGAGATTAAAGAACAGTTTAAGTGGCTCCAGAATCGCCAGGGGAGCCCGTCTTTGGCTAAAATCATTGTTTTCGTGTAATTAATAGAAAATGAGGTAAGCTTTTTCAATAAAGGAGTGAAGGACAGATAACAGGGGGTAGGACACAAGATACCATTGTTCCCCGGGTATCACAGTCTTAAGAGGTACACACACTTCACGCATGGAAGATGGGACGGGGATGTAAGCTAACACAGCTGTGCAGATACCATTCAGTGACGCTGGAGTAGAAAGAGAGGAGCTGTCAGGTAGCAGAGGCCGACCAGCCAACCAGCCAACCAGCCAGCCAGCCAGCCAGCCAGCCCGATAGCCTCGCTGCTGAATTTGACGTCACGCTTACGACTATGAATGGCTGGAGAAATGAAGGGCAAAAAAAAAAAAGAATAAAAAATGGCCTGCGATATGTTTGTATTTGTATGTGTGTGTGGGATTCAGAAAGGGGGACTGCAGCACTGTCTGATTATTTTGACTTTTTTCTTCACGGGTGTTGCTATGGAAGAGTGGCAGACAATAACATGTGGACTCACCTGTGGAAAAGCAGAGCAAGAAAAAGGCCTTATCTTGTACCTGGAAAGCTTAATCAGACTGTGTTAAAGACGGCGTTATTGTGTTATTTTGAGCCAGGGGACTTTCCACACAGTATGAAAAACACACACAGAGCAAGCAGAAAGAAAAGAATGCACTCACGTCAGCACACGCCTTGATGTTCAAAGGCACATTTGACTGCAAGTGTAAAATGATTGCTCCTTAGTTTGAACCAATTATGGTCTGCATGATTGAAGCCATAAGAATCCTGGTGCTAACCTCAGGGGCATTTTTTTTTTCTTTTTCTTTCTCATGACTTTACTGTGAGAGCGCAACCTTCCTGTCTTTGTTTAAATTGAACTAGTAGAAACATAAAAGAAATCCACAGTTTCCCATACAAACGGCCGGCCGTTTGACCTATCGAGGAGCTACATTAACAGTCTACACAGTAACACTCATTTCCAAGTACATGTTTTTTTCTTGTCTTTTCTTCTGACTCACAGGATGAATCTAGAAATAAACATTATGCCCCTGAAGAAACAAGTGCATTTTCATACCCAGACTTTAACCTCATTATCTCTCATTTAACTTGCAAACAGTCTGCCATACTGGTGAGGCGATTAAGCTTAGTTCAACACAGGGCCAGAGAGGAAATCTAATGCAAAGGCTAATGTGAAAATTAGCTTAACTTGAGAAACATTACCTTTAAGTAAAGAACATAATGTGTTTCCTTGAACACAGAGACACAAAGACATTTTCATCATTGAGACAATTGAACTACTGCCAACTGATAATAGAGGTTTGAAAATGAGGGACATAGTGAAAAAGACACCAAGCACAATGAAGGGGTTTTCTGCAGGAAATAATAAACAGCAGCTTAATAGCTTCCAGTGTGGTATGTGTGTTTGTTAGCGCCTCTCCACCCACAGAAAAAACACTTTAAGGAATCCTGCTCTACCAGTGTGAAGAAACCTTTTATATTTACTTTCTTCTAATTAATCTAAGTCAAAATCTCAGAGTGAATGTGAGGGGAACAAATTTGACTGAATGTGCAGTCTGTTTGTTCGTTAGCTTTAGCTAGCTATCAATCCACGAGCCTCCTGTGAGTCTGTGGTGTGTGTCTGCGCTGTGTTTGTGTGACAGCTCAACCTCTGACTGATCTCAACACTAACCAGGGTCTCTGTTCTTTGCTATTTTTTTCCAAATCCCCCTTTATTTTTTATTCTGGGGCTCTATTGGAATATCTGTGCATGATTTACAGTTCAAAAAACTCCTTATTTGTCTTATGCTGACTCTTTATGCTGCTCATCAGTTCAGCTCCTGTCTCTTTAAGGCCCCTCTAATGATGAGCCCACTCTGTTCTGATTGGTTAGCTGCCTCTCGGCCGACTTTCACCATCTCAGGAGGCTTCATTTTTCTCGTTCTTTACTCAAAATATAAACTTCTCAAATACATCCATACATGTTCGAGCCTGAATCTGTGGAAAAACCTTCGCAACAACTGTAGCGACAAAGGCTACGGAGCGGGCGGCCGTTTGTGGGCGTACACGAACAATCTGATGTCAGTTTGATGAGACAGTAGAGGAGACGTTTAACTCATGTTTTGGAACTTTGACTATGTTTAACATAGATATTGAACAGGTGGGTCTGGTATAATAATAGTAATTTCATTAATTTATTTATTTGGTTGTCTGAGAAAAAAAAGCTGCATGATTATTTTACATCTCATCAGCTTTACAAATATTTTACATTATGTTAAGGTAAAGCCACTTAAAGAACCATAACTATGAGGTGATGGTTCATTAATGTGTGATATAGCATTATATTTCTCAGTATTAAACACAATTAAATAAATTGACGCATTTAAGTTTTTTCAATAATAACGACGTAGAGACTATTAGGGGTGTGTGTGTGTGTAGCTAATGCAAATACTGGAAAATGAAGCTAATAACTTTTGATTGGATTTTTTTCCCCACTGTGAAACTGTAGATTATGGCCTACGGAGAAAAGCAATACCTGTCAGACCAATAGTGTTGTTATGAAATATGATTTTAGCAAACAGTTCGCTGTCACATTAGAGAGTTCATTTGAGATGAAGTGTGCTGGAGAATGACAATCTGTAGAAGGAGGGGGCGGGTGGATCTGATAAATGAGCCAAATGAAGACTTACATACAAAAATAAGATATAAAAAAAAAGCCACATTTTTCATAATTAACACCAAGTTAAAACACCTGGATCATTTTTTTTATGCCAGATGAGCACATCACTGCCAGAATTCCTGTCAATCACTGAAAAAAACATTTAAAAGCCACTCCAGAGTCCTTCCCTGTGACTGACAACATACCTGACATTATCTGAGTCATCCTGCTGCAATTAACCCCATCCCTCCGGTTCTTCAAGCAGGTTAAAAACAAACACTCAGAATCAATTGCAGCTACTGTTACTCTCAGGTCTCCTCTGAGTGTGTGTGTGTGTGCCTGTTCCCACATGCCAAATTTAAACATCGTCAGCTGTGAATTCATGAGGGTAGGATAGGTTACAGATAATAGCCCACATCTAGCAAGGAAAACAGAAGGTAACTAACAAAAATCTGACAACATGCTGCCAAGACCACTTCAGTATGGTTCCAGTTACCCTCTTAAAAGGGTTCTCTATTATTCAGGTGCCAGAGAAATTAGGACATTCCCTGGCAGCAGGATTGGCATCACTATTAAGGACCAGAAGGAGAGGACAAATTACACCAGTTTTAAAGTCCTTACATTGGTTGCCTGTCAGTTTTCATATTGATTTTAAAATGATTTTACTTGTTTTTAAAGCAGTTCATGGTCTTACACCAGTCTACATGCCTGCGTGTAATGTATGAACCAGTACGACCCCTCAGGTCCTCTGGTAAGTGTAGCTCCTTCCAGTAACCACGAGCACAAATGTTCTTTGATTTGACTGAACAATAAAATAAATAAATAAGGAAATACACTTAAATCTTTGTAACACATTCTTTGTCTGATTTTTTTTGTCCTAACATAGACAAACTCTTTGCATTACTATTTGCCTAAATATACATTGACATTTAGTAAACAGTTAACATTCAACATTTTGCATTCACTGTCCTTATACACATATTCACCTGCTGAGCGTACATAACACATAAAATACAAAGAAAGGAAACATGTATGTTTAGAATAATATATTAGACGTTTAGGCTTTAATGTCTGACACTGATAACACAAACACAATGACAACGTTCCTGCTGACTGTAGTTAACAAAGATCAATTTTGACGCTAGAAATTCAGATGAACTTAGCTAACATTGAACGCACCTCACTGGCTGCTTGTTAAAGCAGTGTGGAAAACGTTTTCATCCTGTTTCTTAAGTGCATCATATCGCTGTCATCTTGTAGCTAGTGGAGGATAAAGATGCATACTCCTTTCACAACTTCATCACTAGCTTAAACAACTTAGAGAAAATGTGGTCTGTGACAGTGTCCATGCCCGCTTTGCCTGTGATGTGCGATGACAATAATAGCCCCACTTAGTGCCATTAGCTTCGCAATACTGAGTTCCGTCAACTGCATTTCTGTCACTTTACTTTGCCATAATTGCAAACATTATTACCGCTAACATGTACGTGCTGTATATAGATTCACTGTCAGCTACAGTGAGGCAGCTTCTCTGAGAGGATCTGAGAGCAGCTCAAAGTGTTGATAACTTTAAATTTAAAACCTCTTCAGCCTGCTTTTTGATTAGAACGTTTTATGGCCATTATTTAATCTATTTAATCATTGATTTTATTGTATTCGTGTATAATGTTGTGTTCCCTCTTATCTATTTTATTTGTCATTGTTTTAAACCTATTTTATTGGTTTTATTGAAGGTGCTGTACAAATAAAGGTTGGTTGATGGGTTGATGTGTTACATGTGTCTCACGTGTACTTTGAAACTGACATTTGAATTTGTTACATTCCGTCTCCTCTCTTATTTTTCCTGCCATTATCCAGACTAATGAAGCAGAAATGCTTTCAATGCCTCTATTATCTTCAACGTTTCCACACTTGCCACTTGCTAGTTTTGATTTGCCGCAGGCCTTCGAGCAGCACCGGCGTCTCACCTTTGTACTTCTTAAGCATGCATGCGCTGTCTGTAGCTGCAGGACCGGGAGACGATCCAGAGCTGCCGCGCATTCAGAAACTAACTAAAGATGGATGCACACGTCAAGTCCAGCGCCCACATGTAAACAATGAAGCTTTGCCTCTTTCATCTCTCCTTCACCCTTCACTCCCTCCCACCTTCCTGCCCGCCCCCCCACCCTCCCCGACTGCCTGTCCTCTTCTGTCCACAGCCAGACTGGCAGGGGGTGGGAAAAGAGACAAGAGGAATGAAAGGAGAGCCAAACCTCACCTGAAGTCAAGAACTTCACCAGAAACGTGAAGCATTTGTGTGAGCAACCCAAAAAAGGGTCTTTCCTTTAACTGAAACCAAATTTTAAAACTTCAAAGGTGAGGAAGCGTTGGAAGGAGGGCATAGACTGGGGGGAGGGAGACGTTTGGGAGTTTTGGGCGCAGGGGAGGAGGGGGGTGGGCAGGGTTAGGCTCCTGCCAGTGGGAGAGCAATCATGCATTTCTGATTTTTAATTAAAGGAAATGATTGCCAAGGTCTCTGCTCTGTCTCTTTATCCATCAACCAGATAAGCTTTTAACTGTGCTTTGTGTGAGTCACTGTGTCCTTCCATTGAAAAACATTTAAGAGAATGCAGGGAGGAGATAGAGCCCATCTCTGAACAGGTTTGGCAGTGGAGGAAGAGCAGCTTTTAGCCCTCATCCTCCATACGAAGCAGGGAATTAACATTATCAGATTAATTAAGTTTCCACGCTGGGGTTTAGAGAGAATAGCGGTGGAGATAAAAGTATGTATGTTCGTGTGTTTTTGGTGGATTGTTCTCTATGTGTGTTGTGAGAGGTGGACTACTTGAGAAATGAGTCTAAATATGCTTGAGAACATGCACATGCAGTATAGCCCCAGGAGTATTCTTATTCCCTGTGATTTCATTTGAGAAAAGCCGGCAATATTATTCCTGGCTGTGTCTATATCGGGGAATAACACTTGCGGCATGTCATTAGTTACGGCCCCGGCACACCGCGAAATCAACCTAACTTCCCTCTAAGTTTCCATGCCAACAAAAAAAAGGAAACTCCTGACCCCTTAACACACACACACACACACACACACACACACGTTTAAGCACTACAGATTCCAGCGGGCTCCAAGTTGCAATTTTAACATCACGTCATGCCTTTTGGAGTCTCACTTTGATGACAGAAAAACATCATCAACCTCTTAGCGAGGGCTGAAAGGCTGACCTTTGACCTCACAATTTGAAGCGTGGCCCGGGGGTCACACCTTGATCCCCCTCAGGGGTCAGGGATGAATGAGGTGTGACGACGAGCCAAAGCAGGAGGGCAGGAAGGCGGTGCGACAGCGAGGACGACATGGTTTCTGTCCTTTGTGTGTGAGCGAGGCGAATCTGAGAGGTTTCTGTATTAAATCAGGGTAGGCTGAACACAAAGTGATGCAGCTGGTATAATGTATCATATAAATATATCATATCATATAAAGTCAAATGATAAAAGTATTACCCCAGCTAAAACTTTTTTCCTGTGCAATGAGCGATTATTAGCGACATTTCAGGTGCATTCACTTTCAGTTTTACTCTCTTAAAAGGTGTCTGTCTGTCGTTCGTATCTTTCTCTCTCAGACTTCATAGCAGCTATGTCACCATGTTCTCAGATCTCAGCATCAGCATTACTCTTGGAATTTGTAATATTGGTATTTTATTATTGACAGTGTTGAGTATAACTGAATGACATTTATTGACTTTTTGGTCTGAAACAAACCTTTACCTAGGCATCTCTCAGGCTACCATTTCCCATTTACAACTAATTTAAAACACTGCTGCTCAGTTATTAACAAGGTCCAAGAAATGATACCACATCAGCCCTCTCCTTGTGTCCTTACACTGGCTCCCCGTTCATTTCAGGATAAACTTCAAAATCCTTCTAATTGTCTATAAATCTCTCCACGGTCTCGCCCCTAAATATATCTCAGAACTTCTCACCACTTACAGCGCCACCAGACCCCTCAGATCCTCCCACCGTGGTATGTTGGTTGTGCCCCGTTCATGAAGAAAGGCCTGGGGACAGGGCTTTTTCTGTAGTGGCTCCTCGGCTTTGGAACAGCCTGCCGGAGGCCGTTAGACAGGCTGAGTCTGTTGATGCTTTTAAGATGCACCTTAAGACCCACTTTTGTTCTTTTTACCTGTTTTTATTTCTATCTGATTTCTTGGGTTATAAATTGTGTTTAAACTTGTTTCCATTTTAATCTTGCTTTATTTTCACAACATCTGTTATACATATATGTCTTTACGCTTGTATGTGTATACATCAGTACAAAACCTGTTTGCTTTTGAAAGTGCATTATAAAGTAGAAGGATTACAGGAAGGTCCCTGGCTGTTCATGGTTGACGTCTTAATCCCAAGGCCACCAGGGTGCAGTGCAGAGACTGTGACACCTGTGTTTACAATGTAAACATGTTTGTCATGTGTTTATGATAAAAACAAATATTATATTGTTCTTGGATTTTTTTAACCTCTAAAATATCTGCAATAGTCTCAAAAATCCTGTATCCATCAGGCATTTTATAATTTTAAGTACACAATACTTATGCTATTTGTTTTATGTAAACAACTACTGTATATTTTACATACAGATGACATCACAGGTTTACATTATGCTTTGTATGCTGCTGGCTTGGAGGAATACTGTATATGGATTGAATTGTCCCTGATTATAGAAGCAACATTTAGACACATTTATTTGTACTTAGATCGGGTAGAACAGCTGGTTTCATACTGGAAATGTAAGTTTTAAGGGTAGTTGTGTGTTTTTGTTCAGATTCTTCACACAGATGTTTTTTGATGTGTTTGTTTTTAAAGGGTAAAAAGTTACAGGTTCCCCAGAAGAACCGGACCAGCATTCTTGCTGAGGATTCAGAAAGTGGTACTGTGTGTTCTTTGTTTAACAAAGACAACAAGAATGATGACTGTATGGTTGTAAATACTTTTCACAGGAACAGCAGCTGCTTTTTGCACTTTAGTTTTACCCATCTGTGGTAGATACTGTTCATATCAACCACAACTATTTCAACCAGCCTTTACTGCAGTTTTGACAACATCTCTGTCATTCTCAGTCATCTGAACTTAACTCTAACTAACTGTATGAGTGTGAGGTATGAAGCATTCCTTTGTGCATTGTGATTCCACAATGAGCGTGTGAATCCACCAACAACCCAGTGTAGCTAGGAATGATGGCTATACAAATGCAGAGCGCACATCACCTGACAAGGTACTAAACCAACACTAGACTTAAATTACCTGAGGCATTTTAATTATGTTATGCTGTTATTGTAGCTACTGTGTTCCAAGTATGACTGCTTGACTGGAATTTCTGAGAAGCTCCCTGGCGGCAGCAACACAAAGCAGATATATATATATCTCTCTACTGACTTGCAGATGGTATGTGAATGTGTGAAGGCAGTATTTGCCAAGATAAAATGATTTGTTGAAATACATCAACCAGGAGTAAAGATGTAGAGATCTAAAGCAGGGGTTGATGTGTGAAAGATGAAGGGAACTGCACACATATGCAAGCTGCACAGTATAGCAATATATTTACTGTATGTACATGTGTGTATGTATCTATACTATGTGAACATGACATAATGTTTTCACAGGATGCAATGTCCCAAACAATCACGCAGCACCCCAGCGGGTGGAGTTGGCAGAAGATTATAATCTGTGCAAGAAGGAAACCATTTTCTAATCATGTGGTATGAGTCAAAGTCTTGTTTACACACACACACACACACACACACTCCCATATGTCTAATCTCAGCGACGAGGGAATCTTTATGCACTTCACATTCCACGATACAACATAATACGAGCCATACACACTGCTTGGAAAACAATTAGGCAATTAGCCTGCTGACTGACTGATGGATGGCCTGAGGAACTGCAGATAACTACTGTCCACTGCCCAGAGGACCAGTGGAGCTCTGCGCTCCGTACCTACCACACTGAGTTTTGTTCCAAATTCATAGTGTTTAAAGGCCAACTGAACATGAAATCAGTATACTGTATGTCTCCTTGCTTGCGTGCTTATTTTGTCAGGTTGTGATTACCAAAAAAAAAACAATTCATTTCAAATTTTATTCATTTTTTGCATTGACAACACTCCCTACATTGTTATTCTCCAGTGGACATGAATTTTTGGTACTAACTAACAATGTCAACACTAATTTGATTGGTGTGATATGTGTGTATGCAAAATAGTTCCTTTTATTACTTTAACAGCCAGTTTTGAGCACACCAGCTGGCACACCTGTTGCTTAGACCCATCTGTGACCTCAAATACTTACTGAATACAGAGAAAGACAGCTAACTATAGTTAGACACCATCATTTTAATGCAGTACAAATGCAGCACTTTGTGCTGGAGCTTATCAGCGATTCAGTGTTGAAATAACACACATGAAAAGTCATGTCTACTGGGATCAGTGCTAACATTAGCAAGCTACGCTAACTAGCTTCACCTTCAGACATAACAGCACGATGGGTTGTCCTAAATATGTTGACTGAAGCACCTTATACCGACGTTTGTAGATTACAATAGTATTAGGTTCTTCAGTAGCACAGTAGCTCTCAGCCATTGTCACAGGAAACATCCACTGAAGTACACTTTAAAAAATTCAATAATAATAATAATAATAATAATAATAATAAGACAGATCTCAAAATCTTTACAAACTAATCTAAAACTACTGCAGAGGAAAGTGAGAAAAACATTTTTTGTTGATTTTTGGTTTCGTTTCTACATGGAGCCACAAACTCTCCCGCAGCCATCAGTGCCAGCAGCCGTACATGATTAAATGTCAGTCAGTTCGTTCGATGGCTGTGGGTTCAGGATAACTCAAGGGAATCTGGATTAAACAACATAGCGTTTGTGGTAGGGGGCAGGGCTATACCACAAACAAGTTATTTAATCCAACATGATGCAACAAGTTGTTTTGACATGACGCGTCTGACATTGTTGATCATCTTCAGGCAAACAACCTAGCCATACACAACTTATATAACCATGCTCATAAGACATTATGAGCTTCAAGCTTTATCTTTCTTTCTTTTTTTTTTGCTGCCTGACCTAAAAAAAAAAAAAAAAAAAGATCTTGCAAAGCAAAATCAGCAAATCAGTGTTCTGTGATAGATTCTTCACAGAGGAGTTTCACTTATTTATTCCTCTTGAGCCACTTTTGAGATGTTTCACTGCTTAGAAATCTTGCAAACTGCATCTTTAATGTGAGAAAATATATATTTTAGTACTGAATGTATCATTTAATGTAGTCCATCCATCTATTTTAACAATTAATTTGATTAACCCTTTTGATTTTAGGCAACTGTAAATCCATTTTGATTGCTACTCTATGAATTATAATTATTCATTCATTTAATTGCATGATGCTTACATACATAACTTATATGGACAATCAAGGGCACACACTTAAAGCTTCAAATGCAAAAAACACAAATGACGTAATGGTGTTGGGGCAACCACATCAGTACACAAAGAGCTGCTTCAGCACCCACAGGTGTGCTATCACATGACCTCATCAACAAGAAAGGATAGATCAACAAGACCATAACACCCCAAGACATGTGAGAGTGTTGTTATGCAAATGCTGAAAGTAACAAAATACTTGGTTTGAATATTCTGATTACAAAATTCAAAAATAAAAAGGTGCCACAGGTATGCAGTGTGTGGTGACAACAAGCACACATATTTACTGTAAGTCTGTCCAAGGTGAAAATGGGTAAAGCCGTTCCTATTTACAAAGCTGGAGATAGATACAGTATGTACTGAAGAATGAGTATACAACAGTTTTTTTGCTCTGAGAATAATGATATGAAAAAAATCCTCAATACTCCGACTTGCTTGTTGTTTCTGAGGTTTTCAGCCACATCTCATGGCCTTCCTCCTCAGCTGATGGAGTTACTCATTTATCATGAAAATGGTTTAGTTTTTATCATGTGACCCAAGCATGATGTCATAGCCATGTTATAATTAAACCATCTTCATGACACCTAAGCAACTTCAATCTAAGAAGACTAAATTTATGATCTTTGGTACTCAATAAATTTACAAAACAAACTTATGATAAATTAAGTTTATGAAATCTGTGGATTTATGGAATAGTTGTGATGAGGAACTGAAAACGTAGAAAACTGCAAGAAATCAGAATGTCATGTTGGCATCAGTATGGTAGAAATACTGATGTTCTTACCTTTGCTGCCTAATAGGTTGTGTATTGTAAGATGTGCACTCTGTAAAAAGTCTTTTATATTATGTTATTGGATTATATTGACTGTGTTTCTTTTATTGGAAGTAATTACATTCTGTGCCTAATTGTTTTCAATTTTAATTTCCTTACAATGTGTGTTACTTTCTTTAAAAAGGTTATGTGTTGGAATAACTTTCTGGTTAGGCAACGTTTCAAACTCGCCTTGAACTTCCACAATCCTGGCAACAGTTTATAAAGACTAACAGTAATGATTAACTTATTATGGGAGAAATCTATTAAGTTAGCTCTCCTACCCTGATGATTATACAGGACAAACAAAAAATAGCTCATGAGTCAGCTTAAAAGTTGCAGCTGTTGATGATTTTATGAGTGCAGAGTGTGGGAGAATTTATTCACAAGAGTCTGTTAAACCAATAGCTCACTTTGACCCTTCATATCTTGAAAATGCCTGTTTTGTCTTGATCATTGTTAAACATTAAAACGTCTTGTATACGTCTATATACTTTTTTTGTGCAGACCAACTATGAACAGGGTTTCGGGATCCTGCCTCCTTGTTTATGGTACACTGAGGTGGTTATTTGGGTAAAAGGGCAGTCGACGGAAATCATGACGTTGCAGAAAAACCAGCAGCAAAATGGCGGCATGCCCACTCCAGAAAACTTGGACTCTTTCTAATTTGTCAAGTCCCCAGCAGCTTATAATAAGTTGGAGCTGCTCTCGTCTAATAATAACAAACTTGTTTCCAAGTCCAAAACTAAAAACGGAAAAGCTTAGTCGCCTGGCATTCTTCACCGACCACCCCCCCCGACCCTCACACATTCTTTGCTAACGAGGAGAAAAGGAAAACCAGTCAAACTCCTTTCGGGAACAGTCTGTAAAACAAAGGGGGGGGGGGGGGTTCCTCTATTTTTCAGTTTCCTCATCAGAAACACTAACAAACACTGTCTCAACCCATTTACAGTGAGGAGTGTGGCAGTGTGTGTGTGTGTGTGGGTGCATACCTGCCTACACACATTATGTGCTTATGTATGACTGTGCATACGATACTGTATGTGTACATGTGCCTTCACGCCTGTGTGCACACACCTGTGTTATGGATGTGTGTGACTCGTGCTTTCATTCTATAAGGAGAACAGTACACCAGCCAGGCCCAGAGGCCCTTTGGCCCCCACATTATCCATCGCTCACTTACAGGGTCACAGAGGCCAATTGGCCCTTTCCACTGTTTTGGTTCCTCCCTCAGGACAGCCATTTTTGTGCAGGACGGGCAAACAAGGGGCCGGCGGGCTTTGCTGCTCTGTTCCTTTTGTGCTCTTTACTGTCTCTTGTTTCCCAAATCTCCCTTAATGGTTGTCTTATTTTTACTTTACTATTTTCTTCAGTGTCACTCGGTGGCCTGTGACCATCACACACACACACACACACACACACACACACACACTACACAGTACATTCGTTATAAGATCTCTCAGGCTTTTGTGATTACTAAATTTTCAGCCACTTTTCCGCAAAAATTTTAGGTAAAACCTGGAACAGTTCTTGAGGACTTGTGGTAATATGTAAACATTGTAAATCAGCAACAAAAAAAAACAGTTTATAATCATCTCACCTATAATCAGATTATCCACTAATTCACAGTGAGTGTAAAAATAAGTTTAGGATCTAAGGAATGCCTTGTGGGTATTTTTTTCAGTATATTTTCCTAGTGGCTAAAAACTACCAACAGACCACTTTGTGGCTTGACTGAGGTTTGATTTGTATTAGTTGCTAAAAGTTAAAAAAAAAAAAATTCTGTTATTTGTTTTGTTTTTCAGAAGTAGAAGCTTTTTGAAAATTGTTGAATTTGCATTAATTCTTGGGATCACAAGATACACAGGGTTTAAGCCTTTGTGACAATGTCCCCTTTAAAACATAAAAGCCTTACCTGTCACAACAACAGCTGTCCTCCATAAAATCAAGAGCAGAATCAAAACTGAAAGCAGGCTTCTCACATTCTTACAGAATGAGCTGTTGACTCTTATCTGGTAAACAAAGCGACTCTTTGATTTTTGAGAAGTTAGTGAGGATTGCCTCTTTTTGGTGTCTGAAAAGACCAACAGAGTGATGAGTCAATATATAAATTGCATTAAAAAAAGTGCATGTGTAAGTGTATTCATATATCTATACTAAGTCTTTTTTTCTTTTTGATCATGTTTTGTGTGTTTGACTTTGATTCAAAACAGAGTAAATTAAAAAAAATAATCAATAAAGAATCCTGTGTTAGCATTTTTAGACTGAGAACTGACAGTCAGCTAAAACTAGCAGATAGTAAAACACAGTCAGAACTGCAGTAACAGAAGTAGTCTGTGCAGTTGTTATGTTAGCTAACGTTAGCTCAGCAGCTAAAGAGGAGACTAAGATCTGTCAGCAGGATCAATTTAGATAATATCTGATATCTTCAGCTTTAATTGTCAGACGTAACTTACCCGCAGTTTATCATTATTAACTACAAGCATTCACCACTAAATATACAGTAAATCTGCTTCTGAATGTAATAATTAGCATCATAATATTTAAGTAAAAATGTGAAAAAACTCTCCGGTAGCAGCTTCTCAAATGTGAATATTTTAGTTTTCCCAGTTTTACATGATAGTAAATTTAACATTTTGTGTTTTCTACTGTTGGTCAGACAAAACAAGTCATCTGATATGTTCAGGCAATAATGATTTCCACTATTTTCTGATATTTTATACTCTGAATAATCAATGAATTATTAAAGAAAACAATTGATGATGAAAATACTAGTTGATTGCAGCCTTACTGTACTCCTATGATGGGATAATACTACCTGTCCCTCAGTTTTCTGTGTGCAGTTTGATGACACAACTTTACAACAAATGAGCTCAATATAAACTAATTTTCAATTAATAAAAATACAGTATGATGGAGTGAATTAATGATATGGAGTAAACCTGGGCTTTGGGGGCGCTGGGCAGTAGCTCGCTTTGGCCAACCTTGAAGCACACACAGACTCAACCACAGCAACCACCTCATCTTCCTCTCCGCCTGTTCAGCCCTGTCCTGGACGTATTACGTCCCTTTTCCTTCTGCATTGTGTCTCAGAGAGCAGCCAGCCTGTTGTTGTAACTAATCCCTCACTTCCACTCCCCTCAGTTAGGGTAAATATATACTGGCTCAGCCTGTCTGTCTGGCTGGCCTCGGGCCTGCCATACCCTGCCCTGCCCTGCTGCGCAACACACACACACACACACACACGCACACGCATGTGCACACGCACACGCACACTGGGACTTCTCCTTTACATTAGTGCATTATAAGAGAGCTGTAACTGAGATGGCATGGGCCGAGGAAAGTGTGTGAGAGAGAATGTGTGTTTAGTAGACTTTTATGTCTCTATGGGTGTGTGTAGGGATGTGTGTGTGTGGAGGTAGATGTGTATGTGTGTGCAGAAATCTGCTTGTACAGTAAATAGTGTTGCATGTACATAATGGGATTTTATAAGTATATATGTGTATGTGATCTTGTCGTGTGTGTTTATGCGCCTGTGTAACCGCCTGAGCGAAAACCTACCTAATAATTCTCAGGTTCTAGTTTGACTGGTGTGGAGTAGCAGGTTGGTTAGGGTTTGCCCACGCAAAGCCGATATAATGAGCACCTGGGAGATAAATAATGGTAATAATGTGATACTTAATTAACTCCCCTGAGGGAAATTATCTTTCTTTTTGCCCTCCCCACACAGTGAGGTCAGAAGCCAGCATGGATCCAGTGTCATGCCTAAGGAAACCTCAGCTGGGTGGGTGCTAGCCTTCTCAGGGGCTTGAAACTAGGTCCTCTATTTGAAAGACTTCAACAGCAAACTAGTGTGTAAACCTTTGAATGTCGAGACAGATTTGTTTTAGATACATGGCTCAGAAAACACGTGTTGTTAAACCTGCAATAACTGACTTTTTTGTCCACTTGCTTTCAGCAGAGCACAACTCATCACCTTTTAAATCCATATGATGAACTTAGCAAACAGTTGCTTATTTCCACATCCAGCAGTTACAGAGCGACATTATCATTCATCTGGAGTCGTGTTTCTGTCCACCTGGTGAATGTAAGTCCAATATATCTCTTTTAGCTCTGTTATGCATCAGTCTATGATGCCTTTTGTCAAAACCACTGAGGCAGCAGTTTAGTGTGTATGACTGGGCCAACAAAGCCTCTGACTTTGACACTGGAGCCTGCATGTTGCATCCTGTCTCCTACCACAGTCAACACTGGTTTCTTTATTGCGTAGGTTTAAATGTCTATTTGTCTGTCAATACTCTTTCATGTTTTTAGTAGTTTTAGGACACAAAGGAATAAGATACATATATGGCTTTGGATACACAATACTTGTAAGTTGATCAATTCATTGTTTTAAAAGAAGCTTTCTGTTAAGGATGTTCAGTCTCCAAGCCGATACTACCCTGATGATATCATTAAGATTATTTTCTCTGACTTTAGAGAGCTCTGAACCACAGAAGACATTATACAACTGTTTGCACAGGCTGAGTAATACTCATTATGGCTAGTGAACTTAACACGATGTGTAAAAGTTGCCCTTCAAGGTATTTTAGTTGCCCAAAATTGAGGCTGTAATCCTTAAAATTTCATTTTATCAAACCACACTTTTGGTCTGCATGCTGTTTTTTGCAATAACCATTAAATATATTTGCATTTTGTAATTGCCTCTCTTAGCTTTCATTGTTACTGGTGGACTTTACTTTTCCACACTCTGTAACCACAGGAATGTATTCATACTGAAGGCAAAAGCTGGTGCAGGAGCTGGTGAAAGACAAGGTTTAAGTTCAATATTTCAGAAACAGATGACATTGTTGTCAGTCTTCTTAAGTCGTCTTCATCAGAACAGCATGAGGCAATTAATCCTCTTACTGTGAGTTCAGACAGAAGAGGTGGCTCGATTGCATACAAAGCCAGCGGAAAGATGTGATTTGATGCCAAGACGTGTCCATGCGAGTTTGAAAATATTTCAACTTGAGCTAAAAATTAACACGTATCCCAGGGCTTAACGAATCTCCAGAAATTAGCTTCACTTTCTGTCTGAACACACCTTTAGAATTTGGATTGTCTGACTGCATTATAAATAGATACACCACAAATTAGCCACTCAAGATGTGTTTGCAACGCTAAATGGACGATGCACATGTACTGCAACTCTTGGAACCGTTTTAATAAAAACATACTTTTCGTATCCATTGGCAACTGTAACCACAGGTGTCATTAAAGTAACCAGGACTTAACTTTATGATACCTTAACCATCAGGGTGGCAGTAAACCTTATATGAGTAGTTTTTGGAACATTTTTATGGGTCGTTCTGGAAAGTGCTGATGAACAATCTATTGTTTCCCGTTAAGAACTGGTTGAGCCTGGGTGGGCTTTCCCCTGCAGTGAGAACACAAGGACTACTTCCCAGCTCCTGCGCTCCTTTTTAGCAAACCCACACTACCTCCTCTCACCGTTCAACTCCTAACACCCCCCTTAAGGAGCCTGATCAATAATTCCACTAGACTGGAGCCTTAAAAAGTCAGCTGTGGGGAGGAATGCACTCAGTGAGAGCCTTCAAAGTGCTTCTTATGGTGGTTCTGGTAATGAAGGGGGCTACAGCATATCCTTTGCTGAAAGAAAAGCTTGTATCTTATATAAAGTTAGAACCAAGAAAAATACCAGTTGTGTCAAGTATATTCTGAACACAGTAGGGTTTGAATGAGCTCTGTGTGACACTCTGTCATCACCTACCAGACTGGACGCAATTCAGTTTTAGCCATAACAAGTGAATGTCCGAAACTTGAGGAGTTAAAGAGTTTTAATATGACAGCAGTGGTGTGTGTTCTTGTATTTGGCATACTGATCAGGGGCTTGAACTACTGTGTGGGAGAACTCCCAAGCCCCATTCATTATTCAGGGGAGTGTGAGAGATATCTGCTTCCCAGATTACTTTTCCTTTGAGGTGGAGGAGAGAGGCGAGGAGATGGAGAGAGAAAGATAAGCAGACAGAGAGAGAGAGAGAGAGAGAGAGAGAGAGAGAGAGAGAGAGAGAGAGAGAGAGAGAGAGAGAGAGAGAAACTTGAAGTGAGACAGAAGCTAGGTTTCCATCCAAATCTAGTGCAAATTTAAACAGAAGAAATTATCAGCAGAAGAAAATTTGAATTAATGCTTGTTTCCATCCGCTATGATTATGTGAATATTAGGAGGTGATTAGTCGAGATAAACAGTTTTTAGCGCTATTTTTCCAGTCTAGGCTATTAAACCTTTGCAAAACATGAGGACACAATGAGATGGCATCATGAATAAAGTGCCAGTGAAATGTCAAATGGTGGAAACAATGTAGAAAACATGACAGGAATGTTGCTCCACACAGATCTGATGTTTTCATCTGCCACTATTTTTGGTCTTTTCAGTGGAACGGACACATAAGGAGACATGGCAACATGGCGGACTTCATGATGGAGATCACGTGGGAGGGTAACCACAATGGTCATCCGTACACAGGAAGTCATGCGACGACATGTGGCGGAAGTGGTTCTTCTTCGCTGTATTTGTTACATTCAGTGGTACGTCGTTCTTTATCTGTAATCAGAGTTAATGTTTGTTAAAAAGTGAGACATAAAAGACTGAAACCAGAGTAGTGAAATCTGTTATAGCAGCAGATTATTATCCATGGTATCACAATAACATCACTATCATGTGGAGAAAATGTTCAGTCGTCCACATACTTTTGGCCAGGCAGGGTATTTCAAGCTTCAGTCTGATAAACAGGAATGCTGTTACTTAATACTGAGTACAGCCATTAATACAACAGGCCGACAGTATATGTTCTTGTATTGTCACTGGAAAAGTTGCAAATTTGACAAAGTAGAGTGTTGATGTAAAACAATTTCATTTTTTAATTGAAGCATTTTTAATGATTTTTATAGTAAATCCTAAATGTTATTTTATTTTAAAATGAGAAATGACTGTTGCAGAAGAAAGTCCTCCCGGCTTTGTTTGTTATTTAAATAAAGTTTGTGGTGGGAAAATCTACTCGTGTTTTGAAAGAGCGAGATGTTGTCACATGACTTCTTGTCTACAGATGACCATTGTGACCGTCGTCCGCCATGTTGCTGCAGCCAGGTTCTCTTAACCGTAAGTGGATGTTTAAGTCACATGCTTCATGATTTAATTGCACTTTGTCACTTTTTGCTTTTATCAACACATCTA
Organism: Scomberomorus guttatus; assembly: GCA_038419695.1. Lineage (NCBI taxonomy): Eukaryota > Metazoa > Chordata > Actinopteri > Scombriformes > Scombridae > Scomberomorus > Scomberomorus guttatus. The sequence continues at coordinate 29,813,557 of CM076456.1, forward strand.
CTTTTTCACCTCAGCTAAACATAAAAGCTTTTTGCACTATTTCAGGATTTTATTGAACTTTTAGCATTTCCACTCAGGTTTTTTCGCAAATTGAAAAAAACAGGTGGATGGAAACACACCTAGTCTCTGATTGTAGCCATATTTAAATAGCATGTAGATTTATTGTAGTGAAATATGTTGTTGCTGTCATATGTGGATTTGTCTGGCGTTACCAACAGTATATTATTATCTGTGGTACTTTTAGTTGCCTTAAAAAAATCAGTCCGTAGTTAATGTGAAGAGCATCATGTGTCAGTTTTCAGGGGAACATTTCCACAACTCCATGGCTGTGACATGTAAAATTAGTTTTTGATCACTAGTAGAGCTACAGAGGAGGGTTTTTACAAGCATGTCCCTGTATTGTTTATATCTTGTGCACATGCATGATGCACACACAAGCCTGTGGGTGATGTGATATTTCTAGCTAATGGTTTTATGCTATTACACTGAACAAGAGAACCCCACAGGGTAGCTTTAGGTAGGGATGATTAGATTAGATTGAGATTAGATAGTCAAAGAATACAGAAGACAGTGGGCATAGGCCTTATTTTTGTGCAAGCATGGAGATGTTCAATTTGATTGAGTGTGCTTGGGTGGTAGGTGAGGTTCAAACAGATCAGAGTTTCATGCAAATAACAGAACAAGAGGTGAGAAAGTTTAAAGCTAAGCTACATGATTGCTTGACGATGAAAAATAAACACAAGTTTTGCTGCATTAGTGACCCATACGGCCCCCTTATGGATGTAGGTGCACTTCATTAAACAGGCTTCCTGCCAGAGTTCATGAACTAAACAAGTGTTTACTCGAGGAAATGTAAATCTGTAAAAACAGTATTTAATAAAACATGATTTTCTAGTTCAGATACTGTAGACATACAAGAGAGGAAACAAGAGGTAGACTGAATATACTTTAATAAGCATGCAAGTAACTGCATGTTAAATCTCAACTAACTGACTCTTTTGCTCCTCTGATATCTAAAGAAGGAAAAAGAGCTCATCAAGAAAAAAAAAACATACATTTTTTATAGCAAATATAATAAAACATCTTATTAGGTTAATCTAACATAAGCATTGCAGTACCCAAGAGAAAAACAACTACATAATATGCAAATAAACAGATGGCCCAACAGTAGTTTAAAGTGAGTGAGTGAGTAAAGTGAGAACTGAATGGATCAAATTTTGGTAGTGAAACGAGTCATTTTGCAGGGGTTGGGTGAATTTTGTTACATTATTAATGTAATGACAGTACAACAGGCTGCGTCTGCAGCGGTGGCAGCGGTTTCAGACCCGTTACACCCCAGTGTAACAGCGGTCTGCTTTAACAATCAGGTGGAAAAGAAAGCAGTTTCTCTTGAGTTACTGATAAAAGAGCCAAAAGATCTGAGGTTGTGTTTTAATCAATTAATTGATTAGTCGATTGACTATTAACCACCAACTGTTTTGATAATTCAGTAATCATTTTGTAATTTTTTAAAAAGAAATGACCAAATTATCTGGTTCCAGCTTCTCAAATGTGAATATTTTCTGGTTTATTTAGTCTTCTATGACAGTAAAGTGAAAATCTTTGGGTTGTGGACTGTTGGTCAAGACAAAAATCAACATTTCACACCATTTTCTGACATTTCAAAGAGCAAACGACTAATCAATTAATAAATGAAATGAATTAATTCATGAAAAGCATCTTTAGCTGCAGCCCTAGTTGTGTTCCAGTTCAGAAAAAAAATCTCAGAAATTTGCAACAGCTCCAGTACCAAAGGTTTGGACACATCTTCCCATTAACATTGCTTTGCTTTTAAAGAGACATATTAAAAGTGAAGATGTTCAGGATACGTGCTTGACACCCGTTACATTTACAGTGAATACTGGACTGACTCCCTGCTGCTGCTGTAAACCACAACAATGTTCCTGAAAGTTTATCTCCCAAAGCAGTCACTCCTACTAAATGTGTGACTCACATCCAGATGCAAACTTAAGCACACACTGGTACCTTGGGAATACACAAAACACACACACATCAACACACACACTCATTGTGATGACAGATAAGAAGCAGTCTGTGATGAGAGCCTCTGATGACAGGTGCTGTCATGCTTCTGTCTGCCTGTGTACAACAGAGCAGATAGTTTTCACAAGTTGCAAACTATAGTGTTGACATCTGTATCTGTATGTGTGTGTGTGTTCTAATATCAAGCTAATCAAGAATATTTCAACCGGTGTCTATAAATCTCTCATTGGACATATGCTTAGCTTTAATGTTACACTCGTTTACAACATTGGTTGAGATTGTAAAAACAAAAACAAAACACAGATTTTTAATCAGGCAGGTTAAATAACAGACACTTATCCAAGCAAAGAAGAAGCACAGGAACTTAATACACAGTTACTTTAACCCCATCTTTTGATGATAGTATGAAGAAAATAAACTACAGTAGGATTCTTTTTTCTAGGTTTACCTTTCTCAGTTTTTTTATATAGTTTTTTTGGTGAAAGGTGGAAATAATAGAAGCCATTGCCTTGTCATTGTAGAAAAGTCACAGGTGTAAATAATAAAATGAATGATGACTGAATTCCTTTCAGCTACTTAAGTTTCAAGGTCTTGCTGTTGTGCATGCTGGCTCATTGTCACAATGTCGTGGCTTACTGGGACACTTAAATAGAAGGTATTAGTAACACTTGTGTTCAAAATGTCTGCTGGGAAAAAGACCTAAAAAGAATAAAAAAACGCTAAGAATAATAAGAATGTCTTCAAGAAGATAAAGAACAAGTGAATCCACTTGACATTAACACTTGAGTTGGCCACAGACACCACTTTCCAAATCAAACGTGGTGAATGCCGTCATTGGGTTGGATTTTACAGCATAAAATGATATTTAGAGGCGGTATAAATTCAAACGTTCAATGGAAAGACATGAATCTGAAGCAGATTTAGGACAAAATAATCTAAATTTAAGGGTTAATTTACTAGATTTCTGAGCTTGAAGGGGACTGAAGCAAGCATGTTCTATGTGACGCACATTAATAGGAAGGCATGTCGGCTTAAGGTGGTTATTCTGTTTTATGACTCCATCAGTATACGGGGAAGGGTAAAATAAGAGGAAGTGGAGTTCCTTTTAATTTTGGTGATCTGAGATGTCACACAGCCACTGCTTGCTGTCACAGCCAACATCAGGGAGTCCTGAGACAGATGGAAAAATCTAGTCAACACGAGTCAAAAATTCACTTCATATCCAAACATCAAAGGTCCAACTTTAAAAAAAAAAGATACTCTGCAGCACTCATAGCTAATGTATAAGATTTTACTGACACCACAATCAGTGTTTCAGCTCTGCAATGCAAATGTTTATGCTTTTTTACTGTTTTTAGCCGGGTTGGTGGGATTGAGTCCTCGTCTTTGGTCCACACTGAAATATCTCAACAATCACCGGATGGATTGTCATTGGGCAGGCAGTCATAGTCTCAAAGGATGAAGGTTTTCATCTAGTGCCATCATCAGGTCAAAATACCCTCCCACATACCCACTAAATACCCTCAAAACTAAGGAAATGTTGATAGTTATCATGGTAAACATTATTCCGGCTAAATGCCACCGTGTTGGCATGCTGACGTTGACATTTTAGCTCTAAGCACCGCTGTGCTTAAATACAGCCTACATACAAAGAGCTACTAGCATGGTGGTAGACTCTTAGTGTTGTTGTTGACTGATGAGTCCAAGTCGAAACCTTTTTTTTTTCCTGAATCTCTACTTCAGCTCTTTAAATTTGTTCTGCAGTGCTTCTAAACCAAATCATTCGATGGATGACCTCCTGCTGTTTTAAGTCTCAGGTTTGATCAGAGTAGCAGCTAAGTGTCCTTTTGAAGTGTCCTTGAGCAAAGCACTAACCACTTGCCTGCTCAGGAGTGTGTGTGTGTGTGTGTGTGTGTGTGTGTGTGTGTGTGTGTGGTAAGGATGAAGTATTAGTCTATTGTAGTGAGTTCTAAAAAAAGTGTTGGTACAGGTGTTTAGATGAGTTTCTTAATCTGGCACTAAAATGCTGGTGGCTGTTTACTCAAGTGGCATTTAAATTAGCCCGTGTGTGTGTGTGTGTGTGTGTGTTCATGTCTTTTTATGGTATGCTTTGGACTGCAGCAGGTGTGCTTTAAGTCTACCTGTGTGTGTGTGTGTGTGTGTGTGTGTGTGTGTTGTGGTTGTTGGTATAAGGCAGCAGAAGCAGTAGAAACACTGTTTGTGGTTATTTGTGTGCTGTTTTAACAGGCTGAGGCTATTTGTTTGTTTGTATGTTTTTTCAGGTGGATTTGGTGTGGGAATCCCCGCAGGAGGTCAACGTGAAGCGTGTGAACAAACACACACGTCGCGTGAACACACACACTCCTCGTGTGAACACAAACACTCCCGGTGTAAGCGCGTGCAGCGGCCGCATCACTGCCGTCACCGTCCGTCTTCATCTGTCTCCCATGTCGCTCGGGCTCCTCACCTGTCGCCGGGCAGATGGTGGGGGTCACAGCGGGGGACAGGGTGAACTTCTGATGAAAGACAGAGAGATGAGAGGTAAGGAGGAGGAGAGAACAGATGAAAAGGGTCTTGTTTTTTTTTTGTTTTTTTTAAATCAAAGGCTGCCAAACTGATTTCCAAGAAACTGAAATCGACATCTTGATATGAGCTTGCCTTTGTAATCACCCACCATGCAAAGAAGGCAGATAAAATACATACATGCAAATGAATTCCAGTCACTAAGTATTGCACTTTCAAAAAGTTAGTTCCTAAATTTTATTCCTTAGTATGGGTCAGACCCCAAAAACACTGGATTCTCTATGATAAGGTGTCCAGTAAAAAAATATTGGACTCACAAAACTAAAGTCACGTTCAAGTTTTCTTACTGCACAGTGGCAAACTGGGTTTGACAGGATGCAAAGGAAGTTGGAAGTTAAATAGAGGAGTAGACAAAAATCCAACAATAGAAGAAAAGGAGAAGGACACAGGAAAGGGAAAGACCAAGGCGAAGCAGTAGATAGAAGCAAATTCATGGTCATTACAAAGAGGCTGATTGGCAGGAGGAAGACAGCTTGAGAGGAAGCATCAGTGGTAACCAAGACAACCTTGTCAAGAAAAAACTTAAAAAAAAATCTTCCTTCCTTCTTGAGTTAACGATGCACCTCTCTTTATCTCCCCTCCATGTCTCTTCTTACATTCTTCCCCACCTCTCCTTCCTGCTCCCACTCTCCTCCCTCTGCCCCCCTACTGTGAGCTTGTTATGGCAGATGAAGGAGTAGACCCTAAAATCACCATCCCACTGTGTTCCCATAGTCTACCCAAACTATCCCTCGGGTCAAAGGTCAAAGCTAAATGCTGCCAGACTATCTGGGAATCCAGTGGGCAGTTTTGTGGCTGTTTGCGGCTGCCAGTAGTCAAAATAGTTCATGATGGCAACTGCTGAAAGTGCAGCTCGGTAAACAAAACTAAAAAAAGCCACACACACTCATATTCAGACTTTGACACAAATGCTGCCATTAGTTGGAGGAATAATCAAAGAGACTCAGACAAAGGCTCCATGTTCCTTGTCAAGATGTTTGAATTAGAACATCAATGTTATTTTGATTACTGCTCACACTATGAATCACCTAGAGAGCTTAACAACAGAATAATCGCTCGGTGGAGTTTTTGTTCATTGCCGCCTGAACAAATATCCCATTTATAAACAATTTCAATAACTCAGTTTGTGCAGTTTGTTAGCAAAAATCAACCAACAGTATCAAACCGAGGGACATTCTGCTAAGAATCCTCTCTGAAAGGGAAAAAAAAGCCACAGGAAAAAACAAGCAGGATGGGGAAAAAAATAATGCTCGGGCATTCAGTGTAAATCTTACAAGCAGGGAGCATTCTTTTCATAAGTGCCCTGCATTGATCCTGCCTGTCGGCGGCAGAGTGCTACATTTCCACCCCCATCTCTCTAGCACTGTCTCTTATCCCAACAGCAGCTATAAGTCAACAACTCTGACTGCGTTTTTAAGTGCTTCTCCGAAAAAAGGTGTGTGTGTGTGTGTTAGTGTGTGTGTGTGTGTGTGTGTCCGTTGAGTTTGCCCCAGTGGCATGCATTCCTTAGCCTCTGTTAGCATTCAGCCCACATAGGTCACGGCCAGCAGGCTTTTGTGTTCAACCAGCCTTGGTGTCACTGCAGTACGGTGGGGTGTGTGTATGTGTGTGTGTGTGTGTTTATACAAATGGGAGAGAAAGTCAATGGGAGCCGTGCACACACAAACACACACAGACTTTGTTGGTGAGTAACACTCAGGGGCAATCAGGGAGCAGCAAAGGCTTTCAAAGTAAAACTTGGTCACATGGTCTCACACATCCGCTTAAATGTCAACCATAAAAAGAAGAGATAGCTGGACAAATTAGAATTATACAAGTATGTACAACTCTGTCCAAATATTTTTGGCTCAGGGGTGTTTGTTCCTGGTTTGGTTTTGGCCTCTTCAATGAAGGGAAATCTTTAATGCCACAGCATACAATATGCATCTCAGACAATAGTGCTTCTGACTTTTTGGCAACAGTTTGTGTTTCAGCATGACAATGCCCCCCGTGCACAAAGCCAGCTCTATAAAGAAATGGTTTTCCCAGTTTGGTGTGGAAGAACTTGACTGGTCTGCACAGAGCCCTGACTCAACACCATCCAACACCAACGAGCCAGGTCTTATCACCCAACATCAGTGTTGTGGCTGAATGTGAGCAAATCCCTGCAGCCAGGTTCCAACATCTGGTGGAAAGTAAATAATAATAAATATTATTATTTATTGTGTAATATGGCATGTCTCCCTATATGTTGTGCACTGACCGTTTTTTCTGTGTTGTAACAAAAACAAATTCCACTGACTCCTTCATTGCATCCATTAAAGTAAAGTAAAGTAAAGTAAAGTAAAGTGAAGGGATTGATGCCCAGTGTTTTGGAAGGACATACTCAACTATCCCATATGGATGGGACGCCTGCCCCCATCGGGAGGGGGGCCTTAAAAAGATGGTATTCCTATCCAGTATTCCCATCCAGTTCAGGCCCTTTATCTGACTGCAAAAACAAAACATCCAAATACAGTAAATGATTAAACGCTGGCAGTGGAAAGACATTGGGACGACTGTTTATATAATGTCACATGTAGTGAAGCCGTTGAGAAGAATAGGGCTATGTTTCACAGCATCTCTCATGCCAGACAGTATGTTGTCAGACAGTATGATCATCAGGTCCTGTCTCACTTCAACAGCCTTGTTTTGTCACCAGAATAAGCCATTGTAACAGATTTTAACATCTCATCACCTCATAATCGCTGTGTATTTATTTTTGGCAAGTGTTCCTAAGGTGTGTCTCCAGCTAACAATATTCTATGAAAAAGACGTGGCTGCTGTGCTGATTGTGAAATCCTCAGGTCTGATTCACTCTCTCATGCCCTACAGTCATTCTGGACCGCAGCTAGAATTTTAAACAGAAATGCCAGCCAAGTTATTAGCATTGCCTGGGTGTATTCTTAGTGGTAGGCTATGTTAAGTAGCTCTTTTGTAACAGATGTGCTGTATCATGGTTGCGTTAGCAAGTAGAGGTGATTAGGTTCAAACTCCTTGAGTTCTCAGACATTTCAAGGAGTAAATGTCAACGGTGAAATGGATTTAAAGAAAGGGGAAAAACACATAAGCAACATATTTTTTATTATAAAGCAACATATAAACACCCAGGAAAAGAATAGCAGGAGTTATTGCTACCGTTCCCCTTAAGAGAGGTTATGTGGGTTTGGATGTTGAATATATATATGTTCTTCTATCTCCTGAACCTTTGTGAAGAGGCCTTACCCTCCGCTGAACTCTCACTGTGTGCTCAAAAAGATATGCTATACATGCTGCTATGAATAAGACAAGATGTTCAACTCTGGGTGCTGCTAACAAACACGTTTTCCTCCGTTTCTTCATTATTTTTTTAACTCCTTCATTTAACTGTTTTGCTGCTCCATCAACAGCAAGTTTAGGCTGTTTTTGTCTCTGACTCATTTCCCGTCTATGTCCATACATAAGCCATTAAACACACTAAATCGCTGCACACCACATTTCATCCGAAGCCATAATGTGCTTGGCTTTGCGGGAGATGTGACATTGTCCCTCCTGACGGCCACATTGTCTCGCACCATTACACACAAATATGTACACACACACACACACACACACGGTTGTAAATGCAACCAACTAAAGATAAATACATCCATTTCTGATCGCATTACTCCCATGTGTGATAAATGCTCTTCCTTCTTCTCTTCTTCTGCCTCTCTCTGCCGATTTCCCCCTCTTTCACTTCCAAATCATTTGTTTCCAAAGGTGTAGAACAGCATCTGTTTCTGCGATGTCTGTGGGTAATTGGGTTCAAAAATGACATCTCGCTTTCAGGAGTGACAGACTTAAAGCAATTTGTTCTGTCTTTGGTGAGGGTGTCATCGTGGTTGTGCTTATAGGATAGATGAGGAAATGGGAAACGCAGCCGACAAAGGAACCCCCCATATGAACTAATGAGGAGAGCCATTTGTATATCACAGAAAATGTCAAGGAAGAAAGTTCACAAGGGAAATGAGGCACAGTTTGAAGATGTACATGTGGGAAAGGGCTGTGCAGTTTTTTAGTATTTGTTCATTTTATGGCAGAGGAGTCTTTGAGAGCAATGTTGAGAATAAAGACGCAAGAAGATGCAAGAACAAATTTGACATATACAGCGTACATAAACTTTTTACATTGATACCAACCAAAAGCCCCTCTGAAAAGTGGTTGTCCAATCATAGCTTAGCAACTATATAAATAACTAGGCACCGCAAGCCTGCCAAGTTTTGTTGAGATGTTCTCAACATCTCAACTCGAAGTGATGTGAATGGGGCACTGGTAAGAAAAAGTAAGAGTAATAATAAGAATTTTTTTTACACAGAATAATCCAAGCAAACTGAAATGTATCACTACAAGCCACATGAGAACTTTAACTCCTCACCCACATAAAACACAGGAAGAAGGTCCTGAAGAAGCTGTTATCAGCCAAATATAAAAAAATGCAACATACTTTGTTGCACTCGTCCAGGTCAGATCTTGATTCACTCTCTCTTGATTCAGCTACAGCAGCTGTTTAGCTCAATCTGGCAGAGTATGCCTAGTAGTTGGGTCAGATAGAGATCGGATCACGTTCCCACCACAAACTAACCACTCACACAGAGTTTGTTTGGGAGTGGACCGAGACCACATCCTCAAAAGGGTCTCTGTACCGTTATTTGGTCCGCACCCGAGCACAATTGCTGTGTTCAGACACGCCCAAACGAATCGCACCAAGGAAGAAAACGAACCAGAGGGGAAAACTGCAGGTCTGAGAACGCCCTCAGAGTTCAGGATAACGTTAGCAATCCCCTTCTGTGAAACAACAAAAGTCAAACATATTGTTAAAAAATAACAACTAGAAATCATAAATTAAATAACATGCCATTTAAAAACTTGTCAATTAACTGTCAGTTAATTAAAATCTTGACATTAAAATGAAAAGCCTGACATGCATATCACATCTGAACTCATCCTCATGGCAGTTTCTCTGGCTCTGGTGGTGGAAGATGGCATCTTCATTCTTAGACCACGTTCAGACCAAATCTGGCAATCTTTCCTCCTGCCAGCGAACCCAAACAATGGACACAAACCAAAGGAAGCTTCTTCCTATCGTTATTTTGCAGCTTAGACTGCAAGCCAGACGCAGACGTTGAAGCTGGGAACATGACATAAACCAAGTAAGGACACGACACTGCTACATGGTAAACAAGGTTCTTCTTCCCGGGGTCTCTTTGGTCTGATTGCCCGCTTACATGATTGGCCAATGTAGCGACCTGTCGGATGACTTCACGTTGCGTTCCAGCAAAAGTTGAGCCTGGTTCAACCCTTTTGATGGACGGCCGCTGCGGTTTTTAGCAGAGCCCTATGCGCCCCACCCCCACCCCCCGCATCGTAAACTCACTGCCCCCACTTAAATGAATAGGAGAGCTGCTGTTTTTCATGCATTGCTGGATTTGGTCTGAATGCAGCCTTAATCTAACCTAAAAAGCCCTGCTGTCCAGTTGTTTTTCCAACCAGGGAGACAGCTGTCAATGATCACGACATCAGACCTATTTGAAACACTGACAAAAATAAGATATACACAATGATTCAGAGGTCTGGGACCAGGCCAAAAACCCCATTTGGCAACTCATACGTTGTTTTTATTGATCAGTAATGATCAGTGAAGTGTTCTGGTGTTTACATTTTTGATGTACTAGTTTTACTCTTAACCTTTCTTGACTTTGTCTTATACATTTCCTACATTTCCCAGAATGCCTTTCAACAACCCCCAGGGAGGAAGAGATCAGCTACAGTAAAGATTTTCCTTAACACAAACACACGTGTCTTGTGGCTGCATTTTATTTCTGCTTTCTGTTTTGAAGTGTGATTGTTGGACATCTGAACAAAACGGTGCATTTAGAAAAAGCAACAGGATTGTCCACACATGGTATAATGCAATTTCTCATCACCAAAGCCTCCTTTATGCTGCAAATTGTTTCTTTGTTTAGTGTGGGAACAAAGCACAGGAGATTGCATTATATTGTGTGTGGGCAGTCCTTTCCTTTGATAGAATTTTGTTCTGACCAGCAACCATTTATGAGAGTTACCTTGAATCACAAAATCGGATGATATTTGCCACCTAAAGAAGTCTGATACATCGGATAACCACATAATAATAAACAATTGTATAGTTCTTTAAAAGGAAGATCCACATAACTGTGTGGCAAAAAGTGCTCTGTTGTCAGTGCGTGTTATTCTCATATTCCTGTCTATTATTGGTCATAACAACATACAATTTACTCACAGCCTCTCTTGTAGAGATTTAGGAAACTGCAAGACTTTGGTGTACTCTGGCAGGAAGGATGTTGATCAAGGGCAAGTAGCATGAGCCTCCTACAACTCTCAATTTTCAATTTAACAGGAATGATCTCAAACACATTTCCTTGATTCTGTCTGAAAGTAAACAGAAAGTGGTCCCCTGGAAGTCCCTGCAGCTGTTGTATCTCCTGTTGGAAATAACCAGCATAATATAGCATGGGTCATCCTCTTTCTCACAAAAAATGAAAGTTACACCACTGCAGTTTTGATAACCATGGATGAAAATGATAATGCAGAACTAAATAAATGGTTGCATATTGATTATTTATAAAGTTTACATGGGATATTGCTGTTTGTTTCCTGTTTCAGTAATCAGTCAACATTCAACGTTGCTTCTTTTAACAATGAGCCAAGTTTTTTTTTTTCCTTTTAAACATGTCGACAAAAGGTCCCAGAACCTTAACAAAGCAGTTATTTTAACTCAAACCACAATGTTTCCCTAAGACTTACCAAGTCATTTTGTGCCTAAAACAAAACCTCAACCATATCGGTGACAAATCAGAAAACATTATTTTTGCCACAGTGATTTGTAACAGGCTTAGAAGGCACTGAGAAATGATGTTTTCTTGCTGATGGGGTTTTCAGATCAGAAAATGCTTATCTGCTGCTGTTCGGGTCCATCTCCCAAAAGGTTCAGTGGAGTGCACCTTGAAGTTGTAGACTGTATTTGTCTTCATACACATGTAAAATTTGTGTGGTGTACAGTACCAGTACAAGTTCAGACACACTTTCCCATTCATAGGAAACTGTATGTGTATGTACTCTATGTGTGTGTGTGTGTGTGTGCATTTCAGGCTCTATGGTAATGTTCTTGTTGGCCTCAGCCATTCGTGCTGAATTTTAGCTAGCATGCTAAACTAAAATTGTGAACATGGTAAACATGGTGAACTAGCTAAACATCAGCTTGGTAGCATTGTCATTGTGAGAATGCTGGCATGCTTAAGTTAGCATTTAGCTCAAAGTACTGCTCTAAGTACAGCCTCACAGAGTTGCTAGCATGGCTGCAGACTCTAGCCCCTTTTTACACAGCATATTTAAGGTGGGAATGCTGCACCTTTATTCTGCCTCTGTATAAAAAAAAGGTACAGACACAGAGTGGGGGGGCAGAGTTGCTCTGTCATTAAGCCGGCTATGGAGGTAGTCACAGAGCCGGATCGACGTCTGTAAAAGAGAAAGCCGGGACAGGGAGCTGACACCTGTGTTACACTGGCATGCTATGTACAAGCACAGACAGGGGCGGCATTATGCTGGTTTTGTTTGATTCAGTGTAAAAAAGCAAAAGGCGGCCTAATGACGGCCCTTCTTTACGGCTATAATGCAGGATCTCTGTATAAAAGAGCCCTCTTAGTCTTGTTAATAGAAGGAAGATTGTGTGAAGTGTGACAGCATTTGTGCGTTTCCTTTGTCCACTGTATTGTGGTTCTCTAAGTGTCAGTTCCACATCCTGCAAACCTTGTTTCTAAACCCTTTGGGGTCTGTTCACCTCATTTTTTTATGAAAGGACAAACCAGTGAGTACATGCCATGATAAGAGCCATGTCCCCGAAGGCTTCTAACACACATTCTTTGTACATTTACATGAGGAGTGTGTGTTTGTGAAAGAGCAAAAAAGGTGAAGAGAGAAGCAGGAAGAGGGCATTGAAGGATGTGTGTTCACACTCGCGGCTGTGTTTTTGTGTGTGTGTGAGAGAGAGAGAAGTCCTGTGATCAGAGGGCTTTGAAGAAGAAAGGCTCGTTTCAATGTATTAGTCTCTGCTGCCGCACGTCATTCTCACAAACACACTTCCAGCCCTGGAGCCATTCCTGTGATATCACACCAATCTAGCTCACCTGCTTGTCCTTGCTCTCCTCTCCCTGGAAACGCTCTTTTTGTGTCCTAGTTAAGCTGTGCTTCACTCCTGCTCGACTCCATAAACTGACACTCCACTACAAACTGATAAAAAGCCGTCCCTGTCAGAGTGCCTCCCAGGCTGAAAGCTTTACTCACTACATCTTCTTTCACAATGAAAATGGTAACTTTGTGTGTAAATGTGTGTGATTTATGAAAACGGAGCTCTGTTTGAGATGAGCCGGTGAGTATTAGCATCAGCGCAGGTGGTGTTGACGGTTGTTCTTCGTCACATCGTGAGTTTGCTGTCAGAGAGGGCTTACTGTCACAGGCTGACAGCTAAAGGTGTTTGTGGTGCGACTTCATCATCACTGAGCTCAGGATCAATAGGATTTGATATGATGACTGCAAGCAATGTACAGACTGAAATAGTGTATCATAATAATGTTTCACAACATTAGCACGTTTTGTGTGTTAAAGCTGCGCTAATCAATATTTTTAGATTGACAATTGTTCAAATAAACACATGTAATGTGAAATTCATCATTCATCACTAAATCTGCAATTTCCTTCAGTTCTATAGAGCGTTTTTAGCTCATTGTTTTGGTTTTCCAACTGAGAAACTTGTCTCTCATTTCCAGCAACAGCAGGCAGCTGTTTTCAGATAAATACACAGTGCTGCCTGCTCAGCACCAAACAGACAGATAAAGTTAGCCACTAGCTGGTGAACATAGTGAAGCATTTAACAGCAGACCAAAACACGGCTAAAAAGATCAATGTGAGTGAATATTAGACTTACATTCGCCGTCAGGTGCTAATGTTGTTCTGTGTTTGTTGGTTGTGTAAATAAGTTTTTCTAACATTCAATTTGATTTGTATAGTGCCAAATCATAACAGAAGTTATCTCAGGGCACTTTTCCCATAGATCAGGTCTAGACCATACTCTAGTTTACTCAGCCATGACCGTGAGTGAGTCAGTGAGACATAACAACAACAACAACAACAACAACAACAACAAGTGTGGGCGTCAGGCAGGACCACATGAGCACAGCGTCGCCGCAGCCACGGTCCAGAGGAGCCTGTCGTCCATAACTAGGGGGTCCACGACCCTGATCCAAAGTAACCTGTAAAACTAGAAAGCATAAAAACTGTTGTTTGTTCACGTTCACCTATATGTCAACTTGCTAAGGTGATAATATGTCAGTGTTGTGTTTACAGCTTGTTACGCTGCTTCCAGGTGACCAAACAAATTGATTAATGGAGCTTTGAATTATTGAATGCAGTCCAGTGTTTATCAGTGAACTCAAATAATACAAATAGCAGAAACGGTTATCTTTCAGTTTTAATCGATCAAATTGTGTTCGACCAGTTATCTGTGGTCAAAATACACTGAAAGTCAAAGCCAGAATTTCATTTGATTTGCAAAACAGCCCCCCTTTGTACTGAAGTTTTGAGAAATTTATAATGTAGTATAAATTCAAGAGGTTGTTATATGTAGCAAAGCAAGCTAGCACAGCTCAGTAAACTGACACAGAGGAAGAATGAGATTGAGAAAGAAAAATACAGAAAATCAGTCAGCCAGTCAAATCCTTCAAACAGAATTTGACAGTTAAGTTGCAGTCAGCAGTGTGTTTGAGCTACAGATCTCTACCTTGCACTCCTCATGCAGTGCATTGTAGGTTAAGTTCAACTTTGGTGAACTCTGATGTGAATTTGCACTTTTGAGCAACTGCAAACCATCTTCACAGTTCTAAACTTTGAGTTAGCAGAGACCATATTAGCTGTGCCACACCATCCAATTTTATACAGTCCTTCTGTTTCATTAACAGTTTTGTCAATAAAATATCAAAGTTCATTGCCCCGTATATGGGATGACAACACTGCACAGAGGAACCAGCCAGTCCAACAAACCTCAGTTTGCCTCCACATTATTTTGATGTTAAATAAAGATTAGTCAAACTACATACTATAAAATATGTATCATAAAATACTGTGATCTGTGATAATGTTAAAACTGGATCATACTTCAGCTGTATGGTGATAATGTTCCCCACTGATATTTTGACTCATCTCTTCCTGTAGGAGATGTATTTTTAGACCAGCTCCACATTTTAATTTGATCAACTAGGAAGAATCTATATTAGTTATTAGGTGCTTCTCTTGATTGTAGCCCTACTATTGATTAATTTTCCCCCTGTTATGATGTGTGTCACTTTGTTCTCCTTTGAGTTACAGTTGAGCCTGGTCACCTCAGGCGTGTTACTGTTTGTCACATTCTTGTTGCCTTTATTGCTCTTCCTCACATTATGTATTTTTATTGCCTCCCTATTACCCTAAACTTTGAATCCACTCCCACAGCTTCTCTCCCTGGCAGCGTATCAACCGAGTAATTATTCACAGAAGAAGTTATTGGAATGTTTTCTGCAGGTATGCTGGGAATTCTTTCTACGAGCTAGAAGGTATTTATCTGAACTCTCTCATGCTGTGAAACCGCCTTTGAAGATTTGCAATTACAGTGAGGACAAACAGGCAGATTCACACACATTTGCAGCCCGATCACACCTACCAACATCTAAAGTTTAACACTGTGGTACAAAACACACATCAATTTATATTAGCAGATATAAATGGAAACTTTTCAGTCCAACTCTGCTTTGTCAGGAGTTGAGGAGCAGGTGGACCCAAATGCAGAGACCAGGAAGCCAGGCAGGATCAAGAGCAGAATATTTAATAAAGCAATCCAAAGAAGCTGAGCCACAGGAACAAGATGCTGAAGTGCAGACAGGAAACTGAACAGGAACCCAAAAGAACAAAAACACAAAGAGTCCAAAATCATGAGACCATGACATGCTTAAATTTGCAGATGTATTTGGATTTTTTAGCAGGAACGCCATCCTGCCCTGACATTTTGTCAACAGCTAAGTTACCTGGCCGCCTGGGTGGGAGAGCAGTTGCGCACACGCCCCTGTGTAGATTGTGTTTCATAGACAATCTGGCAACCTGGGTAACGCCAGACAAACATACAAAACTTAGGGATCCATGTATGACGATTATTCATAAAGTTAAAGTTTGAGGGCCATGCAAATTACAGTAGTTTCCCGGGAGAAACAACAAAATTGGAGGGTGCTGGGAGATGGCTTTGAAATATGGGAGAAACCCGGGAATAATGGGAGCGTTCGAAGGTCTGAGCCTGACGAACAGGCAAAGGCAGGTGGTGTGAATGGCTGACCTGCAGACAAGCACAGACCATGAGAGATGAGCACCCTCCGACAAACACGAAACACGAAATTAAACAAATTTGTGGGTCTGCAGACCTTTGTTGCATGTCATACCGCTCTCTCTACTCTGTCTCCTGTCTCTCAATAAAGGAAAAAGATACCAAAAAATGTTAATTATTTAAATCATGTACAACCAACTGACAGCTTCACTTTTGGGGCAACTGGGAGTGTGAAGCCCCAGGGTTTGGGCGTTTGATAATCCATCCAGCCATGTTTGTCAGGATCAATAAGTCCTCCAAATAAAACACTCCAGCACTCCAGAATGAGCGTTTTCTGATCTGACGCCCCTATCAGCAGGACGACATCGTTTGTCTTAACTTTCCAAAATTGTTACTAATGTCTGTTGAAAATTAATAATATTTTATGATGTGACAACGCTATGATGAAGGCCTGGTTAGATTTAGGTACAAAAATGTCTTGGTTAGATTTAGGGGAAGATCAAGGTTAAAATTACTACTTACTTACAGTAAGGAGACCTTTGTTGTCACGGTTACAATAAAAACTACGTGGTTGATTTGCGATTGGAAATTAGAAGCAAACCGTTATCTCCAACCTGACGTTTTGTTGACCCATCTATCCACCCCAACCTCCTCCCTACATGGACTTGATGCAATATAATAATGTGATGTCCTTCTTTGCTCCCATCATAACTCACACAGCCACTAGAGAGCTTCTGTCACTTCTCGGGAGGACATTCTCGTCAGGAAATGTAGGTAAATTTGATTTGTCTGGAGGATGATGGATCTCAGTGGAGAACTGAATTTTGATAGATACACTTGTGTTAAACTGTGATGAGGTTCTGTGATGATATCAGTAACTAACACGGTTGGTAGAGGGAGAACTCACACGGCTTATTATCTTTAATTTACACCTCCTTTTCAATCTTGTTACACATAACGCAGCTGCTCTTTCTGCAAGCACATACTGTACCACCGCAGGTCTTTGTTTAACACAGGAACAAGTTTCAGTCAGCTCAGAGGAGTCATCATTAGTTCATTGTGTGTAACATGATGACATAGCTCTTTTGATGAACCCAATGGCCTGGTTAGTGGCTTTGGAGAATAGTGGTAAACTCATAGCCATGGACGTTTGTCCTCACATATATGAGGTAACATCATTGATTGTTCTGGGTGACTATTGTATCAATGAGAGAAGTCAATGTTCTTGCTGTTCTGGCATGTCGATTGTAATGAGGCCAGGAAGATCTATACATCAAAAACTGAAAAAAAAGACCTTTGCCACGTTTCTTCTAGTCTTTGCCACCCTGATTTGAGTCCATGTTATTAAAATTGTAATATGAATCATTCCATTGAAATGAATCCCACCCATTTGTCCGTCTAAGCAGGTTAAAACAAATGTTAAGAATCCGGTGACGGCTATTTGTCACAGGTCTGCCATTGTGACCACAAAAAGAGGTTCCTCTGTCATTGGATAATGGGAAGCTCTGATGGTTTTCACAGCTATGAACTCATGCAGTGTTAACTGAGGGCTTTGGAATGTGTGAAACTTGCAGAATGTGTGTTTCGCTGCGTCTGTGAATGGCCTGGGACGTGTGAACAGCATTTTTTCACTTAATAATGCCATTGTTTTCCTTCTGGTGTTACGCATTTCAGCCCTGGGTTATTTAATGTTTGCAAATAACTTTAGTGTGCAGGTTTTAACCAATATGGAAAACTAGATGTCCGGGGAGCGTCACTTTATGAGAAATTGGCAGCTATTTTGTGAGCTATTAAAGGATCCCAAAGGTCCAGCAACGTTAGGGTTTCTCTGAGAGTTGTGTTGCAGATAGTGACAGAGAGGGAATTTAAGTTTAAAGGATTTTATTAAGGGATTTTTCCAACATGAACATGCCAGAATGTAACTTGTTTTACTGCATGAGACTGGTTTTTATGTCTCTCCAAACAAGCTCAACAGGAGTAGAGAGCAGACTGTTTGTCCCCTTCAGAATGTCTCTGAGCTTAAAAACAGCATAAACAAATCAGAACAGAGCAAAGTTTTTAGGTCACGGAAACTTCTTCTTTGAAAGTCATTGTCAACAAGTTTCACATCAAGGCCAGATTAAAATTAAAAATAATTTATTTTAATATTTTAAACATTAGTGTTCTGTGTAGCAACCACCAGCCATCGGGCACTCAAAATCAGCTAAAAACCTGACAGTAAAATGTCAAATGCTATATAAGATGCTTTTTAAAAAGGCTGTTTACCTGTGAAAACACAGTATATTCAATTGTGGCTGAATACTACTGTTAACCATACAAACATAAAAGTCACAAACTCAACATAAATACAGCTCAATTACAGAGAAAGTTAGAAATGACAGAACTTTGCCTTCTTAGCTTTACAGCCACACAGCACCTGACTTTGTCTGAGCAGCCTTAATGTCATCATTTTATAAAAGGTGTGTTTCTTTTTTCCAACACTGAAACAAGAGAGTCTGAAATGATTAGAGGTCTTCATAGGTCCAATAGTTTTGATCCGTTCCAAAACTGAACCATGGAAAAGCTACCCAGACTCAATGTGTTAAGACTGTCTTTTTTTAAGTGACCTGAGGGCATTTAGACCGGATTCAAATAGACAAGAGAATTCAAAATGCAGTCAACCCACATAGAGAGAAAACACCAACTTCTGCAGCAACATGATGCTCCACCAGTCACCAGTGAGGGTTCAAGAGAGCAGCGATACACGCCTGCACTTCACAGTTCACACTCTCCTTCTGCTGTCAGACACCACATTTGTCCTGTGATGATTATGACGCACCACTTGATCAGAGCTTATAGAGATTCACTCGGTTATTGGTTATATTGACATTCAGACCTGAAACCAGCAGCACCATAAGGGGGACCCTACCCAACCAGACTGAAATGAATATGATTTGGACTAGTTAGGACAGACGGCCTAACTAGCAAGCGGCAGCTAACACGGCTTGAGGCTGAACTACCTTCAAGTGCCACCGACAGCCGCTAGATGCTCCAACTGACTCCCGTTCAAAAAGCGTCAACTTCTCAACCGCTAAATTCAGGCCCTCTGTGTGCTGGTGGTCATTTTGGAAATTATTGCTCCGTTAATAAGATTTGAAGACTGGCCGGGTTTCCAGAGTGTGAAAGGCAACACCCGGCACTCCTTAGCTGGAAGGTCCTGGCTATGGTCCTAGGTTGGGTTTTTTTGACTAGGAAATGTACAGACCTGTGAGGACCTCCATAGAGACAGAAGGAGAGAAAAAAGTGCACTTAAAATGTTTCAGTTCTGTCTGCTCCATCTGCTCTCTGTAACACACACTCTCCTCCTGCATGCTGACGCTAATTCACCTGATGACAGACGTGTTGACAGATATTTCACAGCCAACACACACTGTCTGTCTGTCTGTCCAGCTCAGCACACTGAGCAGGACATTCCAGGAGTCCAGCTGATCAGCCATTTGTGTTTTATCAATAAAACACTCAGAGACACACACACACACACACACCATGATTACTGTCTTACCTGTTCTTCATCAACTTCTTTCATTCTAAAATACCTATCAACCTCTCCTGTCTCCACCCAGTCACTTTCTCTCTCTCTCTCTCACACTCACACACACACACACACACACACACACACACCAGCACACACACAGAGCTCAAGGGTTAATGTCCCCCCAAGGGGCCACAGCAGCCTAACCTTTGACCTTTCCCAGGATTCTACTCTGCTACCAGCCTCTGGACTACATTTTATGCTTCATAACTGTCCTCAACTGTCTTTCATCTCACGCACTCGTTGGAGAACATAAACATCTAAGCATTCGTAGCGGTGCATTTTTCCCCGGTGCAGGACAAGACCTGTGTTCATGTTTGTAAGTTAGATATGAGGTTTTTTTCTCAAAGGAGGACACAGGACAAGTGATTTACACAGCAGGTATGATGTAGCAGGCAAAAAAAGACTTTAATGCTGCTGAGCAGAAGTATATGTAACCAGTGCAATAAGATCTTGATTTGTTTGATCACCAATACTGGTAAGAAATGAAAGGGTTAGAGCCACATCGGCCAAACACCGGGTACATCACACATTCAAAGACTCTCACGCACTCTTTGGTCTGTTGTGCAGATGAACAGTGTGACAACATGTTGCAGACCTGCTTTGGACGCATATGCTTGGCTGTGGAGTAACTGGGATGGCATGTGAGCGTGCTGCTGTTTCTCATGTATGTGAAGGACGTCTATGTGAGCACATTTGACTTGGATGGTTTTTATCTCAGTAAGGAGCTGCAGCACAGGCTGTTAAAGCACATTCTTTGTGCTGGACAGAAAAGCCTGCATGTGAATATACAGTCAGTTGTCAGTGTATTAGGTCGTCCTAGCTAAGACTAGTGCAGTGTTATACAACGGCCTTGCAATAAATCCTTATGATGTTCATTTTTTGTTTAAACAGTTTCAGAGAGGTGTTGAGTCAACCTTATGGTCATTTTGGAGATTGCTGTTTCTCTTGCAGTTGAATTATATTGAGCTATTTCCAAAATTGTGTCTAAGCTCATTGATATAAATGAGTTGAAAGATAAACACCTTTTTAAAACAGTTTAAACAAAAACTGAACATTATAACCATTTATCACAGAGCTGCTGTATTACACATTCTACATTAGTTTACCTAGGTGTACTTAACTAATTATATTATTACTGTATTGGCCCAAATATAAGACAACCCCATTTTGGAAAAAGACTTTTGGAAGATACAACACACCTTCACACCTGTCGGGAATGTTTCCCTAAAATACTATTAATCCAAAGAGAAGAGAGTCCTCATCCTGGAAGCCTTTTCTCTCGTGAAAGTTTCGTTTTTTGAGCTCATCTGTGACAGCTTGTATTTTTTGCTGCTTGACAGATGATTCAGCCCTCGTTTTGGACTCGTTTCCACTCACATTACACGAGCCTTCAGGAACTCCTGAAGGTTAAACTGAGCTAACCAAACATTTCCAGAGCTGACTGACTCTAACAGACTCACTATAAATGAACTGGAAGACACTTACTAGCCTCGCAACATCAAGGCTACAAACAACCTATATGCAATCATGCCTCGTCTACAGTAAAGCTATATATGAGCTAAAGCATGTTTGCGACCATGTATGGGCTTTCTTATTATGTCCATTTGTACATTTTTTTATATGTTGATATGATGATATGCTGCAAAAAAGAAGCAGGAAAAAAGCACTTCCAGTTCTGCTGATACAGCTAACTGAAGATCAGAGGAGACTATTTTTAATGGGTATAAAATGAGGATATGTGTGTGTTGGTGTGTGCATGTGCACTAATGTGTATATCCCTGTGTGCGCCTGCCGGTGTCTCAGCCAAGCTGCTAATGATCCACTAGTCATAAGGCCTTTAAGGCAAACCCAGGAGGCCCAACAGGCAGCCCACAGAGCAGAAAATATAACCACACCGCCCAATAAAAACATCACATCTCCATAAAGTTAGCTGTTGAGAAAATACCTCTCTTTTCTGCAGTTTTTTACTGGTGTGATTTAAAAATATAAAATCATACAGTTCCAACAGATTTCTTGAATCTTGTTCAGGTCATGTGAAGGTAAAGGACAAGGCAGACTTTCAACTGGGCCGTAATGTAATAACATACTGAGGGAGGGAAAATTATTAGCTGGAACTGAACTACAGTCCTTTATGGTGAATGGACTTACGTATATGCACTGATATAGCAACACAAAGCGCTTTATAATTTTTCTTTGCCTCTCATTCACCCATTTATACACACACTCACACACCAATGGTGGCAGAGCTGCCATGCAAGGCGTTGGCCATCGAGAGCAACTTGGGGTTCAGTATCTTGCTCAAGGGCACTTCGACTCATGGACGGGAAGAGCCGTGGATCGAACCGCCAACCCTGTGGTTAGTCTACTTCCTGAGCCACAGCTGCTGCTTTATCAAGGGAGCAGAATCATATAGAGATATGGACATTAAGAATTAAGAATTTAGCATCAAACTGAATTAGCAGCATGTTCCACCTTATTCCAAAGAATCATTACAATATGAATCAATAGTCATTTATATACATTGTAAGTTGAAAGAGTGCAATTTTCATATCACAAGAGCAGTGATTTTAATTATAACTTGCATAATAAAACAGTGCTAACAAATATTAGCTGGCAAACAGAAATTTCACCAGCTGTAACTGTTAATCAGCTGTTGCTAACTAACGTTTATTCTGTGAGGTAGCCGAGCAAAACAAAAGAAACTGGGACTGAAGTAGTTCTCTGGGTGCTGGTGTCTGTGTTTAAGTTTGGATGTGGATGGTTTCGCTGAAGAAGCTCCTGCTAAATGATTTTGGTAGTCGCCTCATGGTAGTTTTATACTACGTCTACATTAAGCCGGTTAAATTCTAAAACCACACAAAAGTTGTGATCTATAAAAATAAAACTTGACAGGAGAATGTGCGCACCTGTACGTGAACTCTGACCCTCGCGGAGACAGGAGAAACTGGCATTGGCAGATGTTGAGGTGGTGAATTGAAGCCAGATTGTATAATAATTCCTCACACATTTGATTTTACTTCATATCAAACATTAATTATAGATCCACATTATCATGAACATTCAAACCAGCAGTGCTATCTGTAGTGAGCCATAACTGTTCCATAAGCACCTTTCAAATTGAAAAGATATAAGCCAACTTAAATCTTAAATCAAAGTCCGATCAACATTTCATCAGCGCTGTCTCACCTGCAGCGCCGAGGAGAGGGTCAGTTGTTGGGCAGCACAGCAGCTGCTGAAATGAAAGATGTCAGGATGTGGCAGGTGGCAGGATTCTGGACAGTCTGGCTTGTCTTTCCCCGATATTAAGCATGAATATACTGACTCCTTTTCACCTCAACCAACCAACTAACTGGTGAACTTATCATCATCGGTTGTAGAAATCCAAGATGACATCAAATAACTTTAAAGAACAGATATATTTTGTAATAATATCTTCTAACACTGTGCATATATCACTAAGTATGATTCTAGCTTTCATATAGTTTTTGTGTGTAAAATCGCTGCAGTAAACATATGACTGTCACTGGAGACACACACACCTGCGTGTAGAGGGCTGGATATGAGGCTGATCCATGTGCGCACATTTCCAGGTGGACTGTGATTTATAAAGGGAAAAATATGTGCATTCATGCGTACGCACGGTTTTATAAATCTGATTATATGTTTTATAAATCTGATTATTTTTTGGTGCAAGCCATTTTCAGTTTTTGTGCGTACGTACACTTTTAGTATGGATCCTACGCACTGTTTTAAAATGCTGTTTTAGTCTGGACGGAGGGCCAAAACAGAGAGAAAAAGATACGTTTACGAAGTTGGCCAGCATAGTGTGGTCATGGTCTTTGACAGGTAGCTAGCAGCTAGCTCGGTTGTTGTTGTTGAGAGTAGAGGGCAAACAGCTGGTGGACAGTTGCTTAAATCTCCTGTTAAACTTTTAGGCACATCATATGATCTTTTCAAATCTCTGAATCAAGATCTCTGGGATTCAGAGCTGTGAAGCAGCGTGCAACCTGTCAGTGTGTGAAGCTAACATTAAGAATGGTGCACAGCTTTCAACTGTAACATTAGGGGTCATCAGTCCAAAATCACACATTGTCAGACTTGGTTTAGTTTAGCTTTATTCTGTCATAAACGTGTCCATAACCAGCACTTTGTCATTATTACCACAGCTGGCCAAATATGCAGCTGTTATCAATAGATATATTTCCACTTTACATGATTATATTTGAACGTTATTGATTGATTAGTAACTAATCTTAATTTAACTGGGCTATTAGTCAATTTTTGCTTGCAAGTTGACTTTTCTCTGGTTGGTTTAAACCCTGCAAGGTCCTCAACAACAAATAACTGCACCATTTTAACCTTTTACGTCACATAGAAACATCATCACCACAAATACATCCTGGAGTCTAATGTATAGAAAATAACTGCAATTTAAATCACAATACTGTTCAGAAAAATTGAAATAACATGTTTTTATCCAATTTTTTTGCCCTGATTGCGGTCTTTCAGCTGGGCGGATTCGGCTAATTCCTGGAAAGAGCACTTTCTAGCAGGAAACACATTAATGTTCCTATCTAGATGACATACATTTGAGAAAGTGACCTTTGTGGGGAAAAAGAACAGAAAGGCTGCACCTTCACTAATAATATTCTAATAAGCCTTTCTGCAATGCAACTCAATTTACCTTCAACTCATTTCACTTGTGATGGATGTACATTTCTATTATGTACTCTGAACCCATCACATTGTGACATCAAACGGTTTCACATTAAGGCTTGTGGGGGCGTCCAAAGAGGAATCTGTCAGGAAAAAAAAGGTAAAAAACAGAAGAAGGAGAGACAAAAAAAAACAGCAGTAAGGAATGCAGTGAGGAGATGTCAAGAAACAGAGAGCAGAGGCAGGGAAATGACAGTGTGAGAGACAGTAAAAGTTAAAAAAAAAAATCAGTTTCTCATGAACCCATTTTCTTCTGCACTGAGTGGTTGTCCAGTTGTGCACACACTATACGCCTCCTCTGGCTAACTACCTGACAAAACAGAGAAGTACCACAGAGTGCAGGTGGCCTGTGAGCACTGAGACATCAAAAAGCCAACCTGGTGAATCCGCTACTGTTTGAGAGGTCCTGAAAGCACTGCTTTCCTCTGAGCCACAGCACCAGGCCTGTCAAGTGGCACTGCCAAAGAGAAACCGTGAAAGGGAAGATAGCATTCAGGGGAGAAGACATGAGAAACAAATGGCGGAGGCGGCGTGTGTGAAATTGCAGGATACGTGGACTCCAGCAGGGAGAGAGTGAAAGCCATTAGAAGAATAACTCAACTCAACATTGACATGGGAAATTTTCTAAAACATTTTCACAAAGGTGCGGTGCAAAAACATCACGTCAATGAACACTTGGCACCAAAATATCACCAAGAAAAGACAAAGATTAGCACAAGAATAACACAAAGGTTGTGTTATTGCTAGATTGTAGGCAACAGCAGCAAGCTCAGAGATGAAAGCATCATCAGTTTTATGGCTGTAACACTTGTTGTACCCAACAAGAACCCTTTGCTCTGAAATTTCAAAGCTAAATAGCGTCCCCACCACCACCAAAGCAGCTAAAGTGCATGTCTGTAATGAACAAATGTTGAACTTTTAAAGTAACTGGTTTGCCTAAGTAAACAAGAGAATAGGGGTTCTTTTCCCTCTTCTTGACATTTCATTGCCCTCACGCCCTATCCTCTTTCACAATGTTGTTTTCTCTCTTGAGTGAAAAATAAGACACTTTGAAATGTCAAATTTAATGCAGGAACACAAGTTATAAATTACTGTTTGCTTTGTCATCCTCATTGTTCTCAGAGAACGCCCTGATTAGATCACGAGAGACTTTCAACCGCAGCCGTTTTGCACATTTTGTCTGGTGTGGTTGACAGCAGTGGAATGTTTCAACCTCTTTGATTTCATTAAACTGCGGAAATAGCGATGCCAAGCTTCATGTGGAGGGAATTCAATTCAGTTCAATTCAATTCAAATAACCTTATTTGTCTCTGAGGTGTAATTGCAGAGGCACGTAGAGTAGTACAACGCGTAGAGTACCGAAGTTTAAGTCACTGATATCTGTACTTATTCTTCTCACTGTTATCTGTGAAAGTAAATTGAGCATTGATCAAGTTAAGTCCTCAATGGAGGGTTTGTGAAGAAATATGGTTGGCATTCATCTTAGAAGGGAGTCCGACCAGGGAAAAATGTAAGTCTTTATCAAGCATTGCCTCCTAATGCCTGTCAAAGTGCAGTGTGTGATCTTACCACTGGCTCTAAATCGGAGTCAGCTAGTGGGCATCAAATTGGCCCACAACGTCCTCCCAACACACTTGCACACAACTTCACACTGAGCCTGCATGTGTTTGTGTTTAGGAACCTATAAGACAACCATGGGCTTGTCCGTAAGAGTTTTGTGTGTTCAGATCAGAGTAAGCAGTGCTTCCCCTCCTCTTCCTCTGTCAGTTCAGGAGAAACAAGATGTTTCAGGCGGTTTGAAAAGAGAAACGGTTGTGTTACACGCACTTACTGGACTCATTCATGCTCAGACTCTCCTAGAAGACCCTTTGGCCTCTTTTATGAAAAGGTTCATGAGTAGAATCACAGTATGTGTGCAACTGAATCCAAGCCAAAGATATAGTCTCCGATTTTAATTCATTTTTTCAGATTCTCAGCAACATGTAAGAAAGTGAAAGTTATTTCATTTGTTATTCATAGCAGAAAACCTTCAGAAATGATTTTACTGCTGCAACTTTTTGCTATGCAAGCCTGAACTAAACATTTAAATTTAAATAAGGATGTTTGTCACTTACACTGTAATGGCCGAAACAGTATTTTATTTACACATTTTCACAAAGTTAAAGATGAATAACTAGGCTATTTTCAAGCTTTGAACTGAATTTTGTGAAGTGGCAAGCGAGGCAAATACTTACTTGTTGGGAGCACCACCCATCTGTAGGAAATGGCATAATCAATGAGCTACCATAGACTGTATATAAAGCTGGATGTAGTGGGGTGTGACGCCCCCCCATTGGTTTCATTGGAGCCAGTTTGAAGCCCAGAGTTGCACCTTATGGTCGGTGCCACCTTTTCGGTTTGGAGCCAGGATCTTAGCCCTGCTACCTGGACTGAATGCTAAGTTACTGTGAACACCGAGCGCTGTACACTAATACGCTAATGTACGCTAATGTTACCTACTTTAGCTAAATTGTGTTAACAGGGCAAGTATCTTAATCAAGTAACAGTAAACTTACAGAAATATTGCGACAATAGTCCAACTCAGTGTGAGTCCCGGATCTTATTTATCCAAAATGACCACCAGCACACTTATATAGGGCCCAAATTTAGCAACTGAGACCATAATGACTTGAAAAAAAGGATTGACTTAGTATTTCTAGCAAGAAGTTGATGCTTTTTGAATGTACTTCCATATTGTCTTCAGCCTCAAGTTGTGCTAGTTGCTGCTTGGGAGCTACACAGACTCTCTCGAGAGCCCATCATGTGCAAATCCGGCAACAGGAGCCTTGGTCAGTGAGCAAACAAAAAAAGGACAACTCTGACAGAGCTGCAGAGCTGTGGTTGAAATTGTGATCTGGACTGTATGGCAGAGCGACCAGATGGAAGCCATTCCTGAAAAAAAAGACACATGGCAGAGTGCCTTGATTCTGCAAAATGGCATGTGAAAGGCTCTGAGAGCAGGAGGCAAAAGATTCAGTGGTCAGATTAAACAAGACTCTTGAAATAAAGTGCAAAGTGCCATGTTGGTCACTGAAAACAGTCCTGAAAAGTTTCTAGTTCTTCCTGTTTGCTAAAACGTTTGCTAAAAACTACAGTGCCCAGCTGTTTTAGGAAATAATGAAATGTTTCCAATGGGAACCTTGTAAATGTTCAAAGGTGGCAGTATGACAACTCTACTAATGGATTACTGTTGTATTCAGTTTAATTGTTCTGGTTAATCACTGATCCACTTTGTTTGAACATGTTGGTACAGCTGTTATCTAGGTTAACATGTGGAACAGGCAGTCTTAGCAGCTGTTGTTGGACTGTTTCTGGATACTAATTAACATGGCACATATTTTCTACTTCCTTTCAATTGATTATCAATACAAGACTTGAAGTAAATAAAAAAGTTTAATATCTTTTGTATGGAAAAAAAAGTTTGTATTTTAAAGTTTTGAAGATGCTTAAAATGTCAAAGAAAAACTGAAAACTAAAACTCAAATGATTTTTAAAGTTTTTCCAGAGAGTAAAACTGTAAATAAAACCTGAAAATCTTCAACCAAACAAATCTTAAAGCTACTATAACCAATATTTTTCATAATAATAATGTATCAAATGACTGTTATGTCAGAGACGTGGCTCGTAGTGATGAACCTACAGAGAATTATCAGTGACTCTGCAGCTCCCCTCGGCTTTACAGAGATTTATAGTGAGTTTCAGCTCATTGTTTATCTGTCCGGCTGCAACTTTACTGTTTTGGTTCACTCTCAGCGCTCTCATAGCGTTGCTTTCAGCCGCAGCAGGCAGCTGTTTTCAGAGAAAAAGCTCTAAAAACCCACTGTACACTACCTGCAAACAGACACAGTTAGCTGTAGACTAGCTGGTGAACATAGTGGAGCATTTAGCAGCTAAAGAGCCAGATATTTCCCCTGAGAGCAAAAACAGAGCTAAAAGAGAGTGAATATTGGACTAGTGGACAGAAACACGACACCAAATGAATGATAATGTTGCTCCGTAACTGCTGGATGTGGAAATAAGCAACTGTTTGCTAACAAGTTCAACATATCAACTTAAAAGGTTGTGTTCACTACCACTGAAAAAAGTAGCCAAAAAAGCAGATTTAAGTATGTCTCTACGACATTAAATATTCATGGCTAAATAAGCAATGCTCAAGTTTCAGAAAAAACACCCTTGGGTTAGGCAAGCAATGATAACTTCAAGCTGAGCTGTGTGTTCTGTTCTGTTCTGTGTGTGTAGGTGTGACTGTGCATTGTAATTTTAATCAAAAAAAAGCTACTCCAGCCAGAGTTTACCCAAACTCTCAGCTAGGGCGAGAGGAGGAACAGGTGGAGATGTTGAAACTGTTCTAACTACAGCACAACACAACTCTCTCTCTCTTTTTTTAAGAATTTCTTTCTTTTTTTTTTTGGAAAAAACATATCAGACATGTTATTATTCAAAGCAGAGTCTTTTTATATGTCTTTAAACATATGTGTGGGGGATGTTTAAGGTTAGGGTTGACTTGTTCCTCAAAGTTTTTGTGGCTTTGTAACAATGACGCACTCTTTTGTCTTTGCTTCTGACAGACCGTCTGTCTGACAGTTTGATATTTTGGGAAATATGCCTATTTTCTTTCTTTTCTTTTCCCTCACGTCTGAGACACAGACATGAGATTTTCCAGAGTCAAAGGTGACATTTTTAAATGTCTTATTCTGTCTGACCAACAAAGATCCAAAAATAATCAGTTTACTATGATGAATGAAAATAAAGCTTTAAATCATCACATTTTAGAAGCTGAAACCAGCAACCAACCAATTTTTTGTCATATTATCTTTAAAAATCAATTATCAAAATAGTTGCTGTTTTTGTCAGTCGACTGATCAGCTAATTGTTGCAGCTCCAGTCTTTTTTACTTGTTTGTTGATCAGATATTGACAGATTTAAATCATTACTATGCCAATTTTAGACTGTATTTCATTGAGAATAAGTTTAGATAACATTTAATGTTTGACACCTTCAGTTCTTTTCTACCAAAGTAAGGTATGGTTATAGTATTGGTACCAAAACTCAAGTCTCATCAGTATAAAGAAATCCAAACGATACCAGCAGCCCCATTTTTGAATTGTGATGTAATGAGCCTGAAACGTCTATCAACAAAACTTATTCAGAAAATGTGTGTTTTTGTGAAATAATATGTGAAATTTCCATATCATTATCTTCTTTCTAATTCCATCCATCATAACGTATGTAAATAACAACCCATAATTCCCTCACTTCCTCTTCCCCCCAGGCCTTATTCTCGCTCCCTTTATCACACACTTTCAGTCTGACTCTCTCTTGCTCTTTCACTGTTACTGTCAAATCCTCCAGTCTCTTTCTTTTTTTCACTTCAGTTCACTGATCACTCTTTCACTCATCCCGTTTTCTGGCTCTCGTCTCTAATTCACTGACCCACCCACTCGCTGGACTCTCTCCTCATTCGCTTCCAATCGTCTGCTCCTCTGTCCTCATTGGTACTCTACTAAACCCAACGCCCTCCCTCCTCATCGCTCTCTCTCTCTCTCTCTCTCTGTTTCTCTCCTCCTGATTCCCTCCATCCCCTATCATCAGGGGAGAGCTGAGCGGATTTGGGTTTAGTTGCCAGTCATTGGTGTTCACTGCAGTCTGCTGAAGTGACTCTTGTACCCCATATTGCATATACGGGCATCAGTGTGTGTGTGTGTGTGTGTGTGTGTGACTAAAATTGTGCCCACATGTAACTGAGTGTGTGTGTGTGTGTGTTACTTTTGAGTGTATTTGTGCGTGCACATGTGGGAGTTTTTTATAGTGTACATGCATCAGCTCATGTGCATGTTTGCTTTTTCAGATGGAGCTTTTGGCAATCCGTTACGTCCTTCCTGTCTGAAGTCAGTGTATAAGAAGTGGGCCATGTTTCCAGGATGGAAGCAGTACTGTAAATACTGGAATCCAGGGTGGGCCTTGACATCTGTACTCACCCATTCCCAGGCTTATGAACCTCAAATAAGACAGAAACAACAAGAAAAACAAACAAAACCTTCTTTTGGCTTAAACACAACATGCCAAAAGTTCCCTGCAAAATCTACAAATTTCAAGTTGCAATTTGGAAAATGTGTTTTCCAGTTAAATTATGGGATTGTTGATATTGGAATTATTCTTTGTCAGGGTCTCTGCACAGTTCTAACCCTGTATCACTCCTGCAACTCTGATCTGTGCAGATCTGAGACATTTCAGTCACAGATTTAGGTTCAGGGTGTATGTAGAAAATAGAGAAACCGGAAGATGCATAAATGAGATGATAAAACTACTATAACTTGCAATATAGCTTCCAGTCACCAGTGGCAGCACTCCAGCCGGTCAGAGAGGAAGGAGTCCTGCAACATTCATGATTTTACTTTGTTTGTATTGACTTTCTATCTAAATGATCTGGGGGTGTGGAGTTAGAAAGAAGCGAGGTTACCAGACTTCTGTAGCTGCTCTTTATCTCTGCTGGAGGCTGCAGCTCCAGACTAGTGTGCAGTCAACCTTCATGTCTGTCCTTGACTGGAGATATTCTGTATCGTCATGCTGCCCCATCGTCAGCAGTTAAACCCAGTGTATCATAGTGCATTACGCTTTATCACTAATGACAGATTTAGTACTCATCATTGACGTCTGTATCACAAGGTTGGTTGGACTTACTTACAGACAAGAAGAAAAAAAAACATCTCATGATATTCATCTATAAAGCTCTACTGCTGAAGCTTCCAAACTACCTTCACATCTCCTCTCATTTAAATCTAGTAACTACAGCACACGGTCCAGTAACTACTTAACCTCAGTTATCCCTCAGGTACGCACTAATGTTTCAGGTACTATGCAGCTTTTAAATGGAATGAACTGCAAACTGCCCTCAAATTTGAGTCTTACATTCCTCCTGGAGGTTTTAAAGCTTTATTATCTGATGGGTTTTT
Organism: Scomberomorus guttatus; assembly: GCA_038419695.1. Classification (NCBI taxonomy): domain Eukaryota; kingdom Metazoa; phylum Chordata; class Actinopteri; order Scombriformes; family Scombridae; genus Scomberomorus; species Scomberomorus guttatus. Next base: position 29,844,881 of record CM076456.1, read on the forward strand.
TTTATTTGTGTAACTGTTTTTATTCATTTCTTCTTTACTGTGTAGTTGTGTTATTTCTGTCCACTGATTGTGTTCTTGTCTTATGAATGTTTCTTGTTCTCAGGTCTCTCTTGGAAAGAGATCTCAATTTCAATGAGACTTCCTGACTAAATACAGATTAAAAAATAAATAAATAAACATTAGCTGCTACTAGCATAACACACCCCACTCTGTACAGTCAAGCTGCATCAATTTTTATCCTTTTTTTTTAAATGTACATTGTGACTTCGATAGGTTTATAGCAATGCTAAATCAGTGGAGTACTCTTTTAATGGAAGACACTTTTCTCTATCAGAATAAATCATGTTTTAGTTACTTTACAGCTGCCTGAAATATTGTTATTCCAGTATTTCTCAGCTTTTAGGTCACTAGGAAGGTTTCCTACAACCCAGTGAGTTTGTATTTTCAACATTCTTCCCATACAAACTTTTAATGAGCAGATCTGTGACTGATATGTTGGAGTTCTGTTAGAGATATCATGATATGATATCAATATGTAGTATACAGTTCTGGGTCAGGGATAATTGGTTCTTGCACTGGCATTCGTTCACACAGCCCAAACCTCCACAACTAAGCAATTACGAGTGGCCTCTCAATGTTTGGCTCCTGGTTTGTGAGACCAGCAGTCGTAATCAAATGGTTACACAGAACAATATCCTTTTGTCACAGTCTTTGATATTGAGCTTTAGGGGTCTGCTGGTGTTTCTGATTCTTTCAGCCACATCTCATGGCCTCAGCTTATGGGGTTGCTCAGTTGTCATAGAGATGGTTTCATTTTTATCACATGATAAGTGTGGAATTTCAGTCATTTAATAAAAGGGTTCTTGATATTGGCCTGACAAAGTAATACCAACTCAAGGTTACTTTGCTTTTCCCAGTGCTTTCAGTTGTATAACATGGTCGTCATCACTGGATGGAGTGTCGTACCACAGTTGCTCTTCCATCCATATCACCTTTAGTCCAATTTGGCTTAAAAGATAAGATCAAAGTTCATTATTGACCTAATTGACCTAATAATAGTTTGACAAAATAATCTCAACTTGGTGTACAAACCAGAGCCCTCAGACTTATCACACCTCTTTAAGCAAGTGGACCATCTATTAAATGGACTTTGGGTTGAGACTAACTTGTTAAATCAGTATTTCCAAGGTCAAGAATGAACTTTGATGCAAAATTTGAGGGTATACCCAGTTTTACACAAACCCTCCTGGTGGTTTTGTGGTCTGCTTGCTGTAGGTTTGTCCACAGCACAAATAACAGCACAACTGGAACTCCTGCACGGACAAGAGCGAGAGTTATAGACACATCAACAGCACTGCAGAGCACAAGGGTGGAAGCCATGCTGAGCCTTTAAGGGCTAAAAAGTTAGCAAAGCCTAGTTATTCCAAACTATTCCTTCAGGGGAATGTGCAGTAAAGAGCAATAGTAGTTCACCAGGCATGCTGGATGAAAAAAGTCCAAACAGTTAATTAGAATAAAATGTAGACGATGAAGATACAGGGTTTCTGCAGGATTCCCAGGGATCCTGCTCAGACATAAACATTTTAGAGAATTTCCACCATGCAAAATACCGTAACAGCAGCGATGTTCCCTTGAGCTACTGTTAAAGGCACAGCAGCAGCACACAGGGATCTGTTCTTGTCTACAGTACATATCACAGCACAGGCATTCACACAACACTCATTCATATTTAAACAGCTCATTGCCTCATGATTCTCCCCCTTTCGCAGTGGAACGTCCACATCTGAAGTCAGTTTTTCTCTTTAAGTTCAGCAAAAGCACAGCACAAAATTGTCAGTAGTGGATTTAGACGAGATACAGAAGGTGATTTTATCAAAACTCTGCTAAAGAATTCTGAAATACAGCGCAGGATGCAGTGCATCCACACAGGCTGGCACACCCATAAAGTATGCTCTTTGACCCCTCTCTATGATACATCAAAAAGAAACAGATTGTATCTCTGTGCTTGTGCCCTGCTGGAGAAAACACAGCAGCTCCATCTATATTTTAAAGGCTAAAAAGTTAGCAAAACAGGGCATTAGCAGAAATGATGCTTTTTAGGGAGGCCTCAAGTGTCGTACAACTTTAAAAGCCTTGTATAATTAAGAGCCACTCAGTGATTCACACGATGGCTCGCTTGACTACCACTAATTGCAAGCATTTCCAGGTCCTGTGCATGATGTTTGGGAAGGGAGAGATAGGGTGAAAGAGATGGATCGAGTGAGAGATGCAGAGAGTGAAGGGAGCCTGACAGATATTACCAAAATCACTTTGCCGTCACAGATAAGTATCTGGAGAATGGGAGAAGTAATAGAGGTTTTTACTGCAAAGCACCTCTTGTAAAATCCGGTTAATGTGAGCCAGAGATTATTTGCAGAGAGGTTGGTGGACTCCTGTGCAAAATGTTTTGGTCACGCTTTACATTAAGTAGGGTTCTGAGCGCTCGGGAGATACTGAGCAGCTCTGTGGAGTTAAGTAAGTGCTGTGCGATTGCATGAAAAGCGCTGACTTGTGCCATCGGATTAGTGCGAAGATGAGTTGAGGGGGAGGATATTAGTGCTCGGAAGAAAAACAATGTTAAGCCTTGGAATATGGTCAAGTATGAGGTTTAATTCTGTGAATGTGTTAACACCTACTGAATACAGTAGACAGTGTATCTATCCTACCTGGCACTCTACTGATGCACTAAATGAGGATGCCGTCTGTGCGATGACAGACCATGAAATACACGGCCAAATGTATGTGGACAACACACATATGGACATGCCACTCCAAAACCGAGGGCATTTATCATTTATCTATTAATTGAATGATCATTTAAGTAATTTTTTAAAGCAAATATGACAAAAATTTGTTGGTGTCAGCTTCTCAAAAGTGTGATGATTAAATGCGTTTCTTTGTCGTTCATAACAGTGAACTGAGTATCTTTGGGTTTGGGATGATTGGTCAGATAAAATAATACATTTAATTTGCTTTTTTTCTGACTTTTCAAAATTATTTATTAATTAATCAAGAAACTAATCAGCAGAATAATAAATTAAGGAAAATAATTGTTAGCTGCAGCCTCCACTCTGCTGGTACTATGTAAATATGCAGCCTAAGACTTTCTCCAACAATATAAACCATTTTATGCCAAGCTGCACTTTTTCATTTGTACTTGTGATCTCAGGATCAAAGAACATACAAAAGAATTCGCAGACACTAAAACAAAAATCTTCTCCAGGCATTTATCCACAGCAGGTAAACACTATCTCCATTGTCATTTCAAGTGTTTCGTAGATAAAATCTAGATGCTTTTTATACATTTTTATTCCAGCTCAGCCACATACGTGCACGTGTCTCCGTCAGCCAGATCACACATCTGATAACATCCTTCTTGGTTTTCCTCCTGTCTTAGCTAAGCAACACTCCAGTCCAGAGGGTGGTGGTAATGCTAAAGATGTTTCATAACTGCCCAAAACACCTGAAAAAGAATAATTTTAGCAGTTAGGTCACAACAATATCAACAACAATCCATAAAGTCGTACAAACATATGGATGACACGCTTGGGTGAGGCAAAAGTTTTGCTTCTGTATGATTGTATTTGTTGAACAAGCCTTAAGTGTATTTTCTTTGGACTCTAGCTACCATCACCACAGTGGCTACTTACTGCTGTAGTTAAACTTGGAAGTAATAGAGATTACATACAAACGCTGAGGTTAAAGAGGTTAAAGCATTTAGACATCAGACTAGAATATTTGAGAAATAAACAATTGGATTCCAGTCCGTCTCAAACGCTTCTTTGATGTATTTATTCTTAGTTTTTAGCTATTTGATTTGCCCAAGATAAAACAGTTAAGCATAAATTGGGTTTAAACTTCCTTTCCTGTCACTGTCTCACTTTTTCACGTCTCAGCTTCCAGGTAAATGTTGCCATTATTTGCATAAAGGTTTTCTATTTCAACCCCTCCCTTTCTTCCCGTCACTGGTCTGTGCTGCGTCGGCTGCTATCCCACAATTCTTTTAGAGCTGCTTCAATTCTGTTACATAGGAAATGAGTAGGGAGGAACTCTGCTTCATTTGGCGTCACGTACCACTCAGTGAAGTCAATCACTGATATCGGGTGATAACGTCTGGCTCACAGTCCAGTTCCAGTTCATCCCAAAGGTGTTGAAAGGTGTTGATGTCAGAGATCTGTGCAGGCCAGACGGGGAAAACCATTTCTTTATGGAGCTGGCTTTGTGCACGGCATTCCCCAAACTGTCACTGTTGTCTAATATCTCATTGTATGCTGCAAATCTTAAGGCACTGAGATCTCCCTTAATTGAAACTAAGGGCGTCTTGCTCAAACCACAAAAGAAGCCCCAAAGTACACAAAAGGTCCCCACATACTTTTCACCATGTAGTGCACTGTATCATCCTAATTAACCATCATCACAAATACGATCTCAATTCTAAAGTTTCAATTTCAATAACAGTAAGGAAATCTTATTTCGAGCTAATTCCATCATCTCATTTGAAACGTAATAAAAAAAAAATCATTATTCCAATGCTGAGTCGTGCCACATCATGCAGAACAATCGGAGGCATTGATTGAGGCAACAGAATAATTAGGCCCTCCTCTGGCGGATTAAAGATGCTGTGCTGTAACAGCCGCCTTCCTCCAGATCAATTACAATGGAATCTTCCCAAACATCAAAGCCGGATGAGCTGATGGAGCCGGCCTTAGCTGCTTTGCCTGTTCACTCCCATTCATCCAAAAGACTGTATGAATATGGATTATTGAGACAGAGGAGTGAGGCAGTGCGGGAAGAGTTCCCCCGCGCTACAGGGTAATGATTTCGCAGCAGCATTGGTATGGATGGACGGTGGCAGAGCTGCTAAGCAGAGTGGAGCGGGCCGGTGAGCGTGCAGGCGGTATGTGCAGGCTGTGGTCATGCATGTAATCTCAGTCAGTCAGTCAGAGGGAGCGCCATGAAAGATGTATGACCCCACACAGCAGTCAGGGGACTGGCACACACACAGGTACTTGTGCAGGAATACATGTACGCTCACATTAAGGCATGTATGGAGTATGTGTGTATCATACAGGTATAGGTGTCTATGTCATGGCAGCCAAGGTCTGCTGCTGATAATTTTTGTATTTATGCTGTAATCTTCTCTGGAGAAAAGAACCTTTAGTTTAAAGGATAATTCCACTTTATTACAACTTACAACTATTTTGTAGTTTGGGCCATCATCTCTGTTGGTAATAATACCACATTATTTGCTGAGATATGGTAACATGGTGACATCTCTAAAAAAAAGTCTGACAGGTCAAGAAACCTGCGCGGTCAGCCATGTTGTAAACAAACCCTTAGTTAGACACTGAATGGTAAAATTGTGACCCAACTTTGACCTACTGTACCTGCTGTAGCTGAGCGAGGACAATCAGGGACTATTATCAACATTTTGTTTACCTCCTTGTGTTTCTTGCCCATCAGAATTTGTTGTCCCCCAAACTCAGCAAATACTTTTGTGAGTATTATCATAACTGATAGAAACTATGGCTAAAACTGTCAAAGCAAAACTTGAGTTTTAATAAACTAAAGTTATTCTTTAAAACATTTAACTGAAACATTTATGAAGACCTGATAAAAAAAAACTTTACTTTAAGTCTCCCCATTAATAAGCAGTTTACATTTAATGAATGGTTTATAACACACTGTAATGTAGTTCTCTGAGGACATACTTTATATTATTACAACTGTGTTTTACTGTGTTATCTGTTTATACAGCAGGATGAGTTATGGTTGTTTACAGCTACACTGGTTAACACGACATTATAGTTTGTTATAAAACATCTATTAACTGTCTATATACTGCTTATAAATGCTAAATAGGGGGATTTAAAGTGTTACCAAAAAATGTTATGGTTAATATTTAATCAACAGATTTTTGACTCAGCTCACGTAGTATCTTTGCCTCACCTTCAACTCTCCCACGCCCCCGTGGGGAGTATGTCTGTGAAGATGCTCAGTCATCCAGGTCATGGTATATCCAAAAGCGCTGAGTCAAAAGCAACTGAACTTGTTGTAGATTCTTGAAGACATTTTGCCTCTCATCCAAAAGGCGGTAGACTCACAATTAGTTGATTAAACAACCTGCTGCGGGGGCTCTTTGGTAAAATGGGGTGCACTTATCACCCCATATCCTCCAATGTGTACAGTTATATGCTAAAATATTACCTGATCCCAGATTTATAAACATGCTACATGTACAAAACTGAAATAACGAAGATCAGGCAATAAAGCAGGACCAACATTAAGGTCCCTATCACATCAGTTGCTATTGTGCTTTGATGCTGCATATTACCACCTGCCACACGGTGAGTTCTGTGGTCCCTGGGCTGTTTCTCTAGTTTGTAATTCAGGCCTTGCATTGACAGAGAATTAATCAATATTTTTATAACTGATTCATTATTTGAGAAACATATCAAGCAAAAATGTCAAAGATTTGCTTGTTCAAGCTTCTCAAGTGTGAGAATTTGCTGCTTCTCTTTATTCTATTCGAGTTTTGGACTGCAGACTGGACATAACAAGCACTTATCATCTTGGGCTTTGGGAACTTTTTTCCATTTTCTTAGATTGTATAGACAAAATGATTCATTGATAAGTAAAAAAGGTGGTAAACAAGAATCCAGAATGAAAATAGCCCCGTGGTGGAAGTGAAGGAGACACAAAACGTAACTTTACCAGGAGGGTTCAGACAGACGCGGATGCAGCGTTTCAGAGAGACAATAGCGAGGTCAAATGTCACAGAGGAATTCCATTTTGGTGCCACAATGTTGAGGTCATGTCGATGCAGGACAGTCTGTATCCACAGCTGTCTTTCCAAATGAATGTGTCGATATGGTGTGTGTGACCTCAGGGGAAAATGCCAGCAGTGTTATATGATCATGGGAACCGTATATACTGTAGCCACAGAGTTCAGGATTCAGGTTCACTATCATGCCTCAGGCTCGCTCATGGACACACATACATAGCTGAAATATGTGGAATCACACATGAATATCGGCAGGAGGGGAGGACAGTTCTGTGACATGTAAGACTGCTGTGAGATGACTTAAATTTTACATTCTGCTGAGATTTAGTTCAACTAAAGCCCCATTTGGATGGGATTTATTTCTCTCCTGTGCTGGTCACTGATTGTAATCCAGTCTGGAGCGTGTATATGGATAATCATTTCAGCCACAATGACCTACCGTTTTTTCAGTGAACTCGCTGGTTCTCCTGTCATTTAAATCTTGTCCAGGTTGATGTCCTTGTATTTTAAAGCGGATCTCTGCGTTTTTTCCTCTTACTTTTTTTCAAACTCAAATGTCACTCTGAGTTTTTTGTGAAAATGAAGGAAGTAAAAGATATTTTTAATAATCTGATAGCTGGAAGCATGTTAACACTGACATACAGTATAGGCCTATTTGGGAACCAATATGATGATATGTTTTACTTTTTTACTATATGTTTTTAGCCTATTTTGGCAAATAGTCTCCATTAAAAGTGTGCCGAATTAGCTATTAGCAGTTCCTGTTTGCGGTGAAGCCATGGATGTACAGACAACCATCACTGGATCACTTTGATACTGAAGAAAACTTAAAAATGTGACGATTCTCAGGCAAGTTCTGAAGCCTTTTTTTCTCTGCTTTCTAAGTGGATTAATGGAGGTTTATTGGCGATGCACATCATTTTGACTTCACCTCAAATTCATCTCACGCAGTATCTTTGCCTCACCTCTCCTGAGCCCCCCTGGGGAGTATGTCTGTGAAGATGCTCAGTCATCCAGATTATGTTATATCCAAAAACATCGAGTCAAGAGCAACCAGACTTGCCGTAGAGTCCAGGTATTCACACCTGGACGCATGTGACTCTAATGAGTATCACATGACAGCCAGGAGGACTAACAAACCGCATGTGACCTCAACATCCTGAAGGTGTAAACGACCCTACAGAGATGAAATGGGACTCCCCAGCAGTCAGAACTGAAGAAGCCTTTTGGATGAAAGAATCTACAGCAAGTCCATTTCCTCTCGACTCAACACTTGGATAAAATCTTTTGGGAAGAACATGTCCTGTAATTTGTTGATGGTAAAAATGCCGTCTGGAGGATTTCCCCAACACAAAAAACTTAACAGAAAGTGGAATTATTATTATTATTATTATTATTCATCATGATAAACAAAAAACAATCAATTTAATATCAACAAAACACACAAACATAAAGGGCTCCCTTAAATCTCTCATTAAAAAAACTAATTTCTGTTACAAGCATCATCTGCACCAGATTGTTTGGTTGCTGAAATATATACAGTAATAAAGAAATGTTCACATCTGAATGAATAAATTAATGTAAATCACACATAAGCTCTGTCTACACCAAAGCCTTTAAACATGGGTTCACCCCCACAGGTATTTCCACGTTTACTCAGAAGTGTGTAGGTGTTTACAGACTATGCTTGACTGACATCTTCCTTAAGGTTGCACAGCTTCAACCTTTATCATTCTTAGAGCTATATTGAGTTTGGCGACTGAGCAGAGCTCTCATAAAATAGAGCAAACACCTGTGTGTGGGTGCACAAGGCCTTTAATCTGTGGTTTTGTATGCATTTTCTCTCCAAATAGTTTGAGGAACATTTTCTGAGTAACTTGAGGCAACAAAAGTGCGATTTTTCTTGAGAGTAACTTTGCCGCAGTTCAGTTTTTCTGCACTGTGAAGTCACTGGCAGCTGATAAAAGAAAGCAGGTCCCACACACACACACAGCAGCATTACACACTCTCGTCACACGCACACTCACACTGACCTGAGGCCTGTTTCATTTACACTCACAAGCAGCATACCAGAGATGCTACAGTAACAACATGTCCCAAGAGACTGACGAGGCAGACAACAACATTACACAAAATTGCAGGTGCTGCCGATTTGTTTCCCCCTGGCTGATCTCTAAAGTGTCTGCACTGTCTGTGTTTTCGACACAGCATCTAATGATATACGTGATGCAAAGTCACATGACCTTTTAACTGTTCCTCTTCACAAGTATTAAATTTGGAGCATCATCAGCCATCATGTTAACAGACATCCTTGTCGTTCCGAAGCTGCGATCCATCAAGTAGAACAGATGCTTTCATGCATATTTTTGGAAATAGCTTCCTGTTTATGGTTGTGTAGTGATTTTTAGAACTGAATTCCCAGTAAAGCTGTGTTTGAATAAATGCACTCAGCAGGAAAAATATAGTTTGCTCTGGAGTTGATTGAGCTGATTTGAATTCCACAGCTTGGTGAAGTTGGAGGTCCATGTCGTCTTTTTGCAGCCACAGCAACAGTGTTTACTGTTACTGAGTGCAGCCATACGCATCCCTCAATGTGGTAAATTGACTGAGAAGATGATCACTGACACTGAATGTAGTTTAGTTTAACCTACGTTTCTTGTCTTCAAATAAACCAATAAATTTCCTATTGTCTGTCTACGTGGCTTTTTTTAGCAAAAAGGAAATGTGTCTTTTAAAGAAGTTGGCAATTGCACAGTTTAATTCACCTTTTTCAAATTGTAAATTCCTATTTCTGCAAATGGTGGCAGGTTAGGATGCAGACAGCAGGAGGGCCTGCTTTTAGAAACTTTACCCTGTCAGTTGAACATCACCTGACCAGAAGCTGTGAAATCATATAGTGTTGCAACTGGACTCTCAGTGAAAGGGACACTGCCCCAGGTGATGACTGTAAAACATTATCTCCAGGAACTGCAGGATCCTGGAGGGTGGAACTGAGGGTCATCATGGATTATTACAGTCACCTGGTCTGACTGCCGGTTGCACTTTAGCTGGTGTCATTCTGCATCTGTAACCATTGTTAATATAAAACATATTGATAAACGCAGCAAAAGTACAAAATTACCGTCAGCAAAATATAAAGTAGTCATTTTACAAAATGGCCAACAGGTCTTCTGTACGTTGTTGGTCCATGGACTCTTTTCTGATCTGACGCCTCCTATCAGCAGGACCACATCATTCATCTGTGCCTCCATGGTTTGGGGTAAAATTACTTCTTCATTAAGAAGTAATGCTTACAATAATAACCATGTTGTTAAGATTATGGGATGATCATGGTCATGGTTAAAAAAAAACGTTGACTAACAGCAAACACCTATCTCCCATGATGTTTTGTTGACCCACCACAACCTCCTCCATTTTTCTTTGAAAGACAGTCTTAAAATGGCCCCTGTCAGTGTTAATGAAGGGGAAGGAGAGGCGGTCCGCACATTGAAATTTGCAGGCTCCCAAGTTTGCAATGTTTTGACCTGGAAAGTCTTTGTCAGGCAAACATTTGCCTGCTTTTTGTCCTGCATCTGTAGATCCACCGTTTTGGCGCTGTCACTGTTAATGCATTAGTAATAATAAGCCACTATTATGTAATGATTTAACATGTAAGCAGCATGTTAATAGTGTCATTAGTCAAGATGGAGCTAATTTCGGCACACCCCGGTAGCCTATTGGATAAGACGCTATGCCACATAAATGTAACGTCTGTGGTTTGACTCCAGCAGCGGACCCTTGTTGCGTGTCCCCGTCTCTCTCTCCCCATATTTCCTTTCATACAGTATCTCAACTGTCACTAGTACATGCTCAGAAAAGTTTTTTTTGTTTTGTTCTACTGAAGTGTACCTGTATTTGGAAGTAGTAGATGCATACTGACGTTCTCTTTAGACTCCATAGTGTCTGGCGTGTTTGCCATGTATTTATGCCACTGGTAATGAATTAAAACATGTCTTTTTGTGGTCACACTTCGCCCAGCCCAACCACAGTTTGCCCCTAAGGGCACAATAAAGTTTTACAGCTTTGAACTGTGTGCTGAAACAGGCCATTTGAAGCTACAACATGTGATGGTTAGATTATGTGGCTAACATCTGCTCTTGGAAGAAAGAAAGAAAGAAAGAAAGAAAAGAGGTGGTAACAACTACCAAGCAAGAAAAAAAATAAAATGTATCCAACTTCTTTAGTGAGAGATTTGAGTGAAAATGTGATAGATATCAATGTCCTGCCTAATCTGACTAGACCGCCTGCTGTAACAAAACCCTCAATCCTGCCCGTTTAAGACTGTGTGTCTGAGAAAGTGTGTGTATATTTGAGAAGGAGTGTGTTTAGGCAGAAGGAAAAGGAGAGTGAGGTTTGGGTTACAGCAAAGCCTGATCCTCCAGTAACAAGAGCTGAGTCTTCCTTGCAGAATGACAGGTTCCCACACCCTCCCATCAGTTCACAGTGGTTCTCACACACTCACAGTCCTGAGTCTGACACTCAGGTATCATTGTGCAGCCTGTCGCCAAGTCCACTCACACAGACCTGTCCAAGTCTGTGTGTGTAGGGGTCTCAATGAGAATGTCCTTTTACCTAAACACCCATTTACATTAATTTTAAGTTAATTAATTGCATCATCACGCTACCTAACCTCACCTTGATGCATGCTTGTTTTTGTGTGTTGGATGTGCCCTGTCCTAGTTTTACTTCACTCTTAAGTTACAGGAAAGGACGGTGCAGAAGAATAGCGAGCGGACTTGATTACTGGTTGTCCTTGCCAGTGGAAGGTGAGTGAAACACACACACACACACACACATGCACACAATCCTCATTGTTCCTCTATAGTCGCCATACACCTGGACAGAAAAATAGGCCTCTTCATCATGAGGAGTGACTCTGCTGCACAGAGGAAACACATACTGTACAGTTTGTGCACAGAATAAAATACACGTGCATGTGCACAATTTAAAAATAATCACATAGCTACGCTACATGTTCAGGTGCACACACACTCACTTATAGAGGGTCTAATTGAGCTGCATTGTGATACCAAACAGATATCAGGGCACAATAGAGATTTGTCCTCTTTGTTATGAGTATCGCTCTATTCAGTTGTGAGACACAAGGTATTAAATCAGGGGAAAGAGGTAGAGAGACACAGGCAGAGGAGAGGATATTGAGAGAGCGAGTGTATAACACAAATGCTTAAAGATGATGTCAGTGATCGAGCCCAGCTGTGCTGTGATGATTTGGTGTTCGAGCCTTTGATTCTGTGAGCTGAAAGAGTGTGAAAATCTGTGCAACCACACGGCAGTGTGTATGAGTGTCAAAAAAAAAAAGAACAAGAAGATGAAAAGTATGTCTGCTGAAAAGCTCAAACACAGTAGGCAAGTCAGCCTCTTGAGAGAGCTACAGGCAGTAATGAAATGGCAGTACAGCCTGAGCTTACATCTGCAGTATATTGGACCCACATGTAACTTTACTGCTTTTGTTTTACTTTATCTGTGCATTTCTATTTAACTAATAGACCTTTTTCATGGCAGACACTGTAAGAGAAGCACAGGTGTAAATAATCAAATTAAAGATGGCTGAATTCCATTTAGCTTCTTCAGTTTCTGGCATCGTGCAAGCTGGCTCACTGTCACACTGTCATGGCTTACTGCAACATTTAAATACAACACAGACATCATTAACATTATTAGTAACACCTGTTTAGGCCACCACGCTCAGACCGACATAGACCCTTTTCACTGCAGATATTTTGTCTTGTCAAAGTAGGAAAAGCACAGGTGGAATTAATATCATTATGATGGTTACATTCAATTTAGGTGAGCCAGTTCCAGGGCTCTGGTAATGTGTATGCTCACTCACTGACATGATTTACTGGGACAAATAATGGAATGGAGCCATTGTTAATGTTATTATTTACACTTGTGCTTTTACTACGCTCTGTTAATGAAAGGCACCACCACAGCAGGGCCCTAAGTCACTAGCCAGACTCTCAGATCCACAGAGTCCCTCTCCATCTTTAAGAAAAAACTAAAGACCCACCTCTTTCACAAACACCTCCGTAATTGATGGACAGAAAAAAAAAATTGCTTCTATGCACTCTATGCAAACTTAGCTTTATGACACTTATCCTTGCTTGTGTTGTATCAACTCTCAGATGTACGTTGCTTTGAATAAACCGTCTGCTAAATGAAACTAAATGAAACTGTAAATTGTACTTTAGTAAAGGAAAAAGCTAGTATCATTATTATATTCTTTCTTTCTAACATAAAGTCATTCACATATTTATAAATACATTAATACACAGAGTAATAAATTACTAAAAAAAGTGTTGATTTTTTAATGAGTCACCTTAAGTTAACTTCCCCAAATCCACTAAAGAGTAAAACAAAACAGATAACATTACTCTGAACTGGGACCTTTATTACACTGACTCACACACATTTTATATGACAATCCTGAAGGGGGCTGTCACTCCATTTAGTTAGCTAATGATATGATAGCTCTTGACCTTGAGAATACCAGTACTTACCTGCAGATGATAGTTCCCTAATAGGATGTTGGTGTTAGCGTATTTCCACCTGTCACATTAAAAAAACATTTTTGTAGTTGAAGGACGAGCAGCTCTTCCTGTGGGGAAAAAAGCTCATTTTAAAATACAAGGACTTCACTCCAGACATGATTTAAATGACAGGAGGACCTGTGAGTTAGCTGAAAACAGTAGGTAATTATTACTGGGGAGGGGGTGAAAAATGACCCACGTACACAGTCCAGACTGGATTAAAATCACTGACCAGGGCAGTTAATGTTAAAATAACCTGACCTCCTCTAGAGAAATAAATCATGTCTGAATGGGATTCATAAAGTATAGGCATAAGTGCACAATTTTCACTCAAGTAGAAACATTTTCAACTCAACATTCACACCACTTCAGCAGGTGGTGAAATCCAAAGCTGACAGGCATCCCATCCCTGGTTACGGTTGCTAAGGTATGATTGGACAATTGCTGTTTGGGGCGGTACTCAGCCAATTTAAATGTAACTTCTGAGCTATGGTTACATCTGTCCAGTTCATTTATTGAGAGAGCAGTTCATCCCGACAGTGTGTATGTTTATCGACACTTTATACAAGACCTGCCCGAAAGATGGCTTGAACCACTGCAACCACTGCAAGTTTCTCATAAAGGAAATCATTTTTCCTGCCAATTACAGTGACAATGTTTTGCAAGAAAATTACTATACTTTCAGCCAAGAATAAACGGCTCAACCATCTGGACATACTAATTCTTCTCTCTTAATGGATCTGCCATCCAAAACACTCTGTGTTCAAGAACAAGGCCTTCTATTCAATCTGTAGGGAAATTTAATGGCATTATACAGGAAGATGAGGCTTCTCTGCCAGACTGCTCCAACCTGTTGGAAACAGATAGGCATTCTTTCCTGAATTCTGAACATCTCGGAAAGCTTGACATTTGTTTTCCTTGCTCTATTTCCTACTCCAAGGGAATAGTCCACAAACCATGTTTATTCATATTCAAATTGTCATATGCAAAAGGCTGACATTTACCTTCCCAACACCAAGATGTGATTCCTCACCAGTTTTCTTTCTGCCTATAGATATAGGCAGCCAGAGTAAGAGGCTGATCCCAATCAACTGTGAACTTAACCAAAGGTTCTACCACTGTCAGCTGTCCTACCTCGAGGTAGGCAGACGATGGGTCAGTAAACCGCACAAATGATTGGCTGATTGGTAATGGTGTAAAGTTAAGTCAGTTCAAACCCACTTTAAAAGCTATACTGTTTTTAAATATATCATTTAACCTGATCAGTTTGCTTATTACATAATCTAACAATATCAGTTTGCTCATGTACCACAATGGCTTGAGATAAAAATATGATATCATAGGTGTCTGCTTAATCTCTGCTGCTGTTACACAGACGCACAAAATGAGAAAATACCTACAGTACTGCTTTGACCTAATCCCTGATGCACCACTAATCTCACACTGTCACACACATACACACACACACACACACACGCCTACGCACCTGGGATTTAGCTCACTGGTTTAAGCCGAGACAACCCGTTGATGAAGCAGCGAGATGATGTATAGCTATAACGATAGCGGGCTAATACTCTATGAATCCTTAATCAAGGCCTTGGCCGGACTATTCCACAGAGACACGGCGGATTAAAATGCGAAAGGCTTCGTCCTGCTGAGCCTGATCCCATCTCCACTTTTACCACTTTACGCCACTTCACCCCTGACCGCCATGATGAGCCTGGGACACGTAGACAAAAGAGACTAAAATGGTGAAATTATTGTGTCAGTCAGCTAGAAAAGCAGTAAGGGAAGGGAGCAGAGGACTTAATTGCTGGTGGATGATGTGTGTGTTAGAGGAAAGTGAAAGCAGAACTTCTGCACTCTGTTCCAGAAGTAAGAAAACCTCGTTGAAAATCCCACTGACATTTGTAGTAACTTACATAACTAAACATTTATTTGTTGTTATGAGTTGTAGTTTTCTGTGTGCTCACAACGTAATTGTTGTTTAAAGTTTCAGCTTCTGATAGCAGCGGCTGTAGGGGATGTTGAGTTGTCTTATATGAACAGTGAGCTCTGGTAACACGCTTCGTTTTTTCAGAAAGACCGATGAAGGAAATGGCGAATGAGAGATTGCAGTGAATTACAGAAGCTAGTGGAACAGAGGCTAGACCGGATGTGACATCATGACTATCTATTTATCTACGATATAGACTGTTAAATAATGTGTGGAATGTGTTGATTTGTGACTATATGCAAGCGTGTGTGTCTGTGTGTTTAAAGGATAGTCAAATCAAGAGGTTGGGAATTATGTACATTACACAGAACTACTCTCTGCAGACTGAAAACGTGATAATTGTTATTAGTCTTTGGAGCTAAACTAACTATCTAAACAAGCTAATATGCCTAAACTCTTTGTGGTGAAGAAGTATGTCGCCCAGTGCAGCGGTGTGGCTAATTGACGTGTTTTTAATCGTTTCTGGACAACAACGGAGGTCTATGGCACAGAGGAATAAGATATATCAGGCTTTGGATACACACACAATACTTGTTAGTAGATCAGTTCATTGCTGGTTTGTCTCTCCACATGAGATTTGTTGACAATAAGAAAAATATAGAAAATCACGGCCTTATCCTTTAAGTGCATGGACTGTACTGTCACTCACCAGGCCATTGCTAAAGTGTTAGCATGGGGCAATAATCTAAAGATGCTACATGAATATCTTGCTGTCCTCTTGCATTAATGTATTTAAGTAGCTCCAACTCTTAAATATGAGTTCAATACCTTTGACAAACAGTAATCACACACAGCCTCGTATGGCTTCATGATTGTGATGTTGCAATGTTTTCTCACCAGAGATAAGAACAACTGAATCGCAAGTGAGTGGCATGTCTCCTTTATCTCCCCTCTGTCCTTGCTTCCCTCTCCTCTCATCTTTTCTCACTTTGCTGTAGGGGCCAACGTCCTGTCTGGACTTGTAGAGTTGGAGCTGCTTCATGACACACACACGCACGCACACGCACAGGCTAGCAGAAACACACACATCAAAGCAATGAGATAAGTACAGACACAGTGTGAGACAGTAGGTAGGTGGCAGTGGCTGGGAGGCAAAACCATTTCTCTTCACTTGTTTTTTATGGAGGTGATGGATGGAGATAGGACGGTCTCTCTTTATCTCACTCTCGCTCACTTCCACACTTTGTTTGTGTGCGACACAGAGAGAGAGAGAGAGAGAGAGAACATGTGGGTGTGTGTCACATAAATTGTGTGCAAAAGAGGGTGTGGGCATTTCATGTGTCATCTGCAAAACAAAGCTAAAATTGCATGTGTTGTCTGTGGTCTGTTTGTGTGTGTGTCAGGCACGCTTCAAGACCGTCATTAGTGCATATTATGAAAAGTCTCTCAAAATGGAGATTACCACAATTAAGGGTTACCTATGAATGAACCGCTCAATACTAGCATGCCTCAACATGTAAACACTATAGGAACAGTTTGCCCACACTGTAACACAAAGTAAGTGACAAAATTAATGCTAAAAAAAACCACACAGCATTATGAGG
This sequence comes from Scomberomorus guttatus, assembly GCA_038419695.1. Lineage (NCBI taxonomy): Eukaryota > Metazoa > Chordata > Actinopteri > Scombriformes > Scombridae > Scomberomorus > Scomberomorus guttatus. Next base: position 29,861,834 of record CM076456.1, read on the forward strand.
TTAGTGATATGTTACAACACAATAACAATATAGATTTAGGCTCATTGTATTTTTATTGCAGCCATTTATGACAGAATAAAAAGAATAATATTGTGCAATAATACCCAAGGGCAATATCAAATCTGGCAATATTTGTTATTTAAACCCTGTGTGTTTGTATCATTGTCATCTGAATTACTTTGTTGAATGTTCAATCAGTTTTATTCAAAGGATTTTCAAGGTCTTTCTGTTTTTTGTTTTTAATTTACAAGATAATTTTTTGATACGTTGTCACAGTCTGGTCTTTTATTCATGACTTTGAAATGTGGATAAAAATATCAATGGAATGAGGAAACAAAGAATCACAATATTAAAGCTGATAAGACTTTTTACAAACAGTGTGCAGCTTCAAAGTGTGTCAGTGCCTGGCTCTGGGTGCAGAACTGAATGGTTATGAATAAACATACACATTTTCTAGAGCATGTTGTATATTAAAGGGGTACTACCTTAACCCTGAGTCGTTGGCAATAGCTAGGTTTCCATCCAAATTTAGCACAAATGTTAACTGAATTTAAGAATATCAGCAAAAGAAAATTCAGATTAATGCACGTTTCCATCCACTACTGTTTGCAAATACTAGGAGTTGGTTCATCACTCCATAAAGCCCATTAAACCATTGCAGGAGGGTTTTATGTACAAATTGAGAATGTGAAAAAAATCAATTTTAACCACACATTAAGTGATTTAACTTAACCAAAACATGATCCAAAGTTTGTTTTGTTTTGACTTTCCTTAACTTAAGAGACTAGTTGGACATTTGGACAAATACGTTTATGTGTTTTCCTTGACTCTCAGATGAGAAGACTGATCCCGCTCTCATGTTTGCACAGTAAATATGAAGCTACATCCTGGTTAGCTTAGCTTAGCACAAAGACTTGAAAACAGGGGTAAAAGTTAATCTGGCTATGTCCAAATGTTAAAACAAATCACCTCTAAAGTTCACAAATTAACATGTTATACTGTATCTTGTTTGTCTAATCTATAGTAATTTCTTTAGTTACCTTGCGAGGCAGCTGGATTCACCAGATTGCGCGAGAATCCATCTTGTCAAGCTTCAAGTTATGCACTTGTGGCCGTAACACTGGTGGTTCAGACCAATCAGCGTCTTATGAGGGACTACTGCAGGTGTGGTTTAGGTGTGACGACAGCGAGAAGCGACAATGAAAAAGGGGAAAGATACAAATACTGTCCAAATAAACTGAGTGCAGTGTTACTCCTGAGTATGCAAACGCTGTCTGGGCTTTGCAGGACTGTGAATGTTGCCCGACCTGAGGAGCTAGCAGCTTCAAGCTAATTTTCTTTTAATTGTTTTCCTTTCTGCCCACATTGAGACACTTTCTCATCTTTTGTTATTTCATTTGTGTTTCCTATAAGGTTCCTTTCTTATTACCATGCTTTGTTTTCATGCTTTTCTTCAAACCTCTTTTAGAGAATAATAATAAATAAATGTTTGTCTTACATTCACCAGAGTCTTCAATATTTATATTTACAATAGTATATGTCCAAACAATCTGCGTTCCATTTCAAAAAAGTGAGTATACACTGAACTCTATTTTCCAAGATTCAGGGAACATTGCAGGTTTATCCTGATTCTGGAGATTTTTAACCCCAGACAAAGATGTAAAATGAAACCTGAATTAATTGGTAATGGATAGGTAGTTGTCTGTCTTAACCAAACCCCAGCCTACCTTTTAATACTAAAACTGACAAAATCTTTCTTTGAGGGATTTCTCAAACAATCCAAGCACCAACGGGTATTCTGGGAGATCTAATCTTCCCTTAATAAACACATCATGTACATCACCATAAAAATCTTAAAGACTGGTTGTGATGGTGGAGGGAGGTGGATCAGGCATGAGTATATCAGAGTGTGAGACATGTCAGGTTATGATGATCTGTGCACCTGCATGAATATGATTGGATATTACTAGTCAGCTGGTAGCCGATCAGATTAATGGGCCACTGATGGTGCAGCATGAATGAAGCAGCTGGACTATGGCTACGCTACAGCTTGTATTATAATGCATTATAATTTCTGTAGAGATTAATCAATTGGTCGATCAACAGATAATCGAATAATCATTTTAATCTTTTTTCAAGCAAAGTTTTCTGGTTCCAACTTCTCAAATGTGAAGATTTTTATGTTTTTCTTTGTTGTATATGACAGTGAATTGAATATCTGAAGGTTTTGGACTATTAGTCAGACAAAACTATTTTTTCCACTGTGGCCTTTAAGTAATTATGAATGCAATTTTTTTTCACTATCTTTTAACATTTATTCTGGCTCTTCCTGAGGTTTCTTCCTTTTTTTTGCTAGGAAGTTTTTCCTTATTTGAATCGAGGGTCTAAGAATAGAGGATGCTGTATTTCTGTACAGATTGTAAAGCCCCCAGAGGCAAATTTGTGATTTGTGATATTAGGCTATACAAATAAAAATGTACTTGACTGACTTGACATTTCATAGATTAAACAATTAATCAAGAAAATAATTGTAAGATTGTAGCCCTACATTTCTGTGCAAGAAAACAGACGAGGCAGCAGCCTTCCATTGTCACGCCAACACCATCTATGCAAACACTTTCAAAAAAAAAACAAATGCCAAATTTATTGGCCTGTAAAGCACTTAATTAATGTAATTACTTATTTTTTTGTTCTTTTAAAAAAGCTATTAACCTAATTTGCATCACTGTTTTAATTTGAATCATGGGGTGTTCTTGAACCAGAGGATCACTACATGAAGAGAGATTGATTAAATGATATAATACAGAACAGTTTAATTATGACTGATTGGATCCATGTGAGGCTTGGTGGACTGGAATCAGTGAACAGTCACGTTAAAAATATCCAGCCATGAAAAAAACATGCACAGCTGGAGGGGAGAAAATCATCTGGGGCTGAGGCTTTATAAGCTGCTGATGACACCCTGACCATGTACCTATATAACCATGCACATACATATAGTATATGTACGTTTAAACACACATTTAAAGCCTACTCTATGTCACCGGCTCAAACACCCACACAGGATTAACTGTCGGACCCCTCCTCTTTGTTCAGGGGACTGTGTGAATTCTAGGGCGACCTCCAACAGGGAGGAACAGGCTGATGTGCCGACCCTCCACATAGCCAGGCCGGCCCTGGACCACCGGCCCAACAGGTGGCTCTATTATCCTGGACTGACTGAATGTGAAGTGCTGCTGGGCCCGTTTTTCTGCCTGTCCACAGGGCCTCGTAAGCCTCTAACCTGTGCTTTTCTGACTTTCTGACCCTTAGTGACCCCCATGGTCACGCTGCTGCAAAAACTATGTACAGAAATTAGTGGATAATAATGCAAAAGAAGGTCGAAGGTGAGGCAGAAATGAGGATAAATATACAGAGACTGACCAAACACACAGTATCTATCTTATTAAATCATGAATTTATGATCGCAGGTCATTTGTTTGAGGCACTGTAACTTCCATCAACAGGTTTTGGCAGGATACAGGGTACAGGGAACAGTAAAGGTGGACGGGGTTAGGAAAAAAAGAGTAATGGAAATAACAGCAGCTAGCAGGGAGAGATGGCAGGGAGGTGGAGGAAAAGCAAAAACGACAGGAAATATGGACGATTGGCAGCTACTGCTGAGATAAGAGGGCGGTGAGGTAAAAAGGAGGAATACAGAAAGGAAATGGTTGTGGCTAGAGATGGAGATGGGGTGGTGGGTTTCCATGGTGACTGAGTTGCCTTCGTGTTTTTCTTAGCCATATTTTGTGTGTATGTGCGTATTGACTATGTGAATTTGTGTATTTGTAAGTTCATACTGAAGATTTTTTTTTCTTTCAGGTGCAAAATGGATGCATATTGTGGACTGTATGGATACAATATGTTCATTGTCATATTTCATCTATTGACTACTCTTCATTCTCCTCCCCAAGCTTGTCTATGTGTGTGTGTGCGTGTGTGTGTGTGTGTGGGCGTGGTGCCAATCAGACACCGGCGCCTTTCACGCTGGCAGGCTTGCCCAGGTCAGGCGTATCCCCAAGACCCCATACACAGTATTACCACCAGCCGCCGGCAACCTGCACACACACACACACACACACATACACACACATACAGAGTGAATAATTAGCTCTGCATCTCAGCACAGGGTCAGACCACGCAAAAGAAAAAAAAAAGAAAACAAAAACACTGCCCCCCCTCCCCTTCGGGTGATTTGTGTGAATACAGCAGACACACAGAACAGAGAACACACACTGAAACCAGCAGGGTCAGACACTTGAATCTGGCTGCGAGTCAAAATGGACGGAGGCTGATGCACTTGTTTGATTTCAAATGATAACTAGCAAAATGCAAAACTAATCTAAACCCAAGACAGCAGGGTGAGAGTGGAGGCTCATGGGTAATTGGCATCCCTCTCTGCGATTCGTAAACTCTTGTTTATGAATATGTTTATCAGCACTGGAGATAATGGTGTTTTTCAGCCGAGGAACATCTTTGTTTTCTTATCTCCTCTTTTTACTCACCGATCTATTATCATTTATGAAGCTGTCAAGCTGTATCATCCTTCAATCTGCCACCTTACATATGAAAGAAGGTCTCAGAGGTAAATGTAGGAGACGGAAGGATGATACGGGCCAACGTCACGGTTCAATCGGCCATAAGAAGGGAATTTCCATTGACAGTGCCTGAAGCAAGAGAAGTGTTTGGGGTTGATCTTATGTCGAAGTTATGGGAATAACTCACCCTCACCGCCCTCATAGTAGCAGCTCCTGTTTGACTGCTGCTGCAAAGACAGACTGAAAGAGGTCTATGACAAACAATGACAAGTGTTAAGAGGGTGTTTTATCGTCACCTGATGCGTATGATATACAGTCAGACTGAGACATTATCTGATGTTTGCACAGTGTGTTTGAGTACTTAATGTAAATAAACCAAATTTTAAAAAGAAGAAAGAAGTCCTGAACAGAGTCGGGGATTGTGAAACATTCTGCAGACAGTCCAAAATCCAAACTTGTGCACTTACTTTGCTTGATGTTCTTTGTTAAAGAAGCACTCCATTGTTTTTTCAGATGATCAGTTTACATCACAGGGAGTACTACTCAGACAGTTGTATTATGTCTTCTCTGGCTCTTGAGAAGCTTTGTCACATTTGAGGAAATAACCCTGATGATGTCATCTGAGTTATCTCAGCTTGAGATTTACGGGGGACATATTATGCACATATTCTATATTTTTAATCTGGTGCTCTACTGCAATATCTCATATATAATATATTTCCAGTTAAAAACAGGACCTTTGTGCAGCTCCTCAGTTCAGCCTCTGTCTGAAACAGGCTGTTTTAGCTCTTATCTCTTTGTTTGGAAAGTTTTGGAACTTGACCATGTTTAACATAGATATCCAACATCATAACAGGATATAAATAACAGAAAATCCCAAAAACCACAATATGTCCCTTTTAAGACTAACATTTTCAACAGAAAACAGGGAGTTACAAACAGGGAGATTTTAGAAAGATGTGTGTTTACCACACAGAGAGAGTCTAATGAAACACACTATTGAGCTGCATAGTGGGAAATGTAGGATACAGGGGTTTCAGAGCTTGATCCAGCCTAGGAACTAAAAACTAGGATACCTCGACCTCTGCTGCTGCACCGATTTAGACCTTTCATTTTTTATTTGTCTTTTATGAATCCCCCAACTTTAAAGTGTAGTGCTAAAGCGCTTTTATGTCATTTTTAGTGTCACCTTTCTGTATAAGGTTAAAGAGTAACATAACAGCAGCTGAAAATTGTTTTTTTGGCTGATGTCTAGTGGTCAAACTTCTCACCTTGCTGTGGTGATGTAGAAGTGTACTCAAGGGTGTGTCAGTACGCCATGACATCACTGTTGGGTGTGGTTATCTTTTTATACCAACTTTTTACAAGAGAGGGCAGAGATTCAGCTATTAAGTTATTCTTTAATCAATATTAACCAATATCAGACTAATCAATGAGAGTGTGGATGCTATGTAGAGTAGCAGGAGAAGCAGCACACCTTTTCAGAAGCCATTTTGGTATAAATTGGATGCTAACTGATAGCTCTTTAGTTCATAGTAGCCAAAATGAATCTGAGCACCAAAGATGGCAAACCTCTGAGATATCCAGAGTCATGGAATGTGACTGTGCTCACTCTGCTGGAAGAAAAAGTTTCTAGCATTTACTTAATTTGGACACTGCTGCCAGGCGCAGTGAATGTACAGCATGCATGTACAGAGGAGAACTTACAGTAGGTTACATGATTGCAACATTTGCACTGTAGTGGAGCTCAGAAGAACGCAGCAATCAGAACAAATTACACAGTCCTTCCACTCATGCAAAAGAATATGAGAAGAAACAAGCAATCTAAATTCAATTTGTGTTTGCCGCAGGCAGATTATTCCAAGGAGCTGATCGAGTCTACATACAAATAGCTTGGTGCTAAACCATCATGAATGCTAATCACTTATTTTATACTACAGTCAACCCTTTGCATATACATGATTAAAGAGAAATCATGTGAGGTCAGAAGGGTTGCAGCGTCCCTCCTGTTTACTCAAATGATCTTATGCAGCAAGAGAACTAATATCTTTGAGCTGTCGGTAAACACAAACAGGTGCTGAGCGTCTGCTTGCAGTGACTCAGCCGTTTGCTGTAGGCTGAGACTTCACAGAGTCGTGTTTACGCTAATTTGGGGGTAAACACACTGCAGCAGAAGTCTTCGTCTGGAGGCAGCTCTCTGTTATGTCTGGGGGGGTTCTGCACATACAGAAGCTGCAGTTTAACCGCAGCAGGCTGCTGGTGAAAATGCAGAGGCGTTGGGAGCTCAGTGGTGCACTGTTTGATGAGCTCACTAAAAAAAAACACAAGAGTGGAAAAGCGCGGTATGTCCCCTCGCTGTCGCCATGGATTGAATTAACAGTCAGCGAGCAACCCATCGATTGAGCAAGTAGTGCAGAGGCAGCCACTCTGGCCCCCATTAATATCACCCTCTGCACAGCACCTCTGCAATTGCAGTGTTCACTTAACAACAGACATTCATCCTAATGTACCTATAATGCACTGATGCGCTGCCCTGGGGAGGGTCACCCTGATTGGCAGGGATGCTAGGTCCCGCTCCCTTCCTGTCCATTTGTGTCACCGTGGGAAGCAGAGACAGAAGAGGGGAGAGTGGGGAGTGACGGGATGTGAAAAATAAACCAAAAAACGAGGGGGATGTGGTGAAAGACCGAGAGAGGGGAGATGTGGAGGAAGACAAATGGCAGCGTGATGGCAGGGAGAAATAGAGAAATGGAGTGAGGGGAGAGGGAGGCTGAGTGTGGAAAGACAGAGTGGAGCGAGGAGGGTGAAATGGAAATTTTGAATATAAACGGAGGGATAAGAAAAGTAATGATGGAGTAATGGATGCTAAGAAAATATTTGAGTCTGTATCCACACACTGGGAGGGATACGGAGTCAAGTAGGGCAGCAAAATAAGGTTTTCTTTCAAAAGGGACAGAATTTTTATTAGCATTTTTATCTTTTATTTAGTTACAGGGACAGTAGAAAGACAGACTATGCGAGACACAGGAGAGCAAACGGTGGCATGATTTGATCTTAGACCAGTGGAGGAACAAATGTGATTCCCCAAGACTTAACCATCCAGGATCTCTAAAGTTTTAACTTTATATAACTTTTTTTTTGTTTGGAAAAGTTTTCAATTCAAGTTTTCGTTCAGAGTAGATTGTGGAAAAAGCTCTAATACCAAACCAATGGTGACAAGTCTTGGAGCTTTGGCGATATAGACACTGGGTTCTTCCACAGAGGACAATCAGTAAACATGTGAAAGGAAGGTGGGTGGTGACTGAGGAAATACGGTTTGCCGTGGGTGTGGGTGGGGGTTAAAAAGGCTCTATGAATGGGGAGGTTAAACAGGGTTTGAGGGGAGGTACGGGGTCACGAGGGGCCGCTGAGGTGATAGTTTACTTTGCACAATTCCAGGGGATTAGGGGCTCCACATGCACGGGTAATGCATGCAGGGCCTAATTATTCAACGTCTGGCGGTGGATTGATGACACGCCGAGATCACACATATCACCAGCACCACCACCTCTGGAGAGGAAAACAAGGGGAGCAGAGGAGTAAAAGCCCGGGGAGGTGACTGGGAGGCTGAGAGGAGAAAATGAAGATGAATAATTAAGATTTAAAGTGGATTCGAAACACAGAACATGAGGTTGAAAATGAAAATAAGTGCCACCCCGGGAGGAGGAAGAGGAGCTCTGCAGCTGTGGAGAAGGAGAATAAAAAGGAGGGAGAGGTGGAGTAGATACTGGCTTTTGATTATGTAAAGCACAGCCAGGTGTGGAGAGTGTTGAGAGGCTGTCATCCTCACATCAAGGGTTTTCTCTCTCTCACACACACATCTAGACACATATATTAAAGCTTACTATGGCAGACAAATAAATAAAATGCATGTGTATTCTGTGCGTTCTGGTTCTTTGTGTGTGTTTGTGCTGCTATGGCAAGTAATGGCTGACTGCACGAATAACTGACAGGCTGTAAACTAGAATATTGACTTGATAATGAGCAACCTGTGAAAAAACATCTGTGTGTGTCTGAAGTCGACACTTTCATATTCAGAAAACTCCCCTTCTTGTCTATCAAACAGTAAAAGTAAAAACACACAGCTCATTGGTCATTGTTTTTTTTTTCCCTTTTGAGACTGACTTATCGCACCCTGCAAAAGATGTGAAAGCATAATTCTGGTTTATTATAATTATGGGTCTAATGAAGTTAGACAATTAAACAGGAAGTGAGCGATCATTGGACAGGAAACTGTGCACAACTTGGACAACTATGGCAAGCACCGAGGCATTATGGGAATCTTAGGATTCAGAGTTTTTGGAGCACGAGCCAAACTAGTCTCTGAAAGTCAGCATATGCCGCTTGAATTTTGAAATTTGTTGCAGATAATCACAGCAGCAGTTTCCCTCCTTACATTTTCATCTTTCGCCCACTGCGTGATTTAAATTATGAATATCCAGCAAAATGCTGCAGCATGTGAGCAAATAAGAATTAAATAAGAGCCCCAACTTAACGTCTTGTCATTCAGCGAGAACCTGCAAGTTTAAAAAAAAAACAAAAAACATTACTATAGATCTTAATATCATTACTTTCTAACAAACCAGGTCCCCAAAAAGCACAATTTATATAGATTACCTGAACCACTTTTTTTAAAAACAGGAAGTGAGTGATCATTGGACAGGAAAATGTACACAACCTGAACAACTATGGCAAGCACTGTGGGTCAAAGTGAAACTGGGAACTTGGTCTCTAAACTGTAACCCATCAGAAAGAGTGCTGGGCTGTGGCGATTTTAGAATAGTGGCCACAGATGGAATTGCAGGTCACGTGACGTACACTGACACACAAACTCGGGGGAAAAAAAGGCTCAAAGAGCTCTATTAGTTAATTATTTTCATGCCATTCATGTATGTGGAGAGTCAGCAATAAGTCAGCCAAAGCAGGACAAACAGGATTTTCACACCAAACATGCAAGTCCAACATCACACAGAGCAGAAACATTATTATTATTATTATTATTATTTCCAACAGTGTAGCTGCTCGCTCTCAGGCAGCAACACGAATAATAAAACAGACACTGCCTTGAGGCACCAGGTTTTCCAGCCAAGAGTTCAACTAAATTGATCTTTTACCCAAAATGTGCTGAGCCCCTATAACGCCTGCTCAAATGGGATTGAAAGTGAAAGTTATGACGGCATCGACAATTTCACTGTAGAGAACAATGGAGAAAACGTTCATTTGTGCATCTCTGAATTTTCAGCTATACTGTATAACTCTACTCTCAGATTCCACTGGGACTCGGGTAAAAATATCAAACATGGCAGCAGTTCAGAGACAGTATCAGAGAGAGAAAGAGAGAAAATGAATAATGTTATTGTTTACATTCCAGTGTAGTCAGTAGCATCCTGGTTAGCTGCCTTGTAGGCTTTATGTGCTGAGTATCATTTCCGCTTCACGCACCACCTCACGCAAGCGGAATAATGTGCATCCTCTACAGGCTCCAAATGACGTAAGTCTGAAAATCTTTTCAAGCAATTTTCATTTGGATGAATTGTCCACCATCTTCGAACATGGAATTCAGTTCTCTTAAAGGGGCGTTTCATGCACATTTCCAGGTCTGTATTTATAATCTGGGGCTCTACTGGAATATCGTGATTTACAGTTGAAAACACTCCTGTCTCTTTAAGGCCTCCCTTCTGATGAGCCCCTCTGTTCCGATTGGTTAGCTTCAGGAAGCTTACGCCAGCTCCGGAGGCTGCATAAACAAACTATAGTCATCAGATTTCACTTCTTTTTCTTGTTCTTTGCTCAAATTGGAAACTTCTCAAATCCATCTGTGCATGTTGGAGCCTGAATCAGATCCGAAATATGTGAGTGGACAATGTGAACAACACATGGAAACACCTTAGCAACAAAGACGACAGAACAGACGGCCATTTGTGGGCATGAGTGAACAATGTGATGTAATCACAAAGAGGAAGTAGAGGTTACTTTGAAAACAGAGCTTTCAGAGCAGGCTGAAGGCCTGGCTTTTGTCTTTCAGGGAGTATTTTTACACGTTCACCTCAAGTTTGGGAATTTTTACAATGTTTAATATAAACATCTGACATCATAACAGTATAAAAATAACAGAAAATCACAAAAAGCATGATATATCCCATTTAATACATCCTTGATAAACTGTGGTAGATGTTTAGAACGGACAATTTTGGTAAAGATCTTAATGTTCGCCTCTATTTTCTGTTCCAGATAAGTTTGTCTAACCTGGAGGTTTCTTTACAACTTGTCTGATTGTCTCAATGCCCATTTTTCTTGACCCATCAGACTTTTTAGCAATGTCACTGTGTTCCCACCTCTCAGTAACAGACTTGGTGAGTAAAATGTTATTACTACTAAAAGTAAAAAAAAGGCCACCACTGCAAAAATAAGACCCAAGTGGTAATAAACTGGAATTATCCTTTCATAGACATGATTTCCTTTCTAGGCCTCTTTAACCCCTCTCCCACGCGATACAGCGATGACCTGTCATCACATACACATACATGTTAACTACACACACACACACAACAAAAGACTTCATCACAGAAGAATATGACTCCTGTCTTGGTCTTGACAAAGAGCTCAGCAGGTGATCCAAGACAAAAAGACACAACAGTGTTTGTGCGCAGACCCACCTCACACTCACACTCTGGGTGGGTGTGTGTTCGGAGAGATGCATCACACGCACACATGGATCGAGTGTGTGGGAGACGTGTCCTGTGCAGTGCGGCTGATCGTTTTTCAGCCCTAAGGAGTGTTGGAATAGTAGTAGATAGTGTTTTGGGAAAGCACCCATTGGGAAGAATAATAGGAAAGTATGGAAGTGTGCTAATGCTATGTGTATTTATTGTGAGACCTAAGTCAATTGTAGTCAATGAATGTCATCTGAGCTGAGGGAGAGGCGTCAAGAGTAATGACCCTGACTCCCTAATTGACATGTGTATCTGTGTCTCAGCACACACACAAATGCATATTCACAGATGCTGAAATTTAAAGCCCACGGGGGAGATTGGAGCACGCACACGCTCACGTGCACGCCCAACTGATCAGAAAGCGTTTTGTGCGTGACACACGCGCGCTCACAGACTGCACTCAGCAAAATAAAAATCTCATTATGCTCATGAACCTGAAGGTATGAGAGCAGTCTCTCATCTCAACCCATGGCCTGGAATATTAAAAGGCTTTCTGCTTCTCTCCAACTCCCCGGCTCCCCTCTCTCCCTCTCTCTCTCTCCCTCTCTCTCTCTCTCCCCCTCTGCATACATATGACTGCATCTACTCGCTCGCCTTTGGGATCAAACGCACTCACGGTACCCCAGGGGCCCGGGCTGGAAATGAATTGCAATTACAGCCCTCTTTTTCTCACAGTCTTTTCTTATTATTTCATTGGCGTCTTCTTTTTTCTTTCTATTCTCCTTCTCGACTCCTGCTGGATCTTTGTGTGCCGGTGTGTGTATATATATATATATATATATATATATTTATATGTGTATGTGTGTGTGTGTGTGTGTGTGTGCGTGCATATTGACCAGGTCAGCATATGGTATGTAGGAGGCAGCTGTGGAGAAGGCAGTGTCTCTCTGAGTCTCTCTATCTATCTATCTATCTATCTATCTATAAGCCCCTTTAGACATGCACTTCATTATGTAAATGTGATAGCAATTTTGAGTAAGTGCAGAGTACTTTTTCAAAGTCTCAACTTTAATCTTACTAGGTTGGACCATTTCATAGCAAAGCACAAGTCTGCACTGAATGCTGTCACAAGTTTAAATACACAGATAGAAATTAAACACACGTCTTGTTTAACTTTCTTAAGAGCACTGTAATAAATGAATCATTTAATGATCAACCATATTTGTAAAGCACCTTTCATGCAAATATAAACAGTAAAATAATTGGAGACTAATGAACATAAGAAAAGATTATATATATACAGAACCAGTCAAAAGTTTGGACACACTTTTGACTGGTAAAAAAAATATGAAACTTAAATAACAAAAACAGTGAAAAGAAGATAAAGTGGATAATTATCATTTTGTATGCGCAAAGAAAATAAAATTAGTGTAACAAACCACAAAACACTGGGAATGAGACCAGTCTGCAGATTTCACACATGAAGTTCAGGATATTTGTCATAAGCAGGACTACAGGCAGTTTTTCCAACTCTTGAAAAATATCTCAGTTTGGGTTTAAGACTCATTATTTTTGGCTGGACAGCTGCAGCGGGGCCAGCCCTATAACCACATCTGTCTGTCACTCACTGACTGACTGAGTGATGAAGTTACACCACTGGAAGCTAAGTATCCCAGAATGCATTTCGCACCAACTGACAGCACTGGTGATTAAGGTGTTGTAATTTAACTTATTTAACTTGATAGTTACTGCATTAAAACTATTTTTCAGGTTGTGGGTAAGTGAAATAATATATAAAACATATAAAAAATAGCCTAAATCTTAACTCAACCCTTCTTACAACAGCAACATAAAGTCTACACCCAAAATCTGGTGCAATGTATTTTAAGTGTTTTTTAATGTTTTTCTTCTGTGCACAGCACCCTGAGTTACAACTACTGTATGAAAAGTCTTATACAAATAAACAAACTTGAACTTACATAAAATCAAACATCTTAAAAATGTTGGCGATGTCCATGTTTGACGGTAACCAGGAGACGTAAAAGCTCTTCTAGCGTTTCACAGTCCAGCCATATACAAGGTTTTGACCGAGTCTTGTTAACAGAAAAGCGGATCCAGCATTTTTGTCACTAGTCACTAAAAGTCAGGATATCAATTTATACATCTTCAATCTTCAATATCTTCAATTTTAACCGCTCTTTTTTATCTCATGATCGCAGCACTAAATTGCTGGCGATGGTTTAAGTTGTTGCAGAGATTTTTCTCCACAACCACAATAATAATCCCACCAGCAGTTTCCCTCCCTACATTTTCAATTTTCGCCCCCTGCCAACTGCATGATTGAAATTATGGACAGAACCAGTCAAAAGTTTGGACACACTTTCTAAGAAGAGATAAGAGTATAAATTAAATAAGAGCTCCAACTTGACGTCTTGTCATTCTATGCTTGTGCTCTGTTAGACATTTAAAAAATCAGCGAGAAACTGCAAACTTTTTGAAGATAAACACTACTTCTACTTCCTTGATATCATTACTTTCTAACTCACCAGGTGCCAGAAACATTGTTGCTGTTTGTGGAACAGTCTTGTAATGTTTAATTAAAGCCATTATGAAACATTTATGTAGACACAGCCAGCAACAGTATGTACTGTCTATTTATGTCTATTTATCTCTATGCTTAGATAAAGTATGTGTACTATTACCATCATTAGAAGGAATTACAAACCGACCACCAATACAAACATAAATCAATGATGTTTCCAGGGAAGCGTCATGTAACCTGCATCACTTTGAAGCTACTTACCATGATATCAGCTTTTAGTGAGTAGATACTCTTTATTTCTGCAAACTAAAAGGTAAAGTGGGTTTACCCTCCACTACACTTCTGTGTGTGAGCACGTCTGTTTTTTTGTTTTACTTTTAAGCCTTTCTGTGCACACACACACACACACACACACACGCATCACAACTTACATAATTACCCTTTCTCGTCCTCCTCTTCATTGTGTTGATCACTAAACATGTTTGACAGCATGGCAGATATTTCACCTTTGGGTTGTGCTGAGCAAACGAGTGAATGAGAGTTTGCTGTAGTATGATATCAGTGCTGAGACAGTGAGACGAGGCTGCACTCAAGGTTGGGTGTGTACCAAGAATGTGTGAAGAGAGAGTTTGGGGAGGGGGCCCGTATTGATCCTAAATGACGACAGTCAGGCTCTCTGATCTCAGTTGGACCTCTGGCCCCCCCGTGGAGCAATCCGCAGCCGGTCCCCATGGCAACCAGTGTGTGTGCGTGGGTGGGGAGGGACATCTCTGCAGAGTTATCATTATACTCCTCCCCTACCTTCATCTGCTGCTCTTTTCTTCCTCCTCTGTCCTCTCTCTACCTCGTCTGTTTTCTGTTCTTGAAAGACACGGCTGCTGTGTGCTCTGTCTTTGTGAGGATAAATTTGAACGTGAGAGAGTGAGGACATTAGTGGGAAATGAGGACATTTTGGCCAGTCATCACTTCTTCAAAGGGATTAAGACTTGGAAGGTGGGGGTCATATGACCCTTCCGTTGCAAAAGTGCCCTCAGAGTCGTCACTATAGATGAATCTGGCGGCTGATTTATGTGTTGTGCTCTCAAGCGCTGCCGCCATTACAGCGGTGTCAGAGTGGAACTGAACACATTTCCACTAACAGTGAAAGCAGAAATGTTCGGGTCGATCATGGTCGGCAGTCGCCCCCTCCAACAGACTGAGGTAGTCTGTGTGAATGTGGAAGCTTTGCAGTCTAAAAACACTACTTTGATAGTGGTTATCACACGTGCTTTGGGAAGAAATTATTTTAACGTAGTGCTTCTGTCCAACTGATTGAACCCAGCAGGAATTACTTGCTAGCTTTTGATTTAAATCATCAAACAAATCAGATAATTTCTTGCATTTTAATCAGAAGAAATGCACCATTTAATAAAAATCAGAAACACATGATTGTGTAAAAGTGGAATTTTGGCCGGGACACGTAACACTACTAAGCTAACAGAGATCAGCAGGGTGGCGGCTCACCATTTGCAGGCAGTTTTCAACGGTTTCTGGTCGACATGTGTTCAAAAAATGAGGATTTAATGGAGATTTACAAACATAAAGTATATTCACTGAGGCAGAGGCTTGAGGCTTTTACTTCCTGTTTTTTTCCAATGTTAGAGTTTCCTGCTGGAGCAGCTGATAACAGCACAGATCAGACAAAACATCTAGCTGTCTTTTAAAACGGGACTAAATTTCATTGAAACGTTTTATGTTTTTTAGATTATAACTCTTTATTTATATAAGTGGCATATGACGACTATATTTTCAACATATAACCGCTTTTACAGGATCTCCTGGACGTATTTCTTGGCAAAAGCGGCCCCCAAAAGTGAGATCCTTTTACACTCATTGCAGTGTTTACAAGTGAGGCTCCACTGCAGCAACCTGAATCTGTCCATACATGGAAGCTAAAACTGACTGATGTGATAGTGATCGTCAATCTGCCTCTATACCTGTTCCCCTGTGTGGCCTCAACTCAAACAGTGTGTGTTCATGGTAATGAAGGAACATGTCACCCAGTGCAACAGTGTGGCTCTGAGGTGCAGAGGAATATGATCAGATACTTTGGATACACACACAATACTTGTTATTAGGATCGATTTATTGTTGGTTTTTGTCTTTCCATGGGATTCAATGACAGTCAGACAAATATAGAATAACTCCAGCGTGATCCTTTAAGGATTACAAGATACTGTGCTGGTTAGATCAAAGATGTAAAAGGCAGTGCACGTCTTTGAAAGTATAGTAACGCAAATGTTGGATTGTTTGTGTGTGGACTCTGATATAAAATATCAGAAAATACTTCTTTTATGTAGAAGAGCACTTTATGGTCCCACAAGGAGCCCTTAAAAGATGCATGAGACAGGAAGCATTAAAATAATGTTCTCCAACCCACAGTGCTACTTTAATTTCATTTCTTTTATTTTCACAAATGACAGAACCAGTCAAATGGAGTTGTTTGGGTCACTGTGGTGAGATACAGAATCACTATATGTATATATATATATATATATATAGTTATATATATATATATATATATATATATATACATATAACCCACAAACATGTTAAGATTCATTTCTGTGTGTATAAACAGGTCAGAGTTGAGCAGGGTGTGTAAAACAGAGAGAGAGACAGAAACAGCAATAGAGGGAAAAGTTTAAATGAAAAAGAGGAGAAAATAATGCTCCACCCTGAAAGAGAGAGAAAAATAAAAAGGAAATGATGGAGACAGAAAGAGAGTTCAGGGATTGAACGACCTTGCCTGGTGCACACTGAGAGACAGACACAGGACAGAGATAGTGGCCATGTAAATTGGGTTAGATTAGATTAAATTAGATTAAATTCGATTGATCTGAAAGTTAAAATAGCAAGTAGTTGAACACACAGGTTGAAACCCCTGATACACAACCTTCAAGGACAAAAAAAAAGACACAAATGTATTTCCACTGCTGTCTCTCTCTACAGGAGGGGAGCTAAAGAAATAATAAAAAACTGTTTTTCCTCTGCACATCACCAGAATGACAGGAAAGATATGTATCTGTTATGACAACCACACACACAAATAAGACACCCTCACAGTTTTTTTTATATACACACATATTTCTCTCTTACACATTTGCACACACATGAGGCTGTCTGAGTGGCCGTGTCTTTCACTCTCACCGTCATCTTCAGCACGAATGAAACACACACATCTACACTAAAAGATACAACAAACTCACATTAGCTCTCGGCCACAGGAGCACTGAAAGCTTTCTTTCTGAGAGTGCGATGAGGAGATCGATATCAACCTCATCTCTGCTTGTTAAGTACAGCATGTGGTTAGCCTAGCTTAGCATAAAGACTGGAAGCAGGGGGGGACAGCTAGCCTTGCTCTGTCATGGGAAGACTTCGGCGTCTGCATCTTCTTAGTGATTTTTAAAGTGGGGAGAAAAAACTGCCTTAGATAGGTTTTTATGCAACAAACTTTAAGTAATGTTGAAATAATTTGCCAGTTAAGCCTGAATTGAATATGGAGGACAACTCACTGAATACAGACCAACAATGTGAAATATTGTGAAGAGAAAGTGGCAGCTGGTTTCTTTGTCACTATCAGTGAACAAGCCCAGACAAGTTGAGTCAGATCGCCATTTAAAAGCTGGATAAGCTGTTATCTATCAAGAAATAGCTCCAACATGTAAGTCTGCCTAAAACCACAAAATGCTGCTTTTACATTTCCATTAAAAGAATAAGATATGTTGTGTAAATAAGGCAGCTTTAGATGTGTTGATGGGCATATTTTATTTCTTTTTACAGAGCCAGGCTAGCTGCTTCCCCCTGCTTCCAGTTTTTATGCTAAGCTAAGCTAATCATGTCCTGATTTCACCTCCATACTTTATGCACAGACATGAGATTAATGGCAATCTTCTCATCTGACTCTTGAGGGAAAAAGCGACTAAGCATATTTCCCAAAATGTTAAACTGGTCCTGTAACTTGCATAAACTGTCACACATGATAAACGAGCTTCCTTTGTCCTTCTGAGACTTGTAGTATAAAAATCTGCAAACTCTGAAATGCTCCTTTCTGTTTCCACACAAAAACCAGGAAGTGTTTTTTTAGAGTGGGAAAGGTAAAAAAAAAAAAAAAGTAGTGGAGGGGTTGCCTCTCAATGATATCCCACACTGGTTCCAACCCAACGCCCTGCCGGTCTTTCATCTCAAGAGTCTGTCTTTCACTTCACCACAAGACATCAGCCCTCTCTTCCTTCTTTCTTCTTTTCCTCTCCCACTGTTCTCTTCTTTTTGACCAACACCCAGATACCCAGACACATGCACACCACCCACCTGCACTTCTCCCCATGCCTGTCTACTTCAGGCTGGTGATGGTCTGCCCCAGTTTGGTTTGAAGGGTTGCTATACGTAGCCAGGAAGAGATGGAATTTAAGAGTTTCTTGAACTGATATTTGTAATTTGAAAGATCAGAAAGGCAAACTAAATATCAAATGACACAAGAGAAGAATACTGGCTGGTTAGCATTTTAGCAGAGATTCATACAATATGTAAATGTTGTTGGACCTAACTTTCTTTGTCTTTGAAAATGGAGAGAAAATATCTTCACAGCAGAGCTTTGTTTAATCTAGTCATCGCTGGCTCCTTCTCACTGGAGTTAAGGAGACAGTGTTATGTGTCAGTGACGAGGTTTGATTTAATTTGTCACTTTCTGGCTTGTAACCGTTGCTTCATCTGAAATTAGTTTGGGGAAATCTATTGTCCACTCAAATGGGACACTTGTTTTTTTTGTTGCAGCCATGCGTGTGATTTATAAGGAATAAACTATACTATACTATACTATATAACAACAATAAAATGAAATAAACGGTAGTACTTGACTGTCAGCGGTTATATTGCATTATGGGAAATGTAGGTGCCAGGATGTGACAAACAAGAAGAATAAGTGAAATAAAAAAAGACAGTTTCTCTGCTTCTGCCACATCGATTTACATCCTTTCTGTCCATCGTGAGTCTGATAATTTTATAAAAGTGCAACACTAAATCAGTGGAGTGCTCTTTAGAGGGGAAATAAAAGGGATATACTGTGTGTCAAGGTGTCAAACATACCCCATTACGTATGTACGGATGCTCCTACTGACATTATCATTAACAGATTTTAAGAGTCACAATTTGCTGGTCTCTTTTCCAAAAATGACACACTGTTGTTGGTGCGTGACTGCCTTTATTTCTGCCCCTCCGTCACCCCGCGCCACCTCAAAGCCGAGAAAATCATAGTTCATTTAAATTTATATATACATTCACTTTAATAACATGCATTTGGTCGACTGCCCACACATTCCCACGCAGCTACTGCACATAGCCTACACACACATACTGCCAGAATGTGATAAAACACAAACGCACACAGATGGTAACATAAGTCAGTGCCTTTGAAAACTTGCAAGATAACATCCTTCCCCTCTCTTTCTCTCTCTCTCCCTCTCTCTATCTCTCTCTATCTCTGCCGTACCTCTTTTTCTTCTCTTTTTGTCTCACTTTTTCTTTGTCTTTCTCCAACTCTCTCTCACAACAAAGTCACACTGTTGTATTTTACTGAGAGGGTGCTTGATGGCAGAGTTCAAAGAGAGATCAGGGCAGTAGGCGGTAGCAGAACACCCCTAAGCACTATAGCTCTCCACAGCCACCACGCTCCATTTACTGCACACACACACACACACACACAAGACTTTGAACTTGACCCATGCCACTCTCTCATGGACGCTCTATTTATTTGTTTCAGCATAGCTACAAAAGCATACATATGTGCCCATAATGTGTCTAAATGCTTGCATGTGAATTTCTTTTGTCTTGGGCATGTGTGTGTGTTTCTGTGGGTCTGAATGCATCACCACGTGTGTGGTTACAATATATATGTGTGTGTGTGTGTGTCCACATGTGCGTCTTACTCCCCGCGCATGCCTTCATTCAAGTGCATTGCCATATCTGTGTGTGTGTGTGTGTGTGACTGCAAGTGTTTATGCGAGACTTGCAATGCATCACTGCATTTGCGGGCTTAAATAAGGGTTTTCACTATGAGCCCAATGACAATTCCATTGAAAACAGGTGGCTATGCTTTTAGCCAGTACACTGAACTTTGACTGTAATGTATTTTCAGGCTTTGTGAAAAAAAAGTAGAGACCCCAACGTCCAGATTCCCTTCCTCCGATCCTTTCAAGAGAGCCAGATAAAAATAAAACATGCTTGAGGCTCAGAGAGTCTCAAATGATTATTCTTGGGCCCTACAGCTGTGATGGTATTTCATTTAAGCCTTCCAAAAATGTGAAATGTCTTGCACTCGAGCCAGCCACACGCATGTAAACATAGGTATGTGGGGATCAGGGTTAGAACAGACATTTTTAACTTCTTTGTTAAATTTTACACGGTTTCAATGCCCTTTTAGTTTTGGTTTGGTAGTTTGCTCCACTGACCTATGAGAGAAGGAAGAGATTATATTTGTTCTGTTCCAGTTTGTCATTCATTTATGCTGCTATTTGCCAGACTGTCAGGCATGAAACATGGCATGCAATATCAAATGAACAGTACACAGTGTATTATAGTGTGTAGAGTCACAACATTGCAATCTGTATTCCATGCCTTCTCTGCCACATCACCTGTTCTAGGACATACAGCATTGCCCCAAGACCATCATTAGGTGCTTTCACACACGCAGTCTTTACTATTAATTTGACAGATATTAAAGGGTGATGTGTGGATGGGGATCAGGTAGCACAGCAGCCCTGATTGGCATTGGATGGACACCTCACAGAACTATTTCTGTCCCTCTGAGTTTCCTTTGCTTGAAAACCCCAATGACAAAGGGGACTTTAAGTTCCTGGAAAACTGCTACTTCCAAACTGGAGTCTCCACATTAAAGCCGATACACTCCCTTTATAAACAAACACTATACAACAAACCCAATCATTATCACCACTGCCATGTCATTCATATATATATAAGATAATGTTTATTCAGTGTAAAGTTTTATATGGTATACAAACTTCATTAAACTCATGGAAAGTACCTCCAGGAAAGCAAGGGTGGTTGTCATGGTGACTGTATGGTCCCATATCAGGTTTTTCTGTGAGAGCAACAAATCTTTTGAATACTCTAACTGTGGAAATAAGAGATGGTGTTGCATACAGCATTTATAAAATTAAACTTGAAATATGGTTAAAATCCACTCAATGTGTTTTGTCCCTTATAAATAAACAAATAAAAAACTGCTTTAAAAATCAATATTTCTGCTTGGCCTATCAAATGAAATGGCCTTTTTCTTTATCATGGTAGTTATGGCATTGGTTTAAACATTGAATTGACTCCTCACTGATCTGTTTCAACAGGAACATCACGACGAAATAATGGTACCATTTTTTGTTGTTTGTTGGTTAAAACATACCTGCCATTGTTTCTTTTTTTTCTTAACAAACCACTAAGAAGATGCCAATCATCAAGTCTTCTTGTGACAAATTTTTAACTCCAACTGAAATCACATTTAATCATCCCTCAAAATCAAAGAGAATGTCAACATGTTTTTTAAAATGTGTTGGTAATAGTTTTGTATTATTAAAATGAAGAAAAAAGGTCTTTGAGTAAATATCAGAAAAGCTCCTTTTTGTCTCAGCCAGCTGTGTGTGTGTGTGTGTGTGTGTGTGTGTGTGTGTGTGTGTGTGTGTGTGTGTGTGTGTGTGTGTGTGTGTGTGTAGCTGGTAGCTAGTGTTACACTGTACAGAACAGAGAAAGTAAACAAACTGGATAGACAGTGTGTTGTTAGCAGTGGGTAAAAACCAGACCAGCAAGACTAAGAACTAAACCAGCATCTAGCAAGTGACATCTGCAGGTATGTTTACATGCTGTTAAATGTGCTGCAGTTGCGCAGCTAATTAGCCTAACTGACGTTAGCGGTGCGATTTTCCACGGTGAATGTTTGGCGGCTCGTTCAACAAGCTAAACTGCAGGACAAGACGTGTGTTCATGTTTGTAAGTTAGATAAGAAGGAGACTTTAGCAGGAAAGCTAATGTTTCTTGTTCAGAGTCTGTGGCTCTTGTGTAGCAGGACGCTGTCAGGCTCAGTGTGACCGTCTGCTCTGCCTGTGATAGAACGCCACGTTATTGCATTATGAAAGATTTAAATGGCTGTATCCAGTTGTTTTCTCCCTTTTGGTTTCTGATTTTCTGAAAAAGGCAAATTCATTTCAGCTGGACTTTAAGAACTACTGAGTGACTGAAATGTCCAGGTTCCATGAGATGTCCGTCTATGACAATAGCAGCAATCATATAGCAATGTGTCTGCTCAAGGCTTAATAACATTACTGCTAGTTGAACATAATGGCATATTATAGGCATACCTTGTGTGAACACAGAAGCTGCTGCTGTTGCTGGAACAATTATGGCATTTAATTTTGTTAATGTTAATTTGTTAATATAATTATATTAATGTTATGGAATGTACAGTTTGTTTGAAAGAGCCCATTGACTTAATGTATCCTCTGGAATTTCCATGAAATAATAAACAGAAATAATGGGTCAAAGGTTGCCATTCCTCCATGCAGCTGAACTCGACTGGCATAGTCTAGTTTATTTCACGTTTATGAACTTTTTGCCTTTCTTTGAGTTTACTATCAGCCCTGTCATCATCTTAAAGGATGAGGCTGGTGATTTTCTTTTTCTTATTGTCAACAAATCTCATGTTGGAGCCAAACCAACAATGAACTGATCTACTAACAAGTATTGTGTGTGTATCCAAAGCCTGATATATC
The DNA here is from genome assembly GCA_038419695.1 of Scomberomorus guttatus. Taxonomy (NCBI): domain Eukaryota; kingdom Metazoa; phylum Chordata; class Actinopteri; order Scombriformes; family Scombridae; genus Scomberomorus; species Scomberomorus guttatus. The sequence goes on from CM076456.1 coordinate 29,884,458, forward strand.
TTATTCCTCTGTGCCGTTGTTTAAAAACGCCTGCAAAGACTAATAACAGCAATTGCATTTTCAGTGTCCCAACCTCTTTGTACTAAGAAATTTACAATGTGATATGTAGCACAACAAGCTAGTGAAGCTGTGTAAATGGAACTGCCTTCCCTCACATTCTGAGTGGCGTCTGCCATACACAGAACTACTCTCTGGAGACTGAAAACGTGGTCGCTGTTATTAATCTTTGGAGCCATTTCTAATTAAACTACCGTAACTAAACTCTTCATGATGAAGGAACATGTCACCCAGTGCAGCGGTGTGACTCACTGACGTGTTTTTAATAGTTTTTGAACAATAACGGAGGAATAAGATATATCAGGCTTTGGATACACACACAATACTTGTTATACTTTGTTGACAAGAAGAAAACTATAGAAAATGACCAGCCTGATCCATTTAAAAAACTGATTTGCTTCCATTTTGCTCCCCCCACTCTCCTACATGATACTCCCATCCTGCTCTCCCCCCACCTTACTCCCCTCCCCTCTGGCCTTTTTCTTTACATTCCACCACTCTCCCAAACACACACATGCAGAATCAAGACTGCTGGTTTCCCTGGTAGGACATCTAGAAATAGCTCACCCTGTGGGCGATTAGTTCCAGTTCAACAACTGATGGTAACCAGGGACTTTTTTTTCCCTGTGCTTTCAACTTCAAAACTGTAATTAACACAAGCAATGCATCTTATAAATTGACCTGCAGGGCACAGGATTATACATCAACCTCCAACCACCAACCAACCAACCACCAATTTTTGATGTCTGATTATGATTAGTATAAAATCTAAATATAAACACTATTTGTAAATGAGACATATTATTTAAGTATCTGTTCATGTTGTTTTATAACTTACTTTACTTTACAGCCCACAGCAGAGTTACATGGAAATGCATTGTAGACGACTTGTGCCCCACATCGAGAGAAAGCCATAAAGGAAATCAAACTGTAAGAGAGCGATACATCATTATATGCAGGCTACCTGCCCAATAAAACCTAAGTCTAATTTTACAGGAGAACTTTTAATTGTACTCTCTTAACAACTTAAAGCTTTGGTGACCAAAAACAGCCTGCAGCAAAACTCAGACAGAGTCTGAAATTTGAGACCAAATTCTTACAATGTGACTGCTGCTACGACCCACAACTACAAACCAACCAATCAGAATATGACACGAAATGATACTGGCCAACGTGACATTTCATAAGCTCCAATAAAGTTTAAGGAAAAAATGCTGAAGGTGCAACAAAAAAGAAGTTTATGAGACTCAAAAGAGGCAAAAGAGAAAACCTTTCTTGCTTTGCTGCATTTTACAACATCAGAGCTGCAGATGGATGATGAGCTGATGATGTTATGAGTGGATTAGGTCCCTGTGTTCTCCTCTGTTTTTCCCCTCTGTTGTGTGTGTGGGTTTATCTCTCTGTGTTTGTGTGTGTATGCGGGGCGTGGCATCCTGGTTTCCCTCTCCCACTCTCCAACCAGTGCACCTGCAGCTGATCATCTAATCAACTCCACAAGCCACTGCAGCATAAAACCTGAGTCCATCGAGACTCAGACAGATCGTTCTGTCTGCCACACGGTACAGAAGTCAAGGCCACGTTCTAGTCTGTTGTGCTTATTATTAGTTTGCTGTACTAATTCCGAGTCTCCTTGTGCACCAGGTTCATTCCAGTCTGCCACAAATCAACTTCATCATCTGTCTCCGGTTTTGGATCCTCACTCATTGTCTGCCCTGCTCTGCCCTGTTCTCCAACCTGCTGGCTACACAGATCCCCTCACATGCTCTGCTCCGTCTGCTGCTCTCTGCCCCGCTTCTACACTGAAATCTGCCAAGCTGTTTACAATAAACCCCTTCCTAAACTCCCATCTGAGTCTGTGTCCTGCATTTTGGATCCAAAATTAAGTACTTATAACAGAAGATGTGTGTCTGCTTACATATACTTTTCTATCTACATCACAGCACTACAATTTACCACACATTCACTGCAGCCTGTCTGTGAGTCTGATACAAGTCAAACAGAAGTTTCTTTCAGCTAAATGCTGATGTCAGCTCACAATGACGATGCTAGCACACCAATAATTAGCTAATGTTTACCATGTTCACAATCTTGGTTTAGTGTGATAAAGGCAAGGTAAATAAAGGCAGGTTTATTGGTATAACACCTTTCAACAACAAGGAAACTCAAAGTGCATTACGTAATGTATAAATGGCAATAAGATGAGATATAAAGGAAGCACAAGACAATATAAAAAGACATAAGTAGAATTATGAAATAGAAAAGTAAGGTAAAATGGAATACAGCTACAGTGCAGCGCAAATTATGTATTAACATGCTAACGTTTGCTAATAACCAAAGATGATGGTGCTAAGGGATTAAGGGATCAGCAAAGTGATTACAATTAATCTTGATAAACAATATATGTACCAAATTCAATTAGTTTTCTGGATATTTCTCTCACAACCACAAAAGTCAACCTCATGGTGGCGCTAGAGGAAAAAGTCAGATCACAAAAAATCAGTAGGATTCATAAGGAAGGAAACCATGAATGTCTGTACAAACACATTCTGTGCCAATCGATGTGGTAGATGTTAAGATTATATCACTGGATAAGTCAAAACTTTGATCTGCTGGTGGCACTAAAGTGAAAGTCGGGATCACCAAAGTCATTAGAATGTATCCTGTTGTAGATATTTGAACTAAATTTCATGGTAATCCATCCAAAAGAGCAAAGGTTTAGATTGTAAATAACCCGCTGAAGTGTTTGGTTTTTTTTTGTTTTTTAGGGAGTTTTTCCTTATTCGAATTAAGGGTCTAAAGATAGAGGATGTGGTATTGCTGTAGAGATTGTAAAGCCCCCTGAGGCAAATTTTGTGATATTGGGCTTTACAAATAAAATTTGACTTGACTTGTCAGTGGATCACCAGAGTCTGTGTGATTCATCCTCTGGCAACCATGTTTGTTTGTACAAAATTTAATGAGAATCCATCCAGCGGTTGTCGAGATATTAAGTCGGGACTAATGTGGTGGACCAACCGACTGACCAACATTGGCATCCATAGAGCCACGCCTCCAGCATGGCTAAAAAGCACCAGTCTTTTTTTATTCTTTGCCCTGCCACTGTTGGGGGAACCAAAGTTCTTCCATCTGTCCTTCCCTCCAAGCCCAGCCCTGGCCCCCAGTGTACGAAAGCGGCTCCTGGCTCTTGTTAGCGGGTCTGGAGCCACTTTGTTTTGCTCGGTTTGGGACACGGCAGGCATTTCATGCTCCGGGGGACCACAGCAGATCGTCTTGCAGCAGCTGAGAGTGGTCCTGACTCACAAAGGGTGCCTTTGTCTGAAGAGACCCTTATCTGTCCACCAGCATCAACTTACTCCTCCAACACAGAACCACTCATATAAACCCTCACTTTACACTTCAACCGCACACACACATAAACATAGGCTGCGCGTATAGATGGCGCATATACTCAGTCACACAAGAGGACGCAGGCACCCACATACACACATATATGTACCGTTGTAAGTACTGTATAGTTATTTGCAGGTGTGTGCATTTCATGTGTGTGGGTGTGCCTTTATACACACACATAAGGTGCACATTATTAGAAGAGGCGTATAAATACGCCGCTGAGCCACACAGAAAAATCCATCAAATGTGGGAAAGCATATGGTCATACTGTGCAAACAATAAATCCTCTCTGAGGTTCATCTGCCTGCACACATTTACATACACCCACACAGCCTTACCTCTTCAGATGCATGCATATCATCTCGGAGCAATTAACATCTATACTGACGGCTGTGCATACATATTATTGTCCTCCTTATTTTTATTCCGTGGATTTGTTTGTTTGTTCAAGATGGCATTGCACTAACACCACCTGGAGAAAGTTGTCTGTTAATTTAATGGTATATTTCAGTACCAATCTGCACTCTTTTCATATGAATAAATGTCATTTTGATGCTCCCTGTTGCCTTTTGATGTGGCACAAGAGTGAATCAGACTCCAAAACGGTTAATAAAAGCTTTTACATTTGTCTTCTCTGGTCCTCTAAAGGGAAAACAAAATCCTGACTTGATGTGTTTTCTGGTTCTGATAGCAGCAGCCACAGTTGTAAGTTTTAAACAAGTATGAGGTTCATTATTTTACACCTATTTAGTTTAACAATTTGTGTTTTTTTTTTTTTTTTTTCTTTTCTTTTTAGACATTTTTAGAGGGACTCAGCATCTCATTTGTGCTTCATATCAAATTTTCTCTCCTTACTCTTTGGCAGGAAGCATTTTCTGAGCCTTTCTGAGAAATTGGGTTATGCAGGAAATCAGACAACATGTTTACATGTACTGTAGTAACCTGGTTACTGTCAGATCCTTGTTTATATGCAGCAGGTCAGTCACCAGACATTTCCCCGACCCCAACCTTGCTTTGGAAACATGGCTTACTTCTAACTGTATTAATGATACAAGATGCAGTTTCCTGATGTATTCATTTTAGTGTGTGTTTGCATGTGTGTGTCAGATCGTTTGGATAGCTAGCACAGTGAAGAGGACAGGCTCTGTAGACAGAACACAGCTTTTCCTCACAGCATGAATTTTATATAGTCAAGACTTATTTAGACTCAAGGGTGCTAACGTGTGCCGGTTTCAGTTTTAGTTGGATTTAAATAACTTTAAATACAAGGATGCATCGCTATGTGAATCTCTTTCCTTTCATTCCACCTTTCTGCTGTCACAGCGATACTTTCCGAGTTGTTCCGAACCGCCATACTTGAAGGCGGAGTGACAGTCTCTCCTAAAAGACATTCATAGTATTGCACTTGATTCTTCACGTGAAAAGTGACAGAAATATTTATCAGGAATGAAAAAAGAGCGCTAGGGAGAAGTTCAAACCCTGGCTCCTTTCTCACCTCCACACAGCTGGCCAATCACTATGTCGAGTAGGTGTGAATATTGGACAGAACACCACCTAATCCAGTGTCAGAAAGGTGTGGTTAGAGGGGGTGTCTGAAGCTAAGCGAGCATCTGCCAAGCACTTCTGACGGAGTGTACGCCGCCCTTAAGCAGCCACTGTAGCTACAGTGAAGCTGACGTTTACCTCTTCAAAAATGTAACTACATGTTGGGGCTACAGAGATACTATATGAAGTTTGCAGGACTGTAATTAGTCAGTTCAGGCTGCTTGTGTTTTGTTACAAGTTTTTTTTTTTATGCCAGAGATAGTAGATATTGTTGAAATATGAGAACAACATCAATGAAGTAGTAATTCTTCTGCTCACCACGACCCCCGCTCTCTATCAGAGAATGAAACCACATAAATAAGGCAACTGTAAGGAATTCAGCAATCAGACAAGACAGACCTTCCCACCACTGCTCATATTACCAAGTGAACAAAAGATCTAAACACAGTTACTGTGGGGAATATGAATACAGCACAATATGTCCTGATCACGTACACCTAGCTGCGGTGGTGCTATTAACGAGTGAAATCTGACGCCAAACTATAAATCAAAACCTACGCTGTAGTTTTCTACAGCCAGACTTCCGTAAGTCATTTTATCAACTATAAATCCAGCTTTCACATGACTGCTGAAAAGCAGACTGCAGCCAAGTTTCCTAAGTGCACATAAACACACTGAATGTCTCAAACTCACCTGTATTGCAGTAAACTGTGGTTATCAGTGAAGGTGAAAATCTGTTTCATCCAATCTGGTCCTGGTTTTTTTTTTTTGTTAAACTCTTTTTTAAGTAGAACAAGAACCGGCTAATTAGAATGAGCACCGATGGCTGCAAAAACAAAAAAGATTACACTTACAGAATCTCCAGCTCAGTATCTAAGGAATTATGTTCATATTTGACAATTTAACATCATTTTTGTCCAGTGACAAAGCAGGAAGTAGTGTGGCATCCTGTCACAGGCCTGCAATTAAGCCATAATCTCAATCTTTTCTTACCCTTAACCAAATGTTTCAGTTGCCTGATGTTAATCATTCGTCAGCCAAAGATTTTGCTATGACGACAATTCCCAAGACATAACTTTACTGTGGTTCCCATCGGCAGTTATTGCAGAAAGACGGAATTTTAGAAATGTTGTGATTGAAAGTAATCCAGACTTCAAAGGAAACCTGACGTGTACGCACACACACACACACACACACACACACACACACACACACACACACACACATATATTACGGAACATCAAGAACTCGCAGTAAAAACTCGATATATGTGAGCGCACATGCATGAAACCCTGACAACACGCCCCACCGCCAGCACATGTGGGTGTATGCACGCTTATGCCTCTGCTCACAAAACCTGTGAGTGTGTTTGATGGAATGACAGAGCGCGGTGACATCGAGACCTCTTTACTGGAGTTCCTCTAAGCTTAAAGTTAATTACAAGGATTATTCTTCTCCTTATTGTCCCTCTGAGCTCTGTGGAGCCAGGTAAGAATACAGACAGTATATTAGGGTGAACACTGTGGCCAGAAAGCATCAGCGAGTGTCCTGTAAGAATAAATGTGCCAATTATTCGACTTGCAGTTGGATGCAGGGACATTTGAGAGCAGAACAGTTAAAGTTCATTGTTTACCACACCGGTTGCTGAATAATTTATTTTCTTGGGTGCTGTATGTGTAACTAATTATTTCATCTCCCTGTAATCCCAATTTGAGAGAAGTTCCCACCAAGTCTGGTTGAAGTGGCAGTACATGATTAAATCCTGGCTCTTTAGGAGCAGATGTATGGGATTCCCCTTGTAAGCAGAAATTATTAAATGCTTTCCCAGTGACTGCTATGGAGTATTTAAGAAAATTGTCCAGCGTGTGTGTGTGTGTGTATATGTGTGTGTGTATGCATTTGTGTTTGTACGTGCATTATATGTGGGTCTACATTGTCGAAGCAATTGAGTAAATGGGCATTTAATTGGTTTTGCAGAGACACACATTTTGTGGGGATAAACAGATTTCTTTGTGTGCCAGCGTCAAAGATGACAGTGCAGAGATAGTCAAATGGAGCTCCATTTGTTCGGCAGCACAGTGACTCACGCTGAGGCAAAACAATTAAGATACCGATGGTTAATTCCTGCTTTAAAAGGACCGGTCTGTCTGCAGCAGGAGAGGAAAAGTGAACAGTGTTTTCTTAGCAGTTTTGGTGCCAAGAGCCGGTTTCACCAAATTTGCAAGAAGAGATAATTTCTTCTCCTGACAATACTGACACTTTTCACTTATCAGAGCAAACTATGCATGAGCGTGCAAGAGCCTTATAGAACTCACATTTATCTGCACTTTACCCAGGACACCCTTCTCTTAGAAAAGAAGATTGTTCGGTGGGAAAAAATTACCAAAATGTATGTTGTTGTTGTTGTTGTTGTTGTTATTAAGCTTTATTTATTCAGGAAATCTCATTGAGACCAAGATCTCTTTTGCAAGAGAGACCTGAGAACAGGTTATATATACACAGGATCACAATAAGATGGTTCATTAACATAAAAATCACAAAATAATCATCATACACACTCAGACACACTACTTAAAACAGTCACAAACATCAGAGGAACAAGTGTCTCTAACTTTAAGCTGTTCTGTAGTTGATTCCAGGAGTGAGGTGCATAGTACCTGAAACCAGTCTGTCCCAGTTCAGAGTTTGAGTGAGGTGATCTGGTGTCATGGTGATCAGCTCTGAGCTCAACTAAAATGTTAAATAACTCGACAACTTGGATAGCGAGGCCTTTATAAACGAAGACACGGGTATGCTGGTGCCTTCTACATGTCAGTGATGATCATCTGACTTTTTCATATAAGTGACAGTGGTGAGTGCGATGGCTGTCTGCTGTAATCAAGCATCCAGATGTTTAAGGGTGGCAGCAGCATGAGCATACAGGATATCTCCATAATCCCATGTGGACAGTATGGTAGATTGTATAATGTGTTTCTGTCTTGAAGAGAAACAGGAATCCAATTTGATTTTTTTTAGTTTTTCAGCGAGACGTTCGACATGAGTTTTGTTTTGGAGGACAATCTGTTATCTAAACAGATAAATGATTCTTAACTAAGACATCAGCAGATTACATACAAATCCATAAAACAAAAAATAAGGACTGAACAAAAGAGACCAAATCAATAAGTAATCAGTGGTTTGTTTGTTTTTTTGTTTCTTTCTTTTTGTTTTTTGTCTGACAAAACAACTCTGTCAAACTATTGAGAAGTGAAGCAGAAAGCTAAAACATCAATACAACACTGAATTGCAATTTTATTTTGTCTCAGCTCAGAATCAATAGTGTAAATACTCTGAATCTCCATTGTTTTACAGAAAGCAGAATTTGTTTTCCAATGTAGTAAAACCTCCAGTGAGCCTGTCCCATTTGACCTCAACAACGCCTGTCAATAACAAATAACAGCAAAATGTCATTTAGCCAAGACAGCAGAGGCTGATGTGTGTAGGTCTGTTTCAGATTGAAGAACAATATGTGTGTAATCAGTAATGAATTAACTACATCTACAATCATATTCTGTATCATATTATGTCCTTTACTATCAGTAATATATCATGTGATATAAGCAGTGGTGGAATGTAACTAACTACATTAATACATTAACTTACATTGTTGTTAAAGGGAACATATGCTTTTTGTGATTTTCCATCATTTTTATTACTGTTATGATGTCGGATGTTAAACATGGTCAAAAATCCAAAACTTGAGGTGAATGTATGTAAAAATGCTGCCTGTAAGACAAAGCCCAGGTTTCACTCTGCCCTGACTGCTTTATTTGCAATGTTTTTTTTTTTTTTCTATTTTCTCAGCGAGCATGTCTATAAATGTCTATCTGTTCTGTAATCTTTGTTGCTGAGGTTGTTCACATTGTCCACTCTCATATTTTGGATCAGATCTGGGCTCCAACATGCACAGATGTACTTGAGAAGTTTCCATTTTGAGTAAAGAACGAGGGAAAAAAGTGAAATCCAACTACTATTGTTTACGTAGCCTTAAAGAGACAGGAGCTAAAACAGCCTGTTTCAGACAGAGGCTGAACTGAGGGGCTGCATAAAGGGCCAGTATAAGATAAATAAGGAGTTTTTAACTGTAAATCATGCAAAGATATTCCAGTAGAAAATAAAAATATAGACATGGAAATGTGCAGAATATGTCCTTTTTTAATTTACTTCACTTTTACTTTGGTACGTGACACTATAGTTATTTTGCAGATTAAGATTTTAACATATATAATATATCATGAGTTTATAAAATCTGATCGATTTTAATATAGATGAAACTACCCAGTAGTACAGTTTAAAGTAGTTAAAATTACCTCAAGCAGCTATAACATAAACATGATATTTACACATTAATAAGTCAGTATTAATATTCCAGTTTAATATTTTTTTAATTACTTTTGAACTTAATAAAACTGCACTAATCATAATTTTTCTATTAACAACGGGCTGACAGAGGAAATATAGCAGGTGTTGCTCGTGGTGATGATCCCAAAAGAATCAGTTAATGAGGCTTTTAAGTATGTTACTTTTGTAATACTTTTGCGCTGACGTAATGTTTTGAATGCAGTTTGAATTACAATCACTTGTAAAGGAGTATTGTTACTTTATGCAATTAGTACGTCTTCCAGCGTTGGCTATGTTTGCTTGGTTAGCTTATAAGCTCGATAGCCGCGGTATTCTCCGTAGAAGAGATGAAGACAGCTCATTGATTCTGGAGCCAAACAGCTGAGATCACATTCAAATAAAATTATAATTAATGAGGTCTACATGTCATCACCAGCATGTCAGACTGCACAGAATCTGGACTCACTCTGTCTCATCTCTCTGTGCTCTGTGTTTTCTTTGGTCTCTCTCTGTGTCTCGCTCTCTCTCTGGTCTGTCACACTCTCTCTATCTCTCTCTCTCACTGGCCGGGCTTCTGAGAGTCGAGGGAGACAGACGTGGTCTTTGACTGGGGCGGTGATGCTATCGCTGCTAGCTGCACAGGCCTGGCTTTGTTTTCTTCCTCCTCCTCTCCCCTCTGCTTTTGCTGCTCTCACTCGCCTGGTTTCCCGTTGCGCATGGAATTTCTGAAACATGGAATAATGAGAGGTGTAAATCAAGACAGAAAAAAATCGTCAGTTTTCAGAAATTCTCAGGGGAAGTCAGAGAAAACAAAGGAGAGTTACAAAGCGGCTTCTTTGAAAGAGGAGCAGAATGCATGATTACCTCTCCTACTAAGCGTTTGTGTGGAAAGTTTTGAAAAACTAATGGAAATTTATATCAGGGTCACAGTGGGAAGCTTCACATGAACTTTTGCCCTCTATTTACGCTGTCACATCTACCAAACGATAAGTCCTCCTCACAGAGAGTTCTGTAGCTTTTTCAGTTATTTGAAGCCACCCAAATTCAAATGTCATTGTCTCACCGGGCTAAACAAACTGCACTAAAAGAGAAAACACTCCAGAGTAAGTAAGTAAATCACCCCAAACATGTGAAAAAATAACTTTAGCGTAGAGCGACAGGAGATAAAAACCACATGAAAACAGAGGAAACCACTGATGGTATCCTCTGATGATTCTGTCTCAGTGGACAGAGAGACAAATATAGAGAACAGTTATACAAGAAAAGGACTGAATAAAAATAAGGAAGCAGGAGGAACCAGAGGAACTGCTTCATTACTGCTAGTCCTGCTGTATTTACCATCATCACTCACTCCTCTGTATATTGACTAACCCAGGTGGTGGCCAGTAAACAGTTTCCATTACTGCAGTGGCATCTCACTTTTGTATATGTATGTAAAGGGTCTCACTTTTTAACTGCTTTTGTGCAGCTTTTCCCAAAAATACTTGCTATACATGCTGAAATAAATCTATTAAGGTGTTTTTAAAACATATGTTGTATGTTCTGGAGACTTTTGAAACACACAGAAAGCATTTCAGTCGTGTTTTTGTCAGTCTCACGCGTGTCTGACAGAAAACATACACTTTTAATACACTTTAAAGTTTTAGTTTTAGTTTGATTTAATAAATATAGCTGTCCACAGAGCCCGCGTAACAGCTACTGTTCCTATTTTTAAGCTTCAAGTTTGTTTTTCTCCGTTTTACGCACTTCCAAAATGCAGGTGACCTACACACTAACCCTTCACACTATACTTTCAGTGTCGACATGGTGTAACTTTTCCAACACACTTAGCTCACATCTTTTCACCTGCAATTCACCTAAACCACACTCAGGTGCTCCATCTGTACACCTCCTTACATTAGCTTCAGCTGCAGCTTTAGATTTTAGATTTAGATTTTTGCAGGAGCTTCGTTCCTGATCGCTTACTGAAATTACTTTAGGAAAGGATTTCTTCAGACAGTATGGACGTGAGGACTGAATCAGGTTTATTGCCAAGTTGGTTTGCAAATAACAGGAATTTGCCTTGGTGTTGGTGGTGCATAACAATCAAAACATACAGAGGAAGAGACAATACAAGTACCACAAAATTCAAGCAATCATAAATAATATAAAATAGAAATTTAAAGTTTAAAATGGGAGTGGGATTAACTCAAAATATTGACCAGAAATGCACAAATGTTCATAGAATAAAGAGTATATGCAAAGTGCAAATAATAATAATAATATAGTACTTTTAGCTGGACACTATTTTTTAGCAAAAGTTACTTAAACAGGAGGAAATGGTGCATTTTCTGGGACTATTTTCAGTTGTTGATTAATACACATTTGGTGCTCTAGTGAGTATTTCTGGAAGCAGGATGATTTGTGTGGGATGATAATGATGGAACATGTCACTCAGTGCAGCGGTGCAGCTTATTGATGTGTTTTTAATAGTTTTTGGTTAGTAGGATCAGTTCATGGTTAGTTTTGTTCTTTTCATGGGATTCGTTGACAACAAGAAACACCTTTTTTGATTTCTACACAGCACTTTCACATTCATTATGTGTAGGCTGGTCAACTTGCATTTTCAAAACCAATTCCAGCTTTTCCCCACGAAAAAATGACTTCACTGACAGAACTGCGTGAATAGATAAAATACTTGTTACTGTTATTATAAAACATTGCAAATCTCTTGTCAGATCACATCTTTGTCGCCCACATCTCTAAAACTCCACACCCCCAATTTGTAATGCAGACTTTCTGTTATAAATTTGTATATTTCAGCCACATCTAAGATAATAATGACACCATGAATGTTATTTTTCAGACTTGGCAAAGCTCCCTCCAGAGCCACAGAAGACATTATACAACTGTATTTACAAGCCAGGAATAGTATCCCCATGATGAGCAAATTGACTTTGACATGTGAAGTCAGTGGAGTGCCCCTTTAAGGACGGTGTTGTGAGACAGCTCAGCACATAAATCAGCAGGCGGATTAGTCTATACGCTCCTTCTCACATCCTGCATACATTATTATCAAACAGAAAGCTTTGACCTATAAGTAGCTATTGTAATTTGAGTTATGAGCCTTAAGATCCCATCTCTCTCTCTCTTTCTCTCGGTGTCTCTCTCCCACCTCCTCTTTGATGCAGATTATCTATATGTATGAGTGTACACAACCAGGCCACCTCCCAGAGAGCATTTTTAAATTCACAGTTAAACTGGGTTATACTGGGCTAATATCTGCAGAAACTGTCACCATGAGAAATGATCTTACTTATTAGACCTCACACACATCTATTAAAAGAAAAAGGCAAAAAAAACAACAGGAACACTTTGTTCTGGGATTTGCATGTCTCTGTTTTTGCCAGATACATGCTTGTTATGCTCATGTGTATATCTAAATTACGCCGAGAATGTTCTCATTACATTGCAAGTATTAACATAATGCAGATGTTAATGCTGGACTGCATTACAACTCATGAAATGATTGATACGGTCTCCACTGGAACAAGATCTGAATGGGAATTCAAAAATCTGAGTGTTCAATGCCAAGATCAGCAAATATCACTGTAATCTTTTAAATCACTTCTTAAAATACGTTTTGACAGACATACTCTAATAATATAAACTGTTTGACCTGCTTTGTGCTCTGTCCCAGGTGTTTGATTTATTCTCTTATAGTCCTGGTTTCACTTCATGTCAGGTATTTTATTGTTTAATAACAATAACATTATAACATGTGCAGTGTGGTTGTGTTTTTGTGTGTTTAAGCTTAAGCATTAAATATGTTAATGCAGATTGTTTACCGCCACGATAGAGTAAAACAAAAGGTACAAAAATGACAATAAGTGTTGTATTTGTTATCACATCATTCCTCATAACTTCTGCACCGACAGGTTGGCTGAACCAGCATTAGCAACGACGACGGAGAGAAACAATAAACGGGAGAAAGTTAAAGAGATGACTTGATTCTTTTGTTACTGTTCGTGTCTGCGCACATCTTTTCAGCATCACTGTCAGCTCAACTCTGTCATGTTTGGGTTCCACCCTTAATAAAATAATGCAAACAGCGATCCAAAGCCATCAACTATAATCATCAGCACAGATCTATGCAGGAACACTTCCAGTTTGTACACAGGAACCCAGAAAAACTTTTTGGGAACTCTGCTGTATCTGAAATCACTGAGTCACTATTTGCTACAAGGAAAAGAAAAGAGGAAAACAAAGGAATGCTCCTTATCATCTCAGCGGCTGGAGGAGACTGTTGATGTCTGTGTTTGATTGACTGTAGCTGGTAGGTCCTGTCCCAGCAAGGGGACGAGGGACACAGTAAACAAACGTGATCTGCAGCTACAAGTCCTGGACAGACAGTGGTGTTGTTAGCAGTGGTACTGAAGAGTAAGAACCAAGTTAGATAAGGAGACTTTAGCAGGAAAATTGCTGGTTGTTGTTCAGAGTCTGTGGCTCTTGTGTTGTGTAGCAGGATGCTATCAGGCTCAGTGTGACCGTCTGCTCTGCCTGTGATAGAACAACACGTTATCGCTTTATGCAAAATTTGATTTACTGTATCCAGCTATGTAGATGGATAATTAATGGTATTAAAGTAAAGGGGAACACAGGACAAGTGATTGACAGAGCAGATATGTTACCCATTACATTTCATTACAACTGGTCTTTAAGAAATCTAATCATTCTGTAATATTACGGACACATAATACTCGCATAATTGTTATTCTTACATCTCTCAAAAGTCATATGCCATGTTTTTCATTCCATTGTGGACATTTTCACACTGAAAATTCAGATGCTCAAATATAATGGCAGAAAATCAATAAGGTGCACAATGGAGCAAATAGGGAGCAATGTTGGACCTCATAGTAGCTGAGCCCCAAGTCTCTAATCTGGGGTTAATACTTTCTAATGGTCCAGGAACTAGAACAGGAACAGTCACTAAAGTGAGTCAGCAAGACAAACATAATGTTTAACTTTAAGTAACTGTGCTAAAGGAGAAATTTAAAATAACATAAAAGACTCAGCAGATTGTTCATACTTTTGAAACATTTTATGTTTTCTCTGCAACAACAAGGAACAACACCATCACTGCATTGTTGTTTTCGTAATGAGTGAGGGTCACAAACAAAGCCTTGTTGTTTGATCTGTTATTGGACGTATTTCCCTAATCTTTATATTTGGTGGAAATGCAAACAGGAACTCACAAAATGAACTTTTAGCTCCTGAGCATAAAGGTGCAGTCACATTCGCTTTTATATCAATTTATCTATAATTTTGTCTTCCTGTTTTTCCATCCTGTAATTTTGCTGTCTTGGTCTATTCTGTACACACATCTATTTCCTGTCTGTCCGACCTGGAAGAGGAATCCCTCCTGTGTTGCTCTTCCTGAGGTTTCTTCCTTTTCTTTTTTTTTGGGGGGGGGGTTCCTTATTTGAATCGAGGGTCTAAGGATAGAGGATGTTCTATTGCTGTACAGATTGCAAAGCCCCCTGAGGCAAACGTGATATTGGTCGATATAAATATAAATTGACTTTTGCCTGACGCAATTGCCTCCCACTCCGCATCGAAATAGGATGTGATGTCATGGTTCCAATGTGGGTAGTACATAAATATTGAGTAGAGTGTACTCAGTACTCGGTGTATGAGAACTCTGAGCTGCGAGTCCACCAGAGCTGGAGCTCATCAGGAGCTCACACCGAAACAGGAAACATACTCCTGCGTTGTACAGGCTTCAGTGGAGGTGAATGCGAGGTGAATAGTAAGTGACCATACCGTGAGACATGTGGTACTTTGCCTTGCTTGCTTTTTTTCACAGGGCGTGGCTGTAAACTGCAGACAACAGCAGGCCGTGTGGGAGGACTAGTGGGCTTTAGCTCCTGCAGGATGATTGGCAGGTGTCTGAGCCAATTCCACAAGAGGAAAGTCAAAGTCAAGTCATTAGAGGTGAGGAGGTCCTGTAATCATGGCGGGCCGTCTGTGAGCCCAGACAGACGACTCACTCACTAGCCCTCTGTCCCACACACACACACACACACACACACACACACAGAAAATACACTTACACACATCAATTACTTGTCCATCCCAGTATGTGGTCTCAGTTGGAAAGTGTGTGTATGTGTCTAGCATAGATTAGAATGTGCCAGGCCTGGTCAGGAGTGGAGAGAGGATCAATGGTGGAGCTCAGTCAGCCATGGCCGCAGACTGTCAGACACCGACCTTTCAGACACTCCACGGATGGATTGGTGTATCAGTAGGTGGGGGCGGCTCTTCTACACACACACACACACACACACAAACGCAGAGTTTCTTTGCAGCTATTTTCAGGTTCACAAAGATTCAGGTCTTTTTCAGAACCCACTGTGACCAAAACCACCCACTTCTCTGCCAGGCACCATCTGATGGACAATCATGTTTTTTGAAGATTAACTTGAGAACTTGTGAGTGCTGCTTGAAATTAGGAACTTTCCTCATTAAAGTGGCTGTAATTCAATATTTTATATAACAACACTGTTTGGGCTGACAGTATGTAATATGTTGTGTGTGTGTGTGTGTGTGGCTCATAGTGATGAACCTACAGAGAACTATCAGTGACTCTGCAGCTCCCCTCAGCAAACAGACACAGTTAGCAACTAGCTGGTGAACATAGTGGAGCATTTAGCAGCTAAAGAGCCAGATATTTCCCTCAGGAGCTGGTAGAGAGCAAAAACAGAGCTGTGAGAGAGTGAATATTGGACTAGCAGGTGGACAGAAACAGGACTCCAAATGAATGATAATGTCGCCTGCTAGATGTGGAAATAAACAACTGTTTGCTAACAAGTATCAACTCGAAAAGTGATGGTACATCAGTGTTGTGTTCACTACTTGTTCACTTGCTGAAAACTAGTAGACAAAAAAATCAGTTAATGCACTTTCAAACAAGTTGTTTTCTATCTACATTTGTAATCGTAATTTTTATGTTTGTTCTTGTTTTGTTGTGCAGTTTGTTGATTTGAAAGTGTTGTCAGTATCCCCTGGGATATATTAATCAAACCTGAGCCAATTTATTTTTCTTCCCCTCTGTGTGTTTGTTTTTTTTGTCCTTATTTTGTTGACAATCCAGTAGCATTTTTTTCACTGTGCAAATAAACCCAAAACTAGGTTAAACTCAAACTGACATTGCACTGCTGTTTTGACTTGAAATAGAAAAAGAAGCAAATGCTCAATTAACAGCGGTGACACAGAGCCACAGTCTGCGAGTCTAAATGGTAAGTGCACACCATTTTATTATAGGAGTCCACATACTGTAGAGTGGCTGTTGTATAATCCCATTTTTATGCATATCTGCCCACAGAATCCACATGGAGTGGTACATTTATCACAGCTGCTAATGAAACACAGAAAAAAAGAATTGCTGCTGTGAGAGAAGAAGATCTTGGCTTGCTTGTTGGTTGATATCAATATTTAGATTGATATCTGTATTAGCAGCATGTTGCAGAATGTTAGCAAAGGGACTGTTTGGTCTTGTTTTGTGTCTTCAGAACTATCGACCAGATAATTAAAGCAGCACTTATCAATACTTATCAATACTTGCTCATGCTTATAGTGATGAGCTCTAATACACCCAGTATACTCGTCATGCACAGCACAAAACTGCTGACAAAGTTAGCAACTAGCTAATCAGTCATATATTTTTCTCAGGAGTCGGTGGAGACCAAAACAGAGCTAAAAGGAGACTGAACATTCAACAGGTGGCCAGAAATACGACTCCAAATGAATGATAATTTTGTCTTAAGTCTGCTGGATGCCTAAACAAGCAACTTTACTAACATTTTATCCAAAACAATTAGTTTACAGCTTGTCTTGCTGCCTCAAAGTGACCATCACTGCTTTAGAGGAACACTGCTGATAACATTGTACTCACCAAAGCAATTCCTGAGATCTCTGAATATGGCGACGTCGCTAAAAAACTGGAAAAAACACGAGCAATCGGGCGATCAGACCTCCTGGTCATCCATGTTGTTTGGAGGAAACTTTGGTTTAACTTTGAGCACTTACCATATTTGTGCACACTAATGGTTTTCCTGTTCAATGAGGGATTATTTGCAATACTACAGGTGAGCTCAATCATAATTTTACTGGTGAATAAAGTTGTAGCTAATCTGGCTAAACAGTGTGTTTAAAACCTGTCTGTGCTCACCGAAGTAACAGAAGTAAGTATCAATGTTATCATGACAGAAAGAACAACTGGCTACAAAAATAGCTACGAAAATAAAAAATGTAAGAAATCCTTAAGTGTTTCTGGCAGGTGGCATTAAAGAATGAATCCTCAAACTGCTCCAGTAGCTGTAATATTGCCCAGAGAGATTTTAATCAAGGCACATTTTATGCCTAATATCTGTTTATGATATTTGATGAAAATTGCAACTTCATTTGAGGTAAAATCTCAAACTACATCACATTTTTGTTGTCTACAGTCCACAGTGGGAAAAGTGCCCAGATACAACAGAGCCAGAGCAACACAACACAATCCACACTGAGTCACCAAGAGTTTGTTTATTAGAAAGTTTTGGTAACCTGTCATCCCACCATCATCTGTCTCCTTTTACCCATCAGCCCTCATATGTCTGGCATTGTTCCCCTGATCGGCTTGGATAACACTTTGACAGTTTTCCTGGACGACAACTGAAACCCACATTTGCAGCCGTCTGGGTGCGGTTATTTGAAAGAGCTTTGCTTTGCTTTGTTTGAATAATCCCCAGCATCCATGGTGTAAACGCGCCATAACTCTCCAGTCAGCCTCCAAATTACTCTCAGTGGAGCAGCACCACGTTTCATCTCATTGGTGACATCACAAATGAACTTTGGGTTCTGTGGACTGTAGCTTCAGAGAGGGGCAGTTGTTTATGTACTTAACAAAGCAGACTGATCTGAACAGAGTAATATATGCAAACCCAATTTTAGCCTGGATTATTTTTTCTTTAATGTAGCACAGTCATGGGGAAGTTCTCCTTGCATAGGCTCTGGGGATTCTGGCATATTAGTAAATGTAATCCTACGGAGTAATATGTCTAAGATAAACCAACACAACACTGAGGATGATATTTATAGTGAGCTACATATATGACCATATATTTTCATGGCTGTACCTTTTCAAGCGCACCGTTGGAGAAGATACAGCCTCCAGCACTGGGGACCGAGCTGTATGTAAAGTTATTCATACATAATGAATCCCCATCTCCTACTTCACCCTCCCCCGCTCCTTTGCAGTCTTTCATTCCTCATGTTGTAGCATTTTGTTGTGTCTGTTGTTTGTTCATCTTGTTGGATGTATTTATTTCTGTTTCTTTGTCTGTTAAGCCCCAGTTTTACTAGAGATCAGTTTCATGTCATTTGATTAATGACATGCAACCGATTAATTAATTAACTTTAGCAGGGATCTCAGTTCAGCAACACAACACGGCAGGGCAACTACTACTCTTACTAAATACCCTGCTAAAGTGTAAAGTGCAAAACTCTGTCAGCTCAGTCTACAGCTGAGTTTACTTTATTTTAAGTTCCCCTATTTAGGCGGTATATAAACAGTTAATAAATGGTTATAACACACTACAATGTATTTGTAAGCCGATATAAGTGTGTACTGTATTTACCAACAACTACAACTCTTCCTGTGGATGCTGGTATATAAACAGATAATGAAAGACAACAGAAATGCTTTAAAGTAAAATGTTACCGGTTAACTCACAGGTTCTGGCCCACCCCAACATACATCATACACAAAGGGTGGGAGGTGGGTAACAGAGTCCCAAAAAGGCTTTGCAACAGGTTGATCTGGTCACACTGTCAGTGGGGGTATTTTTCCACATCACAACATATCCATCCTCCATCTCATCTCTCTTCTGATTTCTTCCCCAAATCTACCTCATCTCCACTCTTCTTTGTCTGCCATGCGTCCTCTCATTATTCCACCATAATATCCAAATCGTCTGTCGCCCTGCTTGTGATTAGCACTGTATCCCAGCTCGTCGTGAGTGTGTGTGCGCATTAGAGACACCTCATCATCAGCCAATCATACGGATCAGTGCCGATGATCCGGCTGGAGCGTGAGCAAAGAAAAGCAAGCTATTGTTTTTGGACTCGCTCCTCCTTTCTCTATCTCCACCACAATGGACCCAACCTGTCATTGAGGCTTTCACTCTTTGAGCCAAAAGAGCTAATTCATCCATTTATATTTATGTATGCAAAACCCCTTCCTTTCTGCCATTAAAACAATGCAAATGAAATTGAGTTGCTTTGTTAATTTGTCCCCTTTTTTATATCCCCAAAACCCTCAGATAGATGTGGATCTGAACCTTTGTGCTGTGGTCATGCACCACCAAACATTAGGAAATAACAAAACCACAGTGAGCTGATAAGACTGACAAAAGAGGTCCATGATCTCAGCATCAGGGACAGAGGCATGGAACAAGGTGAGACTCATAGGCGAGGGCAGGGGATACGTCCCCCTCAATATTTAGAATATGTGCCCCCCCCCCCCCCCCCAATAAAAACATAAAAGAAGCAGAGGACTTTATTTAGAAAAAAACGCTATAACCTTACACATAGATGCAACAGTGCCTCCGATGGGGCGGCTCTTTTTCTTCAGCTCTGGGTCTTTTTTTACTCCCAAAATATGAATATGAATTATGAGCTCATACAACCACTGGATCTTTTGTGGCAAACGTAATTATCCCTGACACACACACACACACACAGTGTTGTGATCTCAGTCAGCAGCAGCACAGCGTCTCCTCCTCTCCTCTGGTACCGTGCACAGGCAGGCAGGTTGATAACCATGGAGGAGCCAGAAGGGAAGAGGAGGAGGAGGTCCGATATTAGGACATTTTTTTCTGAAAAGATCTCAACACCAAGTAAGCTGTGAGCCGCTGGGTAATGTTTTTCGAGTTTACTTTTAGAAGTGTTGTTTGCTAGTTTGCTAACTACTTTTAAAGGTAATGTTGCCTGCTTATAAAAGCTTGCTAGCTAGCTAAAATAGCAGCAGACTTGCTAATCCAGCATTATCTGCACAGCAGCTGTCCGAAAACAGTCAAAAAATGGCAGTATGTGATTTTTAGACAGCGTGGGACATTTGAACTTGAATTTCATCAATTGGAATTTATTTACATATTATAAATTCATAGGACAGTGTTAAATAATAGATGTTTCCAACATGAACATGAGGCATTTTGGTGCAATCTGAGATTAGAAAATGTTTTTAGGTTATTAAGCAGTTAGGTTTACAACTATGGAATGCATTTATTCAATTCGGTCTGACCACAAGCAGTGATGAAACGGCAGTCGCCTAATTGTAGTTATTTGTTGGGTAATTCAGAATTCCTTCCTTCAGGATACCACAGGAGGCGGGGAGAGTGCGGTTAAAGTGAGCGAAGCAATTAACAGAATTCTCTCTCTCATTTGATTTGTGCTTGGATTACATTAAACTACTCAGGGATAAAATTACCATATGAATAATGGCAGTTAGCACCTTGCTAAAATGTGATCTTCATGCAGGAAGTACCAGTCATTGAGGCAGAGAGGCAGACAAACAGGTAAAAGTTAATGTACTACACTCAGGATTCCCACAGTCATGGAAACAGCTTGACATTTTAATCAGATCAGAAACTGACCCCATTCTCTGTAACTGGCTTGAGAAGCACAGTCATGATTATCTCAGCCCACAAACTCAGAATGAAGTTCTTCAGCTGCTTGGCAATACAGTTGTAAGAGACATTGTTGCAGCTATCAGCGCTCAACAATTAGTGTCTAATAATTGATGGAACACATGTGATGTGTCAGGAAAAGAACAGGAATCTATCTGCATTAGATATGTAGACCATGATTTGGTCCCACACGAACAATTTGTTGGTTCTCTATCAAGCAGCATCAACAACTGGAGAAAGCATTTGTGCCATTGCTTTACATGTGTGTTTGAGAGGACAGGCCTATGATGGGGCCATGAATATGGGAGGCAAGAACTTGGGGGCACAGGCACTTATCAAGAAGCAACAACCATTGGCTTTGTACGTAGACTGTGGGGCACATTGTGTTAACTTGGCAACTGAGGCTGCCTGCAAATCATCGCCTCTGATTCGCGACTCCTTGCAGTGGGTCCATGAATCTTTTCAACCTGTCAGGGAAAATCAAGACAGTATTTGAAAACATAGCAAAATCATCAGAGACTGCACAATACAAAACGCTCAAGCCTTTGTGCCCAACAAGGTGGACAGTAAGGCACAGGGCCATTGCCTTGGTCATTGACCAATATGCTTCTGTGCTGGACAGTCAAGAGGAGATGGCCTTAGGTACAGCAGATACATCAACCAAGGCAAATGGGTTGTTGGACAGGTTTTGTGTAGGAACAACTGTGCTGGGTCTTCTCAGCTCAGGGTCAGAGGTAACGGCAGAGCTGGAATGCCTGCATGTCCAAGACACAGCAATTGAGTACTACAGAGCATTGATTTACAGTTGAGGGATCAGTTTGATCAAGAAAGTATGGATGTAATTCAGAAGCTTGAGGGAATTCTCCTTACAGGTCAAATTGATGCCACTGTACTAGACCAATACCAGAGATGAATAGGCATGCCCTTAAAGTTGAGTTACCTATGTTTGATGTGGCTTCGGTCCCCAATGGGACAGAGTCGACTGAACCATGTGGCTTTATGTCATATTCATAAGACTAAATTTGACCTTGCGGATTGTAAAAAAGATCTGTGAAGAATTCATTTTTTCAATGACAGATGCAAAAAGGCCTTTGGATCATTTTATTAAATGCCCCGTGGCTTTTTGAAGCTGACTATGTTCTCTCAGATTTCTGTAGAGGGCTGCGAAACAGAAAGGAAAAGGAAAGTTCTGGTTTACAAAATAGGACATAGTGAGTTATGCTTTTTGTGTAGTTCAACAGACAAAAATAGTCTTCTCTCCAGTTATTGTCAGTACTTTCACACTGTTAACATAGAGTTTTGATCTACTTTAAAAAGCACATAAATAAAACAATATGGGACCATGAGAGTAATCCTTTATGTTAAAGATGTGATTTCTTGTGATTTCGACTGTCATGACTTGTGTGTAGATTTAAACTTTGGAGCCTCCAGAATTATCTGGAGGCTTTAACAAGGTCTCATTCTCTAATAGATTTGATCAATGTTTTCAATGTGTTGTATTCTTGTTTTCAGTCAGCTTCAATAACATAATTGAGATGTACATGAGGTTTTGAACATGAACAGAAATCTTGCTGAAACACATACAAGCTATTTAATTCCAGTGGTTTATAAATTAATTAAAATGAATTAATTTATCATTGACATAAATATGTGCCAAATTTAAAGAGGTTACTTCCCCAAACAAAAGACACAGAGGAGGACAGAAGAGTAAATCATGCCTATATGTGTGTTGACTCAGCAGGGATAATATTAAATGAGAAAAGTTGATCTGCAGGATAAATAAATAAATAAATATTTGAAAGCAATGCAGAATGCCTGAGAGCCTTACTGCATTATTTTCCATTACAGTTTGAATTGTCACCTGGTGCCTGAATTTTGTGTTTTCCTTTATATAAATAAAGACATTTCCACCATAACTTGATGCAGAAAAAGGCACAAATTGGTGCATAAATATTCACTAGAATGCAGGAAATGAAGTGTTTGATGCACACAATTTCACATACTGATGCATACCCTTCAGGTCCGACTGATAGCAACACTCAATTACCCCCACCTACTCATGTTGTACACTCTGTACATTAGCAAAATAACATTAAATAATTAATAATAATAATTAAATACAGTACAATACATACAGTTAATTTAATGGATATAATATTAAAGCCTTAATACAGTGTGACAAACTCGCTCTATAACGTGTACGTTTCTGACAGAAACAAAAGATCACACCACAGATCAATCATTCTGCTACATTTTCTCATTTGGATTAATATTAGTAGACTGGAATAAAGCAACAGTGAAACTAAGACCATGTTCACACTAAGCCAGCTAAATTTGTAAACGTATTCTCGTCTCAGTTTTTGCCCTCCGTCCAGACTAAAATGGTGTTTTTCTCCCCCGAAAACTGAGCTTTGTGGTAACGCTGTCATATCTGTGACAAAACAGATGGTGGCAGTCATACGGCATTTCATTGGAAGAGGAAGAAGAAGAAATACGACAGAAACACCATTTTAGTCTGGACGGAGGGCAAAAACTGAGAGAAGGTACGTTTACGAATTTAGCTGGCTCAGTTAAATGGCTGCAATGTCTGCCCACTGAGATAAGGATTATTTTAGACTACGCCTTCGTCCCACTCAGCCAGTCAGAGCCCAGAAGCGCACTGTGATATAGTGGTGTTTATATCAAATAGCCCCCGCTGCACTCAGACACGGAGATAAGTGGCTCGCTGTTCACTTGTTTACTCAAAATTTATTAATATTAAACATGTTGCGTGTCCAAACAACTTCACACTCGACACTCCTTGGGTGCTCAGCAGTACATCTGCCGAGTGTGAAGTTAATCGGATGAGCGGTTGTCGAGAAAAGCCGTACAGAGATTCCTTACTTTATAGTTAGATGGAAGCTATGGTTTCCTCAAATTCGGACTGTAGAAATAAATAATAAAATGAACATTTGGCAAGAACTTGAAGACCTTTGGCTTAACTGTATTATTTAATACACATACATTCTCTTCTGCTGCAAAACCAATGATCAATCAATACTAGGTAACAGTGTGCAGAGGGCCAAAACAGCATTCCTCAAAACAAAAAAAACGAGGACATTGGATCAGAGACATCCATTGGTCCTTGGGGTTTGGGCTGCAATGTTTACCCACTGAGATAAGGACTATTTTAGACTACGCCTACATTAAACTGGCCAAATTCTGAAACGCCATTTTCAACATGCGTCAAATACCTCCATTCACATTAAAACACCAAAGATTACATCAGATTACAGTTTCAGTAAAGAAGTAAGGAGGAGGTTGAAGAGATTTTCTCTGTTATCACGATCACATTAGAGGTAGTGGAGGAGGAAGATGTAGGTGAAGGGATATGATTATGTGTGGAAAGGATAGCATGAGGTACTTTTTGAGGAGATGAGTTTTCAGCCTTAGATGGAAGAATGGGGAGTGACTCTGCGGTGCTGACTGGAGTAAGAAGGTCAATCCACTTTTGGTGATGAGAGGGAGAAGAGGCAAGGAGAAGCAGGGAAGTGAAAGCTAAGTAGCCAGCCGTCGCTCGAATAGCATTCCTTCTCTCTCGATGCTGTGAGATGATCCTCTCCACTCCTGTCCGAGGTGATGGAGATTAGTTTTGGAACAGTGATGGGGTGAGAAGGTATTTCAGACACTTTAAACACGCTTTACACATGCTGCAATCAAATTTATTTTTTTCCTCTTCCAAAACCGCAATGCAGTGGTCACATTCAATTTCAAACACACCAGTGCCAAAGCAGTAGCTTACAAAGACTCTTTAAATAATGCCACATTCATTGCCATTACATTTAAATTTTTCCTCCACTCACTCTAACATAATGGCCACATGAATGGTAAAATCGTTCCATTAGCGCCACCACACTTAAATGCAGCATTTTAGCCTAATTTCAGCTGTTTTAGCCCATTAACTGAAAATCAGACATTTTGAATTACTGCAGATCATTTTCTGAAAAAGAGTTCCTACTTTTTAAGCAGCCATTTGTTACATTGTTCTTCGTGTGAGAACAATGCAACAAATAGCACATCAACCAGGTACTTGACATTTGCTTAAAATAGTTAAACCACCACTGTGAACGTACATTTATTGTCAAAGGCACCATATTGTTCCAAAGTCTGAATTACCAGTCAAGTGCAAATTTGTTTAGGAATTTAGGAAATGCACCACTAAAGTACATTATCATCTAAGACATGTCCTTCATGTCTTAGAGAACATCACATGCTACAACCTCATGTTGCTTTGTGTCAAATTCAAGTTTTATAGGAATAGTTTGACATTTGGGGAAATTTGCTCATTTGCTTTCTTACTGAGTTGCTGCGTTCCAGACAACTTGGACCTTGAAAGTATCTGACCACCTGAAAAACCTGACCATCTATGTATAGAGCACTTATCAAGTGCTTTCCAGTGTGAGGAAATTCAAACATACGTAACATTAAGGACAATTGCAAGAGGTAGAAAACAAAAAAGAAAAGAAAGAAAGAAATGTAGAAATAAAATTATGTTGGAATGGCTTTCAAAGTCGGAGCTTGAATTGATGCCACTCTCATGTTTGAACACAAAATGTGAAGCTAGAGCCAGGAGGTGGTTAGCCTAGCTTAGCCTGGAAACACGGGGAACTGCTAGCCTCGCTCTGTCCCAAACTCAAAAGCTCCACCTATCAGCACCTCTAAAGCTCAACACGTTATCTCCTTTGTTTAATCCATGGAAATGGTTTCCCTCTGCTTCCAGTCTTTATGCTAAGCTAAGTTAAAGTCTCCTTGCTCCAGCCTTATATTTAACAGACAGACATTAGAGCGGTATTGATCTTCTCATCTAAGTCTCAGCAAGAAAGAAAATCATCTATTTTGAACAGTTTTGTTTATATTGTGCTCACATGGTGCATATTCCTAAATAAAGGTGTGTTCTATCAAATAGCCTGACATACAGTAAACCTTTGGCCAAGTAGTGAAATTCCAGCATAGGAGCACTGGTCTTCTTGATAGGAAGTGAAAAAATCTGCCATTTTTGAGCTTGTTCATTGATATTCAGAATAGATTCTAAACCAGAAATGAGCAACAATTTTTCACCATGAAACAAATGATCACCATGTGGATCATGAGTATCTGTGACAGTGTTTGCGGGTGTTTTAGAGATGCATGTGGCTCACCACTGGGACACCACAGTGAACTTCAAACAGTGCAGTGGCTCCTCGGGGGTCCATTATGGTGGGACTGACATAGTTCTAATGATGGGGATGTGACTCTGGCAACAAAGGTAACTGAGCAGTTCAAGGGAAGGATAGTCCCATGACAACATGGTGACTGACAGCTCCCGGGTCACCGTGGACAGCTGGAGGGAGGGATTCCTGCACCGCTGCACCCCTTGATTTGTTATCCGTGAGCTTGATTGACATGTGATGGTAACATGGCTTCAGCTCTTCTCATTTCAACATCCCACAAGTACACAAGTTAAACTGTCACTCTGAACTGACCACAGTCAGTCAAAATTTAAGACAAAACATACTGTCTCACTTACCTCTGGTGGTATCTGGTATATGATGTGATGGTTTTTAGATTTCCATCTCTAATATTTCTGTATCCACCACAATACAATGGAGGCAAATGGAATTTAGTTTGAGGTGAATCTCAAAAAGACAATCACTTATTTAATAAGATAATCCACAGATCTCTCTGTGAATGTTTTTTCATTGGAACTACTTTCTACTGAAAGAACAGTTCAGAACAGAAATGTCCTCACCAGGAAAACAACAGCATTTGTCATTTCCTCAAATACCTGAAGCAAACCGTGTTTTTCGTTTACCTGATAAGGACCTCTAGCGGCCATGCGAATATTGAATATTGCTGTTTCTCAGAAGCAAAGGTGGAAGTAGCGTGAAATTGCTAATAATGCGAATAATGTCGCAAAACCCTTTTAGTGAAGGAGGGCTGGTGGATGGTTGGGTCGAAGCATGGAGACCTCGCCTCATGTCCTGGCTGGTACCAACAGTCAGCGCTGTTTTCTCTTAACCATGACCTCAATCTGTCCCTAACCTTCACCAAGTCGTTTTTAACAAGTATTTTTATTGGAAAGCATCAACTGTAGTTCATGTTTAGTGCTAATTAGCAAATGTTAGCATGCCAACATGCTAAATTAAGATAGTGAACATGTTAAACAATATACCTACATTGTCATTGTGAGCATGTTAGTAAGCTGATGTTAGGTACAGCAGTGCTTTGTAGTACAGCCTCATAGAGCTGCTAGCGTGACTGTAGATTCAGTTTTTATAGACAGATCTGATGTTTTTGTCTCTTCAGTGGAAGCTTGAGTGGAAGTTTAAGTCACATGTTTCATATATGTCATCATTTATTCACTAAGTCTGTTTCTATTGCACTTTGTCACACTTTGCTCTTATCAATATTATTATATATTAGTGATCTTATCAATACACTAACTTTTCCACCACAGTCAGGCGTAAAAACTTAATTTTGAGATATTTTGTTTTTTTCAAATTATCAGTGTGTCCACTTTAAAAAACACAAATAGATAATGTGAATAAAACCAGGTTACCTTTTGTCTTGTTTTAGCCCAAAACACGATCTTTCACCAAGTTTAATCTTTAAATTAACTTTAAATTAAACTTCATCTGTTTTGCACCCAGAGAGGAATGAGAAAATATGGGGTTTTACTCATAATTTGGGTGCACTGACCCTCTTTTAATATATTTTTAAAATACATATATTTTTCTTATTATTTTCTGCATGTTTTATGCTGATTTCTTGTTGTCATAACTCTCCACAGAAACCGGGGTGAATGAAGCTCTTTATTATTAGTGGTGTCTAATCTCACCAGTCCAACGTAAAATCTAAATTGAACTGAACAATTAACTGAAGTCTGTCAGAAAATGCAAATAAAAAGTTTAGATGTTATTTATTTGTTATTTGTGTTTTAGTGGCTGCAGCTCTGTTATGCCTGAATGAGACAAGATAAAATACCAATAGAAGTTTGCATCGTACACAGTTTGCTAATACTAATACCAGATAATCACATATAAAGCTTCATCATATTAGAACATACAGAGGTTATCACCGTCCTGTCACTTGGGAAATCTGGGAGTGTTCACTCTTGGAGAGTTTCACTATGTCAGACACATGTGACATTTAAATTGCATGACTCACGGTTCAAAAGTAGACAGAAGAGGGATGATGATTTGGGGTTGTTACATTTTATCAAAATTACATAAAAGTGAGGGAATTAAAGAGGAAATTACAGAACAGGCTGAGAGGAGAGGAAGCCAGTGATTTGAAAGCTTCTCCTATTGTTCCTTTTTCTACACATAACACGGAGAGCCACCAATGCTAACACCTTCCATTCATCCACACAAAAGGAGAAGGGTGTCTGCACAATACCACAGCAGAGCAACAGGTGAGGGAGGCTCTACATGCACAGAATGGAAACACATTTTTGAGGTGTGTGTGTACACGTGCGGTTGGCCTGCTGTCCGATTAGCTGAAGGTGTTGGCTGTATTTACATAGCTCAGCACCATGTCAACAAGGTCACCACCCAAATGTTCATGACTAAGAGCAGTGTGGTTTTATTGTGGGTCGAGCACCTTATACTGAAACTGAAACTCTCCATTTGGTGTGTCTGGATTATACTGTTTCATAATCATTTCCAGGACACTAAAATATGAAGTAATGTACTTATTTACTGAGTTAAACCTGGGATATTCTTCTGGCAATATTCTATATTTTTCATACTGTTGTTATTGCTGACGATAACGAAAATATAGAAAAACACCAGAAGTATCCTTTCAGAGAAGGCAATTAAATTATACATGATTCATTTTCAAAACTAAAAACAGCATCTTTACATTTACTCTCTGAAAACCAGTCGTGCTCCTAATGGAACTACTAACAAAAAGCTCAATATTCAATTCTCAATCAATATTTTTAACTGTAACAATTCATCAAATGACTACATGTAATGTGAAAGGAATCAACTTGTAGTGACAAATCCACTGAGAATTATCACCCAACTCTGCAGTTTCCCTCAACTGTTCACTATCAGACTCAGAAACAGGTTTACTAATAAGTAGGTTTGTTGGGTTTACAAGGAGTTTGTCCTCGTGTTGTGGTGCATAACATTCAAAATATACAAAAATGTTGATGCAAAATGTTATCTTAAGTTCCTCTACAGGCTTCTTGTAATAGTTTTCTCTATTGTTGGACTTTGTATGTTAACTGTGGTTGAATTTTGTTTCTCTACCTGTTTAGAGGAGATTAACTGATATATAGAGACATTAAAGAATGCAGATGCCTGATGACCATGAAGAGTCTATTTCTTCACGTAAAAGCACTGATATGATGAATATCTCCTATGTGAACACACCCATGAGCGGCCTCCATATTCCTGGATGAGTCATAAAGCAGGAGTCATGAGTTTCTGTGTGGATTATCTTCTTATTATAAGATGTCGATGCACCCTGGTGACTTACTTGTTTACTCCCTCCACATATCAGAAACTAGGAGGTAAGTCCACATTCACATGACACAGCTGTATGCATGATTGAGTAATAAACTTACTCAACAGAGCTTATCTGTGCCTCTGTCTGCCCACAAACGCTGCAGTGGAAAGCGCCGTGCATCTCGGATCACACAGGAATTCTCTACAGTGGTCGACATGAGTGCATCAGTTTTGAAAATAAAGTTATGTTATTATGCAGAATGAGGCAGCGATCACAGTTGTCTTTTAATATATTTTGCACACCCAGAACGAGATATGTACAGTATGCCAGCACACGTAGGTCTGCATTCAAAGCAGCCTACAGAGAGAATTCATCCAACTCAAACAACTCCAACCAAAACTCCAGCAGCTGTCTTTCCAGAGACATAATCAACATTGACACAGGAACCTCCTGAGTATTTAAGACAGTGGCCCTCGGTTTCTGAACAATGTTAAATTACAGACATGTGGAGTGAGGTTAAGGGCCAAAAAAACCTGACTACTCGCTGATGATAAACTCTTCAGCCTCCTCAAAATGAAAAACCCATTAAACACCCGCAACGCCTCGTCGCCTCTCAACAGCACTCCGCGGTCCGAGGCATGAAAGCAAGGGAGATAAAACGGAAACGTTAAATAGGAAAAACATCAGAAAGTTTTCTCCCCCCTTCAAAGTGCGTGAGCGAGATTCGAGGAGATGATGGACCACCGTGAGAGAGCGAGCGATGGGAGGCTCACAATTTGTTTTCTCTTTTTGTTTCCTGCTTCTTCTTTTTTTCATCTTGGCTTCTCAGGCAGTTTTTTTTTTTTTTTTTTTTTTTTTTTGACAAACAGTCAAGAGCTGAGCTCCAGTACAGAGAAGATATTTTCATTTTCAGCTGCTGCCTCATAAACAGAAAGCTGTGTAGACAATGTGGTTAGAAATGATGAATATATAGCCAGTGGCTTTAATATCTTTAATACTCTCTGCAGACGTGGCGGAGAATGGAACAGTGTATTAGATAATGATGAAAAAGAGGAAAAAAGATGGTGAGTTCTTTTCAACTCTGAGGTTTTGTGTTCCATTAGGATTTTTTACTGCAGATTTTAGCCATAATGCTTCACTCACGGCTAACAGGACAACTTTTTTTACAGTTATAGCCTCACAGTTTCAAGGCACTGAATGTTAAATGCTGGCATGGACAAAACAACAGGAACACCCGCAATCTGGTAATCCACCTTTAATGAAGGTCCTCTTCATTACTAGTATTTTGTAGCACAATGCACTTAGTGTGGCTAGGTTGGTTACCTCAACATAATGAGCTCATTGTGGTATAACCTTTGCCAAAATTATGGTGGACTGAATGTAGCGTTAACTGTTGCTGGATTGTGCAATAACATAATGTGTAATGTTTATGTTCAGGTCACTCAGCTCTGTTGTGTCTCCTCTCCAGGGTGTTCGGGCTAAAAGAGTCCCCGGGGTTATCTGAGCACCAATTTAAAGGTTCCAGGAGACACCATGTGGTAATTAGTGTATTTTGATCTGCTGTTCAGGTTTTCTATGATTCTATTGTAATGTGTAACATAAATTATCATGTAGACTATTTGACATTAGTGTATAAATGTATTTTAATGTGTTTGTTGTGCTTTGTGTAGTTTTGATGTTAGGGGAGGGGCAGATTTCCCTATACTGGTGTGGGGATCGAGGTCGTTGCCAGTGGCAGGTTATATAAGGCTGCCAGTTTCCGTCGGGTGCTGCTGCTGCTGTCAGGATTACATGCTGCCTGTGGTCCACAGTATTTTTATGTGGAGAATTATGACTGTTATTGTACTATGTCTTCATTGTGGGTGAAATAAACACCTGGTTGGTCTGCACCTAACCTCTGCCTCAAGCCTCCTGCTTTAAAGTCCAGCCACTACATGGCCATCCTTAACACCACCGATGTAATGTGGGTGTGAGTGAACACCATAAACCTTAAAGTCCAACTGAAAAGACATTTAATTGTCTCAGCCAGTGTTTGACAATATGACAAGCACCTACAGTACAGTAATTTGAAGCATACTCATCATTTTGCACCGGGTTAATACAGAACTATTATCTGGGATTGCACTATAGTGTGTTTCTGTAAATTTGTTGGCTCTCTGTGGCTGTTTTTGGATGGTACAATGTGCAAGGTTCAATTTATTCATCCATAAAAACATGGCAATCACGGCACTCCCATTCTAATCAACCAACACTGATTACAGCCATGTGACCATGATTGGTATGGCCAAAAGGCAGAGTTTAAAACTTTTTTTCCTACAATATAAATAAATTAATAATATAAATAAATAAATAAATAAATAAATAAAAAGGAACCTCTTCTGATAGATTGATACCTCCAACCTTGTTGCAAGGTTTTAATCACAAATTCAGCAGTTCAGTCTTTTTCAGAAAGCAAATATAGACCCAAGGACCTTGGGCTGACGCTAAAATAAAGCCAAGAATTTAATCTAGATTTGGCTAAAAATGCTGGCTTGCTGGATGGTTGGCTGTCATAGCTATAATCTTGCCTGTTGCTTGATATTCTGGCTTGCAGACTCTTTGGCTGAACAGAAAGCTATGGTGGCTATAGCTGATGGGCTATATGAGCTGATTTGGTGGCTGGCTGACTGGTATTAGTCAGCTATAGTAGAAGGGATGTCTGGCTCGCTGTGGTTGAATCTCTGCCTGGCAATACTTTGGCAGGTTCCTGTCCTGACTCACTGGCAGCATGGCTGGTTATACAGGCTAGTTGCCTGGATATATTGGCCCATAAAACAAGACTGACTCACCGGCTTAGTGACAAGTTGGCCCTGTGCTGGTTCTGTTTCAGAGAGCAGCCATCATCCCACTGATAGGAAACAGGATCCCTTAATCACTGTCTCCATATTACACCAACAAAGAGTGGGCGACTCTACACACAGCAGACACACCTTCACTACTCTAAGTCCTCGATACTCGCTGTGCTGCAAGACATTCATCATGGTTTGTACACTCTGTTGCCAAATGTTTGTGGACACTCCTGCCTATATTGTCTTCTGTGACTCTGGAGGAGCTTTCTAAACTCTGAAAAAATAACCTTGCTGATGTCATCAGGGTC
Organism: Scomberomorus guttatus; assembly: GCA_038419695.1. Lineage (NCBI taxonomy): Eukaryota > Metazoa > Chordata > Actinopteri > Scombriformes > Scombridae > Scomberomorus > Scomberomorus guttatus. Next base: position 29,917,152 of record CM076456.1, read on the forward strand.
ATCATCTAGTAAAAAGAAAGTCTACATTACAAACTGAAGGCCGGTACGCTCCAGCAGACGTGCATGTCAGATGGTTGAATAGCTTCAGAAAACCCCCTTACCCCACACCTTTCTGACCTTCAGATTGGGGGGGATGTAACCTTTCTGAAACCATCAATCCCACATTCACAATCACTTTATGCTGTGATTGGTCAGCTGTGCAGAGATGAGAAAGTAGCCTCTGTTTCTCATTTTACATTCTTGACAGAACTATTTCTGCCACTTTTCATGTGAACAATTAAGTGCATTACGAATGTCTTCCAGGAGTGTTTTCATTTGGAAGAACTGGAAACACTTGATTTCCAACGTGCCCGAACAACACAGCCTGTGAACCAGCTCCGATCGACCATAAACCGACCTTAGTCAGGTTCAGTTGGATCTACTCAAAGCTTGTTACTGCCTAAATTTGAGACTGAACCTGAAACGAGATCCGAAGCGGTCCGTGTATGTTGAAGCAGTTCGTTTTTTCATTTGAAACCAAAGACGAATTGTTTTTTGTTTGTTCAGCATTTTTTTTTTTTGTTTGTTTTAAACCAAAAACAGAAAAACGGTGCTTGCATAATATTATAAAATGGCCGTTCTATCCTCTTGGCTTTTATTTAATATATTTGCTTTTACTTCTGTGTCACCTGTCTGTCTTTCTTCATTCTTCAATTCAAAAAGGAAAAATGAAAAAAAGAATTTGCAAAAACCAAAATTGGACCGTTTTTTGAATCCGATTTTCTCATTTTTTGATTCTGACAACAAAAAATGAAAAACAGTTTTTCTGTTTTTTAATTGTTAAAAAAAGGAAAAACCATTGTATTTCTGTTTTTTTTGTTTTTGTTTTCAAATGAAAAAATGAACCGCCTGAACGTACACAAACCCAAAACCATGAATATTCTGCTTTATTCCATCTATAGTTGACTGTTAGCTAATGAAAGCAGTGGATACGCTCTGTGTCCCCTCTTCCACTAAGCATTGCCTGCAACACATTACACATCTGGATTCAGACAGCATTGGCACAGTCAGAGAGAGAAACTGAGAAATTTCTTGACAAACTACATTTGAAAATAACCAAACCCAAACTCCACCAGAGCAAGAGGCTTTACACAACACAATCAGCCCGACCAAAACATGAATACTGTGTCAGGACTTGTCAGGTTTGAGTTAGATGACTCTATTACAAACTGGGAGCATGGAGTTATTAGAGGCATTTAACAGGCAGGAAGAAAGATCCCATAATAGGGAATATCTCAGTTTGTGCTGCATCTATTTTGATCATTCTTTTTTAATCTGTTACTCACAATTCCTCAGTCTATATGGATACTAAATCCGCACTGTACCCCTTTAATGCTGCAGCATACAATGATATTTTAGACAGCTGTGTGCTTCCAACTTTGTGCCAACAGTTTGAAGACGGCCTTGTCCTGCTCAAAGCTCCATAAATACAGTTTTCCCAGTTTGGTGTGGAAGAACTTGACCAACTGCAAGTCAGGTCTTAACACCTAACATCAGCGTTGTTATATATATATATATATATATATATATATATATGTAAATAATCTGCTGCTATAACAGCCTCTACTCCTCTGGAGGCTGTTATAGCAGCAGATTAATGGCCATTGTTTTGAAATGACATTTCCAGCTGTTTTTTTTCCTTTTAAAATCATTTCAGTTATTATAAAAGTACCACTTTCAATATGCAAATGTGCTTTTAAATGATTTCTAAAAATACACAAAATATGTGTATTGTGTAATAAGTGGTGAAGTTTGTCCCTGGAGTGATTCTACACTGAGATAAATCTAAAACAAGTAAATAAAACTGTCGTATGAACTTTTTCACTGTCAAGTTGTGTGAAACAATAAAAAAAAAAGATATTATTTATTTATGCAGTCTGGACAACAAAGCATCACAGGCAGACAGCACGTCCATAGGAAAAACATTTTATTGAAAAACATTTTCAGTTTGTAACAGACTGGTGGAATGTGTGTCATTTATCCTCACTTTGAACTTGTTTAAATTTTTGAATGTTAAAACCATTTTCACAGCCTGGCCATCTCATACTGCAAGGAAGGGGAGAAGAGGGCAACAGCCACCCGGTAACCATGACATGACAAAAGAAAACCAGGGGTAGACGAAAAAACAATGCAAATATAATACTGTGTTACCTACAAACTGGACAGAAATTAAATCATAAACAGACCAAAAAAAAAAGAAAGAAACTAATTCAATAAATATTTATGGTACACACTTATGGCACAAATATGCAGCAGTCGGTTTGGCAACTTTTCTCTCATTTTTTTTTTTTTTAAACCAAATTACCATGGAAACAGTGCAAAAGGGGAGGGAGTGGGGAGGACACGGGCTTTCCATCGAGCGCTAGCTAAAATACATAGCAAAAAATTCAAATTTTATACAAAACATCTTACTTTAAGAGTTTATAAAAAATGTTTTTTATTGGGTTCTGGTCAATATTTACATAAGCTATTTACCAAAAAAGTAGTATGCTCTGTTTTACTGAAGTGTATTCCATTTTTTCTGTACTTTTTTTTTCCATTTACTTTCCTAAAAAGGTGAATAAGGCTATTGTAACAACCCAGGATCCATATACAATACAAACATTAATGTATTTACAGTTTCTTACCTACAGAAGTACGGTGCAAAATTACTGAGTCAAGTGACCAAGGGCTGACCATACGAGCAAGGCATTTTACAGTAGCCTGAGGTGCTTCTCCTAGCCCGTGTGCTAAGACTCTCACAGCATCGCTACGACATTTCGTAACAGGTTGAACCAAACCTGGTCAATGTTGGGAGAGTGTTAGTCGAGTGGCAGCTAAGAAAAGGACGCCAGATTCAAAGAAACTAATAAGATTGTCATATTCTGCCGCAGACAGACAGCAACTAAACAGCCATTTGTTTGTTGTATGTGTGTCTTTTTTTCACCTTTTCTTAAATACCTGTTCAGGTGTGATATATATGCTTTTTAATGGTTTCGTTTTTCACAGTTTACCTTTGTACTACGGCACACAGTCAAAACAGAAAAGGTTCAAATAATACTACAAATAATGCAGGAAATAAAAACTAACAGCAGGCTTGTGTGACGTACTTTGCTAGTTTTGTGTCATTTGTTTGTTGTTACATCTTTCAGTGGTTAAGAACACTTTCCATAGGTGTTTTTTTTTTCTCAGAATTGATTAAAAAAATAAATAAGAATTGCATATTTGCAGATTTTGTAGCCTCTTAGAGGCACAAACCTCAGATCATACAAGGCTTGGCTTTTCGGTGAAATTTGATGTTCTTTATGAACAAATGACAATGTTGATGATGGGCTGATATATGCTCGGGTAATGGCCTAAGTCACGATTATGATCGTAAGCCGAAGATATCAATGGATGTGAAGTCACTGAAATATAGACTTGCTCAACACGCGCGCGCACACACACATACACACATGCACAAAAAACATGAAGGGTGTGTATGAGGAGAATTGGGGGGCAATGGGTGTTCATGGGAATTATCCTTTGGGAGATGCTACACTGAGTGAGTGTGGGAGACACAGCTACTCTGCCCTTGTGTACACCAATGTGAGCTATTTTGGGTCAGATAACTCTACTCCCCTCAGAGCCGGGGCCCGGGCCGCCCTCCCCTGGTCCTCCTTCCCAGGAGAGCTCATGAAAATACGGGACTCAGTGGGTCGAGAGATATCAAATAATCAAAAACCTAGATTGCATAATGTGCACTTATACCATAATATATTAGCGTTACTTCTTCTTCTTCTTCTTCTCCATGCCGCCTGACAACACCTGTGCTCTATGTGTCTATCATAAATAAATTCTGCTTTTTATTTTTATTTTTTCATTTTTTTATCTTTGTAATGTCCTTTTTTTTTAAATGTACATCTATTTTGTAAGAAAAAAAAAAGAAGTAAATTAAAAACTCACAATATGGAAATGCTAATGGAGATTGAGAAACAGTGACAATGTAAGTAAATGTCCCTGTGCTTTTTTTTTAAACAAGAATAGGAGAGCACCGGTCACACTGATTTGGGCCCTCAGGGCACCCTTAATCATCCTTGGACATAAACATTACAGTACCTAGAGCTGTTTCAGCCAGCTATGCTAACCTCAACTAGATCTCGGGCCTCTTCTTCACCTGATGCGAAAAACGGCAGTAAGGCGAATTGAATTTCTTATTGCCCCTAACACTTTCCCATGTGAAAAGCCCAAGTCCCAGAGAAGCTGAGTCGAGCCGTCGCTACTAAATCTGACGGGATACAGCTGCTCTCCCATCTCTAGCTATCACTGTGTCTCTCTTTGTGGAACGCTGCGAAGAGTGGAGGTACCAAAAAAGGGGTTAAAAGTGCTGCTCTATGTATATGAAAGTCCTCCACTCTTCCCAGAAGCCACCTGGGCAGACCTGACGTGCGCCCTATCCTCACTCCTTCTTTTTGCGCTCTCGCCCCTCCTAGCCACTGTTGGGTCACTTGTGTTTGAATGTCACAGACGATGTGACATGTCACTAAAGGATAAGAAAACCTCTATCTGCACTTGAACTACACCAGGATATGAAAACCAGATACGACCAAAAACAAGACCAGTAAATGTTGACAGTACAAAAAAAAAAGGGAATCTAATTTTTTTTCCTTAAAACCTTCAAGTAACATTTGAAAGAGGTGTTTCGCTGAAAACATATCTGGGAATGAGGAGAAATGGTGTAATTCACACTGAAACCCAAACAGTTCACATTGACTGGTGAGACAGTGTGTCTGTGTGTGTGGGTGTGTGTGTGTGTGTGTGTGTGTGTGTGTGTGTGTGTGTGATGGTGAACATGTGGGTGGCAGGGTGAATGGGTGATCTCTGTGAGTCAGTCAGGAAAGTCCCAGAGAGGATTGGTGCGAGAATCTCTCTCCTCTTTTCTCGTCCGGCTGGTAAATCCACAGAGTCTCTCTGGCTAGTGAGCATCAAGGGAGGGCAGCCATTTTGTGAGTTCATGGTCAGCCCACGTCTTATGTCACCTCTCCCCCTCACTCGTTTTTAGTCTCTTTCCCTCTCTTATTCCAAGCAGAAGTCTCTCTTAAGGTGAGGCTAAATTACTTTCCCCTCCTCTCGTCCCAGGAAAACCTTCACGTCCATACATCCGTCTGTCTGTCCCATCCAACAAAAAGAAAAAACATGCTGTGCATCTGTCTAACTTTCACACTCAGTTCCCCAAAAAATGCTGCAGCGCACAAAAGAATACAGGGAGCAACATTGGGGAAAGAAGAGATCATTCTCCTCGATATTTCCCAAAAGCCCCAGAGAGCAGCAGCAGTGGCAGCAGCAGCCTTCTCTCCGGACCCCCACCCATCCCGTCCGCACCGACTATGAACAAACCAGAGCGACAAGGTATCAGCAAAACTTTGATAAAGAAAAAAAATAGTGACAAAACATCAGAGGAGAGGAGGAGGAGTTGACAGAGTGAGAGAGAGAGAGAGAGAGAGAGAGAAAGAGCGAGAGTGTTCGTTTGCAGGCGTGCTGGCAGCACCAGCTGAAACCAAAAACCCGCTCTGCCCAGGGATTGTTCCAGTTTGTCTCTTGCTTTTAAAAAGTTCCACCTCAGACTTTGTAATAGATGTTGGCGGGGCTCTGCGGCGGCATCTCCTGGACTATGTAGACCGGGTGGCCGTAGTCGCCGCTGACCTTCTCGTAGTGCGGGCAGAAGACGCTGTCAGCAGTCCTAAGCGGGATGATGATGTCGCTGGGCTCCGAGCCGTTATTGTTCCCGCCACCTCCGCTCCGTTTAGGCGTGGCCAGGGTGCTCAGAGACAGCGTGGTCGCGTGCTGCGGCGAGTGCTTGCGGTGCCGCCGCCGGTATTTGAGCAGCAGCAGGACCAGCATGATGATGATGATGATGAAGATGACGCTGCCTGAGGCGATGCCGACAAAGATGGCCACCTCCGAGCCGATGACGCTGGACGACTTTCCGCCGGCGTTGTTTTCATCGCTTTCTCTGGGCGCTACACCTGGGAGACAGAAAGGTGAGCAAACGTGAGTAAAATGACAGAATGAGGCCAGAATGAGTCAAACTCTACGTATATAGAAGATATATGAAGAAAATACAGATTGAACTTTTAAGGTCGTTGTATGCTTGAAACAAACTCATTTGTACACAGTGTCGTCCAAAGACAACCCAGAATACAAAGGGTAGAGTAAAAAAGAGCTTGACTGCGTGAAAGTAAACATTTCCGGATGCAGCCCCTGCAATTCTGACATCAGAAAGGTGCGGGGGAGGGGAGGGGGTTTCTGATGCTCTTCAAGGAATCCAAAAAGCAAGCCTTTTCTCAGTCTTTTCCCTGCCTTTTAGCTTTTATTGTTCACAATCTTTTCATCCTGTCACAGTAAAGGTGTAGTGAGGCAGGCCAGCAGCGCAGCGGCTGAGAGTGAAGCCTGCCTATAGAAGGCTTTTGTATAAAGGTCACATTCGATCGGTGGCTATTCAAATTCAGCCGGTGAAGACGGCAACCTTGAAACTAGGGCAATCAAAGCCTGATAGGAGATGATACAATGGCTGGGGAAGATACAGGCAAATGGCACTTAGATAAATTGCATTTTGAAAGACATAAAAAGTAACTTCATTTTCTAACTAACAGCCCCAGCAGGAAGAAAATAAGACAGAGATATTTGATGTCATCATGTGACATCAATTATGAAAGCCAAGCTGTGCTCTGACTCCCAGCAATGGACACTCTGGTTCACATCCAACACTGAAGGGTGGGTGTGTTCTGTGCTCCCAGGGACAGGAGCGTGTTTCCTAAGCAGGTGGATTACTGCGTCCCCCTGTCTGCTGCTGTTTTCCTGAAGGCCTAACGGTGTTTTTGCTGTGGTAGGGGGAGTGGATACGGGATGGCAGGCAGCCCAAAGCAAGGACCCTTTCGTTGTTTTACAAGGGGATTATGCTGCCTCAGACGCTCTGCCCATAACACTCTGACGCCCATATGCTCCTGCTAGCAGCCGGGATGGAGGGATGAGACATAAAAAAGCATGAGAGAGGACAGGAAAACGCAGAGACAAGATGCTGATGTCTGCAAAAGATGGTGCCAGCGTGGATTTAACGGGCAGGATGGCAGGTCTGCGAGCTTGTCATCGCACGGATTTGGGAGTGAAAACAGAAAGTGTCAGGCGAGGCCACGCCCTCAGTGAACCAGGACACACGGGGAAGGACTGGAGGACTGTTTATATAGGTCAGCTTGTTTTTGTTCTTGGCCCCTTCCTGTTTCTTTTTTCTGAGCACAGCTTGCTGCGGAAATTGCCGGCCTGATTTTCTTCTAGGCAGATTTTTAACTGCAATATAATAGCAGAGATAAGAGCGGTCTGCACGAAGCTGCACGTCTGTCTGAGTTGTGATTCAGTGCAGAAACAAGTGTGTGTCTGTGCTAAGAACAGGTCGTTAAAAAGATGGCAGACAGCGATCAGATCATTTTCCTGAAAATGTCACTTAAGCGGCGGGTTAAGGCTGGAACAGGGCCAGCATGGAGATACCTTATAAGTCCTTGAGAGGCCGGAGATGCCTATCAGTTTTATGGGCAACATTCAATTACTGGCTGATGAATCGCTGACCTTTCTTTCCTGCGCTCTCACACACACACCTCACATACATGCTTACTTAACGCTATCTGCTTTTAGCTGGATCGTGCGCCCAAATGCCAAATTGTTTCGATAAATCCTCCACTCAATTACCACTTTCCCAGGATTTAAGCCAAAAATAGGGGAGCTCACCTGGTTTCTCCAGCACATCGTTGGTTTTGTCGTCCTTGCCATCTGGGTGCTTGGGAGAGTAGGGTACTCTGGTGGGGTTGTCTTTGGGTGAAATAGTGTCAGTAGGATCTGAAAAAACAGATAAGATGCACAGGAATTAACAAGGACATGTATTTCACAGTTTATGCTAACATTTAGCATTTTTCAAGTCAATCAGGTGAGTTTCTTCAACCTGGTTGTCATGTGTAGGTTCACTGCTGGTGTTTTGTTGGAATCTCAGAAGCGAATTTGAATTCATGCTCATGCAGCCAAATTTCCTTGACTTCCTCAACTGGATCCACATAAAAGCAAACTGTTTCTGTAGATATGGCTACTCATGATCCAGATAATACAGTAATCAGCCATAAAGAGTGGTTAATGGTTGTTTTTGGTTCTGCGATGGGTCCATATGGTTCGAAATGCTGCTAAAATGGCTGTCAGTATGTCATGGGTGGTTCTAAAGCTGAGCACACTACAAAATAGTCACGCTAAATGGCAGAGTAATTCACTGAGCATCTGTTGTTATAATCTAGTGTTAAACTCTGTGCACCGTCGAGCTTAACCGTACTAGAACCACATTTAATAGTACATTTCATTTAATAAATCTGCTGATTTTCAGTACTATTAAGCACCAGAGCCAATTTTCAGGCCTGTTCAGCACCTGTTTTTTCCTTCCTCAGAGTGCAGCAGCTTCGATTAATCCCCTGACCTTCAGCGATTCTCAATAGGTCTGAAGCTGGTGCTGACGAGAGGGTGGACCTTAAGGAAATTATCACACTGGGTGGCAGTCGGGCAACTGATTTATGAATAATTATCAACATAATTAAGATTAGGGTCTGGTCTGTTTGGTGTGACCACGTGTGGGGCCCACTGTGCATGTGCATGCCTCAGAGGGCCGCGGGTGTGACTGTGTCTCACATGTAAAGTCAAGGATCATGAGCATTATGTGTTTGTGTGTGTCAAAACTAAATTTGCATGTGTAGAAAGCCTTCCAGTTGAAAGAGTGCATAACAGCAGATGCTTCCAGTGCACGTGTGCATGCAAGCATATGCAATTGTGTGTGAATATGTGTGTGTGTGTATGTTTCAGTGCATTAGGCTTCCGCTAGATTACATTTCCTGCCCCCTTGCAGCCCCAGGTGTCATGGAGACGATGGAGCTGTATGCTGCACAGCCTCCTATGACCTTATTCGGGCATTTTCAGAGTCACACAATTTTGCACAATGTACAAGCCGTGCTGCGTTGTTGCTGCCTGCTCATGCCTGCAGGTACTCACGACAGTAATTCAATAATACAATACTTACTTTGTCCCACTTTCATGATTATCTTCATGGACTTGGTCTTGCACACTCCCCCCTCCTGGTTGTCGATGCCCTCCATGGTGCCGTTAGATGTAGCTACAGCAGACAAGAGAGAGGAACAAGGTTAGAATTAGCTGTCACTGTGAGCATCTGCTACACAAAAGATGTGTTGGGGTAATTGTGTTACCATATATGCCTTAAGCCTATCTCGGAAAAACAGCCAGTTCCCAAAGACAACAGAGGCACTGAAAGCTTTCCACTGAGGAAGAATATGAGTCATACCCCGCTTAATAAAATCACAATTCACCCGTTCATCACCTCAGTTGCTCCGCACCGGCAGAATATTTTACATCCCCAAAGTCAATTAGCTTGAGTAATTGTGACTGTAATATCTCTAACTGTGCTGATGGGCCTCATGAAGGAGGCAGTTAAGGGAGGTGACGAGAGGGGAGAGGGAGAGACAGAGAGGGAGACGACGACGGCGGCTGCAATGACAGCGGCCATCTTGGCAAGCCGCAGGAAATTTGGCGGCTTATTGTGCATTAGCGCTAACGACACTCCAGAGAGAGGTAGCCAGTTATTAAAGAACAAACTTTTGGATTTTAAAAGCCCTCAAATGCTCAGATCTAAAAGCCAAACCTGCTGCCAGACTGAAAGAAGAAGGAGAGATCTGCTGACAACAGAAAAACAAAATGGAGAGATGAAAATAGGAGGGGATGAGAAATAGTGAAGAAAAAAAATAATAGGGCACTTTTCCAGGAGAGGCAGTGAAATTAAGGGAAAAGAGGGAGGTGATAAATACCTCAATGGCCCTGAGATGAAAAGCTTAAAGGATCTAAAAACTTGTTTAAACACAGGAGAAAACAGAAGTGCACCGCTAAACACTGTGTTTAAGGGACAGCAGCAGATGTTGGGAGAGGAATCTGGTGGGGCGGTGCAAGACGTCCCACATGTGACAAGAGGAACAAAACAGGCCCTGTAAGCAGATGCTTTTTAAAAATGGAAACTGCACTTTTGAATTTCTTGTGTCAGACTTGTGCAGATGTGGCCCACACACGAAAAGCAAAAGCCAGAGCGAGCTGCCCCTGCCAAAGCTCAATCAGCTGGAAGGCCATTAGCTGCCACCTCCCTGCTCGTCTGCTCTTATCTGTGCTGCCTCTGGAGGCTGCAGGACAGAACTGCAGCTAGCTCGGGGTATGAGTGGGACAGAGAACAGGCAAGGAGGGAGGGAGGGAGGGAAAGAGGGAGGTGGGGGGACTTGGGCTTGTGGTCTATCAGGTCAGTAACACAGAGGCTAACGAGCTGCCAGGGCTTAGCGGCTTGGCGTCCTGCCAGCAAGCAGTGGCCCGCATTCACTACGACTGCCCCCACCATCCCAACCCGCCACCCACCCTCCCACCCCCCTCTGCTTCCTCTCCAGTCTCTCCTTCTCTCCCCACTCCTTTGAACAACACCCCATCATCCCCAGTTTCCTCCTCTCCAGGGTGGCCACCTTGCAGCCGCTACCTTCTTCCCTAAACTCCCCTGACACACACCCGCCGCCCCTCCCCGTCCCCACCTCAACATGTCCCCCTCCTGTTCGTGCTGCTTTTTTTTTTTCCTCAAGCTTTTCCATCAACTGAAGGGAATTGAAAGGCAGGTGCTTCGCCGAGATCCCGATTGAAATTGCTTTGAAAAATTAAGCTCTGCATAGTCCGCTACTTTCTCTATCTCCTCCTCCCCGTCGTCCCTTTTCGGGTTTTTTTCTTCCTTTTCCTCCCTCCCAGCTACCAATCATTTTGATCCGAATCCCCTTGCCTCAATAAGACGGTGATGGGAACGGACACAAAGAGCATGTTAACAAGGACTCCCTCCCTCCCTCCCTCTTTCCATCTTGCCTCCTCTCTCCCCGTCTCCCTCTCTAGCTGACCTATGGCTTTCCAGTGGAGACCGAAAAGCACATTACAGACAAAGCTCCTTAAAGGCTTGTGCTCCTGTGACCGTGTGTATGTATGTTTGTTTCATGAACCCGTTAGACAACGCACATGAATTTTACAATCCTGCAGAATGTCTTTTACCTTTTTAACACTGTTTACTTTGATGAGTGATTGGCACAACGAGGGTGTGTATGTGCAGTAGTGTTTGAGCTGTGGGGTACGTGGGATGTTGAGGTGCACGCGCTCAAAACCACTTTTGCCTGATGGGTCAGAGTTCACAGGATGTGAAGGGCAGTGAACCGCACAGAAGGTGTATTTAGGGCTCATCTGCCACACATATTGACTTTCTTTGTGCTCTTTTCTGCCCTGCCTTCTTCTTTCCCTCCTTATTTTGGCCCTATTTAAAAAACCTCCAAAGCCTCCAAAAAAACACCTTTTTTAAACTGCAACATTTAATTGACATTTAAAAGAAATCAGAAAAAAATCAGTCATTTTAAACTTCTTCTTCCCCTTTAAATGCGGAGTAAAACACACACTCACTATGCCAAGGCTGCAGTCCAGGCAAGCCTGACTTGGATTTAAACAGAATGTGATTGTTGAATTGGCTAAGGCTGGCTGAATGACTTGGCCGTCCTCAGCCCAGCCAGACAAGGCCAGGTCAGACTGGACTGGCTAGCAGACTAACTGGCTAGAGGTAACCAGATAATCCGTAATGCTGGGTGAACATGGTTGGAGGAGGGGGGTGGGATAGACCTGGTTCATATACGGCCCTCACAAATGGATTTAGTCACCAACTACCATTGGCATTACAGCACCCTGATAAGACTCTCAGACAGGGAGGGAAAAAAGGGCGAGAGGTGGAAGAGAACCAGAAGGAAGAAGAATAAAAAGTGGTGAGAGAGATTAACCCCTGATTCAGCTTGTGTGTGACCTTCTGCAGGCCCAGAGAGAAGGGAGAAGGAAAAGGACAAGAAAAAGTCTGATTTTCCTTCACTTCATCATGACTGTGAATTACAGTCTATTTTCTTGCTGCCTTCTAACTGGAGGTGTGGTTGAGACGGGGTTTTGGGGTTGAAAAAGACTGGTCCCATGCACACATGCGCTCACATACACTCTTGAATGCAAAAACAGGCTCCGCAACAGGGGACAGAGACCATCAGGAAAAATCACTCACCAGCTGTGACAAGGTACCGCTTGAGACCAAAGTGACAGCTTGAGTGGGTCTGTAAAAATGTGCCAGCACACACACACATACTACACACACACACACACCTACATGTCACATGTAGTCTCAAACAAATGGTACAAGTGTGTCAAAGAAGTGTCCTCAAGTGTCTGTCTGTGTCTGTGTGCGTTACAGCCACCTGTGAAATTAGCACGAGCACACACCTCTCCAACCACAATCCCACCCCACAGCATAAAAACACACCACAAGTCACTCAACCCCCCACCCGTCCTCACCCTCCTTAACTTAATTTACCCTCTTTAACTTAATTTTCTCGTGTTTATCAAATCATGAGAGTGGAAAATCACGCCGTGTTTAACGAGACAGTCAATTGTGTGCTGCAGTCGAGATAAAGGCGTGGGCTCTTAACTCCATTTCCTCCTTTCTCCTAATGCAACTAGCAAATGGCAAGAAAAAAAACTGAAATGCTAACGTAATGTTCAGAGTGGTGTTAACAACTTTTGATTAGCTGTAAGCTAATATTTTAGTTTCATTTGACATTAAGTTGGATTTTTATCCAAATATATAACTCTATATAACATAACTTTTGAGCTTAAAAGTGTAAAGAGCCTTGTAAAGCTTTTGAAAAACTACACTTTTGCCAAATTCTGTGGGTATAATTAACACGCGATGCACTGCCGAAAGACAATGCCGTTCATAAATAGTGGATCAGAGCAAATGCACGGCAACATGAGGCATCTCAGAGAGACAGATAGGAAGAGAGACGAACTGTATTGCACACAGAGAGAGAATGAACGGATGGACAGAATGAGGATGTGTCCCAGAAAGACTGAAAGAGCAGAAGAAGAAGAAGAAGAGAGACAAAGGCAGCTATGATCTAAACACTGAGTATAATTGCCATCCGTCGGGTAGCTGTGGAGCGTGAAGCCATCATCTCAGCGCCGGGGTTGTGGGCTGGTTAATGCCCGTCACCACCATGTGGCCTAATCGCCCATGACAGGGGGCGCCTTTGCATTCAGGGACCCCAGTGACCTCAGAAACAGGTCGGGTCAAAGCCGGGTTACCCCAAATACCAAAGCTGTCTAATAACCACTGCTACCGATCAGCACTGCGCTCTCACAAACACACAAAAACATTAAAATCAATTATTTAAATCTGTATTTACATCAATTTAACATTGCATTTACTCAATTATTACAGCAGTGAGAAGTGGTTTAATTACAATTACAAAAAGCAGCGTTTGACTGAGAGCTGAAGCAGAAATCCACTTGTTTTAGCCTTTCTCTCCACGCAGACAGTAGAGCAGCATTGACTGCTGCTGATTAATCCTGCCTCCCATTTTCATAATGTGATCATAATGCCAGCACCAATCTAATACTGTGAATCTGGACGTACTGGGGTGAATGAAGAACTAATAGTTTAAATCAGTCAAAAACCTGAAAGTGCATTTTAAATTCATGTCTAATTTAATGAGAGGAATTTTCCGTCTAAGAGCTCACAGTAGATTCACACAACAGTCAGAGGAGCAGGGAGGTGACGGGACTATTTTCTGTTGTGACTGAAGCAAAAGGTGATTAAAGTCTTGATGAAATTTCCCCGTGCATGTCTGCTCTGACTGTAAATTCAGCCGTGTCCTTCTTCTGCCCTCTTTAGCTCATCTCTCTCATTCTGCCTCTCGCTATGCCCCCATTCCCTTCAGCTCTACTTCTCGTCTCTCTCTATTCCCTCCTTCTCTCTCTTTAGCTCTTTCTGTTTCTCCCTCCTTCCCATCCCTTCCTCTTCAGCTCTCTTTCATTTTCATCACTCTCCTCCACTTTCTGCCCCCTCCCCCCCCCTCCCCCCTCTCCCTCTTTAGCTCATGTAATCATCTAGCTCACTAGGTTCTCGGCTTCAGGCCATGCTGCCGCAAACAATCACATCAAACTCATCTGCTCTCAACTGGAGCAACACTGTGCGCTGCCACTTTAAAGCACACACACACATACACATGTGCATGCACAAATACACAAACGTGCACACATGTACGAACGGCGACAGAAATCTGCAGATACACAGCAGCCCTTCCTACGCACACAAGGAAAACACAGGATACACAATTTCCATATTCACAACCACATGGAAAGCTGCACACACACACACACACACACACACACATACATATAAGCAGGCCATATAACACACACTAACACTGACTTACACAATTTTTTTGTCATTGGTGCACAGGAAACAGATCTGACCGCCTGTCATTCTGTGCTGCAGGGTAGTACAGGATGAGACAGACAAACGCTGAGACCTGATGTTACAGTTGTTTGAATCTAAAGGGGAGGTTATGAAAGGGGGGGGGGGGGCGTGGGGGGTGTGAGCACACCCATGTAATCTAGGTCTAGCCTTGGCACAATACTCAACACAAGGCAGCGCTAATCCAATTGGTGGAGACTCAGATCCGTAGCATTGATGTAGGGGCCTTGGCAATTGTGAGAAGAAATGGAGGATTAAACGCTGGTTAATTAATTACGTATCGAGTGCTCACTCCAAAAGACTAATGAAATCCTCGTGGTGAACTTTCTGAGTCGGTGTCACACTCCGATGGATCTTGGACAGCACTTCTGGAGGGAAGGCGGGGGTTCGGGGATAAATACACACACACACACACACACACAATCACACACACATACACAATCACAAACAGATAACAAGATGGAGAAGCTTCCACATAGATGTACACAGGGCAAGTCAAGCCCTAAGTATATATGCATCTATCAATACCCTTACCTCCATCACCCTGCACACACACACACACACACACACACACACACACACACAATTATGCCCACAAGCAAAGACTCACACATTGCACTCGCTCCAACGCTGCAAGGTAAAAACAACCATGAATCTGACTCCACCTACGCACACCTCTGTGTATTTGTTAGCATTTGTTTGTGCTGTACTCCTGGTATTTACCCATGCAAAGCTTGAGATTCTCTAAGCGACCAATTCAAAAAGACAAAAACAGGAATACCACTAAATACACAACATACACAATGCAACTGCAGTGGGCCGTTAAAGCTGCAGAACTGGGGCAAGAGTTAGCCAAGAAGAGGCAATTAACAGCAAAACGTGACACACTCCAATGGAGAAACGGCTCCCTCTTTCCCCTCTTTAGGCTACACATTAGCATTTTGGGTGACTGTGGAGGGAGGTGGAGGGGGGTTGGACTGGAGTAGTGTTGGTGGAGGGGAATTTGCAAGAACTGCAAAATTGGATTTTCCAAACCCTCTTTTTTAAGTTCCAAATTGAACTTTCCCACCACTCTTTCTGTTCCAACTTGTCAACTCGGCAGGCTGATGAAGGGGAGGGGTTTTTAGCGTGAGACGGTGGGAAATTGAATATTCTCATCTACTAAGGCTGTGATGGAGAGTCACAGACTGAAATACATGTTATAGATAAAGAGAGCGTGGAGGACTGTTGTTACAGGGCGTATGTACCTGTACAGCTGTGTGTGCACAGAGAAGCTGCTTCAAGCTGCAGCTCCAGCCTCCTTAGGGACAACGTGCTTGTGTGTGTTATCTCGCCTGCATGTATCTACCTGTCTCTCCACACCACATGCACCCCTACATGTACCTGTGCTCCATGTTCTTAATTAACCTGAACTTAATCCTGTCTTCCAGACTCTCATCCACCACAATGTGATCACATTCAGCGGCAGGAGCACAGGCAGAGCACCGAGAGAACCAGGGTAAGTAAACACCAGCACCGGCTCATCAATAATTAACTGCAGCGCTTGGGTGGAGGGAGCCAAGGAGGAGACGAGAGGAGGGTGATCGTGTCTGCGCCTCTTCAGTCAGAAGCCTTTGTAGTCCTTCAGCACACACACACAGACCACATCTAATGGTTTGTTCAGCTTATGTGGGTGTATATGCTCATGCACATGCTTGCACAGATGTGTTTGTGTGTGCACCCCAGTCAGGTAGTCCTGTGTTGTTTATTTGCCACCTAACTGGAAAAGCTCACACCGTCAAGCATTTAACCTGCTTTATTTGCTCCAACATATTTGTCTGAATACATGTCTTACCTGTAAGACCACAACAGCACCTGTTAGACTCTTAACACTACAAGGCATGCCCCACCATGCAAATATCCCGCAGCTATGACACATTAGTGACAGAGCAGCCATTGTTGCCTGTTTGGTTTTAAACTAAGTTAAGTCAAACTGAATGAGCATATTGTGTCAGTGAGCCTGTTTTCCTGAAACAGATGCTTGACATGAGCTCTCTGCGGCACTTCTGAGTGCTGTGGAGCTCAGAAGAAAATTAAAACTTGCAGGAGTTGGCTACTGCGCGCAATTTAAAGAGGGATTTATACAGGACAGTACAACTAGTTGTTACCTTGCACATTTGTTTTGCAAAATCTAACTTCCTCTACCATAGTAAGCTGTTTAGATAAGATGCAGTATTTCCTGCTCTTCTTTCCTTCCCTCTGCACTCTCCTTTCTTCCCCTTCCTTCTACTCAGTCAGAAATATGGCCTTCCCCTCCTGTGACAGCTCACAGATGGCTGTGGCAGAGCCTCACAGATGGTCCTATCTGCGGCACACCCCCCTCAGCGTCACACAGATGGTTCAGTCCACCTCCCATGTTTCAAACCAGGGGGCCATCGCTAAACCCCATCAAAACTTCCTCCCAGGATGGCGTTAGTACATCACAGGCAATCAGCAAAGCGGAGTGGCCACACCTGCACAACGTGACTGGATAGTGAGTCATATCTAAGCAAAAAACATGAAGGGGGCACCGTGATGAGTACAAGCTGCTGAGGGGCTCATAGCTTAAGGGTTCAATACGCTTTAAAATGTACAAGTTTGAACAAAGTGTCTCATACGTCTAAAGGCAAGAATGTTTTTACCTGTTCAGAATAGCTACACTGACTGAAAGATTTAAGCAGCGCACACCCAGGTGTACACACGTAAAGTGACAGAACTAATTATGTAAAGACTGAAGAGAGAGACGTTCAAACCCTGCATCCTGTGACATTTGCACACAATGCATGCTGGACAATCACAGCATGAAGTGACTCAGTTTCATACAGTTACAGAAGTTCTGACATCAGAAAGGTGTGGAGGGAGGAGGCTTCAGATGCTGTTCAACGATCCAACGAGCACTTTCACTGAAGCAACTATCCATCGCAGTTTTCCTCCAGCTTTGAATAGTTTGGCTTCAAGATTCTCATGTTAGATCTTGCTAGAGGCTTGATTTATACAACAAGCAAATCCCCAAGGGAGAATCTTTGAAAACTCTTCTTTGAATGGTATTTTAACATAACTTCAAATGGGCCTAAAATGTTTACTTGTGTGTTGTGTTGTTTACTTGCTTATATTTCTAGGATCTCCAGGAAAAAATCATCCTTTGGATCTGTAATGTGCAAGAAAGTCTCAGAGTAATCTGGCAACGACGTGTCATCTACTTTCCCCTCAACTTCAGCTTCATCTACTTCATTTTTTTCTCCCAGAATGTCCATTAACACCTTTGGAGCAGATGTGTTAACTTGCATTCAGTACGAGGAACATAAATTATGCAGGGCCTAATGTATTATCCCTTTATTATCTCTTTATGGACAGAGCAGTTAGTACTTACAGATGATGTAGTAGTCTTTCCCCCTGAAGAACTCCAGACCCCATAGATTGGGGCTGAACTCCTGAAACTTGAGGGTGAACTTGACATCCTGGTCGGGCTTGACACAGTTGAGGAGTGGCGTGTCGGCCTTGGTGATGGTGCAGCTCTCCAGCTGCTCCCTGGGCACCATGTACACCTTGTAATACTCCACGCCATCGGTTATGCCGCCATCCACGCGGGGGCACACAATGTCCAACTTATCCCCGATCTGGGGGTACAATACCACGCCTTGGCCTGGCACAAATCTGAAAGGAGACGCAGGGAGGCGGGGGACAAGGGCAGAGAGAGAAGGATATTAGTTAGCTGCAGAAAAACTTATGATAAGTCATTTATTATGCATTGCGGATTGGAGTGTTTGCCATTGAGCCTCTCCGTATCGTATTATTGATGTGGTAATTACTGATTGTGTCCATTAATTTTAGATGATGAAGGATAATGGCGGAATGGTGTGATATGTGAATGTGTGTGTACCCGTATGGTGCAAAGTGACCCCCATATCTGAAGATAAAATCACAGAGCTTTTCTTCAGCATTGTGGCAGAGATGGAAGGAGCGAATAATTAACCGGACAAATGAGGAGAAGGCGGCGCGCTTCGCGGATGTGAGGGAAATGGCAGAACAGTGCCGGCATACAAAACAGAAAATTAAAAAACGATAAAAACCCAGCTTGGTGAGGCAAATTCACAACAAAAAGAACAGAACCAGAAACACACACACACACACACACACACAAAGACAGAGAGCCTGGAGGGGTTTGTCTGGGAGTGTAGTTGAATTTCCCTAAATTCTTCCCAAAAGTAAAATAATGTTGCCATTTAGTCTCCCAGTACAGAGAGCCCCTGCAGCATTCCTGTGATCGCACACACTCTCACACACACACACTCTCACACACACTCTCTCCCTCACACACACACACACACACACACTCCCAGTTGGGGCTTGAGTTGTAGGTGAAACCTTGTATTTATCTGCTAAATGAATTTGCCCCACGCTTGAATACAATTTGAAATGTTAACCATGAACGCCCAGGAGGCTTTTTATGGCATGCTGAGAAAACTGGTACAAGCAAAGAGACAGAAATACATTGCAAATACTGACTAATGAAAATGATGATAATATGTCGTGGGAATATTTAGGTTTAACATGTTGATCATATGAACTTGTGGTAGTGTGTGTCTGGTGATTGGGGATAGATTTCTAGCAGGGGAGGACCAAGAAAAATGTCTTTCCTGGAGCTGCAAGTAACAATTATTCTCATCAACAAATTTGGTAAATATTTTCTTGATTAGTTAGTTGTTTGTGACAGACGTTTTTACTACATTTTCTAGACCAATTTCCTTAAACCAAAGTTGATGCCAGAAAATACTTATTTTCTCTGACAGTCTAAAATCTAAAGACATTCAGTTTACTGATGTACAGTAATGATTTATTACTGAATCCTTACATTTCTTTGAGTAATCAATTAATTACTTAGTCAATAAAATGTCAGAAAATAGTGAAAATGCCAATCACGATTTCCCAGAGTGACGTTTTGTTCGACCAACAGTCCAAAACACAAAAAGATGGGCAGGCCCAGCATCTGAACTTTGACCCCTCTTCCTGGAAGAAAGTACAAGTAAACTAGGATCAGCTCATTTCAAAAGCAATAAGACCGGAAACACTATTCTGCTCTCCCAGGGAGGACTGAACAGCAGCGAGAGACTTTTACTGTTTTTTTTTTTTTCTCTGACTACAAAGACAGGCACCGCAGGGCAGCAGGGGAGCCTACACACAGGGGACCAGTGGCAAGGCACAGACGATTCATAATTAACAACAAGCGCTAAATGAAATAGCGGGGGGAAAAAATTCAACGCATAATCAGTTTTATATACATACATACTGGCTGCTAGCTCTCACAGAAACACATTTTCTCCTCCTCTTCCTCTTCTATCTCTGTCACACACACATTCTTTGTCTTTCAAACGATACAGACACATACATTATTTCTCCGAGAGCATGCATCGTCTTCTTTTGCTTCTGGCATTAGCAAGGGCACGAGTGAGCACCCAGATGCACACGCGCTATACACACACACACACACGTACACAAACACAAGCTCACGCGCAGTGGCTAACTAGGCCGGGCGAATATTTTTTCTGCCCCCTGAGGACACATTCAGCGGTGGTACAGTGTGTCCAGTGACGGACACAGAGAGAGAGAGAGAGAGAGAGAGAGAGAGAGAGAGAGAGAGAGGAAGGGTATGTATGTCTATGTATTGCTGTGCCATCTGGCATCATCTCATATATGTGTGTGTGTGTGGAGGAGGGGGAGGCGAGGGGAAAGATCCTTAGAAAAGCCTTAGGGTCTTCACTTCTACACAAATGCTGTGCGTGTATGCATTAACCTTGTGTGCATGTGTGTGTGCGGCCTGAAGCATTCATTCATTCATGCGTGCGAGTGCGCATGTGTGTCTATGCAGCGGTGGAAGCATGCGTGCGTGTGCTTATTTTAAATGTCTGTGTATGAGTGCGTGTTAGTGTGTGCGTACGTGTGTGTTGCGCAGCTCATGGTGGCCATTATTTATCTAAAGAGGTTGATCTAGAAGTGCTTCCATAATGACATCACAAAGAGGTGAACACCAGATGTCTATCCTACAGCTCCACGTCCTTATCGCTTTGTTCCATCATGCTCAGCTAGTCAGGATCCATGTGTGTGTGTGTGTGTGTGTGTGTGTCAGTGTTTATTTGTGTATTCTGGTACTTCTGTCCTCTTAAACACCGGGCTCTTGAGTCCTAAAGTGTAGAGTTAGGACTTGATTAGATGTTTGATATTTAAAGGAATAGTTTGTCATTTCAGGAAATACGTTTATAGGCTGAGATGAGAAAATCGATCAATCTCATGTCTGTGTGTTAGTAAGTCAGGACAGGTTTAGACTAGTTTAGCATAAATACACAGAGAAACAATTAACCTGTGGAAAAAATAAACCTGTCAAAGCCTTTAAAGCTCACTAATTAAGATGTATCTTGTTTGTTTGCCTGTAAATTTGCGTTTTAAATTTCTGTTCATGTACGAGTTAGACATTAAACAAAAGACTGCTGTAGAGGTGTCGGTAAGAGTATTTTTTCACTGTGCAGAGCCTGTTTTATGCTAAGCTAGGCTAACATAACCACAACCTGGCTCTGTAATTAACTCACAGATGTCAATCTTCTCATCTCACTCTAGGAAAAAAAGCGCATCACAAATTTCACAAAATGACTGAATATTCTTTCATAATTCAGAACAGCTAGAATTAGGTTTAGTTTGAGAGAATTAATGTAGCTAAAAATGACTCACAGTCTAATTTGAGGCAATTATGGAGTCAAAATGTCACGACACAACACACACACACACAGAGCTAAAGCACAGCGATAGCTGCATAATACACACAACCACAATCACACACACACACTTTAGCAAGTGCTAAAGGAAATGTCGTCCTCATCTCACACAAACACTCTGGGTGTGTTTTCCCGGACCGAATATGAGATAAGGTATCATAATGGCTGTATCCTGCTCTTTCACTGTCTTTACAATTCCGAATTGAGATCTGCCTTAGCCAGGGGCAGAAAGAAAAACACAAGACTAACACACACACACCATCCTCTCTATTACACGCTTGTATTTTAGCCAGCTGATTTACAGCAAAGTGCTGAATAATAACAGCATTCAATAAATGCTGACAAAGAAGAATAAAACAGTTTGAGTGTTGGTTTAAAGATAAACTGCCAAGAGACTGATTAAGGGCAAATATGAGCTATTCTGGATCGTCTTGCAGCGAAACACAAAAGGGCTAAGAGAAAATGATGAGGAACAAGAGAAGAGATGAAGACAGAGATTGTCGAGTTAGACACTCATTCATCTGTTCTGCGCCTCCCTCCTGCGCTCCGTCGCCGGGTAAATGTGTGTGTGTCGGGTACCAGACACCTGGCCTAATGGCAGCCATTAGAACAAAACACCAGGTACACAAGGTCACCCAGACCGGCTGAGCCTGAGCCTGATGCAGCTACTGCATAGATAGAAAGGGGGGATGAAGGGACAGAGAGAAGGAGGGAGGGGCGGAAAACAAATAAAAGCTTGCCACGCCATCTCATGATGATGTAAATGTGTTTGACCCCCACCCTCTACATGCCTCCCACCCTGCTTTAAGGCACACTTGGCCCTTCACCCCTCCTGTTTTCCAACCATCAACCCTTTTTTTAGTAAGACTCCCCCGCACCATAAATATTCCTGAGCTAAAAAGAACTCAGAGCGCTTTATCACCAAAGTCTGGTCCTGAAGTTTAGACATTAAAAACATTAAAGGCAGTTAAACAAGAATGTGAACAGTTGTTGATGAACACTAAGACGAGCTGTAAAGCTGAAGTGATGGTGGGAAAAATATGGATAACAGTCATGAAAGGGTTTACTTAGACTCATTTTCACTGCGTTGATTCCTTAATTAAATACCTTTTACCACCCACTGCTCTACCCGCGGGACTCCAGAATTTTTATGAACCCCTTTAAGTACTATTAAAAGTTACAGGAGTATAAACATGTATGTATTGATAGATTCTACTCTCGTCTTTTCAGTCAAAAAAAAATCTTTTGGCAGAGTATACAACTGAAATACTGGTGTCTCCCTTCGAAGCAGCCTTCCAACAGTGCAATCAATCCTTTAAAACTCAATTCAAATTCTAAAAGAGGTGAAGATGTTAAAAGGTTAAAGTAAATATTAACATATACAGTAAAAAATATTAAAGTAAATAAAGTATCTGAATCTGTATTTAATGATAGATAAGTGTGTGTAACTTTCTGACAGCACGGTGACAAAAGTAATATTTCAGAGCAAAGCTGGAAAACGTCATGTTAGACGTACTGCAGCATACAGCTGAGGTGATTAGCAGATTAATCGATTAGTTGATTAAGTCAATTTAAATAATCCATTAATCTTTTAAGTCAATTATCAGGTTGAAAAACGCCAAACATTTGCTGATTTTGGCCACTTAAGTGTGAAGATTTGCTGCTTTTCTGTGTTTTAAATATCGTTGGGTTTTGAATTGTTTGTCAGACAAATAAAAAAAAGACACTTGAAGACGTCACTTTAGTCTGTGTGAACATGTGACGCGCATTTTTTACTATTTTATAGATTAAACTATTAGTAGACTACTTGAAAACATGAATGCTACATTAATCAGTAATGAAAATCACTGAGTTGCAGCACTAATGTAACACCTGTGTGTCATCTCCAATGACTCTGTTAGGTTTTTTTTTTTTTTTTTCAGTTTTCTGTCATGTCACGCACCATTTGTGCTTCCCCACAATGAGGGCAACACTCCTCGAAAAGTGTCCTGCTGTATAATCACTGGAGGTGAAGAGAGCATGAGGGTGAAAAAAGGAAAGAAAGAGAGCTCTCTTCTTCCCTCTCTCATCACAGTTTATCCTTCTCTCTGCCCTCCACCCCCCTACAATCACACACACCAACTGCTCCGAGAGAAAGTTAACAGAGAAGCTGAACAGTGCTGTCGGCTCTCTCAGCCGGCCTCATTTCTCTCATCTCTAACTACACTGTCAGGCCATTTGTTGGGAAGGTGAAAACAGCCACAGGTGCCTGAACTCTCTCCTCACAATCTCCTCGCTAAGGAAAAATGCTTTTATAATACTAAGAAGGTTTTCATAATAGAATGGCAAAATCAGACAGCTGCAATTTTCAACTAACAAAAAGCCCTTGCAGCTTTTGTTGGAAAAGGATTTTAAAGCAATGGCTTCTGCTTATGATTGCCCTTCACAGTCTGTCCACGTCTGCTCGCTTTTGACAGCTGGAGTGGGACTTTTAATAACACAGAACCCAAAAGGAGTTTAAAGTCAAGCATGTGAAACGGCAACACACAAATGGATGAAATTAGCTTTGTGAAATGCAAGGTTGTTAATTCCAGTTTGAGGGCACGTTTTTATAACCTTCATCTGCCGAGTGGAAGTGAAATGAAGACAATCTCTTTCCCATACGTGACAAACGCCGCTGACTCGGCTGCACAGGTGGGTGACACTCAGGGTGCCGGGTGACATCTGTTTTTCTCGTTTATCTTCTTCACCTTTTAAGTTTGGCGTCTTTTTTAGTGTGTGTGTGTGTGTGTGTGTGTGTGTGTGTGTGTGTGTGTGTGGAGGGGTTTGGGGAGGAGAGAGGAAGTGTTTGGGGCAAAAGGAGCAAAGGGGGGGGGAAGAAACGAGGAGGAGGAGAAGAAGGAGGAGGAGGATTGTAGACCTACTTCCTGAGGTTATGACCACTGCATCTGTCACCAGTGAAAAAAAAAACAAGTGAGATCTATAAACCTGTTTTCCTCCCTGCCTTCCCTTTTTCCCTGTGTCCTCCTGTCACTGCACATCTCTCTATATAACCCCTTCATTCCTCTCCCCCACCCTGTCTCTCTCTTTCAGACTTTCTATTTAAACCACTGGATTGTTGGATTTGTGTGTGACAAAACAGAGCCACAGCAGCCGCCGCGGTGTAATCCCCGTCCGAATCTCCCCTCCGTTCTCTTCCTGTGGCCCTGAAGTTATGAGAAAACAAAGTGAAACGAGGGGAGGGTGAATATTTACTGCGGATCAAGAGCAACTGTTTGACTCTGGATCCCGGCTGCAATGCAAGGATTCATTAAGGCGG
The DNA here is from genome assembly GCA_038419695.1 of Scomberomorus guttatus. Taxonomy (NCBI): domain Eukaryota; kingdom Metazoa; phylum Chordata; class Actinopteri; order Scombriformes; family Scombridae; genus Scomberomorus; species Scomberomorus guttatus. The sequence goes on from CM076456.1 coordinate 29,941,666, forward strand.
CAGACAAAGAGGCCAAGCCGGGGCATAGTGAGGGTTAATCCACCCGCAATTCTTCGCAGCGCCCCGGCTTTCGCCCTCTGTCGGCCGAGGGGACAGAGGTCTTTATGCTGACTGTCACCCTATCCCCCTTCGTCCTCTCTCCAGTTCTGTCTGCGCTCCGTGCCTTCAGCCCTACCTTTCATCCAGTAATCCAGGCCTATGGGATCTGAGCAGGCCTAGACATAATTACCCTCCTCGCCTCAAGGGGCCCTGATGCTTTCTTCTCTCTTTCTCTCATTTTTCCTACTCTTTCACTCCTTTTTCTTTTATTACACAATCTTAATCATCAACTTTTCTCCTGGCAGTAATCATAAAAAAAACCACGTCAACCTCCATAAGCCCGGCAGGCTGAACTCTGTGTCGAACATGGCAGGATTTAACGTCTTCGCTTTACATTTTTCCTTCAGCAAATCTTCACCCTCACCCTCGCCACTGATGTAGATGTAGCTAAATTAAAACAACTGATCTTTCTCTGTCTGTTGAGGAGAGAAAGGGAGAGGCAAAATTAGAGGCACTCCAGGGGTTTTTGGAAGAAGAGGGAGGGCATCATTACGACATTCAGCACAAGGCCTCATCAGTCATTCATGATGGACCTGCATCTCTATGCCCTCCCTCTCTAACCCCCCCCCACTACATTCACAAAAAGGACCCACAGAGGTGCCCCCGTCACTGCCCGGTCACAAAGGGCCTTTGGGCTTCTATGTAATCTCTTAATGAACTGCAGTGGAGGAGAGGGAGCGCTCCTTTTACATAAACCATGTAAAGCAGGCCTCTCTTTTGTTTCTCCCTCCCAACTACAAAATGGATTACCAGAAGAAGGAGGTGTGTGTGTGTGTGGTGTGTGATGTGATGTGATGTGTCTATGTGTGTGTGTGTGTGTTGGAGAGACTGGGGTGAGGAGAAGGAGGAGGTGGGGTCATTCTCTTTTTTTTTTTCCTTGGGAGGTTCATGCATAAGGGCAGTAAAGTAGTAAAGCGCAAACAACAATGAGGTTTAATCGACACAGCCGTGGGCCCTGTGGAGGGTTTTTTTTTTTTTTGATAGATGCACACACACACACACACACAGAGAGAGGGCCTAGCTGTTTCTTTATCCTCTCCCCAGCCTACACACAAAGGCATTAGACTGGCCCGGAGCCTTCACATTTCTAACATTCATCCTTCCTGAATAGTCAAAGAGGACGACTAACACAAACTAAAAGAGAGACGCGGAGGCAGGGACAACTTGGTCTGTTGAGCATATTGCTGACCTGCTGAATAAAGATATTCACGCTTTGGGGTTCTCTGTTACTGTGGAGGAATAACTGACGTACAGGCATGAGGACTTTCAACAACCTGTGAAAAGGAAGGAAAGCTGGGCTGTCATTTATTCAGCCGACACAGACAGAAAAAAAATATTTATCTCATACACTCAGCTACATTTCCCATCTTGGTCTCGAAATTTTGAAATGATTCTGTAACGTGTCTGCATCTCCTGCTTGGTGATTAGTAGTAATTGAATTCAACAGGAGAAAAGGTCTCACTTATTTTTGCACAGTGTATGTCTCAGAGAGGGGAGATTATTTCAGGCAGAGAACTTGAACTACAAGCTGGAGTTATTGTTCTTGCTCTGTTCCTGCCTCCATCTGACCAACAAAGGGACATTTACTTTTAAAAAAAAGAGGTCTCGGGTCACACAATGATATCACTCTCTGGCCTTTTACCTCTGAACTCCTCACCCAGACAGAACGCAAAGAATGCGCACATGCACACGCTAATTCAGCGGAATGCCCGCTGCATTTGTGGCGGCCAGAGGCCTATACTTGCTCCGAGGGTGGACACATTTCTCTCTCATTCTCCTTTTCAAAATCAAAACTGACGCGCCAAGTGAAATGACAGACTCATTTTCGAGGGCTGCAGCTCCAAAATGGAGAGGGTTTCATGTTCTGGCTCTGTGGAGAAAGGTATTTTAAAAGCACAAAATGACTTGTTGGGTGCTCTCTGTATAGAAAACAGGCTTACAGTGAAGTATGTCTATACATAGCTGTTTTTCAAAAATGTGATCTGCCACTTTGCATTGGCCTCTACATCAGACTCAAGCAAATGTCTGCTGCTAAAACCATCATGTGGTGTTTTTGTCGTCACCGTCTCTCTACTAAGACCAAATGGCACCATATATGCAGTGGCCTACACAAAACAACTCACTACATCATGTCTTTTTTAATCCGAGTACAGAGTACAGTGCCATGTGGGCTCAAATATAGGGGTGCAAAGTGCAACTACAACTGATATTAACCTTTAAAAATGCGTTTTTTGCTGCTCTTTTATCTCATACTGAGTTAAAAGTGTGAATTGCTGCGTCATTAGGTGCACAGTCTGGATACTAACGGACACAGATGGCCGTGGCAGTCAAGAGGCTAGAAGGCCGAGGGTGCTGCATATAGAAAACCCGAGTTTAGTCCCGCAGACAACGCAGCAAATCCTGTCTACACATCTGCTGAAATGCGCACGTTTACGCACGCCCCAAATTAGCGCTCATTTTCAGCAGTTGTAACCCTGCACAGCCAGCAACAACAGACACCTGTTAGGCCATCCTCACCTCTCCACTGCGTGTATTTTAAAGGGCAAACAGGAAGCAGAAAGAGAGCTTTCTGGCTGTACTGGAGGGAAGCAAAAGCTGAATTATTGAGCGAGTTGGAGTTTGGCCGTGACGAAACGGCCACAAAGAGGGGCGCCCCCCGCCGGGCTGAGACCAGGGGTGTAGAAGAGGAGAAAGACACCTTTTTTATTTGCAGAAAAGAGTTTAACCGCCTTTCTTGGCCAGGAGGAATAATTAGGAGGCAAATGTAGTCTAGATTATTTTAGATTGGTGGATGTGATATGAAAACAAAGGCAGGAAAACGAGCATTTTGTTCTTTAGGGCCTGTTGTTTGCCTTATTTCCTTAAAGGAGTCACAGAAAATGAACTATTTTTACACACAACTGTATGGGACATCCTGAAATCAACAATCTAACCCCCCCCCAGCCCCGCTGCTGAGACGGTTCTGCGTTCAAGCTTCTGAGCTAGAAATGGCTGTAAATGGTTGGAGAGGAGCGGGTCGGGAGGCGCACGGCGCTCTATTAAAAGTTTTCATCTCACTAACCACATTTCTATTAAAATATCCTCTAAAATTTAGCTCTTTGTTCAGTGAATTATTTAATTCTTTCTGCACAAACTGTTGGAAACCGCAACAGAGCATCAGAGGCCCGGTGGAGCGTCCCACCAGCTCCACCAAGCCTCTGCCTCGTCATGTTCAGCACAACCAGGATTCGTTTCTCGCCGATTTCTCCAACAGCACGTTCATTATAGAGGATAAAAATAACATCCAATATTGGATCGTGTGCAAATACATCTGCGGGGGAATACGCGGGCCTGCTAATGAGCACAATACAGCTTCAAAGGTCTGCTATTTTTAATTGATTCGAACCTGTTACAGTCAAATATGAATTATAATGCGCCTAGCCGAAGTTATTAGTATTGACCGTAGAAGCGAAGCGTAAAATTACTTCCAAAATTCATTTTACTTCAAACAACCAAAATGTGCCACACATCTCATTAATTCCACCGAAATAATGCCCACAAACAACAAATAATAGATTAATCACACAAGCTACTGAGCTGTTTCCCTCAGAAGCGGCTTTGTATACTGTTGAGTGCCACCATAACGCACGGCCGACCGGGCCCTCGCCGTCCACTGCGCGTAAATATTCCCCAACGGCGACAAAACACAAACAGCACTTCTATCAGTTAAGCAGCAAAGCGACAAAACGAGAGCTAAATATAGTTGTCCGATTCTGACAGGTGTTTTGGGTGACTGGGATGGTTTGATCGTTTTGAGCTTTTTATCCTGTGTGTTTAACGCCGATACTTCTCCGTAATAAAACCCCAAACTCAGTTCAAACAGTCTGGGAGTTAAGCTGCAGAGCGGGTAGAGGATGATTTGGGATATTTACGAATCATTTAGGTTCTCTGTGAAACGCGACATACAGAAGATCAACCGAGCTGTAATTATTTTGACAAAATCGACACTTTCCAGATTCCAACAGATCGCCTCGGCGTATTGTCGTGGAACTGAATAGTGTTCAAATTTTAAATTACGTTACTCTGAGAGCTCTTTGTTCTACTCGATGTGTGCTGGATTGAAGAGTTGTGTCTGAAAAGCAGTGTTATTTTACGCATATGAGCCGCGGGCGGCGAGCCAGCAACATTAAATTGCCTGATTTTTCAACGGAGTCTGGCATGAAATCGTCTCCACACGGCAGAGCGTACGGCACTACGGGGGCCAGTAATCAGCGCGGTTTGTGCTCCACTTACTTGGTGTTTGTTGTGTTCCAGTAGATGGACTCCAAGATGAGCGCCCGGCACAAGTCCACTTTGAAGGCAATAAACAAAACTCCAAAATAATATCTCCACATCGAGTCCCCCATGGTTAGCCTGCGCGCCTCCGGGTGGGTGCACAATCCGTCTCAAAATAACCAGATATGTATGTCCCAAAAAATAAATCAGAGGACAAGCGCTCCAGAAAGGGCTGACCGCGGCAATTTCTTCAGCTTATATCCCGATCCAGAGGGGATGAGCACGGACCACAAACCCCGACACGTACTAGAGCATCTCCAGATGAGAGACCTGCTCCAAAAACCAAAGGCGCACGGCAGTAGTTCATTCAGCAGACAGTGCGTTAGTATTCTCCCCTGTTCAGAGCGCAGACTTCAACCCGCTGAAATAGGCTACATCCCTCTCAGAGAAAAAAGTGTTGTTGTCCACTGTGAACCGGGCGGCAGATGGAAATCAATACCTACAAATATAAATCCCCCTGCGTTATAGTCCAGCAGTGCTCGCCAAAATCCACAGCAGCAGCAGCAGCAGCAGCAGAGAGGACAGTGATGGCTGGTGGTGAAATGGTGAGATATTCTCCTTTCAGCTGGTGCTGGTGGTGGTGAGCAACAAACTGGGGGTGACAGCAGCAGCAGCAGAATGAGAAGGGCGAAACAATGAGGTCGGATGGTCAAAATTAAGAAAATGATCAAATATGAGAATGAAAGAAATCAAAGGAGCTGGAATGGAAGTTCTCATACTAGAGGTCCCCAAAACAAGTGCTGCGGCTGAATCCTGCAGATCCGTCCCAAACGCCCGCAGACAACGCAGGGATGAAGCCTCAGCTCTGCTCCGAAACCTGGATGGAAAGTAACTGCAAGGGACCGCGACTGGGAATATTTGGTGGAGCTGGTTTTGCCCAGGCCCCGCCCCCCGCTGCCGCTGATTGGTCCCTCGGCGGAGAAGTCAACAGGAGCTCTGCTGTCAGTCAAGCAGGGCAACTGGTTCAGTACGGTTACTAGTGGTGAGCAAAATGGGGAGATTACAGTTGAATCCCACTTTTGTCAAAAAGCAGGTGCATGAATAAGACTTCAACCTGAATATATTTACATTTATGACATAATAATAGTGCCAGAAATGATAATACACAACACGACCTGAAGTGATATTACACAACTATAATTATTCATAATTATAGTCCAACAATACATAAAAAGATGAGTCCCACCACGGTGAAAAGAATAAATATCGGTGCCTCCTGTTACTTCTAAAAAAGAGAAAGCTGACAGCAGGTGACTGAACAGACCGGACTTCATGTATATTAAATGTTGTTTTATTCCTCATAAAAGCATTATAGCCCTCAAACAACAGATAACGTGCACTTCTCGCGCGTTTTTGTAGTTTCTGTGGATGGCCCCGTAATGAGAACAACGAGGAGACATTTGGTCCCATAATAAGCTCCTACAGAGGAGCCACAGAGCTGCATGTCTCCATTCAGCGCGCCACAAAGCAGCTCCAGTTTTTCCAAAAGGCAAGAGCGCCCACTAGCGGAAAAAGTAGGCTTCAGGGACAGCCGAGGAAAGTCAGAAACAATCGAATTATGTTTTATTTTACATGTTAATAAAACTGAAAAATCACAAAATACTTTTTGTTAATTTATTACAAATAAAAAAGAACATTATAGTATTTTTATCAGATGCTGTTTTCTAACACAGGGGTAGTTTTCAAGGGGAAATTCACATGTTCTTTAAACTTTTTAGTAGTTAAAGAAAGACTTTGCATTTTTACTTTTTCTTTAATTCTCCCTCTAACGAACTGTATTGATTATTATTGACATTATTAGACGCTGTTTTGTGCTGTATAATCGCTCCTCGAGCTGTTTAAACATTATTTTTGCCATTACATTAAAGTTTCTTCAAAGCCTAATTGAAACGGCACACATTCACACTTGGTGCAAACACTGAATTTTAGTCTATGGCCTCTAATTTAACGAGCTCACACACACACACAAACACACACACACACCCCTGATAGATTACAGCTCGGAGGTTTTAACGTGTGAAGTTTTGACACTTTTTAACGACTTAATTCGATCAGGCTGTTGTTTTAAAGGCAGCCGCTGTGGATTGTGCCTGTTTGCTTTTAGCTGATAATCAAGCTGATAGCCTGTAACACCGGGCAGATAATTGAGGAGCCTGATTCCTCTTCTCCCCTTTTGCCGGCCTGGAATAAACACAGAGAGGGGCGCAGGCTTCACTCACCGCAGACTGGATGTTTATTGCAGCTGCGTGGACATTTCATTAATTTAATTCATAGGAGGGTTAAAGGAAAGGCCAGGAAATGTATTCGATTAACAAGACTGACATGTGCGGCTGTGTGTCTGCACAGGCCCCTGCGGAACCTTCTCTAAATACTGAAGTTTGTTCTGGCTCCAGATGAAGGAGAAATCCCTAAAATATTTCTATAGATTGTGTCTAATAAGTTTCCTGAAATCTTTTAATGATATTTTATGTGATGTTTGAGCTTGTAAGTTGACTTTTTGTTGTCTCCACATTGTCTGTCTGATCATCTGCGGTATAAACAGTGTGATAGTGTCTTTAAACAGCTTTTTAATCGGCTATTTCTCACTGTTAAATGTCCCTGCAGTGCACCGTTTTCTCTGGTGTTATTTAAAGTGTCTCTGACAGTGAGTGTGAGTGACCAAACTATCATCAACTCAGCGTCACTGTATTTTAATTTCATGTAAATGTTGTGCAGTTTTGCTGTGATCTAAAATGTATTTTAAAGTGAAACACACGGGCTCTTTCTTTATAAAAGCTCTTCCTGCTTCTGCGTGGCTGAAAAACAAAAAAACAAACAGTTCATCAAGCCGTCGGCGCAGTTATTGCTGCGGAGCGTCTTTCCTGAAGATCAGCCCGGCTGACAATAGAAATGGGAAACACACACACACACTCTCTCACACACACACTTTACTGTGAATCTTTGAGCTTGGCGATTACAAACAGGACAAAGTTTGGACAGGACTTTATTCTACTGTCGTTCCTGTAATGTTAAATGATGGCAGACACACTCTGTTCATTTCATTTTTTTAATGCAAAAAAAGTATTAGAAAATGTTTGCAAGACAGTAGGCCTGTTTCAGTTTGAAATTTAAAACAACTTTAATAATAATAATTATTATTATTATTATTATTATAGCTCAATCTCTGTTACAAGAATTCTCTGACATTATTTTTTTCTTAAAATATAACAAATAAAACTATTTTCCAGCTTCGGTTTATTTTTCTTTAAAATGTAGTTTGTGGAGGGGAAAAAAAGTCAAAGCCAGCTTTATGTTCACCCACGGAAATCCTGCGTGTTTTAATGACCGGACTCTGCTCAGCAGTGCGGGGCTGGAGGCTGCAGCAGCGGGACAGAGAGCTCACAGGCCGCCGGTGGAGCTGCGGCCCGCCGGGCACCGGGGCCGCTGCGACCTCCAACTTTTATGTACTGTGTTTGTGTAGCCTACACTTTAATCCACAGACAAGTTGACAAACGGGTCACATGTGTTGACATTTCAGAAGGAAAAGTCTGATAAGAGAGATAATTATCAGCAATCTGCAGAGCTTTAAAGTGGGCTCACCGGTGCATGTCAGTCTTTAATAATTCATCACATAATCAAACATTAAAATCTTCATCCATCATTGCTTCACTTGCATCCTTAAATGTAGTTGTCAGCTGCAGTCAGACTCATTATGGTTTACGTGCATGTTTCTGCCCGTTAAACTGTTTCCACGTACACAACTCAGATGCGTGTGTGAAGCAATCTGTCATCGACTTTCATGCAGAATAGGAAGGCGAGGTGCTGAACTCACGGTCGGTTTGCAGTGATCTCACTCTGTCACTTCAGCATTCACTCTGTGGAAAACAAACCCGCGGCTGCAGAAGTCTCAAACCGGAGCTGCCAGCTAATTATGCGCTGTTATTACAGGGGTTTGTTAACTTGACGTTGATGTATCGCTCCCGCACGGCTCCGGGGTAGAAAATGGATCGTGGTGTGCAATAACCCGCTGACAATACCCAAAACGGTGCCAGTAATGCCATTGAAATTTGTCATTGACCAGGTCAAATGACTACTAATTTAAAATGAGTGTGTGAAGTGACTTCAATTTGAATTAAGGCCACTCCAAACAGCGACTGAACCCATCTTGATAAAGCCAATTTTAAATAAAAGTCCAGCTTTTTTCCAGGTGGGCTTACTCTCCCGTTTCTTCCCTCTATTATGTGAAGTTTCCCCCTGAGTGTAATGAGTGAATAATGTAATAAAGTCTGAACATCACACACACAAACACACATGGAGGCATTCGATGCATTTATTGAACTGTTCAGTCCCTTGACAAATGGGGGAAATTACATGACAAATTCAAAATCCCTCAACATAACAAAAAGTCATTATACCCACCTGAGGTCAGCCTGTCAGTCACACACACACACACACTTTCTCATTCACACACACACATACACACACACTACTGACCTCAAACCTTATCTTACCTGAACTTGTCCATCCTCTACGAATCAAGACTTACCAAGTGAGGCGGCTTGCCAAGTTAACTTACTACTACAAAACTCAGGGACAGAACATGGATTGTATGGTTGGGCGTTTTTGTACAATTCACTGTTTTCCCCAAATAAAAGCTCAAGTATTTACCGTTACTGTGACTTGTTGTTTTCTAAGTGTGGATCAATTTCATAACACAATCAAACTTGGAGTGGGAGTCAGCACATCACAGCAAGGCTAATAACATTACATCATACAGGAAATGTCCTCTCTCTCCTCCATTACCCACAGGCCCCCTTATCACAGACCAGACACATATCCTGTGGTGGGTTTGCGGTTCAGTCATGGGCAGTTTGGGAGTCGGGCTTGAGTTCACCTGCACATGCAGAAGCTTCAAATCTAACGTGAGCTTTATTGTTTTCTTTCAGAATAACATGCTGCTGTTAAAAAAAAAGAGAAATCAAACAAGGCAGGCAGAGCTGAAGCACAAGGAAAGACATGATGGGAAGTGGAAGTGAGGAAGGTGGAAGACACAAACCTGTCAACTGGACGGGAAGTTAACTGTGCTTTTAAAGGCCGTGCTGTGATTTGATTTGTCACCACGGCGTCGGCCACTTTGGGAATCTTATTTAAAAAAGAAAAATGAAAACAGGAAAACCACAAGCCAACTCCCAAGCTGCACATAAGGGTTTACAGCAAGCTGAACTAGACAAAGTCACACTTATTCTTCTATATCAGGGACTGACGGCGTTCTATCGTAGTTGCTGGCTGTGTAGACATGTAAGAAGAGCAGAGGCGCACAGTGGCTCACTGTTACACCAGAGTTAAGACATACGGGGGGGGAGGGGGGTGGGGGGCAAGGGACATGTTATAGCATTCTACATCAAAAGTTCAAGTTCCCTAAAAATGAAAATAAAACCAAGAAAAAAAAGCACAAATAAGAGTCATCTGTGCGGTGGGGATGAGGAAGGATGGAGGGAGCAGTCAGGTCCTTCAAGGGCGAAGAGCTTCCTCCTCTTCAAGACCAGGCGGGACAACATGGGCCTTCACATGGACGAGCAAGTTTTCACACCGGGTAGCGCCCCTTTCCTCAGCCTTCCTTCGGCACTTCCAAAACGAAGCGAGCGTTCCACAGAGGAGGAGGAGGAGGAGGAGGAGGAGGAGGAGTGGGGTCGATGGATGGGGATGAAGGCAGGGCGTGATATGTGGACGAAGGGGGAGCAGTCTCTCATTCGGTGGCCTTGAGGGAGAAGGAGAGCTTGGGCCTGGACTTGCCCTTGCCAAGGATGATTTTCTGCTCCTCCTTCTGCTGCCTCTGACGGTCCTGCTCCAGCTTCATGCGCTCCTCGTGAATCTTTCTCTGCTCCTCCACAATACGCAACTGATCCTCGGCCTGTCGGAGAACACAAGAAAAGCAAACACACAGCAGAAACAATAAGGTCAGACAAGGACAGAAGACAATGTCCCTTAAGCCAAGTGCCCACAAATTGCTGGCATTTTCTTTATCCCCGCTTTAGATCCACATTACAATGTCTGCTTTTCTTTTTTTGCGTGTGTGCAGCTGTTTACTAAAGCCTCAGCTTGTCCAAATCAAGCTTGAATCAAATAAACACTGCTTTATATATTAGTCAGACTTAAGCTAATATAGCCAACAGGAAAAAAACAAACCCAGTGGATTGTTAACCACGGCTGATAACCATCAATTCAAAGCCACTTAATAGAAGCGGGTCCTTGCCAAAGGACTATTAAGTTATTCGGTCATGTTGTGCTGTGGTGAAAGCCCTGAGGTCTCAATCAGTGGAGGACAGAGATTTGTGATTAAAGACACATAACTGACATTAAAAGCACATAAACTGGACATGATGTGTGTCGGTTTTCCTGACTGCAGTTAGAAGTTCATTTGGAGAGTTATGAGTGACAACATTCATCACTGGATGTGATCAGGACATATTTCCTGTTTTTTTTTTTTGTTTTTTTTTAAAGTGTGATGAATAAATATGGTGCAAACATTAAACCTAGAAGAAGCCCATCCTTGTGTTGTTATACAAATAGTTTCCAGGGTTTCTGACATTCAAATGTTGTGTTAAAATGGGATGAATGGTGTTAGTCATTTTGTATGTGATCAAGACAGCATGCAAAAACACGTAAATTGAGGGTTATGAATTTGACAGAAATGGCAGAAAGGTATCCAAAAAGAGACAGAAAGCAGCAGTTTTGCTGTTCACAGAACAGGGCGTACCAGCTTGGCCTGAGCTTCGGCGATCTTGCGGTTATTCTCCTCCAGGATTTTTTCCAGCTCCTCCCGCTTAGATTTTTCTTCCTCCTAGACGGGTGACACGGTGCCATGTTAGCGCACGAACAGGCTACAGCCACAAAGCACTTTATGTACATACATACACACGCTTGGCCTCTAATTGTCACACACACTCGCCACCAACGCAAACACACATACACGCACACGCACACACACACACACACACAACTAACTCATTACACCACAGAGAAGTTTGTTTAGCCTCTTGCACATGACCACACTGTGGCATTCTTTGCAGTCAGCCTGAATTGTTTTAAAAATACATAGTGGGGGCACAAAGCATAAAGAAACTGTGGGGGAAAAATGAACCCTCTATTTTTTTCCCTCCCTCTACTGCTGTTAATACCCTCCTAGAGAAATTAAAAGCGAAGCCACACCTAGGGCACTCGCTGCATTACTGTGACAGAATTAAGATTTAAACACAAAAGAGTTGAAAAAGGGGGAAACCCACTCATCACACTCATAAATAGAAGACAGATATAAATGACAGACAATACAATCTAGAAGAAAATACAATGGCTGTTTTTTTAACATCATTATAAGCAAGAGAAAAAAAGGATACAAATAAAGGAGGGAATAGTTTTGGCTCACCAATGCACGTATACCTACGCATTTTCCTTGCCTGTGTACCTACACAACTGGTGAAAGCATTCGGCATTAAACGGTTGAATATTTACTGTCTCGTCCGGACTGTGTGGCCCCTGCAGAGACAGAGAAGCGCTCCTGGGGTGGGTGGGTGGGTAGGTAGGTAGGTATGGGGGGACTCTGCCGTACCGCGCCCGCGGCATTCCTCTTTATAACTGATCACTGTACTGCTTAGCCTGCGCCTGCAGCCGCAGCTCACATTCTTTTTTTGTTTTTCCTTTTCTTTACAGTGGATCAGTCCCCACTGAGACGATAGCAGAGCGAAGGCGAGTACAGTACAAAGTTGTGTCTGCGTGTGTTCAAGGAGGACCGGATCACGGTACACTTACAGTACAGGACACAAGTCACGGCTGAGCTGACAGGCTGCAGGCCAGCTCGGGTCAAGTGCTAGTTAGGAAGGTGGTGAGTTGTGTTTCCAAAATAAAAACAACACAAATGTATTCACAAATAACAATATCAAACGTAGCAGCAGCCCTATAGGAGAAGCAGGTCATGAGAATAAAACACAGTACATTTGTTTTTCTTGGAAAAAAAGAAGGTTTCAACTGTATAAAATAAATATTATATAACAGATAAAGGTTAGACCAGAGATAGTTAACCTTGTCATACAGGAAACAGGAAATGTTGAGGTCCATCATTATGTATCCCAGAGCAGATGCTGTCTAATAAAACATGCTCAAAACAAGGTTTGTTAAAGGGAAGGTAAAGAAAACCTGTACAGGACAAACTGTCTGTGAATTAAACAAATGTATATAACATTTCTACACATCAAATTGTGTGTGAGTAACAGAGACAGGAGATCTCTACTCAGGTTTCAGAAAGACTGGAGTGGCGTCTTGTTGGTGACATTATACGCTTATCCAGCTAAATACTTTAAGGCTGGCCTTGACCCTGTGGTTATAGAGGAGCCTCGTTAATTCTACCGGTCCCGTCGGTAAACAGTGTCTAGGACTGAGAGTGGGAGATTTAGAAAGAGCAGAGTGGTAGCGACAGAGCATAAGGCAGGAGAGGGGGGGACTGAATAAGTCCAAGTAGGCAAAGGAGGCGCGCTCAGTCTACATTTCTCACCCTATTAGTACCGAGCCACTGGCTGCTCCCTGTGCAAGTGAGGGTCACTAGGCTTTATATGCTCCACTCATTCACAATACATTATTACTGTAGTGTAAACAAATCCCCTTTTCATAATGACGCCCGAGGACGGGGGGCACAGGGTTTGTCACACAGCTGTCTACCTTAACTCTAAAAAGTTCCTTTGGCCTCTTATTAGAGCTCAAACTAAAGGCCGGCTGACCCCATACAGAAAGAACTAAGACTATGTAAAACTAGGTAAGGTAGTTGTCAATTTTAGGCATTTTTGGTAAAAAAAAATGGTCACTGATGGACAGATGGTGACTGTAAAACAGAAGTGTCATGTTGAGAGGAGAGCTCTTTATTACAGACATAAACGGAGATAATTACATATTTTAAAGTAAAAGATCAAACTGAACCGGTGGCAAAAAAAATGGTTGAAAAAAAATGAAGTCAGTCTGTTTTAACCGTGCCATGGTAAAACTCTCACCGGCAAGTTAGGAAATCCCCTCGAGACACCAAAGTTAACTGTTGTTTAAATGACTTAAAGTATGAAACAGGCAAAAGTTATCCTTAAAGCCTAAATGTGCACTTCAGTTCCAGCAAAACCCCTGAAGTAAGAAACCCAGATTCCCATAGTTCTAGTTTCTCTGTGCAATACCTGGAGGTGGATGTGAGAAAATAATGCAAGTTTCTTTCATTTGTATAATTTGCAGCCTTGTTCTCACATGTCCCCCAGTGAATAACGTGGACTTGCAATAGTAAGAAATGACCATATTAACATTAACACAGCTACACTGATACATAATCTTAATTAAGAGTGATGCAAAGACTATTTTTACAACTACAACTCAGATAGTAAGCTACGGGGAGCACTTGATTAGTCAAGAGACTCTGAAATTGGCATAGTTTCTCTGGCTCTATATTATGTTTTGTATATTGTGTGCAGACATATACTTTGTTAGCATTAAATACATTAATTCCCTGCAGGATGGCCACTTCCAGGTACTGCATCTACCCTCACTGCAGTGAAACTTGTACCATGGCTGGGTTACGTTATGAAAGGTAAAGGGGGGGTCCCCTCCACCTCCACCAACCCCACGTGTCCCGTACAAAAGCACCAGTCAGAGTGGGTGACTGGGAGGGAGATGGGGACAGGGGGGTAAAGGGGTTGGGGAGGTATGGAGGGAAGGGAGGGGCTGCGTTCCAAACGACCGAGCGTTACCTCTCTGGCCTTCTGCGCTGCCAACTCGGCCTGCCGCTGCCTCTCCAGCTCCTCCAGCAGCTGCCGCTCCATGATGCGCTTTGCCTCCTCGACGCGCCGCAGCACCTCCCGCTCGATCTCGTCCTTCCGCTTCTCCAGCTCCTCCTCCACCCGCTTGGCCACCAGCTCCTCCACTCGCCGTGCCGTCTCCTCCTCGATCAGCTTCTCCTCGATCTCCTGCTGGCGGCTGGAGGACACATGGCGGGAGGAGGGAGGGCAGAGATACGGAGGGAAATAAAACAGGAATTTATATGAAATGAAGCTGATCTGTTCACATAGCAAAGACACATAAAACACAAAACTAGAACAAGAACAAAACTGTATTGTTTCTTAATCCTCTCACTCTGATCGTGACCTCTGCCAGTCCTTTAAATTACATGTGGTGTCACTGCTCTTAACATTTTTGACTTTGGTCTACAGTGGGCTCTCTTTGTACACATTTCCACTGCGCCCTCAGCAGGGCCGACCACAGGGCCATAATATCATGGGTCACTGCGGTCACTCCCCATTGAGTGAAAGACCTCACGGTTGGGCCCTGTGTAAGAGTAGGGCCGAGCACATTTGTCTTCAAGACAAACTGATTGGTTCAATATGTGGGTCGCGCAGGAAACTGCAGAGAAAGTGCCATTTTTTAAACCTTCACTATATTAAAGTGTCAGTAGTTATAGATCCCTTATAACACTGAGCTGCAGGAAGAAACTGAGCTTTAAATCTTTGGAGAAAAAACTCTTTGCTTTCTCTTTGTGAAGTTTAATTGGTAATGGGAGTCCAAATTTGCAGTTTGATTGATGTTCATAAACGCATCCATTGCATCATTTCTTATTAGAATGAAAATATTTGAGTACACTGTTTTCTGAAAAGGGCAAAAACAGCATTTTATGACAATTACTGGGGCGGGAATCTTTGGGAATCTCATGATTCTGCACAATTTTCAGTCTCTTGCTCCAGTATACTGTGTGCCAAACCATTCACTGGTGTCCTTATTCCACTGAAATACAATATGAAACAGAACTGGCAGTTAAGATAAATGGTCCGCAGCCTTTTTATTTAAAAAGTTAACTACATTAATTAATATGAAAGCATCTTACAGTCTCCAGCCTGAATGAGAATAACAAACTGAGGGGGAGGCGGAGTGCTCTGCTGTGTTATTAATGTCATGTCTCCAGCAGTGGAGAGCCGCCTCTCTGCTGCACCGTTAGCTCCGGGGAAAGACATCTCTGTACAAGACACTGAGCAGGCACAGGGTTATGGAGGTGAAACAGACTTAGAGCACCGAATTATTTTCTTCACCTGAGAGTTGGTTTAAGTTGTTTAATGCTGCAGTGTGTGTTGGTCAGCCGGTCTTGTTTGTTACTGCTGAAGTTTGCTGCTCTGCTCCGCTAACATTAGTCTCTGAGTGACGGCGTAGAAAGTTAACAATATACTTCACGTTCATCTTGCAAAGGTAATTATTTTGACATCAGTGTTTCTAGAAACACTGAGACATTAAAATCAAACATGCTTGCGTTGCCTTTTTTGAAGATGAACTGTAAGATAACTAACATTTAGAAAATCGATTTTTGACATTTGTGAATCGATGCACAATCATCCACGGCCACATTGCGATGCATCTTAGAATCAATTTTTCTCCCACACTACAGAGGACAAGTGCGTACTGCATTTTGGAAAAAGCTCTAACCTTCTATCATGTCATATGGAAAAACACTCCTGTCGTGCCCATATCATTACAGCTGCATACTGCAGAGCCCAGTGCAGGTAATTAAAATAAGCCTGTTCTATTCAGCAGCACTTCAGAGTTAATACAAATGGAAGTCACCTGTCATCCTGTTTACCTGTTGAAAATGCGTGTTCAATTGTTCTCTTTTTATCCAACTGCACTCTGAACAGGAAGCCATTAAGATTTGGGAAGTGTGTTGTCACATCGCTTCTGGCACCACTGTAAACACACAACATACCCTCCCTGGATTTGATTTCATTCTGTCAGCCACTGGGAAACCAGAGACCTTGCCCAGCCCAGGCCCAAGTCCTTCCTTATCTAACAGTGTCTATGTCTTGATATTTACATTTGTATGCCTTGTTAAGTGGCCCTGTGGCTATTAAGCAGTAGAAAAAAGAGCCACTCAGGAGGCCAGGTGTGGGACCATGGCTCAGGTTCTCAGGTGCCTGTGTGCCTCTGGCTACCACACACACCTTCACAATAGGAGCGTCCCTGTCCGACAGACGGAACCTGCCAGCAGACAATAAACGGGCCGTGGTCATTATGTGTGGCGACCACTGAAGTGTTTTAAGATGCAGGGTTGTGACAGTGTTGCACTTATATCAGAATTATACTTATATTCAGAATCCTTTAATATTGGGCATCCGCCAATCCCAATGTCCAATCTGATGCTTATATTTACATAGCAGCAGAATATATGCAATGATGATTTAATATCTGTCACACTGAGAAATGAAACATGTTCCTCGCTGAATTTGCAGAGCTTCGTTAGCGGTGCTAAAATGTGGTCGACACAACAACATCTGGAGATATTTGGAGTTCTTTGTTCAGCGGATCAGTTAGAAATAATGCATGGAGGAAAAGTACAAACAGAAACAGCCACAGTGATGATGATGTTTGATGAAGAGCTGCAGACGACCAGCACACCTCCAACAGGTAAACGACTTATTTTACTTTGCCCTGCTGTGTAATGGAAAAACACTCACAGCGTGCTGGCTTGACTGGAGTCATTGCTCAGCGTGACTACCCCCCCGAACAATGGAAAAATCTACGCTGTGTGTGGAGGATAAAGAAATCCATCACGAGCCGACGTCAGCTCGGGCTGAACGTTAAAAATAACTGTTGGAACCCGAGCGTTCAGAGCAGTCTGCTTTTTGCTCACAGGGATTACTTCTACATACGTTTACCTCATTATTTGACACTTTGGCCACGTTTAATATGAATATTCAATAAGGAAAAGCATAATAAGTCCCCTTTAAGTTGATCATCTTAAATTTTTGATATGAAAAAAATGAAAGTTTATCTGGAGAATATGACCTAAAACTGCCTTGATGTGATCCGCTGAAGAGAAGACGTGTCTGTCTGTCGGACTTGTTGGAACTACAGAAACACTCAGTACACTTGTAAATGAACAGTGGTGTTACAGAGCGGAGGTTCCTCCCTCACAGAAGACACACTCTCATTTTCACTCACACATAAAAGCGAAATGCTGCACTATAGGCTGCTGTAAAGGAAAGCAGTGCTGCAACACTGGCAGGCTGAGGATCCATTAAAATGTATCCAGATCTGCTCCAATAACAAGCCTTAGGATCGGCTCGGGACATATCTAGTATCAGCACTCGCTAGATTCATGCAGTACAAAATCCCATTACCAGTGACCCGTTTTAGAGAGTGCTGCACTGACAGTGTAATCAAGACCACATTTAGATGAAAATAAGAGATTAGCAGCTTTCCTGCAATTCTGTTCAAGCTTATTATTACTTTGTTATTTTTAAAGTCCCCCTCCACTCAGAAACACGTTTTTCTTCTTGTTTCTACAGTTGGATGTTTGAGCTTCACTGTGTAGAATGATGTATGTGCAGAGTGTGATGTGGAAACGTGAAGCCTCCAGTGCACAAACACTGAGAATGGACTTTACAGTGAAATAGGAGACATCTTGTATCCAGCAGTTAAACCTCTGAAATAAAATATATTTACATATTCATTGATTCTGGATTTTTAATGAGAGGTGACGGAGCAGATGCCATTTCAAGTATTTCTAACTGGGTAATTGAATGAATTTTTTGTGGAGAAAAGCATATCAGACACAAATTATTATTCAAAGCAGTCTGTTTTTATATTTCTTAAAAACATGTCAGGATGGAGTCTATAAAGATCCCCTCCAGACATGTATTAAGTATAAAAAAGTATTTTAAAAAAACCATATAAGCCACATTGTTAATCCACATCACACTTCTGTATGTTGAATATTTGACCAGCATTGGCTTCCAAACTAGATGTGACGTCACCAATCATGATTGTAGGCCCTTAAAAACAAATTTTCAATGAGCACAGAGAAACTTCGCACTTTCAGCAGATGGATGTGAAAACAGCCTTCAAGTGTCAAACTCTGCACATACATCATTCTGCACAGTGAAGCTCAAACATCCAACAGTAGGAACAAGAAGAAAAACAGATTGTTGAGTGTATGGGATAATTTAGGTTTACAAATTAATTACACAGTCAACACAATCATGTCATCTGTAAGTTTTAGATCAAAATTTATGCAAAGATTTTTGTTTTATAACGCCAGTTATCTTCAAATACAAACTGCCTCTTAATGAAGTTCAGACCCGAGTTGTGACCCAGTTAGAAAGGTGAGCTGTCCCTGACTGCACCAGGATGATGATGATGATCGTCTCTGTGCAGTCAGGGCCTGCAGCCCTGCAGAGCCGAGCTAACGTGACCTGTACAACTGAATACAGCTACCTAGCATGTTAGCTTAGCACATACTGCAGTTCAGACAGGGTAACGTTACATAACATCACTGTTACAGAGTCTTTCATTAAAATATACACTCACATCTTCCTTTGTCTCTCCATCTCGAGCTTCCTCTCCTCCTCCTCCTTCCTCTGCTTCTCGTCCAGCGCATTTCTCTTGCTCAGCGTCCGCCCGAAGATGTCGATGCGCTCCGGCGGCGAGGCAGCTCTGTCTCTGCGGGACGAGGCGGTGGTAGACCGGGAGCGGGAGCGAGACTCTCTGCGACGGTTCCTCTTCGACTCTCGGGACTTGGACCGCTTCTTGGACCTCTCCCTGTCTCTGGACCGCGACCGAGACCGGCTCCGTTTCTTGCTGTGCTTGCTGCTTTTGGAGTGTTTGGACCGGGACGAGCTGCGGCTCCTGGAGCGGCCCATGTTAACCGCTTACACCAAACTGCTGTCTGATGACTGATATATGGCCAATATCTGAAATCCCTCTCCACCCGCTCCTCTTTCAACTTGTTGTTGACTATAACTGACCAAGTGTAATTGCTTCAACGGTTGTATTTTGTAGAAATAATCATTCGAAAGTGGTTGTTATGTTGCCCTACTAACTCGCTATAAAGAAAGATGGCGGTTGGTCGAGTTTCTACTTTCCCAGAATGCACCGCGAGACTCGGTATTTTCCGGCGGTCTTCGGGACCATCCCGAAATTTAGGAAGCTGTCAACAAACCAGTGGTGGAAGAAGTACTCAGATCCTTTACTACAGCAAAAGTAGTGTAAAGCAGTGTAAAAATACTCAATTACAAGTTAATGTCTTGCATGAAAAGTATTAGCGGCAAAATGTAGTTAAAGTATTGCAGTAAAAGTACATAAGTATTATGAGCTTGATGTAGTTAAAGTATTGCAGTAAAAGTACATAAGTATTATGAGCTTGATGTAGTTAAAGTATTGCAGTAAAAGTAGTGGTTTGGTCTCTCTGACTGATATATTATTATATATGACATCATTAGATTATTAATACTGAAGCATCAGTGTGTAAGCAGCATGTTACTGTTGTAGCTGCTGGAGGTGGAGCTAGTTTCAACTACTTTATATACAGTTAGCTAGTTTAGTCCAGTGGTTCCCAACCTAGGGGTGGGGCCCCTCCAAAGGGTCAGCAGATAAATCTGAGGGGTCGTGAGATGATTAATGGGAGAGGAAAGAAGAAAAAACAAAGTTCTGATACACAAATCTGTTTTCAGTTTTTAGGCTCTTTGATTTTTGGTGAAATATTGGATCATTTGAACATTTATTGAAATGAAACCATGTGAGAAGTTTAGAGGGAAAAAAATCACTATTTGGTGGAGCTGTTAACAACTTGTCCCAGAGGGCTTTCCAGTGTGTACAAAATACAGACTGTGTACTGGGCTAGTTCCTACAGCAAGGTCAAGGTTACACTTCCTTTTAACTCAACAGAATAAGCCTATATCTAAGTCCTAATGAGCGAGGAAACTATCATGGAGAAAACAAAATTTGTGCTCTCCTATTAACAAATTGTACACACAAATTATACATTTGTGCATCTTAATCATTTGCACTCTAATTAATAATTTGTGTGCACAAATGAACAGAACTTAAAGGATAAGACTGCCAATTTTCTATATTTTTCTTACTGTCAACAAATCTCATGTGCAGAGCCAAACCAACAATAAACTGATCTACTTTCAAGTATTGTGTGTGTATCTACAGCCTCCAAAGACTAATACCAGCAATTACGTTTTCAGTCTCCGGAGAGTAGTTCTGTGTAAGGCAGATACTACTGAGCATGTGCGGGGAACGTGGTTCATTTTACAGTTTTACTAGCTTGTTGTGCTACATCTCACAATCTCTTCACTTTGTACAACATTGTACATTTCTCAAAGAACTACAGTACAAAGTTAAAACCGATGTTAAGAGATTAAGAGCACAAACGGAGCCCGACAGGTGTTTTTTTCCCAAAACACCTGTCAGGCTCCGTAAAATTCTCCTATTTCCTTTCACCTTAAAGGTGACATACAGTAAGTCACATGGCACAAAAACTTGAAATTTCTAATGTTTTATTGTAACACATATAATGAATTGCTAAATGCTTTATACTGGTATCATTATTATTAGTATGATTATACTATAAAACATTCTGGTATTCAGCTGTGACCATGTGAAGTAGTAGTCAGTACTATACTATATTGAGGCCCTCCTATAATCAATAATACAAATCAATAACTGCTGGGAATGTTTTCTTTGAAGAATTCCCCCAGCTCTGGGATCGTGTCAGTGCAAAGTCTGAGGTTTGAATCTGCCAATATTGCCAGAAATGCACAAGAGATCCACATTAATAGGAAACACTAATGCCTTAAAATGAAAAACCCCCTGAGTTCTGAGAGAGAGCAAAAAGCTGACAATTTTCTTTCATTTCAAACTAGTTTAGCATCTAAGCTGTTGAGTAAGTGTAAGCTGTAATGGTTAATTATATGTGTTGCTCTGCTGCCGTCTTTGACAGCAAGCAGCCCAGAACTTTACACTGATTTCATTTTTTTTCCCAATTTGACCCATATTTAACTTTGCCTGTGTCCATTTTTAAGTGTTGTTTTCATGCACTATCAGCGGCTAAAATGATGCTTTTATCTGCAGCTTGTAAATATAGCTCCAAGAACATCAGATAACCAACCAACAGACAGAACAAGGGAGAAAAAAAAAAACACAACTTGACAATGACACAATCCTGCACAGAAAAGATTGCCATCCCACTCTGGCAAAATGAGGCCATTGTGATAACTCTCCCTGGAGTGTCGCGCTCAAAATAAACGGCCATTACTATATTTAAAAACATATAACTCAAAAGCGCAGTGAATCAGCTTTATAAAAGGTCATACCACTCAAGCTAAAAATGAAAGTGCTCCAACTTCAGTGGGATTTTTTTGTCATTTGGTTTTTTTCTAATTACCTGCAGCGTTCAGCCTCTCAGAGTCTAATTTTAGTAGAAAGAGATCATTTGTTCACATGCAGTTGTGCTGTGTGGAGTTTTGATTGTAGATCAAGAATACTTTTAGTTGTTATGAACTGATAACAGTTGTCAGATGAGTCACTTTCATACCCACACAGATGAAAAGGGCCTTTGTGTTGACTAACTGTGCATTCATCCGTGAGCCTGTACTCTTCTACAGTACAAGGCTTTTAGTGTGAGCACACAAACAATACACATTTCCCAGGAATTAAAGAAAAGAGAGAAATTATGTGATTTTAGTGCCAAAAATTGAGGGCAAGTCTTAGTTCATCCATCCAGGAATTGCTTTCCCTGCCTGCCCTCCCTCTTTTTTTTTCTTATTTCTCTGCTTGAAGCCAAAGAATCGATTTCCTGCAACTTGTGGTTGTGTTTTATTTTAATGATCACGAATTCTGTTCCCAGAGATGAGAGGAATCGGCATTAAAGAGCCAGAGATGTCTTGTTTTTCGCTTGTGTAACGGGAAGGGAGAGGTGTTTAAAGCCCCTTTTGATGAATAATAGAAAATGTTTCATGGAGGTGGAGAGGAAAAGATTTCCACTGTGGCTCCGGTGGGAAAAAAGAAGCTGAATTGGAGAAGAAGTGGATGTGTAAGTGAAAGAATTTGCAGAGTCTGTCTGCTTTGCTCCTGGGTGGTTCGGGGTGAATGTCGAAAGAGACGCAATAACATGAACAGGGAAGCTGGGGTTGTTAGAGGGGGTTTCAAAGAGCCCAAAGAGCAGGTTTCATATTTCTCTAATCCGTATTTGAAAGGATGCCATGCAGAGGTAATCTCAGGAGAAACAATTTGGATGTGTCACTAATAATGACATGTCAGTCAAAGTTTAAAGGTATATATGTTACAGGAGCACCACCTCTTGCTTTGGTGGTTGAAGTTTTAGCCTAAATGATGAATCACTTGGTCACATAATATCTCACTGATTAGCAGTGTTAGTCAGTGTAAATGTAGCTGTTAATAAAATGAAGATGATTTCACTGGCTCTCAGTGTAATAGCATACTGAACGTCTTTACACCTTCCTTAACTCCCGTTTCTTTTTCTAGCACAGCAGTGTTATCAACACATTTTTCCTCATTGAAAAACCCCTCTCATGAACAGATTGGTTCTTAAAGTTTGGTTGTACATACGAGTGACTTGAGTGAGATTGTATTTATCTATTTGAATCGTTTTCCTCCCTGGTGTGATTCTTTGGGCAGATCAATCAGCAAACATAGTCGACTGTGGCCCAAAACAACCAAACCGAGACCCTTTAGAGGAAGTGGTCTTGGAGTGGTTTGTTTGTGGTGATCCGACCTCCATCTGACCCGACTACAAGGCTGCAAGTTTGAGCTAAACAGCTCAAATCAGCTAAAATATATTTGGAAAAAAAAACTTTGTAAAATTTATACTCTGGTCACTGTGTCAGTGTGATGTGCGTCATGGCTTTGACAGCAGGGTTTTTGTTTTTAGATTTTACTGGTATATTTCCACATTTGGTATTTTACTCCGACAGCTGCATCAGGGTCTTTATGCAGGCTGGGAATATTCTCTGCTGCACTGACAGTGTTACAGAGAGTATTTTGTCATCCAGCTCCCCTTAACCACACAGAACATGCTTCTGGGCATCACATAACTAAACATGCACTGAAGTCATTCAGAGATGTTCATGTGGTTGTTTCTTTTATACAAGTACAGACTTTGAGTATAATATTTGTGTTATTTTGTGTTTTATAACCTGCCTACTGACAGGAGCTGGATCAAGCAATGAGCTTGTTTGATGCACAGCTCGACACGTTGCTGAGACTTACTCACAACAAAGGATGGGCTTCGATTGTATTCTATCAAATTTGAATCAAGTATCAAATCCCTTATCGAATCTTGAGACTGTCAAAACACAACAGGTCGTCACACTCCTGGAGTGCACATGTTCAAACGATGTATATTGTTGTTTAATTTGGAGGTCTTGTTGCAAATCTTAGTAGGTTTACTTTTCAACATATGCAAGTAACTTAAAGCTGAAATGACTACAACTCAGAGACGTCTAATCACCTTTTGTTGACAGAAACACGACGGTTTTTAGTGGCAGCCTAATTAATGTTCACAAGCTGTATCTACAAAATGAAAAGAAGATGAGCATAATATATAAAATGTTACTTGACTGTTTCTATTCAAAACAAAAATCCTGCACGCTGTCAGTACTTATGATAAATGTAATAAATATCAACAGTATATTCTGGTAAAGTGAGCTTCACCGGGCATTTCACACAGCAAATATCATTTGTCAAAATGTCAAAGCATCCGTTCTGTTTTTCTGTCCTATATACCGTATGACTTTGCAATGTCACAGTCTCTTCTTTATTGTTCACAGGGGAGAAATTTGGTTTGCTGCCAGGTGACATCAGCCAGTCACAGTACTACAATAATATGACTACTGACTGCTCAATTTCAAGTGTGAAATTCTTCTCTTCACTCTTGAATTGTGACTAAAACTTGCCCACATGTGAAAAATGAATCCACATTTGGTGCTCCAGTGAGTATCTCCAGCAGCAGGATGGTGCGTGTGGAATTGAGTCAAAATAAACTACATTGTGTGTGTTCATGGTAATGAAGGAACATGTCATCATGTGCTGTGGCTCATTGCTGTGTGTTTAATAGTTTTTAAGCAACAATGGAGCTCTATGGCACAGAGGAAAATTCATCACAGTCTGTGAAAGTTCTTCAGAGTACCAGCACCCCACTGGCAGAACAGTGGGTGGTAAATGGTTAAACAACTAAACTACATGGTGTAATTCAGGTATTTATAAAGCCACTAAATTCATTATTAACAATATAATGGAATTATATCACTTCCTGTTTACATGCATCAACTGCCACAACAGCAGAAATAGTTGTTCCAAAGGTGTATGTCTCTACTTTAGAGAGAAGCTTTAACTGATCTCATTAACATCCATGAATTACTGAGCTAAACTTCAGTAATCTCACCAGTCAACATTTCAAACTACAGAGACTCAAAGAGCATTTATGAGTCTGGATGATCATATAATTCCCACAAAGAGCAAATTCCTTTAAAGCTCTGCATACTGTACACATTCTTGGTACGACTCTCTAAAAATGTCAAACTTGTAAACATAAAAGTTCCTTAAAATTTCGACTTTCTGCACAAATTCTCCTTGTAACTCAGATTTACCATCACTACACCCTTAACCCCAAAGAAACAGAACCCCGCTCTCCGGTTCAAGTTAATCAAAAAGTCCATCCCTTTCACATTGTGTGATCAAAGTTGGCCCTCTTCTTTCACGGGCACTTTCAGGTCCCCTGACCCTGCCCCGTGGTTGCTCTTCAGGGGGAAAAACACTTAACAAATACAGGATCTCTTTTAAAAAGCCCCGCCACATTGTCACATTGTCATGTTGATGGCCCAGGGGTCCTGGCATAAAGAGCCATTGAGCAGGAGGACCTGAAAGCAAGCTTTCCCCCACCCCCTCCACCACTGCCCTGAATGAGAACAGTTCTTTCACCTCGGGCTGGGTATGGAAGAGGTGAGGAGAAGGAGACAAAGGGGGAGGATGGTGGAGGTGGAGATTTTAGGAGAGCGAAGAGATTGAGGATGTGGAGGAGAGGAGGGGAGGAGGTAGGTTAGGAGGTCAGTGGAGCGGAGAGTCTGCCTGGGCTGCAGCGCTGAACAGCGATAGCAGGAAATGTACCAATCAATATTCAATCATTAGAGCTTCTTATTACTTTCCTAGAGTCATCTTTAGTCAGCAGTAAAGACCAGAGCAGTCTGACTTATATTTTGCATATTGGAGACTAACAATATAAATCACTGGATGGAACTATTCCTCATTATTTCAATAGACTCTGATTTAATTGTATACAAATGATTTATTTACTGTCTGAAGTTAAAGTTATTATCTGTTACTTATTAACATATTTTACAGTGTTCCATACACCTGGTTTATTTAGTGGAAACACTACAAATGAGAAAAAATGTTAAAATATATAAAAAAGGTTTTTACGCTTGGCTGAGGTGGAAAAGTTGATGCACCGATAAAGGCAAAATGTGACAAAGTGCAACCGAAACAGATTCAGTGATTTAATCTCTTCCACTGAAGAGATGAAACATCAGATCTGTGTGGAGCGATGAGGAGACTGTAACGTTCCTCAAATGAATACATGAAATCGTTTGAGCTTTGACTGCTGCTCTTTTAATGACGTCGTCTTGTTATGCCTGTTTCTTCTAAAATGGTTTAATGGCACCGACTGGAGAATTACTGTTTATCTTAATGAACCAACTCCAAATATTTGTGCTAAATTTGGACAGAAACTGAGCTCGTAGCTCTTCTCAGACATGGAATAACATTTCTGGCTTCATCCATCTGATAAAGTGACGGCTTTCTGTCATTCAGACAGAGGTGTGTGTTACAGAAACAGATGCCGTTAAAAATGTTCTGAGAAGGAGGATGAAGACTGATTTTTGTTCATTCACAAGCTGCATCACTGATGGATTTTAAAACTAATTTTGCTGTTGGAGCCTTCAATTAAAGACCATGGTGAGCGTGAGGGACGCTCAGCACTGCTCCTCACAGTGAATCCACTAAAACATTTTTGCATCAATTTAATAATTTAACTTCAGATCAAAGAATGAACCCTGCTGTCTGTTTTCCGACGTGCAGAAGCATTGAACAACGTTAAAGTGGAACTCCAGTTTAATTTGCTCACATACTGAATGTTCTTTTATTCACCCACGCTGCTGGCATGAATGAAAATATAGGGAGAGAGTGCTTTTTTAACCTCTTTTGCCCTGATCACACCACAAGGGGTTTTTATAAACTGATCTGATATGAGAAGAATCGCCTCAACAACTTTGGCTCATTCACAGCGTTTCATAATTTATTAAACAGATTTTATTTTATTTTAGAGATAAAGACAGAGATATTAAATTCATTACAGTGATGCTAGAAGGCGGAACATGCATTTCTCTCATCTCTGCATGTTTGACCTTGTGTTGCTCAGTTTTTATGTTAATCTGACAGCATTCAGTTCAGACTTGTGTCATATTGAAAGTGATATGGAACCTCGTCAGATTGCCTTTGTGACTTTTACATAAAAGTGACCAGGGTCTTTTAATAAAGCTGCAGTTTTTGTGCTGTCCCTCAACATATTTCTGCTTGGCTACAATCAGAGAGGAAGTTAAAACTGCATCACACTGTACTTTCTCAGGTCTACAGGAAAAGCTACCATTCTGTTTGGGAATCTGAAATGATGACCCAAACTTCCATGTACAGAAAACTGCAAAACTGCAAATGAAAGTAAAGTTAGTTGCATGATTTGTTTTGTCAGGCTCCTTAAAGATCGACGTGTGTTTGCTCTTACGGGATCTAATAAAGCTTGAATGATAAAAGTTTTAAAATATTCATAAGTATGATGCTTGATTTTAAACAGAAAAGCATCGCGTCTGTCTTCTTCTGCTGTCTGATTTGTTCGTCCACTTTCTCGTCACATGCTATCTGCTACCGTGACCCTGACAACCTCCACTGACCAGATGTCCATCCTCTCACTGACCATTACTCACGAACGGCCATCACAACGAATCACCCAATTCAAAATCACTAACCCTTAAAAGAGCTCCCCATTCACTACGAGTGCCATATGCCTAATGTCTTCCTCCTGATGATTTGTTTGTGTCAAGGCCAGTAAAGAGCTCGGGTCTGTCTCGTGTGTGACAGCCACGTCCCCCTTCCTCTTAAGAGATGTAATTAAGTGTTAGAAGAGCTTCAGAGATGACCTCGGCGACAAAAGACTGCGAGGAAACTTGGCTGTCACCACCACGTATATGTGACAAGCGCTGGTCAGCGTGAGGGATCATCTTTCTCGAGAGGGCTGGATGAGCAGAGAGAGAGGAGGACAGGTGATTCTGACAGGCCAAAGTGGAGAGGTCAAAGGTCGGGTTTGAAGTATTGGCCGGTGGGGAAGCTGATCTGGTTAAGCTCTT
The DNA here is from genome assembly GCA_038419695.1 of Scomberomorus guttatus. Taxonomy (NCBI): domain Eukaryota; kingdom Metazoa; phylum Chordata; class Actinopteri; order Scombriformes; family Scombridae; genus Scomberomorus; species Scomberomorus guttatus. Next base: position 29,969,316 of record CM076456.1, read on the forward strand.
GTCTCTATTTTCATCTGAGACAAACTGTCTGCTTCTCCTCTGCACCCCGGAGGTCCCTCCCTTCCCTGCCATTCAAATCTAGGCAAAGGTTAGGTATCGGAGAAATTATCAGTTGAAATTAAAAACTGTGAGTGAACGCGGAGGGGTAGGTCGGTGTTTGCTTAACTGAAAAGACATATGAAAGGGGAAAGGATTGACGGGAACATGAGCTGCGCTGTGTGCCAGCGCACCACGTTGACTGTGGAGGCTGCAGTTTTATGTCAAAACAGGGGCGAATAAAGAATTTGACTTAAAAGACTCTCCAGCCCTCTTAAGTGTGTCTTTGGCATATCCTTTGGTCCGAGGGGAATGAGATTTACTCCTGCGACTCTTTCATCTCCCTCCTCTCTTTCTTCTTGTGCTGGCTTTTCTCCCACAGCGTGCACAGAGGAGAGCATGGCAGCGTGTGCGTGTGAAAGTGTGTGTGAGGTTCACAGCATGGGAAAAAGAGCACTCCTGAGAAACTACAAACAGGAAGAGAGACACATCCATCACAAGTACGCACACCCCTCCTCCTCCCGCCGCCAAACACACACACACAGTTGACAATTCACTCTCCTTGCTTGCCTCTGTTCCCCGCTGTAACAATGGATGTTTTCCTGAAGACTGGGGTCATGGTGACGTTGTGAGCGCCCAGCCGCCGGTGTGTGAAAGCTTCAAGAACTGGCGAATAGGAAGGAGCCAAGGTCCAACCATCAGTCAGACAAGGAGACTGTTTTCACATTATACATCGTTTCCTCAGTCAACACTCGTCATCTTAGCATGACGCAGACATTTCACAAGGGAAGGTGCAGCTCACTGGTTTGCTGCTCCTGAATGCAACATGACTCAGTTTAATCAGCACAGTACAAATACACAGGAGTGATTTCTATCTATTCACAGGCCGGAATAGCTTCACCTCTGAGATATGGACTTTCTGGCTGCTGTTCAGGAATCACTTCATCTCGACTGGCACGGAGAGTACATTCACTCTCAGGCTGGAAGGGGGATAATCACTCATAGCGAGATGAAAGCACCAAACACTGAAGGCTTCAGACGCCCTCTATTAGTTTGATATCTTTAGAGCAACACAAGTGCATCAGAGTGAACGAGGTGTCGTGCCCCTCATGCTTTGTCAGGTTTGTGCCTCTCTTTGTCAGGCTAGCTCTCATCAACATCATGAAAAGAAGCTGCTCTGTCACTGACAGCCCTGATGGTTAGCATAAATAGATGAGTTTGCCACCTCACGTTGATCCACCCACGCCCCGCTGCCTCCAGGCTTTTAGACGTGATTGTGGAAGGAATGCATGAGTTGAGGGCAGATGTGTTTGCGCGTCACCTTGGCGCTGGGAGAAAGGTGTAATCCGGAGCTCGGAAGTTAGAGGGTCCATGTGCGTAAAGTCATGTTCAGACAGAAAACAGTGCTGCATGAAAAAACATCATCCCCACAACCTCATTCATTTCAATGAGACCAGGTGCTAACACAGAAGGCTCCTGCAAAGAAACACACGGTCATCTGACAAAAAAGTTGAACCTGGCTCATTTTTTGCCACATCTGGCATCACACATTCCCGTCTCACCAATCAACACAGGCAGGTGCACATTCCTGGTAGATGACTGTATAACATGAAGAGCATCATTCTATTGCTTACCTCTGGATATCACATTTTTAGGCTTTGCCTCCTTTACACATCTTTTTTAAAAATCTTCTTCCTCATAGTAATATAAACATCACAGGTATTCAAAACAATATGTCTCCATTAATGCAGCACCATGTTTTTTAATGCAGTGTTTTCAGTCTGAATGTGATGTAAATCTGACAAACACATCCTTTTCTCACTGTTTTGGCCCTCCACCCACATTAAGATGACATTTTTCTCATCTGAAAGAGGAGCTTTTTGAAAGCAGCCTGCAGGGTCAGGGCTGTAACCAGGATTTTCTGAATACTGAGGCACATAAGTTTATATGCCAACAATGCAGATACTGAGAAAAAAATTAAAAATTATATATATATTTGTGACTGTTTTTCTTCTCATGTAGCCCCAAATGTAGTTTGAAAGCCTTCCTCATACTGCCAGGAATACAAGCCTTTCGGGATAATATTTGCTGGCCTAAAAGTGGTCTAAATAAAATATTTTGGCTCTAAAAGTACTGGAATCAACCTTTAAAATACCCAACATATGTACATTTATTTGATTTTGGAATATGTTGCACTATGTTGCTAAAACCACCTCAATTCCCTGAAAAATACTGTGGACATGACAAAGTATGAAAATCTTTCATAAACTGCAGCAGCACACGTGTGTCCTTGTGGTTTGGTGTATATTAGAAAAAAGAAAATGGCCTCTGAAGAGCTGTATCTCTGAACATAAAACTGCTATATGGACTCAAAATATTGAATATGCTATGGCACGACATAATGCTCAGGCTAACCATGGATCTGCTGCCTAATTAAAGTTCTGTGGAACAGAAAAATGTTCCCGTTACCAAGAGGTGGTGATATAATGAACTCACTGCTTCACAGAGAGGCATTTTGGATTCATATTCTCAGCACAGTCAGCCTTTGGCTTCAATGAAGAGCTAAATCTGTCATGCTTCCTCTAATATATGACATGCTTGCTGCAGAACATGCATCTTTGTGTATGATTTCATGTACCTCTAAGATATATGTATTGTTTTTAATGCATGGATATGGCACCTGGATATTGGCTCTGGCAATCCCCGCCTCTATATCAATTATCCAATAGGGTTGAATTCTTGTTCCACCTTCTACCCAATAACAATAACAGCTGTCCTTGGTTGATATGTGTTTGCCTTTTGCCTTTGTCTTACTTTGACTCTGATGAAGACACAGTAGTGTTGAAACATTGGTCTGTTTGCACAATTAAAGGCTGCAAATCAATCAGTGTGCTCCAGAGTTTTCTCAGAAATGTACTATAGACATGACCTCTGTGTCATCAATGGCATCTGCAGCCCTGAACATCAGGCTCAGGGACAGTCAGGAGCTGTGTAGCAGTAAAGTTAAAGATCCCCTCCAGACATGTATTAAGACATATAAAAAATATTCTGCTTGGAACAATAATGTGTGTCTGATATGGTTTTTCCACAAAAAAGTATAAAATACTTGAAATGGCATCTCCTCCTTCTCCCTCATTAAAATTCTGAATCCATGAACATGCAAATATTTTTCATTTCAAAGGTTTTCCTCACTGTAAAGTCCGTTCTCAGTGTTTGTGCACTGCAGGCTTCAAGTTTCAGCATCACACTTTTGTAAGTTGCACATTGGACCACGATTGGCTCAAAACTAGTAGTGATGTCACAAATCATGCTTGCAGGCCCATTTTCAATGAGCTCAGAGAAACTTTCCACTTTCAGTCAAACTCTGCACATTCATCATTCTGCACAGTGAAGCTCAAACATCACAGTGAAGGAACAACATAAAAACATATTTTTGAGTGGAGTGGGACTTTAAGAACATTTTGTCACATTTAATTTTGTCTGTGATCACTCATTTTAACTGTCAATATAGCTGATCACAAACCATCAACCTGTATTTATGTCAGAAAATAAAATAGTTGTTGGATTGATGTCTCAGCACTGTAGCACGGGTAAGTAATATTTAATAACCACAATATTTTATGCTTCTTCAGTTGTCTGACAAGAGAAACAGAAAAATGAGTCAATCAGAAGAACTACACTGTGAGTTTGTGGGACAGGGTTAACTAGCTGCGACTCAGCATAGTAACCAGACTGTTTGTTCTAAACATGTGTGATGCAATTTCCTGTCTGCCAATTGAAAAGGGACAAAGAAAAAGAGATGCATCCTTTATCTTATTGTTCAGGCAGATCTGTACTGAAATGACCTGTGGACGTGTGTGTGTGTGTGCGTGTGGAGGTGGAGGAAAAGGACCGAAGGTGTGATGGGGATCCAGGGCTGTTTTTCTGGCTGTTTAGGTGATCGTGTTGGCATGGAGAGACTGAGACTTTTACCAGGACGCTTCACATACTGCCAGCAGTAATCAATGCTCTCCTGTCCCCATATACTATATCTCTCTCGTCTTAGCTTTCACATTTCCACAGAAACACATCAGTCCTCGGTGACTGCAGTAAAATGTTGGGACAAGGTAAAGCACTGAGGTTGTTGTTCGTGCTTCTCGGTGGGACTGGTGGAGAGAGAGCTCTCTGACTGACCATTCAGCCTCACTAATCAGGGATTTTAGTCATTTAGTTTGGTTTATTTTCAGCTCTGCCTTCTCTTCTCTTCTTTCACAAGCAGCACAACACAATGCAAAACTTTAGAGAGGAAGTTGCAACTTTTATCTGATATTTTCATATTCTTAGCTGTTTCACCTTACCAAGACTGCTCTGTTGTAAAAAAATGATCCACGACAACACACAGCAAAGTGTACCAAAATATAATGACTCTATATCTTCACAGCAGCCCGAAAGTCCAACAGTGTCATAATCTTTATGTTTGACTTTATGTCCAAATTCATTGCAAGAGTATAACATTAAAAGTAGCCCATCTCTTTTAATTTGCATGGACCACTTCCAAAAGGGGATGGGTGTTCAAGGTTAAACATATTCACATTGGTGTGAAAATGTCTTTCAAGTTTGTTTAATTTGTATCTTTGCAAAATTTGCGGTGTGTTAAAGTCCAACGTTAATCACAATGTTTCACAGAACCTGTCAGTTCCTCAGTCTGTCTGCTCCACAGCCAGAGTAGAGGACTTACAGTGCGATGCAGTTCCTACGTCTAAACAGTGTACGTTAGATTAATAAGCTTTATCCTCAGCGTAAGTTTGATCAAATTGTATCAAAAATCAATCTGCGATTATGCTTTTTAGCTGCATAGCTCAACATGTCGATCGGTCAGTCAGTATTTGGTCTTTAGTGCTAATTAGTAAACGTTAGCATGCTATTCTATGGAGACCATGGAAACATCAACACGTTCACACTGTCATTGTGAGCATGTCAGCTCAAAGTACAACTGTGCCTACAGCCTCACGGAGCCGCTGGCATGGCTGCAGACTCTTCGTCTTGCTCTTGTATTTCTGGGTTCTGTATGTTCAATTTGCAAATAGTTTAACTTAAATCTCTTGTGTCAAGCTTCAGTTGAATAACTCATTAAGCCACTGATCAAGTGATTAAACCACAGGTTACATCAATGATTAAATCTATGTGCTCACTGATTAACACTGAAGAGTTCAAACTGCTGTTAGTCGCCAGCTGTTGTAAATGTTGGATTTACTTTCTGTACCAGTACTGTGGATTTTCAAAATCACACAAAAAAAAAACACCAGTTTGAATTTTATTTGCTATTATTAGTTGCAACTAGTTAACCGTCTTTGTGCCCGCTGCAATTCTTCTTGTCACTTATCCTTTTGTTAACAGGACTTCACTCTGCAAGACCACCGTGTGCTTTTTGACAATTTAAATATACAGCATCCTCATTCCATCAGCCCATAAAGATTCCCATCAGGGGTTAAATGTGGCAATAAAGAGCCTCTAGCTCTCCCCCGCCCTCTCCTCTCCTCTCCACCTTACCCATCACCCCCGGTCAGTTTCAGTGACTGATGTCCTGATTAAACTGAGAGGGTGATTGATCCATCATATCCATCACTCTGCCTGTCTGTGGCACAGTATGGTGTCATCCCTTTACTCTTTTGTGCAGAATGCCAACCTTTGTACTGCACACGTGTGTGTGTATATGTGTGCGCATACATGTGTGCTCCCCGCCTCCTGTGTGCAAAGCACTCTCCATTCCCATGTGAGTGTGTGACAAATCTAATTTGGTCATCATCGTCAGTGGTAAACTAATTTCTTTTGCATGTGTGTTAAAGTGTTTGGGGACACCATATGTTCATTGTGCCGGCGCAAGTAAAGTTGGGGGGATGTGAGATTTTGTGTTCACGTGTCAAACACAGTCTAAGATGTCACCGGGCCTAAATAGACTCTCCCTCTTCCTGTGTTTCCCCGCTCATCCATCTCACTGACAGTGGTAGAAACAGTAGCCTCCCCGAGCGCTCCTACAGAGCCCTCAGATAACAGTAGGAGGCCCTGCCTGCATGTATGGAGGCCTTGTCCACTGGAGAAAGCCTGTTCACAGTCGGGTTAACTTGTTGAAGACACCCCGCCGTCACTGGGTTGACCTGTATATGGACCTGAATTGAGCTGCCAGGTCCCAAACCTATTTGTCTATTGGATATTTTGATACCTATCAGTGTCCTTTAACCTTTTCTCAGAGCTGTAAATGATACTAATACAAATGATCTGACCAAACCATCCACTGTGTGAGCTGTTCAAGTCACCATGAAATATGAAATTACCCTCTACCTTAATGTCTACATGTACACACTATGTCAAAATAAATGACCATTTTTTTTAAATTCAGTTTTTCTCATACAGCTCTTTTTATTTTACATACAAATAGCACATCTCTTTGTGTACAAGTAGATATACACAGAAACCAATGAGAGATTTTAAAATAATATGAAACCTGCAACTGAACATCTCTCAAAGTGTTAGAAGTGAGGCTCAGGGGAGATATATTTCAAAATGAACAGACAACAGACGTACAAGCTGTTGTGTTATTGGTACTTTGGGCATCTGCATACACTAAAGAGCTCACATTTCACATCTGTTGGTGTGTCATTAATTTTGGGCACATGGTCACATGACAAAACTTACGTCACACAGACCCTCGTGGCCACGCAGATGCAGAAATGATCATTTGTGCTTCACTAAAGCATTGTGCATTCTGGTTTCATACGATGGCATTAGCTGCTTGCCAATATTAGATGATGAATGCGCTCGTATTAATCTTGTACCCCGTTGCATCTGTCTGTCATTGTTGTCTATCATTGATTGTTTCTTTTGTTGGTTTTTAAATGATTGGTTTGAAAGGACCCATCGGTTATTATTACAGACACATTCATTCATTTGTAATTTTCCCTTTGTTTGTGTGCATGACAACACAAAAAAACATTGCAAATAAAATGATTCATAATTGTATGGTGTTAAATTAAGTCTGAAAACTAAAGCTGGCTAAGGCAGCACTTCCATATATTTGGAAGTTTGACATTATTTCCAATTTCAAACTTATGTTTCATGACTGATTCCTCTCGAGAAAATGATACAAACTGTGTCAAATTTTATTTTCTCTTCACAGCTTCCTTTACATCTGAACAAAATCTAAAGACAAAGTAGGTTTTGTTACTGGGCCACAGTCACAGAATGAAGAGAAGCAGGAAAGAGCACATAAAAAGACCTGGGAGCAAACTTGGGTCAAATAATGTTTGCATCATTCTGGGTGTTTGTTTTAACCTGTCTGGAGTGACAGAGCAGTGGGCTTTGTGAAAAAAGAAGACAATGCTAGTGCCAAGCATTAAGACAATCACAGGAAAGCAATTGAAAATCATTTTGGCAGTTTTGCAATGACCACACACAAACTGTCCAAATGCAGTATTTTTCACTCATCTGGTCTGCCAGCAGGTGAAAATGTTACGAATATTAAGCAATGAGTTCCACAGGAGCAGAGTGAGGTGCAGGAGGACAGGGACAAATGGAAAAAAGGAGCTTTTGTCAGCTTGGAGAACTGTCAGCACTCTGCAAGCCCCCCTTTAAAGGAGGCTGCAAACATGTGAAGACATTCACTTTTTGGTTTAACAAGGTTGTGTGATAATCAAAGTGCACATTAAAGATGTAGCTCAAAGTTTTCTCGTCGAGCCTTTGCTCAGACAGATCTCAGTTTGATGTCAATTATCATATCAGTCGTATGCAGCTAAAGCATTTTCATTTTCAAAGTCCCTCCCAGCAGCAGGAGAGAGATCAGCAGGGTTGATACCAGGAGACCCAGAGGGCTGCTAACGTCAGGACATGAAAGACAACCTATTCTTTTATCCAGACAATAGGGGTGGATGGGCCCACACCCTAATTCACATTCAATATGGAGCTAGCTGTGCCTGCAAAAGGTGGCTTCTGTTGTCAAACTCTCTGGTGAAACACTCGCTCCCTCTCCAGGGCACAACTAAACTTAGCTGACCCTTGACTCGGAGCGTAAACCCTTTTCAACCCCCAGTCATATATGTGGCCCATCCTGGTCTTGTAAAGCTTGTTGATTGGAGGAGCAAAGGAAATGTGAAGATCTGTAAAAATATTACTCTGGAGAGTTGTCAGCCAAGGATGTTGATGTTGGAGACATTAAATTAATTCTTGTGTTTGCAGAACTTCAAAGTTGTCCCTGTGCATGCTTGTATAAAGGTCTTGTGGGACAGGTGCATCGGAAAAGTCGCTGTCAGGGCAAAAGAAATAGTCCTGCACGCTGTCTGAATGCTGCATCTAGAACATTTTATTAAACCTTTAAATCCAACAAGTATCTTCCTCAGATCTACAAATGTTTTTCTCAGATGTGCAAAGCTACCATTAAGTAGATTTTCAGCCTTTTCAGTCAAATTTTTACCAGTTAGACCAATGTCATAACTTGAAATGAAGAAGATTTCTTTCAGACATGCTTTTCACTACATTAATGTAATCACTATTTGTCACACTCATGTTTGAAGAAGTGCCTGAGTCACTTTTGTGTATCTTACAAGGTCGGACTCAGTGACATTAAAAGAGGGATTAAATGTAGAACTTATTCCACCTCCTTAAGAGCACTGTAACAGATTTATCACTTAACAATCATCTCTTATGCACAAAGAAAATGAAATAAGTTTAATGAATCAGGAAAAACTAAATGAGCCGATTTAAATAGTTGAGGAGATTCTTCTCATATCAGATCAGTGTATAAAAAAGGGGTGAGAGGGAAAAAAACTTATAAAACTTCAATAATAATCAGATCAGTAGTCTCACTCCATTTATTTTTATATTTCATTCATGCCCAACTGCATGGGTGAAATGAATATCCAGCAAAATGCTTTGCATACAGATGAGAATTTACAATTTAAAGTCTGGAGTACTGTGAGATGCTATAAAATTAGCAGAATTTTATTAGAATTTATTAGGGGATTCACTTGTGAGAAGAGCGGGCGTCCCTGGCAGTCATGATGGTCATTAATTAAAACTTCAGTGGCCAAAGTTTTAAAATCAGTGATGCAGCTGCGAGAGAACAGAAAACACTGGTTCCTGGATATCATTACTTTCCAACTCAGCAGTGACTCCCTCTAACACACAAGGTGCCAAATAAAATCATTGTAGCTCTTTCTCTAACAGTCCTGTCATGTCTGAATAAACGTATGTAATGTCTCAGTTTATGTCTCAGTGACAAAAAGCCATCACTTTAACAGGTAGATGAAGGCAGAAATGTTACAAATTCCATGTCCAAAAAGGGTTGAAGACACATTAGAAAGTATTGAGAATATTGCATTGAAAGCTGAGTAGTAAGAATCAAGACTAGGTCAAAACCTGGTATGTGGCTGGACTGTGGAATAAACTGTAGAGTTTAATTTTCTTGTGTCAACAGTCAGGCCAGTATCAGCATATAGACAGTGTGCAGAACAATATCAGTTTAAGTTATCATTCATGATATTTGACTACTGGCCGATGAGCATTTATGATATTTGAATTATTTTGCTTATAGCTTGTGATTATTAAAAGCCGTTGGGCCTCTTTTAATTTTAATCTCAAGAATGGGTTGGACAACATTATCCTACTGCCAAGTGTTCAAGGTCACTAATTTACTGGAAGTGATGCCAGTTGCCAGGGAAACTCTGTTCAATAATGGTGGTTAAAATCCAAGTTTGGAAGAAATGGGATGTACCCCTAAAACTTAAGCTGCACAACAGGTGGAGCCATAAAACGTATATAAGAAGGTGTTTTGTGATCTTACATTAGGTTATTTGATCCTGGGACCAAAGCTTCACTGTTGTATTTGCACTTGATACACAGTAAAGCTAATTTGCATTGAACTCTGCCAGTCTCAGTGTACGTCTCTGAGTTTGGATCATCATTCTTGATATTTGATACAATTGTGTGTTGGGAAACCTGACGATCTATTGGCCCAATCGGAGTAAATATCCACAACAAAACTCTAGAGGGCTTTTAAATTTGAAACAACGGATACAGGAAGTGGCGGCACGTGGTGACCAAGCCCCCAGGAAGTGCGCCGGGCTTTGACTGAAGCACATATAGAGCCCCAGAGGCAGCGCTGTTGTTCTGTCCAGTAAAAACATGAAGCTTCACTTTACACTCAGACAAACTAATGTGGCAGCTACAACTGATGAGACCAACATTTATCTTCCAAAAGGGAAGCCAGCGCTAAATTACCAAAGAGCTGCACAGATCAGTTCATTGGATCATGTTCTCCATGGATGATGACGGACGTTGACCGACCAATCATCTCTGGAGTCGGGCTGCTAGCAGCTGAGATGACCTGCTGGTCTCACCTGGCCAGCGGCTCTGAAACATCTCTGAAAACATCAGAGCAAATTTCCAAACAGCTGTTATTTGAATAAACTGACCACATATTGAGAATCTAAATGGTTACTTTCTCACCTGAAAAAATATTAAAACTGACATATTAACAGTCCAACAGCTTAATCTCCACCATCGCTGCTGGTTGGTGTGAAAGGCATTCTGGGCTACTTAAGATACCAATGGTGTAACTTCATCACTCAGTCAGTCAGTCAGTCAGTCAGTCAGTCAGTGACAGACATTTGTGTTTATAGGGCTGGCCCCACTGTTGCAGTCCAGCCAACAAACAGCTTCTGTCAGTTTTTCAGTTCACTCTGTCCTCAACATATTTCAAACTCCTCTAAAAAGGAACTCCAGACCCCAGAGATTAGAAACGATTGACTAATCAATTCTTGTGCCTAAGACCTAATATCCCACATCCTTTTCCCACACACACCCTCTTGCAATCATCATTCCTTTGTCTTGATTCCTCTGAGGTCTCCTGCCTCTCTTGACATATTTGGACCCCCCCTCCCTCAGGACGAGGTCCCAAGTCCCAGAGCTTGGCACTGGAATTTGATTAGTCAGTGTTTCCCAAAGACCTCACATCACACTTTCCTCATCTCTCACACACACACAGCACTCCAGAAACCCCCCTCCCTCCCTGCCTTTTTTTAGACAGGGCTGCTGTGACTGACAGCTGTATTAAGCAGGATGAGTGGCGTGACACTAGCTCTTTAAATGGGCGAGCCTGGTTTGGACACGCCCAGTGGCCTTATGACACCCGATGAAATGACTATGACACCTCCCGGGCGACGCTGAGCTGTTTAGCGCTGTCACCAAACACACATATGCACACAAATCAGTGAACCTCAAACCTCCAATTAAACTAGACATACTCTACATACACACTAGTGTACAAACTCAGTCCTCTAATGCAATCCACACACTGAGTCCCCCAATTATTTTGCCCACACAAAATGTAATGTTGAAAAATGCCAATTGTCTCCACAACAAATATGGCCATTTATCACTTTAAGACCTAATCAAATATAACTACATGCCCTTGATTAAAAATGCATATTTGGCCACTTCTTGTTGTATTCTCTTCACCATCTGGAGTGTGTGTGTGACTGTGTGTCTCTCTGCGACCTGAGATAGCCTCTTGCTAGGTAGCAACAGCACGCCAGGCATCAGACAGCTGTCTCTGTCTCTCATTTCCCTCTCGTACCACGCCTGCTATAATCAGAAAGTCGTCAAGAAGTTATTTTACTTGAAACTGTGAAAACAACTACTGTTCTGCTATCTTTGTTGTACAGTTGTTGACCCCTCCGCCCCCCAACCTGCCGCCCTCCGCCCCAACTATCCCACCCACCCAAGTTGCAGCTTTCTTGCTACTGTAAGACAACCCACATGAAGTCAGGTTGCGTATTCCAGTATGTGACCTTCTGCTGACCCTTGAGCCACTTTCACATCCCAGGTTAGCTGCTCAGCCTCTGGGGAATGTGCACTGCCCAGCTCTCCCACAGCCTCCAGCAGATAACGGCACATTCCCCAGGTGTTAAATCAGGAGTTAACAAGCACTCTGTCATTAACACTCTGACAGGGTGATAATAATGGCTGTTATAAACTGAAGACGACCAGGCCGGCTTCATCTCCTACCTTGTGTGCAGTATATGAGATGAGATGATCCAAGATATAAAGAGACAGTCTCTGCCCCATGAAGGGCAAAGGCAATAATTTCAATTTATAGTGGAAAATAAGATTTTTGAAAATGTAGTCCCCGCCAGGTCAGAGTTAATTTCAGCGTGGAATCACTTATTCCCTTGAAGAGCCTGAGAGCAGCAAACTTTCACACATCACAGCAGCTTTCTCAGACTCACACACTGTATATTTACTTCAGTCAGGTTGTACTGTGTGATCCCTGGAATGGATCAAACACATGTTGCAAATACATATTTAGTAACCGGTTTTTACACTTCTGTTTTGTCAGTTATTCAATTAGGTCATAGTGTTGTGCTCACTGACAGCTGTTTTCCTGGTTGGAAAAACAACAGAGCAAATCAGAGCTTTGAGAGAATGGGAACGTCATCTTCCTGTGCCCGAGCCAGAAATACGGTGCCAGAAAAATTACGCAGCTGTATGAGTTGGTGTAGAGTTAGCTGCTACAAGCAACCGCCACCATGATATGCTGATTGGTTAGTGCAAAATAACAACCCCTCCCAAACAAAAAAAGGCTAACATGTACACAATGTCAGACTGAACTATGAAATGAAAACAAAATGACAGTTCAGTGTTATTATCAGTGTTTCCAGTGTGTCTTCAAACAGCAGTCAGGTGTCCATATGAACAGTGAAAGAGGTTTTCCTCGCTGTAATCATTCCTCCTGTTCATACTGGATATTAAAAGATCCCCTTCAAATGTGCTTTCAATGGAAGTGATGGAGGCCAAAATCCACAGTGTGTCCACACAGTCATTTAAAAGTAGATGTGAAGCTTCAGCAGTCTGAGTTAGTCATATCAAGTGGATATCTGCCACATTTACAGTCTTTTTAGCATCAAATTCCCTCTTTGTGTTTCCTCGGACAGTGTTTCCCTGTTGAGCTGTGGTGGAAGTATAGTAACAAAAAGAGGGACTTTGGCACTAAAAAGACTGTAACGTTGAAAGATATCTACTTGATTTGACTCATTTGGACGCTGAAGCTTCATATTAGCTTCAGATAAACTTTGAAATCCATGTTTGCACAGAAGGAGGACTGTGGATTTTGTCCCCCATCACTTCCATTGTAAGTGCATTATGAAGGGATCTTCTAATGGTCAGTATGAACAGGAGGAATGATTACAGCAAGAAAAACAGGTTTCAATGTTCATCTGGGCTCCTGACTGATGCATGCCATGTTAGCAGAGTGAAAAGAACAGGAAAATGTACCATTGTTACTTGGGAGCATTTACACATCCCATGATGGTTACACCCACTGCTAGCTGTGTAATCAGAGCTGATAAATTAAAGTGTAGCCTAAATTAGCCAAAAGTTACTTATCACCAAAAGCCTAATTTACAGCTAAAGCTGATTAAAGCTAATTAGCAAGATGCTAAATGGGTTACACTGGTTTATACTAACAAAAAGCTAACTTAACCCACATATAAACAAACTGCTTTACTCCAACTTTTAAATTACTTTCACTGATTGTGTGTGTGTGTGTGTGTGTGTGTGTGTGTGTTAAAATTGGATTTTATTTACGTTGATTTGCCAGTGACAGCTTTACAATTTTTTGCCACAGCTTTTGGACACTTTTGTAGTTGTGTAGTTCTTTCTGCCAACTGGGAGACACAGTTGTCAAACATTCCCCATATTTCCCACTCATAATTGTAGGCTAATGTGAAAAGTTTTATTGCTCAGTTGCTCATATTTATGGTCTACATGATATGAAATATAAAAAATGATGTAGCATTAGCTCCAATAAAGCCCCAAAATAACCAATAAAAGCCAGTTGAATACTGTTACTGTTAGGGGTGGAAGGAAATCCTTGTTCAGTATTTATAGACATTTGGGACTCAACTCAAATAAAGTAAAGAACATCTTAACATTAAAGAATCTGATTCACAATTTGACACTCCTGAATGTCCTTACTTGCTGCCACAGTCTCACAGTCCAGTGCTGGGAAATGCTTAAATGTGGCAAAGTCTTATTAGCAATGCAGTGGAAATGTCACACAGTTTCAACATCACATTATTAGCATTATCCATCATTAGAAACATGCATTGTCGTCACACCCCACAGCAGTGAATCTCCTGTTTTTGGGTAGTGCCATCTGGCCATGAGATCATGTATATTCAAGGAGGAACAGAACCTGACATAACAACCCACAGCCTTATTCACAGTCACCTCTTACTGAACCAACTTGTCACCTGATATATTTAGATCACCTTTTACTAATGACTGGGGAGAGAATCAGGTGGTTGCAGGCGGTTGTATGTACTATTTTTTGTGTGTGTTTGTGAGTGTGAGTTTCTCTGTTTCTTTGAACTGAACTAATTGTGTCCAGTGGCGATGGTGACCACCAGGGGGTCACCGGAGACCCCACACTCATCTCTGCAGGGGATCACCTCGGTCATATCCGCCATCTGTTCCTGTCAGTCACACAAACACTTGCAGAGAATGAATGTGTGTACTGTATCTCATCTGACTTTCACTCCTCCTCACCTCTACTCCCAGTTGTTTGTGAAGGGAGTGATCTTAATATACCAGTTGACATGTTCTGCCACAACAGAAGGTGACTGTGATTTAGCCTGTGAGGTGTTATGGCAGATCCAGCACCCTGGTGAAAACGCATAATCCCTCCACCAGCTGGCACTGCCCACTTTGCATGTTTGTTTTATACACCTCCACGACCAGCCTTCAGAGAGCGACGGTAACATTTGACAGTACTGCCAGATCTCCCCTTTCCAGGCATAATAGAGTATGTTTGTGTGACGGGGAATCGCACCCAAACTTTTTTTTCCTGCTTTGTTTGTCACCAAACACAGATTAACTCTATTTCAGCTGTACAGAGAGTGTTTCATAACTACTCAGCCTGTGAAATTGTGTTTTCCACATCAAAACATGATCATGTGGAGGACAAACTAGTAGAATATGGATGTAGTTTGTCTCTGAAATTTAACAGTAGGTGGTAAAGGAGTGGAGATCATTTCAGTCAAGTTTCTTTAGAGAAGCTTGCATGAGAGCTGACAATCAGATTACATCATAAAATATCTGATCAATGGTCCATCCTTGTGGCTGAACAGGCTAAAGAACATACTGAAAATGCTAATCGAGCTGGCTGTTTGGTTTCTTTTACAGGTCCTGAAGCACATACCTTATAGTATGTGCTTTTTTCCATATAGCACCTTCTGGCTGCACCATGACTTGCCAATCTGTGATCACATGACAAGCAGCAGCCACAGTGAGCTGTTAGATGAGCAGCTGCTGGCGACAGGCTCTTAAGGTCAAACCAACATTGAAAATGACAAAATTATGAGGTGAAATCAATTCTTTTAAATGGAATTGCCCCAAATAAGAACATTTGTGTGAGTCTTGCTGACCTTTGATGGAATGGAGGGCCAGAGAGTCCAAAATGAAGATCTCACTCTTACTTGTTGCAGTAATGTTTCATTGGGTGGTTTCACAAAGGACATAAACGGATGACGACAGATGTCGACAGATGTCGACTATACCCGCCATGTTCATTCCTCACAAACATCCATTTTTGTTGACATCAGATGCAGGGACTCGGGTTTGATCAGTGTCCAACAGTCCGATATGAGTGCTACAATGTTCGAGGCTGGCTAGCATGTTAACTGTTAGCTAGAAAGCTACAGTAGTTCACTAATTAGCCCTGCGAGTAGTCACTATGCCATCACTTCTAGCGACGCCCACTATGTTAGCAATGTGCCACCTTCTGACCAATAATCATGTTTGGTCAGAACCCAAACTCTGTAATGCCTATAATGTGTTGAAGAAACAAAATCACATTTGAAAAATGAAACTTTAAAGCAGCTTCACTGATACTTCAGTTCACTCATCAGTGGGAATACACTCAGTTTATACTGTCACAGTGCTGATGATCACTCACTTCTGACAACATCACCAATGATTGATTGTCAACTTTAGGACAGGCTGAGACAGATTAACACTTTGTCAAGACTACAAAATAGGAGGTGCATTAAATCATCATGGTATAAACCTGCAGCTGTTTCATAATGTAATTCACATTAGACTAAGTCATCACAGGAAACTGATGAGATAGTAAGATAAGGTAACCCAAGTTTGAATCTTCCTCTCTAGCTTGAAGCAGTGTTGCACACAAAGCTGCCTTTACTCACATTAACTGGCATTAAGTCACATTATTGATTTCCTTAGTGTTGGCGATGGAGTTTTTTCTGCAAGATCATCAATTCTCTGACTTTGGGCTGCACTGAGAAAACTAGATTGGGCAGAGATCGAGAGAAAGTAGATAAAGGAAGACAGGAAATAGAAGAAAGACAGAAACAAGGGAATAAAAAGGAGATAATGAAGAGGAGAAGACAACTGAAAGAGGAAAACATAAATACACAAACAGGATAAAGAGTGGAAGATAAAGAGAGACAGAAGAAGAAATTGTGAGACAGAGAGGGAAAGTGAGAACAGGTGACGGATGATGCAAGAAGGAGGGATTTGTGGGTAATGGAGGACGAGCAGAGGAGAAGGAGCTGAAATCGATAGGGAGGGGGATCAATCTGCTGTCCAGAGAGGAAGACTGATCAGGATAAAGGGAGCATTCATCATGACACATTCCTGATACATGCACACACAGACACACACACACACACACACACACACACACACACATAAACAGACCTACCACAACGCCTCTCAAATCTCCTGAAACTTCTATTTTGTGCCGTCACGTCGTCTCATCAGCAGCTGTAGTTTCCTCCAACAAACTCTTGTTTTCACGACCTGACAGCGACCTCCTCAGAAACAATTAACCAGCCAAATTTAGATAAACACGAACAAGTGCTCCCCTATCACAACAACCCTGCTCTGACCTCTCTGTGCGCACACCCCCGCTCCTCCTTGCAGTGGTATGTCCCATCCCTGCTAGAGCTGCTAGAGACAGACACTGTCCACTGTCACAACAGGGGAGAGTCCTGAGATAACATTTAGCAATGAGGGCTTGTAGCTCACATCTGTTTCGAGTCTCCTCAGTGGCTCACTCTACACACAGTACTCTTGATCAAAGTGGGTGGCCATGTTTACTACTGCTGGCCAGGCTGTACATTTGCATTTTAGACCCGCAGCTGTAGCCAGAGGGGCCTGCAATTATGTGAGCGGCTAAATCTCAAACGATACTTTCCACATCTGCACAGCGGTGAGGGTCCTGGTGACATGTATTTTGTCATCTGTCCATGTCGATGTGGGCTGCTAGCACTGTCGCCTCACAGCAAGAAGGTTCTGAGACTTTTGACCCTTCTGTGTGGAGGTTGCGTGTTCTCCCCGTGGGTTTTCTCTGGGTGCTCCGGCTTCCTCCAACACACCGCAAACATGCAGGTTAGGTTAGATGGCGACTCTAAATTGCCTGTTGGTGTGAATGTGAGTGTGAATGGTTGCCTGTCTCTATATGTCAGTCCTGTGATTGACTGGCAACCTGTCCAGGGTGTACCCCGTCTCTTGCCCAATGTCCAGCTCCCCCGCGACCCTTTATAGTCCCTCCAGGAAATCGCGATCTTGCAATCGCAATAATTAATGCAGACCAATCAAGGTGCCAGCAGGAAAAAGGAGTTCATAGAGATGGAAATGGGAATGGGGAGTGATTTAGGAGTTTATTTAAACATGAGATAATAAATATAAATAATCATTTAATGACATATTCACTTCCCTTTTAAATATATCATTTCATATGTAAATATCCAGAATATCATAAGTGTGTCAATCATTTATGCTGCCAACTTTTCTTTCAAAAGCACCATGTATTTTTTTTTCACTTTGTGTTAATCAGTTAATATAAGAAACGTTCTTACACACATCACATTCGGTTCCATTTCAATCCCTCTTTCCAACAAGTGAAGCTCTTGGCAGTGATTCCAGAGGACGAAGGCTTTTGGCCTTGTTTGGCTAGTTCCCAGCTCCCTCCATGTCCATGTTTATTGCCGTCTGACGGTATTTCCTCCCTGTCGGCAGCCGCAGTCACAGACGATGTCTAATTATAGCAGCTTGCATGGAGCCTTGCCCACTGCTCACCTCATCCTACTCTTCTTATCTCATGTTAGATTGTCAATACATAACAATACTCTACAGATTCAGGTGTTTTCACTCTCTGATTTTGCTTTTACTTACTGAGTGGTGTTCAATTCCACTATTTTACTTTGCTGAATAATTGTAATAATCAAGCAAATTATGGCACAAAATAACCAACTTGCATCCTCTAGTTTTCAGTTTATACTATGAAACAAGTAAAAAGTTTCTCTACATTTCATCATTCAATATCTCTACAATCTCTAAAACAACTTTCCATTCAAGTATGTAAGTTTTCCCAAAATGGTACTACAGCATTTTTGAACAAACTTGTGAAAATATTCACAAACCGCAGTCAAGGATCTCTTATTTTCCACGTGAGTGTTCTGCTGATTCTTTGTGGGTGATGCAAGTATCTTTTCTGTTTTTTTAAAAGCCCTGAATGTAGAAAATGTATTCAGAACCCATAAATGTTTTTTTCCCACCACTGATACTATTTAAAGATGCTGTTTGAATGTTTTGGCAAAGCGCCTGATGCATGTAACTCTGATTATCTGAAACTGCTGCAGCAGTGCAAAGAGTGTGAAAGTCTCTCATGGATGCTTTATATATTGGCGCCCTACATTATGTTATATTGTAGAGACAATAATATCTGACGGTAGAATGTATCATTACCATATGGCGGACAAAGAGCAGACAGGAGATTACTGTAGCCAGCAGACAATAGTCTGGACAGAGTCATAGCTGATGTGAATTTGCTACGGAAAGAACACTGAGAAGAATGGAGGTGTTTTCAACAGGCAGGCACAGTGAGACAGGCAGCACATGGTTTTGTACAATCAGATCTAATTGTATCTAATCTGCTATTAAAAGGGGCAGTACACAAATTTTACACATGAAGGTCAGTTTGCTCTTCATGAGGAGCACCAGTCAACCTATGAATAAGAAATTATTATACTATACAATACGATACTTCACCTTACAATGTCTATATGCATACATTGTGCAAATATTTGTGTTTAAGTCACATGTACTCCTTTCTTGCATCCCCAAGGACATCGTTCCTTTATGCTGCCTCTCTGTTTTTATCCTCCCATCATTCTCATACTTTGTTAAATCCTCCTACCCTCGTCATTATCTGCCCCACACCCCAGCCTTCACATTGTATCATTATGTCAGGTCAAAGGTCAGACTCTTCTTCTTCTCTGCCTCACGTAGTCCATCTGTTTATCTAGCTCTCTATCTCTGGCTGTCCACCTTCAGTTTTCCTTCTCAATTCTTTTTCTCCTTCCCTTGTAACTGCTTCACTCTCTCTCTCTTCTTTTCCTCCTCAGCCTTTCATTCCCACTGCATTGTTTCTCTTTCACCTGCTGGTGTAACTCCTCTATTCTCTATGCTTCCTCTTTCCTCACCTCCTCTGCTTCTGCTCTGACTCACATAGCTGCTGGGAGGGCTGCAGGCTCGATGTTGCATTGCATCACAACATACGGGAGTACTCGCATGTGCACAGACACACAATTGAGGGTGAATTTGTAGCCTGCAAACACCTAAAACCTCCATTGTTCCCTTGACACTGACATGTGTCCCTGTTTCTGGTTTTAAAATGCAACCTGCATGTTCACATATGTGCAACAATGTCAAAAGCGTGAATTCCTAACAAATCAAGACATTGCATTTGCACAAATACTCATTAGACAGTGAAATGAAGACATAGCAATACATGCAGAGCGCAGACATACACAAAGACACGTGCACACTTCTGCATGCATCTTCCCAGCCATTGTTGTGTTGCCTGTCTACTATTGTTTAGGAGTCTATTTAGTGACCTATGGTGGGAATCTCTCTCACTCCCAAGAAAGTCGCAGTTGTCATCTTCGACCGCTGCGGTCATCTTTTGGTCAACATGTTATTTTCATTACTGGACTTAGGCCAGCTGGCCAGCCAGAGACAGTGGACACACACACACACACACACACACAACACTTGACACACGCGCAGAGTCGCGGGGGAGCTCCCTGTCCAAAACAATAGACATAAATATAGCAGCCTCTGGGAAAAAGAATACAAACGCTGTGTCCATCCCTGCAACAAGGAGCAACGCCCAGTCCTGCTTTTCCTGTTCTCTGAACCCCATGCAGAGAAGAAGGAGAGTGGACCCCCCCAACCCTTCACTAACCCAAGCCTGAGACACCAGTCAGCCACCCCCCACCTTCAGATTCACATGACATAACTTGGTTCATATGGCTTCTTCTTCTTGTTCTGTTCACAATAAAACTCTCTTAGTTTAATTAGTCTTCAGGCAGAGGTTTTCAAAGTCTGACACTGTGAGACCCCCTCAGTTTTTTAGCCTATATTTGTGTATATTTTTGGCAAATTGGCACCACCAAGTATGTCGAATTAGCCATTAGCAGTAAGTGGATTACTTTGATACTGAAGAAAACCTAAAAATGTGATGATTCTCAAGCAAGTTCTGAAGTTATAAAGAGCGTCTTTTTTCTGCTGCACTGCTGCAACTGACCGTGTTGATAAGCGACCAAATCAAACAAAACTACAATAACCTACTTCCCGTTGTTTTTAGAACACCAGCATGCACCTCTCTCTTTCACCTCAGGCAGCATCTTTGCCTCACGTCTCTCCCTCCACATCCGCCCTACCAGCTCTCCCTCTGGTACTCTGCGCTAAGGGCACAGGAACATTTGGCCTCTGTGTGTGTGTGTGTGTGTGTGTGTGTGCGTACGTGTGTGTGTGTGTGCGTGCGTGCGTGTGTGTGTATACCTTTGCACTTTTTCCTACCAAAGCCCTCAGCTACAGAAAGCCTCGGGCTAGCTTAACCTGTTTTCACTCATGTATTTTGGGTCTTAGAGCAAAATTGGCAGTACACATGCAGGCTTTATGACCAGAAAAAAAGCCCTATATTGGGCTCTGACAGCTGCAGTGTGGGCCAGAGGGCCTCCAGTCAGAACTGGTTGAAAGTTCACCAACCCACAATGCACCGTCCCATGTATGTAGTTAACAATGTCATGTGAGTAGTTGCTAATCACATAGAACTTTTTATATGTTGGTTTGGGCAGTTTGGGTGCAGGTTTAGACCAATTAGGACACCAAAATAGTGCAATTTTGGCAGACTTGCATCTTGTGAAGTCTGCTGTTTAGGGTTGAAGGTTTTCCCGTGATTTTAAAAATATTACTTCTCGGAAAAACTGGAATTTCTTACCATAAATGAAGTTTGATGTTGAACACAGAACTGTGGATAATTATCATAACAATTTTATGATCTTTCTGAATTAATCTGTAGTTAGATTATGTGGTCATATTTGAAGTAGAACAATTCCTCTTAAAAGTACACTATTTCTGAGGTTAAAAGAAGCACAGTGCCAACTATACAGGATCATTTCAGCATCCAATAACCAGTTTTAAGATGTCTGAGTAGTTATATGGGAGCATGGCATGAAACCATTTTTATAGTGCTGAGCTGATGTTTTTACTGTGTACAGCGTCATGAGAGTAAAATCTAGTGCAAAAGTTTTAGGCACTAAAAGTGTGGACACTTTCAAAAATAAAATAATTTTTTATTTATCAATTAACTTCATACAAAGTTGAATAAACAGAAGAAACCTAAAGTAAATCAATATTTGCTGTGAGCAGCTTTGCCTTTAAAACAGCAGCAGACACAGTTTTTCAGTTTTTTGCACAGTACTGTATATCATGCACTTTCTCATTTATTAAACAAAATACAGTTTGACTGTTAGCTTCAAATTCATCATTAAGAGTAACTGCAAAAAACTGCTGCAGCTGAAAACATGATACAATTATATTTCTGTAATAAGTGCTTTTTGTGTTTAGCTCTGACAGCTATGACAGTTGTGACAGTGTTGATGAGGATTTGAGAAGGCGTCTTTTTTTCAGAGAATACGATATAGTCTGCAGGTTGAAAACACACACAGGCACACAGACACATGCCAAAATCCAGGGTTCCCTCAAGTATTTTTCCAGAGAAAAGGGAATCTTGGTAAATACCAGCATTCAACCCTACTGCTGTTGTTTCCATCATTGTACAGCTGCAGTTTATTCACATGAAGTACGGGATTATCACATAAGCATATGCAGTATTTTGCTATTTTTCCAGTAGCCATTGTTACATCTGCTTGTTTGATCAACACAGAGATCTCAGAGTGTGTTATTGGCTAAACTGTTTTAATTCCCACAGTTAGATCATTGGAACTTTGTCTGACCCTCCCTTTCCCAAGAAACAGACCTACAATGCTCACACACCCAGGGATCTGCAACGGTGTGTACATGCTTTGTGTGCCTACAGTCTTCTGAGTCACTGCTTGTGACTTGTGTGAGGAAATGCACAAGTTAAAAAAGAAACAAACACAAACGCTGCCACACACTGAGAAAGCTGTCACAGGAAATCAGAGGAATATGAAGCACCCCTCTGATGAAGAACTGAGGTCTTGTGTGTATTTAAGAGGGAGCCAGGATGTAGCGGTGAGGGTGGGAGGTTACTGGGGGGAGACTGAGTTGGCAGCAGGCTGAGCGGATCTGCGGGGGTGGCAATAGGCCCTGTGGGCTGTAACCTTTGCCTCAGCAGGTCACAGGTTCAAAGCCCAGGTGGAGCTGAAGAACACACTTCAGCAGACGTGTGCAGCCGGTGAGCCTCATGGCCAGCAGCCACAAGACAGACACGTCCAACAAAAGACATCACGTATTTGCTTAGAGGAAACTTTGTTTATGATATATGTCCGTACTGAGGTATCTACCCAAATACCAATCAGGTTTTTGGCTTTCTTGACATTGTTGTGTCTCATGCTTAACTGCTCAGCCAAGCTGCTCTGAGATATTTGTCTCACAGATGATGGAAGATTTGCTCTGATGTAAGATTCAAAGTAAGATTATTGTGCAAGGACACATGGCTTTAATACAATGTTGTAGCCAATATTCACTGAGGACGTAAATCTTTAAAAGATTTTTAAAAAGTTGCAAAAACAACTTGGTACAAGGGATTTCAACAATTACTTGAGCAGTCAACTAAAAACTAGCGCTAACACCATTAGCCAGTGCTGTGGGCAGTAGTCAACTACTTGTGGATAATAAGATTTATAATTTGGTTCCATCAAAAATGTGTTTTAATATGAAGGCAGTGGTGGACTTTATTGTGTACAACCACAAGAAATGTTGACAGTGCTGGCAACTTGTGATGAACCAACTCTGTAGTTCTCATCACCTCTACGGAGTGTTTTAGCGTCTTTTAGCTCATTCTTTTGGCTTAAAGTTTTTAGTGAAAAAGCTGTAAAAAGCCACTGTACACTACCTGCTCAGCAGCAAACAGACACAGTTAGCTGTAGACTAGCTGGTGAACATAGTGGAACATTTAGCAGCTAAAAGCAAAGTGAATATTGGACTTTTGTTTGTTGGTTGGACAGAAACACAACTTCAAATGAATGCTAATGTTGCTACAAGTCCACTGGATGTGTAAATGGGCGAACACTTGCTGACACATTCACCATAACAACTTAATAAGATTAATAAGTCAATATTGAGTTTGTTGTGCTGCCTCCAGGTGACCAAAAGAATCTAGGTTTTTAATTGTTTTTGGGAAACAGTGGATGCATATTCATGTAACTTTTCACAGTACTAGCAGTGCATAGTTTGCTAGCATCCCACAGGCAGAGCAGCAGGTGGTTACGAATTAAATCAGATCACGTGCCACATGAGAGGGGAAATAATCAGAATTGAAAGACGTGTTGCAGCTGCAGTGTGAACTCAGCCAAAAGTGTAATTTAAATCAATAGATCACAAAACTTTGAGTCAGTTTTTTCCAACTCTATTTTTGATCTTGTTTACTATAGCTTATTGTCTGAACTTTGTGCATGTTTACATGAAGGGGAAAGTACAGATCAGTGTGTGTTTGTGCGTGCATGTACATTCATGTGTGTACCTTTGCTAAGTCAACCTGAAGATACTTAGCTCTGGCTCGGCCTCTTCTTTTTTTTTCCCACCCTGTTTGACTTTGTGTCTCTGTCCCTCTGTGTCTCTGTCAGAGGAAGATCATTGTAGTCTAAAATAGTCCCTTTGTTGCATGTGGAGGAAGCGATATTGTGGTGGAGGGGGCTGAGAAAAGAGTGAGGTCATGAGGAGGAGAAATGACCTTGGAGACCATCACACACTCATGTTCCCACTGGCCCACACACAGCAGGACACACAGAAACACACACACACACATAGGCAAGTTCCCACTGACAGAGACTAGATGTGTACAGACCATCCCACTGACCAGAAGAAAAACACTGACACAGACATAGTGTGGTCACCAAGACATTTAGCTTTCAGATTTATCTTTTCTTCATTATTATATTATCTCACACAAGGATTTGACCCCAATATTGCAAAATTCTGCCATTAGGTAAAATCAATCATCCAAAGGCAGCCTGCCAGAAGCACACTGCTAAGACTGAGAAACATGCACAATATTCTCTTTTAACACCAGCAATGTGTAGGAATATCATCTCATTTATTTACCTGACCTGAAAACACCTGAGGATCTTGGAACGCTCATGAAAAAGGCTTGTGTGATGGAGGCGGGCTTGTGCGGTTTTGGTTTCATGTACACTGAAGAAAAAAAAGATTTTATTTATAAACCTTGAATGCTGAACTTGAAGAGGTCAGGAAGTCTTTACGTGGACACCAGGGCCACGTTTAGTAAGGCCTCTAAATCATGTGGGAGGCAGGATAGTGTTTACAAGTCTTTACAAGTCGCAAACTTTCATGTCCTCAGACATGTTAAGATGGTTGTATGATTGCAGAGCTGCTCGGTTAAGGGTTTAAAAATCCCTGGAAACGGGTCAGGGTCAGACACGGTGGACCCCTCTGGACTGAACTTCATTCTACCTAATTAACAACATTGGAACTGACTACAGCATATCCTAGTAATTTAAATATAATTATATCAGCCTTGTGGTGTCTGTGTGTTTTTCTTCCGTTTTGTTTTGTATCATGTTGGTAAAGTTGTGACTCCTGCTGTTTTTGTGTTTTGTTAAGGTTCAAAAACTATGAAAAACTGGTTCTGTACATATTCAGAACTGGAAGTATATGTAATTATTGCCACAACCCCAATTTTTTTTTAAAAATCCTCCGCAGGATCTGATCAAGTCTTTCCTGCCAAATGCTGAATGCATAGGATACCCTGAAATTGACAAAATTTTATTTTATTTTATTTGTACTGTATTTCTTCATTCTAACTATTTTCTATTATATTTTGTGTATTTTAAATGATGTCAGTTGTTGATGCCGTGTCCTGTGTTGTCAATTGTTCTGTTTTGTTGTGTTTTCTGATGCTGCACGGTGAAGCTAAAGATAATTTCCACAGTGTAGACAATAAAGTTCCATCCTTCCTTCCTTCCTGGACCAGTCTGTCCAGGACCTTTCATCAACCTGCTGGTAAGACAGTGAAGAAACCAACCGAAAATGTCAAAGTATCTGAGTGTCACTGGGATTTCTGACTAATGTAGTTACTCAATTTGAAATTGTAATCCCTTACACTACTCGTTACTAAAAAATTGAAATCACATTACTGAAATGTGTTACTAAGTAATGTGTTACCTGACTGCTGTTTGAAGACACATTTGGAAGATTTCAAACCTGTCCTTTAACCGGCCTATGCTCTGCCTTTGGAAAAAGTCTGCTATTATCTTTAAGATGCTTGAAATGCATCTAAACCTCTGAGGTTTTTAAGATTCTTAAGATATAAAACTGTAAAACTTTCCTAAGATTTTGTCTTGGGTTTTTCTGTCAAGAAAAGATACAGGCAGAATAAAAATGTCCATTTAATGATAACAATGAGACATTAAATTCAGCTGAGTTTGCCAACAGATGATTCAAATTATATTTCCAATGGAAAGCTAAAAGTATGATCTTCTTTCCTTGAGCAACTTGGAACTTTGCTTCTAAGCATCTCTGGGATAATTTTTTCTTCAGTGACTGAATACAAGCTCATCTTGGATGGAATCCAAAACCAGAGGAACCAGAGATTTAAGCTGGCTCACTTCAACAAACCTGTGGGACTCCAAAGCTGCTGGCTGCAAGTTCAACATGTCATGTTATCCTGAAAGTCGACTACAAAATAATCACAAAAGTTACAACTGCTGAAGTCACAGTATCATCGCTGAACATGCTCGACAGCGTCACTGGATCTGTTAAGCAATGTGAAAATGTCACCTTCCCTCCCTCTCAGGTGTGTACTCCAAGTGAGCATTCGTGTGTGTCTGTGTGTGTGTGTGTGTTTGTGTGAGGTTAGAAGGAAGTGGGTGTGTTCATATCCAGGACGTTGTCAGGGTATATCTGTCTCCCGCAGCCACAGCGATGTCATCGTTCCCTTGCCGACACCGCCTCCCCCACCATGTTACCAGCTTTGGAGAGCAGCCACCTGCTGTGATGTCACCATCTGTGATGCATTTACCTGTCAGCACACACACACACACACACACACACACACACACACACACAGAGCTGTAAGATTTAACAAATGTGTGCATTCATCACAGAAAGAACATATTACAGAATCTATGAAGCAGATTTTCACTCTGAAGTTGAGCTGAAAGTTTAGATGCTTCTCTACCTGTAAAGTATCTATGATGAAACATACAAACTGCTGTACGCTCAAATTCCATCACTGAAATGATGTGAAATCTAACTGGTTTTCACTTGCTTTGTTGCTCTCCCTGTTTAAACCATCAGGTATATGTGCAAGCATCACAACATTTCATTTTTCCCAAACACAACATCACGTGACCCACAGTTGGAGCTCCTCTACAGTTTGGATCGACATGAAACTCTCCCGGTTAAATCATCAGCACAAAAGATGAACAACTGCATTAGAAAATATTTGGTTCTTTGATAAAAAGTACAAGGCTGTGTACATACAAATTTTGGGGTAGTCAGTAAGTTAACTATGAAAACAGAATGGGGAGGGAAGTGTGGGGGAACCAACAGACCCTCATACTTCTATATATAGAAGCTGCCGCAGTTATATGTCCAGTTTAGTTTAACTCTTCAATGAAACACCGAGCAAACACACTGTAATCCAGGTTAGTAAGATTAGACAATGACACAAGGACAAAAATGTCAATTAATCATAAATATTACAATGTTATTATACATAAAACAATACAGAAACATCCATGATACCTCAAACTATCCAAAGGTTAAAAATAGAAAATGACAACAACTCAAGTGCCAGTCAATCATAAATCTTAATGTCAGTTTTCTTACTAAAATTACTCAAATACACAGTCGATGTAATACTGCAAAGGTCTGTAAAACTATGATAAAGCAATAACCTTATTCACACACACACACACACACACACACACACACACACACACACACACACACAGGTTGTAATTAGTGACATAGAGGTGATGATGAGGGGGATGGATTCACACGGAGCTGGTCTGACAGCTTCATCAGTTCCACTGTGGTGAGGACAGATGGCTCGACCATCTCCCTGGACTCGCTGTAAACACACACACACACACACACACACACACACACCAATCCATCCATGCACACCTGAACACACACACACACACACACACACAGCTTGGCAAAGCACACTCAGAGGACACATGTATCAGTGAGACATACTGTAGTTCTCAAGCCTGTTTACCTCCAGTCATTGAAATGAAATTTTACATGAAATAACCTCTGCAGTGTGTAGTTGTGTCTCCTTCTCACGTGTCTATGAGCTGTTAGCTTTCCACCAAAGAAACATTTCACCCTGAAACGCTCACATGGTTTCAAATGAATGAGGCTCAAAGAGGTAAAAAAGATTAGAAAAAAAGTTCTGAAAAATGAATCTAAATTTATGCATCAGAACTGTTTTTTTTTCTTTCTTACTCTATTTATCATCTCACAACCCCTCAGATTCATCCTGTGATCCTTATAAAGCAGTTAAAACTAGTTTTACCTCAACCAGCAAGAACAATAAAATGCTGCTTGTGCATTGATTCATCAGTATTAATAATGTACTTTATTAAACATATTTAATATATCATACAATATTACACTGTACTTTTACTTAAGTAAAGCATCTGCATACTTCTTCCAACACCGGCTCCTTATAAATACGTTTATTTTAACAACCAAAATTATTCCAAATTATAATTTACCAAAACTAAAAGCTTTTGCGTGTTCCTGTTTGAATGGCTTATATTAGTCCTTATCAAAATGAGAATTTAGAGGCATGTTCCCAAAACATACCCAGTGAAATACTTGTTCTGCCTGTACTGTCAGCATTCACACACTTAACTACCATCATGTGTGCCTGAAACACTAGATCACTTATTCCCCCAATTGCAGAGGAAACAAAGCCTGATGCTGCTCACTTGATTTAACAACTATTTTGATAAGGAAATTACCTTCAATTGAATATAAAACAGTGATTTCGAGATACCAGGCTTAGCCTTTCCTTGACTCTGATTCCTGGGTATCAGGAAATAAATCAAAGGACACACAACACCCCAGCACAATCAATCACAGATGGTCTCTGAGCCTTTCAGCTGTTTGAGAAATGTTGAAGTAATTAACAATTAGTAGTTCAAAGAGTAGGTGGTAGGTGAAAGCAGACCAACATGAACTTGTGTACTTGTAGAGTGAGTGACAGTGTGTGCTGCTGTGTGTTCTGACGCCCTTCTTTTAAAAGCTCAATGCTCAACTTAAGTGCCAATCCACAAGCCGCTATTGTATATTTCACTGTTGACTTTTCTTAGAACAACTGGAGATCTGAAGTCTTCAGGAAGAGACTTAAGACACATATTAGCTTAATACACATTAAAAAGTGCCCCTTAACAGAGTTTATGCATTTGTAATAGAATAAAATTTATTATAAATACCTGCAGTTGTGAACAGTGTATTAATTCCTTTTTCATGGTGAAAGTTTTTGATCACTGTAATACATAACTGCATAATTAAGGGACTGTACAAAATTATTTTGAAGAGAAAACAGGGAGTGTTATGTATTTTTCCTCTTTGCTGGAGGAAATAGTTATAACAAATATACCAAATATAGCTGGTTTCAGCTTCTTTAATTATTTAATGGTTGTCTTTGTCATACATCTGAATATTTGGGGGTTTGGGACTGATTTTCTGACATTGGCTCAGTAAACAGCTGTCAGTCAGAAGGGAGAAGTGGGGAGTCCGCAGAGAGGCGGAGAGTGTGGATAGACTGCTGTGCTCACAAGACGAAATTTTTTTCCACTCGTGATAAAGTTAAATTTTGATTGCTGTTTGTATTTTTATGTTTTTTTTAATTTCTTCTTTTTTCTCCTACATTTTACTGCCATTGTCTTGTACCACATGTATGTAACAAATAAAACCATACTTACCTAACTGAAATTACAGCCACTTCCAGGCATTATCACCCTGCAGCGACCTCTGAAGTTCTCCCACTGTTCCTGCATGGGTGTAGTGAAGCCAACTTATCATTATTACATACCAAGACTGGAGACATTTGTCCCCATGTAGAATCAAGACTTACTAATTCGAAGGTCCTATTGTTCTGACTGTAATCCTATTTCCCCCTCTAAATTATAACCAGCAATTTCCCTTTCCTCCTGCACAGACCTAATGCTGATGACTTAATTGTTTTCTTACTGGTTTCAAACTGCCCAACACGATCTGCCCCTGGGAACCCGCCATGACCACCATTAGCCTGAGGGCATGGAATCCGGTGACACAGCGTGTGTGTGTGTGTGAATGTCTGCAAGAAAACGTCTGTTTGTGGATGGATTTGTGCAACAGAACGGATGTGTATATGCGTGCATGTAAGAATGTGTCTGTGTGTTGTTTATGTGTGAGTCAGAGTGTGCACGAGCTGCTCACGCACGTCTCCCAACATGAGTGGCAGGCGTGCTTAAGCCCACTTTGTAGCAATGTGTGGGAAGCCAGCCGCAAGGGCTTCCTCCCTGTTTTCTCTACGCCAGCGATTACCAGCTGCGGAAATGCTAATGGCTGTTTTGATAGCCATGGACAGCGGCTAAAGCATTTGTTTTACTACGTAATCCACGTCTGGCCTGCAGTGCCCCAAGCCTGTTGATTTTAAATTATGAGGGGATATTGCTGCCTCTGCAAAAGGTACCGACGAGTCACCAAAACTCCCCTGCTCTTCTCAAAGTGCTGAGTGATTTGAATTAGGAAATATAACCAGCAGCTTTGGCTTTTCATTGTTGAGCTGAGAGCACCTGATTTATGTTTTAGGCGATACTGTTACAGAACACTTCAGGAGTACTTTAGCGAGCTTGTCTGTTTTTGCCATCACTGATAAATGAGCTGCATTATGCCCAGGCCTTGAAATGGAAAACTAAATGGAAAACATGTTGTGTGTTGTTCATGAGCTGCTTCAGGGCAATCCCCCGCTATGCTAACGTGAATTCCCTTTTGAGGCCAAAGGTGCTATGTCAAGTTTAGTGACACATCAGAGATAAACAACAAAATGTGAAGGCGTTTCTCATGGGGTTTTTGAAGTGTTTTCAGAGAAAGACAGCCAGTCTGCTTTTTAATTAGTCTAACTTCCAGATCAGTTACTCTCTGACCAGCGGCTAGTCTTCAAAACACTGCACAGGCCACCATGAAAAAAAGACGTTAGACCATCACAATGTTTACACATGTAACGCTTCCCCTGGCAACATTTGAACAGATGAACAGGTGAGAGTGCTGCAGTGACCGTGGTGTTGGTTGTGGTGGCCGCCTGCAGCAGCAACACAGGTGTAACTTTAATTGCAAACATTAATTAGAAAGCATGTATGTTCTCAGCCTTGCATGTCCTCCAATGGGAGCACAGTGTGGAGGCTAAATTTCACAAACGTCTGCCTCACCGAGCAGCGCACGCCTCTGTAAATCCACTCCCATTCTTTAAGTGTGTGCTACCCATAATAAAACCAGGCTTAGCCAGCTCTGGACAAGAGAGAGCATCTCAAGGGTCGACCACATCTTTAGCTCCTCAAAGGCCTAAAAAACTGTTGTCCTCCAAGTTTGTGCTCAGTCTGCCCAGATGTAAGGGTTTAAGAAAAATGACTTACTTTCTGTCTCGTCATTTTCTAAAGGAAGGTCTAATGGTCTCTCCATTTCCTCTGTGAAATAATTTCTGTCCCTCTTTATCCCTTAAATTATCCCTCTAAAATCAGCTTCTCTCAGAGAAGAAAAAATATGATAATAGCATTTTTCTTTCTTTGAGTCAAGTAAACATTAAGATTTTAATTTCCTGCAGACCATGTGTGCTGTCAATTCTGTGCCAACAGTCCAAGATGCCATGTCATTTTTGTTGACTTTATGCAATGTTCACGTTACTGTAATTACCACTTTCTGACTTGTAAACATTTCATGTCACCATCCAAGTTGTAATTATTACTGGGAAACAGACTTTTATGAAGGCTCAGATATATCCAAATTGGCACTTAAAAGGAAAATGATGGTATTTTTCAGCCTAGGATCTGCACCTTTTAAAAAAAATGTATTTAGACTGCAATAACATAAACAAACTTGTTCTTATTTGCTAATAATTCTCTAGCAAATCAACAAATTAACCTCCCATAGATTAAAGCACTGGATTATATTAATCTATAAAGCCAATCTTGCATTACAGCCACTTTATTTAGCTTTAAATAGCTGGTATTCGCTCCCTAAAAGGTTCCTAAAGTTTGCACTGATTTAGGTCAAAGAGCTTTTATGTATGCTGCACCTTTGCCTGGAACCTTCTGCAACTTGATTTAAAATAGCAAAACTTGGTTTGTCTTCAGAAAGTGACATCATTGTTTCGTAACCAGGCAGATTTTTTAGGGGTATTTTAGGACCTAATGTGTTAGTCTCACTGAGTCACTGCTTTAGATGGTCTTAGTTGTTTTAATTCATTTGTTTTAAGGAACCCCACATTATCTTCAGGATGCAGTATTTTATATGACTGTATGAAAATTCAGTTTATGTTTGATGCTTTGATATTATGATGTATTCTTGAGACATATTTTGTGTTTTCTGTTGTCTGTATTTGTCGTTGTGGCTGCCTATCTTGGCCAGGACACTCCTGAAAAAGAGATTTTTAATGTTAATAAGGTTTTCCTGGTTAAATAAGAAGTTAGCTGTGATTCTACTAGACCATGTTTCCCAAATCTCTGCAATGGAAGTGGCAAGTGCCTGATAATACAAACAATTATAGATGCTTCACATCAGTGAAAGTTCAGTGTTCAAGCTAATTAAACCCAAATATAATGGATATGGTGCTATATTGTCAATACACATGACCAAGTCTGCTATGACACAACCACCTTGAGTTGTCTGATGAAATTAACACATCATCCATCCCATTTGACATGAACACAAGCCCCTAATCTATTAAAAACAATCCCTTGCTTATTTATTGTGCCATGTTCACATGGCATTCCTCAGATCTTATGTCAGCTGATGGAAACTTAGATCAGGCTTTTGCTCTCAGTTGATGTGAATCAGTTCCATTAACTGCCTGTATTACACAGTCAGGGAGTGATTTGGTCATTATGTGAAGGCCATTAGAGGACTTTCTAATGGGCTGTAGCTGGGAGCCATGGTGTGTGGAGTCCCAGGCTCTGACAGGATATCGGTAATGATACGTCAGTCTGTGTGCTCAAAGGTCACAGCGTTAACACTACTCGCTGAGGAGTGACAAAAGGGAGTTAATGTGGCGTTCAGGGTACACCACTCGCAAAGTAAACATACGTGTACGTGCACATGTGGGTGTGTGTGTGTGTGTGTGTGTGTGTGTGTGTGTGTGTGTGTGTGAGCCAAAAACAAAGAGGTGGAAAAAATATGGGGCAGGGAAAGGGAGTGGATGAAAACACTACAGAGTGATTAAAAGAAAACACCAACTTACTTTCCAATAATCTCCTCGACCAACTCATCTGAAATTGTCATTCTGGTCTCAATCTCTAAATTCAGGCCCTCTAATAAGTGTGCTGGCAGTGATTTTGGACGTTATTGCTCAGTTAATAAGATTTAAAGACTTAGTAGCTTTGGTGTCTGCCGTGTGGACATTGACTGACAGCTGTGATTGACAGTTGGCTCACCTGCTGCTCTCCCCGGCTCCAGGACTCGCACTGAGTCGGACTATTGTCGCTATATTTCACTAAATTAAGAAACCAGACATGTTTATGTGCACTGTAACCTGGTTATTATAAATCCACATACCTTTCTGTCACAGCGATACTTTCCCTGTCTGAAGTCTTTGTTATGCACATGCACACTTTTAAAAATACTGAGATCACACATTTTATTAATTCAGTTTACAGTTCAATTATATTTTCTGTACATTTTTTGCTGTTTCAAAGCCTTCTCCACATTGCCTGATGCAAAAGTCTGCAGGAGGAAATGCTGAAGCCCTTATTTATTTATTTATTATTTTGTTGGTCTACAAGTAGTCAGAAAAATCTTCTTATAAAATACCCACCATGTGTACATTTTTAATTATAGAATTAAAAAGCTCACCAGTGCTAAATGCCTAAAACAGGCTTCTTTAATCTTCTACTCCACCACAAACAAAATTCCATTAACCTCCATTGTGTTGGGGTGGCAGAACAAATCTCAGAGACAAGTATCTCCAAACCTCAGCAGATTAAAGAGAATTTATCTACATGGCAAGAAACATAAGTGGGAAAATATATATATTTGCAATTTGGATTAACCTTTAAAACAAACAAACAAACAAAACAGACTTAAATTTTGACTTAAAACTGGCACCAGTCTTCTTGGACAATGATTCAAAGAGCTTATCCAGTTCAGCATTTGTTTCTGTTCCTCTGCTTTAAATCCCATTTCATCAACAAGGACACTTAGATTAGATTAGATTAGATTCAACTTTACTGTCATTGCACATAGTACAAGTACAACAAATGCAGTTTTGCTCCCAACCAGAACGTGCAAATAGTAGAATAAGGTGCTGATGAGGCCCTGAAGTAGACAGTGAGGTATTGACATTCGGTGTGATAACTGTAATAAATATGTACAAAAAGCAGTGTGAGGTCCATGAGTGTTCGGGGGGGGGGGGGGGGTCCCAGGGGCGCTGTGAATTAAATCCCATGAATATGAAAGGGGAGTGAGGGAGTGGGTTAGTGCTGTGGTTTAGTGATCATGAATGAGAAGGGGGAGAAGGTGGAGTGGGCTAGCACTGGGTTTAGTGTGGTACACTGATGATGTGTTGGGCGGTTTTCACCACCCGTTGCAGAGCCTTCCTGTCAGCTATCAGGTGCCATACCACACCATGATCCAGTTGGCCAGGATGCTCTTGATGGTGCATCGGTGGAAGTTTGCTCCTTAGAGATGTGGATGCCAAGGAATTTGAAGCTGCTCATTTATATGACTGGTGGTGTGTCGCCCTTGGTCTTCCGGTAATCCACAATGAGCTCTTTGGTCTTCTTGGTGTTGAGGGAAAGGTTGTTGTCAGCGCACCATATTGCCAGCTGGTCAGGTGCTGGACCTCCTCTCTGTATGCTGATTCATCATTGTCACTGATCAGGCCTACCACTGTGGTGTGGGGGGGGGAGCTTTGATGGCTAGTGTTTATTTTTCCAATCAAAACAAGCATAGAAGTTGTTGAGCTCATCAGGAAGGGAAGCATCATTGACTAGGGGGGTTGTGTTCACTCTTCTGTAATCGGTGATGGTCTGGATGCCTTGCCATATGCGTTTGGGGTCGGGCTGTTCTTGAAATGCTCCTCGATCAGGAGTTTGTGTTTTTGTTTAACGCTCCTGATGCCCTTTTTCAGGTTAGCCCTGGATGAGTACTTGGGAAGCAGAAGCAATGGTGTACACAATATTTTGGTACACAAGGTCCAGAATATTGTCTCCTCTCATAGGGCAGGAGACATTTTGATTGAATTTATGGAGTACAGTTTTAAGGTTGGAGTGACTGAAATCACTTGCACCAATTAAAGCCCCATCTGGATGTGCAGTTTGTTGTTTGCTAATAGCAGCTTGCAGTTCTTTCATTGCTAGCTTAGCATTAGCATTAGTAGCATTGGTAGATGTGAATTTTCTGGACAGGTAGAAGGGCCTACACTTAATCATCAATTATTCCAGATCAACAGAGCAATGACTTGCCACTCTAGCTCAACAGCGTTGTCCGGGATAAAATCATGATATTACAGTCCGTAATTCGTTTGTGTGAGATAATCCAAAGTTGTAGTTCATCCAATTTGTTCGCCAGAGACCAAATGTTGGCAAGGAAAATGCTAGGCAGAGATAGATGGTGGGGGGTTAGCTTTAGCCTAGCCCAATGGCCTCTCCCTTGTCCTGGCTATCTCCGGCGGTAGTTGAAGGTTGTCTAATGCTCTGTTTGTACAAAGAGAACCAAAGTCCAAAACCTCTTGTTGGTTATACGACGTATTCACACGACTGCACCAAGGGAAAAAACTTGAAACTAGTAAACAAATTACTACTAATTTGCAAAGACTGGGGAGACACAGAACCTTGCGTTGTGCACGCACCGCCATCTTGATCTCAAGACTTATGTACTTCAGTGAGCAGCTACAATCTGTCATTACATCGAGATAATAGTTCTCCTCACACCGGTGCTGCCCCCATTAGCTCATCCTTGGCTCATCTCGTTGAGGAATTGCACACTGACAACTGTTTTTCATTACCATTTAAAAGCACTTTCTTTCGCACAGTCTTGTCAACAAGTGAGGGGGAGGTTGCATGCATTTTTCCTCACTCAGGGCCTGTGCTGCATTGTATGTGTACATATGTGTGTGTGTGGTAGGCCTCAATAGTTCCCTCCCCCTACTTGAGCCTAACCGCCTGGCCCCATTCAGGTGCAAATAGAGGCCGTGGCATGCAGCAAATTTACAGCCTGGCTTTACGGCGTATAGTGGTTTTGGCCTCTTTCTCCTCTCTGGCTGCAGCACTTTGGGTGGCTCAGGGAAACATCTGGAGGGGACAATGACCCCAAGGCAGCCGCCCCACCACACTCTTTCAGTGACACATGCTGCTGACGCACACAAATCAAATGCACCCACACACAATAACGCACAGGCTCTCTTGTCAATTCAGTGTTGGACATTTTTACAGTCGCATTCAGTCACACATGCCAGGTGATGTGGCACACAGTCAGTCACACAGCAGAGACAAAGAGGGGAAGAAAATGTGTGTGAGTGTTCTCAGCAACAGCCAGGTACACACACACAGTGTTGGCTGAACAAAGTGAATGAGACTAACAGATTTTAGTGACTGGTGAATTCATAAAACTCCTAATCTGGCCCAGATTCTGCCAAAATACAGGGTGGGACAATGACATCATTAATGCAAAGCAGCCATGCCTGACGCCTTATTTGTACTTGTGTGATATCCATATTTTCAGCATTGTAGACAGTACGTCAGAGCAGGAAGTCAGAGGAGGTTTTTTGAAATGTTTTTAACATATGTGAGTGGTTTTAAAGAAGGTGCACCTTTCTCTATTTCTCTATGAAGTTTACACCCCCCAGTATTCATGGGTTACCACCGGCATGTGGGCTTTAGGAATACAAATACAATGCTCTTAATCAAGGCACTGATCTCAGAACTGGTGTTGGTCCCAGGCACTGCAGTGTCAGATTCCCACAGCTTCTAAACAGCTAGCATGAGTCAAATGCAGAGGACGAATATCTCAACTTATGACTAACCTGTCACTTGATGGACAATGACAGACAACCCCTTGTGACATTATATGTAAGACTGCAAACGCCCACAACATGCAGAACTGTGAGTCACTGAATTACTTCATCGCAGCGGAAAAACTGTTTTTTCAGGTGATGCAACCAAACCTCTGGCGTTCATATTTATGTCCTTAGTTTATGAGCAAATATGGAGTTGCAAAGTGGGAGTAGTTGCTTCAGGCGTCCAGGGTTCACTGAGTAAAAATCCTGTTCAGTTTTTTTGCATAGATAATGTTTGGTGACTGACAGTTGGAGCACTTTAAAAAGGTACAAAAATGTGTTCTTAATGGGAAGTGAACTCCCAAGAAAACATTCTGCAGTTTAAATAAACTAAAAATCAGATTCTGGGTCAATGAATTCGACAGCTATGGCACAATGTTTTGTTCCCAACAACAGAACAGTGTTCTGAATTAGCTACAGCTCTGTTTTGATTTTCTCTCAATAGCAAAGACAGCTGAGGCTTATGGGTTTGTACAACAGATCATCTGACCTCATCTGAAGGCAAAATTATGGCCATTCGCTGTGTGAAATGGGCTCACTTGTCAGATTGTCAGTTTGGGGAAGCTTCAGTTTAGTATACTGACACTTTCATTAGCCATCCAAACCAGCAACCCCAAACCAGTGTAAAATGTTCTGACTTCTGACAGACGAAGTTTAAATAATTACAACTGTTGATCATGACACAAACCTTTAGTATTGGGCTCTGTACATTTCTGTTAAATCTGTTGAATTTCATTCTTCTTTCTATATATTTATTTTTAGAATCAGAATCCAGTTTATTACTGAGTAGGTTTGCACATACAAGGAATTTGCCTCGGTGTTGTCTAAAATATACACAAAATGAAGTAGTCCTAAATAATATAAAAAAGAAAGAAAGAGAATTTGAATTGAAGAGAAAGAGATTAAATTTACAAAATATTCACCAGGGCTAAACAGTATATGCAGTGTGCAGTTAATAATAATAATAATAATAATAATAATAATAATAATATAGTAATAATAATAATAATAATCTTAATAATAACTTCTGGTAGAAATACTTCTGTAAGCAGTCCTACTTTGCAGCTCTACAGCTGTGGTGAATATTAGTCTCAGGAATGAGGGATGTATGTAGTGTATGAGACTTTTAAATTGATGTGTTCACTCCAATGTTTCTGATCAACTATGGTTTTATATATAGCTTGTTGGCAAGCTCACACAAAATCTGGACAGTTTATTGCTCCTATTGCAGTTTTAGCCTGCAGGCTCCTGCCAGCCAAGCTGTTTGTGTCAGTTATAGGTGATTTTCCTCTCAAACTATTAGTGCAGTTTAGAATAAACAGAGCTGAACCAGGCCACTCACCTACAGGGAGACACATTTTCCTTGTCAGACTATTTGAATTATGCTGAAATGGGTGATTTTACAAACAACAACAATTTAGATCATATTTCTCCCCTCAGTTGTTTAGACTTTTAGCCTTTATTTGCACACATAATTCTCCACTTGACCTCCATGATCGCAGCAGCAGGCGTGGTTGCCGGGAGATTTCTGACGTGAATGTAAAGCTTTTTGTGAAGCAGTCCTCTCTGAAAAAGTGTTTTTTCCCCCCTCTTTTTTTCTTCATCTGAGGCACCTGGTGGGGCACTTAAGACATGAATGGGACAGCTGGGTCATACTTCAAAGAAGGTTATCCATTCAAACACCCCCAAAGACGCACGCAAGCCTTTACAACAACTAAGTTGTGGTGGAATGTAACTAAGAACACTTACTTACAATTTTGAGGTACTTTAAATCAGTATTTATTCAGAACTTATTTCAGTATTTCTGCTATTATACTGTGCCCATTTATATATTAAACTTTTCTGGTGTTGTCTAACAGTACCCTCAGTGGTTTCATACAGTGTGTCGTTTTGCAAGACAAGGCAAGGCCAGTTTGTTTGTATAACACATTTCATACACAAGGATAATTCAAGGTGCTTCACATAATGCATTAAAGCATTAAAAAAAAAACAGCATAAAACATTAACCTGTCTGACTCATAATTGGGTCTAGGAGAATTCACAAGTGCACATTAATTCAACTCCTTTGCAAAGTGAGTTAACAATAACACAACCTGACCTTTTGAAAAATTGACATGTTTTTAATGTAAAAAGGACACAGTTGGTAACCAGTCAAGTGACATCAGCAACACCAGTTAGTCGACACATGTGATTAATGATCCTGTGGCTGAATAAGTGTGTTTGGATCAAATGTGCTTTATGGTTCATTACATTACGTCACTTGTTTAAATTGCTTCTAATGTACTGATCCAGTGTACAAGCATGTAAGTCACAGCAGCCTGGTTGTACATATTTTAGGTGAAACCCCCTCAGTCCCTGATTTTTTATTCATTTATTGAGGTGGGTGCTTTGACTTATAAACTGATTGACTTAATATTTCAGTTATGTGATGTCTTTGTGTGGTTTGTATAAATTTGAATACATTTGACACCCATAATCACTTACTTTACATATTAAGATTATCATCTTATAAAATATCATACACAATTACAGATTAAACAGGACAGCTGTATATAAAGTAGTTAAATTTTGCTCCACCTCATGCGACTTAAACAGAAAAAAGATGTTTCTTACAAGTTAATGGCTGAGTAAAAAAATGATTAATGAAGAGAAGTCTGCGAGCTAACTTGGGCAGTCAACTCGAGTTCGCTGCTACACTCACTCTTCAGAAAAAAAGCTCTAAAAACCCGCTGTACACTGCTGTAGAGAGCAAAAACAGCTAAAAGAGAGTGAATATTGGACTTACATTCACCAGGTGGACAGAAACACGACTCCTAATGAATGATAATGTTGCTCCGTAACTGCTGGATGTGGAAATAAGCAGCTGTTTGCTAACAAGTTCAACGTATCAATTTAAAAGATGTTATGTTCACTACTTGTTTTGCTGCCCCCAAGTGGACCAAAAGTCAGTTTGTTCCACCAGCAGCAGGTTTCAGCTGGTTTCAGTTGAACCTTTTGTTGCTAGTAGCAACCACCACTGAAACATTTCTACAGCCGCTGCTGAACCGACATTATTACATTCACCATTTTATCAGATCTGTGACTCTGCAAATATTGACCGACATCTTTTATCTGCTCCCCAAATGCTCTTCTTGGAGCATTATCTGTAGGTATTTTTTTTTTTAATCACAGCTGTTCTGAACTATTGCACTTTTACAAATAACTTTTGGTCTAACTGTTGTTCATAGTATCTTTTTTCTGATTTGTCTAATACTGTTTTCAAAGTTTCACTGTTACTTCCAGTAAAAACCTCAAAGGCATCCAGCTGTCTTCAGCCTTTGTTAGAAGTGTGTTTAGCTCCCTGTATCACTACACACATAGTGAGGGCAGAAGAGTTATTGCAGGTTTAAGTAATATAAGTAAGTATACTATCTTTACTATGTTTGTGTGTATTTTGCTGGTGTATCAAATATCCCCTCAGAATTTTTTAAGTTTCATCTTCTCATATTTTGAATATCCACTTATTGTTTCACACTTCCACAAGTACCATTTTTCCGTGGGTACTTGTGAATAGAAAAAAAAAAAAAAAGCAGCCATTAAACCTTTAAATTCAAACCACATTTAATATCATCTTTCAATACCATAATGCTCACACACAGGGGAGCAATTCAGATCCACATATACGAAGGTGCAGAGGGATACGCTAACTCGCACACACTCAGCACTTGGCCTCTAATCTGCTCTAATTCAGTTCTGGCCTGGGGAGACTTTAACTCAATTACACTCTTCACCCCCCCCACCCCCCCACCTCCGCACCCCCCTACACACACACACACACACACACACATTAATAGAGCTCTTCCTCCTTCACATACTTGAGCGACATCAATCAGCATGAAGTGGATTCTGGAGCTTTTCTGTGAGGAGACAATTCAATTTGTCCACAGACAGTCTGAAGTAGGACTTGAAACACAAAAGGAAGCATAACAAAAAAAAATTCTTTCATTTCCAGATCCCACTCCCCTTTATTACTTGGAAACATTAATCAAACTGTAATCCTCACAGCACATTCTGGCAATATAAAACACCTTAACATTACGTAACAGTACTGTTCCATTAAAGGTTGAATGATCATTCGAAATGTGATCTAGGCTATTAACCATTTGAAAAATTGAACATCCAGTCTAATAACCTGATTGCCGGCTAGAAAATACCATTCACAGATTCGGGTACCGGCATCAGGAGTTTTAAGCAATTTCCTGGTTTGCAAATTAGTGACATTTAATCATTTTTTTTCATCTCAAAAATTTGATATAATGTATTAAAGTCCTGCAATATCTGCAGGTTGCTCGGGGGTTGTTGAGGTATGTGTAGGGCACTGAGATGTATTTCAGGTCATGGTGGGCCTGTGCTGAGAGGAATTTGTCATTGCAAATGCCAGGCGGCTCACTGGAGCAGTAATGAGTGTTAATGTGTTGGTGGAGATAAATATCAATATAATATGGGACACCTGATGGGATGTAGCTTGTGTTTCAGATGCAGGGCTGAAAATGCAGCAAGTGTTTGTGGATCGTACTTCTGTTTTGGGTTAAAACAACAAGTATATCAAAAATGTAACCTTCAGAAGCAAGGCTTGAACCGAGGCTCATGGGGATTGCAGTATTTTGGAATGTAATGGGTCATTCACACATATGGACTCAAAAGCTGGAACAGTGATAGCTGCTATTCATTGTGTGCTGAGCTAGAGAGATTCAAAAAGTGAACTTTCATGGGTGAAAGTTGAGAAAGGTTTGACTTCATGCAAATGTCCTCTGATGCTGTGCGAGCAACAATCAGCAAGAGCCAATCATGCTCGTTTTGATTCCTGTAGAAACAGAAGCATAGTCGTTTACTACTCCACTCCACAACATGAAATAACTTTAGAGGGGACATATTCTGCACATTTCCAGCTCTATATTTATATTCTGGGGCTCTACTGGAATATCTTTTCATGATTTACAGTTAAAAACTCCTTAACAGGCTGTTTTAGCTCCTGTCTCTCTACATCTGTACATGTTTGACACTGTTCTGAAATATGAGAGCGGACAATGCAAACAACACATGGAAAAACCTTGGCAACAATCTTAGCAACCAAGGCTACGAAAACGGCCATTTATGGGCATGCACGACGAGATGACGTCAGCTCGTCGGCAAGGTAGAAAAAAACTTTGCAAACTGTTTTCAAAGTGTTCAGAGCAGGTTTAAGCCCTGACTTCTGATCCACAGGGAGCATTTCTACATACGTTCACCTCAAGTTTTGGAACTTTGACCGTGTTTAGCACAGATATCCACCATCACAACAGGATATAAATAACAGTAAAATCACAAAAAGCATCATATGGCCCCTTTAAACAAAAGTGGAAGAAAAGCTGACTGTCGTGGTCTCCGGTTTCACCACAACATGTATTCAACTAGCTACCAGGACTGTTAAAAGAACGACGACATGTGGAAGGAAATCGGCAACATTGATGGTTCATTAGTATGGCGGCTACGTCAGAAAACAACTGTCCAATCGGTGCAGAGTATGTAAATGACTGGAGCACTACAGATGCATAAGAGGCCAGAGACTGACAACCAGTTTGTATCTGCATGTGTGAACGCACCATTACATCATCCGGGAGAGTCCTGTGTTTCTATGTTCAGTAATATTGAAGATATC
Source organism: Scomberomorus guttatus (assembly GCA_038419695.1). Taxonomy (NCBI): domain Eukaryota; kingdom Metazoa; phylum Chordata; class Actinopteri; order Scombriformes; family Scombridae; genus Scomberomorus; species Scomberomorus guttatus. The sequence continues at coordinate 30,011,864 of CM076456.1, forward strand.
ATTTAAAGGAAATTTTAAAACGAGAACACATAATATGGAAAAACTCATCAGGTTGCATCATGGCAAGTGTAGGATCCAGTGTTTGACTCATACTACAGGGATCATCAATCATTCTCTTTAATATGTGTCTCTCGTCACATACGTCCACCAAGCTTATGGAAGTGAACCTCACCTCTAACCAGTTTAAGAAATCCTGTAATGCAAACAACAGCAACAGCAAACTCCACAAAGCCTCCTCTATATTTACTAACCCGACCAGTCAGTGCTGTTTTACACCCGAGGAAGCCAAAGTGGTAAGAGATTAAAAACATTTGCATTTGTGAGTCTCTGTGGACAGAGCACTTATTCTCTGTTGTTTGGAAGAAAGCTTTTGTTTTGTAATCCATCACTTCCTGTGGGTAAATCTCAGTGGGGATGCATCCCACTTTGTGATTCATCCTGTTTATATATATATATATATATATATATATATATATATTACGCAAAAATATTGCCTTCTGCAGCTCTAAATTATGCATTAATTTGTGCTAATTCATGCATTAGTGAGGAAACACAGATATAAAAGTAGTGGCTTCACACAGCTGTAAAGCAGAGCTGGAGCTGGAGCTGGAGCCACCTCGCTGCTCAGCAGAGGAAGAAGAAGAGGAAGATTTATCCTCTGAATCGAGCATTTATTTATTTATCTAGCTGTACTCTGTGTGACTTGCTCCAAGGCCTTCGCTAACGCGCTTTAGCGGTAGCGCTAAAGAAGACGGATGGGAGTGATTAGCATCACCTAGAGCTCTGCCACTGTCGCCACGGTTACCAGTGAATTATCCCCGCCATTGGCAGACATGTACAACCAGTATCTCTCACCTACTACTTTTCATCATCTTTTTCTTAACTTTTCTCAAAGTTTACACTGTTTGCTTCCTCTTTTTGTATTTTATATTATTGTCCCTCTCGTTACCTGTCTTTATATCCTTTATTCTTCTGATTTGTATCCTTTTTTTCTTCTATTTAATGTCATATTCTCACTTGGCCTGATGTTTCCTCTCACAGCTGATTCACTCTTTAGATTTTTAATAACTTTCTGTGAGTTTACTCCTCTGGTGTATTTTTCTTTTATTAATTGAAACGTTCATAGTTTTATTTATCCTTTTCCCCATCTTCTCTTTTTTTTAACAGTTTCATTTGTCCTTCTGACCATCACTTGTTTTGTTCATCATTTTTTGATCTCTTTTTCTTTTGCACTTTTACTGTTTTTTCTGTTTTCCGCCATCTTTTAAGTTAATCTACCAGAATGTCTTGTGATTTTTTTTCTACCTCTCTTGTATCGCAGACTCGTCATTTTTTCTTCCCCGCAGCTTTTTTCTGTTTAGTTTGCAACTGCAACCAACTTTCATTCTCCCTGTGACAGAGGTTGAACATAAGTACATTGCAATACAGTACAGTAGTTAACTCTACTTACTGTACTGTAAGATTTTAAGGTACTTTTATTTCCATTTTCTGGTACTTCATACTTGTACTCCTCTACAGGTCAGAGAGAAATATTGTACTTTTTACTACACTACATTTATCTGACATATGTAGTTGCTAGATTTTATAATACATATGAATATACAGATGGTAATGTCAGTGAGTCCGTTCACCACTTTGGTCCAAAGTGAAATATCTCAACTGTTGGATGGATTGTCATGAAAATTTACAACAGATATTCAATTCAGTGACTTGATCCTCTGACTTTTCCAGCAGGTCAAAGTTTTCACTTATGCTGCGATATATATATATATATATATATATATATATCTCATCTACTTGATGGATTAGCACAACATTTGTTAGAGACATTCATGGCTCCCAGGTGATGTATTCTAATGACTTTGCTGATCCTCTGACTTTTCCTGTAGCGCCACCATCAGGTTGATTTTTTAGTTCTTCATTGAAATATCTCAACAACTGCTGGATGGGTTGAAATTGGGTTCACACATTCATGTTGTCCAGAGGATGAAATGTAATAACTTTGATCTTCTGACTTTTCATCTAGTGCCATAATTCAGTTTGTCCAATACTTTGGTTTATGACCAAATGCCTGCAAAACTAATGACATTCATCAGCCTCAACTGCACTTTGTGTTTAGTGTGAATTAGCCAGTGTTTGCATGCTAACACGCTAAACCAACACAGTGAATATGGTCAACATTATACCTGCTAAACATCAACAAATTTGTATGTGTGCAACCTCCAAGAGGGAGACTTTGTGCAAACTAGTTCAAGAATACGCCGGCTTAAAGGTGACTGGTATTCACACTGACACTGTTTTTTACTGCCTGATCATCAAATCCAAAATTAGGAATAGAGGAAAGAGTTGAGGTGTGTCTGTTGTCAGCAATTTTTCTTTTGCCCAAAAGGTCACCCTCTACTTGTCTTTATTTGCCTTTTTCTCTAAGTAGATTGATTTTTGCTTCTTTTTTCTTCTGCTCTTATGCTACCAGTCTCTCTCTCTACTCCCAACTCTCTTGCTTCACTCCACCTCCTTTTCTCACCTCATCTCCTATTCTCTCCAGGTCGTTGCGGCCGGCTCCGTCAGATCTGTCTGCCCATAATCTTGGTTTATGTTGCCACTCCTGAGTTTGAAGTAGAGCCAGGAAGAGGTTACGGGGACAGTGGTGCAAAGATGGAGAGATGAAAGGAAGTGAAGGAGGAGGGAAAGAAAAGAGGGGAGATGGCTTGATTTATTTGCTGGCCTTGCAGACTGGATCCAACTGAATCCAGAGGCGAAGCTGCAGCATTGAGAGGGTGATACAGAGAGGATCTGATTTCCAGGAAAGGAGAGCAGGACTTGGAAAGGCAGAGAGAGCAGCAAGCTACAATCTGACTCACTGCCAGTCTGTTTTTCCCTCCTCTCTTACCATTTTCATCTCATTTCCATCTTTCTACACCCTCGTGTTCACATTGCACTCTTCTAATCGTCTCTGTGGTTCTGGCTCTGGTGTGAGGTGAGTCAGTCGATGGGGTGTAAAGGGCGAAGGGTTTGGTCTGACAGGAGAGTGCCAGGAGAGGCCCACATCCAAAACCACTGTTTCACCAACTGAGGAGCCAGCTAAGAGAGCACTTTTCATAAATGCAGGATCGCAGTTACATCTATGAGCATTGAGGCAACGAGAGATGAGCGGGATCCAGCAACCCCAAATTGTTTCCTTACTCCCATTGAAACCTTCAAATTAGATTAAAGGAAAGAAGGAGGAGGAGGTGGAGGGAAAAATGGTGATCGGAGCCCCGGCGTTTTCTTGATTCGGGGCAGAAAATCCTATTTCATGGTGGTGTGGAATTCCGCTCCAAAAAAACTTTTTATCGGCTCCCTCATCGGCCTTGCTGAGGGATTTTTTTCTAATTTATCTCTCTCTTTCCTGCTCTCCGGCTTCCTCTCTCGTCCTCTCTCTCCCCCAGCGCTTTAACAAAGAGCTGAGAGTGCAGAACAGCAGACAATACAAGATTCTCAGGCATTTGTTTTTGATTTGCAGTCATTGAAGGCTTGCCATTGTGCCTGCGCGGGTTGATTGTATTACCAGGAGATACAGAGTAATTGGGGAGATTAAAACCTCCTCCTTCTCTCATTTGATAGTCTTGCAGAAACCAAGGAATGTCCATTAGGCCCTCGAATGTTGATTAGAGAGACAAATCTGATGTCCAGATAGCTGATGATAGGCGAAGTGGATTTTCTTGTAGAGCACTGTGGTTAAGTGTTTCACGATGTCACGTCGAGCTCATTAAAAGGGGGATTCGAATTGGACGACATGATTATAACGTCATGTGGAGCCATCAGACTTCTGGAAGAGCATCACAGGAAGGATGGTCACGACTGTAGGACAGAGGGGAAGTAACAGTTTTGTCTGATGTATCGCTCACTCAGACGCTAAAAGATGAGGGGAAAATATATGATGGCCTCCTTCAAATGCCTGCTGTAGACGTCATGTGCGTGCCAGGTTGTCTGCACGTCTCAAAAGAGTCCTCAAATGTCTTGAATTTGATTAGATGAATTCAAGGCCTCAAAAGTCCTTGGATACATACACCTGTTAAATAGGACACCAAACTTTTTCCAGCCTTGACCAAAATCATGTGTGCTGCTAGACTGTAGAACCACTGCTATCTATCTCCAACTCAGACCGTGTCCACACTAAGCCAGCTAAATTTGTAAATGCATCTTTTTCTTTTCGTTTTGGCGCTCCGTCCAAACTAAAACCGCCTTTTTTTTCCCCTGAAAACCGAGCTTTTGCAAAACGGCCTTCAGAGTGTGTAAATGTGAAAAACACCAGCTTGGCATTGTAGTGTGTGCCGAGAAAACAGCTTCGTAGAAACGCTGTCATATCGATGATGGATAGATGGTGGCAGTAGCGCGGCGTTTCATTGGACGAGGAAGAAGAAAAAACAACAAAGCATCGACAGCGAGTGTTGTTCTCTTTATTGTCTACTTTGACAGCTTGTTTACAGTGAAATGTAGCTATTTACTACTAAAAATGTTGCAATCTGCTTGCAATAAATAAAATGTCAGGAAGCCGCTGTGGAAACAGAAATTGTATACCATTTCTTCTTCGCTGGTTTTCTGTGGCTGACTTGCTTGCCTGTCCTCCGCACATGCCCAGTAGGAGGAGAATTATCTGTATTGGCATTTTGATGTGAACGGATTTTTTTGTAAATCTGATCTGAAACTCCTTCTGTGGACGCATGTTGTTTTTGCTCAAAAATGGCATTTTAAAATTTTGCCAGCTTAATGTAGACATAGTCTCAATCTTAAGGCAACTGTTGCTTATTTATGCAAATGGTCCAGTTCAGGTCTGGGTGGGGGGTAAGTTTAACCATCTTCTTGAATAATAATTTGGACCATGAGCACTTGGCTCCCACCTAGTTGTGATGTCACAAATCATGCTCGTAGGTAGACGTGGTAAACTCAGTATTATGGTGAAACTTCAGCAGATAAAAGTGAAAACAGATTTCTACTAATACTCTTCGAAATTTTCCATCACTGTTGTTGTGACCGCACACTGCTTCTGACCTTGTTATGTGATACTACCACCAATCGTCCTGAACTGCATCTCACGGACGTTAATCTCTGAGGAGGTGCACAAGCAACGCTCCCAAGGAACGCAGGACACACGAGGTATCCATGATGCACACACGAACACGTAGTCCAAAGTCAGTATATCAGTGTCTTTAGTCTAACATGCACTCAGATGCAGGCACACAAACATCTAAAACAGACGCATATTAAATACCACTGTCCTCTGTTGTCCTCTGCCTGTCCTGTATCTGTGACATGAACTTTGACCCTGACGTTGGACGTTCATCCCAGCCAGTAATCCTCTCAGACTCGTTCTGAGCTCGTTCTCTCATGCCTGGTCATGCACAGCAACACCAGCCAACTGACACTCTTGCCAATATTCAGCCCTTTTTGCTCTCCATCATTATTTCCTCAGTACACGCTGTTCATTGTGAGAAGCGATACTGCAGTCATAAAGGATTAAGAAAATACTTTGAGCTTAAACTGCTCTCTGTGTAGGGAAAACTATTCAAAGATAGTATTTATTTCAGAAAGGAGCATTAATTTCAAGTCTTGAGGAATTTTGAATTCCTCAATGACTCGTGGAATTCAAATGATGTTTAATAATATCATATATAAATACACTCTTTTTAGGGGTAATATCTCATCAATGCCTTGAGTGTGAAACTTGAAACAACATTAATTTCTACAAAATCCAGCAGACTAAAACCTTCCATTTTCCTTTGATTTCAGTTGCAGTCAAATATCCTTCTGTTAAAGCTCTTTCATGTTATTTATTCATCGTGCTCTTTTCGTGCCTCCCTAAAATTCTAACTATTGCATCAGAACATCTGTTCCAGTTCCCAGCCAGGATAGGCAATAATGCTCCATCTCAGCCTCCATTTACACTTCACACTCCACCCCGCTCAATCTCAAGGTTAATCATGACTTTTTTTTCTGGTAAAGGCTTTGCCAGATTGAAACAGAGAGGGAATTAGAAAGGGAAGTGCACCAGAGAGGTAACGAGAGAGGCTAATGGAATGGAGAGATTTGGGGAAAGAAAAGGAACAAGAAAGTTAGAAAAAGGTAGTGGATGAGTGAGCAGAGAAAAGGAGTGTGGTTCAGCATGTCAAAGAAAAACAGAGACAAAATGGCGAGACAGAAGTATACAGTCTCTGAATCAATAAATGTATTTTCACAAGCTGCTCTCTGTGAGGTCGATCAATTAGAAAGGTTTCTCCTTCTGCACCCACATGTATACACACTGATCCACATGACCCGAGTAATGAGAGCACTGTGGTCCCAGGCAACCGCACACAAACACTCAACAAATACACTTTTTTACCATTTTGTCCACTAACAGAGTGAAGATGTGGTTGCAGTGGCAGACAGATGGGAGGGACAGGGAGAAGAGAGAAGGACATAAATTGGTGCATCATGTGATCTTCGATACAGAGTACAAACAATCGCCCTAGCCTCTTTTTTTGTATTTTTGAGGGGTTTTTTTTTATACCTTTATTGGATAGCTGCAGTAGAGAGATGACAGGAAATGAGAGGAGAGAGAGATGGTTAGTGACATGCAGCAAAAGGTCCCCGACCGGACACAAAAACCATTTGATGTTACAGTTTGTGGTCAGTGCCTTCTCTCTGGATTTCTTCCACTGTGGCGAATCTTCTCCCTTTCAGTCCCAAAGTTAGTTTCACCAAACTGTAGGCACATGCTATCTGGCAGCAAATCCAATAACTACACCCTACTCGATGGCTTCCGGAAATATTTGTGTGTTCACTCTCATATTGGCCCTTGTCATCCATATGGACATATACTCACATTATACATTAGTATACATTATACTCAAACATTTCAGCAGGGTTAAACATCTGTTCTCAGTGTTGTCATTAATGTCACAAAGCCACTAGCTGCTCCAACTGACTCCCATTCAAAAAGCCTCAACATCTCTCTAGAAATACTAAGTCAATCATTTTTTTCAACAAGTCATTATGGTCTCAAATGCTAAATTCAGGCCCTCTAATAAGTGTGCTGGTGGTCATTTTGGAAATTATTGTTCTGTTAATAACATTTGAAGACTTATAGTAGCTTTGATGTCTGCTGTGTGGGTGTTGACTGACAGTTGGCTCACCTGCTGCTTTCCCCCGCAATATATATTACGATACCTGCCCTTTTAGCACAATTTAGCTAAAGCAGCTTACGTTAGCCCAAGTGTGCAGTGCCTGGTGTTCCCAGTAAGCTAGCGTTAGCGGACTGAGGTAGTGGGGCGTGTTTCCAGATAGTGAAAGGCAACACCCCGCACTCCTTACCTGGAAGGTCCTGCCTCCAAACGGAAAAGATAAGATACAACTCTGGGCTTCAAACCGGCTCCAATGAAGCTAATGGGTGACGTCACACCTCACTACGTCCATCTTTATATATAGTCTGTGGTTTTACTGTCTGCATACCTCTCTGTTTTCATTGTAACATAACTGCACACTATAACCATGAATTCAACAGGAATTACCACCGTCAATGTCATAATCTGAATATAGTCAGTCAGAGAGCCTTTTCTGCTTTTGTTGTTGCTGTAGCCTACATCAATTTAAAATTAGCCCTTTTATCATGAATTATTCCCCCACAAGGCCCATATCATGCCACAGGTGCAGTTATTGATATGGTCTAATGCGGCGGTGAAGGATAGCTCGTGTGCATGTAGTAGCATTAGTTACGGGGATTAACATTTGCCACTGTGATGCAGCCTTTCAATAAGAGCTAATAACGGCTGTTGTCAATTGGTCTTAGAGTATTTCACTGTGTCTCACATCAGCTGACAATTGAGAAATGGCTAACTGGTGCAGAAACTTGAGGCATGAGTATTATAACATTATGAGATACCAACAGCAGGTCTGATTTTTTTTTTTTTACTTGAATCATCTACATTAGGGTCAGGATTTGTCTTGGAAAAGTGGACATAAGATACAGTCTTCCTTGGATTGTGTGTGTTTTTTATTATTTCTCATTTTTAAAAAGGTGAACTCAACAAATAACTGTGATGATGTCATAGTTATGTCATCAGGGTCAGCTTGATCGTAGACTACATATTTTACTAGACTATATAACTAATTTCTTGTAGAAAACACCTTTATATAATCCTTTTGTTTATCAAACATCATCCTCTCATTCTAGTTTATGATGAATATTATACTTTATCCTTGTTTGATTTTATTCAAGAAAACACTTTAACAGAACATTGAATGAATCATCCAGATAAATTAGAGTTTTGTGACTAGGCCAGTTGCAGTAGCCTCATGAGCTAGCAAAAATTTAGCTTTGGGTGTCAAATTTTGCAAAAGCTACCAGTTGGGTTTAGCAGGTACAGGCTGGGTTCGAGTCTAAGGGTTATAGGCCCGTGCATAGCTCTAAGGTTACTAACAAATAGGTTTAAAGGAGATGAACCCGTTACTGTTCACAGAGATGATGAGAAAAAAAAAAAGCCTGTAACAATAAAAATAAAAACAAAAAAACTGCACCAAAGAACTAAAATAAACATTTTTTCTTTTCAGCTGATTTTGCTGCTATACTCTCCTCAGGCTGGTATCTGAGTATTGAGCTGCTTCCAGTCACATCTCTGTTTTGTTTCCCACATTAGCGCTGCTTTAGCTGCTGTTATGATAACAGAGCCGACCTGACCTGACCAGCCGGCCTCTTCCTCCCCTTCAAGCCTTCCGTGACGGGAACCTTTACCCCATTGTTCTCTCTCTCTCCATCTCTCTCTCTCTCACCCAAAGGCTTATTTGTGTGCTCAGGTTCTCTCTTTCTCTTCTGCCCTCACTATGCGTGTAGGTGCACAGCAATGAAGCGAGTTAAACCTCCACTAAAGGTTGAAGACAGCGGGTTGCCTTTGAGCTTTTTACTGGAAGCACTGTGAAACTGTGAAAACAGTATTGGATGACAAAGTCAATGATGCTGATCACAAATCAGAAAAAGGTACCATAAACAACCATTATTGTAAAAATGACTAAGTTCAGTAAAAAGGAAATTCATTACTGCTCTGATTCACACCTTCGACTGGCTTCTTCTCCATAGAAATGGTGGCCGAGGCTCATGGGTATTGTAGTATAATTAACCCACCACAAAATGACAAAACGTGATTTCTCAAAAACTAAGTTGAAGTAATTGAAACTTGCAGATAGAATAGAAAAAAAAAAAAACGCAGAGTCCCTTTTGGACTCAGTGTGGGTTGATACATTTAATAAAATGAAAACGTATCTGTTCAGTGAGACGTGTGAGTGACAGACGTCAAAAACACTTTCTATGTGGATTGGCTGTTAGTTCATTAACCTTTGTGTGTTTCTCCTTTAAAGACTACAGTAGTGGACAAAAAACAAAGCACATTGCCATTTATTCATGTGGGTAAAAGTATGTCTGGACGCTGTGTGTCATTGTAGTAATGATACGGCTTCAAAATGAAACTTTTCAGCAGCCTGAGCTGAAATGTAATTTGATGCTGACAGCTCCTCCATTCTACAGCCATCAATACAGCCACAGGTCAACTGAGTGTTATATCACCTCGTGCTCTAGGTCAGTAAGAATTTAACTTTAACTTGTTAAGATGCACTTGTTGAAACCCACATAAAGCTGAGCACCATGGGTATCTTGAACTCCTGGCCAATAAGATAATCTGTCTTTTGAAATCGACTCTTATCTTGTATTCTGTTTCTCTTCTCATCCATCCGATACCTCTGTGTTTGTGTTTACAGCTTGGGTAATCCGGCTCAGCCTCTATCTTCTTACGCTGCCTCTTGATAAAAAAAGGCATTTGGAGGTCCTGTTTAAAGATGAGGTGCATCAGATGTGATATCTGACAACACCTGGATCAGGGTACTCAACATTAAGGATCAGACCAAATGTAATCCCAGACTGACTCCATGATGTTGAGATCAGGGCTCTGTGGGAGCCAAACCATCTGTTGCAGGACTTCTTGTTGCTGAAGATAGTTCTTTATGACTCTGGCTGGATGTTTGGGCTCGTTGTCATGCTGCAGAATACATTTGGGACGATCAGATGCCTCCCTGATGATGTTGTGGATTATGGAAAAGAATCTAAAAGGGCCTAAAACTTTTGCACAGTACTGTTCATAATAAAACCATTTATTTTTAACTGCCAGGTTCAATACATAAACAGGACTTTACCTTGTACAAAATATACACTGACATGATGACAAGTGACCTTACTTTATATTAAAGCACACTGATAGTACAAGCCAAAGTATGTATACATACAGCACTACCCTAACTGTTGTGCTAATTTGCATTTAATGAGCTCATATTATCCTGGAACAATTCCCATATTTCTTTCCCTGTGCACCAGAATAATTCCCAACATATTGTAACTGTGGACCTCATCAGGGATTCTTTATTAAAAGTCCATGAATTACGTTTGAAGTGCGCCATCATCGTAGATTGACCCATTTTATCACTGTAATCAGCACGGCGAGCCTGGATCCAATCAGCCTCACATCTGTCCGCTCCTGCTGCCTGTACAAATGGCTACACTGTAACAAAACGCTCGCCCAAATAATGACAGAAGTTAAAACAGAGCTACCCCCGAGTGTAAATTCAGCACAGTGGAATATAAACATGTACCGCTGGTTTGGAGGATTGATTGGACGGGTACGAGGGGATGAAAATGCCGGTGAACGTATGGTTCCTTTGCAATAGTAAAAGGTTTCAGAGCAGATTACTATGTGATAGAGTATCCTTGTATGTGCATGTTTGCATGAATTTGACAAAATTTACATTAAAGATGGGAAAACATTTTGCATGTGGGCAATTACTGATGAATATCTGATAACGTGGGTGACAAAACTACTGTGTGTGTGTGTGTGTGTGTATTTAGTGGCATGTATGTCAACATGTGCCAAACTCCTGACTCCACACATCATGTAAATGAACGTCCCCTAATATTTGGACCCTTTGTACTCAATGCAGCATATCAAGCATATAAATCAACATCTGTAACCTGCAGCTGGCTCTAATCTGTCTGGCGGAGTGTGTATTGAAGGTTAGCAGTGTGTATACTGCACAAAGCAGGCAATGGAAGTTTTCTTCAACACTGTTTTTGCATGTTTGTGTGTATAAATGAACTTGTATATACTGCAAGTGCATCCACGCAACGTGTGGTTTACTCCATGCAAGTGCATTGCATTTTCCATACATTTGTTAAAAATGAGGTCACCCAGAAGTGCTTTATTTCCATCCATCAATCATCTGTGCCTGCTTATTAAAAAGGCCTTCAGGTGTCTACAATTCTAAAGACCCGAGTCAGACTGGGTCCAAAGTCTAATCAGGTTGATACCTGATTAGATTTGTTTCATAAAAATTGAGCAAAATCTCCCAAGAATCAAATAAAAACATTTTAATTGCAAAAGGAGGCAAAACTTACAATAAAACTATAGAAAAGTGCTACTTTTCTTTTCCCACTGATTGGGATTTCCTGGTCCCTTTTTTATTTTCGCTGCTTAATTTTTCATTTTCGTACCACTTGTTGCACTTGGAGACCACCAACCTGTCCCTCTAAAAGTATGAAAATCAGTTGGAAATGTGTCTTCTGTCTGTCTGTCTACAGTTCAGTTGACCACAGAATGTTTTATTCTTGCTGCAGAAGGTGAAAACAGGATTTTCAATCATTTTTATAAATTAGTCTTTGAAGCAATTAAACAATTTTGGATTAGTTTCTATGACATTATTCATTCGCAGGACATTATTATCATCAGGGTGTGATTTGCCCCCCCCCCCCCCCCGGTCTATATGTCCCTGCCTCCACTGAGTTATTTTTATCCCTGGTGGGGACAAAAATTTATCCCTGTCATAGTGATTTATGCTGTTTCACCCATAGACCATAAAATATCTAAAATAAAGAGACGCCATTAAAAAAAAAAAAAAAAAAAAAAGTAAAGCTGTAACGTGAGAAGTCATTAGTGCAACAAGAATAAAAAAAAAAAAAAAATCAGAGATGGACTTTCACTGTCAGCGCTCACATGACAATAGAGATGACACGGTGTCGAGGCTACGTGATGACACAGTAAATGGATCAGGAGTTGCCTCCTTCCCTGCTCGGAGATTTGCAGAGATGTGGGTAAAAGAGGGGCGACACACTGCGAATGACCCCTCCACAGGAAGCATGAAGAGAAGAAGTCCGTCATCAAAGCAGACTGTTTTCTTTTTCTGACAAGTAGACATATACTGTAGCCTATTTACTTTCATGATGACAGCATGTTATGTGCTATCGTGTTTGTTCTATTTAATATTGAAGTTTGCTGCACGCGGCGCATAGAGCTGAATTACACAGTAACTTGCAAGAATGACATTAAGCGTATTAACACGTCTGGCTGAGTATCCACAGTACTTAAAGGAGCGTTGGGATTTAATTCTGGCATGTTAAATTAGCATTTAACCTTTTGTTTTGTTGTATATGATCACATCTCCTATGTGTTCGCATGAGGAAAGGACAAAGCATGAACTTGACATCACATCCATGAGTGTAAAGAGTAGCAGAGCAGGTGGAGACTGCAGGCCGAGCGAGGCTGAAGAAACTTCTTTATTAAATGCTCGTGCATGCAAAACAAGGCTGGCAGGTCAAAGCCAAAACAGAATACAGCACGAGCAGAGCAAACGGAACAGAGGATCCAACAAAAACTGAACAGGAAACCAACTCTTAAAAACTAACTGAACTAACGAGGAGATGAGGTGCAGGAGGGGAGATGAGTGGAGAAGCTCAGGAGAGGGGAGAGAGGTGACGAAACGGGAGAAGAGACAGGGAGCCACAGGGAAACACGGGGAGCAGGGCAGAGCTGATGAGACTGATACAGGGCAGGTGTGAAGGGAAGAGTGCAGGAACACAGAGAGGAAAACACACAGCAGAAAACCCAAAACCCAGGAAACACAAACCTCTTAATAACTGATAACACTGAGTAAGCTGTGTGAGTACAGACTGAAATAAAAACAAAGACAGACTAATAAAACCAACATAATGTCATGCCAGATATTCTTTAGAGAAACAACTTAAATCAGCCTTCTCCAACACAGTCCAGTCTTAACATAACAGGGAGAAAAGACTGAGGTCTGTGGCTCAATAACCATAAAGAAGAAACAGCCTAATATCTTCATAGTATATACGTATAGGCCCACTGTGGTTCTGATTTATTTTTATGAATAAAAACATTTCAAAAACATCCCACCCTCACAAATCACAAAGATTATTATTATTATATGTTGCTTCTCTTTTCCACCCTCACACTGCTGCCGATGTTTTCTCTCTATTAGAGTCTGTTTGGTTGGACTGCATTTAGAATCAGGTCTAACTGTCCTCAGATCTATTTGGGTTAGGTCTGGCTGTGCTCAGGGCCCCACGGGATCAGGTCTCTCTTTTTTTAAATTTTAATTTATGCACATCAGGTTTGGGAAGGTTTTCCGTGGGATTGTTTTGGATCAGGCCCAACATTTTGGACCCTCGTAGACCTCTACTGCTTATCCTGTGCAGGGTTGCAGTCACTCACACCCTCAACAGGTTATTTTTGTGTCTGATAAACTTTCATATTCATGGATCAAATAGACCTGATGGTACCTGAAGCAACAGACCCAGTGTCAGTGGGGACTATATACTTTGGAAAAGCAGCTGTTAATTTTAAATACAAGCTGATCCTAATTATTTCAATATACCTTTTAAGAAAAAAAGAAATCTTATCTGCTGACAGTTGTCACATAAAAGACATTTAAAGTATCTGTGTGATAGACTAACGTGTTGCTTTAGCTCAGTGGTTCCCAACGTTTTTTGGCAGGATGCACATGCACATGTATGCGTGTATCTGTGTGTGGGTAGGGTGGGGGTCGCAGGTTGCATGCACACACGTGTTTACTTGCAGACCTCCTTCTCCCTGATGTTTGCTCGGAGATGAGGATCACAAAGCGACTCTGCTGGCTGTGAAGAGCAGGATTAAGCACCTTCACACCTTGACTACACACAATAGGCAAGTGCTAAAAAGGAAGGTACACACCGCAGAGTACACACACACACACAGAATGAGCAATAACACAAACACAGAAGCTGTCAGATCATCATTTCACCAGTGAAGTCAACATTTAATCCGGCCTTTTAGCTTTGGTGGTGACCTGGAAAGTTACAGGGTAGAGTTTGCGCTTTGAATTAGAGAACTACTCTGTCATTGTGGAGATAAAGACATGAAGGAAGAAAGGTTGAAGCAAGTTTACTTTCTTTCAGATCATAAGACGGGTTTGTGTTTTTGGTATTTTCCAACTTTGTGTTCTGTACAGGAAGATTAATCTTTTTTAATAATACATTTGCCCCCTCAGTCTGGCATATTTCTCTTATTGTCAGTGAAACATAGTTTTTAACGATGAAATACCTCATTGGCATTGTTACTGGCAATAAACCCTCAATTTGACTTGAATTACTCTGCACCACATGTACATTCCCTACTGCTGGAAAGTTGCAGCAGGCCTTACAGAGGAGAATGGTGTTGTTTTCCCTTTTCTGTCTCAACCACTTCATCAGTTATTGAGTGTTTTTGTTTTTCTTGTGATATTATTTTTTCTTTTTTTTTTCTGCTACAGCAGTTTGTGTGGGGTTGGCATTTTTCACTTTCTACTGCACCCAGTGTGGTGCCAACATTTTCTATTGTTTTCAAGGCTGTGTACTTTGTTTTTTCCTGATCAAAAGTTGGTCCATTTTTATGGTTATACGCTCACATAAATGATCAACAAGTCGTCCAAATTAGACGACTAAATAGGTCGTTTGACCACGCACTCCAGAACTACACATAGGAGCGTTTTCTAATCAGGCGCCTCTATCTGCAGTAATCAGCAGGACAACATCATTTGTCTTTTTTGCTTTGGATCTAACCAGCCACCCAACCCCCCTCCTCCTAATAATGGAAATTTGTCACCTTATTATATATATATTATATATTTTGTTCCCTCGCTGAATTTTTAAATCCAAGCAAACTATAAATAGTTTAAATAATATAAATAAGTTAATTTTGAGCAGAAAGCAGTTTTTACACACAATATGTGTATTGGGCTTATGTGTACAGAGTGAAAATATTCATTTAGTATGTTGTTTCTCTTTAAAAGAACTACTTTGTTCAGGTAGGGAGAAATCATTGTGATGGATTAACATTGATTGGCTCCTGTGCACAGCGGTCTCCTGTGTCCAAGTCACAAAGACGGACAAACCCCCCGTCATGGCAGGCTTCATATTTCTCCTTCACCATGAAGCTGTAGATTATTGGTAATCATTGTTTCATAACCTTCGAATAATCCATCACTCCTTTTCCTCCTTTGCATTACACCATCACCTACTTTATTTATCCACTGCTGTATGTGTCTTTGTCTTGTATAACCCCGCCCCCCCCCCCCCCCTCCCTCCACTCCTGCTCTCCACAACCCCAGGTGATGAACTCACACATCTGTTTTCTGATTTGGGGTCTCCTAGGAGATCCTGATGGGGTTAATGGTCCAGTGATGCTGCTGATGGTCTGATAGCGACCCACAAACCCAACTGACCTTTAAGAGGAAAAAAGCCCATTGCCATTAGCTTCCATTGATTTTTATTGATCCTCCATTGATTGTTATCAGGGTTCTTAACAGGCTGGGCACTAACCTGGCAGTGTTTTAGCTCAGCCAAGCTTGAATCCTCTGTCTTTGTAAGTGCTAATGCTGCTGGTTGTCATCACTGCAGGGGAACCTGAAATGAAAGCGTGTTTCTGCTTGTTGTAACATTAGACTAAGTAGGAAACGGTCCGAAATCAAAGGAAAGGTTAGATGTGCTGTGATAAAGCTGATCCCAAGTGTTGTAAGTGCAGTTGTTGCTGACCTCACATTCCCGAGATAGAGAATATGATACTGAGATTATATGATAACAGCCAGTTGTGATCAGCTGTAAGTGTCAGCAGTCCGTTACCCAGGAGAGAAAGTGGAGAAACAGATAAAGTTTATTCCCTCAGGAAGTCAGATGAGGGAGCTGATAAAGGTTTTTGTTGGAAAAGAAATCGGCATACAGGACATCCTGGTGGCTGAGCGGCCTACGTCCTCGGTATCTTTTTCTACTGTCACATTATCCAAAGGGGACCTGCTCCCTATGTAGATATAAAGGGTTCATTTTAATAACGAAAACACAACAATTCTTATTTTCATGGGATCATACACTATTTAAAACATACGTCTGAATATTATATTACATTTCTGCCAAGTCCGTTCCACTAGATGCCACTAAATCTGACACACTGGTCCTTTAACACATGTAGAAAAAAGTCCCTTACACTACTCGTTAATGAAAACAAGTAATTATATTACTGTAAAATGTTACAAAATAATGTGTTACTGCCCAACATTAATCAACAGCCATGTTAAACTCACCTCTGCTACAACAACAGTTTCATTTATTAATTTATTCCAGTTGTTCCACATTTTCCTCACTTGTTATTGTGAATGAAACTCAATACTTCCTGCAGATTTGTCACATTAAAAGCCTTCCAGCCTTGTGTTTACTGAAAGGCTTTTAATGTGAAGGAAGTGTTGAGTTTCACTGACTGTAGTTTAACATCAATCAAGAAAAATGGCCAAGTAAAAAGAGTGAAATTAATTATAAATTGTGTATTGTGAGGAAAAAGGAGTAAGTGAGAGCAGCAGAGTGGTGAGGGTGACACTTCGTTTGAAAGCTCTTTTGAAACTTCAGCTTGGTTTTAAATGAGCATTTGTTTCACATCACAGGGCACTCTCCCCTCTGCTTCTATAGAAAAAACTGAGCCAACACAAATATAAAGTGTCAAGTAGTAAGAAAATGAAAAATGAATTTGCTTTTGGAAAGTAGAAGTAAATATTTGGCCCCTTGAAAACACATGAAAGATGAAAGAGTCAGAGCGCATTCAAGCTACGTGAATGTAAATATGTCTGTTTCCTGACTAAACATGGAACATTTTAGATCTTCTAACTTTTTTTTTTCATACTATGACAAAAGAGGCAGAGATAAAGGTTTCATTCAGTCACATTCCCAGGCGCTATTCCCTCTGTGTATACTGTAAGCCGTCACATCAGCCGGATTTGCACCTTGTCATCCATGTATGACAAAATATGTGTGAACAAATTATAGGCGTATTAACTGGGCCGATCTCATTGATCACGGTGAATAATTGAAAACAAATCTCAGCGCCTGGCCAAAAAAGAAATGTTTATGAGGGAAAACAGAGAGAGCAGCAGCCTCACTCTCACACACACACACACACACACACACACACACACACACAGACGTAATAAAATAAACCGGCAAGAAACAAATCGTCGTTCCTCATCCTTCTCCCAAAACCAAGAGGTCTTGCTGTTTATTAAACTTTTACACCATCCCCTGCACATTTCGGCTTCTTTCCCACTGTCTTTATTCTTCCTGGCATTGCTTCTTTCCCTCTTCCCTTTCTTCTTCATCCCTCCATCTCCAAACTCAGCGACCCAGAGCCGAGCAAACAGCCTGACAGAAGGAGGTGGAGAGGGAAGAAAAAGAGGCAGAGAGAGAAAGGAGGAATCAAATGTTGGAATGGACGAGGGTGGAAAAAAAAAAAAACACCAGTGTCCGCCTCCTCATTGCAAGACTTGGTGTTCAATTAAAAGACTGGAGAAAGGTGGAGATGGTAGAGGAGGAGGGGTGAAACAGAAAGGAAAACAGTATTGATTGACACTTGGGGAGTTAATCCCCTGGCAATGGAGAGAGGAAGGAGCCTAACAAAGCAGGGATCAGTGACAGGGAGGAGGAGGAGACAGGAGTGAGAGTGGAAAAGAGATAGAGATGGAGGAGGAGGAGGGGATGAGAGAAGTTTCTTTGAAAGAACAGCTGTTGTGTTAGAGACACAGACGCAAGCTCATACTGGGAGGATTTACAGAGAATATTTCACTTTTTTAAGGACAGTTGGCACCAGGCAGCTACAAAGATTGAATTGTTTATGTGATGAGAGTACCATGTTCCAGCCAACGCTATGCTGAGTGATAGGATAGAAAGGTGCTGGTGCTGCTCCTCCTGAACTGATGATGTAACTTCCTGTTGTAGCCATATTGTAATTCCAGGTATCTGAATGAAGTCGATGTGTCAATTCTTTGCCGTTCTGTTTTCTATGGACCCGTTTTTAAAGACAAAACTACCTACAGTAAGCCCACATTCACTGAAACAGTGTGTATGCCAAGGTGTTACATGCATCTTATATACTGTATGTTATTTATATATATATATATATATGTGTGTGTATATATATATGTCTTGGCACCAAGCAAATGGTCTATAACTAGGTTTCCATCCAAATGTAGTGCAACGTTTAATCGAATTTACAGAAAATCAAGACAAATGCTGGTGGTGCTAATTCTCCAGTAAGTGCCAATTAAACAATTGCAGAAGAAGAGGGCTCAACAAGATGATTTCATTAAATGAGCAGCAGTTAAACCTCAAACAGCGGAAAACAATTTAGAAAACATGATGTCATGAAATATGACATGTTGTTTGTTTCATGTATTAATCTGAGGAGCGTTACAGTCTCCTCATTCCTCCTCACAGATCTGATGTTTTCGTCTGCCACCATTTTTTTCCTCTTCAGTGGACGTTTTGTCTTTATGTACGTCATGATTCATTTGCTAATTCTGTTTCCATTGCACTTTGCATTTTGCTTTTATCAATACACCAACTTTTCCACCTCAGCCAAGTATAAAATCTGTTTGGCATTATTTGGGGATTTTTCCTAATTGTCAGTGATTGCACTGTGCAAATTGAAAATGAGAACAAAAACAGGTCGATGGAATTGCACCTTATGAGGTCAGATGTGTTTTTAATGGTGTTTGTCATGGAAACAAAATCATCACCACAATTATCTGCATCCTCTGTTTAATGTCTTACGCCTGCATGTTCACTAACCTCACATTTCAGACCTGGCATTCCTCCTTTACCCAACAGTTGTCCTCACTGTAGGCCTTTCTCAATACAGCGTACGCCAAGATGGAACCTTGGGAGTTCATACTTGGAAAAAATTAACTAAAGAGTCCAAACTCGCAAGAATAGGACCAGGCAGTAATTTGCACATAGAGACAGCAGCGGTCTTGCTTACATCACTAGCTCTTGTCTGAAGAAAAATCTCAAAACTAAATTTACTGACACAACAGCTGTAGTGTAAAAATGATAAAAGTTGTGGCTTTGGCTACCAAATGTACTGATACATGTCTACTCCAACTTAACACAAGTCAGCTGTCCAAGCATCCTCTATAAGATGGGTGGAGTAAGAATACTTCCAAGATTTTGGGCTGTACTTGGCTAAATGTGGACTCTGAACTGGGACGGCACTTGGGCTGTAACAGATGTTCCTTAAGTCCACAAGAGCACATATACATACAAGAAGGCAGATTAGGAAAGGCCTTGTGTGTCCACTTTTTGCCACTCTGCTGAAGCTCCACCTGCCTGCACACCTGCTCCTCATTACCCCAGCAGTACCTGCCCTCCAGCCCTTTGTTTCCTGTGTCTGCCTTTCATACATTTGCTATTTTTCAGATTTTTGCCTGTGGTATGGTAGCCAGTACAGGCTGCTCACATCTCACCAACCTGTATTCTGCCTTCAGACTAATTAAACTGTGTCTTTACCTTACTGCTCCTGTTTGTCGAGCCTGCTTGGGGATCGAAATCAAAATTTACCTGATCCGGAACACCATCATGCATCCTTCCCCTCCTTTCAAGACTCGAGGTTCAATTAAAAGACCGGAGAGAGGTGGAGATGGCGGAGTGGGGAGAGGAGAAAGGAAACAGTATTAATTGACACGTTGGAAGTTAATACCCTCGTAATGGGTCGTGGAGAGGGGAAGAGCCTCAAAAAGAGAGGGATCAGTGACAGGAAAGTGGAGGAGAAATGAGGGGTGAAGGAGGGAGGAGAAGGGAGGGGGGGGAAGAGTTGGATGCATCATCCAAGAACTGTTTTTTTTTCTTTGTGGAAAAGAAAGATAAAGACTTTAAGCCGGCAGTGACTACATCAGCCTTGATGACATTACCGTCAAGAACAGGTAACCCTGTGCTGTTGTCTCCTCTGCTCTCAAACTATTGCAAGAAGTCTCCAGTTTCACTAAACCTGACCTCGGAAACACTTATGATTTGATGAGGATGAGTGACAGATGGCCTTTAACACTCCCAGTGGGCACTACAAGTGGTAATGACTTTCAGACTAACCAAACTGAGCTAAATTGCTTTGCTCAACTCCAGATGGACCCTCTTCCTTAACAAAGCGGTTCACCCCGTCTTACTGTCTTCACACCATCTTACTGTCCTGGTCCCAATAATGGCAAAACCAATGTTCTGACCCACCAGTTTGCACGAGAACAGACCAACATTAGCCCTGCATGACAAAAGTGAGCCAGTCTGTTAATGCAGCGGGGGCGCCGACTCAAAACGCAGAGTCATCAGGCAAAAAAGTTGAACCGGGCTCAACGTGACGTCATCCGGCAAGGCACTGCATTGACCAATCACATACATGCAAGGGCACATTCCTGTTGGATTACTTTGTAACGTGACCACTGTTTTTCTACGGTTTACCTTGCGATTGTTGCAATGAAAGGTAAAATACTTGCTGCTGTGATAATTTTCCAGAGTTGTAAAATCCTGTCTGCGAGTATTATAATCCCCTGTGCAGCATTTTGCCATCTAAAAAGTCTTTCAGTGAACAAATCTGTTACTCCAAGCTGGACTTCCTGGATCATATTTCATTGTATGACCGCGACCACCACTGCCACCTCATTAGCGTTCGAGCCCTTTGTTTCCTGATGCCTGCGTATTTTTCTCATTTTTGCTTGACTTTCTTCAACCCTGTGGTAATGTTGCCTCCACTGACTGCCTATGTGTTGCTGACCTGTATTCAGCCTTCTACGTAGACTTTGTTTTTATCTTATGGCTCCTTTTAGTTGAGTCTGCTCGTGAGTCCAAACCAAGAGTTAAGTCAAAGAAGGTTGGGTACAGATGCAGGACAAAGAGCATAAAAAGGGAAAGGAGAAGTTGCATCCTTTTCCATTCCTCTCATTTACCAAATCATGATTCATCTAAACCCCTTAACACAAACTGTTGGTCATTTCAGAAAGTGCACATCTTCAGAGCCCTAAAGCCCACCTCCACCCGGCCAAACTGTCTTAAAATATACACACAGGCATGCTCTCACTGATACACAAAACACCAGGCCCCCCCCCGTAGACTCTATAGACGCCATTTCATAGAGCATCTCCTGCTAAGCTGCAGGTCGATCTTAAGCCAACATGCACCATTAACGATGCCATACTGGCCTTTGTGGAGGCTCCAGGAGGGGGGCACATCCTGCTGGTGCTTTAGCCTGACGAGCATCACGGCTGGGAGGGCCAGGGGTAGATCGTGGTTTATAGTGCTACCTCACAGAAGGGCTTTATGACTTAGAGAGCCTTAATGAGGTGGAGCAAGTTAATATTTTAACACTCGTAGCTATTGTTGAACCATATGCCAGTGTGGACGTGTCTATGTCACCTTATTGTGAAGAGGGACAGGGAGAGAATGGAAAGAGAAGTGAGGGGGAGAAGTAGAAGAGACAGAGAAGGTTTAATTAGGATTTTTCAACCTTATAGACGGGTTTCCCATTTACAAACAAGGATGTGTGTGCAGCGGGGGTGGGGGGGCTGCTGGAAACCATTAAAATTACTGTTTAGGGGTGAATTTCCATGCAACACTCATCCTTGTATTTCAGAAACTTTTTTTCTCACCACACCACCTTTGAAACATCTGTCAGCTCTGGCTAGCTAACATATGACGCATATTCATTGAGAAACAGCAGCTAACACAATGCATTTTTTCCCCCAAAGCCATCCGTTTACACAGAAACACTGAAACCACACATCAAACTGATCTCCAAAGCATTGATCACAGAGCCTGACAAACATTGACTCTTCATTAAGCAGCCTTAAACACACAGTAAGCTGCCTTATTACCTTAAAACGTAATATGATTCAGGTCCTGATCTCTTAAGCTAACAGCTAATTCTGCACTCTGATGACATTACTTAGAAACCCGTCCATACTTGTACGTATCGCTTATGTTTGCATAAGTCTATTCATGTGTGCTCCTTAAAGGTGCAGTGTGTAGAATTTAGTGGCATCTTGCAGAACAGCCTTGGCAGAGGGGAGGGGATGTTCAGTTTGTTGCAATCTGCAACCTCACCGCTAGATGCTACTAAATCCTACTGCACACTGCAAATTAACAATCTACACAAACGGATCAAATCATTAGGCTCTTTTATACAGAGATCCCGCATTATAGCTGTAAAGAAGATCCGTCATTAAGCTGCCTTTACTTTTTTTACACCGAACCAAAGCCGGCATAATGACGCCCCGTGTGTGCTTTTACATAGCACACCGGCGGCGTTCCCTGTGAGCTCCCTGTCCCGCCGTGCCGGCTGTCCCTTTTACACAGACGCCGATCCGGCTCTGTGACTACCTCCGTAGTCGACTTATTGGCGGAGCAGCTCTGCCCCCGCCACCCCGTGTCTGCACCTCTTATACAGAACAGCGAGGCGGAATAAGGGGGCTATTGACTACCTTGAAAACCCTATAGTATAGAATATGCATTGCATTATATTTCTCATTTCTCATCATCCCTCTGCAGGAGTGTGGATGTGGTTTGCTCTTTCCTGATTCAGTACTGTGCAAATTGATCAGGTATAGCCACGTCTGCAGCCTCATGAAATAGAAGCCTTTGAAATAGAAGTTTTTTAAAAAGAGAGCAAGAAATTAAGAAAATTCCTTTGTTGAAATCTACATATAAGGAAGAGGGACCAACAATACTGCAGGATGCAATGAAAGACAGATCGAGAAAGCTAATAGACGGAGCGAGAAAAAGAAAAGCCTTCGTAGGATTCTAGATATGCGCTTTGATGATTTGGGACAGACACACAAAATACTTCAGGGGAGGGAAAGAAAGGAGAAGAAAGGCGGTGAAAGAAAGGGGGAGAAACCCTTTACATCTGGAAAAGACTCTGACAGGAAACCACCCATCTGTGGCCAAACAGCTGGGGGCCAGACAGAGTGGATCCTGTCAGCATGAGAGTGCCTATATGTCTGTTTAGTGTGTGTTGGCTTGTGGTGAGCAGGTGGGGGTAGAAGAGAAAGGCTAAGTCACTGGACTGGAACGCTGGATGTCACAAGATGTCTTCACGGCACCAAGCTATCTGGGACAGGACGTTTTGGGGTGGGAACAGACAATTAACCTGTTGGAACAACTGTCCTCACGGCTCTGCACGACAGGCACAGCTCTGACAGGTCCCACAGCCCCCCGCTAATGCCTCAGCGTTTTCATTTTCCCGCAGCATCTGTCAGAGATTACCCCTCACTGCACCTGAGGTATGTGTGGAAGATGAAAAATACTGAGTGTATCGATACATGGCTCATGGCACAGGTTGAAACTAAAATTATGACCATTGTTATGAAATGAAAATGAAGGATCAGGCTGGTTTGATCCAGTCCATCTGTTCAATTAATAATACTGTTTATTCAGTGATAAAGCCATAGTTTGCCACTAGATGAATAATCTAGACAGCCCACAAAAATAACCACATTAAACTCCAACCTGCTGTTGCATTTCGTTGCAGTTATACTTCGTGGTAGTTTAGTTTCACAGTTGGGACAAGTCAAGGTGTTGCTGAATTGTCCCTAATAATATTTTTACCAATCACAAACGATCTCACCATTTCAGAGTTTCCAGGTTTGTGTGTTTTCTGCAAAAAGTGGGTTATTATGATAAAGAGTGAAAGAGCGAGATATGGAGGATATCTGACTTGATGATCTGGCAACGCTCAACTTGTTACTACAAGTTGTATTACGCTTTCGACTGGCTGCAGCCTGGAGCTGTGGAGGGGGAGTCAGTGATGAACGGTGGTGAATATTTAACAATTTATTTATAGTTTAAACGTTTTAAACGTCACAGAATTGAAAACAGGTTCCCTCGAAAAAACTAACATTATATTTACATTTCAAACATTAGGTGTTGTTAGCTAATTTGTGATTGTTGCTCAGACGTGTCATTTAATTAAAGAACTTTATTACTGTATGTGAAAATGAATCTCTAAAGCTAATTAACACATCAAGTCATTTTTAAAGAAACAGCCGGTCAGTCAATAACAGCCGAGCGTTGCTAAAAGCATGTTCTGTAATCAATCCAAACATTATTATCCTTTGAAATTATTTGCAGAAACATTTCTATAACTCCATCCGTCCCCTTTTCAAAGAGTGGACCAGGAGCAGAGTTATTATTGTACATAATTTATGACATGAACATTATTTATAAGGCAAATTAGCCACAGCTTGTCTAATGGATTTGTGAATGTTAGACATAATAATATGTTGTAATTATGAAAATCCTGTCAGCAGCAGCCTGAGCAGCACAGAGACGCACAGACAGGTGAGCTGCAGCCACTCAGGTGAGCTCTGATGTCATAGTGAAAGATCTACAATAAGATCAGGAGATGAATGAAAAACAATAGTAGAAAATCAATAAATCTGATTTCTAAATAATGGTTATATAAATAGTTTCACAGTGATTATATTGAAAATATTAATTATCAAATGTAAATCATCCAGATCACCACCAAAATCTACTCAGTTGTTTCCTGCCTATCCAATCCTAATCTAATCTGCCAACATGGAGGACTACTCCTGTTATTTAATGTGGTTTTATTTGTGATGTTTAGTTTTTATGCAGCAATTCCCTTAATCCAAGAAAAAGTTCTTCTACGGGACACAATGAAAGTAACCTTGAACCTAAATGTGTTTTGATATATTTTGATAGCAGACAGTGACAGAATATTTAACACTGTCAGAAAACCTGAAGTCTAACTGGAAAATAAAATAAAAATAACTTCTTCTCGATTCCTCATGGGGGTGTTTTGTTAAATGCTTTTTATGCTTGTACGGCTTCATTACTATCTTTTTAGACAGCTGTTTATATTTATTTATAGTTATTTATTCATCAGTTCCACATATTGTTTTTCAAGCTTGTAGCCTTTCATTGTTTTTAGCTTTGTGATTAACATTTTTTTTTTCTTTCTTTCCTGCCAACTGTGTGTGTATCTGTTGATCTGAGCGGCGAGCTGCTGCATACAATTGTCCTTACAGGGATAAATAAAGTTGTATTGAATTGAATTTAACTGAATGTGTTGCTGCAAATGTTTAATTTATTTGATGAATACAGTAAAATAATAGGAATATTTCTGAACATGGCTGAACACTAAAATGATAACTGTGTTTGTGTATTTGTTTTACTCATATACAGCAGATACAGTCATACACACGTATGTACACATTCTGTTTCACCGGTTTGTTTTTATCCTGATTCTGTTTTATCGACTCGTTTGTTAGATTGTTTGAACACTTTTTAAAAGCCTAACCAGGGACACGGGCTGCAAATCAGCTTTAAGTAGAAATATTGTGGGGGACATAAATCTAGTCACACAGTCACATTGTGGGGACTCGCCTCTCTCTGGGGGACAAAAACCAAGTCTCCATAATGTAAATCATTCAATCTTAGACTGAAGACTCGGTTTAAGGTTAGGTTAGGGTAACAGTTATGGTTAGGCTTTTCTTAGGTTAGGGTAAGTCTCCAGGAAATGAAGTCAAATCAATGTAATGTCCACTGAAGTCATGGAAACACAGCTCTGTGTGTGTGTGTGTGTGTGTGTGTGCGTGCGTGCATGCGTGTGTGTGTGTGTGTGTGCGTGTGTGTGTGTGTGTGTGTGTGTGCGGAAAAAGGGATGCTTGTAATTCAATAAGCAGCAGGTTATCTGTGGTTCTGTTAATATTTAGCAGAGCATTTTATTGTACACCATTATAAAAACAACCATGAGTGAATGTGCAATGATTAACTGAATAAAGTAACTGTGTTAATTAAATAAAATGAACAGACTGTGCAAACATTTTAAAAAGCCAGTCAAACTACATGGTTTTATTAGTGAACATCCTCATTTTGAATGTTTGATAAGTGCAACACATTAAATGTCAAGTGCAACATTTATTAAATTACTTTGATAAGACAATAAATAAACATTTTTTTTAAAAGGACAAGTTCACAATTTTTCAAGTGTCTTAAAACATCAGTCAGGTGTCCATATGAACAGTGAAAGAGGTTTTCCTCGCTGTAATCATTCCTCCTGTTCATACTGGATATTAAAAGATCCCCTTCAAAAAACATTCAGTGTAAGTGATGGAGGCCAAAATCCACAAAAATGCGCAAAAATGCATTTAAAAGTTGAAGCTTATATGAGGCTTCAGCAGTCTCAGTTAGTCACATCAAACACATCTGATAACTGAGAATGAGAGTCTGAAAATGACTTCTCATGGGAAATAAAGATAATAAAAACAATGATTAATGTATAGAGGTGCATTCGGGAAGTTTAAGGACTCAAAGGAGAGGATGCTTCAGTTTTATCTGTGCTTGAATCTATAAAATCTGTCTGGTTGAACAGTGTCGGAAGTCAGTACCAGTCCAAGAGAGAAAGAAGCTAGAAAAAACTGAACATGCAGCCTCAGAAATGGAACTAAGCTCTCTTCTGTCACTCAGTCATGAGGCCCGTCTGCAGAGAGTCAGTCTGAGAGCTCTAATAGACTCTTTCCGCCCAGCCAACCCTCACATTCCTTCCCTCAGCAAAAAGACTCACTCAACACCAAAAGCTGTAGTTCAGCATCAGCACTCTCATATCTGCTCAAGCAGCAACTACCACGGCTTGAGGCTGAAGCCGATGTGGAAGTATCTTAAAGTGCAATACCACCGATGGCCACTAGATGCTCCAACTGACTCCCAAAAACTGCTCTCTAGAAAGTTTTTTTTTTCAACGAGTCATTCTGGTCTCAATCTATAAATTCAGACCTTCTCATTTTGGAAATTATTGTTCCGTTAATAAGATTTGAAGATTTATAGTAGCTTTGACGTAGCTAACGTTAGCCCAAGTGTGCAATGCTTGGTGTTGCCAGTAAGCTAGCGTTAGCTTCGGTAGGTAGCGGGGCGTGTTTCCAGGGCATGAAACACTTCATATTATTATTGAGGTCATAGTGGGTGGTGGTGATATATGGAACAGTGTTCCTAATATTTTGCTACCCTCATATATGTTAATGGGGTGGACAAAATATTAGGAACACTTTTCAATATTATGCACTTCAGTACACCACCAGGTACGTTCTCTCTGATTGTGGAATTTCATGTTTTTTCTTACGAGCACACACAACAAAACTTCCTGCAAATGTCAAGTTAGTATTGAATGTTGAACTGTAAAGTGGCACCAAACTCCACCAGTTTTACACATGGAGTTCATTTTGTTTGTTATGAGGAGTGATATATAGCCTGTGAAAACAGTTGCAAAACAGTCTGCATGCTCTGTAAAGTCAGAGAAAATAACCCTTTAGAGGAGGCTGCGTTGTTGTTGGTTTGAACACCACCTTACAGTGAGTGACTCACCTTCTTATCAGTCTTCTTGTATTAATCTGGGTATTGATACTGAGTAAACACATGATACTATGCAAACATGTCATGTAAATCAGTTTAACAGTTTAACATATCTCCAGTTATTATCAGCTCATTAAAATTTCATTGTTTTCCTTCTTGTGTGTCGTCAAATTCGCCCCTTTGACATTTTAAATGTTAACACAGTCGGAATTCTTTCCCACCTTTGACATCGTGCGCTCTTCATCCACCTGAAATGTCAACATGATGTATTTACTGTTGCTTTTGTGGCGACAGGAGAAAGATTCATTCACTCCAAATATGAAAACAAAATCTCACACAGAAGAAGTCACTCCGGCATGTTATTCATGACTGTCGGCGTTTAAGCACATGCAATCTACACCTATTCTGTATCTCCTTTTTAAAATAAAACTGTGACGAGGCCTTTTGTCCTTGCATGTCATAACATTGCTCCTAGCCAACTGGGGTGAAAGGGCAGCTGCGGAGGACTTGGGTTTCCTTCTGGTTAAAAGGTTTTTTTCAGGTGTGTGTGTGTGTGTGTGGCTTCCTCCTGTGTCAGCTTCAAACGAAGACGAGTTTACCTCCGGCAGGTTTCTAAGTTCTGACACTTTTGATGCCCTTGAAGTCACTGAAATAAATGTGTTTGGGAGACGTGGGTGTAGGTGAGAGGGAGATAAATTGTGTGTGTGTGTGTGTGTGTGTGTGTGTGTGTGTGTGTGCGTGAGAGAGACAGAGAGAGAGCTTGTTCAAAGTGAGTGATAATGACTCTGAAATTTGATCAGATCAGTTCAACAGACTGCTCTTAACTGGCCCGTAACGTATTTTGCAGGCTGGCACACACACGTGCAGACATCATTGGTGGCTAGACACACATGCATGGTTGATAAATATGCAAACTGACAAATACGCACACACCCACAGACACAGAGCTCACACAGATAACTGACACAAACACACACACACATGAAATTCCCACAGAAAAAACATATGCAAATCCAAACATGCTCAGACACCCATTTTGCATTTTGGTTCGCTTGGATTTTTGTGTGTGTCAAAAGAAACTAAACCGACAAGTTTACCAACTCATCCACTGATTCAGACCAGAACAAACCTGAGGGCAACTGGAACTGGTTGTAGATAACTGACTGATGTTCAATTCTTTTTTTGAACATATTAACTGTATAATTAAATGTACAAATACAGATGAAATAATATTTACTTTTACACGTAAACATGGTGAGACAGTAAAGTACTTTTTCATGCACTGATTGCATGTAAATGCAATCAGATTACAGTCCGATTTCTCCAGAAAGCTTATTTCTTAACTATCATGTAAACGAGAAACTTGGTTTCTGTAGTAGGGGTAGGGGATTAGTGATTTCTCCTGGAGAATGCAGATTTTGTTAACCAGGTTTCTAATTGTTTTTTCAGTATGCACGTGCACAACACAAGACTGCAGACAGGAAAAACACAGCTGAGCAGCTGGATGAAAAGAGCAATCACTACACAGAGCGATGCATTTAAAATAACTGCATCCAAAGTCCGACTAACGCTGAAACTAAAACAAAGTATTCTGTAATAAGATTTACAGATAACCAGCTTACTACAGTTCATATAAACACATTGCCTGATTACCCACATAACCTGGTTTGTCTGAATAATCTGGTTACTTAGGTGCATGTTAACGTACTGTGTAAAGTAGAGAGGTGAGAGAGATGAAGCTCAGGGCAAAAAAAGCCAGCAAAGCACTCGCAGCTGCTTGTTAAGTTTATTGTGAGCTCACAATAAAGGCGACTCAGGGTGTTTTCAAACCTGCCTTCTTTAGTCCGGCTGAATGGGACTCTGGTTGGTTTTCCTACTTGGTGTGATTCGTTTGGGCAGATGTGAACACAGCGATCGTGATCAAAACAGCCGCACAGAGACCCTTTAGAGGAGGTGGTCTCACTCTGATTAAATAATAATTCTGGAGCTGTTCGTCTGTGGTGGGAATGTGATCCGACCTCCATCTGACCAACTGCAAGTTTCAGCTAAACGGCTCCCTAAACCAGGTTGGGGGAGAATCTGACCTGGACTAAACAAAGTATGTTGTCCTCTTGATATTTGTGCAGATAGGAGCATCTTCAGGACCTTCTTCCTGCACCAGACACAACTAACCAATGAGCAAACTAAACATTCTCACCTTTACTTTCAGTGATGCATCTTGGTTCGCTCGGAGAACAAACCTCAGATGAGCATATTAATATCTGCAGTGTAGCTGGACAGTCAGAGGACATTGTATTAGTGAATAAAATCAAACTGGAAATGTAAGTGACTGAGACATGGCCCTCCGATCCCCAGTGGAAATGACTCTCTTGCACACACACAACACATAGAGGCTGTGAATATAGTCTTCTTTCTTTCTCACACACAGACACACACTGTGGCGCTTTGTTGTATAGCAGGAAAGGACTGTTAAGCTTTCCCAAGGGAAACAGCAACACAGCCCTTCAATGGACATTGTTATTAGGTTGTTTTTCTTTAAGCGATCCTCCCCACCATTCCTCTCTCGCTCTCTCTGTCTCTCTCTCTCTCTCGCCCCTCAGCTGATGGCTCCTGCAGGTGATTAATGCATAGCCGCGACCGTAAGCGCTTTGCTAATCAGCCCAAAAGCACTTTGCTTAAGTGAGGAAAGTCGTCCAAATGGCGTTGCGGTGTAAAAAGCCCTGTGTTGTTGTGTGAGGTCAGACTCTTTACGTCAAAGCTTGTACATGTGTAGCCAGTGTAGACGTGCCCCTCTATCCATTTGTCCTGCAGCAGTTCACTGTGGAGCGCTGCCGGGGTGGAAAGACTATCAGCATATCTAATGTTTCTTAGAGTCCCGCTCCACTCAAATATTAGTTTTTCTTCTTCTGCAGAATGATGTATGTGCAGAGTTTGTTTTTACATTCATCTGCTGAAGGAGGAAAGTTTCTCTGAGCTCACCTTAAATCTCAGTTTAACATGTGAACCTACGAGCAGGATTTGTGACATCACAACTAGTGTGGAGCCAGTCGTGGTCCAGTATGCAACTTACACCAGTGTGATGTGGAAACTTGAAGCCTCCAGTGCACAAACACTGAGAATAAACTTTACAGTGAAGGAGGAGACATCTGGTGTCCAGCAGGAAAACTTTTGAGATGAACAATATTTACATAGATTCTGGATTATTAATGAGGAAGAAGGAGTAGATCATTTCAAAGGATAGGTTTGGTATTTTGCAAGTCTGTCTGATAGATACTAAAATAAAAAGACTCTCTGGTGAGTCTCTGTTGTCTTTTAGATGAAAGTACTTTAATTCTGGGCCCAGGAAACAATTGTACACACAGAGAATGCTGCACACACAAGGCTGCATAAATAAATGCTTCAAGATCAACACCAGAAGACAGTGTCTTATACCCCAACAACAAGGTCATATACTGATGCAAACAGCTCCCCTTAGTTATCCCAGGCTGGAGCCAGTCCTTGCAACACACACTAATAAGAGATGAGCCCCTGCAAGGCAGCGTCTTATCCTTACGTCTGGTCCGTTTGACCCCCACTAAGTGTGACAGGTTAAAGTCATACAGCACATCTTGATTTTACAAAGGTTCAACATTTCAATACACATTGTATATTTCTACTGCACTGATGTGCCACGATGTGTGTGGAAATAACGTCAGACGCAGAGGTGGAGCAAGTCGAGGTGGTTTAGAGGACAACAGAAGACTCCGGCTATCAAATCTGCAAAGAAAAAAAATGACTTTAAAGTTTTTCTCGGAGCCTTTCTTGAGTAGTAAAAGCCAGATAACGCCAACAGACTTACACACCACTACCAGAATGTATCCCTCCGCCACAGGTCAGAGAAACTTTAGTTTATGGAAACAAATAAAGGGAATTTTATACCAAACAGACTAACTTACTGACTGACTCGATTTAGCTAACTCAGCCTCATTTCCAGCTTCAGTCGGACTTGGCGATGCATTTTTGCACAGGCTGTGGATTTTCTCCCCCATTTCTTACAGTGTAGTCGTGTTCAGGGTCAGTATGGAGACGAGGAATTGTTACAAGACCCAGCGTCAGTATTGTATTAATACAGACCTGAAAAAACCTTTATTGATTTTTAAGGAAATAATTCAACTGTTTTTGTGGAAAAACCATATCAGAGTCAAATTATGAGTCAAAGCAGAGTATTTTTATATGTCTTAAAACAGACCTGGAGGGGATCTTTAAATTTATATAATGTCATGACAGATATTTCAACCTCCTGCAAACACATACAAGTAAAATATAACTATTACATACTTTATTTCAGCAAGTACGCAGAATATGGCTACTTAAATAATGAGAATAAATGACACAAGTAGAAGGGCCATTTAATACAGGGCTTTTGAGCAGTTAGTGCATAACATCTGAAATTGAATCTCTCTCTCACACACTCACACACACACACACACACACACACACACACACACACACACACACACACACACAGGGGGGCTAATGAGAGTGTTTCTCAGCCTGCGTTTGGTGGATTAGCACTCGGAGGAGCAGAATGGATCTGATTGAGAGAAGAAACCAGCTGAGGGGTGAAAAAGGGAGCGAACAGAGTGAAGGGGTAGAGTAAATAGCACTGACCCATGGGGGGTCAGCCCCCTTTCACCAGCTCTCTCCCTGGGAATCCACTCTCACTCATTTAGGCTTGTCCCCCGCTCTTCACCTCAACGCACCACTATCTCCCGGCCCCTTTGGGATTCAAATGATATCTCATTAGCTCTTATTGGATTGCAACTTTCACGGGATGCATAGTGTTTCAGTTTTTCTCTTTTACCGATCGATAAAAAGGACACTGGCGTCTGGAATAAAAGACTCCTTTTTGTTTTCCTCCCTTCATCGACCGTCTTGCCTAATTTCCGCTTCTCTTCTTTCGCTCATTTATTCTCTCTCTCCATCTTTCTCTCTCCTCCTCTTCTCTCAATTCAGCATGCTGTATCTCTCTTCACTATTTCCAGCTTGTTTCAATACAGTCAGGATTCATCCTGCACTCTCATCCTCTTCTGTGCCTCCTCTCCCATCCTCTCTGGCCTCTGTATCCACAGGGTGTCTTTGTCTGTTTCTAATGTGCCATTAACTCTCAGTACTACTCAATGGCCCCCAGTCCCAAAGGGCACAGAGAGAGAGGGGGGGGGGGGATTTGAGCCAACAGATACTCATTTGGAGGCCACAAACAGGACAAAATACATCTTTGCTGCAGCATGTGGAGGCAAAATCTGTCAATATCAATTTGAGGCTGTCAGATTGAGCGCTGAATGTGTGGTGAACTGTAGACCTACAATGTAAATAGAAAAAAGTACGACTTCTATGGAGCCTTCAGCCCCAACCAACGCTGACTCGACATCACTTGAGGCATTTTATCAGATTTCACACAGCTCTCTCTGGAGCCACAAGAAGTTTTACACAACTTTTTCACATAAGCAGTAGCACTGCCTAGTACTAGTACACGCTTTCATGTGTAAAATCAGTGGACTTCCCCTTTAATCTTGTATGTCTTGTATAGTTCAAACACTGGATCCTACAATTCCCATAATACAACTGATTAGCATCTTTTTTTACACCCACACCCTGAGTTTTTAATGCAGACCTTCTGTAAAAAAGTCTCAAGCCCAAGCTGATACAACTGTTCACAGGTTTAGTGGGAATGAATCACATTTCAATATTTAAATAATATATCTCATGTGAATGTATTCTGAGTCATCTAATCACATGCATTGATGAGCACAGTGGCAAAGACTTGCAGCTGTGTAAAATTGATGGAATCCACCCCCCACAACTGGTATTAGGTCGATATCTGCAGTTTTAAATCAGTAAGCTGGAGCAAAGACAAGAGGCGAAAACAAGGTAACAAAAGAGGAGGCATTGGATGGATCAGGGATACACAGCAGGAATCCCAGCAGCCCAGAGACCCAGAGCAGGCCACAAGGGTCAGCGTGAGACGGGAGTTCAACTCCCGCATGAGCTGAGTGAAGGAAACTTGGATATCTGCAGAGGTGAGTGTGTGTGGACTCGGTTGGGTTATAGGGTGTCCCAGAAATTTTAGTCCTTCCTGTTTCCACCACAGCAATGCAGACCAGGGCCTCGTTTTCCGATAATGATCAATCTTAGAAGTTGAGAGATGTTTCCTAAGAACGTTTCTACAAAGCTCTTAACTTTCTACACACATTTCCCAAAGCTTTGCCAAACTTTGTATAACTATTGAAAATATACACATCACAGGACATAACACTGAAAATCATATTACAACTAAATGAAGCAGTGGAGGTTCCTATAAGTTTCATGAATATGCATCATTCTGTCTATGTCTGTATTAGACCGTCTGTACGTAAGTGTGAGACAAACAACATACACAACATTAATAAAAAGAAAAGAGAAGATACTTAACCTGAAAATATACCATCAGGAAAGTGTCATTTCAGCCAGAAGAGACGGGAAGAGGAGGAGGATGACGACACAAACTGGCAGATCAATTGTTGAATTAATTTGTGTGTGTGTTGGTTTAGTTTTACCTTCTAATTTAAATGTCACTTAACAAAGAACATCAGTGTTCATGAAAAAAGTATAGACTTAAAAATGTAAAAGAAGAAGAAAGAGAAACGACGTAGCCACAATTTCCTGGTAGCTTTTATATGGACAGTTAAAACAACCTGCTGGAAACCATTTAAATTACAGTTTAGAGGTGAATTTGTATGCAACACTCCTTTTTTTAACCACACAGCCACCTTTTAGAGCCAGTTTTAACAGTGGAAACTTCTCATTTTAAAGAACCGTCTTGTATCATACACTGTATGTTTAGGGACTTGGTGTTTCAACCTATCTGACACTTGCTTGTAAAAGTTTTTGATGGAAATGCTGTAGACGTGTAGACGCTGTCATGACGTTGGCCATGCACATGTTTTTGCATGTTTTTTGCTTTATATGATAAAATGCAGTAATAAATAACCTCTACAAACAGTCCCTTCAGTCTCTGCATTGCAACCGTCATTCCCCTGCAGAAAATGCATTGTTTTTGTGACAATAGAGATGGATTTTGTGGCTTTTCACTCCTTCCCTCTCTGTTTTTCTGCCTCTCCAGGACGCCTGTAGGCTTTAACAGTTGGATTAACCCTTTATTCCTCTCTTCTCTCTTGGGGCTGATCCCCAACTCTGTTTGTTTGTGTTTTTGGATGACATGAGATCATCTGGGATCAAGGCTGTTCACACTGTCTCTTCCTCCTCTTGTTAACTCTATTTGTGTTTTCTTTTCAGTTTTTTTCGCTCATTCTCCTTCTGTCTTGACCTTTTCAAAGAAAAGTGGGTTGTCTGCACTCTTGTATGTTCTTTTGCTGTAATAGGAGCGAAAATCCATCACTGGATTTTCATCAGCCAACAAAGTCATCATACTTTTGCCTCAGTCCACAGAGGAGCATCTTTTGATGATGTAATCCTGCAGGTACGGGTTTGAGAAGTGGTCCTGCAGTACTTGAGCTATCAAAGCAAATTTCTGCAGGATAAATACCTCCTGAATTCTGCAGGGACTTGAGAAGAATAGCTTAACATTCTTCTTGGGTCTCTGCAGGATTTGAGTTGAATACCTAAGAAATTTCTTTATGGTCCTTAAAAAAGCCAGGGGGAAATGGTAACCAAAAATCCTGTATGCTAATATTGCTGCAGTGTTGTACATGCAGGAGTGATTTCTGCTGGATTTCTGTAGGACTTGTTTGTAAAAACAAACACCAATAAAAATCAATTAAAAACATTAAACTGCTGCACAAAAGAGGCAGAGGTTTGCAGCGAGTCCTTTCACAGGACTCGCTGCAAACCTCTGCATACGTCTAACTTGAAGCTAATAGCAAGCCAGCTAGCTTGGCGGGCTATTATGGCTGGCAGCTAACCAGTGTGTTACCAGCCACAATATCTCACCAACCAGCCCCAAAGTCCTTACATCACAAACCGCTCATTTTATATGGATGTCACTGTGCCACTCTGATCTGATCTGACCAGAATCTTGGTGAAAATTAGTGCGTTTACACACTTTTACAAAAGTAGCCGGTAACAAGGTGACGAAAACATAATTTTTCCACCTTAGAAACAGTTAAAATACGACCATTTATTAATCAAAAAGATGCAGGAAAACTGATTCATGCCTTCATTTCAAGCCAACTTAATTACTATAATGCACTTTTTACTGGCCTCCCAAAAAAAAAAAACACTGAGAGACTTCAGCTCATTCAAAACTCTGCAGCTCAGCTATCAACCAGAACTAAGAAGAGAGAACATTAGTCCAGTTTTAGCTGCTCTGCACTGACTTCCTGTAACAGGGTATGTTTTAACTTTTTTTTGTTGTTTGTTTAATTTTATTTTCACTTTATTTTATCTTATCTTATATCAAAATGTTTTTCCCTCTTATGTACATTTACATGTTTTTATGTTCATTTTATGCCTTTCATGTCTTTCCTGATGTGAAGCACTTGGTACATGTGATTTCTTTGCTATAAAGCACTTTGAGCTGCATTTTTTTGTATGAAAGGTGCTCTACAAATAAAGTTATTATCATTATTATTATTATTAGACTTCTCACTTACAGCTGAACTTATTTTGGAATTGTGGCTTACTCATTTTAACTTTATTCGTCACAAAAGACACTCCCTTTTTTATGTTTTGGTGTGTGTGTTAGTGTTGGAGCTGATAACCAGCGCAGTGAATGTGTTAAAAAATGATGCAGAGCGAATTTTAGATGTGGTGCGATCACCTCAGAACTCAATGGAGAGACCTGATTAGAGGAAAAAATTCACTTTCTGTCTGAGCACACCTTGAGAGAAGAGGACAGTCACAGTCCATCACAGCACAAAAGTGTCTGCATTTAACAAAACCAACTTATTTAGCCGTCTGCAAGCAACTTTGTTTCAGTCGAACTTCAGTTGGAATTATTTTAAATATGCATCGATCTGTGTAATAATCTCTCTTTTTATCGAGCCGCTCTGCTGTTTCTCTCCCTGTCTGCAGTCATTTGTTATGCTCATGTGCATTTATAAAAAGCAGATCAGAAACCTGGTTACTTTTATGTACACATGGCAGAGAAATCGGCAAATCTACCTGGGGAAATCAGGTTTCTCTTATCCCCCACCCCAATTACCAGATTTCTTGTTTACTTTTATTTAAGAAATCAATTCAGTAGAGAGAGCCGACTGTAACCTTAATTACTCCACTGCATGCAGCACACTGAATAATACGATTGTTGATTTGTGCCTCAGCTTTTATCTACTGAATTGTGGAGCCGGCTGCAGGCAGCGCAGGAAGGACAAACAATGACAACGTTTTTGAAGCAAAAGTGACTCATTTTTTTCAGCAAGTAGCTGTAGGACAGATACAAAGGGCACTTTACTCTTTCCATGACAACCTCTGTCGTCCTCTGTTGCAGTTTTGCGCTAAAGGGAAAGAGAGAGATATGAGTGTGTGCATGATAGAGCATTTTTGGGGGATGGGGGTGCATTGAGAGTGTGTGATAAGATAGTTTGTGTGAAGTTACTGTAATATTCTCACTGTGTGTGTGTGAATAAGAGCAAAAATAACTGCTCACCTGCCTGTGTGTGAATTTAGGAAAGAAATAGAGAGGGAGGTGTTTTTCAGTTGTATGCGTTTGTACTTGTTTATATCTGAGAGAGGGAGTGTGTGTGCGTGTTTCTGCGTGTGTGTGTGTGTGTGTGTGCGTGTGTGTGTGTGTGTGTGTGTGTGCGTGTGTGTGGTTCTGATCCAGCCTTTCCTCAGGGCCTGCCTGGCATTGTGCTGCTTCCTGTCACGGCAGACATTATCAGTATGGGATCAACAAAGGGACAAAAGGGCTCTGGACGCACACACACACACACACACACACACACACACACACACACACACACACATTAGCTTGCTAGCTTTTTCCCAGGCCTCTTGGAGCCACCAATGGTTTCCTGTCTGTCTGCATAATGTCCATCCATCCATCCATCCATCCGTTCAAATTAGGTCCAATTAAAGATTGTTTTTACATTACATAATTATTTTGAATCTTCTCTTTCGCTCTGTCCTTTTCTCTAACTCTCTCTCTCGCCCTCATCTCCACCTGTCCTCTCCCTTATCTCCTCCTCTCCTTTCCAAAAACTCCTCTGTACTCCCCGTCCCTCCTCTTCCTTTCAGTTTCCCCTTCTAATCTCCTCCTCTCCTCCTTTCCAGTCTCTTACCACTTCTTATCTCGCCCATCTCCTACATTTCCTCCATCCCCTCCTTTCTCCTCCACCTCCCTCCTCTCCTACCCCCACCTCGGTCTTCCAGTCCTCCTCTTCCTCCCCATGTGCCATTCCCTTTCCCGCTCTCCTCACTCTCTCTCTCTCTCTCTCTTTATCGATCCACTCGCCCTCTCCCTCCTCAGCCTGTGATTTGAAGCTGTCAGTCAAAATCTCTGCTCATCACTTCTGCCCAGTCAGCTTTGAATGGGGGGGTCAGCGAGGCCTCCCCTATCTGAGGTTTACAAACACACTCTCATCCTGTCACTGTGAGCAGATGTGACACCGGCTTTGTACACGTTTAGCTTACATCCACACTGCGCCATCCGACTCTGAGAACACTGTTTACTTATCAAAACATTTTCATTTCCAAAGCCTGGAAAAACTGCTCAATCATCTACTGCTTTCTCTTATTTCAACAATGTCTTACATCCATCTTCTTGTCAGGGCTAAGACAGTGTCTGGAACGTCTTGAGAAGTGTAGTTTGGTTGAAGAGAAGTACTGAAGTAAAATAATTTTCCATTTTGTTTTGATAAAGCTAAAAAAATTGCTCGTAACAATGAGCAGACAAAGTGCAGAGCGCCATCTACAGATGAAGACTCCAAATCAAAGACTGTTTGATTAAAGGCTCGTTTACACTGTGTGATTTTGTTCTAAGACGAGTTGGCAGTCGTGAGAGAAACGTGGTGAAATCTTTGGTCGTCACTCTGAAACGGTGTCCTCCATCTTACTGTGAGACTGTGAGACAGATTTGGAGCTTTGATGACCAAAAACAGTCCACGACTATAAACTAACCAATCAGAATACGACATTGAATGACGCAGAATACGCTGGCTGGTGTGACGTTTTATAAGTGCAGTTTTTTAATAAAGTTTAGGGGGAAACACACACACACACACACATACGTCCATGACACACAGAACCTAAATGATGGCGGTGAAACAAAAGAGAAGTTTGTGACTTTGCTTCAGATGGATAACGAGCTGATGATGTGTCTCTGCTTTTATTTACTTTTTTCTATTTCCATCATAGTGATTCACAACACATTCATCTCACAACCTGCAATAAACATACACAGTGCACAGTCTAAAGGCGCCTAACAGGTGATTCCTGGGAAATGCAGCACTGAGGAAACTTTTATAACTTACTTCAAGTCACTCAGCCAAGGTAAAAACTGTTTTTGCAATATTTAGAGACGTTTTTGAGTTTTATTTGTTGTTTTATGTGTAAATTTAAAAAAAGCAAAATAAAAACAGGTGGATGAAAACACACTTAATGTTCTATTGGTGGTGAAGAAAGAAAAAAACTTGCTTCTGTTTCTCAAATAACCTCATTTCTGTGTTTTCATTCTGTCTCACTCTTTGTCTTTTCTTTGTCCTGTTTCTTCTCCTCTCTCAGGGGGGTCTGCAGGCTTTAACAGTCAGTTTAACCCTTTATTTCCCTTTGTTCTCTGTTCTATGATGATTCCACTTTCTCCTCGTTTGTTTTTTCATCCCTAAAAGAAGCACCCTGATTTAGAGCTTTTCTGCATCGACCCTTTTTTTGTTTCACTCATTTCAAGCCACAATTACACAAATACAAATAATTATCTTCTCTATACATTCTGGGGTGATTGTATTTCTTGTGGTTATTGAGCTTCTTCTGCCATACAAACATAACATAAGTGTATATACTGTGTGGACTTTTCAGTAATTGGCCCCAATACAAAACATCTGTGTATTAATTGTAGTCTCATATATTGTATCCCTCAGCTTCTGTACTTGTTAGACCATCCATTTTATGAGAAACAACCAAAATAAAGTTTAAAAAGGGAAACGATCAGTTTGAATTTCCAGGTTACTTGAATTGAAAACAGTAACAATAGACTCCTGCATACAAAACAAAAACCTCCATCGAAGCTTTTCAAACCACTCCTGCAGTCTAACCCACTCCTCTTCTGTCCATTTGATATGTTCCACAGACACATACACCTCTCCTCTTCGACTCTTAAGTGTGTATTTAGCACCGTGTTCGTGATACAATGGCTGTTAGTAGATTGTGCTGCAGGAGTGTTTCAAAAAGTGTCCATGGATGGTCAAATGCTTTTTTAGAAACTGACACTGAAACCTTTCAAGCCTACAGGCAGTGAGTGTTTGATACTAAAAACACAGAAACAGAAAACAACAATCCACTATGTCTTCATTTAGAAATAAAAGTGAAGTGTAACTGTACTCAGCATCTCTTGTCCACCACAATTCACCATCACTTTAAGGTTGAATGATTTTTTACTCTCCTCTCCATTTTCAGCATCAGTTTTCTCAGCAAAGCCCAATAATGTCAGAACTTAAATATAAAGTACTGTGCAAAAGTTTAGATTCTCATCTATTATGCAACACCATCAGGGAGGCACCTTATTGGTCCCAAATTCATTCTGCAGCATGACAACAACCTTGGCAGGAACAACTGACCTGCCAAGTACCTGAAAACCTGTGTGCAGGTGTACTGAGGAAAATATACCTAATTGTCTTTATCATTCATTGCATACAGACATGAGTAAGTCTGAGTGGTCTCAATCTTTGTCTCTTGGCAAGAAAGAGAATAAGCTTATTTCCCGAAATGTGGAACTATTAAGTCAAAATGGCTCCATCAGTCTCTCATAAAAATAATTTGGTCAAAACTTTGACCTAAAACCTTCAATCTTACTTTTTGCACACTTTTCACGTCTACCCTCACTCCCTTATATCCCTGTATATCTGTCCTGCGTCCGGTGTCTGTTTTGTTTCTCCCATCACACAATAATCTCCATATCAGTGACTGTTATCTTCACCTGTAATCACCCGCCACCCTTCCTCGGAGCTACCCACGCGCCTCCTCTTCCCTCTGCTGTGCCCTTCGTTAGCCTCGCTGCCTGCCGTGCCACATGACCGCTTTAGGCCTCGGGGCGAAGAGATGCAGGGGGTGAGGGGGAGGGAGCCTTTCAGGCTTTTCTCTGGTTGTGTTGCTGTGATAAAGAAAGCGAGGGGAGGATGGGGGAAGGGGAGTCGCTCAGGCTAAACTCTCTTTACCTCTCTTTGTTTTAACGATTATGAAGGAAAAGGGGAGGCCAAGGAAAATAAGGTCCCCTTGTTATTGTACTTTAATTTTGTTATTGCACTTTATTGTGCTTTGGTTTTGCTGTGTGGGGGTGGTGGTGTGAGAACGCTCACAGGGTTTAAATTCACATGGGTTTAAATTCGGGGAGTGAGGACGAGCGCTGACTGTGGTACCTGGGAAAAAAAATATGACAAATAAGTGAACGCCACAGGCTGTTCATGCGACTGCACGGCGCGTTTAATTAATAGTTTGAGTTACTGTTTAAGTCGTCTGAAAAAAGAAAATGTCACTTTCAGTGCCAGCATGAAAGTTATTTTAATTTCCAAACATGGCAGTGTAAAAAGGTCCTTTCCCCCTGTGGCATCGTGCCTCTAATTGTGATGCACATTTGTGTTTGTTGATAAGGTCACAAAAGAACTTGACATTGTTTGTGAGCAGACATAAACTTTTTGGGGAGCAGAACAATTCCCAGTTCACAGAGAGCCGGCCGTGTGTGCGTCTGCGAGCGCACAACAGCAGAGATAAGATGGAAATTGAAAGGCAAAAAGTTCAGGTTTATAATTAAATTGGTCAGTAATAAAAATAAAAAGGCGGCGATGAGTTGGCACACATGTTGACAACACAGTAGGGAAAGAAACAGATTTCAGTTCCCACAAATACTGCAAATACTGGAGAGTTTTCAAATGAAAATGTCAGCTAAATAGAAATAATATTACAGCAGATTATTTATTGCTTCAGGTATAAATGGAAATGTATTGAATGTGTTTGATTTGTATGAAAATGTCAAATACTGTGTTGCCGTGCACAGAAAGCTTAATTAAGATAATTATATGTAACATTGGAGTACATCTCCACTTTTATTTGCTATTTATTTATATAATTTTATTTTTGTAAACATATATATATATATATATATATATATATATATATATATATATATATATATATATATAATATGTTAGCAGATGAGATTAGAAACATGACAATACTAAAGTTTATTTAAGATCACAGTACTGCTCTAATCGGACGATACAGTTCAATTACAATTAGCTGCATATTATTATTGCAAAACTTGAAATAAGAAATGATTTAATTGATACATTTCTGTTTCTTAAGTTGAGGAGCTGGTATAAAGACTTTATACCAGACTCCTCTGCACTGTTAAAGTCAGAAACTCTCCCACAAACAGAGCAGAACAGGTCGCCTTATTTATGGGTATTGATTATTCCAGTGATCAGATCTCATGAACGTTTACCTGCTCATGAACAGGTGACATCATCATCATCATCATCATCATTTCATCAAGCTGGAACAAGCATTTATGACAAATTTATGAAGTTGAGACACTTTGTTGAATCTATAACTATTTCGATAACTAATCGTTTTATTAATTCTTTAAACAAATGTGACAAAAATTTGCTGATATGTGAAGTTTTAATGCTTTTCTTTGTCA
Source organism: Scomberomorus guttatus (assembly GCA_038419695.1). Classification (NCBI taxonomy): domain Eukaryota; kingdom Metazoa; phylum Chordata; class Actinopteri; order Scombriformes; family Scombridae; genus Scomberomorus; species Scomberomorus guttatus. Next base: position 30,054,223 of record CM076456.1, read on the forward strand.
TTTATAATAGTGAACTGCTTATCTTTGGGTTTTGGACTGTTGCTCAGACTAAATAAGACAATTTAAGAAGACACCTTTGACTTTGGGAAATTATAAAGGTATTAATATTAGGAAAGGATTCATTTATTAATGTTAAAAGTGAAGTTAAGCTTTGCTGTCGACTTGTTTTTTGAAAAAAAAAGAGAGTGCAAACGAGCTGAGAGTGAATGAGAAATAAAACTTTATTTTCTGATTGTTTCCTGGCGTCAGCGTCCTAAGACAGAAATAAATAATCATCAAAGACTCAACAGATGATTTAATGCTGAGTTTTCAGTCTCCTCTACATTTCTCCTCTTCATTCATTCATTAAGTCAAACCTCAGAATCAAACACAGCCGTCGGTTTTTCATTCATCACGGGTCCAATTTGTAAGTTCTACCTGGTTCTCCAACACAAACAGGACTGCAGCGACTAGTTTAGTTCCTCTGGTTCCATAGTTCCTGGAACCTTTTAATCAAAACATGGCTGATGTTCATTTACCTCCTCCAGGGGTGAAAAAGTCTAAAAACAGATATACAAATAGGAAATAAATGAAACAGTGACCCTGCTTCTCACACACACACACACACACACACACACACACACACACACACACATCCGGCGTATTTGTGCTGTTTTGGTAGTCTTATCGGGCAGAGATAGGGGCAGCTGGGTGGATTCTCTCAGGACCTCAGTTGAACTCCTGAGCCTGCGGGGGCTGCTGTCATGACCTCTGCCCTCTTACACATGTACGCACACACACTCACACACACACCTACACACACACGCACACAGAGATAACTTGATCACACACTCCGGCAGTTCACCTCTGTTTGGACTTCTGCTCACTCCGTCAACACCGTCACACTCTCCCAACCTCACACACACACACACACACACACACACACACACTCATCTGAACTGGCACATCCTTTACTTTCCCTTTAAATGGGCTTCAGAGATGTTGGCAAAGCCTGACTTTGTGTGCGTGTGTGTGTGTGCGTGTGTTACAAGTTAATCTGTCCCTGAAGGCGAGCAGTAGAGGAAGGGGAGTGGTGGTCAGATGAAAAGTAGCTGTAAAAAACTACATAAATACAAACACACACACACATACACACACCCTACCTGTTAAAACCAGCACAACCTCTCACTATAGCTTTTGTTATGCAAAGTGATCCCTGGAAGCGACAACAGTAAAGTCATCTTCTCCGTACCCAGGGGAGTTTCCACCATTAGAAGGTAAAATACGGCCAAAGATGAAGCACAGATCTCTTGTAACAGAGTCCACATGTACACCTGATCAAACCAGCATGCTTCCCATCACTTCCCTTCACATCTAACTCCCCCGATGGTTCCTGTTTGTTGTCAGGCCTCTAAGTAAAAAAGAAAACTACACACACTCATGTCTGCCTTTGTTCCCGTGCATCAGCCTGCACCCAGGCAGGTTTGGGGTTGTAAATGAGGAGTAACTTTCTTCATCTCCGCTGGCTATCCACCGAGCGGCGAAGGCAGAGAGTCGAAGCCTGCAAAGCAACTCCTGCTGATCCAAACATTTCTCATCTCCATCCCAAGATAGGCGAGATACGAGGAAAAAGAGCGCGAGGAGGCTTTACGTCTTTGATCAAAAGGCTGCCGCAGAAAAATATTACAGATGAGAGGCAGAGAGGTTTTCAGGAGTAGCGGCATGTCGGAACAAGTAAAGAAATCAGCAGGAGTCGGAGAGGGAAGATGGAGAGGGAGATGTGGAGAGGAGATTACAGGGAGTGAGGGGGAAAGCAGCTTCAGTGTGAAGATGGAAGAAGAAACACATGAGAGGGTGGTGGTGAAAAGCAGATGACAGAAGAGAGCTGACAGCACTCCGTACAACTTTATTGGGGAAAATAATGTGCATTACTCCTAACTACGATGTTTTTCTTCACCGAAAAAGTTTAGTTTTTTTACTTTTGAGTGTACAAATGTAATTTTTTAGTGTAAACACACTTGAGAAATTGTGAACCTGTCCTTTAACCCTGGTAATTATTGTAGCCATGACAACGAAGGTGGCCTAAATTTAAGGACTTTAACCCACACCACATGTTTCTCTAACCTTAAAGTGATCATTTTAACCCAAACCATGATCTTTCCCTTCGGCCTCAAAGAAGTCAAATCACATGTCTTTTCTATTCCATCACTTCTAAGGCTAAAAGTTAATAAAACTCCGCCAACATCTACAATATGTGATACCACATGAATCGTCTCTCTAAAACTGCTCCAAATGCCTTCTTCACTTCTAAGCAGTGTAATTGTCTCTGGCTTTTGTCTTAAAAGTATGCAGCTCTTATGTGTTTGCCATTGTAGCCCAGACTGACAAATAGAGAACCAGCACCTAGTGAGACTCCATCATCCCATTCCTCTCATTCCTACAATTAGCGACGCGAAGCATGAGGCCTTGAAGAAACGACATGCTCTCCTCCTCTCCCACTTTGTTCTCTCTCACGCTGGGACAACTAGAGATGATTGCCTGGATGAGGAGGGGGACCAGACGCGGGTCTCCTCCTTGTTTCTCTCTCTTCTTTCATTGAATTCTCCCTCCACCTCCTTCACATTCCTGAGGCCGCACCATTGCCTGGGAGTGAGGAGGAGACATTCCTGGGACCTTTGTTGGGCTCAGGATGCTCCTCCGGTGAGAAATGAAGGGAGGAGCGGTAATGATAGGAGACGTTTTATTCTGGATTCTTTACGACTGTTTTTCCTCTATTCACAAAGGAGATCAGGGGCAATAATGGCTTTTCTTTTAACACTGAATTTGGTGACAGATAGTTTGTTAGTGCGAACTAAACCAAATATATGGGGTGATATGATGTGACCTGGCCTCATACTTTTATAATGATAGACATCAAGTTTGAACAGCAAAGATGAAACTCTTGTGTAAAAATATTAAATAGAACATTTTAAATCACACAGACTACATGTGTTATCAACATCATGAGCAAATGTTGTTAATGAATTTAGCAGATGTTCACTAACAACAGATTTAATTTGTTTTCCAAACAATATCCACTCATAGAAATTAAAGGATGATGAAACTTTTTTTTAATGTTTCTGTTGAGTCAGTTTGTTAAAACAGTAACTAACTGATTTAGTGTTCCACTCACTGCTGGACTCATAATGGACAGTTGAAAAAAGGATAAAAGACGTCTCTTTAGGACGTCTGCTCTCAAAAACTTAAAGAAAAAAAGAGTTTTAAAGTTTTTTATGAACTGTAAAAAAAAAAAAAAAAAAAAAAACAGCAAAACTCTGAGAAGTATTTTAAGGGTTTTTGAAGTCAGTTCCAGGTGGATCTTTATTAAAGGACAGGTTCACAATTTTTCAAGTCCGTCTTAAAACAACATGCACATCTGTATCCCAACTATGTGCACACGTCCACTTAGAAGCAATTGATTTTCATGATTTCAGTTTTATGAGCATGTTGTGATTTCTGCTGGACCCCTATTGGCCAGAGACACCACGTCACCATCTGATCAGTGTTTGCTGGCTGGTAACTTTGTATCAACAACACAGCTTCCAGCAGCAGCAGGAAGTGAAAAACCTCTCATGAACCACCTGTATTCTACCGGCTCCTAAACCTAAAGTTAGCGACTAGCTGGTAAACATTGTAGAACATTTAGCAGCTATTTGGAGAGTAAAACAGAGCTAAAATGAGAGTGAATACTGCACTTACATTCATTAGAAGGACTCAAACGACGACTCAGAGCGAATGCCAGTGTTGCTCTGTGTCTGCTGGATGTGTAAATGGGTAATTGTTAACATATTTCACTATAACAACTTCAATGATACGTCAGTGTTGTGTTTCCAGCTTGTTCCACTGCCCCTAAGTGGCCCAAAAAAAAAGTTTAAAATGTCCAACAAGTCCTCCAAATTAAACAACAAAAAACAGCAGGATGACATCATTTGTCTGTGCTTTCCAAAACCGTTTCAAATCACTGTTGAGAAATAAATATGTTTAATGATGTGACAATGCTGTGGTTAAGGTCTGGTTAGATTTAGGAAAAGATCTTCATCGTCTTCGATGTTCCATGTTAAAGTCCAGTGTTTTGTTGATCCATCCATCTGCCCCAAAACGTCATTTGATTTCCTCGTTAATTACTATGATGATAATTACTATGGCCACTAGAGGGCGTCTCACTCGAAGGTAAATATCTTATTTTTGGACACTTGCATACATGACTGATCCTGTCGTTTTACTTGGGAGGACAGTCTCAAACGTCTGAAGTTTGGGTCGTGGAATACTTTGACTTTGGCCAACATTCAGATAGAAAATGGACTAAGGCCACTGAAAAATCCTCCTGTCTCCGAGTGCATCAGTCACACAGACTTCACAGACGCGACATTTACACTGTGCATTGTTCAGCTTCATTAATCTGGCCTGCCCGGTCCTTTATCCTCCCACTTCATCCATTTTCCATTGTTCTGCTTTCTGCCTTGATTGCTGTCCGCCATGCATTAACATTCCTCAGACGTCCTATAGACACACCAAGTACTCCACACACAAAAATATACACACATCTGACGAGTGCCGGCCTCGTCAGCACATAAACACGGGTCGAAAGCACACGCTTGTATACACAGAACTCTGACACATGTGCGCGCACATACCGCTGTCGGACGGACGTGTTGTTGGGCCGCGATAAAGGCAACAAGTCTGGTTCTCAGGCAAGACAGTCCAACTCAACCACAAACTGCAGAAACACACACATTCCTACACAAACACACACCTAACAGCGAAAAGGCTCCACAGTAATAATAAGTTATCATTTTTTTGAACTCAGCCTCTGAATCGTTCAAATGTGTTTGTAGTTAAAACACTCACAGACAAGCTTTCTCTCATTTTCCAGCTATACTGTTGAATTTGTTTTAGTTTCCTTTCATTTCTGTGCAGCATGAAGCTCTACCAGCAGACTCTTGAGTTATGTTATCCATCACAGTGAAAAAAAAAACTCAACTAAAGGTCTGTTTACTTGCCTGTTCATAGCAGATTGAGTTTGCTCCAAAAATCTGAGCATCTCGAGGGCTTCTCTTCCATTTTGAAGTAAAAACCGAGCTTGACTGTTCATAGTTGACTTTGGAAACAACAGTTGATGAACAATCTCAGCTCAAGGTTAACTTACTCAAACACAATTTGAGCCCAGAAAGCCGAGAACAAGCATTAGACCCTGAGTTAGGGGTTGTTTTGTTAACTTCCCTGAACAAGGTCAAGAAGTTGGTATTACCTCCTTGTTCTCCTTTTCCTTTCACTCATTCCTCACATCGACAAAGAATACCTCCATTTCTCTCTTCACTCGAGAGTTTACATCCTCCTCTCGCCTCTAAACGTTGTTTTCTCCTGCAGTGATTGTGACATACCACATGATCAGAGCTGATACCGTGTACGCTCAGGTCCTTTCAGATCCACTTATTATTGTCATAGACATAGAGTCTTGTTAGGAACACCTGTGCAATCTAATGCAATGGGAGACATGAATGAACTTCTTAAAATGAGCTTTATGACCTTTTAGATTTTAACTGTTAAGTCTTTTAACTATGAGATCTATTTAAATATTTAAATATTGTTCCTAAACTGGGCTCATTGATGCTCTTTTCTTCTGTTTTTGACTGATTTGCTTGTTTGGTTGTGAACAATAAAGTTGTTTGAATTGATTTTACTTTCTTTGTGCTGGTTACAGTAAATAACATGTATTACAGCCTTCATATAAATCTGATGGCATTCAGACTTGAGCTGTGTTGTGAGTGTGACAGATATGTTATATGACCAATCAGTCATATTGCCACTGATGCTTTTGTTAAGTGACTCCGCTAATTGAACACGAAACCAACATGTACATTTGCCAGCACATTTATATAATGAAGTTTGGCCTGAAAGAGGCTTTTAACAAAGATGAATGCATTGTTGATGTTCACTGTGATGGATTTCACAATTCACGCAAGAGTTGATCTTCTTGCCATGCAGAGATGAATGTAAACTAACGACTGCCTGGGAGAGAAGGGGAAATCCATCAAACCTAATTACCTAAAAGTGTACAGCATGAATTTGAAAATGGTCAAAAAAATGTGGTGGCAGCTTATCACCTTGGCCTCCAACATGGCCGTAAGTAGGTGAGAAACTGCCGTGTTTTCCTTTTCTCTCAGTCAGCGTCAAACACACAAAAGGTCTCTCACAATATCCTGTTTCCGAGTGCAGCCTCTTAACGTGGGATACCCCTGTGCTCGGCTGGAGTTGTGCAGCGAATAACAGCGGGGCATGTGAGAGGCAGCCGCAGAGGGTTCACAGGCATCAGCTGAAGTCAGGCTACTGTGAGCGCAGCCTGGGCATTGTTAACACCCTCAGAGGTTTGAGTGGATTAGGTCTGGCACGTGAGAGGAAGGTTTACATCCAAGAGAAACATTCCCTTAAATCAAAGGTGTTTTTTTTTTTTAGAGAGGTGACACTGAAGTGTCACTGAGTAAGATACAGGGTCCGTTGACCTCCCTGAGGACGGCGAGGGGAGAACGTCCCGACGTTTGAGTGGAAATATAAGGAAAAAAATAATGTCCAGATTTTGTTAAAGGTCCTGAAAACATATTTTCTCAATCGCCTTCTCGCCACAACTAATGCCATCCTACATTTTCTGATAAAATGACACCAGTTTAGGTTATTTTATGAGACATTTTTATCTGGTTTGCAGTGGGCTCAGTTATCAATCAAATCTGATCAACCCAAACCCACACAGCACAAATTTTAACCAAATTTCCAGAAAATCGGAGTTCAGTCGTCGAGATAACTGGTGAAGCTAATTTTCCAGTCAAACCTCAAACAGTAAGAAATATCATTATCAAAAAAAAGATTATAGAAATATGACAGTTCTGATGTTTTTGTCGTCTGCCACTTTTTTGTCTCTTCAGCAGATTTTTTGCTTTTATCGATACATTAATTGGGGTTTTTTAAGATTTTCACAGTTTTCACTCAGGATCTTTAGGCGCAAATTGAAAAAAAAACAAGTGGCTGGAAACACACCTTATTATTTTTTCTCCATTCAGAACAGCTATAAACACTTCAGATGTGTTTGGAGAACAGTTCACATGAACTAGTTCACTTACTGAACCATTTACTTAATTCCCACAGAAAAACTGATGTCAGATCTTCAAGGAAATATACAGTATGACCCTTTAGGAGATACACAGGTTAAAAAACAACAATAAATAGAAGTTTTTAAAAACAAGAGTTGAAAAAAAGTAAGAGTAAGAATCCTAAAGGGGGCAACTGATGTAAAAGTGGGTCAATTTTGTATTCACAAAAGGTGCCAAAGTGAAATAAGAGTGAAATATTTATACAAGTATGTTTGTTTTGTTGTTTTTTATTAAGCAGTAGTGAAAAAGAAATCCAACATGCAGTTTATCATTCATTGAATCTCTGATCGCTTTGAAGTGTATTCAGTGTTTTAATCTAATGTCAGATCTTGTAAGTTTCTTTTCGTACCTCTGTAATTACAGACGTGGTTAGTGCTGATAACTTGCAGCTGGGCCGGAGGTCAGAGCCGTGTCATTTGAGTTTATTCAGAAACTCAAACTTTGACGAGTGTATGACAGGAAGGTTTCACACCCGGAATATAATTTGGAATTTCCTCAATTCCTTGAATTTCATGGAAAAGAACTGGCCTTGTTTTTACCTGCACACACATCATTCATCGTGTAAATGCTGTACGTCCTTTTGGAATTATATAAAATTAAGAGCAGTTATAGTTAATAAAAAGGTAAATGCTTTCTATTAAAATACACACTGACAGGACAAAAACTCATTCTCAAAAGGTGACTTCAGGTATCAAACCTCACTCACTCACTTACTGAGACGCTAAATAAATATTTGACTTGATCGATGATCTTTGCTGCTCTCCACAATGCTATCACTGTCTCGTATGTGTCTGGTGCTAACAGAGCATTGTGGACGGTGCCTCTGAGGCTGATCTGGCATTGTGTTCCCGCGTCTTCAGTGTCGGATGATCAATGACAGGAGTCAGAGTGCAAACAAGTGAAGTCAAGTGAAGTTTTTTCAGAAACTTCACTTGTTTGCACTTTTGTGCTTTACATAAAAGAAAGGGCACAAAAAAACCTGTCCACATAAATACTCAATGCACAACGACTTCCTCCCACAATCCATTGTGTTCTGAAAGAGAAAGAAAGGACCAGAATTATTACTGGAATATTTACTGTTGCCAAGTTGGTTCAACTCTGTGACCTGAAGCAGAGAAAACAAGCAGCGCACCTGTTTTTCAGCTGAATCCTCCTCAGTGCTGGAATCTTCCTTTTCCCATGGAGATTAATGCTTCTGCAGCTCCCTGATTTATGCTTTGTGCAAAATATGAAACCAGCTCGATAATCAAAAGATATGAGTGAGAGTGGGAGGGAGAAAGCATGAGAGAGAGACAGAGAAAGCAGAATATTTCATGGTCACACAGATACACATGCTCACCCCGCACACTCATGTCTGGTATTTACTACTTCCTGGGTCCTTAGTGAGAGGACTCCTAAAAAAAACTGTTTCATTGATCCTTTTGTGTGTGTGTGTGTGTGTGTGTGATGGATCGGCGTGCTTTCTCTTGTAGTGATTCTTTTTGAGTGTAATTTCCCTTTTTTTTTTTTCCCGGTGTCCCCTGCTGACAGCTGTTCTTGTCACGTACCTGCATGCGTACTGTGCATGTAAAGGCACGTCCAGGTGGCTGTGCAACTTTGTGATCATGTCTCAAAACTGAACATTCAAGAGGTTTGAACCCCATTACAGCGCAAATCAAGATATTCACATGGCCACATACATTTATCCAAGAAGGGCGATTCTTTTATCGAGTGGTTGGGTAGTGACACTTGCCGTTATTGACAATGACAAACGCACATACTCAAGACTCAGGTCTTCAGCCTCCTCCTCCAAATTCAATAAAATGTCTCTTCTAAAATCCATTTGAGAGGAGAACATCATAATCAGACAGCAGGCTAGCCAAAAAGGTCAAAATTACATGTGAGGCTTCTCACTGGTACAGCAGAAAAGCTTGGCTAGCTGGATGCAGTCATGTAAATACCTTATTTTGCTTTCCGTGCTTACTGTTTAAAACCTTTTCATGGGATTTGGCCACAATAACAGAAATCCAGAACAACAATAGACTTTTATGGGAAGAAGTGTTCCTGCAGGGCAGTAAAACTTCATCACCTCTTCAGTCAACAGCTCTTTGGTGCTACATAACATTTGCTGTCTGTCAAAACCAACTTCATGTTATAGTAAGTATCCATTTTTGAATGATGGACCTGTCAAACAGATCACATTCAACCTGTTTGTAGCAACACTTGTTTGTCTGAATGCCAAAGACGTCCATTATGTTTTTAGTGACTGAAACACACTGCAGACCCCATAAAAGTCCACTACTGTTACTGGTTTATGGCTGAGCCTGGGGAGCTCTGCAGGATGTAAAGTAACTACTGTTCACGCACACACACACACACACACACTCCGGAGAACTTTAATTAATTGACATAAACACACACAGGCACACAAGTAAAAAAGGCCTTTAAATATACACAAGCACCCCCCCCACACACACACCTTTGTTTTGCCTGTGAACTCAAACAGCCTGTGTGTGTGTGTGTGTGTGTGTGTGTGTCACCTGGTCAGGTGAGATCCACCTGGTTGCTCACCTGCCATTCACCCCGCTGGCTACAAAGTAAGCAAGAGAATACCTTCCTCCTCCTAATGACCTCACTGCTGTAAACACACACACACACACACACACACACACACACACACACACAAAATACTTCCACTCATATATGTGTCAGTAAAAACATGCATTATAAAACCACATTTACACACAGCACACAAACATTTATTGCATTCTTTAGAAACAGTAAATTTCTGCTCACACACACACTGACCTCCCACTCACCCAGATGCCCGGCCAGCTCTGACAGCGGCCAGTAAACTGCGGTGATGTGTTTTTGTTATTCATGGCCTCAAACACTCACCAAGCCTCAACTGTTTAGACAGATGTGTTCCCGGTCCTTCCAGAGGACAGACAGAGCCTGGGCTACCAGCTGCCCCACTCTGACCTCCCAACCTTGACCTTTTAACCCGCAGTGACATCGTGGTTGCCATTTCAGAGCAACAGTGGAGTAACACTGTGCATCTATCTGCTGTCCAAGCCAGTGAGTTGGCTCAGGTTTCAGCGTATATTATCAATAGATTTGCACTGATTTAAGTCTTCTGATGCTCAAATATTTGTTTCTACATCACGTACCTTTACACTTTAATCCTTGAATATTCTGATTTACAGGAGATTTTTTCTATGGAAGCAAAAGAAGGCCATAATACTTAGATTTTAAAAGCAAAATAATACCTGATTGTGAAATTTAATCACAGAACAGAATTGATAGCACTGAAAACCATCAGAAGTTTCTGATCAGGCAAAACATAACCTGATATAACAGATATGTTAAGTCATCTGTCACTTCAGGCTCAGTTACCTGTTCTGTTTTTTTAATCTTGGTGTCTGATTTCACTAATCCAATTTTTTACTTTAATTTCTGTACTGTACTTTGTAAAAATGTAGAAGCAGAAATAACAAAGAACTTTTACTGAAATTAGAGCCAGCTAGTTGTGGTTTAAAAATGGTATCTTCACCTTCTGCCTGATTGAAAAAAATCCAGAATCTATTAAATTTTCAAATTCAAATTTTTGTTTCTTTATTAGCATGAATGTCACAACAACAATATTGCCAAAGCATCAAGAGTCAATGAAACAAAATAGCATTAACATAACATTAAGATTGACATATTAATTATATATAGTATATTTTTTCCACTAGATGTCTCCTGCTTCACTGTAAGCAGGTTTGATTACCTCATGAGCCACACCGCCTGCTCACTACAGCTTTTACTTTAGTCTTAACAACCACATTCAAACACAGATCAGTGGATCATGGTTTCAAATAATTTAGACATTCAGGCAACTCATGTGTGTATAAGTTCTGACTCACTGTGGTAAACCACAGTGAGTCAGAACTTACTTAAATAGAAGCAATCTAGTGGCATTTAAATTTCAACTGTATTTGTCTTTTTTGCCTCCATAATTAATAAGCTAATAATTTTCAATAAAAGGTGATGAAATGAATGATATTCAGTAGAGAGTCAGCCAGTATTCATTTGGAGAGGGCAGGTGTCACATTTCTCACTAACAAATATTCTGAATGCAGCTTTTCTTGCGCTGTGACATCACTATCAGGTGTTATTCTTTCTCTGAGATTAAATTACCTTCCAAGGTCTGTCACTATATTAAAGCTATTACACCTTTTCACTGTTGTCAGATCCTTGTTTAACAAGCATCCCCCGTACTGCCAAATTACCTCAGTTCTCACCCATTATCAGTCTGACAGCAGTTTTCTGCCCATTATTCCCAGTTTCCTACCATTCCCAGTATCCTCTTCCTTCCCTGCAGGGATCAGGTGGGAATGATGCCTCTCCCTGCTCCCAGCTCCTTTCCACTGCGACTCAGTGATGGGAACAGGCGTCGTGTTGCTGCCTTCTCATGGTTACACAGTTGTGGTGTCACATACTGTATTCAGGTTCAAGTATAGTCACATGGACACATGCAGGGATAGTAGTTGTCACTCATAAGATTCTCACAAATAGGAGGAAAGTGATGGTGAGAAGCGTGTACACTCACCAATTCACCCCGACCACCTTCCCGGGAGTGTGGCGTGAAAAAAGTTAGTAATATATATATATATATATATATATATATATATATATATATATATATACGTCATTTCGAGGAGACGGGGTTTGCAGGACAGGACATGTGTTCATGTTTGTAGATAAGAAGTCGACATCAGCTGTAAAACAAACGTGGGTTGTTGTTGAAAGTCTGTGTTGTGTTTCCAGCTGCTTAGTCAGTGTCACCGATAGCCGAGAAAAGTTTTATTGCTCTATGTAGGGCTGCGACTGAAGCTTACTGTCATTATTGATTAATCTGCCGTCATGTATGCGTTGTCAGAAAATAGTTTAAAATGTCACGTTATTCCCCACAGCTCAGTGAGATTTCTTGTTTTGTCTGATCAACAGTCAAAAACCAAAAAATGTCATATATGACATAAAGCTGCAAATATTCACATTTCAGAAGCTGGAATCAGATCGTTTGTGACATTTCTGCTTGAAAAAGGACTAAAATGATTATCAAAATAGTTTCTGTTGGATTATTTGACTTATTGTTGCAGCTCTACTTTTTAAAATCTTTTTATTGTGTTTTCTGAACAGTTTGATTTTGATGTTTTATGTCTGAATGTTGTCTGCTGCTCTTTGTTTGAAGATTGCAGCTTTAGCTTCATGCAAATAATGTTACAATCAGTAAAGGTGGACCCAAGCGAAGACACAGACAATGGAGTTAGGCAATATAAGAAGGGGTTTATTGAAGGAATAAAGGGGAATGAGGACAGCAGGCGAGGCAGAAGGTAGAGAGGCGATGGCAGAGTTGAGCAAGACGGATGAGGAAGTGAGCGTGGCTAGCTGAGGATAAATTCAGGGGATAGTAAATAGGCAGGAAGGGGGGCCAGAGGGTAGTGATCCTGCAAGCACAAGGAAACACGGTAAGTACAGGTAATGCGAACAACATGAGGAATAACTCTGAATATGCTATTGCAGAGCGGCCGAGAGCGAGTGACTACCACTGTAGTTAAGACAAAGATCTGGCGATGAGTAGATGGAGAACCGGAGTAGATATAGTGTTGAGTTGATGAGTTGATGGTAGGCAGATGTGCAGGCCGGGCAGGTGAGGTGAATGAGCCGCAATCAGGAGGGAGCTGGAGAGTGCCAAGGAAGGACTGGAGGCACAGCCGGGCTGTGACAAATAAGTTTAAATTGAAGTGATTTGATTGATTATTCAACCCAGTTCTGACTGGTTAAAGACAGGGTGTGCCAACATAAACCCAAAAATATAAAAAACATACATTTCTCCCTTTGGTGTACTGATTATTTTTATTTTATTCTCCTCAAGAGAGAGAATATGACATCATTTAAAGAGCAGGAACAGTATGTATGCTGTAGCAGGTAAATGGAATTTCATTTGTAGTTTGAAGATGTTGCTAAGTCACTGAAGCAAATACTATTCCTTTCACTCTTTATAACACCGCATTAAAGATGGAATTACAGAGAATGTGATTTGCATGAGATTAATTTTCATCTCATCTTTATACGTATTCACAAATGGCAGTTATATCTCTGGTAATGTCAGTCACATACACTGTATACCGTAAATTGTTCTCTTTATACCTGCTCAAACATGCATAATTCAGGGTTTGACTTTCATATTTCAAATCTCATTCCAACATTAGCATTTCACCACCATGTGCACCACTGCATGCAGCCGAGCTCACACTCCCCCCTCTCTCCCCTGTGTCTTCATCCACTGTCCATCAAACTTTTGAGGGTGAGAGACTTGACGCGCTTGCAGCTCTCACAGCTCCATGTAGAGAAACACACTTCCCTTTGAGGACCACTTTGGCTCTTTTACGATGGGACATTCTGCTCCGAGAGGCCATCCGTCTCATTACCTCAACCTCGGCACACACAAACCTTCGAGTGGATGTTGGGATTGGAGGACAGCTTTGTTTGTACAGACTAAAAATGCTCTCTGAAGAAGAAGTTTTTTTTTTGCTTTCTCGCTTTGTTGGGCTAGGGGTGAAAGTTCATCCACCAAAGAAAAGGGGGGTCAGATGCATCGATTTGGCCTTGTGACACAGGGCCGGGTAAGAGGGGGGTAGAGGGGGTCTAGAAAGGAGGGAGGGGAGTGGGGGGTCGGCCTTTGGAGGAGAATGACCTCTTAGACACTGTTGCAGTTTCGTACTTGGACTGATAGACTCTGACTGTGTTTACTCGAGCTGTGGGGGGACACGGGGGTATCAGCTTACCCGAGCGCTCAACTGGGAGCTAACCAGGCTTCCTATTCAGCCAGCACTGTCAGTCAATATCTTCTCCTATTCATAAAAAGGTCACTGGCCAGATCTCAGGGCAGGGAGGCTGGCTGTTACTGCCGACTGGGACTGTTGCTGGGGTTTGTTTACGTGGTAACCCCATTGTCCTGGGATATAGCACAGAGAAGTGTTTTAAGTCCTTTTTAATCATTTAAGAGAACAAGTAGCTTAAAGGATAGTTCAGGTTTATTACAACTGGGGCCTTATTTTTGAAGTTTTGGCCATTTTGGCCATGTGGTCTCAATCTCTAATAAGTGTGCTGGTGGTCATTTTGGAAATTATTGCCCAGTTAATAAGATTTGAAGACTTAAAGTAGCTTTGATGTCTGCTGTGTGGGCTGATTGACAGCTGTGATTGACAGTTGGCTCACCTGCTGCTCTCCCCGGCTCCAGGACTTGCCCTGAGTTGGACTGTTGTCGCAATATTTCACTGAGTTTAATGTTACTTGATTACGTTACCTGCCCTGTTGGCACAATATAGCTGAAGTAGCTAATGTTAGCCCAAGTGTGCAGCACTCGGTGTTCCCAGTAAGCTAGCGTTAGCTTTGGTCTGAGGTAGCGGTGCGTGTTGGTCCTGGCTCCAAACGGAAAATATGGCGCCGACCATAAGCAGCAACTCAGCTTCAAACAGCCTCCAATGCACACTCACTATGTCCATCTTTATATACAGTCTATGCCAGAGTGCCTTCTTCTTTTGTGGTTTGAAGAAAACATACATGACAGAAACTCGCTGTGTCTTTAATACATGTTAAGAGAAGTTATGGTTTTTGCAATGAAAACATTGCAAACCATGATGGAGGTTAGTATCAAATTCAGTCCGCACCCCTGTACTCTTCTAATTTACCAATCTTTCAGCCTCGCTTGTTGACTTTGTGCTGACTCTGGTGCAAAGCGTCTCGAACAGCAGCAGCAGCTACAGCTGTAAGTTCCTCGTGTCAAATGAAAAACGGTTACTTCAAACTGTACCGCAGACACCACGCCAAGGAACTGCTCTCTGGAGACTGAAAATGTAATCGCTGTTATTAGTCTTTGGAGCCGTTTCTAAACAAACTAACATGACCAAACTCTTTAAAGTGAAGGAACATGTCACCCAGCAGCGGTGTGGCTCACTGACCTGTTTTTAATAGTTTTGGGACAACAACAGAGGTATGCCTCATAGAGGAATAAGATCAGGCTTTAGATACACACACAATACTTGTTAGTAGATTCATTGTTGGTTTGCTTCCAAACATAAGATTTGTTGACAATAAGAAAAATATAGGAAATTGTCAGACTTATTCTATAAGTTTAGAGTCAACTTATCTCAGTTAGTTTTACATTTTCACAACTCATGAGATAACTTTGAACAAATTATTCTACTTAAGTTCAGTTAAATCACATTTTTAGGGCAGCAGAGGGACTTGCGTTTCTATGACGAACCAGCTTAAAATGTAATACAGTGTAAAAATAACACTGTAGTTTCCAAAGTGATTGCTTAAGTCTGAGAGGGTGGGACATGGAGAAATTATATCCTGATATATGACAAAAAGACCCAAGCTGTAATAAATCAGACTGTGTGTGTGTGTGTGTGTGTGTGCGTGTGTGTGTATATATCAGTGTGTTTGCATCATATGTGAAAGCGTTTGTTGTTTCACACACAGCAAAGGACACACACAGCTGGACGCGCTCTGATGTGAAACACATGCGTTTTGTATTTAATCTGATTGCAGTGTGTGTGTGTGTGTGTGTGTGTGTGTGTGTGACTATGAATCAAAGGGAGAAGCTTAAGGCTGGGACATAGAGGGTGACCCTGGCAGTGTGAAACACAACCTGACAGGACAACTGGGAGGGTATATTACCACAAAGTCACCACAGTGTGTGTGTCTGTGTGAAATCTCCTCTCAGAGCTTCTGGTCACCACAGGGCGTCGTTCTCAATACACCGGCCTTATCTGAGCAGTAGACTCACACAAACAACGTTCACAGGCAACAACGTCTGATAATTAAACAGTTCATAACAGGACTTTAAGAGCTGCTTCAAGCAGAGTGGGAAAGTACGAGCGCAGGACTTCTCATCGGCTAGAGTCACACTGGCACTAACACTCCCACACAAACACTGGCAGACATTAATGATGAGAATAAGGTGGTACAGTGTTTGAGAAATATCTGGTAAAGGCTGCCCTCCAGTGGACAAACACGGTACCACTTCTCCCTATTTAGATATACAGTCTTTATACGTATTTGGAAAGTTACACTATTTTTGTTCTTCAGGCTCTGAGCTTCAGCACATTCAATTTGAAATAAAACAATGGATACTACACTAAAGTGCCAAGATTCAGCTTTAATTTGAGGTTTGTAGGTTTAACCGTAAAGGACTTAAAACAAAACTCAGGAGCGCAAATGAAGAGTGAAACCTGTTTTTCTTGCTGTAATCATTCCTCCTGTTCATACTGACCATTAGAAGATCCCTTCATAATGCACTTACAATGGAAGTGATGGGGGACAAAATCCACAGTCCTCCTCCTGTGTAAAACTGTTTTTGAAGGTTTTTGTGAAGCTAATATGAAGCTACCTATCCTTTAACCTGTTCCAACGTCTCCCCTCTGGTCGGCGCTACAGAACACTGTACACCAAAACTACCAGACACAGGAACATCTTTCCTCTCTCCGTCACCCTGATGTACAGTTAATTCAGCCGCTGTGCAATGAACCTGTAACACAATAATACCCACTGTACCTACAAATTATATATATTTATTTTAGTTTATGACACAAAATGTGCAATAACATGTATACATATAATTCATTACTGTTTATTAGAGCAGGCTGTATATAATGTACCACCTACGGTCTGTTTATAAATTAACTTATCACTTTTTATCCATTCGACTTTAAATTAATGTTCTATATAAAAAACAGCTACTTGTCATAGATTTGGTCACTCCTGTTTATCTCTTTCTTTCTGCTATTATTGGAAACGTGCAATTTTTGGTACAAAATGCACCTTTGGCACTTGAATAAATGAGAGACAGAAGACAGAATGTACAGCAATGAAAATAATATTAACATATAATGTTCCTGTATAGTTCTCTGCTTTATTTTTGGATTTTTTTCAAATGGCCCTTATAAAAAGGCTAAAACACAGAAATGAGGCAGAGCTGACCTGCCAACTAAGGATCAGTGGATACAGACAGTTGAAGAAATCTATTTAATGGAAAAACTGAACCACACTGGGAGACTGCAAGAAACCCAAACAGATAAAAGGTGGGAGAAATGGACATTATCCCAAATGAAGAAAGCGACACTGTAGACTAAATGGAAATTGACAAAGACAATGATCTGTTAGACATATGCTCTATATATATACACACACACACACACACACACACACACACACACACACACACACACATATATATATATATATATATATATATATATCATATGTGTGTATATATATTTAATTTGTTTTATAGATGTCTTCTCTAAGTTTTTTTTTTTTAAGGATTAAATGAATCATATCACTTTAACAATTTCTTCTTTCACTCACTTCTCTCATGACTCTTTGTGTGACTGTTTTTCTTATTTCACAATTGTATAATAATAGTTCACTATGGCTCTGATGTTTGACTTCTGTACTGTCTGTCACTTGTAATATTGAACAGCACTCACTGTGACCTATTCTGCTTACAGAGAAAAATATCAGGCAAAAATGTGACGTAAATGAAACTACAAAGGCAGAAGTACTTCTATACTTTCTTTTTCTGTACTATGATGTGAAAATATGAGCTTCCGTTATGAAATGCACATATTGGAATCTTGGTATCATATGACAACCACTATCGTGAACGCAGGTTAACACACAATTAATATCACACAATTCCTTCTCACCTTTTGCAGTGTCAATACTGTGACAGATAAAATACTGTATCAGGTATGTGTTTTATCTGCATCTCATTTCATCATATTACAGTCACCGGTGGAACAGAATGGCTTTTTTTTTTTTAAAACAGAAATGAAGGAATGAATCTGATACACCTGGTGAATTACCTCCACACAGGTGAGGCGGTGGTGCTGATTTTCTCTGTGCTACCAGTTGGGAACCAAATCCTTCCCAGCACCTCTCACTTTTCAGAGTCTGGGATTTATTTTCCATTGCACATCATGACATCAAGAAAAACCTCATTAGGGTTCTTATGTAAAGCCAGACACTTGTTCTATCATTTATGTCACATGCTGTAAAAATGATCTGTCCTAACTTCCCCTCAAAGACACTTGGCCAAAATACCTGATATTTAAAGTTATATATTATCTTATATTATCATTATTTGGCCTGACGTGGGACCTAAGTCAGGCCAAATCCAAATGATATTCAATATCATTGGTTCAGGTAGGGTCCTGTTATATTGACGTGAGTCTTCACTGTGTGTCTTTGGGCCCCTTTCAGTCTCTTCTGTTTGCAAATTCATTAAGTTTATATACAACTAAATAGCAACAACAAATGCATTTTGAAGAAAATTTAATGCCACCCAGATTACGTTTTCAGCTGAAATGAATTTCCTCTGCAGGGTGTCTGGGCCTGAGCAACAGGGGCAGGAGCTCGGACCTCTGGAGGGAGCTCAGACTGGAGCTGCTGAGGTGGTTTGGGCACCTGGTTAGGATGCCTCCTGGACACCTCCCCTTGGAGGTGTTCCATGCACGTCCAATAATCAATTAACGCATCTAGCAAGTTGCAAACATGTTGACACTGAAGTGAAATGTAAAGGGTTGGATTTGGTTTGGTTTCCCATTTCAGAAACATGTCCAAAAGTTTTTCTGAGGCCACATTTGAGGTGTTCAAGTGTGAAGACTTGTTTTTAGCCATGCTAGCAGCGTGATTTTAGGGATGGAAATGTTGGTGTGTGTGTGTTGGTTCAGACTGATTAACTACTATGAAATTTGGTACAGATATTCATGGTCTCTTCAGGATAAATTGTAACAATTCTGGTTGATCCTCTGACTTTTTTTCTAGCACCATCATCAGGTCAAGAATTTTATTTGAGTAAAGTAAGACTTTCGGTTTTTGACCAAATATCTGCAAAACTTAATGACATTAATGACTCAGCTGGACTTCGTGTTTAGTGTTCATTAGCAAATTTTAGCATGCTAATACAATAAACTAAGATAGTGAACAAGGTAAACATAATACCTGCTAAACATCAGCGTGTCAGCATTCAGCTCAAAGTGTCCCTCTGATGATGATGCCTGGTGGAAATAACCAAAAAGGGATTATAGAGAAGTGTTTGATGGGTTGAAAGGTCTTAACTGTGTGTTTTTCTACAGAAATGTAGAGGAACAGAAACCAAATATATCCTCCACTGGATTCAAGGGAAATTTGCATCATTTCATATGAACTTTTGCTTGGTTTGCTGTAGTTTACTGCTTTAGGTCCGAATTCCATACCATTGGTTTTTTGCATATTCTGGGGACTAAATGTTTTGTGTGTTTCAAGAGGTCAAAGTCTGGTATATTTTTAGTAGTCTGGTATTCAAGCAATTCCAATACTCTCTCCATGTAACAACACCCCAGTTATTCACCCATCTCTGAATGAAAACGCCTTCAGGATGTGGCATAAGAGAAGTATTACAGCATTTGAAGATATATATAAAACACTTGCTTCCTTCTCTCGTTTGTTGCTGAGATTCAAACTCCCCAAAACTCACCTTTTCATGTACTTTCAGAGTCATGATTTCGCGAGGAAAAACTTTTAATACTGAAAAGTTTGAAAAGAAATTGAAAGTAATTGCGGCTTTTGCTCTGCTCATTTTGAGGCACGTATCACGGAAACATGAACTGTCTGTTGTGCAACGCAGGCGAGAGTTTCTAAAATCCCTCCACCACTTCACGCTACATTAAAGTCTATATATCAAACAGCATCTTTGCCTTCTGTAGAATAAGTGTGCTTCGTTTTGTCCTCCCATCTCTGTGGAGGCTCAGTTTGTGGACCAACAGGAGCCCAGCTGTTGGGCCCCTGATCAAAGCAGATTGGGGCCTGGGCACTGTCAGTCCCAGTGTTCAGCAGCCCCATTCTGTTTGGGATTATCACACCTGCGGTTCAGGGATTAATCCCAGCAGAGACATGGGAACCAGGGACAAGATGGCTCCAAACATCCAGTGTAGAAAAGGAGGAGGGACCAGCTACATCCCAGGACGTTGCCCCCATGAGGCCTATTGATGATTTTTTACCATTTGTAGACCAAAAGGTTGGTAAGGTGGGAGGCAGGTGCAGAGGAGGCCTGGTCACCAGAACCATACTGGCTCTGAATCATACAAAAGGGTTTCTTCTGCTTTAGTGAGAGTTTTTTTATGTTAGTTTTTTCTCTGCGTCTGTTTTCCCGCCAGTGACCAAACTGACACAGAAATTGAATTTGGAAAAAACACCTTGTTTTCTCATTTAGTGGAAATAATACAGTGTTCTCTGTTTCGACAATACAAATACAAATGTATGACTAATACGGTTTTAACAGTGGCAGATACAAAGTGTCAGTTTTTGACACCTTTTGACTGTGGGGGTCCTCGAAGTCTCAGAAGCACTGATGGTAAAAAAGACTAAGGGAAATATTTACTAAGCCTGATGCAAATTACTGCTGGGTGAATCTGAATATCCATATTTTGAACCTCTAAACAGGAACGCCTTAAACTACATATTGTATGAGCCCAAACATCATGTGAAAATGCTCAATGTGAAAAGTGTCCTGAGATTTTTTTGTGATTTGGCGCTATATAAATAAAATTTAATTTAATTTAATTGAACATTTTCTTCCATTTTATTGGCACCAAACCTTGGTTTGTTCCTTTAGTCAATAAGGAGAAACTCAGTTCGGCTGTTTAGAGCCTGAAATGGGCCTCAAATCCTCAGCAGCTCTGTGAGGCTGTACTCAGTGGTGCTTTGAGCTAAATGCTAACATCAGCATGCAAACGTGCTCAAAATGACAATAATATAATTATATATATAACAATATAATGTTTACCATGTTCATTTGGTTGGTTGTTGTTGGTTTAGTGTGTTAGCATGCTAACATTTGCTAACTAGCACTAAGCTGTAGCTAGTATGGCTAAAACTAAACTGCAACAGTATGTCTGTTTGGGCTGTCACAGCCTGTCAAACTGTCCTGCTCCAGGTGATGACAGGAAGATCAATGAGAGCAGTGAGAAATGCCAATAAGGTTTATCCAATAAATGACATGATAATGAATGACAAACACAATCCAACAGCAGAGACGTGAAGTTAACTTGTTGGAATGTGTTGGTCTTTTTTGTGTGTGCAAATAAATATTTATTGAAAGTATGAAAAGGAATGAGTATTGAAAAGTCAATGTATTATTTGTTATGTGAAAGTAAAATTTGTAAAACTAATTTATTATATTTATATCTTTCTGCATGTTGCAGTGAGCAGCAACTGAAATCATGTTTGACACAACAACGATGGCACTCAGTCATCTCCCCTTGATGTGATGATTATTGCACAAAGCTGTCTAAATGAATGAAAATGTTATTGACTGACCAGGTGAGGTCTGTAATAACTTGTTACTTGCTAAAGAGTGACCCCCGACCCTCCAAGTGTGACTCTAGCTGTGTCATATGTCTGTGCTAGATCAGCTTTCTTTCTTTTACTGACCATGCAGAAAATCCTCTCCTTGTTTGTTTAGCTCATTCGGATGGCATTTTTCCCAGTCCGTTCCCTCTGAGCCAGTTTGTCTAACAGCTTAATGTCTCCGGCCCTCTTTACCTTAAAAAAAAAAAAAATCCAGAGCAATCCCTTTTAAAGCTCAAAATTCCACACACAGATATAAACCAATCCACACAGGTCAGGTGATCCATACAGACACATTCAAGGATCTGTAAATAAATGCAAAAAACCCAAATATTTTAGATGTTTATATGCACAGGAAGCTTTATTAGATGAATGAATCTGAACTTTGGGCTGTATTTATGTGTACAATTGTTTTACATTTGTTCAAATTGATTGTAAATAAATTCAGTTCAATTCAAAATACTTTATCCATCCCTCAAGGGGCAATTTGAGGCACAGTTCATTCACTCACAAAGACAATCTAAAAATACAAATATGACAATGTTAGAAATAGTTAATCTACACGAGGATTAATGGCAGTCTGTACCTGGCCAACAATGCCCGACACCACTAAGGCACATATGTAAAAAGTGTCAACACACATGAAACACACATTTGTCACCAGTGTTTTTTTTTCAGGAAAAATCCTCAAACAGAAGCTTTTTATGTTCCCATTAGGCGGTTTCGTCCTTTACTCGGATGCATGTACATGTACACACACATCACAACAACACACACAATACTATTAAACCTATTCACACACTTTGTTTCAAAAACACTGGCTTAACCCGTCAGTCCCCTGAAAAACACACTCACAGCAGCACAGAGAGAAAGAAAAGCAGCGCACATAACAAATGCAGCCGGAATCTTTTTTTAAATTTTATTTTAGCAAAAGATCAATTAGGAAGCAACAAATTTCTGATGCTACAAATGGCAAAAATCTGGCCTGCAGATCTTTGTTTAATCCAGTTTCATGCAAGAACATTTTCATTCATTCTTCACCTAAATCGCTCAGGTTTTTTTTTTTTCGTTCCAAGTCAACAAACTGTCTTAACTGCACAAACTTGTTGTAAATGCTCGTTTCACCTGTTCATGAGGACGTGGCTGTTCATCTTTTCCAGGAAAACTCAATTACAAATATATTTCACAAAGGGGGTGATTTAGTACATTAGTACTTCACCATTATTTACAACAAATTCACCTTCTCTGTCCTCCACATGATGAATATTCTTAAATGTAACATGTCCCACATTTATTTTCTTTGCAATGAAATCAATCAATAAACATCTAACCACATTTTATTGATAAATCTGCAGCTGTAGAAGAAATGTTCAGATGCTTCATTATCAGATTCACAGAAATGTGTTATTTAGTCTTAAGGTAGTTACTTCAGATCTATAACCTGACATGTTCTCGTTCATCAGATTGAAGATAAATATAATCGTATAGACCAGTGGTAGGCAAATAGCGGCCTGTGGGCCAAATCCGGCCGTGCAGAAAAAATATTTGGCCACTTGATGCAAGTTCTGACTTTTATTGTTTACATCAAAACTTTTACATAATTTTAGATAACAAAATAAGCACAAGGCTCCTGTAAACTCCAATTATTGTAATATAACCTTGTTACATCCGATGGGGCAGTTCGCTGAGCTATTTGAACAGTCCATGGTGCTGAAAACAGTTCAGCATATGCGACCAGAACAGATTTGTTCTCCACAAACACAAATGTTTGGCAGTTGAACAGAAATGGTGTGTTGATGCCATTTTCCCCCCTCAGATACAGTCCTTATAAATATATCTTTATTCTTAAATTAATTACAAGAAATAAAAATGAAAAAACATGATGTCCTGCATTTATACTGGCCCACAGCTGAACCTAATAGCTGACCCCTGGTACCTTCATAAGCACTCACTGCTACTCAGTAGGTCAGAACTATGAGGAAATCTCCTTGTTTGCCGTTGGAACAAACACTTAAACAAAGTCATTTGCTCGAAAAGTCTTCCAATTGATCTTCTTCTTTTTCCTGATTCAATGACGGGCTGCAACCAGTGTGAGGTGCATTACCGCCGCCTGCTGCAGTCTTTAATGTCTCTGATGAAAACCACGAAAAAGAACCACATCCGGCCTGAAGGTCACGTGTCCTCCGTGGTTGAGATCCGCCATCTTGTCTGCAGCCAGGTCCCTCACCAAGGATCGGAAAGATTCACATGTTAAGGACTCGCTAGTGTTCACGTCATCTGGCAACACAAGAAAGTTGTATGATCACTCCGTTGGTCATATGAGGGATGATGTGAAGGCTGTTTACAAGTTGGAAACTGCATTGACATGACATGAACGTGGCATCAGAAAACAACTCACATTTTTATGTGGTAATCACAGCTGTAACTAGCAGAACTGTAGCAGCTGCAGTCAGACCTACAGTCAGGTCAGGGAGGCCCCACATTTGATTACCTGTAGGCAGAGAGAGGCAGAGAGGAACACTGTGATTAGCTGCTTTAAAATAATAATTATTATTAAAATAATAATAAGGAAAACCAGGCTCTGTAAAACGTGATCATGTTTCTTTGCACCAGTTAAAATCCCAGCAGCTGAGTTTTGGATGAGCTGTGAGCAGAAGAGATGCCAGAGAGCAGGGAGTCACAGTAGTCTGATCACTGGTACTGAAGGTGAGTCTAATCTTTGAAATGTTTCTGAGATGTAGAAAACAGGACAGGACCACTGATTTAACAAGTTACCGAGAGACAATCAAGCAAAGCTGTTAGACATTTGGATATTGGTGCTAAAATCAGAACTTCCTCAATGGCTTCAGAATCAAATTCATCCAACCTCAGCTTGTTTTATATCTTGCACTTCTTGTTTTTCTGACATAAGAATCACTTTGGTAACATTATGATTTTAAAAAAATGAGAACTGCATTTATCAGTCAGGGTTTCAGTGTTGAGTCATAATTCTCTGAACAGAAGACTTTATTTTACAGAGGAAATTACACTGAATTGTGGTGACATGCTGTCAACTAAACAAGCCAACGCTCATTCAATGGATGAATCAATCAGTGTGTAATCACTAACCGTGACATTTTCTACACGAACCATGTTTTTTACTTGTATTATACTTTTGCTCCAGCAGGTGTCAGCAGCATCACAAGCTGCTGTTTATGGTCAGTTTATGTAGCTTCTCTGTACGTCACTGTGGTTTAGTTCAGGCCAGTAATTGTGAGCATATATTTCCGTCACCTGACAATTGTGCATCTTGTAAAAAATAAAATAAAAAATCATCTCAATACCCATTTTTGATTGAACATCACTGTTATATTTAACACTCAATACTTTTTTTTAAAGAAGAGAAACATTACTGGCATGTCTTGTTTGGCTTGATGTGTATGTGGGTTCAAGTCTGTCTTAAAAACAACAGTGTTACAGTCTTTTTAGTGCTAAAGTTCCTCTTTTTGTTACTGTACTTCCACCGCAGCTCAACAGTGAAACACTGTCTGCTATACAAGCACAAAGTTTTTTCCCCCTCACAATTTCTGTGGTTAGTAATTTGTTGTGAGGAAGATATTATATTGGCTCATGTTGACTATTCTCATTCTCACGTTGTATTAATTCTGTATATTCATTAAATATCAGAAAGCTAACTGTAACTGTACTCTAATGCATACAGGGGATGCTGGCTGAAGCTGAGTTTGGAGGAGAGATGCAGAAAGTTCCACAGAACGATGAATTCGACAGATTATCTACAGGATTTTTGATGTTAGTGTGAAACAGTCACTAAACATGTACCTTGTACTTTTAATATAGGGCTTCATACTACAATTTGTTTAGATCTCAGTAGGTCAGTATTACAGGTCAGTAGGTCAGTAGGTCAGTATTAAGACTTTTTAAGTCCTGCAGACACCCTGATTATGGTCACGTATAGTGACCATAATCGTAGTGACCATGGCTTTATGTGATAGTGTGAAGTATCATGTCTTTAACACAGGACCAGACTGGGTTACTACAGATACTACAGATCACTCTTAATGACTGTGAAGATTCTATGAACTCACCTTTGTTAAAAACATGGGTTACACTCAAAGTCACATTTAGGGTAGGGTTGTGGACGACGCAGGTCACATTTTGAGCTCCACGGATATCTATAGTGCTGCTGGAATTGAAGAGATGGTCCCCAGCATCCTGCACTGCTTTAGGGTGTCCATCCCTTTGGTCTGACACGTGTTTAGAGTCGTTAGAAAGGTGCTGGAGTCTCCATGAAACCAGCGGCTCAGGAAATCCCCTTTGTATAGTGCAGACAGCCATCATTGCTTCTTCATTTACAAGCAGGCTGACAGTCTTGTAAGGAACTGCAAGTAATAGTGGAAAGGTCATCAATATTAGGAAATCCCCTATTTACTCTTACAGAAAGTCAGATGGTAAGAAACCACCAACCTTTACCACTGTAATCTCTAATGCTCTCCATATAGTCATTTGTGTCATCACTTAATTACTAAATATAGAGCAGGAATTAAAAGTTAGGTGCCCAAATTAACATTGAAACATATGAAACATTGAAACAATTGTCAGTTACTTATTTTTGTCATTACTCACATGTTTCAGTGTTCATTTGGACACCTGACTGTTTTGTTTGTTTTTTTTGTTTTTTTTTTATACAGACTTGAAAATTGTGAACCCATCCTTTAATGCCTGGACACAAATAAAATTAGTTTTTAGAGGTGCTGGTGGGCAGATTGTGTTATCATTGGACAGAGGCAGGCCAGCTGTTTCCCTCTGTTTGCTGTCCTTATGCTAAGCTAAGCTAACTGCCTGCTGGCTTCAATTTAAGATTGAACTTTATTGATCCATTTAGCATTACAGCAACAAGAGAAGAAACCAGAGGTAGACAGGAACATGATACAGATAAATAGGAAAAAAAGGTAATAATAATAATATTTAACTGGCAGATATCCTTCCCATCTATCTATCTATTCATTTAAAGAAAACTGAAATCTTCCTTACCTCCAACATGTAAAGTGATTTGGCAGACTGGTTCCGAGGACTTTATCATCATCCCTCCACTATTGAAAATGTGTGCAAAAGCTCTGAAAACTCTTTGCTCATCTGCAAGTGTTAGATTTTTAACTTCAATTGAAATATTCCCTCTTGTCATGTCCTGGGGGAAGGCTGTGATCCTGTCTTGATAAAGTGTGTTTACATGCGTTGGCATCTCCTCTCCTTTATTAAAAGAGTACAAAACATAATTTCTTTCATCCTGCCAGTAAAAGCGTAGATCCTTTAAGTCGATGGAAGAGGTGCTCATCAGGTTACACGGGAGGACGGTTGACTCGCCGGCAATAGCGTTGACATTTAGCGCCACTGTTGCATCAGACACTTAAAATATCACAGGAAATATGTGTTAGAAGAATTCTCACACATTTCCTGTCTCAATCGCACTCGGACACAACACTGAACACCATAACCTGTGCACAGTTAGTTCTTCCTTTCACATTTTATGCTCATTTAATAACAAATGGTTTCAGCTCCAAACCTAATTCCAAAATCTTAACATTGTACACATACACACATATATAGCAACATATTATGATGTATTTCTGTCGAGCACACACACACAGAGTTCAAGAGTACAGAAAAAATTCAAGAGTACAGAAAACTTACCTAACGGGTAACAGACTGCCAATAGGAACATCCCTGAGAGGATGAGCTCACATGCCCCGTGCATCATAATTTTAGAATGTAAACATCCAGCTTGATTCTTATCACATCTACTAACGATTTCAAAGTCGGATATCCATGTAAAAGGGTCCATGCACACAACCAGAGCGCTATTTCCTCTCCAACCTTTCTGCCGTGTCATCCATCTTGAAAAATAATTTATGAGGAGAAGTAAGCATTGCTCTGGTATTCCTCTCCAAAGAACAGCAGACAGTCAGATTTTTAAGGAGTGGTTTCCTTTTTGGACCAGAGGGGTAGAGACAATAAAGATTTAGCTTTAGCTGTGGAGATGAAGGTAGTTTGACTTTACAGAACGGGCAGAAAAGCACAAGTGTCCAAAAATTTTGATGACTTGCAATTATCTCATTTGCGTCACTTCTCACTTATGCTCACATGGGAGGGTTCAACTAAAGATTTCTGGGAATCCTCTGACCATACACTGCCAGAAAGTGTTTTTTTATGTATGCATGTGATACCCCCTGCAAGCCTAAAGAACGTGTCTATGTGCTCTTATTAATCTGCATAATTTCCTGTAATTCTCTGAAACAGATGCTGTTTCAGAATTACTTAATTTACCTCCACCACCTTCGTTCTTCTCCATATTAGTCTGTGGGACTTTTCACTCACAGAGCTGCCCATGACTGTTTATCTGCACATTCATCTGCTCTGCTTTGCTCATTTGTCAGATTCAGACTGTGTTTGCTTCCCTGCTTGCAGATGTTTGCATCCCAGTTTTGATTCGACTCTTACCTGTTTTTGCCACTTATTGTAGTACCTTCTTGCTTTATCTTTCTTGTTGTTGTTGTTGTTTCCTGTCCAGCATCATCAGCAACAGGCTTAACAGCACTTTGGAGAAATGACTGAAGGACTCAGACTTAAGAGTCACTAAACTTAGCTACACTTTGTAAATTAGTAGTGTATATTGATCTTGTGTATGTGTGCTGTGCAGTGTGTAAAAAATGGACATATGTCACAGTTTTAAAGCATCCTGTGACACATCACACAAACATATCAAGTTTGCAGATGACACCACTGTGGTAGGCCTGATAACAGATGAGTCAGCCTACAGGGAGGAGGTGGAGCACCTGGCGAGCTGGTGCAAAGAGAACCACCTGGACCTGAACAGAAGGAACAACGCCTGCACACACACCTCCGTCCATATCCATGGGTCCGAGGTGGGACACGTTTCCAGTTTGGGCGTCCACACCTCCAAAGAACCTCTCTTGGGCCATCAACTCATCCAGACTCATCAAGAAAGCACAACAGCAACTGTACTTTCTGAGAATACTTAAAAAAGCACAGCTGTCTCCATAGTTTTTGGTGAACTTCCATCAGTGCTCCATTGAGAGCATACTGACACACAGCATCACAGTGTGGTACAGGAACTGCTGTCGCTGATAGAAAAGCCCTGCCCCGCATTGAGGACATTCATCGGAAACGATGTTGACGGAGGGCGAAGGGCATCAAAGACGTTTCACACCCAAACCACAGACTGCTTACTCCACTACCATCAGGGAGGCGATACAGAAGCCTCCACTCCCACACCAGCAGACTGAGGAACAGCTTTTTTCCTGCTGCTGTTTCTCTGCTGAAAAACTCTTTACTCACCGCAACGTCACTTCATACAACATGCATCACTGCACAAGTGTGTATCTGTATATCTACATGCTGCTCATAGTAATTTATATCATGCACATCAGCACTTTATCCATAAATCAGCATTTTATGCCTAAATTGCATTCTGGTTGATGCCGTCTGCATCTCGTTGTTAAGTACTTGTACTTGCTCAAGGACAATGAAGTTGAATCGAATCTAAATAACAATTTCTTCAACAGCTGAATTTCCAACACAAGTTTTCTGCTGGTTCAATCCTCTCACTGAAATTATAGTCATGACAACATATCAAAAGATTTCTGACCCTCCTGGAAAGACAACAAAATAGGAATAATAGGAATTATGCAGGAATTGACAGTGTGTCAGTTCTGCTTGTTTACAATGTGTTGATTAATGGAGTTTCACCACCACCTAGTGGTGTCATGTTTTCTCTTTTTAAGTGGTTGAGGAAGTTCTCAGATCTTTCACTGAAAAGTACCAATACAAAAAATGTAAAAATACTCCAAGTTCTGCATGAAAAATCCCACTTAAGTAAAAGTATATAAGTATTACGATGGTGCGAATGAAACACTCTTTAAATGTTATATCTTACTTTATCTTATACATTCTATGTATTCTATGTTTTAACTTGTTTTTAATATATTTTATTCTTTTATTATTCAGTATGCATTCTATGTATTTTTAGCTTCACTTTATCTGTTTTACCTTATTTTATTATACAGTGGGAACATATGTGAGTTGCAGGGACTGCTTAGTGAGCTGTTTTGGATTTGGAAACCCCACAGCCACCACAGCTGCCAGGATTTCACAGTATTATATTTTCACCTAATTTTATCTCATTTTTATTGATGTTGTCAAGTGGGTTTTATTTTCCATCTCATGTTACATTAATGTTTTGTTGTTTTTTCATGCTTTTATGTTCTTTTATGCCCTTTTCATGTAAAGCAGTTTGAGCTGCACTTCTTGTAAGAAAGGTGCTATACAAATAAAGTAATAATTATTATAATTATTATTATTGATGTAGTTAAAGTATTGCAGTAAAAGTAGTGGTTTGGTCCCTCTGACTGATATATTAGTCAGAGGGAAAGCACAGTCTGATGCTCTCGTAGCAGAGTGGCATCCTCTTTCATCCAGCATGTTGGAAGCATCAGCGACAGGGCAGTGGTGGTGCTGGATGTTTTGTCATATATTTAGCCATGTTAGGAGCATGGCTCTATGAATTACAATGTCTGTCCGTGTGTTGGTGAGTCGGAGACAGACATCAACGGTGCCCAGAGGATGAATCCTTCTAACTTTCTCTCGAGTGACTCCATAAAGTTGACATTTGTGGTTTTAAGTAAAATATCTCAACAAACCTTGGAAGGATTGCCATGACATTTGGTACAGACATTAATGTCCTGCTCAGCATGAATTGTAATAAGTTTGGTGACCCTGTGACTTTCAGGTCAAAATGTTATCCAATTAAAATGTGTCCAATACTTTTATGGCCAAATAATTGCAAAACTAATGACATTCATCACAGTTTAAAGTGGGAACTCACGGCCGGGACCAGCGGGAGAAACACTACTGCGCATGTTCAGTGGGCTGCAAAACCTGGAAGCTCGAAACTAGAAAGCTATAAAGCTCATGCACCAGGTGAGCAATTCTCAGTTGATTGAATAGGCGCCATCTTTGAGTCCGGTGTAGGTACCAGATCAGCTCGGCCTGCCAGATCAGCTCGGTGTCCTGTGTTTACAGATGACGTCACATATTATGTATGCTGTACGTCAGAAAGTGTACGGATGCCGTGTGTTCATGCCACATACCATTTAAAGGCCCAGTGTGTAGAATTTAATGGGATCTAGAGGAACAGACTTGGCAGAAATGGAATATAATATTCATAAGTATGTTTTAATTAGTGTATAATCACCTGAAAATAAGAATCATTGTGTTTTCGTTACCTTACAATGAGCCTTTATATCTACATAGGGAGCGGGTCCCCTTCACGGAGCTCACCATGTTGCACCGCCATGTTTCTACAGTAGCCCAGAATGGACAAACCAAAGTTTGGAAGAGTAGGGGGCTGTTGCACTGTGCACTCTCACTGCTAGATGCCACTAAATCCTACAGACTGGACCTTTAAATGTGTAGAGAAAGAGATCTACATCTAATAAAATATAAATGCCAAACTTTACATGTAATTATTTCATATCAGTTTGTGTAGGGAGTGTAAGTTCACTATATATATATATATATATATATATATATATATATGTGTGTGTGTGTGTGTGTGTGTGTGTGTATATGTATAATCTGGGACATGGGCTGCCCCATTATTTATTACAAAAAGTACAATAACAAACTCTATGTAGAACCCAGAAATGGATTTCAGGAAGGCAAAAATGCTGCAAAACTGTGACACAGTAGTTTGCCGTGTCTTGAAAGAGGAAACCTCAGTTGTGCAATCTCTTCGCTCTCTTGCCAACAGGCCAACAGGAAAAATCTGATTCAGTTGCATAATATCAGCTGCATGGTGCGTCACTCTGACACATGACATGTCACTCTCATATGTCATCAAACTGGACTTAATTTTTGCTCTGGTTACCTTCATATATTTCATACACTTCATTTCTTTGTCCATAGCACAGTCCATATTTCCTTTGTATAGTATGTATTGGGATCAGACCTGCTATTACGTGGCTTTAACACCTGTAGTTTGGTTCAGTTGGTTTGGCACAAATTTAAAAAAAACCTGAACCTGATGCGTTTATTTAGCTTTTCTGGTGTCACAAAGAAATAACAAAGCAATTCGCAAATGATTATGAGCATTACTGTGTCGAGACTGAAACTGGATTGTATACATAATAAATGATAAAGGTAAAAACGGGGGAAAAGAATAAGTGTCTTGTACCATAATATAATATAGGTGACAGAGGGCCTCATTCACAAATCAGTGGTTAATCTGTGCGCATGAATGTTTTAAGCACAAATCCGGGATTCATCAATATGTTCTTACCTGAATTTGTTCTTACTCTGCGAACAAATTTAGAAGTGCCTTAGACCTGCCGTAGATACGTACGCACAGATCATAAACGTCCCACGGTCTTTAAAAAATGATACAGTCAATATTTATCCAATGTAACAATTGTATTAAAAAAAAAAGATTGGGCCTAAATATACAACATTTAAAAGTATGAAATTGCTAATAATACACAATTTATTTACTAATTACAAAATTCAGCAGGTGTGCAGGCTGTATACAGGATTCACAATCAGGCTCCAAACGGTTGTGCCAATAACATGTTTACTAGCCAAATCTGCCTTTTCTGGCTTCTACTTTTGAAACTATTGTTTGCATTTCACTAGCAGTGAAGTTTTTCTACATTTTTACCATCACGGCCCTCTTTGCAATGAGTGACAGCTCTCTCTCTTATACAGAGAAATGTGGTAGTATGCTAACCTGACCGTAAACTTAGCGTTTCTTCCTGCAGTTTCAGTGTAAAATCGTCCACCTCCTTCATAAAATCCAGGACTCTGACCTGATCTCTGAAGCTAACTAATAATGAACATTTTCCAGTCATTACTTCCACAATTTGCGCAGTTTAAGGAAAACAAATGTCACATTGTGGGAGTATTAATACTTTATTAATTGATTACCTCGTTACTGTGGGCACCACCTCCTTTTTGGTTAGGATTTGTTAGTGCCAGCAGGAAGCACTAACCCTTATTCAATTTAATCAATGGATCAGTCTCATAGTTCTTGTTCCAAACAGTGACCTCTGTTTACTGCAGCTCAAAAAAACAAACAACCACTTTTAGGATAAATAAAGAGATTTATTATTAGCTAAATGTCTTGAGGATACATGATAAAGCATACAGAAAAAAAAGTAAAATAAATAAATAAATTATAAGGCCTGATGAATGGTAATAAAACGATAAGGAGAATTATTCAGTAAGAATGGCTGAAAGTGTGTGATTCAGGGCCTAACGTACTGCAACAGGAAATACTAAAGGAAAGCTAATTCAACTTCTCTAAAGAAATTATCTTTTCATTTTAACGTTATTTGACGTTATGTTATGCCTCACTGCCGAGGTGTTTTGTCGTGGTAGAGACATCAGCTCGGCAGGTCCGGTGTTGTTTTGGTAGCTGGCTTCAAGTTACAGGTCTAGCTGTTTCAGGCTGCTCTGAAAGAGTCTTTAGGCCAGCTTAACTTCTAGTTTGCAGTATTACTCTCAGAAAGCAGCTAGAGATCCAGTTTCAAGTGTTGTTTTCTTCTTCAGTAGTTTAAGTTGAGGATTCAGACTTTAGTTGGCTTGTAGTAACTTTGCTGAAGATTTGAGTGTAGTCAGATTAAACTTTATTCAGCACTCAGTTAGAGTTTACTTCAAAATGAAAATACTGTACATGGAAATATGTTAAAAATAAAACAAAACAAACTAACAAACTAAGCTTAAAGAAAATCTCTTTGAGGTGTTTTATAGGTTTCGGGCAAAGACAGGGGGAGTTTGAATACGCTTTAAACCTTTTCGCGCCAAGTCACTGCCGCCTAGTATTTCACATTAAAGTCGTAAACACATTCTTTTCATAACATTCAAGTATTTCATGATATTTTCTGATTATCACAACATTCCTATTCATATATACACTTAACATAGTTATTTCATTACTTCTGTAATTTCAAGCATTCAAGTGCCTTCGTATCTAATGTGCTTATCAATATATGATTAAAGTTAACATGTGATTAGATTAAACCTTCAGAAACATATTTAAACATAAATTCAACACAACTCTTACTTCATAATATAAAAACATTCAATATGATTGTTTAATACAAGAAAACTTCAACCTGAAACTTTTCAAACATTATATCTTTGTATTCTTATTACTTCAGAAAATTCACTCTTTCAATACAACTACTTATCTAATTTATTTACTAAAATATGATTGTCTCTGAGGTTAACAGATCAAAAGTTAAACCCTTAAGTTTTGGATTTTTTGGCCAGAAATGGCGTCTTAGTAGGTCTTTCTGAGTCTGTTGAGCATCATTGATCAACCCCCACTTAGAGGGTCACAAAGGTCAGTCCCGCAGGCCGTGAGGTTCACTCTTAGTCTACCAGTTTCCTGCCATGACCCTTTAACTTCTGTTTAAGCCTCCCTGCCTGCACCAGCTGTTATTTATATTGTTTTATGATGTATCTGTTTGCTCGCCCTACTCTTTCTATACGTAGCACCTTATAAAGTTATTTATGTTGGGCCTCACCACGTGGTCAGACAAAGGCAGGCCTACATGTAAACTCTGAAGCTGACCACGAGGCTTCCTTTGTCCTTTTAGCTTCTGAAACAAAAGAACAGCGCCAAGTCAAATAAAGGGAGTCCAAAACGGACTTCAACCCCCATCATGCTCTGCTCAGTTCGCACCTAGGTGTGAACTCTGTGGGAATCCTTAAACTCTCGTCTCTCATTGGCAGAGACGCACCAACACCATGTGATTGAAAGCTCATAGGATTGTTATAACTTGTTAAATACAATTTTGCTCAATACCAGTGCTGCATTTGACACTATGGATATGGGATATTCTTCCCAGGAGGCTCAGGAAGTGGTTACAGATGTTTCTCATTTTCATTTGTCTACATTACTGCGGTTGTCTGCATTTGCCGCAGCAGCAGTGAAGGGGGGTGAAATAATTTATCCAGGAGTAGCTGCAGTGTGCACCAACAACCACCAGGTGGCACACGTGAGCAGCCCAGATACAGTGTCTGTCTCTCTGCAGGGTAGTCTATACAAAATGGAGGCGACAGGGGAATAGAGAAACGCCTTGAAACTGTTTGGGGAATTAGTCACAGCACTCTGTTACATTTTCCCTGAATGTTTTGAGCATATTTCTGCTCCTCAAAACTGGTATTTTAATGTAACAGAGCAGAACGTGGACGTAATGTGGAGCGTCAGAGGGAGGGGGAGAAATATGGTGCTGCACATAACAAGACGCATACAGGCCATGGATGTATTATAGTGTCAGTAAAGTTATTTTTATAGTGAGTGGATATGCTGCTGAATATACTGAATATACTGTATTTTAGACTGGATAGGCTATAAAAGGCCGCAACTTCATTAAAACTAGATTGGTCACACTCTGACGGTAATCAGCCTAATGTTCTGTGTTGTGCTACACAGCTCAGCTGTTACACACAGATTTCACCCTTGATTGTGTTTTTAATAACATTTCACCACATCAAAAAAAAATCAGCGACATTTACATTAAAGCCTATGTTTTAGGTTACGTTTTCGAACATATCGAACAGAATAAACCCGCAATAAATATCAAAATCTCCATATTAAAACTCTGTTTAATATGCAGGTAGTCGCAGATGACATGACAACTCAGGGTTGTGGGTTGTCATAGTAACACAACACGCTTTCTGGCTTGGGTGTTTTGCAGGAGCTCAGCAGTCAGAAAAAAAGTGAGCGTCAGAGCAACACTGGAAAGATTTGAGACGGTAAACAGCTCAAATAAATGCTGAAACATCTCAGCTCCCAACACACAGTCGACTGACAAAACTACTCAGCTAACAGCTTAACGGACAGGTTTTAGCTGCTTGTGGAAGATGGATATCATCGTTTGCACATTCACTGTGGTCTATTTTTCTTATAATTTCTCTATGTTTATATATTTTTATCTTCTAGAATGTAAGCAACTGTAATATAACCCTATTTCCCCTCAGGATCAATAAAGTATGGCTCATGCTACCTTCTCATATATAGCTTCAGTTGGACCTTTAAGACAAATAAATCAGACAAGGAGGAGAGAAGGATAAGATCTCTTAAGGATCATACTTCTCAGATTTGTCTCATGAAAGTCTCAGACTCATGTCACGTTCTTCTCTTTACTATAACCAACTGAGGGGTTACTACACACTACAGTGTTTGCGGTGCTAAGCTACAAGAAAGAAAGCTCACAGCAGTCAGTTTCTTTTGCTGTTGCTTCACTTCCTGTGGAGTTACCACTCTGCCATTGCAACTACATTGTGGTCGGAGGGGGTATTAGCCACCTTGCATCTACAGTTATCTAGTGCAGCCTGAATGCAGCCCCCTCTTTTACCACCGTGGTGGTACCGTGGTAACGCAGCAGTAAAGCAGACAAATGAAATGAGAAACATCTGTACAACTGCACATGCACAGTTTGGTACTTTATGGTTTCAGCCTAATTGTGTCTCTCCATATCAGGTCACAAGGTGTTTAAGTGTATTTGAGCTCATACTTTTTCACTAGTTGATTATATCTTTGTGTCCAGCGACAAAAAGATAGCAAATAACATCGCATTAGAGAATAAACTGAAGTTACTCACGTCTTCTGTAGAGAAACAAACAACACACAAATAATATGGCAGCAAAAACTCCAACTGGTACACCTATTGTAGAACGTCTCCTCAGCCGGTCCTCACCTGTAAATTAGGGGACATAACAGAGTAACAAGTTATTTTAACATGCTGCATTAATACAAACACATCTTCAAACACATCAGTGTCTGCTTTTTGTTTGTCCTGTTTGTTTCTTTTAATGTTTAACATCCACCTGCAGGGACTGCAGCTGAAACCTTTTGGCTAATCTGACACATTTACATCATGTTGATGTTAATTAATGTGTGTTGTCCCTGATAAATAAATGAATTAATAAAACATTAAATGGACTAATTGCTTGCTATGTAGTAGCACAACTAAATATTCCACTGCTGCCCAAATCTTCAGTCACTTATGTAATAAATCTGAAACTGCTTATAGTTTATTTACGGTTTCATTATAGTTTAATGGTGAATTGTGTTTACGAGAATTACAGTACTGTGTAAAAGTTTTAGGCACTTTAGATGTTTAGATTCTTATCTGTAATGCAATACCATCAGGGAAGCATCTGATCGGTCCCAGATTTATTCTGCAGCATGACAATGAAGCTTTTTATTCATGAATTTATCTGTATCACTCACCAGGAGCATCAATCACTGTGGTGGTGTTAATGCGCTGGTTGGAGCGAGGGTTATACACGAGGCAGGTTACAGACTTTAACTCTTTGACACTGACGGTGCTTCTGACAGAGAAGGTTTTCTTGGTTGGATCCTGCTGCAGGGACGTCTGAGCATCCTGCAGGTCCAGGTGTTCACCGCTGGATCTGCTTTGACCAGTCCATGACACTCGAGGTTCAGGGTATCCTCCACACGCTGTACAGGCTGCACTGTTTACTGTGTTGTTAATGGTCAGGACAAGATCTTGGTAGGGAGCTGTGGGTGTGTCAGAAAGCATGATGGTTTACACACTAGAGACATTTATAGTATTATTGATGTGTATAGATTTTGGTTTGAAAGCAAGAAGCCACTATTCCTTACCTGAGACCTGCAAAGAGGATTTGCACTGTTGTTCAAGCCATTTGGTAACTTTACCATGTTCACCAGAGACACCAACATTGACCCAGAAAGTTTTCTGGTCATCTCCAACATTAATGTTGTTAAGTCTAATAGAAATATTTCCAGAACTAAACTCAGTATTGAAGACTTGACACCTGCTCCTGTATTCATCAGCTCCTGACTGTGTTTTCTCGCTTTTGTGCCAGTGGAACAAAAGTTTGTCAGACTCATCCTCCTGCCAGTAAAACCATGTGAGGCTTGTTGAGTTCACTGGTAGTGAACAGGGAATCAGCACGGACCCTCCGACAGTGGCATTAAGAAGCACAGATACCTGACCCACGATTTGTGCTAGAAAAGAAAACATCAAGATATAGTTTTTAGTAAGAAGACAATGGCGTCCTTCTGACTCATCAAAACAGTGAGAAAAAAAAACACACTGAAACATGCACATAAGAGGCTAAATTCAAGAGAATCCACTCTTTCTTCAGATGTCATACTGTACAGAAACCGTACTGTGCTAATTAAACTTGGGTGGACATGTACCCCCTTAAATGTTTGAGATGTGATGCTTTCTGTGTTAATTTGGAAACAAAAAACTGTTCTCGGTATTTCTCTCTTAGTGTCTTACCGCCAGGTAAACAGGTGAGAAAATGTATTTGCTCCAGGGTAATATTTTTGTATTTTCATCATCATCAGAACAATCATATCAAAGCCCAATTCAAAAATTATTAAAAATCTGCAACTGTATACCTTTCTATCCTCTTTATGTTTAAACCATAAACCGACATATTCTGTATGACCTCCATCACCCAGATCAAAATTATACTTATGTTTTATTTTGCATTGATTGTCTTCATGATGAAGTAGAATTGTTCATGTACACCTCTGTTGTATTTCCTCTTCTGAATATAAATGCTCATCTATGATTCCATCCAGTCTGCCATTTCTTTGTGTCAGACAAATATTCATACTCGTCGTATCGATTAGACCCATACATTGTTAATTACATTGTTAATTTCTTAAAGAACTTTAATGTAAAGTCAAGAAGTTGTAATATGTAGCAGAACAAACTATCGAAGCTCTGTAAATGGAACCATGTTTCTGCACATGCTCAGTGGCGTCTGCCTTACACTGAACTACTCTGTGGAGACTGAAAACGTGATCGCTGTTATAGAGTTGCGAAGTGGAAGGAGCTATTTTGAGTGCCCCTCCTATTCATTTTTCCCCATAGAGAATGTTACATGACCAGTTTGAGCACCTCTACGGCTTGGATCGGCATGAAACTCTCCCAGTTAAATCATCAGTACAAAAGATGAACAGCTGCGTTAGAAAATATCTGGTTCTTTGGTAAAACATCAAAGGTACAAGACTGTGTACAAACATGGAGGGTGAATTTGAAGAGAGGCTATCTTTTTTCAATCAAGACACGCAATTGTCATTTCATAATGCACACAGACCAGCAGCCCTTCAGCCCCAGAAATGCCACCAAGTATAAATATCACAACACTGCTAACTGTAGCCTCAGTTTGTGCAGCTCAACAGGGCTGCTGATAGAGTTAGCAAGTCTGATAAGAGACAACAGAGAAGCGATGTCATGCTAATAACCCAAACACAACACACGACCCGCTGATAACTAACTGCTATATTCAGAGCTTAACAAGATATTCAGGCCTGACGAGTGATGACGGTAAGCTTTTTACAAATTCCCTTTTATTTTTTCTCAAATTTTCCATTTTAATTTTCCTGAATTCTGTGTTTTATGATTTAAGCACA
Source organism: Scomberomorus guttatus (assembly GCA_038419695.1). Taxonomy (NCBI): domain Eukaryota; kingdom Metazoa; phylum Chordata; class Actinopteri; order Scombriformes; family Scombridae; genus Scomberomorus; species Scomberomorus guttatus. The sequence goes on from CM076456.1 coordinate 30,093,307, forward strand.
TTTTGTCCCCAAAGAGAGTGTCTAATCATGTGGTGGATGAATACAGTTTCAACAATTCAATAAGAAAATATTCAAAATTGAATCATACATTAAATGAATTAATATATATATCAATAAATTTGTAATGATGCAACACAACATTACACTATTATTTAATCAAAGAAAGCGCTTCAATACACTCTGACATTAGCATGAAGAAGTGAAACAGATATGTAAGCACTGTGGCTTATAGTTTGGATATTGCTCTGCTCTAAATTTAGCTGTTAGTGTCAAATTCCTCAATAGATGTATTAAATCAAGCAAGCAAAGCAACATTGGTGTGTGTGTGTGTGTGTGTGTGTGTGTGTGTGTGTGTGTGTCCCACAGTCTCAGAGTTCAATCCACTCGGTAAAGAGTCTGTTTTGTTTTCCCCACAACCCTAAATCAGTTCAGTTCAATCCAGTTTCACAAACATAAAAGTAAGACAAGTATCCCTGCAGACACGGGCATCAAAAGTGAGGAGCTGCAGCAGCGTGCTGCCTGTAAATGACACCAAAACACGTTAGAAACTCTCAGCATAATTTTTATCTGTTCATTCGGTTTAGGCGCTGTGAAAAAAAATGCTTGGGAGCTGCAGGGAAAACCCTGATTTTTATAAATTACATCCACATTTTGGCAAATTCCACAATATTCAGCGTTTTACAGTTGATTCCATTATTATTCTGTGATTCCGTCCATGTTTTTCGCATTACGGAAATCATATATATGATGTTTTTGGATGAACTACCACTGCATTTGCTGCTACAGCATTTTGTTGTAAGACACCGTCTATTGTTTTGGATACACACACTATACTTGTAAGTAGGATGAGTTCATTGTTGGTTTGGCTCTGCACGAGATTTGTTGACAAGAAGAAAAATATAGAAAATCCACAGCCTTATCCCTTTAATTGTTTGATTTAATTAGAGAGGACTGAGAGTTGTGGAGTCATAGGAGTGCCATAAAGTAAATAAAAAATGTAAAAATATAAAGAGAAATAAATAAAATTGAAAGACAAATAACAAAATATAAAAGAATAAGTATTTTCATGTTTTCACATTTATTTGTTCATTTATTTCTCTATTTATTTATATTTAAAAATATATTTATGCATTTTTTGCATGTAAATTACTCTTTTTTCTGTATATTTAAAAAATATATTTATTTTATATAATGTAATTTATTTATTTTTATCCGTTTATTTTTCCTTATTCTATTGCTTTTGCTATTCCTTGAAGGGCCAAGCTGTCATTCAACTGGATTTGGGGCTCTGCACACAACAAGCTGCTCTGCTGTCATATTACTGTATCACTGATGCAGGTTGATCATGAAACCGTATAACGTTAGTAACTTTTTAATGTTTGGACAAGCAAATAGATTGATTTGTCTGACAGCTGTAGTAGCGCTAACATTGACGTCAACGTTATTGCAAACTTCACGTTTAGGATAGCAAATAGCAAACGTGACAGCGGAGCAGCTTGACAGACCGACTCTTCATTTCAGTGTGAATGTGACAGTTTAATAATCACAGCAGCAGGATTAAAATCACAGTTTCTATGACGTTTTTCATGAACTGTTGAGGGTTGAGTGAATCAGGCTAATTATAGTTCATGGGCCCAGGCCAGAATTTTCACTGACTGGTACCACCCCAAAAGCAAATTCTAATTTGGTATTCTGAAAAAGTCTGCATCTCTAGATGATATTTCAACATGATAACCTTCCCAAGTGGTAGCTTATTCAGTTATCAACCTTCAATGACACCAACCATTGATCAAAAGAATGAAAAAACCTTGTCACTTTATTTGAACAGAACATGTCATACATAGAAAAAAATGAAGAATTTTACATCTTTCATTTCCTTATTTAATACATATACCAAAGATCATAATCATCGTCACAAACATCATGTTATACTGTCATACTAATATCCATTCTTGAGTATTCATATTCTGATTATTCATTACTATTGTCATTATCATCATAGTCAACCAGTTTCACAACAACTTCTACGTCCACCTGCTCCTCCCTCTGATTGCTGCAGGTCTGCAGCATGCACATTTCTGTGCACTGTAGTTTGTTGGAAAGGCAGGAGCAGTCTGGAAGCTTACAGGTCCGCACACACCTGCAGGTCATAAATTCCAGGAAGGCCATTGGTGCTGTCCAGTCTAACATCAGCATACCTGTAAGAATAAGTGGAAGACATTTCTCATTCATTTCAGTGAGGAGGCCAAATATCAACATACATTTATTTATTGTATTTATTATAAGCATACCTTTGTCATCAGTTGTCCATCCATGTCCTTTTGGCTCTGCTATGTCTGACTTTGTCCAGGCAGTGCCTTCAGACTCCTGCCTGGTAAATGGCAGTCCCATCCAGGATGTTCCCAGAGATTTGTAGGACTCTTGGAATGTCCTGTTTCCTTTGACAAGTTTGGGAGCGCTGAGTTTTCCTCATCCTGCAAAAGCACTTACACTATCACAACCCGTAAAGGCATGTTTACCTACAAGAGCATCTGAGACAAAGGATCACGACATCCATACTGGTTTAATAGCCATTCTGGCAGGCATGATTTACATGTAGGAGCACACAGGTATCCACCTCCTCATGGGACGATTTCAGCTCTTCAACAACATTCCAGTCTTTTTTCCTCAGACAACAGCATGTCTCTCCACAGGTTGCAAATAGCTGCTTGTCCTGAAGCTTTACCCGGTGCTCTGCTAGCTTCCACTGGTCCACGATGAATATATGTTATCAAGGCCGTTTTGCTGTCTGTATCTCTTGACAGCTTTCTCCACTGCACAACATTGTGTCCCAGGGCAATGTTCTTCCATTGAGTTCTACTTGCTGAACCACGACTGCATTCTTGATTGATATTTTCCAGTAACACATCAAACATCACATCTATCAGCTTACTGTTTCCTCCTTCGTGCAACGCTAGGTTCAGCACAGAACCAGCAATCTCTCCAAAAGTCTTGCCATCACATTTCAGTTTCTGAACAAGGCTCATTCCATCAATGATGCATGCAGAGTGTTCTCCAATATCTTCAACTGCTGATGCTGATTTCTCTAACTCTGCTGCAAGAGCAGCCTTTTTAGTTTTCCGCAATGAGCCATCTGAATTTGAGAGTGTCCAAGGCAACGGACCAAGTGGATGAGCCAGGACATCTTTAATGTGAAGATCTCTACTTTGTGAAGCAATGCTCATAAGCCCAGTTGGTTGAAATATGCCAAATCACTGCGAGATGCGACTAAATCCTACACACTAGTCCTTTAATGCTCAGTTGTGAACCTTCATGTTGCTGAAAAAATATTCATAGAACCTGTTCATATACTTTGTATATATGTTATAGTCTATGCATGTGAAATTTTATGTGTGAGTCAAACTTAATTATTGCATATATTGGTACATAAGATCTGCACAATAGACTGCACACAAACCTACTGTGCAGATAGTGTAGGGCAATAATGGAAAAAGCAATGATTGTCCCAAAAAATTGGTAAAGCTACTCATTTGAAAGAGTTATCATGGTATTCTGGCCCGGCCCATGGACTATTAACGTTAGCAGCTTTATTTCCAGCCTGCCTGCGATGATGCATCAGCTGGTTTTGTTCCATTTCTTAGAAAGGATCCCTGATTAACTTTCACACAGCTCCATAGATACAGATTAAATTGGCTTGCAAGCTGTTCTGCATATTTTTCTCAGTGACATCGGCAGTAGCGGGCGCTAACATGCTAAGCTAACAGTGTGTCAGTGGCATTGCATTAGCAGCAGTCCAGACAAAGGAGCTGCTAACCAGCCTGAGAAAACTACAACTGTCCATGTAACACTTATCAGTTCAATTTTACATATAAAAAATAAAGTTCAAGCAACCATCTTGCCGTTATGCACAGCTAGTTGATTGACAGCTTGGCCCTTCAAGGAATAGCAAAAACAATAGGGATAAAAATAAATGACATTATGTAAAAATAAATAAATAAATAAAAATTAAAATATACAGAAAAAATAGAGTAATTTTTATGCAAAAAATATATTTTTAAAAATATATAAATAACAAATGGATGTGAGAATATATGAAAATGCTTATATTCTTTTATATTTTATTTGTCTTTATATTTCCACACTTATTTACTCTTTTATTTATTTCTCTTTATATTTATATATTTCCACATTTTTATATTAACTTATTTATTCTTTTATTTATTCCTCTTTATATTTCAACATTTATTTTCTTATTCTTTTACAGATTTATGTTTTTTATGGCACTCCTATGACTCCATAGAGTCTGAAAAATGCTGAATTTAAAGAAAAAGCAAATGAATTGATTGAAGACTTGCTCTTATTCTACTCGTGTTAGGTCTGACTCTCTGCCACCCTGAACAGATGCATTTTTGTAGCTACGGCTGCCTGTAAAACCACTACTTCCCTTTTGTACTTTGCTGTCAATGAATCAGTGAGTGAACAGACTTCTTACCAAACAGAAGGAAAATCACGAGGCTTGAAGAAGACATGCCTGTCCTGGAGAACAAAGATAAAAGGTAATTTGGTGATCTATGATGAATACTTTCTTATAGTTGTATCATATTATGAAAATGCATTACCAGTTTCATTACATCATATATTAATTACGTTTGACTATGAGGCAGACTAAATGTTTAGTGACACATGTAGTATGCAGAGAGAGCCAAGGTCATACTTATTTCAAAGTATAAATATTTTTCTGGGTGAAGAATTTATGATACTTCATTTCAGCTGTTTCCTTCAGTGCTCTCACTTATTAATCCCAATTAATTCAAGTTCATTATCAGAACGTATGCATGTGGGTCTAAGTTGGTCATATAATAATGTTCCCTATATAACTTTAGGGGGTCGTACCATTTTGGTTATTTTATGGTCACATTGTAACATTACAAAGACATTTTGGACTTTAAGAGATCGTTCCAATATGGCTCCCTGTTAGTCACATGGCTACAGTGGTCTGCAATTAAATTTGGAGACAAAACACAAAGTACAGGATATAGTAAAATGATGTCATTACCATAATCTACCTTGGGATAATATCAAATGATACTGAATTAAACATACTTATATGGTTTGAACATTATAAACTCAGAGTGACTTGATTCAATCTTACTACAAATGAAAGAGCAGTCGAAGTAGCTAGCAGAAATTATAAAATTATAATAAAATTATATTTTCACAATTCAACATAATATCCGATTATTAATCCTCAATTACTGATTACAAGGCAAATAAAACAAATATTTATATTTGAATATATAATTCACCAACCAGGTAGACATTAATGCGCTGCAACACGTTGGACAAACCAAAAGTGAAAATCTGACACTGTGTGTCACTCAGTGTCGGGGTTTCCAACTCAGATCTTCAGGGGCTGTTTCCTAGCAACTAGCTAGCCACAGTGGCAGCCTCATTCTCATCCACGGGACACGTATTCATTATGCGAGTGCAACCACAGAGAACATCAAAGTTACGAGAGAAGTGTGAAGCAGCGACTAGAAGTGACCTGATGACAAATGACCCTGTAAGGAAGTGAAACCATGTTAAATAAAGGCTTGTCTGACTATTATAAAGGCTATGTCTTATATGGCAATAAATTTGTCTAATTACAGCCTGTGTTGTCTAATTAAGCTATCATAGGCCCATGGTGGTAGGATTAAATGTGGTGTCTAATTAGAGCATAATTTGGTAGTAAGGGTAGAACAGTGTAACTATAGCATATTTTGGATCTGATATGGGATCTCTTATTAGATGATCTTGTAAAATGGTGTCTAAAAGTGTATTAGGATCTCCAATCTGGTTTCTTATAAGAGTATAATTTTGTATAATAGTGTCTATTATACAACACTAGCTAAGTGATTGTTAACTATACTAGATGTGGCGTGACGAGGGAGGGGGAAGATTAGCGAGTGAAGAGTAACTAGAATGTTTTACGACATGAGGTTCGTTTTGCCAACAAAGAGAGACAGGACGTGGTTCCAGTCAACAACATATATTTATTTACTATAACAATCAAATGATTAAAAACTATCAAAATTCTTACTCACACCATAAAACAGGGGACACAAAAAGGGGGAACCTGCTGCTAGTACGGGGGCGTGAGTCGTAAAGGGGGTGTGAGGAATCCCAGGAAAACACAAAATCACCCCGATCATATGAGAGAAATCAATAAAAACAAAGAGGGGGTGCACAGCACACACACTCAGAAAAAAAGGGGAAACCACCACCGGGACACCAGGGACCACCCCCGGCAGCTCTCAGCAACTGAAAAAGAGACACAAATTAGTGGCGTTAACTAAGCAAAGAAACTGAAACCCAAAGAAACAAAATAAACAAAGAAATACAGTTGGCAGTCAAATACACATTCACAACAAAATTGTAAAAGAAAGAAGTGAATTTCCCAAACTTTTTTTTCACCACACCAGTTATCTGTCCACTCTGGCTAGCTAACATTTGACACATCCTCCAGTTAGAAACAGCACCTAGCAAAACTGATGTAATACCTTTGATGTAATATCTGTTATGTACAGTGAAAATGTTGTACCCAATAAATTATAAGTTGTAAGAAAAAAAAAAACAAGTTAGTAGCAGTGATAACGCTAACAAACAAAATGAATTGAATGTGTCTAAAATTATCAACATGCGTTAAAAGCACAGGCCAGGCTTCAGAGCTTACATGTAGGCCTGCCTTTGATTGTGTTTGGCAAGGCAGCATTACTGGGAATAAAAAATTTGCAGTGCAGAAACATCATTTCTAGGAGACAGGGTCACATGACCGAAGATTGACATGTGATGACCAGTCACTTGAGGACACCTGAGCAAACTCAATTAGCTGATGTGAGATGTGGTTGAAAGCTCAGAAATATGCAATCAAATAATGTTCATAAACATTTTGAGCTTGTGAAATGGTTTGTGAATGTGTGATAAAGTAAGCAGATAAAGCAGCTGTAGAAATATTTTGTGTATTCAGGTTCACAAAAGTTTCACAAAGTCTGACAGACAGACACATAAATTTCCTACCTGTCTGCGCAACACTGAAGTTATCAAACTGCAAGTTACGAGTACAATTTTGACCCTGCTTTTACATCTGAAACCGATTGGTCAAATGTAGAGTCAATCTGTCCAATCAGAGAGCAGATGGTTCTGTTGTGTTCACCCCCCTGCGGGTCTTGAAAGATGGACGATGGCGCAGTATACTTGAGGATGCTGTAGATATTAATGGTACACATTTAATGTGTTGCGTATTTAGCTTGCTGTTAGTTTACTGTTAGTGTAAGGCAACACAAGTCTCCAAATACATATTTTCAAGTTCAGGAAGGCTGTTTTACATACCCAGAATAGAAGAGTAATGTAGCTTTCTGTTAACAAATGTCAACTAGTGTTACCAGAGTAGCAGCATCAACGCTGGCAAGGAACTTTTCAAGCTGAAGGCAAACCAAACACTCTACTGTACTGTTGCTCTGCTTTAGTATGTTTGATTAAATGATGTAAGCATTGCTAGGCTAACCATTAAAACATGCTTCTGAGAAAAGTTGCCCTGAGCTAATTGTATCTCCAGATGGATCAGCAGTTGATGTTATTGTATGATTATGTGTTGTGCTGCCATCGATGATGTTGAAGCTTTTTTTCTAACATCTTTCTAATATATCCAGTCTTCCTTTGTGTCAATAAGTAAATTAATTTACTTTATGTGTAGTTGCTAAATATCAGTGAGAAGCAGCGCTGTATTATCAGACATATCATTTGTGTGAACTGTCATTCTTCTATTTCAGATGCTGAAGGAGGCCAAAGACTACAGCGCCATCCGAAAAGTTCAGAGGGCCATGGTAATAAAATGAGTGTTATCAGGGCCCAGGATGGCACAACTTTGATCCAGAAGGCCAGATAATCCACATCAGTTTGGTTTACAGTCTGCTGTACCAGCCTCGACCACTCAGGAGCCATTGTAGACAAAGGTCAGCAGGAGGCTTCACATTGCATGAAAATGTATCACTGACTCCACTGCTGTGCAAGAGGTGGTTGTTACACTTAAGTCATACATACAAAATATGAATATTGTTCATCCAGTTAATCTATTGGTCAGGAGTGTCAGTTCTGGTCAAACTGTCAGTGCTGCTTTCTGAAAAGTAACAAAGTATTTCAAAACAATGCAGGCAACATCTCTGCATTATTGTTATTAACATCACCACATCAAACTATATATCCGCCATATTAAATTGCCCTCTACATAGCTGTTCTTTATATTTGTGACTTGTGATCCAAACTTCTGTATATATTTATTCCTGAGCCAAATCAATTCTTACAACTCTAAAAAGTTATAATGTATTTTAAAGGTGAGGGTCTATTAAAAATAGTTAATGGTAAAATGCTGTAACAAACATGTATTTGTTCAGAAACAATTCACTGTAGTCACTTTATTGTAAAAGAAATAGCACAAGAAATGTTAGCAATAGCAAATAAAACATACATAAGTAACTTATTTACAATATAAAGCACCTCAAACTATTTACAACCGAAAACTGAAATTAACATTACATACAGATGAATCTGTGCTTTCTGTGATATCAGATTCTCCAAAAACAGCAATTTGGGATGACAAATGTGTGACTAGAACCAGGAGTTCCACGCTGCCATGTAAATACTGTTATCCTCTGTTGTGTCTGGCAGGTCAGTTGTTACCTGGGTGTCATTCCTGATCCTCTGTGCAACACTCCCCTCCTGTAATATGTGCTTCCATATGCAGCAGCGTTGGAATTGTCTCTAGTCATTGGTTGTAGCACTGAGCATGATCCTCGGTGCCAGGGTCGACACCCTCTGCACTGTTTCACACAGCCCACTGCTCACACTTCCACCGGACTGTCGGCTCGTAGAAGCGCCCACAGGGTTGATTTCACCATCAGCTCTGCCTGTGCCAAGAAACAGAATACGATTAAAATGCAAACCAATTGCTGCACAGAAAATATAATCAACTTCCTGCAAATTTACTGGCTTACTGTTACCATCAACCTAGGTTTGACCAATCGGATTCAGACGTAAAAACAGGATCATAATTCGTAATCGTAACTTTCAGTTTGTAGTTGTAACTTCAGTGTCACACACGAAAGTAGGAAATTTGTGTCTCAGACTTTGTGGAACCTCACTGTTGAAAAAATTCCTGTACAAATGTTAATTACACATACACAAAATATTTCTACAGCTACAAAAACTTTTTACACGTGTAAATTATATTATGTGCGAACAAAACCTTTTCTCACATGCACAAAATATTTCTGCAGCTGCAAAACTTTATTACACATTCACAAACCATTTCACAAGCTCAAAATATTTATGAACATTATTTGATTGCATACAGAAAAAGCCAGTTAGTGGCCTGCTGAGCTTTGATTGTTTTGTTATGTAGGACTGTTTTATGTTTTTGCTCAATACCACTGCTGCATTTGACAGTATGAATACAGGATATTCTTCTGGATAGGCTCAGATGAGGGTACATCTGCACATGCACAGTTTTGTACACAAGGTGTCTGTGTGGTATTTGAGTTCATTCTTTTTCATAATTTGATGATATCTTTATGTCCAGCAACAAAAAGGTAGATAACAATCACAATAGAGAATAAATTAAAGTTACTTACGTCTTCTGTTGAAAAATAAACCACACACATATAATCATGATATGGCAGCAACAACTACCAACTGGTACACCTATTGTAGAACAACTCCTCAGCCGGTCCTCACCTGTAAATTAGGGAACATAACAGAGTAACAAGTTATTTTAACATGCTGCATTAATACAAACACATCTTCAAACACATCAGTGTCTGCTTTTTGTTTGTCCTGTTTGTTTCTTTTAATGTTTAACATCCACCTGCAGGGACTGCAGCTGAAACCTTTTGGCTAATCTGACACATTTACATCATGTTGATGTTAATTAATGTGTGTTGTCCCTGATAAATAAATGAATTAATAAAACATTAAATGGACTAATTGCTTGCTATGTAGTAGCACAACTAAATATTCCACTGCTGCCCAAATCTTCAGTCACTTATGTAATAAATCTGAAACTGCTTATAGTTTATTTAAGGTTTCATTATAGTTTAATGGTGAATTGTGTTTACGATAATTACAGTACTGTGCAAAAGTTTTAGGCACTTTAGATGTTTAGATTCTTATCTGTAATGCAATACCATCAGGGAAGCATCTGATCGGTCCCAGATTTATTCTGCAGCATGACAATGAAGCTTTTTATTCATGAATTTATCTGTATCACTCACCAGGAGCATCAATCACTGTGGTGGTGTTAATGCGCTGGTTGGAGCGAGGGTTATACACGAGGCAGGTTACAGACTTTAACTCTTTGACACTGACGGTGCTTCTGACAGAGAAGGTTTTCTTGGTTGGATCCTGCTGCAGGGACGTCTGAGCATCCTGCAGGTCCAGGTGTTCACCGCTGGATCTGCTTTGACCAGTCCATGACACTCGAGGTTCAGGGTATCCTCCACACGCTGTACAGGCTGCACTGTTTACTGTGTTGTTAATGGTCAGGACAAGATCTTGGTAGGGAGCTGTGGGTGTGTCAGAAAGCATGATGGTTTACACACTGAAGACATTTATAGTATTATTGATGTGTATAGATTTTGGTTTGAAAGCAAGAAGCCACTATTCCTTACCTGAGACCTGCAAAGAGGATTTGCACTGTTGTTCAAGCCGTTTGGTAACATTATCATGTTCATCATAGAAACTAACATAGGCCAAGAAAGTTTTCTGGTCATCTCCAACATTAATGTTGTTAAGTCTAATAGAAATATTTCCAGAACTAAACTCAGTATTGAAGACTTGACACCTGTTCCTGTATTCATCAGCTCCTGACTGTGTTTCCTCGCTGGTGTGCCAGTGGAACAAAAGTTTGTCAGACTCATCCTCCTGCCAGTAAAACCATGTGAGGCTCACTGAATTCACTGGTAGTGAACAGGGAATCAGCACGGACCCTCCGACAGTGGCACTGAGAAGCACAGATACCTGACCCACGATGGGTACTAGAAAAGAAAACATTGAGATACAGTAAGAATTGTCAGCAAGAGGAGAAATGGTGTCATCCTGACTCATCTAAATAGTGAGAATCTCAAAGCTACAAACATACTGAAACATAAGAGGCTAAATTTCAAGAGAATCCACTTCTTCAGATGTCATACTGTACAGCAAGGGTGTCCTGAGAACTGTTCCTGAGTAAGGAATTAACTTCTTGACTGTGGTCCAACATTAAAGGTGGATGATAGTTCATTTCCTGGTCTCTCATTGATGCTCCCATTGGAGAAATGGTGTTCTCTCAGAATACAGATCTTGCATCAGGCTGCCCTCAGTGTATTTAAATTTGCACACACCTGAGCACACACACACAGCAGAGACAGCAGCAGGTGATAGCTGGCAATGGGCTAAAGATAGTAATGACTTAGTGTGAAAGATCTGTGAGTTAAAAAACTCTTGTGACTTGAAGATTTTTTACTGTGCTATATTCATTCTCATCATATCAATCAGACCCAGATATTGTAAATTTCTCAAAGAACTTCAGTGTAAAGTCAAGAGGTTGTATTATGTAGCACAACAAGCTAGCGAAGCTCCGAAAATGGAACCGCGTTCCTGCACATGCTCAGTGGCGTCTGCCTTGCACTGAACTACTCTCCGGAGACTAAAACGTGATCGCTGTTGCGAGTTGCGAAGTGGGAGGAGCTATTTTGGGTGCCCTTCCTATTCGTTTTTCCCATAGAAATGTTACATGACTCACACTTTGAGCACGTCTTGGATCAACATGAAACTTCTGGTTAAATCATCAGTACAAAAGATGAACAACTGTGTTAGAAAATATCTGGTTCTTTGGTAAAAAGTCAAAGGTACAAGACTGCGTACATATAAATCTTTCGTCGTAGACATTAACTACGACTCCCAAGGTGCATTTCACAAAGAAACAGCCAATCGCTGATCTTAAAATTTGGTCTCGTGTGCCGCTAACAGCAGGTGGAGCAGAAGACTGTGGTGTAGATTTTACAATCTGCAGAGTGAATCAGTTTACTGTTAATATCATTCAGAAACTATGGCTGTTGTTTACAACTATGCTCTGATTCGTGTCCATGACCTCTTCTCCATAGCAACAGTGGCTGAGGCTCATGGGTACTGTAATATTCTTAGCCGTCCGCCATGCCAAAATCACGGACAAAACGTTATTTCTCAGAAACAAAGTTGAACTAGTTGAAGCTAGTGGTCATAGTATAAACCTATAAGATCGTTACATCATCCGGGAGAGTCCTGTGTTTCTATGTTCAGTAATATTGACGATGTCTTTTAAAGAACATTTTGAAATGGGAATACAGAATAGACCCCCCCCCCCCCCCTTCATACACACACACACACACACACACAAACACACAGGCACACACACTTTGCAATTATATTAGTCTTTGGAGCCATGTCACCCAGTGCAGCACTGTGGCTCACTGATGTGTTTTTAATAGTTTTTGGATGACAACTGAGCTCTACAGCACAGAGGATTAAGACATATCAGGCTTTGGATACACACACAACACTTGTAAGTAGGATGAGTTCATTGTTGGTTTGACTTTGCACATGAGATTTACTGACAGTAAGAAAAATATATAAAATCCACAGCCTTATCCTTTTAGTTGTTTGATTTAATTAGAGAAGGCTGAGAATCTGAAAAACACTCAATCGAAAGAAAAAGCAATTGAATTGATTGAAGGAAATGTTCTTGTTCTGGATGACCTGCTTGTGTTAGGTTATGTTAGAGTCTCTGCCACCCTGAACTCTGTCTGTCTAAGCAAATTAACCCGACACATCATTTCAGACGTGTTTTTGTAGCTACGGCTGCAACCTGTAAAAACCACTACTTCCCTTTTATACTTTGCCGTCAAATTAATTAGTGAGTGAACAGACACCTTACCAAACAGAAGTAAAATCCAGAGGCCTGGAGAAGACATGTCTGTCCTGGAAAACAAAGATAAAAGGTCCTTTGGTGATCTATGATGAATACTTTCTTATAGTTAAATCATATTGTGATATATTCATTAAGTTTGATTATGAGGCAGACTAAAGGTTTTTTGACACATGCAGGGAGAGCCAAGGTCATACTTCAAAACATGAACATTGTTCTGGGTGAAGAATTTAAGATACTTAGTTTCAGCTGTTTCCTTCAGTGCTGTCACTTATTAATCCCAATTAATTCAAGTTCATTATGCAAGTGTAACTTTTAAGAAATGAGATGGCACTTACCAGAAAATCTGTCACACACAAGAGCAGCTGTTCCTCCGACTTGGCAAGTTTACTTCTGCTGTTGAAACAAAGTGAGTGAGTGTGAAACCACTTGCAGCAGCCCAGCAGCCCCTCCCTGAACTCACAGGGTCATGCAGAGTCACACAGACACATGAATAATTATTGCAATTTATTCTGAATAAGAGTTTTTTATTATTATCAGATCAATTCTATAATGTAATGTGAATTTAAAATGTAACACTTTACAACAGGGTACTAGATCTGGGCAATATAATGAATGAATTTATTATAATTTTTGTTCTTGCACAAAGTGTAAAAATTGTGAAGACTGAGTTATTACATTGTACACATGATTACATTATTTGAAATCATTTAAAATAATTCAAGACCAATTGAAGAAGGTACATGAGATTTAAAGCAATATTGGCATGTCCATTAATTAACTGATGTATGGCAGGTGGAATGAATGATTTTTTATAGATATTTATCATTGCACAGAGACTCTGCCGTCTCCCTGAAGGCAGAAGCTGGAAGTGATGATTCAGGGGATGTCATGTATCTAAGACATGTACATACATGTTCACCTGCTGCAGTTTACAGGACTGTTGTGACTCGAGGTGGCCTGCTGACTCTGGCTCTCTCATAGTGAATTTAACAGAACACTGATCTGTGCTCTCGGTTTGTGTTTGTTGACCAGGTATTACAAGGTCGAGGTCAATTTTATTGTGTCAGGACAAAACAAGAAAAAACACAATAAATAAGAACACACGTGACGTGGTACGATAATACCACGTCATCAAAAAGGGATTCACCTTCAACTGAACAATTTATTAAGCAAGGTGTGTGGATGAATAGTGTTAAAAGCAGATCTAAAATCAATAAAAATAACGGCGGTCACGTTTTCACTGAGTAGTTCTGTGTACGGCCGACACCACTGATCATGCACACAAACTTGCTTGTTGTGCTGCATATCACAACCTCTTGACTTAAAACATGTAAAACATTGTACAGTAAGTAACTTTTAATATAAAGTCAAGGGGTTGTGATATGTAACATAACATAACAAGTAAGTGTTTTCTGATCTAACACCCCGATCATCAGGACGACATCATCTGTCTGTGCCTTACAACATTTTACAAATTACTGCTGAAAAAAGCCTTACAGCCTTTTCTAATCAGACAACTTTATGGTTAATGTGCGGTTAGATTCAGGCACATATATGACTTGGTTAAACTGTGGTTAATAATAGCGACAGATATGAGTGTTGTGGTGAAGCTATTCTTGAACTCCTGTGGTGTAAAACATCTGTCATATCTGATAGAAGAACCAGGTTCAAATCCTGGCTTTTCAACACTGTCTTGCTGGCCAGTGGCCAATGTTTTGTCCAACTGGTCACAATGACAGCTATAACAATAGCCATATAGCTACAGCAACAGCCATTAGCCATAGCCATAGCTCCAGCCATAACTACAGCAACATAAACTGCATTTAGAGAGATTTTAGTGAGTAAAAAGAGCTGAAACTGTAAATAGGATTCTGAAAACTGATGGGCAACCCCAAACCCAGCAGGCCAACCATAATTTGAAAGCAAAACGTAATGGGTACTGTATGGAGATGAAAGCAGACATAACCGACCTGATGCACAAGCCAACAAATGACCTTAACTGGAAAGATTCTCTGCATTTCTGTCTCACAGTGTCCTCCTGGTACTGCTCTTATCTTATGTGTTGGAAGTATGAACAGAGAGAGTTTAGGCTGATAACTCTCCCTCAGCTAAATGCACGAAGGGAGGAGCAAAACAGGAAGGTCATGCTATGTGATAGGAACTGTGTGGTGACATTGTTTTTACATTCATAACATACCCCACCCCCCCCCCCCACCCACCCCCCCAATGACTTCCAGGTTTTCCTCTAAAAACACAATAGAGTTTGTTTTCACACAGCGTTATGCTTGTTTGTCTAAATGGATTAAACTGCTCTTCTAAAAAGCATGTGTAAAATCCCCACATGTAACATATTTGAACCAACTGTCTCTAATCTGGCAGTGTCATCAAAGAAATACTGAATATTTAGATTCAGTAATATGTTCCTCCTCAATTTTTTATGCAATTTTTCACGTCATTCTCAGTATTGGAAAGTAATTAAGTACATTTACTCAAGTACTGTACTTTCTATTTTGTATTTCCATACACAAGACTTGATTGTAATTTGAATTGACAATGTTTGGACTGTGATGAAATGGAATTTGTTTACAATTAAGTTTTTTTTTCTTTTCTATTGTAAAACTTTAAAATGCTAAATAGGGAAACTTATAGTAAAGTGTTACACGTAATAATAACAGTCTGATCTGTCAGTATGTAATGTGTTGGTCGTGGCTCATAGTGATGAACCTACAGAGAATTATCAGTGACTCTGCAGCTCCCCTCGGCTTTACGGAGCTTTATAGTGAGTTTCAGCTCATTGTTTATCTGTCCGGCTGCAACTTTACTGTTTTGGTTCACTCTCAGCGCTCTCATAGCGTCGTTTTGGGCCGCAGCAGGCAGCTGTTTTCAGAGAAAAAGCTGGAAAAAGCCACTGTACACTACCTGCTCAGCACCAAACGGCAAACAGACACAGTTAGCTGTAGACTAGCTGGTGAACATAGTGGAGCATTTAGCAGCTAAAGAGCCAGATATTTCCCTCAGGAGTTGGTAGAGAGCAGAAACAGCTAAAAGAGAGTGAATATTGGACTTACATTCACCAGGTGGACAGAAACACGACTCCAAATGAATGAATGTGGAAATAAGCCACTGTTTGCTAACAAGTTCAACATATCAACTTAAAGAAGACGATATGTCAGTGTTGTGTTCACTACTAGTTTCTGCTGACAACAAGTGGACAAAAACAATCAGTTAGTGCAGACTTAAGTAAAAGACTGATTGTGTGTAAAAAGGCAAAACAACCATATATTTTCCATTGTATTTTTCCAGCTGGGACCATTTAGGGGTTAAGATTACAACATTGTCAAATTTAGAGGTTCTTGGTGGCAAGCAGGATGCAAACTCACACAACTCACACACACACACCCGAGTGAATATATCCTTATCAAATGCACCAGCTGTGATAATGTGTTTATTCAGTGTAGATATGATCAAATTCTACTGCCTCAAGTAAAGAAGAAAAGAACATTTATTTGCTATTACTTATTATTTATAATATCTGTGTATAATAGAATGTTAGTCTCTTTCATGTTGTTGGTTTATATAGTCATTTACAGCCCAACACTTTTTATTTTTGTACGCGCTGAAGCAGCCGGACACCAAGCTATCGGCCCGTCTCCGTCCTTTCCTACAACATGTAAAGTGATTTGTCAGATTTGTGTCAAAGTGTATATCCTCTTCCCTCCACTATTTAAAACTGATGCAAAAGTCTTGAAAACTATTTGCTCATTTTTAAGTTTTGGGTTTTTAGCTCATTTCATAACAAATGGTTTCAGCTCCAAACCTAATTCCAAAATCTTAACATTTCAACACATGCACATATAGCAACAGATTATGATGTATTTCTGTCATGCACACACACTCATACACACACAGTTGCATATGGAAATTACATTGACTTGTGTTAATTTCCTGACTTGTCCTAACCGCAACCATAACCATCACATGCCTAACCTTAACATAACCCTAAACTAACCTTAACTTTAAACCAAGGCTTCACCCTAACATTAACGATTTAAGGGGACTTGCTTTTTGTCCCCATAAGGGAGGCAAGTCTCCACAACATGAGGAATACCTGGACCACACACACACACACACACACACACACACACACACACACACAAACTGAATTCAAGGAATTCAACAGTACAGAAAACTTACCTAACGGGTGACGGTGTGATTCATTTTAGAATCTAAACATCCAGCTTGATTCTTATCACATCTACTAACAACTTCATGGTTAGATGTCCATGTAAAATGATCCATGCACACAATCAGAGCACTTTGTCCTCTTCTGACAAAAACAGCTGAGCACCTCCAACCTTTTTGCCGTGATTTTCAAGGAGTGGTTTCCTTTTTGGACAGGAAGAGAAACACATACTCTGTGGCTTATCTTTTATGAAGACACACAGTGACTAAACTTAGCTACACTGCTTTTGTTGACCAGCGTTAAAGATTGCTTTAATACTATGAATCTGTTGCACTGTTTGATTTAATTATGCTTTAAATTGCAGATGGCATAGTAGTAGTTTTTTAATTTTGGTTGTAATAACAAAGTCTTATGTTTCTTTCATGGCGTAATGTAGGCGTAATTCACTGCAACTGTCTGTTAATGTTAAATCATTTACTGTGTCTTTTAGGTTTAGGTTTTATTTATCATGTAATATGTGCAGTGAAATGCAGGGCGGCATAAACTTGAAGCTGAGCTAAAAGGACGGCTGTGCAATAAATAATAATGATTATTAAAAAAAAAATGAGACTTAGAAAAATAAATATAAAGGATACAAATTAGTAGTGTATATTGATCTGATGTGTGTGTGTGTGTGTGCTGTGCACTATGTAAAAATGTACATATGTCACAGTTTTAAAGCATCCTGTGACTCATCAGGTTTGCAGATGACACCACTGTGGTAGGTCTGATCACAGACAACAAGTCAGTCTACAGGTTCTGGTGAGGATCAAAGACATTTCACACCCAAACCGCAGACTGTTTAGGGAGGTGATACAGAAGCCTCCACTTCTGCACCAGCAGACTGAGGAACAGCTTTTTTCCTGCTGCTTTACTCACCTCAACGTCATTTCATATAACATAATGCATCATTGCACAAGTGTGTATCTACATGCTGCTCATAGTAATTTATATCATGCACATCAGCACTTTATCCATAAATCAGCACTTTATGCCTAGCTTCTTCGTTTAGAAACAATATGTATAAATGTCTTTAAAGAAGCAGCCTTTTCACCACTCAGTTTTTGTTTTTGAAAGCAAATAGTTTTATATGCCATGCAGCGATGGCAGATGCGCCCCGACAAGAACGTAACAGGAAAATACATCATCAATGCAGGACGTGGTGGTTGTTTTGGTGACAGCGCACCGACACCAAATGACTTTATCCTGCCAATCTCAACAGTTGGAATAGCCCGTACACGTACATTAGTTCTTGAAACGTTTTTGTATTCTTAGCTAGCTCGTACGAAACAAGCCTGGCAACAGGCTGATGTAATAACTGTGCGCGGGGCTCTTTGACCTTCTAGCAGAAGTGACGTAGGCAGTAATGAAATCTGAACACAAGTGGTCAACTGGACACCTTGGAGACGCGTGATAGACACAGGTGTGAACGGCGATGTCCACTTCAAACCAAGTGTAAACAGCCTCTTTGAGCTTCACTGTGCAGAATGATGTATGTGCAGAGTTTGTCACTACAAGACTGTTTTTACATTCATCTGCTGAAGAAGGAAAGTTTCTCTGTGCTCATTGAAAATCTGATTTTAAGAGGAGGGCTGTGATTTGTGAAATCACAACTAGTTTGGAGCCAATCGTGGTCCAGTATTCAGCGTATGATGTGGTTACGTGAAGCCTTCAGTGCACAAACACTGAGAATGGACTTTACAGTGAGACATTTTGTGTCCTGCAGGACAACTTTTGAAATGATATAATAATTGCATATTTATAGATTCTAGAATTTTAATGAGGGAGAAAATACTATGTAAAGGATTTTAAAGAGGTTATTATTCTTTTTTTGTGAAAAAAACCATCAGACACACATTATTAAATCAATTTTAATAGCTTAAATCTTTAAATAATCAACGGTGCTGGCTAGCTAACCAGCTAATGTAATGTATAGTGTTAATACGTGTCATTAAATCATAGTTGTAGATAGTTAAACCATATAGGGGGGTGGTTAGATCTTAAACATAGAAGTCAAAGCAGATAATTAGTGGTAAATCGTGAAACTGTGACTCTTCAAAAAAATGGCCTGCATGGCGCCACCAGCAGGTAAATTTGTGGTTTTAATGAATCAATCAATCAATCAGTCAAACTTTATTTGTATAGCACCTTTAATACAGATCAGTGCAATTCAGAGTCCTTCACAGATGACTGACAAGCCAATAACAAGACAGAACAAATGTAGACAGTAAACAGTAAAAACAATTAGAGACTAATGCACACAAGAAATAAAAATTATGAAAATGAAATAAAATAAAATAGATTTAAAAGATATTTTAAAGCAAGAAAAGATTTGTGAGCACGAAAAGTTACATGTATACAATGTAAAATCTGTGGGCCGAGCGGGAACTTGTGGCCGGGGCCGCAGGAGAAACACTGCTACCAGGGCTGGAA
Source organism: Scomberomorus guttatus (assembly GCA_038419695.1). Taxonomy (NCBI): domain Eukaryota; kingdom Metazoa; phylum Chordata; class Actinopteri; order Scombriformes; family Scombridae; genus Scomberomorus; species Scomberomorus guttatus. Next base: position 30,112,941 of record CM076456.1, read on the forward strand.
ACTCTCACACACTGAGCACGAGACTCACACGACTGATACAGAACTCACGATCTCACGCCACACATGCCTTTTCTCACACTTTTCCTCTTCGCTTCCTGTGATTTTTAAATGAAGGAGAACAGCAGTTTGTTTTTTCAAATTCAGACGTGCTGAGGCGCAGAGCGTCATAAGGTTAAAGTCAAAGTCACGTTTATTTATAGAGCACATTTCATACAGAAAGCAACACAATGTGCTTCACAAGGCCAAGAGCAATACGTGTATGACATAAAATACGAGCGTACATATCATCATGCATAAAAGCAAGCAAACATACGCTTGCATACATGGACGCATAAGTAAAAAAAGTGCATAATGATTCAGTTAAAAAAGGAGCAGACAGTTGCTCGACCTAGTTAAACACAACAGTAAAAAGAAATATTTTAGTCTATTTTTAAAGGAACTAAGCTTTGGGGCATCTCTAATATTACTTGGAAGGGCCTTCCAAGGGTAATTCAGCGCCTTGTAGATGAGCAGGAGGATTTTAAAATCAAATACGTGCAGCGTTCTGTATAAGCTGCAATCGCTTAACAGTTTTTTGGGGGAGTCCAGAAAAGAGACTATTGCAATAGTCGAGTCTGCTTGTGACAAATGCATGTACTAGTTTTTCAGCTTCTGAATTAGACAGTAAGCCTCTGATTTTTGAGATATTTTTGAGGTGATAGAAAGCTGATCTTTGATATGACATCAGCATCTATGGTAACACCAAGATTTCTGGCATGTTCTCTGCTCTGCTCTGTCTGTCCTCCTCTCACTGTGCTGTCAGTCCGCTGTCAACACAAACACACACACACCAAAAACACAAAACAAAAAGTCAGAAAACAGCGTCGGGTCGGGTTTAGGGGAGAAATCTGATTACTGACCTGCTGCATGTACACAAGGATTTACAGTAACCAGGTTACTACAGTGAATGTAAACACACTGATTGATTAGGACATAGTAGGTTACTGTTTAACTACACATTTAAAAGCCCTGCTACTGCACATGTTCAGTGGGCTGCATAACCTGAAAGCTAAAAACTTTTTTGGCTCATGCGCCAGGTGAGCAATTCTCATTTTATTGAATAGGCGCCATCTTTGAGTCCGGTATCCAGTTCTTATAATACATCCAACTTTAGTGCTAATTAGCGAATGTAAGCACACTAACACGCTAAACTAAAGACAGTGAACATGGCGACTATTATACCTGCTTAATAGCAGAATGTTAGCATTGTCTTGTGAGCCTGTTAGCAGATTTTACACCTGCTTTTCCCAGATGCTAAATTTTCCTCTGCAGCAGTCACATCAGGTGCTGAGGGTATCTGTATAAATGTACATTCCCTCCTCCCATATTTTGCCTTTCGGGGCACCTTAAAATATATACAGCATGAGATCAAACACCAAATTTGCCACTTTTCTTTCATTTTAACTGCCCAAAACCTCTGTGTGGTCCTTTAGTACAAGGAGAAACACAATGTGCCTGTTTTGCATCTATAAAGGGCCTCAGTTAAAATCCCCCTTTGTCTTATTCTAGGTTCAGTTTAAAGTCAAGTCCATTTTATTTGTACAGCCCAATATCACAAATTTCAGTGGGCTTTACAGTCTTTACATCAATACAACATCCTCTGTCCTCAGACCCTCGATTTGAAGGAGAAACGCCCCCAAAAAAGAAAATTTTAACAGGAAAAAAGTGGAAAGAACCACCAACGTTTACAGCGAATGGCGTCCTGTCACATCTTAAATACAACAAAAATAACTGAGATGAATCAACACTGCTCTGACAGGAGGCGCTTTCTGTTCTGTTGCAGGAACATTTAGCTCCTACTTCAGGGTAGGTACTCTCCGAGCATAAGACGAACCTTGAGTGACGTGAGTGTATGGTGATTGGTCCAGATGCAAGTGTACGTTAATTGGTCGAACACATGAGCCAATACAGCACTGATGCAGCGCTGGTAACCGCCATTTTTAAAAACCCGTGTAAACAACAGCTCCATTGTTTTTGCTTTAAACAATGGAACAAAACACGTTTCCTTTTTAACTCCGTTATTAACATGAAACCCACGACACACAACAAACACGCAGCTCCGATTACGGCTTCCTCCATCTTGTTGTTGATGACATTGGTATACCATCATGTCAGCGTCATTTCAGCGTTTCTATTCGGGGTTCGAATGCAAACTGAAAAAAACACTTGAAGGTATGTAGTTCTCAGGGGAGCTGAGGACTACATAGTGGGTAGTTCCTCTCAGAGAGTCCCCAGAACTGTTTGGCCCAAAAGCACCTGAGGTCTCAACAAACTTTAAAGACTGTATATATATATATATAGAGAGAGAGTTGTTTCAGGACACATGGACAACAAATGATTACAATGGGCAAACACTGTAAACATCTGCCAGACCTGCATCTGTCCTCATCATTAACAACTATGTGATTGAATACTTATGACATATTAAACTCATTATGTTACATCAAACATTCAAAGGAAAGTCAAAGGAAGCTCTTACAGCACAGGTACACGGTGATAATCAGCACCAAAATACAAACAAAGGAAGTGACAACAATTACAGCTCCGAAATAAGATCTGTTTCCTGAAACAAAGACAAATATAACTAATACAACTAAGAGCTGTCAGAAATGACACATTTTGGTCACAAATTAAAGAAATATAATGTAATCCTCTCATCACCTGGACGAGTAGTGTCGAGTGTTGTATCTTTAGTTACGCTCAGTGTCTGGTTTGAAGTGGGGTTGTGAACTCCGCAGGTCACTTTCTGTGACCCTGTGATGTTGGCTGTGCTGCTGATACTGTAAGTGCCGTCTTCTTCAGAGGTCATAGTCGTCTGTACTTCATGTTGTTCCAGTGTACGTTCTGATTGAGTCCCTACGTCCTGAGAGGTCCATTTGATTTCAGGTTCAGGGTAACCCCCCTTTGTGCTGCAGGTTGCTGTCTTATCTGTTTGATTCATCTCAAGTTCAGGTTCCTGGAAAGGAGCTGGAAATAGGTCAGGATGAGTTTAGCAGGATTTTTCATGTGTATATGTGAGCATTCATACTAATTTATGGTTATCAAGGAGCTTATAATAAACATGGGAATAAATAATGACTAATCTGAAATGTTTGGTAATTTAATAGCTACAAAATGTTGTTTCCTTTAAATTTCCTTTAATATTTAGTGGTCCAAATTACCAAAACTCTATTATTCATTATGTATTTATAGCACTATTTATTCATATGCTCAACTGAGATATCTTAAAATTTGAAATTTTATCTTAAAACTTCCATCAGTGATTCATTTGACATAATACAGAATATGAATGTAAAAAGTACAGATGATTGTACCTGCTACATACACAGTGGTCTGGCAGAGCTTTTTTGTTGGTTCGTATCCTAACATGAAAACAACTTCAAGGGAGATTTGATCATCTTTCAGTATCAGTTCCTCAATAACAAGTGATAAATTTCCATAACGCAATTGATCAGGGAAGATTTTAGTTCTATTTTTAAATGACTGGCTTTGGTGCTCAAAGTCCTTTATGGTACATATATACAACAGGGACAGAATCATCTCGGCCTTGCCAGTATATCGAACATTCCTCAGGCTGGAACGGTTTACTGAAGGTGTGATGGCATCTCCAGAACCACGGAGCTCCTCTGGTTCCATTCATTTGACTTGAGGTATTTTCTGATGAAAATGGCAGCAGCAGAACCAAATGGAAAACTACAGAGAAACAAAAAAAGTCAATCCAAACAAGAGCAAACCAGCTTGAGACACAAAGGCAGGCTGGGAACTGACTGGCTGGGGAGGACACGGAGCAGGGCAGGTGTGGAGCACAGGAACACACAATAAATAAAAATAAAAATAATAAACTTCAGCTTACATTGCTGTTGACAAAATCAAGCGGGGTGGCTGCTTATTAAGACTGCATGTAACAACATAAATACAACTAAAAGACAATTTCAGCTCTGAATAACATATGTAACTAATGTTTCAGTTCACTTTAGCACTTAGTTCCACAGAGAGTTAATGTAGAAAGCAGCAGTATCTCAAGTGGTCCTTAAATATAACTTGTAACCTCTTATCAGTCCTTCTCCTCCTCCTCAGTCCAGTCTTAACAAACAGGGAAAAACATCTGAGGGCATCTGGTGGACTGGTGGAGGAACATAGAGCCAGACTGGGACAGAACCATAACTGTGTACTATTGTAATCGTAATGTGGTCTTCACTAGCAATAACAAGGGAAATACACACTATATTATTTGTTTATAAATTTCTCCTACTAAAGATGCATCAGTGTCTTACATTGGCCTCCTGCATAAGCCAACTAAGGGCCTGCTTAGGGCCCTTGTCGCCACCAGAGGGCCCCCAAGAGTACTTGAAATGTCCAATGAGAGAGAAATGTTTGGGTTTTTTTGTGATATATTAAATACCAGGAAACACAGATTCTAAGGAGAAAGTGGAATATTGAAGTAGTTTGTAGGAGGAAGAAATAAATAATGAGTAAATGTCTGACTTAAAGTAACCTGAACCTTTTTCACATCTGTACATAGTTTTCAAAGATAATTATTCAGCTTTATATTTCATTCTTGAATCATTATTGTTGTCTTGTTACAGGTTCCTCTGTTCATTTTATGTCATTTAAGTATTTTTTAAATTAATTTAATATTGTTTGTTTTATTAATATTTGCATATAATTGTTTATATAAGGAAACTACTACTGAGTGATGTACTGTTTATCTAAGTTATTTGATTTTAATTGTAGTTGTATGTTTTTCTGCACTTTTACAAATTGCAATTTTTTTAAACCAAAAGCAATTACAGCGGTTAACTTGTTTACAGTAAATGCATTTTCTGCTGGTTTATTTTGTTAATTTTCAGTACACCACATTCAGTATGCCACGATCTAGCACTGACAATGCTAGATCATTCGGGTCTGTGATTGTTTCTGATTGATCTGCTGCTACATTATGAACCATCGAGGCCTCTCAGGTCGTCTGGGACAGGTCTGCTTTCTGTCCCCAGAGTCAAAACTAAACCTGGAGAAGCAGCTTTCGGTTTCTATGCACCACATATCTGGAACAAACTCCCAGAAAACTTGAGGTCTGCTGCAACTCTCAGTTCTTTTAAATCAAGGATAAAGACTTTTTGTCTGCTCCTCAGTCCCAGTCTCTCATCCCCACTTCTCTGCATTTCTTCTCCTCGGCCATGTTCTCTCTTCCAACTCCCCAGACTCGCTGTTCTCAACTTGTGCACCAGATGCCGTCGGACTTTCCCTCCTCTTCCCATCTACACACCTGTTTCCACTCAGTTATTGTCTGTACCTGCTGCCAATTCCCTCATCAGCTCCTCTGTACTTATATTGGTCCATTTCCTTTGTTCTCTGCCAGTTCGCCAATGTTGCTTCTATAAGCTCTCACGGTCCAGCTATCCTGAGGGATGTACTACGAAGTGAGATTGGGGGTTAGCGAGGTATGTTGAGCCTAAAGCTAGGCTTTTCACTGTCATTAACCTGGCTAGATCACCATGGTAACTTAACCTGGTCCGGAGCAGGTTATGTCCTGAGTTTCGCCTTAAATCGCCTATAAAAAGCGCCTCCTTTTTACTAACTACCTGACTACAGTTTAACACTGTTGGTACTGCAGCTATTAGAACACCAATTAGAAAATTGATTAGTCTTTTATCATACTTCCCATTGTTTTGATATGTCGTATTGTACATTTGTAATGGTGCAATAGGTGAGGGTTACTTGTGGGATTTTATTAAAATGAGAAAAACTAATAAAAAAACTAATGGGGGGAAAAAAATACTTTGAACAAAAAAAAGAAATTTCACTTTGATTTAGCCCAAAACTAAACCTCTTATCCTTCATTATGGGACGGAGTCAGACCTAAATGCACTTCTTGATTATAATGTTTAAATCTGCTGCATCAAGTTTAAAGTTTAAGAGTTCTGAATGTGGGAGACATTGAGAGTGCATTGAGTGGTAAAATAAATATATTAACTTACAAATTTACACAAACAGTAATTTTCTACCAGCATTCCTCTCTCGCCTTATTTGCAGCAACAGTGTTGCTTTTTGCTGTAATGTATTTATATTCTTCATAGCTCCATTATAATGACCGGTTCCTCCTGATGCTTTTTCCCCCCTTTTATGGTAACGCACACAGAGCCTGAAGTAGAAAGCCTGGGTTAACAAAGACAGTTGAACCCCATCATGATACCAGTTTAGGATTTGTCAAACCAGTTCACACAGAGAGCCTGGGTATGTTGAACTTGCCTTGTAGTACACCCCTCAGATCCTGTTTGTCTGCCTGCCTCCCGTTGCTACCTAGAAGTGTGTTTTTGCTTTTTTGTATTAAATTTCCTTCTCATTTCACCTGTCTGGCTCGAGGGTCTGCATTTTGGTCCTCCACCCGTCTGCCCCGTCCTCATTTGTGACACGTTTCTGTTTGCTGCTGCCTTTTTATTAACTCAAATTTGGAGTTTCCGATTCATTTCTCACCCTGCACTGTAACTTTTATTCAGCTGTTTTATTCAAATGTATATTCTCTTTTAAAATGTATTTAAATGTGTATAATGTATCTCTGTTCTATTTCTATTTAAGACCTGAAGACACCTTGATCTCAATGAGACTACCTGATTATGGTACATATAAAATCTCATATTGATGGTAATACTTTTTTTTTTTTTTTTTTTTTTAAATCTGTGACTATCCTTCTGCATAAATGAATTAAAAGTCAAATGATATCTTACCAGAGAAGCAGACAGATGAGACAACCTTCATCATTGTAGTCTTGAGTGAAAATGACAGAAGTTGTCCTATGCAGTGCAGACATTTTAACCATAAAATGAACTTCCTGAATCTTGTTTACAAAATGAAACAGGACATACGTGACGTGTGAATTTGACGTCTGTCAGTGATTTCCTGGGGGTGACATATGAATCTGACGGTAAAGATATTCTTACTCTAACAACAATGTTGGATTTCCTCCTTTCCTCCCACACATACTGTCAGACCCCCACCTTCAATCCCAATTCAGAATAACAGACAACATGTATCCTATTTACAAATCAAGGATGTGCATGCAAGAGGGGGGCAGAAAATACATAGTGACAATGTCCTGATAGCTTATGCTATCTTGGAAATTTTCAGGATTTAGAAATAAAACAACTTGCTGGAAACCAGTAAAATTACTATTTAGAAGTTTGTTTGTTTGTGTTTGTTTTCACCATGCCATAGACATCTGTCAACTCTGGCTAGCTAACATATGATACATCATAAATTTAGTTGCAAGGGGGGCAAAAAACAGCAGCTAGTAGCAGTGCTAACGCAAACACAGACTACACAAACAAAATGAATTGAATGTGTCCAAAATCATCAACATGGGTTAAAAGCACAGACGCTGCCCCCACACAAGTAATGTTAGCATAGAAACAATGAGGTAACGTTAGCATGAAAACAAGAAAGTAACGTTAGCAAGATGATAAAGGAGCATCAGCTCAAAAAATAATAAACGTTAGCATTAAAAACAATAAAGTAACATTAGCAGTTAATTCCTGCTGTTTGACTGCTGCAAAGGACAGATGTACTCATTCTGATTAGTCATAACATTAACTGAAATCCTACTATACTCAACACTGGACTGCAGTGTGTATAGGCAATACAGGATTTAATCAGTATTATTGATCAGGATCATGGCCAGAGAGTATGTTCACCTTTCTCTCTGAAAATTTTTAACGTAAGAACAGAATGCATTTCCCACCCAAAGCCATCAATTTATACATAAACACAGTGAAACTACACGTCAAACTGATCACCAAAGCACTCTTCAATAAACATCCATAAACACTCAGTAACAGAGTGAGCTGTCTGACCTTAAACTTAGCGTTTCTTCCTGCAGGTTTTCCATCCATTACTTCTGTGATTTGTACAGTTTATGGAATAAAAACGTCACATGTTGATCTTTGCCTCCCTGTCTGCACCAGCTCTGATCCCAGATTTGATTCATTTGTCTTTGTCACTTTCTGTGGATTTTGTTTCACCTAAATCTTCCTTGCTGTTGCTTAAAAAGTTTGTTTTCTCTTCTGTGTCAGCCGTAACAGCAGCAGCAGCGGTGTCCTCATTGGAAGCATTGTCTGCAGCAGCATCCCGCCTCGCAGAGAAACGGCAAGACAAATCTTGATTGTCTAGTAAAATGTTGCCTTCAGAAACATCTTCTTCTGATAAGTTGGAAGAAGCAACAGGAGCATTTCTCTCTGCTGAGTCAGCTTGGTTTACTGCAACAAAACAGTCTATTGATGTCTTATACCTCTCTAAATAATATCACATGATGTAAAGATTTGGTACCATTCATGTAGGAGGTGAGTATGTTTTGAACAGGAAAAGACATTTGTTTATGTATTTATTGGGACCATGTACAGTGTTAAACATAAATGTTACTATTTGTACCAGAGTTAGCTCATAGATCATTTAATCTGCAGTCCCCTCGACAGGTCACAATTAAAACATATAACAGCACAATAACAAACAGTACAAAGCCAAAAACACACAGGACACAAAGCTACACACAATAGCACATCACAAATACCCACAATGTCACCTAGAAATGACTAATGTATGCTTGTCAAATTAAAAGCAAGATTATTTGCGTTCATGAGTAAACCATGAGATGAAATGTAGAGTCTACTTACGTGCTCGACAAGCTGACACAATCGCACCTGGAAAGTGAAAAAAACTTTGCAAATGAAGCATCCAGGGCAGAATAATCCCCCTTTAACTTTTAAACCAGGATCTTTCCCTAATCTTAAGCAAAGTGCTTTTGTTGCCTAAACTGAACCACACATAGCACTCAGGTGTGAACCGAAGATTGACATGTGATGTTCAGTCAAACTCAATTAGCTGATGTGAGATGTGGTTGAAAGCTCAGAAAAAGCCAGTTAGTGGCCTGCTGAGCTTTGATTGTTTTGTTATATAGGACTGTTTTATGTTTTTGCTCAATACCACTGCTGCATTTGACAGTATGAATACAGGATATTCTTCTGGATAGGCTCAGATGAGGGTACATCTGCACATGCACAGTTTTGTACACAAGGTGTCTGTGTGGTATTTGAGTTCATGCTTTTTCATAATTTGATGATATCTTTATGTCCAGCAACAAAAACATAGATAACAATTGCAATAGAGAATAAATTGAAGTTACTTACGTCTTTTGTAGAGAAACACAGCAATTAAAAGGATAACAGGTACAATTATTATACAATAATAATAATTGGGTGGGTCCTCACCTGTAAATTAGGGGACATAACAGAGTAACAAATTATTTTAACATGCTGCATTAATACAAACACATCTTCAAACACATCAGTGTCTGCTTTTTGTTTGTCCTGTTTGTTTCTTTTAATGTTTAACATCCACCTGCAGGGACTGCAGCTGAAACCTTTTGGCTAATCTGACACATTTACATCATGTTGATGTTAATTAATGTGTGTTGTCCCTGATAAATAAATGAATTAATAAAACATTAAATGTACTAATTGCTTGCTATGTAGTACCACAACTAAATATTCCACAAGCTGCCCAAATCTTCAGTCACTTATGTAATAAATCTAGCAGTTGAAACTGCTTATAGTTTATTTAAGGTTTCATTATAGTTTAATGGTGAATTGTGTTTACGTGAATTACAGTACTGTGCAAAAGTTTTAGGCACTTTAGATGTTTAGATTCTTATCTGTAATGCAATACCATCAGGGAAGCATCTGATCGGTCCCAGATTTATTCTGCAGCATGACAATGAAGCTTTTTATTCATGAATTTATCTGTATCACTCACCAGGAGCATCAATCACTGTGGTGGTGTTAATGTGCTGGTTGGAGCGAGGGTTATACACGAGGCAGGTTACAGACTTTAACTCTTTGACACTGACGGTGCTTCTGACAGAGAAGGTTTTCTTGGTTGGATCCTGCTGCAGGGACGTCTGAGCATCCTGCAGGTCCAGCTGTTCACCGCTGGATCTGCTTTGACCAGTCCATGACACTCGAGGTTCAGGGTATCCTCCACGCGCTGTACAGGCTGCACTGTTTACTGTGTTGTTAATGGTCAGGACAAGATCTTGGTAGGGAGCTGTGGGTGTGTCAGAAAGCATGATGGTTTACACACTAGAGACATTTATAGTATTATTGATGTGTATAGATTTTGGTTTGAAAGCAAGAAGCCACTATTCCTTACCTGAGACCTGCAAAGAGGATTTGCACTGTTGTTCAAGCCGTTTGGTAACTTTATCATGTTCATCATAGAAACTAACATAGGCCAAGAAAGTTTTCTGGTCATCTCCAACACTAACATTGTTAAGTCTAATAGAAATATTTCCAGAACTAAACTCAGTATTGAAGACTTGACACCTGTTCCTGTATTCATCAGCTTCTGACTGTGTTTCCTCGCTGGTGTGCCAGTTGAACAAAAGTTTGTCAGACTCATCCTCCTGCCAGTAAAACCATGTGAGGCTTATAGAATTCACTGGTAGTGAACAGGGAATCAGCACAGACCCTCCAACAGTGGCGTTGAGAAGCACAGATACCTGACCCATGGTGGGTGCTGGAAAAGAAAACATCAAGATACAGTTAGACTTTAGTGTCCTTCTGATTCATCTAACTAGTGAGAATCTCAAAGCTAAAAACATACTGAAATATGCACATAAGAGGGTACATTTTTTGTAGGGGGAAGTCCCTGCATGTTTCGAATGCAGACAGTATAGCCCTCAAACAACAGGCCAGCTCTTTCTTCAACTACACCAGGAATGCTGGCCAACAACACATAAGTGAGATTTCCAAACTTCTCACTGACCAGACCACTTAAACAACATCCTGCAAACAGAAAGGGTCAGATGAGGAACCCCTCATCTCCTGCATGGTCACTAAACCAGACCACTGACCCAATCCACCTTTGATCCTTCAAGCTACAAGAGCGAGCAAGATTGAAAGAACAATTCACACGCCAGTGTCAGCTGACAGTACCACTTGGATAAACAACCCCACCACTCGCTAGCATAACTCACCTCTAGGAACACACACACACACACAAATGTAGCACCTGGCCTGGACCCTTGCAGTTTTCAGTCAGATCAAGGAGAACAAAGGACTGTACAACCCATGAACTTACAAATATAGTTTTAGATTTTGTTTTTTCTTTGTATGTGTGTGTATATCACCCAATGTGTCTGCTTTAATTATACTGCTTTTAAGCCAAGAAATGTACCACTAACATAATTCCATAATCTTGGATAACACTAACATGTTTAGTACCATTCTGCTTGTTTTCTCTCCAAATGCTAAAGCTACTATCAAAAATGCTAAATTAGAAATCATGCAATTGTTAAGTTGTAAATATTTGATCAAAGGAGTAACAGCATTCAGGAGTTGAATCTGCCCGTTCATGGACAGGCTGACTTACTCATCATTACAAGATCCAGACTCCAGCTTCTTACTCCAGCACATCGAACTCCTACAAAACCTTCATCAACTTGATTAACCCTGGTTCATTTGTAACTTTAACTGACAATTCAGAACTAAGCTGTTGTACCGCTGATGTGACTCACTGCTTCTCAGGTAACAGTTATCTCATCTGTTTATCAGGTCTCTCAAACTGCAAAATAGTTAACTCTGCATCGTTCATTGTGTCTTCTTTGTAAAATGTTGTAATGTTTCTTTATAAGAATTTAATAAGAAAGAAACATGTTTTCTCCACAAACATGAACCAGTATATTGTGTAAGATCAATATTATATGTTTTGTCTTGCATTGATCGTCTTCATGATGAGGTAGAACTGTTCACCTTGACGTAACACTTTAATGTAAAGCAAAGCTCTTTTTAAAGAGCTCTTTTTTCTATATTTTTCTTACTGTCAACAAATCTCATGTGCAGAGCCAAACCAACAATGAACTAATTTTACTAACAAGTATTGTGTGTGTATCCAGAGCCTGATATATCTTATTCCTCTGTACCATTGACCGTCATTGTCCAAAAACTGCTAAAAACACATCAGTGAGCCACACCGCTGCACTGGGTGGGAGAGTTTAGTTACGTAAGTTTGTGTAGAAACGGCTCCAAAGACTAACAGCAAACACGTTTTCAGTCCCGGAGAGAAGTTCTATGTTAAGCAGACGCCACTGAGCATGTGCAGTTTGTATTGTAAACAACTGATATATTTCCATCTTTATAACTTGTATGTTACAGGGTTCAACAGTGCGAGTATTTCACTCGCATTTGCCCCTAAAAACAGACATGTGCTGCTGCTAATTGTTCAAAAACTAGTATTTAATAGTCAGATAATGTACAGTGTTTATTAACATTACATTCAGTTCACAGAAAAGAAACGTTGCCAAGTATAAATATCAGCACACTGACTGTAGCCTCAGTTTGTGCTTCTCACACAGAGCTGCTGGCAGTGTTAGCAGGTCTGATAAAAGACAACAGAGAGGCTTGGATCAGCATGAAACTCTTCTCAGTACAAAAGATGAACAACTGTGTTAGAAAATATCTGGTTCTTTGGTAAAAAGTCAAAGGTACAAGACTGCGTACATATAAATGTCGTTGTAGACATTAACTACGACTCCCAAGGTGCATTTCACAAAGAAACAGCCAATCGCTGATTTAAAATTTGGTCTCGTGTGCCGCTAACAGCAGGTGGAGCAGAAGATTGTGGTGTAGATTTTACAATCTGCAGAGTGAATCAGTTTACTGTTAATATCATTCAGAAACTATGGCTATTGTTTACAACTATGCTCTGATTCGTGTCCATGACCTCTTCTCCATAGCAACAGTGGCTGAGGCTCATGGGTACTGTAATATTCTTAGCCGTCCGCCATGCCAAAATCACGGACAAAACGTTATTTCTCAGAAACAAAGTTGAACTAGTTGAAGCTAGTGGTCATAGTATAAACCTATAAGATCGTTACATCATCCGGGAGAGTCCTGTGTTTCTATGTTCAGTAATATTGACGATGTCTTTTAAAGAACATTTGAAATGGGAATACAGAATAGGGAAACATGCTTACAGAAACAGCTGGAGTGCATTATATTGAAAAGTGTTCCTAATCTTTTGCCTCCCTCATGTATGTTAATAGGAATAGGAACACCATTCAATATAATGCACCCCAGTACACCACCACCACCCACTACAACCTCAATAATAAATATAAAGTAGAATTATCACCTTTCTGACAATGTCAAGAAAAACTAAAAATGTATAAGCTTCGTTAAAGTAGAATTTATGGCAGAGCTGTTGTGTTGGATTGCATTAGACTGCACAGGTGTTCCTAATGAAGTGTATATCAGGCTTTGGATACACTCACTATACTTGTAAATAGGATGAGTTCTTTGTTGGCTCCAACCATGAGATTTGTTGACAATAAGAAAAATATATAAAATCCACAGCCTTATCCTTTAGTTGTTTGATTTAATTAGAGGAGGCTGAAAAACACTCAATCTAAAGAAAAAGCAACTGAATTGATTGAAGGAAATGTTCTTGTTCTGGATGACCTGCTTGTGTCTTGTTATGTTAGAGTCTCTGCCACCCTGAACTCTGTCTGTCTGTAAACAAATTACCCTGGTATAACGCATCATTTCAGACACGTTTTTTTTGCTACAGTTGCAACCTATAAAACCACTACTTCTCTTTTATACATGCTGTTAAATGAATCAATGAGTGAATTACTTACCACACAGAAGTAAAATCACGAAGCCTGAAGAAGACATGTCTGTCCTGGAAAACAAAGATAAAAGGTCCTTTGGTGATCTATGATGAATACTTTCTTATAGTTAAATCATATTGTGATATATTCATTAAGTTTGATTATGAGGCAGACTAAAGGTTTTTTGACACATGTAGTATGCAGAGAGAGCCAAGGTCATACTTCAACACATGAACATTGTTCTGGGTGAAGAATTTTAAATAATTAATTTCAGCTGTTTCCTTCAGTGCTGTCACTTATTAATCCCAATTAATTCAAGTTCATTATGCAAGTATAACTTTTAAGAAATGAGATGGCACTTACCAGAAAATCTGTCACACACAAGAGCAGCTGTTCTTTCACTTTTCAAGTTTACTTCTGCTGTTGAAACAAAGTGAGTGTGAAACTATTTGCCCCTCCTTCGCAATCTGACTGGCTATAACTCACAATTCAGGTGATGCAGAGTCACACAGACACATGAATGTTTATTGCAATTTATTCTGAATAAGAGTTTTTATTTTTTATTTTTTTATTATTATCAGATCAATTCTATTATGTAATGTGAATTTAAAATGTAACACTTTACAACAGGGTACTGGATCTGGGCAATATAATGAATGAATTTATTATAATTGTTCTTGCACAAAGTGTAAAAATTGTGAAGACTGAGTTATTACAACATACACAAAAAGTTAAATGCTTCTATATTAGTCATTCTGAGTCACAGTCCTGTAAACTGTGATATTAATAGTTACACTACAAAAATCTAAATCAAAACTTTATTGTCCACCTTTGTTGTTTTTGTCTTCAGCTTACATGATGATCAACATCAGATACATCACATCATACACATCATATGTTAGTAAAAACATTTTACACTCTCAACTTTGTAAAAAAGAAAGAATGAAACTGCTTAAAATGATTTGAAATCATTTAAAATAATTCAAGACCAATTGAAGAAGCGCCAGGTACATGAGATTTAAAGCAATATTGGCATGTCCATTAATTAACTGATGTATGGCAGGTGGAATGAATGATTTTTTATAGATATTTGTCTTTGCACAGAGACTCTGCCGTCTACCTGAAGGCAGAAGCTGGAAGTGATGTGTTGACTGATAACTTATCTCAGCTAAATGCACGAAGGGAGGGACAAAACAGGAAGATCACGCTCTATGATTAATAGTATCGCTGTCTAGAGACAATGTTTTTACATTCAGAGCATTTTTCCCCCATCTCCTCCAGGTTTTCTCAGTTGCTTTGGCACAGTCTTTTAAAAACTTTATGTATTTTTGTTGTCACAGATGAAAGCTGCTGTGACCTCATTGGCTTGAAGGAAATTTACATTAGTTTTACTTCCATATTCACATAAAGTTCTCTATTGTCCTGTGGTTCTGTATTTTGTCACAGCCCGGCTCAAGTGGAGGACAAACATGATTCATTTAACAAAATATAAGTTAACCAATGACAATATAAAGTATGTTAATCAGTAACATCAGTAGTGTGCTGAGTGTTTGAATGAGTGTACAGTGCCGTGTCTAGTCAACGTTAACTGTAGCTTGAATAAGCTTGCAGTGTGAGCGTGCACTGAGTACATAAGCAGCCCAGAACAGAGCGGTGTTCTTCTGATGAAACTATATGAAGAATATAAAGTCATCAGCTGTGATAACATGTTCATTTATGTGTAGATATGAAAAAATCTACTGCCTCAAGCTAAATACAAAAGATAGTGTTACAGGTCAACAGGAAAATCAAAATAAAGACATGGAGGCTGCCTGTGCCAGCTTGTTCTGACTGACCTGTTTTTCATGGAGGATGAAGAAAGTTGGCACACAAACCTACTGGACCCGTGTTTATCATGCCTACTATATCTCCCCCAAGATCAGATAAAGGGCAAAGACAAATAGTCACACTGTATGAGAGAATGTGATGTTTTGTTGTTGTGTTGGGACTCACAAACCCTCTCTCATGAAGACCAGGACATTTCACAGAGCACGGCCTCGAAAAACAAAACTATAGAACTTAAACTGCCAGACGTGGTTGATGGGAGACTACAGACACAAATGTAGAAGTGTCTGTAGTATGGTCAGGACGAGAGGACAGAATCAGTGCTGCCCTACAGTCTGTGGTCTCTTTTTATACCTTGCTCATCTCATTTTTACAATGAAAGTCACATGAAAATAGTTCTCACTCACTGCTGCTCATAAACTGTATTGCTGTGTGCACACGGTAGAAGTAGGAGTTTGTCCCTTATCAAGGGTCTACAGATCGAGGCTAGTCTTAAAAGCCTCGTCCTGTCTTAATAGACTAGTTATGAAAAGACATAACTAGTCATAAAATGCTTCAGAAAAAGAAGAAGCACTGTGTAGCTCTCACCAGACTGTCTGTTGCCCTGCATGGGCCAAACATGTAGCATCGAGTTGGGGTGTACATACCAGGGCTGCAACTAATTATTATTTTCATTATTAATTAATCTGCAGATAAATTTGTCAATTTATCGATAAATTACTTTGTCTATAAAATGTCAGAAAATATAAAGAAAGAAGTTTTTCTTGAGTCAAAGATGACATCTTCAAATATCTGTTTTTGTCCGACCGACAGCTCAAAAAGCAAAAGATTTTCTGTTTACTGTCATGTAAAAGAAAGCAGTACATGCTCACATTAGAGAAGCTGGAACAAGAGAAGATTCTGTATTTTTGATTAAAAAATGGCTTAGACAATCGATTGAAAACTGTTTCAGATTAATATTCTAGCAAATCAACAGATGGTTGCAGCTGTGGTACATACCAATACACACTGTACTGTATACATATAATACTGTATGTGTGAACCATTTTTTATTTCTTGTTTCTGAAAATAGTGGTCAGGGTGTAAATTTGAAGACATTTTTGCATTTCAGCTCATGTTTATACTGTTGACCCACACATGGATGTTTTCTTTTGTACTTTTCATTTGGTGGAGATGCAAAACTTAACCAAGAACACTGTTTGCTATTTGGTTAAAACTGTGCTGCTTTTTATGCAAACAAAGATCACCTTGTTATGTTACCTGTTACCCACAGAGACCGTCATCACTTTGTGCCAAGCCTGCAGTTCATCACATGCCTCACAGAAGCATATATGAACATAAAAACATGCTTAACTCCATTCAGGCATTTTTACAGTATGCTGTCACATGTAGACAGAAACTTAAAAACGAAAGTAATGAGACAAACCTTGACGAGATGACTATATTGATATTGACATGCCACATTTTATGCAAACATATTTTGGCAGGTAGAAGGAAGCACCTTTATCCGTTATTTATTGGTTAATTTAAAGGATGAGGCTGGTGATTTTCTATATTTTTCTTATTGTCAACAAATCTCATGTTTGGATCCAAACCAACACTGAATTAATCTACTTACGAGTGTTGTGTGTGTATCAAAGCCTGATATATCTTATTCCTCTGACATTTTTGTTGTCCAAAAACTATTAAAAACACACCAATGAGTCACACTGCTGCACTGTCTCATGTTCCAGCCGTCCTAAATTTCCTTCTCATTGCACCTGCCTGTCTGCATTTTGGTCCTGTTGGTTTTCTCTTTGCTGCTGCCTTTTATTAACTCGTCTGGTTCGTATCTCACGCTGCACTCTAGCTTTTATTCTGCTGTTTTATTCAATTTTTATCTTATTTTTCTCTTTTTAACTGTATTTAAATCTCTGTTCTATTTCTATTTTAGACTTGAAGACATCTTGATCTCAATGAGACTACCTGATTATGGTACATATAAAATCTTATATTGATGGTAAAATAAGATTTTTTTTTTAATCTGTGACTATCCCTCTGAATAAATGAATTAAACGTCAAATTTCAAAGTGATAATATCTTATCATCATATTAATATCATTCCAGCCTTGACTGAAAATGAAAGTAGTTACATGCAGTGCAGACAGGATGAGGGCTAAACTTCCTGAGTACTTTGTGCACCACATTGAAGAAAGACGTACCTGACTGGTGTGAATGTAACGTTTTCTCACAGTGTAATCGTGAGAAATCTTTCAGAGTCATGTTGCTTTAGACCACAGTGTTGCACTTCCCCTCCATACCAGCTGCAGCATGACGCACCAGTCACTGTGATGCACTTTCATATGTCATCAAACTGGACTTTGTCTGTTGTTGTCTATTGTTACATAATGTAATTATTTAATTTTTGCTCCTGTCACCTTCATATATTTCATACAATTAATTTACAGTCCATATTTCCTTTGTACTTTCAATATTTTATTTCAAGTTTTATACCCATTTTACAACTATTATTATTTCATTGAAATAATAGTTTTAAAATGTTTAATTCAATTTTAATATTACTTTGTTTTTATTATTATTACCTTACTTTTGTTCTTTTGTACTTACTTGGCTAATAAAACTGATTCTGATGACTTTCTGGATTCATTTGTTTTTAGCAACTTTGTTATATTATGTGGGAGTGACTTTTCCATCTTTGGTCACTCTGAAATTAAGTAATAATAATATTGTTCTCACCAAAGTGGGAGTGGAACGATCCAGGAAGTCCAGCTGGAGTCACAGATTAATACATTTAAAGACTTATCAGGCGCCAAAACACCACACAGTGGTTTTTAAATACTCACAGGCAGGATTTTACAACTCTGAAAAGTTACCACTCCGGCAAATGTTTCGTGAGGTAAATATTTGAATGCGGTGCTCACGTTACATAGTAATCCACCAGGAACGTGCACTTGGATGTATGCGATGGCCAGCGCAGATCCCTGCCAGGTGACGTCATGGTTGCTGACAACAAAACGTCAACAAAAAGGCTGTTAAAACTGTCAGACTAATCAACAGATAACATTTTTGTGGAATTCATAATTTTACTTTATTTTTGTTTTAGGTCATTTATTTACTCCTCATTTACTCACTTAATTTTGCTCTCGTTACATTTATTTATTTTATATTCTTTGCTTTTCTAATCATGTTCTGTGTGCTCCATGTGGCATCTTACATTGTACTGTTAAAAACCTGATTTTTGAAAAAAAAAAAAAAAACAGAACCTAGAAAAAACAAACACAAACAAACAAACAAACAAAAAACAGGTTTTTGAAGAACGACACCGTAGCCAAACTTACTTGAAAAGAGAAAATGAAGCTGACTGTTTTCCAGGTTCAACTACCCAGAACAATTAGTTATTATTTGCAACATTATGGCTGCATTTGCTTTCAGTTTTATCACCAAATGAAATGGTTCAGATAATCTGGCTGATTTGTTGTTAGGGATTTAGCCAGGTGAGAACAATGTCATGATAGAGGTCATGGCCAGATCTCCTTCACTTCACTTCAGATGAGGCGAGCGGACCGATTGTTTTACATTCATCCTCCATTGGCAGGCTTGTGTGTTTGATATTCTCATGGGTCAGCAAAGAGGGAAGTCTTGAGTCCCAACAGTGAAGTCTGATGTGCATCGTGAGTTTGTTTATTTACTTTGCATGTGTGGAAGTAAAACTCAAAGGGAGTTGAATCAAAACAAAGACATCATGTCATAAAAGAAGGAAAATCATTGCACATGCTGTAGATGTTACAAGTTTCCTGCCATAACTTCTGTTTTTGCCTCCCTGTCTGTACCACCTCTGATCCCAGATTTGATTCATTTGTCTTTGTCACTTTTTGTGGATTTTGTTTCACCTAAATCTTCCTTGCTGTTGCTTAAAAACTTTGTTTTCTCTTCTGTATCAGCAGTTACAGCAGCAGCAGTGGTGTCCTCATTGGAAGCATTGTCTGCAGCAGCATCCCGCCTCACAGAGAAACGGCCAGACACAGCTTGATTACAGATTGTCTAGTAAAATGTTGTCTTCAGAAACATCTCCTGCAACAGGAGCATTTCTCTCTACTACATGCTGAGGCCTCCAGTTGGATTTCTTACCTGGAATTAAAGAGAAATGTTTCAGTCATGAGGGAACAACAAAACAGTCTATTGATGTCTTATACCTCTCTAAATAATATCACATGATGTAAAGATTTGGTACCATTCATGTAGGAGGTGAGTATGTTTTGAACAGGAAAAGACATTTGTTTATGTATTTATTGGGACCATGTACAGTGTTAAACATAAATGTTACTATTTGTACCAGAGTTAGCTCATAGATCATTTAATCTGCAGTCCCCTCGACAGGTCACAATTAAAACATATAACAGCACAATAACAAACAGTACAAAGCAAAAAACACACAGGACACAAAGCTACACACAATAGCACATCACAAATACCCACAATGTCACCTAGAAATGACTAATGTATGCTTGTCAAATTAAAAGCAAGATTATTTGCGTTCATGAGTAAACCATGAGATGAAATGTAGAGTCTACTTACGTGCTCGACAAGCTGACACAATCGCACCTGGAAAGTGAAAAAAACTTTGCAAATGAAGCATCCAGGGCAGAATAATCCCCCTTTAACTTTTAAACCAGGATCTTTCCCTAATCTTAAGCAAAGTGCTTTTGTTGCCTAAACTGAACCACACATAGCACTCAGGTGTGAACCGAAGATTGACATGTGATGTTCAGTCAAACTCAATTAGCTGATGTGAGATGTGGTTGAAAGCTCAGAAAAAGCCAGTTAGTGGCCTGCTGAGCTTTGATTGTTTTGTTATGTAGGACTGTTTTATGTTTTTGCTCAATACCACTGCTGCATTTGACAGTATGAATACAGGATATTCTTCTGGATAGGCTCAGATGAGGGTACATCTGCACATGCACAGTTTTGTACACAAGGTGTCTGTGTGGTATTTGAGTTCATTCTTTTTCATAATTTGATGATATCTTTATGTCCAGCAACAAAAAGATAGATAACAATTGCAATAGAGAATAAATTAAAGTTACTTACGTCTTTTGTAGAGAAACACAGCAATTAAAAGGATAACAGGTACAATTATTATTATTATACAATAATAATAATTGGGTGGGTCCTCACCTGTAAATTAGGGGACATAACAGAGTAACAAATTATTTTAACATGCTGCATTAATACAAACACATCTTCAAACACATCAGTGTCTGCTTTTTGTTTGTCCTGTTTGTTTCTTTTAATGTTTAACATCCACCTGCAGGGACTGCAGCTGAAACCTTTTGGCTAATCTGACACATTTACATCATGTTGATGTTAATTAATGTGTGTTGTCCCTGATAAATAAATGAATTAATAAAACATTAAATGTACTAATTGCTTGCTATGTAGTAGCACAACTAAATATTCCACTGCTGCCCAAATCTTCAGTCACTTATGTAATAAATCTAGCAGCTGAAACTGCTTATAGTTTATTTAAGGTTTCATTATAGTTTAATGGTGAATTGTGTTTACGAGAATTACAGTACTGTGCAAAGGTTTTAGGCACTTTAGATGTTTAGATTCTTATCTGTAATGCAATACCATCAGGGAAGCATCTGATCAGTCCCAGATTTATTCTGCAGCATGACAATGAAGCTTTTTATTCATGAATTTATCTGTATCACTCACCAGGAGCATCAATCACTGTGGTGGTGTTAATGCGCTGGTTGGAGCGAGGGTTATACACGAGGCAGGTTACAGACTTTAACTCTTTGACACTGACGGTGCTTCTGACAGAGAAGGTTTTCTTGGTTGGATCCTGCTGCAGGGACGTCTGAGCATCCTGCAGGTCCAGGTGTTCACCGCTGGATCTGCTTTGACCAGTCCATGACACTCGAGGTTCAGGGTATCCTCCACACGCTGTACAGGCTGCACTGTTTACTGTGTTGTTAATGGTCAGGACAAGATCTTGGTAGGGAGCTGTGGGTGTGTCAGAAAGCATGATGGTTTACACACTAGAAACATTTATGGTATTTTGATGTGTATAGATTTTGGTTTGAAAGCAAGAAGCCACTATTCCTTACCTGAGACCTGCAAAGAGGATTTGCACTGTTGTTCAAGCTGTTTGGTAACTTTATCATGTTCATCATAGAAACTAACATAGGCCAAGAAAGTTTTCTGGTCATCTCCAACACTAACATTGTTAAGTCTAATAGAAATATTTCCAGAACTAAACTCAGTATTGAAGACTTGACACCTGTTCCTGTATTCATCAGCTTCTGACTGTGTTTCCTCGCTGGTGTGCCAGTTGAACAAAAGTTTGTCAGACTCATCCTCCTGCCAGTAAAACCATGTGAGGCTTATAGAATTCACTGGTAGTAAACAGGGAATCAGCACAGACCCTCCAACAGTGGCGTTGAGAAGCACAGATATCTGCCCCATGGTGGGTGCTGGAAAAGAAAACATCAAGATACAGTTAGACTTTAGTGTCCTTCTGATTCATCTAACTAGTGGGAATCTCAAAGCTAAAAACATACTGAAATATGCACATAAGAGGGTACATTTTTTGTAGGGGGAAGTCCCTGCATGTTTCGAATGCAGACAGTATAGCCCTCAAACAACAGGCCAGCTCTTTCTTCAACTACACCAGGAATGCTGGCCAACAACACATAAGTGAGATTTCCAAACTTCTCACTGACCAGACCACTTAAACAACATCCTGCAAACAGAAAGGGTCAGATGAGGAACCCCTCATCTCCTGCATGGTCACTAAACCAGACCACTGACCCAATCCACCTTTGATCCTTCAAGCTACAAGAGCGAGCAAGATGGAAAGAACAATTCACACGCCAGTGTCAGCTGACAGTACCACTTGGATAAACAACCCCACCACTCGCTAGCATAACTCACCTCTAGGAACACACACACACACACAAATGTAGCACCTGGCCTGGACCCTTGCAGTTTTCAGTCAGATCAAGGAGAACAAAGGACTGTACAACCCATGAACTTACAAATATAGTTTTAGATTTTGTTTTTTCTTTGTATGTGTGTGTATATCACCCAATGTGTCTGCTTTAATTATACTGCTTTTAAGCCAAGAAATGTACCACTAACATAATTCCATAATCTTGGATAACACTAACATGTTTAGTACCATTCTGCTTGTTTTCTCTCCAAATGCTAAAGCTACTATCAAAAATGCTAAATTAGAAATCATGCAATTGTTAAGTTGTAAATATTTGATCAAAGGAGTAACAGCATTCAGGAGTTGAATCTGCCCGTTCATGGACAGGCTGACTTACTCATCATTACAAGATCCAGACTCCAGCTTCTTACTCCAGCACATCGAACTCCTACAAAACCTTCATCAACTTGATTAACCCTGGTTCATTTGTAACTTTAACTGACAATTCAGAACTAAGCTGTTGTACCGCTGATGTGACTCACTGCTTCTCAGGTAACAGTTATCTCATCTGTTTATCAGGTCTCTCATACTGCAAAATAGTTAACTCTGCATCGTTCATTGTGTCTTCTTTGTAAAATGTTGTAATGTTTCTTTATAAGAATTTAATAAGAAAGAAACATGTTTTCTCCACAAACATGAACCAGTATATTGTGTAAGATCAATATTATATGTTTTGTCTTGCATTGATCGTCTTCATGATGAGGTAGAACTGTTCACCTTGACGTAACACTTTAATGTAAAGCAAAGCTCTTTTTAAAGAGCTCTTTTTTCTATATTTTTCTTACTGTCAACAAATCTCATGTGCAGAGCCAAACCAACAATGAACTAATTTTACTAACAAGTATTGTGTGTGTATCCAGAGCCTGATATATCTTATTCCTCTGTACCATTGACCGTCATTGTCCAAAAACTGCTAAAAACACATCAGTGAGCCACACCGCTGCACTGGGTGGGAGAGTTTAGTTACGTAAGTTTGTGTAGAAACGGCTCCAAAGACTAACAGCAAACACGTTTTCAGTCCCGGAGAGAAGTTCTATGTTAGGCAGACGCCACTGAGCATGTGCAGTTTGTATTGTAAACAACTGATATATTTCCATCTTTATAACTTGTATGTTACAGGGTTCAACAGTGCGAGTATTTCACTCGCATTTGCCCCTAAAAACAGACATGTGCTGCTGCTAATTGTTCAAAAACTAGTATTTAATAGTCAGATAATGTACAGTGTTTATTAACATTACATTCAGTTCACAGAAAAGAAACGTTGCCAAGTATAAATATCAGCACACTGACTGTAGCCTCAGTTTGTGCTTCTCACACAGAGCTGCTGGTAGTGTTAGCAGGTCTGATAAAAGACAACAGAGAGGCTTGGATCAGCATGAAACTCTTCTCAGTACAAAAGATGAACAACTGTGTTAGAAAATATCTGGTTCTTTGGTAAAAAGTCAAAGGTACAAGACTGTGTACATATAAATGTCGTTGTAGACATTAACTACGACTCCCAAGGTGCATTTCACAAAGAAACAGCCAATCGCTGATTTAAAATTTGGTCTCGTGTGCCGCTAACAGCAGGTGGAGCAGAAGACTGTGGTGTAGATTTTACAATCTGCAGAGTGAATCAGTTTACTGTTAATATCATTCAGAAACTATGGCTATTGTTTACAACTATGCTCTGATTCGTGTCCATGACCTCTTCTCCATAGCAACAGTGGCTGAGGCTCATGGGTACTGTAATATTCTTAGCCGTCCGCCATGCCAAAATCACGGACAAAACGTTATTTCTCAGAAACAAAGTTGAACTAGTTGAAGCTAGTGGTCATAGTATAAACCTATAAGATCGTTACATCATCCGGGAGAGTCCTGTGTTTCTATGTTCAGTAATATTGACGATGTCTTTTAAAGAACATTTGAAATGGGAATACAGAATAGGGAAACATGCTTACAGAAACAGCTGGAGTGCATTATATTGAAAAGTGTTCCTAATCTTTTGCCTCCCTCATGTATGTTAATAGGAATAGGAACACCATTCAATATAATGCACCCCAGTACACCACCACCACCCACTACAACCTCAATAATAAATATAAAGTAGAATTATCACCTTTCTGACAATGTCAAGAAAAACTAAAAATGTATAAGCTTCGTTAAAGTAGAATTTATGGCTGAGCTGTTGTGTTGGATTGCATTAGACTGCACAGGTGTTCCTAATGAAGTGTATATCAGGCTTTGGATACACTCACTATACTTGTAAATAGGATGAGTTCTTTGTTGGCTCCAACCATGAGATTTGTTGACAATAAGAAAAATATAGAAAATCCACAGCCTTATCCTTTAGTTGTTTGATTTAATTAGAGGAGGCTGAAAAACACTCAATCTAAAGAAAAAGCAACTGAATTGATTGAAGGAAATGTTCTTGTTCTGGATGACCTGCTTGTGTCTTGTTATGTTAGAGTCTCTGCCACCCTGAACTCTGTCTGTCTGTAAACAAATTACCCTGGTATAACGCATCATTTCAGACGTGTTTTTGTTGCTACGGCTACAACATGTAAAACCACTTCCCTTTATAATGTGTCATCAATGAATCAATGAGTGAATTACTTACCACACAGAAGTAAAATCCAGAGGCCTGGAGAAGACATGTCTATACTAGAAAACAAAGATAAAAGGTCCTTTGGTGATCTATGATGAATACTTTCTTATAGTTAAATCATATTGTGATATATTCATTAAGTTTGATTATGAGGCAGACTAAAGGTTTTTTGACACATGTAGTATGCAGAGAGAGCCAAGGTCATACTTCAACACATGAACATTGTTCTGGGTGAAGAATTTTAAATAATTAATTTCAGCTGTTTCCTTCAGTGCTGTCACTTATTAATGTGTAAAAATTGTGAAGACTGAGTTATTATAACGTGCACAAAAAGTTGAATGCTGCTATATTAGCCCTTCTGAGTCACAACAGTCCTGTTGTTTGTGTTCATTATGCAAGTGCAACTGTTAATAAATGAGATGACACTTACCAGATTAAAATATGTCACACACAAGAGCAGCTGTTCCTCCGGCTTGGCAAGTTTACTTCTGCTGTTGAAACAAAGTGAGTGAGTGTGAAACCACTTGCAGCAGCCCAGCAGCCCCTCCCTGAACTCACAGGGTCATGCAGAGTCACACAGACACATGAATAATTACTGTAATTTATACTGAATACGAGTTTTTTATTATTATCAGATCAATTATATAATGTAATGTGAATTTAAAATGTAACACTTAACAACAGGGTACTAGATATTTGTCTTTGCACAGAGACTCTGTCGTCTCCCTGAAGGCAGAAGCTGGAAGTGATGTGTTGACTGATAACTCATCTCAGCTAAATGCACGAAGGGAGGGACAAAACAGGAAGATCACGCTCTATGATTAATAGTATCGCTGTCTAGAGACAATGTTTTTACATTCAGAGCATTTTTCTTCGTGCTTCGGCACAGTCTTTTAAAAACTTTATGTATTTTTGTTGTCACAGATGAAAGCTGCTGTGACCTCATTGGCTTGAAAGAAAACTTACATTAGTTTTACTTCCATATTCACATAAAGTTCTATATTGTCCTGTGGTTCTGTATTTTGTCACAGCCCGGCTCAAGTGGAGGACAAACATGATTCATTTAACAAATATAAGTTAACCAATGACAATATAAAGTATGTTAATCAGTAACATCAGTAGTGTGCTGAGTGTTTGAATGAGTGTACAGTGCCGTGTCTAGTCAACGTTAACTGTAGCTTGAATAAGCTTGCAGTGTGAGCGTGCACTGAGTACATAAGCAGCCCAGAACAGAGCGGTGTTCTTCTGATGAAACTATATGAAGAATATAAAGTCATCACCAAAAAGGGCAATACTGATGCAATTAACAAGGCGAGGGAGATGGCTAAGCCATAAATTGCTGACAGATCAAATATGTAAATTATGTAAGCCTACGTAGGCGGGCAGCGGTGGCCTAAAGGTCAGAGGAGCAGGCTGGTGTTTAGAAGGTTGTCTGTTTGCAGACTGGCAGGATGAATCTGGGTGGGGAAAGTGAAAAGCAGTGCTTGTCCTTACTTGTTGTTTTATTTTATTTGTTAGTAAATGAACATTGAGATTACTGACTGTAGCTACATCATAGACTGTAAAAAATATGGACGTAGCCACCGTGACGTCATCCACTGGTTTCTGAAGAGCAGTTTTGATGCTCAAAGTGGGCGGCTCCGGCCATCGCCATCATCAGTGCCTGACTCCGCCTAACTTCCAGCTAATCCAAAATGGGCAAAGAGGTGGAGCTGAGGCGGGCCGGCTCACTCAAAGTGGCCACATCCTTAATTATGCATAACTTTACAGCTTAATAAAAATTAACAGGTGAGTTATAAAAAAAATTCCCCCATACAGACCAAAACCATTTTTTTGTACCATCTGCTGTAAAGTTGTCATTTTAACATGGGTTTTGGAGCCAGCCTCAAGTGGCCATTTGAGGAACTGCAGTGCTCTGAACACTTTGCAGTTTATTATTATAACTATTTTTTTTCTTTATTTCTCATGCAGAATGCCATCTAATTAACATTTGTATATTTATAAGCCTACATGAATATAGAGTAATTAAATGGACAGCTTCGCTATTTACTGAATTTTATTGACTGTTTCAAAATACAGTACAGCTGTTTCAAACGCAGTGTTTCCACAGTTTTGAAGCAGTGAGGTTCTGACTTGCCAATGACAAGTTTCCCCGGTGGCAGAACAGGCGAACAGAGTGGTGATCCTGACAGTTAGCCTGCCACAGAGGAGGCTATATCTGCGGTATAAGTTGCCTTGGTTACTGAGCAGGAAATCATATAAGCCACAGTAATGGAACAGAACTTAGTGAGGTGTATTGAAATATGACAGAGCTTCTCCTTTATCCAGCTTGATGCATTGAAAATGTCACTTAGGCCCCATTTACACCTGGTATTAACATGTGATCTGTATCTGCATACATCATCTGGATAATGACATCAGATCTATGCTGGTGGACGTAAACAAACATGGTGGGTCGTAGGTCATGAGACTTTTAGTCACTGCTGCTACTTGCAGCTTTTGCAGGGCTTGCTAAAGCTGGCAGGAAGAGGCGGAGTTACAGTATGTGACCTTATTTTTCTTATGAACATGGTTATGCTGCACAGATTGCATTTATAACGTATCCAGATACAGATTGCATTTTAACACCAGGTGTAAACGGGGTACTAAAGCAGGAATAATCAATATTTCTCATAATAACACAGTATTCACTGTCAGTGTGTAATGTGTTGGTCGTGGCTCGTAGTGATGAACCTACAGAGCATTATCAACGAAAACAAGTGGACAAAAAAGTCAGTTAATGCAGACTTAAGTAAAAGACTGATTCTGTGTAAAAAGGCAAAACCACCATATATTTTCCATTGTATTTTCCAGCTGGGACCATTTAGGGGTTAAGCTCACGTCATCATCAAATATAGAGGCTTTTCATGGCAAGCAGGATGCAAACTCATGCAAATCACACACACAGAGTGAATATTCCCTTATCAAATGCATCAGCTGTGATAACATGTTCATTTATGTGTAGATATGAAAAAATCTACTGCCTCAAGCTAAATGCAAAAGACAGTGTTACAAGTGAACAGGAAAATCAAAATAAAGACATGGAGGCTGCCTGTGCCAGCTTGTTCTGACTGACCTGTTTTTCATGGAGGATGAAGAAAGTTGGCACACAAACCTACTGGACCCGTGTTTATC
Source organism: Scomberomorus guttatus (assembly GCA_038419695.1). NCBI lineage: Eukaryota > Metazoa > Chordata > Actinopteri > Scombriformes > Scombridae > Scomberomorus > Scomberomorus guttatus. The sequence continues at coordinate 30,141,219 of CM076456.1, forward strand.
ATGCCTACTATATCTCCCCCAAGATCAGATAAAGGGCAAAGACAAATAGTCTAGTTATAGTATAGAATGAGCCACACCGCTGCACTGTTCCTTCATTATGAAGAGTTTGGTCATGTTAGTTTGTTTGAGCATGTGCAGGAATGGAGATATGTATGTGATAATGTGATATGTAGCACTACAAACTAACGTGACAGTAATCTTTGTGGTGAAGGAATATACCAGTGCAGCCGTGTGGCTCACCGACATGTTTTTAATAGTTTTTGGACAACAACGGAGGTCTACGTCACAGAGGAATAAGATATATCAGGCTTTGGATACACACACAATACTTGTTAGTAGATCAGTTCATTGTTGGTTTGTCTCAGCACACAGGATTTATTGACAATAAGAAAAATATAGAAAATCACCAGTTTAATCCTTTCTCAGGGACCGTGCATATTAATAAACATTGCTGTAAAAGCATCAGAGGTAGCTGAGAGGCTATTTTTCATCTGTATTCCCTGGACAGATGTTACAAAGTCACCTTGAAAAAGAATATAAGATTTATAATTGCAAAGTTAATGAGTTCATGTACGAGCATGCAGAGCAATAACAAAAGAGAATATTAATGTTAATAAAAAACCATCCTGTGTCTCTCTAACCTGCTGCTACTTCCCGAGTGGCTCTCTCTCTTCCTCTCTCTCCTTGTGTGTGTGTGTGTGTGTGTGTGTGTGTGTGTGTGGAGACAGGTGTGTGCTTTAGCAGAGCCACACCAGCTGCAACTCATCTCCGTGATCAAGCCCTCTACAAAGACTAAGCCCTGCCACTCCCACTCCACCAGATCGTAGACTCTGCTACCCCTCAGTGTTACTACGCTTCAATCCACATCACCTGCATCACCTGCATCACCTGCATCACCTGCATCACCTGTTCCCTGCAGTTCTGTCCCATATCTCATCAACCCTGCTTCCCTGCCCTGGACCCCCTCTCTTCCCAGCTTCCAGCCCAATCCTCAGCCCGTTTTCCAGCTACCTGCCCAAGCTTCCCCAGGCCTGTATATCCCTGAAACTGGAAATATTCATGTTTGGGGTTTTTAATGTACGTGATCAACTTTTCTAAATTTCTTTTTCAGACAGGGGACCCACACCCATACAGCAAACACTCACTCAAGTGACTCAGTGCTTTTCATGTTGGCTTAATAATGAAACAAACTGGTGGAGTTGCCGTGGTTACAGAGAAGGGGGAGAAAGAGAAAACAGAGGGTAAAAAAAAGAAAGAAAGCGAGTGGGAGAGCTGGGAAGAGAAGAACTGAGAGGGGGAGGAGGATGGAGGGTATTCAATGCCCGATTTGACTAATTAACTGACCCTGTGGAATTTCAGCTCGGCCCCTCAGAGATGCGAAAACTCCTCACAGGCAGAGATGAAGGTAGAGAAAGTCACCCGGATTGATTTTAGAGAGCAGAAACGCATGAAGTGAAAGCTGGAGGTCAATGTTAAAATCAGAAGACAGACTCATTGTCAAACAGGTACGTTGAATTTTTATGTTGCTGTGATTGGATGGATGTTTTGATGTGTGTGTGGGAAAGATGCACCGCAAACTACAGTGTTCATTTTGGCGCCTGATTTTGATTTAGTTTTCGTCTTTGTTAGTCATGTGATTGATGTTAGTCTTTTAGTCTAATTTTTTTTCTACATTTTTAATTTGTAGGCTATGTCTTCTAACCATTTCCAGGCCACCATCTTTGTTTTGCACAGTCACCATGGTTACAGGTGTTGTTCTTGTCTAACACGAGGTTGGTGTAAAAGCCAGTGTTGACTTGTTAATGCCGACATTAATCCTGGAACTGACTCATTCCTTCTGATAGCAACAGGAAAGAGAGCCGACTGAAAGTGACGTGACCTTGATAATCTTACGTTAGCTTAGCTTTTTATAAATGTGGCCGTGCTGCCTGCATGTTTTGACAGTTTGTGCAGATGTTTTGTTGCTGCTTCTTGTATTATTCTCAGTGTTTCTTCTGTTTCTTCCAAGAACGTCACATAACATTACTGACAGAGGCAGAACTTTACTGAATGCTTCTTATTAACGGTTGAGTAACATAACACTGAGCGGGTTTATCTTGAGAGGAGAAGCTCAAATGTGGGATAACGTAGTGATATTTTTAAAGTGAACTTCTAGAGTAGGATTTAGATGGTCAACTGCTGACATTAGTCCTGGAACTGACTCATTCTTTCTGATGGCAACAGGAAGTTAACACTGTTACGTTAGCTTGTGCCTGCATGTTTTTCTTGTTTGTCAGCTGTTTTGCTGCTGCTTGTCTTATTCTCGTGAATTTCAAGATGAATTTAGTCCATAAGTCTGGTCAAACAGCTAAATCAACTTCTAAACATGAGACTGTTTTACTAATCAGGAGCTGCAGTGTGTGATTGATCCCACAGATGCATGCAGCTCCTTCAATAAGACATTAAATTAACAGACAAATGAACTAATGACTTTTAGTCATTTCACATTATTATTTAAATTTTATTCTCAAACGACACATTTTAAACATTTCATCATAGTTCTAGCTTTAAAGGGTTATTTAGTTTTAGTTTTGATTTTGTTGTGAAAAAAAGGTTGTCAGAGAATATGTTTCGTCAGTTTTCGTTGGCGAAATTCAAACTGGTGCACAACAGTGTACGTGCAAAACACGCAAGGGTGAAACACTGCATGTAGAGATGTAGTGTCACATATGCTAATCTTTAATCTGCGACAAATGTTGAAATAATTACAGCAGTTGAGGATAAACGTGCTCTATCATGAATCTGATTAAAGATTTGAACTTGCAGCAAGCTCGGCTATTGACTTGGTGAAACTGAAACAAAAATACATCTGTATATTCAGGCAATTAGCCCGAATATACAGATGTCCATGATGATGCATCATGTTTCATATACTGTCACAGTCTCTGCCTCATCTGTTTATCCTCAGAATCAACACCAGCTACTTCCTCTGTGCAAAATGTTTGTTTTAATCTCCTTGCACAAGTCAGTAGTGAGTTATTTGCTGCTCTGTTCTCACGAGGTCGCAGAGACTCGACTAAATATTTAAACCCAACTGGAGGCCTTGTCCTGTTTTTCCGTGGATTTTTTTTTATTATTTAAAGTGAAGAAATATGCTATTCTTTTCTGAGACATTACTTTGTTGTCGCCAATTGTGTTTGCTACTGTTCAGTAGCTCCCCTATAACGAAAGCGGCCATAATATGCTTTTTGTAGCTTTATATTCTTTATATCCCATTACAATAAACATGGTCAAAAGGTCCAGAACTTGAGGTGAACATATGTAGAAAAGCCAGGGCTTCAACCTGCTCTGAACACTTCGTTTGCCGACATTTTTTAATACCATGCCGAGCTAACGTTGGCTCGTCGTGCATGCCTTGGTTGCTAAGGTTGTTGCTAAGGTTTTGCTGTGTATTGTTCACGTTGTCCACTGTCATATTTTGGATCGGATTTTGGCTCAAACATGTGCGGTTGTATTTCAGAATTTGACATATCAAGTAAAGAATGAGAAAAAGTGGAGAAATCCCTCTACTATAGTTTGTTTCATGTTGTTGCTTCCCAAGCAGCCAGAAGTCAGCTGTGATGCAGCTTCTGGAAACTAACCAATCAGAACAGAGCGGGCTCATCAGGAGGAGGACCTTAAAGAGACAGGAGCTAAAACGGCCTGTTTCAGACAGAGGCTGAACTGAGGGGCTGCATAAAGGGCCAGTATAAGATAAATAAGGAGTTTTTAACTGTAAATCATGTGAAATATTCCAGTAGAGCCCCATAAACATGAATAAATATAGACCTGGAAATGTGCATGATACGTTCCCTTTGTTCTGACTAAGGTGTAAATCTTATAAATGGGTTTATCCATCACATTTACTATTTTCATACTTGAACCTCAACCCCTTTCCAAAATTTCCATATTCTTCTCCTAAATCTCTCCAGCTTTTTTCTGTGTGGTCTGCTTGTGCAGGTTTCCTAAATCAGATTCAACAAACTCTCTTAACTGGACAAACTTGTTCTAAATCGTTCATTTCAGCCTGATTTCCATTCAAACTTTAGGTAAAAAAGTACAAATAAAATAAATGGGTGAATGTCGTAGATTTTCTTAAATGGCTTGTACGGCGTGTGCCTACTTCCTGGTTCAGCCACAGTGCAGACAGCTTTTCTATCACAATACTTTCAGTTCTAGTCAGTAAGTGGAATAAACTCTCAGTTCTGAAACAACATCTAGACAAACAAGGCCACTGTTGCTGATGTGTGGTGTTGAAAAGGTATAAAACAAAAATTTAAAAAGGCTTTATTTAATTTCCTACTTGTTGTTGTTGTTGTTGTTGTAAAGGCTGCTTGTTTCAGACACAACAGTGTCACAACCAGCCACAGAAAATAGAAAAACACTGCGTCAAATGAGCACAGATGCCTGACAATATATTTATTGTTACTTTTATATTTAAAAAGTTGCATCTCTGTGAGTTTACCTATTTTATTTAACTCTTTCTTTTTAGGCTGAAAGCTTTTTACTGGAAGTTTCCTGTTTTACTGAGTGACGTACATTTGTGTCTCAATGCATGTTTGCACCGGGTTTAAGTGATTCCCCCTTTAACAAAACATCTGATAACTACAACATGATGTCATTTACAGAAAGGCATTCAGTGAGTTCCAAATAAGTTTATATGATTGGAGTTTCCATGTTGTATGTATGTGTGTGTGTGTGTGTGTGTTTGTCACCAGCAGCCACAGTTTAGCAGAAAGTGAAACCAACTTGCAGAAACAATGTTTATGCAGAGATTGCAGCTGTCTGTACGTATGTAGGAATCTGTCATCTGAACATAATAAATAGCTGTAGCCATGTAGCCTTGTGCGTCTCCGAAGTAAGAGAGGTGCTGTGTGCATTTACACACATAGAACAGCAGCTGTTACTTCAGTAATTATTTATAATCGTTAATTATTGCAGACAGATTCTAAATTTATAGCCCAATCCTAATTTATACAGTCAAAATTATTGGTAACACTGAATCCACAAACCCCCAAAACTCCAGCTGGTTGTCAAAACTTGGCTGGTGTAATAAAAAGCTGCAAATGAATCCTGTGATCGTCATCCACAGACCTCTAAACCGTTTTAATCTCTCTCTTAATCTCAGTGGTGAAATGACGAGTCAACACTATTGGGTTACACAGAAATGAAAGAAGTCTGTTTTTGTGCTGATACAGACGTGGTGAGATTAGGGACATTAAATTAGCTTCCTTTAGGGTTTGAAAATATTATTTTAAAGTAAAATAAAAATATTTCTAAAACTTTATTCAATTGCTGTAAAGAAAGAACAATAATGTAGACTCACCAGTCTTTAAATAGCACTTGAATATTTGGCATTTTGGTGAGAATCACCTGTTTGGTAGCAGTTCTTCAGTGGGGAAGCACACCTAGGCTGTGGGTTATGAGGACATGGGAGAGATCAGCACCAACACAGACAAATATGTGCATGAAAACCTCATTTTGTATCACGTTGGCACACAGTAAAGCCGTCAATGGGAAAGTGGTATTACAACCGCAAGTTAGCATGAAGCTATAAACATGAAATAAACACTGGATATGCAAACAGGACTCGTACTCCCTCCAAGAGACAGTCCAGCATAGGTTCCCATGAAAAACTACAACCTGGTTTTTGTACAGATTAAAATAAACATGATTCAACATTATAATGTTATTGAGCTTTATAGGTGCTTGTAGGTGGATTCGGTGTCGAGGTGGTGCAGGAAGCTTTAGCATGATCCCACCACTGCTGTAACTGCTGCAGGATTTTCTACTGTGTCATCTTCAATCTGTGGATGAAGTTTTAAAACGTGGTTTCTTTCTGTTACTCAGCTAAAAGAATATAATATATCTGTGCTAAAGCTAAGCTAGCAACCTCTGGCTATGTTTGAAAAATGACTTTTACTTTGTGAGGAAACATCCTGTTGAAGTCCAGGCTGGTCTCTTCAATCTGGGTGCAAATAACACAACTTTACACTTTCAAATTGCATGCAGTGCATACGCCAAAGTGCAGTTTTGAGTGCAGGTGATACGCCAGTCCTTCCCAGAGAAGTGACGTCATATATTGCGACTTTGTTTCCTTTTATAAGGTGATTTTTGGCCTATTAGGAGGAGGCAGGTTGGGGGGTGGCTAGATAATCAGCTGGCAAACAGTCAAGCACTGTTCAAGACCACCAACAATTGATTTTTACCTTCACATCAGGCTTGTTTTAGTGTTTAAACCCAAACCATGATCTTTCCCTAACTCTAACCAAGTGGTTTTTGTGCCTAAACCTAACCAACAGTGTTAAATTACATGTGAAAAGGCTCAAATGCGGCATTAAACTGCTGGAGGACAGAGAGGAGTCTGGGCTGTAAGGAGAGATGGTTTTGGGGAAACTTAACAACTTTTGATGAATAAAATGTCACAGATATGTTTAAAATAGACTCAGCATTTATAAAAATTAGTCAAAAAAGACCAGAATACCAGATCTTTAAAGGCCCCCTCCACTCAAAAATGTTTTTCTTCTTGTTAGTTGTACAGTTGGATGTTTGAGCTTCACTCTGCAGAATGATGTTTGTGCAGAGTTTGTTTTCACATCCATCTGCTGAAAGTGGAAAGTTTCTCTGTGCTCATTGAAAATCTGATTTTAAGGTGCGGGCCTACGAGCATGATTTGTGACATCACAAATACTTTGGAGCCAATCCTGGTCCAGTATTCAATTTACACAAGTGTTGATGTGGAAGCTTGAAGCTTTCGGCGCACAAACACTGAGAATGAACTTTACAGTGAAGCAGGAGACACCAGCAGGAAAACTTTTGAGATGAAATATATTTGCATATTTATAGATTCTGGGATTTTTAATGAGGGAGAAGGAGTAGATGTAATCTAAGGATTTTAACAATATAATTGAACATTTTTTTGTGGAAAAAGTATATCAGATAGAAATGATTATTCAAAGTAGAGTATTTTATCTTAAACATGTCTTTAAGATTTATCACTGCATACATGAAAACTTTGACCTGCTGGTGGCGCCAGAGGAGAAGTCAGAGGATCACCAAAGTCAGTAGGATTCATCCATGAACCATGAACGTACCAAATTTTGTAGTAATCCATTCAATAGTTGTCGAGATATTTCAGACTGGACCAAAGTAGTGGACCTTGCCCGTCCTAAAAGTACAGTACAACTACAGGCCTTATATATTATATTATATATTGTTAATATCTCAGTAAATAAAGCACCAGCTGCCCGTTGTGTCTCCACCCAGCTGTGGTTCTGGAAGCACTGGGTGTTTGGTGCCGCTCCGCCCCTGGCTGCCATGTTGTCTGTCTTGGCCAGTACAGGAACCCAACAGGAAGTGATCTTACTGCCCGAACCCTCAAAAAAACAAAACAAAAAAAACAAAACAAGAGCCAGTTTTTCCATTTGCTCTGCTCGGCCTCTCTTTGGGATCTGGCGGTTATGGTTTGTTTTTTCTATTCAGTTTCAGTTGCTACCAACAACAGCTGTTGCTGTGCAAATATTAACCGTTTTTTTCAGCATGACCTTAGCTCACACTCTTACCTTACCTCCAATCCCAGTCCAAAACAGACAACACATCCTGTTCTAACAAGGAAGGGACACACACACCATTAAATGTGCGTTATGGTCAATTACTTCTGTTGCTTGTTTAAATAGCCTCTAATGTACCGACAGGAGCATGTGTGTATGTGGTGGACCAGTGTGTCTGGTCAATTCAATACTTTATTGCCATCCACCATGATTATGCTTTGGTGTGCACACTGACCATTAAACATAAACACATAAACTGATAATGGTCACACAATAAAACCATAAAATAAATGAATAAAAAGAAGTATCCTATGATTAATAAAACCAACATAGGGGTGCAAATCTACATAATGTGTTATGTATCATCCTGACCAGTGGTGGAAAGTACATTTACTCAAGTTTTGAGGTACTTGTACTTTACTTGAGTATTTCCATGTGATGCTACTTTATACTTCCACTCCACTACATTTCAGAGGGAAATATTGTACTTTCTACTCCACTACATTTATTTGACAGCTTTAGTTACTTTTCAGATGAAGATTTGACACAATGGATAATATAACAAGCTTTTAAAATACAACACATTGTTAAAGATGAAACCAGTGGTTTCCAACCTTTTTGGCTTTTGACGTCTTACAAAAAGCAGTGTGTAGTCGGGGTCACATTTCAGATGTCTATGAGTTGTTAACAGCTCCACCAAATAGTGATTTTTCCCTCTAAACTTCTCACATGGTTTCATTTCAATAAATGTTCAAATGATCCAATATTTCAGCAAAAATCAAAGATTAGATCATTAATCATCTCACGACCCCTCAGATTTATCTGCTGACCCTTTGGAGGGGCCCCACCCCTAGGTTGGGAACCACTGGACTACCCTCACTGAAAGTATTTTGACCTACTGCATCACCTCCTGGTTCGGTAACTGCAAAATGACCGAACAGCACTAACTGAACAGGATAATGAACACAGCGGTAAAGATCATTGGCTCCCCTCTGCCCCCTGCTGGAGACTTGCTGGAGTCTGTAGCATCACCAGAGACCCTCATCACCCGTCCTGCAGCCTGTTTTCCCTCCTGCGATCTGGGAGGAGATAAAGGAGCATCAAAACCCAAACAAGTAGGATGAAAAACAGTTTCTTCCCCCAGGCGGTCAAAACATATTGTTCCCCCCACAAGCACGTATACTGGACGACAATTAAGATGGACAATTAAAACGTCTTAAATGCACTTCAAAATGCGGTTTTAGCACCTTATTCATTTACTTATTTATACCTTTTATTACTTCTCAGTATTGGCTCCTGTGAGACTGAACAACTGGATATTTTATTCTGATGCTGATGTGCTTTCTAGTTTATCTTATATACATATTATCTTAGACATAACATATATTTTTCTTTTGCACTGTTTTGGGAGGAACAACATTTCGTTTTTATGTATGCAAGTACACAAAAATGACAGGAATCTTGAATATATATATATAATATAACCTTTAATACTTATAATACTTCTGTACTTTTAGAAGAAAAAACAAAGTTCTGATACACAAATCTGTTATCAGTTTTTTGGCTTTTCTCTTTGATTTTTGGTGAAATATTAGATGTGAACAGCTATTGAAGTAAGTTTGGAGGGAACAACTAACCACAGACATCTGAAACACAACAAGGAGACACAACCACACACTGACTTTATTTAAGAGCTCACAAGACAAAAAGGTTGGAATCACTGGTTTTATCTTTAATCTTGTATTTTATAAATGTATCACATGTTGTTATAAGTGCCATATTTTAATCTGAAAAGTAAGCAGTGATTCCAGCTGTCAGATAAATGTAGTGAAGTAAAAAGTACATTTGCCTCTGATTTGTAGTCTCAAGAAGCATAAAATGGAAAAAAGTTCCTGAAAGTTGTATTTAAATGCTTAAGTTACATTCCACCGCTGCTTAAATGTGGTTTGTCATTATATTAACAGCAATCATTGAAGAAATTATTAACCAGGTGTGAATGAACAATATTTTGGTCTTTTAAACCACAAGATGGCAGCATACCGAGCCACTGTATGCGGGAAAAGTATCTCTGCCTTGGAAAATGAAAGGCGGCTCCCAAAAGAGGAGGAGAAAAAACTCCTCTTTTGGGAGGGGAAAAAAAGGAAAAAAGGAGATGGGCTGAGGAGTGAGTGAGGGAACGAGGGGGGGGAGATGAGAAGAAAGGAGAGAGAGAGAGAGAGAGAGTGGCACAGAGAGAGAAGGACAGAGTGTTTGTGTCTGTCATGCTGTCGCCTCTGAGGAGATATTTACCAGTCCAGTCTCCAGCAAGTAAGACCTTTGTCTGCTTTTATCTCCCCTCTTCCCTCTCTCTTTCATTAACGCTCTCCTGATGATCTCTCCCTCTCTTTCTCTCTCTCTGTCTCTCTCTCTCATGTGCTGTCAGACAGACAGATGAGGTTTTCCAGTCAACCTGCAGACAGATGTGGAAGCAGCTGCTGCTCTCGTCGCATGAGGAAGCTGGATAGATCAGCCTGGAGCCAGACGGCAGCAGCATGCCACCTTAACCAGCACTGAGCGGTCCACGTAAGTACACGTGCTGTCATCCAGTAGGCTTGTTTCATCAGTTGTTTTTTCTGCGGCTCATACAGAACACACACATGCTGCTGATGTCTCACTCTCTGCTCTGCATGATCATATTTGCATTTCATACTGCAGTTAGCTATAATATCCAAAACTGACTTTGCTTTAGAAGTCACAACCATTTGGCGAGGGAAGTGATTCTGGTTATATTTGCTCAATGAAAGACAGCTGGGTTGTGATGTAATCTGCCAGCTCAAACCACAGATTGTGGCTGCGTTGCCTGATAGGAAAATGAACAGTTTTGTTAATCTGCTGCCTGTAACTGCACAGCACATCCTCTGCAGACCAACTAGTTTACTTTTTTTATTAGCTTAAATCTATATTACTTTAAGTCAGTTCACCCAAATCACAAAAACATATTTCATCACTTAACGCTGTTGGTATCCAGCACCAGTTTGTGCCGTTTTTTTCTGAAAGGTACATTCTTTGTGATCTTTAAAAAGCCAGAAGGTTATTTAAAACAATGCAACACTGTTTTAAAGGTATTTCAAGAACCCTCAAAGACTTTTCTAACAAAATCTGTATAAAAGTATAATCTATCTGCTGCACGTTTCTCAAGTTGCGACTTTATTTACTCCTCCGAACAAAGATGGAAGACAGGAATGGAACTGGAAATGGAAAAAAATATGAAATAATGCAAGGTAATGATTATTAGGGCTGCAACAAATGATTATTTTCATTATCAATCAATCAGTCGATTATTTTCTTGATCAGTGAATTAGTTGTTTGGTCTATAAAATGTCCGTAAATGGTGAAACATGTCGATTACAACTCAAAGATATTCAGTTTTCTGTCATAGAAGAATAAAGAAAGCAGAAAATATTCATGTTTAAGTTGGAATCAGAGAATTAAATAAAACAATTATCTAAACTAATCTAATCTGAATTTAATCTAAAATAATTTTACTTTAACCTAGAGTTTAGATTAAAAAATACAAAACGATTTCAACTCAAAACAGTTGATCAGTTTAAGTTTCCATGAACTTGAATTATATTCACCTCTGTGACTTCTCATCCATACATTTGTATGTATTTTATATCTATACCTGTATTAAACTTATTTTAATACAATTTAACTAAAGTCTGAAGTAATCTCATCTAATTATGGGTCAACTGCTGATTATTTGTGACACTGCAGTACTTTTTTTTTGTTGTGACCCAGAAAGACACATGCAGGCTGTCAGACTCCTGCTTAAGTACTGCTGCTGCACTGTGTCTCATACTCAGGAGAAATTGTTTGGAAAATCAAGTGTTGCTCTTCTTCTGTCTGAGCAAACTAACAAGAGTGGTCTGGAGATGAGGCAGTTATGGGACTCTGGAGTTTTGTTTTACAGCCTGCTAACTTGACTCTATTGTACAACAGTCAATAAAAATAAACCGCCTGCAGGACTAATGCAAGAAAAATGCATGAAGGGGGAAGTCCTCAGCAGCTGCCACTGTATATGCATGTTTAGTGAAAGCCTAAGAGAAGGTAATAGACACGTATACAGGATATGTGGTTAAACACGATGGATTAGACACTTTTCTGAATGAAACCTGTCAATTACATGAGGTACAATATTTTACTTACTTTGTACAATATTTACACTTCATGTTTACTGGCGATGACGATGACTTAACGTGGATATAATCAATATTTTTATAATAACAGTCTGATCTGTCAGTGTGTAATGTGTTGGTCGTGGCTCGTAGTGATGAACCTACAGAGAATTATCAGTTTTAAAAAATAAAACTATATATTTGTAACCTGAAGTGCCAGATGTTTTGTTACCCAGAACCATCTGAGAAGTCGTCCTTGGAAACTGTTCGGGAAACATCCTTCAAAAAATACTTGGCAGGTGATTGGATGAACCATCTGTCTATCACCGTCGTACCTTGCGAGGCAGCCGGATTCGTGACGCTTGGTTCGGACCAGCGTCACGTGGTTCTTCCACTAGTTTCTGTAACTCAGTGAAATCTCTCATTCAGTGTTTCTTTCATCTCTCTTTCTGAAAAAATGAAGCGTGTTCCTGGAATTTACTTTCCATATTCAGATATGGAGACAACTCGGCTCCACAGCAGCTGCTATCAGAAGTTAAAACCTTTGTGATTTTAACAAAGTTAAACGGCGATTACTGTGAACACAGAAAAAACTACAAGTGTGGCAGCGTGGGTACTAACATTATCCTAACTTGGTTTAGTCCATATCCATAAAACTCCCCAACACTTTCTTCAAAGTCATTTATCTGCTGACCCTTTGGAGGGGCCCCACCCCTAGGTTGGGAACCACTGGACTAAACTAGCTAACTGTATATAAAGTAGTTGAAACTAGCTCCACCTCCAGCAGCTACAACAGTAACATGCTGCTTACACACTGATGCTTCAGTATTAATAATCTAATGATGTCATATATAATAATATATCAGTCAGAGGGACCAAACCACTACTTTTACTGCAATACTTTAACTACATCAAGCTCATAATACTTATGTACTTTTACTGCAATACTTTAACTACATCAAGCTCATAATACTTATGTACTTTTACTGCAATACTTTAACTACATCAAGCTCATAATACTTATGTACTTTTACTGCAATACTTTAACTACATCAAGCTCATAATACTTATGTACTTTTACTGCAATACTTTAACTACATCAAGCTCATAATACTTATGTACTTTTACTGCAATACTTTAACTACATCAAGCTCATAATACTTATGTACTTTTACTGTAGTAGGATTTCATGCAGGCTTTCTACTTGCAAAGGAGTATTTTTACATTGCTGTATCAGTACTTTTACTTAAGTAAAGGATCTGAATAAGTGTCAAATGAGCACATGAAGTTTGTGTTTTGTTTTAAGAATTTTATTCCAAAATTGCACATCCACTGACAAAGTGGTTGCTGATGTGGAAGTAAATTTCATTACTAAATGTGTCAGGATACTTCAGGGATATAGGAAAACCTCTTTAATGCATATTTTGGCGTTTTTGAAGCGATAACCCTTCATTTTCAACTCAAGTGGAGCTGCAGCCGCTGGGAGAGAAGGAGAGGAGCGAGAGACAGATGGGTGACATGGAGGAAGAGAGGGACTGTAACTGAGAGAGAGAGAGGTGGAGAGAGAGGAAGGGAGGATTAGGGTGGGTGCCTGCGGTGGAGCATGATGTCAGAGGAATGCGTTCTCTCTTTCAACAAGCTGGAGCCGAGCGGAGTGGCGGCCACCTCACACAACATACAAACACTTTCACCCCATGTCTCCTGTCACACCTTCCTCTCCACAAACACACAGCACCAAAATCAGAAAGGCTTTAATGCAAAGACATAATTTAGATCATTTTACTGAACAGATGTAAAGAAAATTTACTCTGATATTTACTGTACAAAAATACTTCATAAAAGAGTGAAATTAAAACAAATACATACACAATCAATAACATCAAACTCATTTTTTCATTTAATGATTGAGGAATGTGTTTTCAGTGGTCAATTTCTGTCTTTGTTCAGCCCTCCCTCCCAGCATCCGGCCCTGCAGCTGGAGCTTGTTGCAGGGATTACAGCGATGGAGACGGAGGAAAGGAAAGCAGAAAGTGAGAAAAAAAAGAGGAGAGAAAGGGAGTGGTAGAGAGAGGCAGACAGACAAATGGAAAGAGAGAGAAAGCGGCTGATATAATGTGTGGGAGAGCCAGACGCTGGGAACAGCTGGAAAGACGATGACTAATATTAGCAGTGAGGTAAGACGGTAGAGGATGGAGAGGACAGGCTGTGTGTATGGAGGGCAGCTGCTACTGTAAACCAACCACAGTGAAGTCACATTTATTTATAGCAGCACAGTCATGATACCAAAAACGCTTTGATGCCAAATTCTAGTTTAACCCCTTAACATCCACCCCCGCCCCCCCTTTGTTTCCTCTGAAGTACCAATTCTTATGTTTCCTATGGTTCTAATGTGGGGAGTCACAAGTGACACTAAAATATCAGTATATGTGAAAGAAAGCTAGTTTCATGATTTGATGTTGGAATCAGAAATGTGGCGCTGCTGTTACGAGGCCGAATATCGTGCTGTGGAATCAGACACAGTGTGGAGGAGGGAGCGACCACAGGAGCTACGTAACGCTGCGGCCGGAGAGGCTTAGCGGCATAGATGATGATGGTGACTGTCAGAAAGACAGCTTTGGTACACCTGAATGTGTTTTCTCACAAAATATTATATCAGACTTAAGTGTGTTACCTGTAACTTATGCGGCTGCATTCAGCTTGAACACAATCAGGTTCCTCGTTGTCGATAGCGATAAAAGAAGCAGTGTTTGGTAGTTTTGTCCTTCTTCCATTGTTTCCAAGCTGAAATGGAGACTGCAGGCTCTGAGGTTCTTTGACTTCCCACCGATGTGCTCTGGCAGCACTCTGTGTGCAGCTCTTGGTGGGCTTGCAATGATCTGCATAACTATCTCCAGCATGCCGTTAGCTTTTATGATCCTTGCGCACCGGTTCAATATAAACAGACTCGATGAGGAAAAGTGTTTTGTAAATGAACATAAGCCTCAGTAAAGAGATATACTGCTGCTCAGTGCTAACTTGTCTCTGCAAACCAGCCACCTGCCTTCTGTAAACACCATCGGTGGCCTCGGACAGCATGCATTGTATACTGGTTGTTGTAGGATTTCCCACTTAGAGCGATAGGGGATCTACAGCCTTTGTCTCAGTTTTCTCTGGTCATAGGGCACCAGTTTCGAAAAAAACTGCTCATTACTACATGGGTGACCTAGTTTTAGGAAATCATCCTATTTGAAATTCCTCTTTAAAGTTGTTAAAATAATCTTATTCCACTCTATCATATCCAGTATATATCAGAATCAGCTTGTTCCAGCTGTTTATCGAAGCTACATCAGTGTAATATTCAAACTCAATTCCATTACTTAGCTTAAAGGACCACACAATTTGAAATATGTATTTTTAGCACAGTAAACATAAGTCTGCGTCTACACTTTTGCCAGTGTTGTTACATCATAAACAGTGTTCAGCTCGTCAATGAAAAATCTTTTTTTTTCACGATAAATCCGAGACTAAAACTAAATAAAAAGTCACATTTTAAAACAAGAACTATGACGAAAGGTTTAACAAGACAGTTTTAATGCTACATCTTACTCAGTGACCTGCATGCATCTGTGGAAACACACACTGTGGCTCCTGATTACTAAAACAGCCTCTGTCCAAAAATATCCCCAAAATCTCAGTCACATACCACTTACAGTATCTATACTATAAGCTGTAAAAAGTTGTCTGGCTTCATCATCCTGTTCAACATCATGTTCTTTTGTTTTTTTTTTACATTCTGGGAAAAGATCTTGCACTGAAATCTGGACTAAAGTCAGGAAACATTTCTATAAATAACATCCCATGTGACCAGTACACAGGCTGTAGAGAAAGGGGAAGTGTTTCCCAGAGAAACAAAGTGCAGAAGCACCTTCAACAGAATCGATGGCGTAACTGTGCTGTTACAGTACTGTGCAAAAGAAGATAGTTCTTTATGACTCTGGCCGCATGTTTGGTGTCGTTATCATGCTGCAGAATACACGTGGGACCAATCAGATGCCTTTAAATAACATTGCATAATGGAAAAGAAAATCCTAAAAGTGCCTAAAACCTTTGCACAGTACTGTATATCCAAACTGTCTGCAGTCCAGTTTCACATGATTCATCCATCCATTTATCCATTTTCTTTTTACCGCTTATCCTCTGGAGGGTCGCGGGGGAGCTGGAGCCAATCTCAGCTGATAGAGAGAGGCGGGTTACATCCTGGACAGGTCACCAGTTAATCACAGGGCTGACATATAGAGACAGACAACCATTCACACCTACAGGCAGTTTAGAGTCACCAGTTAACTTAACCTGCATGTTTTTGGTCTGTGGGAGGAAGCCAGAGTACCCAGAGAGAACCCACGCAGGCACGAGCAGAATATGCAAATTCCACACAGAAAAGCCCCAGCCGGCTGGTGGGTTCAAACCCTCTCGCTGTGAGGCAACCATGCTAACCACTGCACCACCGTGACACCCCTCACAGGACTCAGGAAAAAGCACAGTGGTCAAGGTCAATGAGCCAAAACCCACATGGCATATAAAAGCACACACTTTCTCATGGTACATTAAATATTTCTGTATCACACCCCAAACATGAGTCACTGTAATTATAGTCTAATTGTTTTTTTCAAAAAGGCCAGTTTGTTCCTTAATGAGCCACACTGTGCAGTAGTATCTATTATTATCTCTAACTGAAGGCCACTTTAAAAACTTTAACACTTTCATAGACCGATTTAACACTGATAACACAAAACACATAATGTGTGTTGATAAAAATGAATCCTGGGTTTGTTAAAGCTGCATTAACAGATTCTTTTTGGCCACTTGGAGGCAGCAGCTACAAGCAGCAAACACATATTTGACATATCATAAACTTTTGCATTGATATGTTGAACTTGTTAGCAAACAGTTGCTTATTTCCACATCCAGCAGTTACGTTATCATTATTTCTGATTTCTGCTAAATTCTCCACTATGTTCACCATTATTATTATTATTATTATTATTATTATTATTATTATTGCCCCAGTGGCTGCACCAGTACTTTGTGTGGTAGCTTGCTGCCATCGGTGTGTGAGTGTGTGTGTGAATGCGTGAGTGAGCCGCAGAAAAACATTGTAAAGCGTTTTGGATAAAAGCGCTACATGAATTCAGCCATTTACCAGCTAGTCCACAGCTAACTGTGTCTGTTTGCTGTTTGGTGCTGAGCAGGTAGTGTACAGTGGCTTTTTACAGCTTTTCCTCTGAAAACAGCTGCCTGCTGCGGCCCAAAACAACCAAAACAATAAAAGTCGGACAGCTAAACAATGAGCTGAAACTCACTATAAAGCTCCGTAAAGCCGAGGGGAGCTGCAGAGTCATTACATTACACACTGACAGCTCAGATTGTGTTATAATATCTATTATAATTAATTACACAAGCCTCAAAGCCAATGTAGCACTCAGCAGGGTGCCTAAACATCATGCCTATTTAACATGAGGGGCCTCATGCCTCCTCTAATCTTTGAGATTTAGAAACTGTTAATCCTATTTTCACATTTTTCACATTGTATATGTGGATAGAAATTGTGATACATTTCATCACAGGTTTTGTCTTGTTTCCTTCATGGAAATAAAGATTGTCAATGAATATTTTTGTCAGTTTTCAGCAGGGTGGAAAGGATTATTTAGGAATTCACAAAATCAAAACACAAAATTGCACTCAGCGCTTTCATGCAGGTCGTTTTTGTTTTGTTTTTTCTAAAATGTATTTGTCACAGTGTATAAAAAACAATCTCAAGTAATGAGTGGAGATGCTTTGCATTAGAGTTAGCTTTCAACTCTACTTTATTAGTTAAACGTGTCCATTTAAGACCTCAAATAAAACATTCACTACAAATATAATGACCTAAAATGTAAAAGTCGTGTCTTTGGTACCAAATTTATCACATACATTTTTTTCAGACCTGCTTTTAGACAATCAAGTAGACTTTGTCCAACACTTAACACTGGAAAGTCCTCCTTTCTTTCAAAGAAAAAGAAGGGGGAGGGTTTATTCTGGAAGTCAAGACTGCTTATTCAGTCCACTTTTCCACCGTTCCTAAATGGGGAAATAAAGAAGCCAGTGTGTCATTACTCCTGAACATTTAATGTGACTGGCCACTGCCTTTTTCAGCACAGCACAGCATGGCGCAGGAACTTTTATAAGCAGCCGTACACCATCCGCAGAAGCCTGAGGCCTGGAAGAACCTCTCCCCAGTAAAATTGGAGAGCAAGAAATAAGTGGCTCAATTATGTGTGTGAGAGAGAGCCAGAGCTGGACTGGAAATAAACAGCCGAATTCAGCTGGCTGTTGGTCGTTAGCTGGTCTCCACATGTTGTAAAAATACAGACGCAAAGCAGAAGCAGGTTACTTTAGGGCACAGAGCGAGAAAGAGTTTCTTTGTGTCATGTGCTTTTTGTGAAGTGAAGTGCTGCAGGGAGTCATAGAGGAGTGAGTAAGTCTGATGCTGCTGAGCTTTGGTTCCCAGTACTGTTGTTGTGACTGTCTGTGTGTCTGTACAGCATTTAGTAATATATTCACATGCTAACTTTGCTCCTGTCTGTTTACAGCCTCGTCCATCTCGCTACAATCCAGTATCTCCACTTGGTGAAGATGTAGTCTGTTTGATCTCTATGGAGATGTTTCCAAACACAGTCTCCTCTGCCTTGTTGCCATGGTCACTGTGGTTGCTGTTCTTCCTGACCCCCATCACCCAGACAACAAGCTCTGCCCCCTCACCTGAAACTTCTCTGCCGGTTAATACCACGCTGCTGTTCGACAGCGGCGCCAACCTGCGTAACTGCAGCTGCACTACACCGGTCGAGGACTGCAACGAGGCTCTGGCCAACTCGCTGTGCAGATGCCACACTGTTTTGCGCTCGGCTTTGCCCCCTGCTGGGCTCAGAGAGCCTGGTCAACTCACTGTCTGGGTGATGGAGCTCTGGGTCCTCGAGGAGCTGCTGAACAGGAGCACCATTGGCCATTTGCGGTTGTCTTTTTGTGGAATAAAACCAGTGGACAGTCAGTACCTGGCTCTGCTAGGTCTGCGTACCCTCAGGATCCACAGTAAAGCACCAGAGGCGCCCTACCCCAACCAGGAAATTACAATCTCCCCCGCAGCAGGGGTTGCAGCAGAGCTAGAGGCCCTCTCCTTTGACTCCTCCTCCTCCTCCTTCCACATGACTTTTCTGGATGTAGCAGTGCTGAACGGGCTTTCTTCCCTGAAGGCGTACAGCGTGGTGGGACCACCTGCTCCCACCCTCTCCCAGCACTTCCCCCACCTGGCCTCACCCTTCGCTCCGCCAGCCTCTGCCACTCATGATGACTCTGCGGACCCCAGTGAGCAGGCTGCAGAGCCTCAGCCCATCCTGCTCATCACATTTGTCTACTAACACGTTCTCATACATCTCTGAAGTACAAGTGACAGTTGATGCAGAGGAATTATCTACAACACAGCTGGATGATTTTTGTTGGAAAGTTGCACATCTGATATATTCTCTGTGGAATATATTAATTTCTTGCATGACTGGCTGCTGTACTGTGACTCTGGCCTAAATGTGTCTTTGAGAGATTGACATTTTTCTCCTTCTGATGTATTTTCTTCAGAGAGATAACTTGTACATGTGTGCTACACTCCTGCTGCTGTTTCTCCATACCCTCAAGGAGTTGCCGAGGAAATCCTGCACTCATAACGCAGACAGATACAAGGTTCGGGAATGTTTGCACCAGCAACAATTTCAAGTCTAACTAAAGCATATTTTGGCATCTGTAACAGAGGTAATGTTGATTTGTTAACCAAAGGGCCACAGTGACCCTGATCCTGACGTCAATGCTTTGCTATTTCTCTGGAACTGCTGCTCGTACAGTTCAACAACATGAGAGTGTGTTTACATACATATATACTGCATCATATTCTTGCTATATACAGGAGAGGGTTTTGCATGCATGTGCACATTCTGATTACAAATGTTAGCTCCACTTTGTTATTGGGCACCCAAGAAGTAACTGATTGCTCTATTAATGGTTAAAAAATAGTTTTCTAATGATCAGGTAGAAGCCATTAATACTTAATGGTTAACCAGTTTGTGAAAAATCTCTTTGGCAGGTGTTCTATTTGGCTATAATGCCCTTTTAAATGTTGGTACTCCATTAATAAATTCTTATTGGTATCTCTAATAAATAAAGCATCAGAATACGAGTTATTAATGATTAATAAAGCCATTACAGTTACAACTTATTGGTGCCTTATCAGAAAATGGTACCAAAGGCTTTAATGACCAGCCAAAGGAATTTTAACTTTAACCTGTCAACCAAAATCTTGTACTTATTAATGGCTTTTAACTGATCTATAATTAGTAAAATATTTATTAACTAAAACTAGAGCTGCAACGATTAGCCGATTAATCAATTAGTCGATGAAAAGATAATTAATGACGACTATTCTGATAATTGTTTTGAGTAATTTTTTAAGAAAAAATACTGAAATTTTCTGGTTCCAGCTTCTTAAATGTGAATATTTTCTGGTTTCTTTAGTCTTTGATAGATTAATGAATCTTTGTGTTGTGGACAAAATAAGACATTTGAGGACGTCACCTTTGGGAAACAGGGAACAGCATTTTTCTAGACCAAGCGACTGAACAGTTAATTAAGTAATCTACAGAATAATCGATGAAGAAAATAATCATTAGTTGCAGTTCTAACTAAAACCATTAATTAGTCATTATAAACCCTTCATAAAGGATGCCTTATTAGAAAGTGGTACCCAAACGTTTTTGTAGTCATGAATGACTCGATGGAAAATGAGCTCATACAGATACAGTGAAAGCAATCAGTAAATGGGATAAAGTGTTAACGTGGTTCAGTATTTCAACTATGGCATCAAAGTTTGCAATAGTCTGGATGAGAGCGAATAGCTTTTACATATACATACTCCATACTGTATATGGAGGGCTTGGCAATTCCCCAAATCTCTAGTCCGCAGACGTGCTTGTAAGTGCTACTCTCTGTGTGTGTTTAAAACCACAGGTAGCTGGAAGCCACACTGGCTATGGTTACACTTGACATTTGCAGATTGATTTTGCAGATTAAATCACTGTGTATCCACATCTGGCCCGAAAATGTTTGTCTCTGCAGAATGTCTCTCAACATTTGATCCAGAATATCCGGCAGCAGTGTGAGCAAAAGCAGGTTTTTACAGACCTGTCACTGAACACTCTCTGCTATGATCAGATAACACATAGTGACGAGAGTAACTGTAGCCACAACTGTCCAGACAGGGTGCGTCCTGATATGCCATCTGTTAGAACAATATCCGAGACAAACCACACGCCTGCTCCCAGAGAGGGATGAGATGTTCCAGATCAGGCTCCCAGCTGCCAAGTGGGTGTTAGCTCTTTATCCTCCGTTCCCATGCAGGTGTTGTCAGATATATCAAGGCAGCATGATAGCATGGACTGCAGGGAGGAGGCCTTTGAATGGACTTTGGGTTGCATTTGTTTCTTGAGTAAAATATACAGACAGATGCCAAGTTAAAAGAAAAAAAAATAGAATAAATAAATAGAGACACATGCAGATGCTTCCATACAAGACATGAGGCCTCATTGGATGCTTTGATGAATATAAAAGATGAACCGATGTGTTTGACGTCGCTCTGCACCATCAAAACACCAAATGAGGGAATATATTTTGAATAATAGAGACTTGGAGAATCTATGACAAGAAGCACTGAAGCTACGAGTGGATGATGAGAGTCTTCTCCCTCTTTACCTGATGTTGAGGCTAGGCCTGGGCCAGTTATGGAACTCATTTGATTTATTTGAATTTTTGCTGTTGCACAATGTGTAAAATGTCTAAATCGTGAAAATGGAGTTATTATAATGTGCACAAAAAGTATTTTTAGTCTAGTAGTCAAATTAATGGTTGCGTCTATGAGAAGGACAGAAAATGACTTAACACCGATCTGTGCTCTGGGTTTGTGTTTGTTGGCGAGAGATGAAGCGAGTCGACTGAACAGTTTCTATATTTTAACAGTCGTAGCTAAAGATAGCAGCAGTTTTGTAAAGAATAAGAAGATCAGTTAGTGAGCACAGACCTTTCTGCTCTGTCTGTGCTGAAACTGATTATTATACTGGATGTGCTCTGAAGCAGCCATTAGCTGTGTGGGACAACCTGTATTTTAGGTATAATGATGACAGCCTTGTAGGTGGTGCAGGTCCATATCCTTATACAAATGTGTGTTAAATCAAATTATCACAAACCAATTGACATACATCAAACCTGGTGGGACATCTGTGTGAGGGGGCTCAGCGGAGACTCACATCTCGCCCCCTGGCAGGTTAATACAGCCTGAGCAACATCTGGTGAAAATGTTGGTGATTATTAAAATGGTGAAAAATGACAGTCACTGTTTTCAAAGCCCAACATGCAACCTCAAATGTCTCAACCAGCAGTCCACAACCCACAGTTTACTATCAAGACTAAAGAAACCATGGACAATGAATCAATTATCAAAATAGTTGGCAATTAATTTTCTATCGATCAACTAATTGATGCAGCTGTGGTGTTAACCTGGCGTTAACCTGCTCTTTCAGTTGCATGTCTGTGTCTAGATTGCATGTGGTGGGTCTTGTATTACACCTGCTACGTGTTGAAATACTGCATAGTAGGTTGTTACTGACTGCAGGGCTGTGGGGAACGGACAAAGCAAAAGGACAAATTTCTCCTTCAGGGATCAATAGAGCATCGTAAAAAACAAGATGTACTGTGGCAGCTGACTGCAGTGAACGCCGCCTGGAACAAGTCCAGAGAATCCAGAGCAGGGTCAGAGCCTGCACCAGAGCCGGATGATACTGTTGTGTCTGGGAGGGAGCTTTGTGTGTTATTCTCTTTTATTAAGGATATTTAAAAAACTAAATTATAGTTAAAGCCGCCTAATGTCAAGATATAAGGACAACTGCCTCTGGCAAAGAGATAAAAGAATGTATAAGAAAACAAAACAGACAAGGACTGTGTCAGTCTGCTGTGGTATGAGCTGACTGAGAGGCGCAGTAGGCTCACTGTTATGAAGGCTGCAATCTGCTGCTGCGTTTTTCCAGCTGGTCTTATTGAGTGCAGATGGCCTAATAAAACAAGTTGTTTTGAAACTGGTTAAAATGGACGCCCAATGAACAAGAATCCCAGGGTTAGGATCCTCTCTCACCAGCCAACAAGTCTCACTCTGTTTGGATCAAAACAATGACTTTCACTCTGTTGAGCTGGATGGTCAGTTATTAACCCACATAAGGGTAAGTTGGCAGAGCTCCGTGAGGGACGAGGGGGAAGTGAAAGGCACATTTACTCCAAATCACGGTGGACGTGATTTAGTCAAGCTACAGCTGTTTGTCAAAGTCAGTCTGAATTTCCCTGAAGTTCTTGAATGGTTTGTTTTTGTTTCTGAATGTTTTTTGGAGTCACTTTAACCAAATGAGAAAGGAGTTAAGAGGGTAGTTTGAATTAAGACGTTGAATATGTAACAGCCCTTTCTCTCTGGTTTCATGCTCTCTTTCTCTTTCGGCTTCCAGCTCATATCCTGTGAGAGACTTCGCTAAAGCTGCTCTCACAAACACAATCTGGGGCCAACACTTCTGTTCCGCAGATCACTTAGGAACTGCTCTGGGCCTGTGTGCCTGCATGTGTGTGTGTGTGTGTGTGTGTGTGTGTGTGTATGTCTGCATGTTCTTGCAGGCTTGTGCACATGGGTGTGTCTTTGTGTGTGCGTGCTTGCATTTATCTCCTGTTCGCCAGCATCACTGCGAATGTGTCACTCTATGATCATAGTTCATTCAGGTCAAATGACAGGATGCACCATAACTGATGCAATGTGTTTCAGTGCAAATATGTGCGAGTAAACAGTCTGTCAGTGAAACAAAGTTGCAATGAAAAGAATACTTTAATCAATAATCAAACTTCTCACTAAAGCTTTGCATACATCTGCACAGATTACAGCCAAATAGGCACCCAGATTGCACCATTTTACTGTATATACATAACTCTGAATAAATGAATAAAGCGAATAAATGATGACAGGAAGCATGTGACTTAAATGTCACTGCCTGCTCTCTTCTTGGTCTCTGGGCAGCGTTCAATACGTGTCTGCATAACTGACACTGGGCTGTCATCAAAACGCTTCGACAAGCGAGAAGCTGTGATGTCAGCTGTTCCTCTTTATCACCAGGATTTGTATCATGTTTTCCATTGCTTCAGTTTTGACTATTGCTCTACTAATTGCGTCATCGCGTTGCTCCATCTTCTTCTTTTTTTGGTTTACTGCACTCGATAGAAGAATCAGTGCCACCAACTGTTTACATACTACTGTTGCAAAACAGTAGTGGATGGAAACCTGACTAGTGGCATATTTACACATCCAGCAGACATTAAACAACATTAGCTCGTATTGTGTCTCTGGCTACCTGGTGAAGGTAAATCCAATATTCACTTTTATCTGTTACTGAACTCCTGTTTCTTTTGAAAACAGCTGCCTGCTGTGCCGAAAACATCCCATACATCCACCTGGGCGATTTAAGGGCTGACTAATTCTAACTGACTCACTATAAATGGACATGAAGAAACTTGCTAGCCAGGCAACATTACTACAAACAACGCATGCTTGTACCCATAGCCTTAATATCTTCTTGAAAAAAATATACTTTTAAAATTCCCATTATGCTACACTGACAAACACCTGAGACCTGAAATTAACTGCTGAGACGGCAAATAAGTGTCAAATGAATTGAACAGTTGGGAGTTTTTTTCATTCACTTCAATACAGACATTCTGTAATTCTGTCACAATCTAGTGGCCACCAAAGGAATTGCAGTTTAACCTCAGCATTTTCAACAACCGTGTTGTGTTAGTGGATCTTTTTTTGAGTTTGGTGCACACTAACAATCACTGGGATAAAATTTGACCCAGTTTGGGTCAATATATCGCCAATACAGCGTAGGGTTAACTTTACCCAGTAGCAATCTGTTATTTTGACCCAGTGTTACACACAACAAGCTTTAGCTAAAAACTGTCACAAATGTTTTGTTTCTTGTACAAAACGATATGCAGACGACATTCAAAAGATACAAAAGTTATTAACAATCAATAACAAACTGTGACATGTAAGTTTAAAAAGAGTAGATTAGATGATAACAAGCTTTAGTCTGGGTAAATAACCCAACAGTGAAATAAAAATAAAACCCCTTGTCTTGAGTGACTTTCTGGGTAACATTAACCCAGCGCTGTGTTGGTGCTATATTTTAAATTTGAACCCAGTGAGTTTTATACACGTCATTTGCAGGGCTACATCCTGGCACTGAAAGCACTTTGTTTCTGTGTATTTAACACAGGGATATGGATACAGGATGGTGACTATAACGTTCCCTTTTCTAAAACATGAGTTAACTGCGGCTCTTTCTTTGTTTGAATGGAAACACATTTCATTATGCAACACTTTAAATTTAATTTCTGTGCAACCGCTATAAATGCCATCTGGTTTAGTAAATAAAACCAGACCATGCAGAGTTATTTTTCCCTCTATATGTTTTATATATAAGTTGGTTTTTGAAAGGATTCAACATTTCGAAGCTTTCTTGACACCTTTCGTACACCTTTTGGTTACCTTCAAGCCAAAATTCACACCCAGTATTCAGCAGAAGAACAGACTGGGAGTTCATCCGCTGTTGCTGAGCAATTTTGTTCAGAGGGAATCGCCTTTAGTCACTCTCATCTGGTGAGTGTGTGATTACACACCTCCACAAGCCACCTTTAATGGCTTTCAGACAGAACGTTTTGTACAAGCCAAGAAACTTTGCGCCAGTGCTCCCATCAGTGCACATCGCACAGTCTTAAAACGTCTGGAACATTCCACCACAAAATGGGTGAAAATGAGATCACCGGGTTTTTTGGGTTTGACATCACTCTCTTGTGTTAGAGCCTCGAACCTCCTTTTCTTTCTTTTTTTTCTCTCTTGATCTTCATTATAGCACCTTACGTATTTGCATCAGGGAATGTAATTATTCAAATGTAAAAGTTTGTTATGATCATGTATAACCCAAGATGATTCGTTGATATTGCAAATCTGCATTTTTACAACCTTTGACATGTTGGGCGACTCATGAGTGAATCATGTACTGTTTAATGAACAGATTGTGTATTTGGAAATGGCTCGGCAGGTTTGATTTGTATATAATTTGGCTTATTTAAGCAAATTCATGGAGCTTATTTGTTTATCGTGAAAGAGACGATGTGGATTGTTTTGTCCACAAACTTCTGTATTGTCTAAGACAATAAAAAGGTTTTAAAAATTGATTTTGTGGTTGTATTGTGTTTAAATCTTATTCCTACTTAACATCTTCACATTACAGTAGAGGTGAGTTTCCTTCTTTAGTTTGTCTTCGTCTTTGTTGCCAGTTTATTTCATGATCTATGTTAAGCAGCTGCTGTAATTTCCTTTTTGGATTAATAAACTACTCATTACTGCCAATAGGAACAGTGGCCCAAAAAAATAAATAAATAAAATAAAATAAAAAAAAAAAAAATATATATATATATATATATCTTTTTATTTGTTAACACGTTTCATCTATGCATGTACTTTGTTCTCCATGATACAAACTCATTTCATCATATAATATAAATAAAACAAGGCAAAGAACATATGGTAACAGCATCATATATAAATCCAATATCAATCATTTTAAGTGAAAAGAAAAAACTAATCATCATACTACTAATAATAATAAAAAGAAAATAAAAATATAATAAAATAATAAATTAAAAGGTAAATGATAGCTGATTGTGAAACAGTAATAGGAAAAAGGGACTTTATATGTCATAATAATAGTTCTAATACTTAGAAAACATACTTCCCTAAAAAACACTCATAATAACAATAATCTGGATTATTA
Organism: Scomberomorus guttatus; assembly: GCA_038419695.1. Classification (NCBI taxonomy): domain Eukaryota; kingdom Metazoa; phylum Chordata; class Actinopteri; order Scombriformes; family Scombridae; genus Scomberomorus; species Scomberomorus guttatus. The sequence continues at coordinate 30,167,913 of CM076456.1, forward strand.
TTAAATACCAATTCATGAAACTACTGAGAGCAACTTCCACTAACTTTCACTTAAAGCCCAACAAAGTGAAATAACTTCTTTTTTGCTACAGCAACATATCTGTAAGTCTCGTCCTGCTTTGAGGAAAAAAATCAGAAACCGAGAGAGAAAAATTTCCTCTTTTTTTCTGCACAGACGATCAAATCTGAAAAGGAGCATTTCTACAAATATCTTGTTAGTAGAAAAAAACAAACTATTAACTCTACATTTATACATTTAAAACATGTTGGCTTATGTTTGATTGCAAAAAGGACAGCTGGTAACTACAGAGTGACGTCTGGTAAGTGTTTGCTCAGTAAACTGGTGAGTGATCCTGTATACACAATAATCTCAGATAATGGGGCTCAAGAGATGATTTCTCTCTCATAAACAGTAATATTAACTGCATATGTGCAGACTAATCATGGTGCAACTGCTGGATGTTTCACTTCTTTTGTCTATTTCTTTTCTACTTATCACTTTTGCTCCAGATTACATCAGGGACTTATTAACCCCGTGTGTGCCTCAGTGTTCACTTAGATGGGTGGACGGGGCTCTGCTGGTTATTCAGGTCTCGAGTAGTGACTGAAGCTGAGCGGGCCTCCGAACTGTGGAAGAGTCTGCCTGTCGAGATCAGACAGGAAACATCTTTACTGTCTTTTAAATCCCTTCTTAAAACGTTCTTTTATCGGAAAGCTTTTATGAACATTTGATCTGTTGCTGTTTTATTATCCTGCTTCTGACAGTTTATATTTTTGTGTAACTTCATTTTATTCTTCTTTTGTTTTTAATTATTTTTTCTTCTTCCTTCTGTGTAACTTTGTTAAGAAAAGTGCTATATATATATATATATATATATATATATATATATATATAAAGTTAATTTATTATTATTATTATTGTTATTTTCCTGCGTTGACAGCAATCAATTCAAAGAACATTTTACTAACCCTTTGATTAAAATCTTTTAATTTATAATCCATAATTTAATGAGTGTGTAATAATTTATTGCAGGTAAGATAAGATGATTAAATGTGATTTCTTCTAATGGTCAGTATGAACAGGAGGAATGATTACAGCAAGAAAAACGTGCTTCGGTGTTTATTTGGGCTCCTGACTGTTGTTTTAAGACACACTTGAAAAATATGTGAAACAACAGCCACATCGTCGAGGAGCATCGCTGCCACCGTGTGTAAATAAAAGTGACTGTTCATTAAAATAACAGATCTGTGAACCTGTTTATTCCTGCAGGAATACTCCAGGGATTTGATTCTCTTAAAGGCACTGAGTCACTCTACAAACAGCTTATGTAATGGAATTACAGGAAGTCTGCTGAAGTCAGTCTGTTGTCTGTTTTCCTTTTCTCTCAGCGCCCTCTAGTGGCCTCTGATAAAGAAGCAACACACATGCAGCTGAGCTGGAAAACACCGAGTGACGTTTGGTAAGTGGTCACTCAGCAGCACACAGGTCAGCTGATCATGCCTTCACAATAAGAGCTGTGAGGCGTGCAGTATATAATTTCAGATAATAGTGTAGAAAACATGAGTCTCATACAGGACTGCAACCAACCATCATTTTCATTATTGATTCATTATTGATTATCTTCTCAATTAATTGATTGGTCTTTAAAATGCCTGAAGAAAGTGAAAAAAAAAGAGCTGCAACAATTAGTCAATTAATCAATTAGTTGCCAACTATTTTGGACATGAGCTTTCTCTAATGTTAACCAAGTGCAGCCGGTGCCTAAACATAACCATACACAGTTAAATAATGCTGAACTCACTACCAGTGGATAATGTCCTGCGAGATCGGATATTTTGGGGTAAATATATTTTTTACTGATATGTTCAGTAACTTTCCAAATACTTTAATTAACAACAACTCAGACCAGCAGAAGCCAACAGTGAAGGAACAAGGACGTGATTCCTTGTTGCTGTATATGAAAATTAGCTGCTGTTTCCTTTACTCTCTCAGTAGGACTGTTACTTTGAAGGTGACACAGGAAGTATGGGTGTATTTTCTCTGCAGCAGTCAGTCAACAGTCAGTGTGGATCAGAAACAGACTGTTTCTTCTGCTGACTGACGAGGAAACGTCTCTAACTGCGGGCTGACTGACGCTTTCTTTGACTTTGCCTCTTGGACGGTGAATGGATTATCACAGGCTGTGAGTGCTGATCAGTTAATCAATATGTCAGTCAGCCAGTAAATGTGGGTAGACTGACTGACTGACCAGTTATTATCGTCAGGAAACTATTAATATGAGCTAAATCCAGCCGTAACTTCTTCAGAGAAGCGCTGTCTGTACTTCATGTCAGTAAACACGTCATTGTGTTATTAATTCAACTAACCAGTTAAAACCAATTAAACTATCAAATGGAGTAAAATAGTTATAATGTCAGCTTTAAGAAATGAGTCAACTTTTCCTTTCCGTATAAAACAGGTCAGTGTCAGAAAGTAACTAAGTACATTTACTCAAGTACTGTACTCTAGTACAGTTTTGAGGTACTTGTACATTACTTGAGTATTTCCATGTGATGCTACTTTATACTTCCACTCCACTACATTTCAGAGGGAAATATTGTACTTTCTACTCCACTACATTTATTTGACAGCTTTAGTTACTTTTCAGATGAAGATTTGACACAATGGATAATATAACAAGCTTTTAAAATACAACACATTGTTAAAGATGAAACCAGTGGTTTCCAACCTTTTTGGCTTTTGACGTCTTACAAAAAGCAGTGTGTAGTCGGGGTCACATTTCAGATGTCTATGAGTTGTTAACAGCTCCACCAAATAGTGATTTTTCCCTCTAAACTTCTCACATGGTTTCATTTCAATAAATGTTCAAATGATCCAATATTTCAGCAAAAATCAAAGATTAGAGAAAAAGTCCAAAAAGTGAAAACAGATTTGTGTATCAGAACTTTGTTTTTTCTTCTTTCCTCTCCCATTAATCATCTCACGACCCCTCAGATTTATCTGCTGACCCTTTGGAGGGGCCCCACCCCTAGGTTGGGAACCACTGGACTAAACTAGCTAACTGTATATAAAGTAGTTGAAACTAGCTCCACCTCCAGCAGCTACAACAGTAACATGCTGCTTATATAATTATTAATTATTATTATTAATAATTATATAATTATTAGAATTGAAGAAATTCTCCTAAAAGAAAAGTTGATGTTGAATATAATAACAATAACCTTTATTTATATAGCACTTTTCAAAAACAAGTTTTTCACTTTTGAATCTGTTTTATTTTATTTCATTTTCATAATTTGTATTTCTTGTGTGTATTAGTCTCTAATTGTTTACTGTCTACATTTATTCTGTCTTATTATCAGCTTGTCAGTCATCTGTGAAGCACTTTGTATTACACTTACCTGTATGAAAGGTGCTATACATATAAAGTTTAATGGATTGACTGAAAGCACTTCACAGACATAACACGTTATACATAATGTAATTATGAGTTGAATGCAGTCAAGAAGTAGAAAGACAATGAATGAAAATGAATATGAGGAGTATTTTTCTGTGTTTCTGACAGTAAAATGCAGCCTGTGAACGATGAGACTGACACACTACCTGCTGCTGTATGAAAGGATGAAGTGTTTCCTTCTTACTCTTCATCTAATGTTCCTTCTTGATTCTGGTGAGTGCACCAAGTTCTCTCAGTTAACATTGTAATATATTAAATTCCTCAGACACCAACACACCCACACACCCACACACCTTAATCAGTGAAGAGTAGTCATATAAGTGCCCTGCCAGGTGTGTCTTTGTACCTTGTGTCACATGTTCTGTTGTTTGCAGTGTCTGGTTCCCTTCCTGCTCCAGTCAATGTTTCTCTGATCTCGGTCGACTTTCACCATGTTCTGCGTTGGGATCCTGGGCCTGGCACCCCCCCAGGAACACAGTACAAGATCTTCAAGAGGTAATTTCCCCTGTCCACCATCCTGTCTCTCTGATGCCATTTCCTCTTCAGGCACGAGGGAATGTCCCATCAGATGGTTTTCTGCAGATCTGATCTTCAGTCAGACCAGTCAAGCTCCAGTGTTGCCAAAGTTAGCATGAAATATTTAGTCAGATTCATGATCAAACCTTTTTTACAAACAAAAATACAAATTTTGACTTTTTTACACTTTTTTCTCCCTCTTTAATTCTGGGCACAGTTCAACATAGCAACAGTAACTAAGGAGATAGATAGATGGATGGATGGATGGATAGATAGATAGATGGATGAATAGATAGATAGATAGATAGATGGATGGATGAATGGATAGATAGATAGATAGATGGATGGATGAATGGATAGATAGATAGATGGATGGATGAATGGATAGATAGATAGATAGATGGATGGATGAATGGATAGATAGATGATGGCTGAGTAGAACAGAACAAGAAGTTGATCTTTGATCAGGTATTTTTTAAGCTGTCTAAGGAAGTTGTTGCTGAGATTTTGCAGTGATGTGCTCAGTGTTAGTTTTCCACTTCGGGTTGTTGCTAATGTGTGCCGAGGAATTTAAAAGAGTTAGTGATGGTGATGGGGTCTCCATTTATTTGTATGGATGTTTTGGGATTCGGCATGCATCGGAAGTCAATAATGACTTCCTGGGTTTTGGCTGTATTAAGCAGGAGGTCATTGTTTGCAGCTTTGGCCACCTCAGTGCAGTACTGGGTTTCATCATTGTTGGAGGGGACGCCTACAATGGTTGTGTCGTCCGTGTGTTTGATACTTCTCACAGAACTGTCCTTGGATGTAAAGCGGGTGGTGTACAGTGATAAAAGCCGGGGGGAGAGAACACAGCCCTGAGGAGCTCCTGTGCTGAGAGTAAGTAGGTGCGAGGTTCAGTTATTAATCTTCACCCTCTGCGGCCTGCTCCACAGGAAGCTCTGGCTGGGTCAAAGTTCATGTCCAACAGCATGGTGAAGACTTTGAGTGGGTTGATGTAATTAAAGGTGGAAGTGAAGTCTATGAACAGAATGCATGTGTAGTTATTTGAATGCAGGTATTGCAGGGTGTGGTTGAATGCTATGCTGGCTGCATCCTCAACAGACTGGTTGGCTTGGTATGCAAATTGATACAGGTCCATCAGTGGGGAGGTGCAGGATTTCAAGTATGACAGAATGATGCGCTCAAATGCTTTCATGGCCACACACAGATGTTAGAGAAAGTGGCACAGGAATGATAGTAGATACTTTGAAGCGCTGAGGGACTGTACATTGGCTGAGAGAGGTGTTAAATATGTTGGAAAATACTGAGCTGCACAGTGGCTCAGCAGAGCAGGACTGATCCTGTCCGGCCCTGCTGCTTCCCTGATGTTCAGCTTCTTGAACGTAGCTCTCACCTCATCCTCCTGGATGCAGAAGGGTTGCATTGGAGTGGGAGTAGAGGGGATGGCTGGTGGTCATTATCTGGGGGGGAGCATGGAGCTTTTTTTGTAATCTGTCATGTCCTGAAGTTCCTTGTTCCAATCTTGTTGCATAGCTGGACTTAGCTTTTCTTAGCAGCACGGAACTTATATTAGTATATTATATTAGAACAATATTATGTATTGATCCCTGTTTCCACAGAACCATATATGATGATATGATATATGGTGTCATGCATTCGAGGCATCCTCGTAGCAATTTAATGGCATCTGTGGACTAGAACCTGACAGATTTGGATGTTTTCTTAATGGATTTAAGCTTTTGTCTGTATTTCAGTATGAGTAGTAACACAGCGTGAACACAGCGGAGCCCTCAGGAAGGCACGGTGGGGAAATCCGATCATGTTATCTTTTGAAATGTTGGTCTGCAGTTTAGATTATAATGGAAATAATTGTTAATTGCAGCCTTACAATTAACCTAAAACAGTGGTTCCCAACCTGTGGGTCAGGACCCCCATAAGGGGTCGATGGATTAATTTTATGGGTTGCGAGATGATAGAACAGGATAGAACAACAGAAAAAAACATATTTCTGATTTTTTTTCAAGCTTTCCTCTAATTTTTGCTTCATTTATTGTGAATTACTGTATTTTATCTCCTTAATCCTCTAAAAGCTATTAAAACAAAATAAGACCTCTTTCATTACAATGCAAGATGTGACGAGGGGTCCCAAGTAGACTTTGCTTTATTTTTTTTGGGTCACAGGTCAAAAAGGTCGGGAACTTCTGACCTAAAACTTGAGCTCTCTCATGTTGACACACTTTCTGGGAAGGTGTGTCCAAACGTTTGACTGGATATGCTAATATATACAGTACTGTGCACAGGTTTACGGCACTAAAAGTAAAGTGAGGATACTAACAAAAAGAATGCTATAAGCAGTTTTTATTTCTAAAGGAAGTCAGGAGACATTTCTATAAATAATGTCCCATGTGACCAGAGAACAGGCTGTAGAGAAAGGGAAAGTATGAAAGTGCAGAAGCATCTCAAACAGAAAACATATCTGCACATCCTCTAAGTCTGATCATTATTTTTATATTCAGTACTGTGCAAAAGTTTTAGCCACTAAAAGTAAAGAGGATGCTTTCAAAAATAATTCAATAATAAATATAAATTGTTTTTATTTATCAATTAAAACCCAAATAAATTCAGTATTTTCTGTGAGCAGCTTTGCCTTTAAAACAGCAGCAGGTACTTGGCAGGTCGGTTGTTCCTGCATCTTGGAGAAGTTGCCTCAGTTAATTAGAGTTAATTAGCATATATACAGTACTGTATATGCTAATTAACTCACTCCTCTCTAGAGCTGCAACAAATGATTATTTTCATTATTGATTAATCTACCGATTATTTTCTCAATTGATTGTTTTGTCTACACATCAGGTCAAAAAATACCATTTTCAGTTTCTTAAAGCCTGAGGTGACATGTTCAAATTACCTGTTTTGTCTGACCAGCAGTGCAAAACCCAAAGAAATTCAGTTTATTAACATATATAAGCCAAAGAAAAGCATGTTTGGCATTTTTGCCTAAAAGATCACTTAAACGATTCATTGATCATCAAAATAGTTGCCTAGTTGATTGATCAACTAATTGTTGCAGCTCTACTCGTCTGTCCTTGAGATAAAAAATAAGTACAAATAAATCTTTGTAGAGTGTCAGATAGCCTGTATATGTCATCATGGTTCTACAGAAAATTGAATCTTTTCTAAAGCGATACAAGACGTTCAGGGAAATTCCACAACATTCTTCTTTTTTTCCATTAACAGGTTATAGTTTGTTTTGCTTCTAAGAGGCAAAAGTTCATTAATGAGATCTTCTACTTACATCTGAAATTTACACAAGTTAAAAAAAAAAATGCTTTGTGGATAAAACATTTATATTCCTCAAAGTGAAGTGTCAAAAAAGCCCTGTTATGGTATCTGTTAAGAAAGTATCATGTTGACACTGGTGTCCTATCAAATCATTACAAAGATAACCCAGACAGAGTGTTTCCTTTAAATTACAACAAGTTGCTTCATTTTTGCTTTTCTTTTCCATACTTTACGACACACATACAGTATATATTCTTTATCTGCTCGTTCTGTTTCATCAGAGCTGGATCGTGGTTAAAGTGAGAATTTAAAGATACATTCTTGTTGTGTGCACCATTACATCAGATTTACACACCTCCTTTACATCATTTAAAAGAGAAAATCTTGAACGTGATTCATTTGGTATGTTTGGAAACGCTGGGATCTTGTCTGTCATTTCAAACGGCAGGTTTTATATTAACTTGGTTTGTTTGTTAGTGATCAGGATATCAAACGTTTTGAAAGAGCTGTATAGGAAGAACTGATGGAAAGTTGGAAAACAAGCCAACATGTGGCCATTTATAAAAAAAACTTTACATTCTGGCTCATTTCTCCTGATCTGTAAATTCTTCAACATGCTATTTCTGCCTGAACAGATTGACTCACCTTTTTTTCCATGTTCCTTCTTCATCTTACTAAACCTGTACATAAAACTTCATTAACACTGATTGAATTATTTCTGTGAATTTCAATGTGTTTGTTAACTAAAGGTTGCAATTAGCTTAGTCATATTTGGTCCACATTTGGACAGAAATAACAAAATAATTACAAACCAATAACAAGTTGTTTACGGCATTGTGTAAAGTGAGATTTGATTAAAGGAAAAGTAGAATTGTTGAAAGTTGATTGCTGTTAGTCAGACTTATTTGGGAGAAAATAACGAAGGCGGATAGTAAAATTATTAACTGAGATTATTAGCAACATTTCAGGCGCACTCACTTTCACCTTTTACAACCTCTCTGACCATCTGACATCGCGTGTTTCTTGCCCCATTGGACCTTTTTTTCTCAGTATCGACTTCGGTGAGTACAGTGTTATCTTATCACATACAACTGATGGCAGAGCTACTGAAATGAAAAACCTAAATTCAGCTTGACAGTTGGTTGTTGACATTAGAGACAGTTGAAAAAACAGTTTCCACTCAAGGTCCACTTACTCTCAACTCTGATTGGGATTATTTTGACAAAACCCAAGTATTTAATAAACCTTTTTTTCCTTTGAAGGAAAATATGTCCTGGGGTCTGACCCCCACATGTTTGTGGGGGTCAGCTGACTTTTGTACTCTACCTTTATTACTTTTATTTATTCAGGGAGGTTTCAGTGAGAGGCAGCCTCTCTTTTGCAGGAACACCCTGATCACATTCACATAGTTACACACATTCCCACCTCGAGGCTGCCCAGTATAACCAGTCTGACCTGCTGCCACTGAGCAGCTCCACTGGAGCAGTTTTTGGGTTCAGGGCCTTCAGGGCACCTCAGTGGTGTTAATGAGGGAGGGGCGAGCACTGCTTTTTCCTTTCCCCACCCAGATTTATCCTGCCGGTCTACTCTTTGTGAAACAGCTACTGACTGCATATTCAAAGCTAAACTCTGATTTTGTTATGTTGTATGTACAGTGAATGTATGATTAATTCAGTCAAGTAAAAACTAAATGTACATAAGACTAATGGGTGTTTAGTGTTAACTTTATAATCCTGCAGTTTTAGTCCAACATTAACGGCTATCATTACACACACTGAAAAAAAAGTTATAGGACATTTGCATATTTTGTATGGATTATTTTATACTCATGACCAGCAAATAAAAACAAAAATGTATTACAAAAAGTCAAAATCATTTAACTGTCTGTAGTGTGAATTTGTCATGTTTATATCAGTTTTTAACAGCTTCTCTGAACTCCAGGATCAAGCGTGACCTTTAATGTGGTCACGTTTTCAGTCAGTACATGGTCTGTCTCATAATCTGCATTAATCTGTGGGTACTTTTCCCTTTCTTTAACCGCTGCTTTCTTTCAACGTGTCAGAGGCGTCTCCCCGTGGTGTCTTTTTTCCATCCATTAGACGTCTAGTTTGGTATCTCACTGTGCGAACAATGCAGCTGTGACCACAGAGAGGCCGACTGCTACTTTTAAAGGAACCGATGATTCGACCGCTCTAAAAAAACTGTTATGTGAATGCGGTTTAATTGTTTCTGCATGTGTGTCTGATGTGAGACGTTTCAGTTTCAGATGATCTAACAGATCTTTTGTTGTTTTAGTCATTGTGGTTCACATTCCTTTGCTAGCTTAGACATCTCACTGTATTAATAATTGCACCTGCCTGCATTTACAGAACACACACGATTTATTTAATTGCTGGATTTATCTTGGAACTGATAATATAATAATGTGTTTCGATAGTGTCAGTTAGCTCACCAGTTCACTTCCTTCATTCCACTCATTTCCTGTCTAAAGAAATAGTTTTTCCTCCCTGACAAGAAGTTCCTGAAAGCACCCAAACCGACAATGAATTAATCCTACTAACAAATATTGTGTGTGTATCAAAGCCTGATATTTCTTATTCCTCTGTGCCGTATGTATATGTATGTGTGTGTGTGTGTGTATACAGCGCTGATTTGGGAGCCTTTAATACTAGACCCTCTGCAGATACTGAATTGTTGATGCTGAAGTGAAAAAAATCAGATAATATTGGCTGATATTTGTTTTTTAACATTTTGAGAAGGATCCCTTCAATTTGGTAAATAAAGAATTGTGACCATGATATGTATTGAATTTGACAGTTTGTTAATAAACTTGACCCTAAATACTGGAATTTCTATACTGCACTTTCTTGTTAATTACAAATATGACATATCTGTTATCTTTGTGCAGGCAGAACAGCGGGGAAAAGGAACAACTGAACTCAAATGAGACATCACTGAGCCTGAAACTAGATGGATACATGTTATTTTTCTTCACTGTCCAGGCTTCCTACAACCAAACCCTGTCTCCAATGTCCCAAAAAGTCAGCATCACTCCTTTCGAAGACAGTAAGTCAACATGAGTCTCCTTTGAGTTACATGATAGTTTCCTTGGATTTAAAGAACGACATTATATTGTGATTTGCTGACAGATAAGGTCATTGTAAATAGAATATACTGTTCTGGACCATTGGTTATACAAAACAAGCAATTATCTTTGGCTCTGGGAAAGTGTGACTGGTATTGTTCATTATTTTCATACACTTAATGAACCCAGTAATTAATTGATTATTTGGAAATTGTTAGTTGCAGCCCTAATATTTACTGTGGCTCTGTGGATGGAAATGTCAGCTGGGCACTCCCCCACTTTGTTTGATCCAGTCTGAAAAAATTACTGACAAAATTTCACAAATTAACATGCAAATTTGAGCATGCTAACATGCAAATGTGTTGAACATAATAATATTATGCCTGTGAAAAAGCAGCAAGTTAGCATTGGCCATTAGCTCAAAGCACAACTGTGCCTTAAAGGGCGGGTTCACAATTTTTCAAGTGTGTCTTAAAACAACAGTCAGGAGCCCAAATGAAGAGTGAAACCTGTTTTTCTTGCTGTAATCATTCCTCCTGTTCATACTGACCATTAGAAGATCCCTTCATAATGCACTTACAATGGAAGTGATGGGGGACAAAATCCACAGTCCTCCTTCTGTGCAAACATGGATTTCAAAGTTTATCTGAAGCTAATATGAAGCTTCAGCGTCCAAATGAGTCAAATCAAGTAGATATCTTTCAACGTTACAGTCTTTTTAGTGCCAAAGTCCCTCTTTTTGTTACTATACTTCCACCACAGCTCAACAGGGAAACACTGTCCGAGGAAACACAAAGAGGGAATTTGATGCTAAAAAGACTGTAAATGTGGCAGATATCCACTTGATATGACTAACTCAGACTGCTGAAGCCTCATATAAGCTTCACATCTACTTTTAAATGACTGTGTGGACACACTGTGGATTTTGGCCTCCATCACTTCCATTGAAAGCACATTTGAAGGGGATCTTTTAATATCCAGTATGAACAGGAGGAATGATTACAGCGAGGAAAACCTCTTTCACTGTTCATATGGACACCTGACTGCTGGTTTAAGATGGACGTGAAAAAGTGTGAACCTGTCCTTTAAGTAGAGCTTCACAGAGCTGGTAGCTTGCCTGGAGACTCACACAGACCTTTGTGTTCATCTGATTCTTGGTTATAAAAAATAGAGACTCCTTCAAAACACTTATCTTTTTTTTATCCGTGTGTTCAATTAAATCTCTCAGTGACTATACTTAAAGGAAAATTCTGATATTTTTTAACCCGAGTCTTGTTCTCATATTGACTCCTTGTTTTTTAGAGATTCTGGAAATCTGAACAAATGGAGCAAAACATTGTATATATAATTAGGCAACACAGGCCTGATAAAGCTTTCCAACTAAACTTCAATTTTACATAAATCAGTTCAAGTAAACTAAAATAAATTTGCCCCCTAGAGACTTAAAAGTACCATCATTCTCCTCTGATGGTTAACTATTTTATAATAAAAATAATTAGCATACATGCAGGCCAGCAGCTGCGCAGGAGCAGTTGAATTTCATTTAATAAAGCTGTATTCCCATTTTCACCTAAGAGCATCGGTCAAAATATTGGTTAAAAAAAAGGCCAGTCATGCTCAAAATATTTTTAAAAAGTCAGTTCACAATTTCACATCACACCCTTTTTGACACTTAAATGTCAGAAAATTTAAAAAATCTTTTCTTCTTTTGACAAGCCAAAATAAGTGCTCCAAAGCTATCACTGGCTGGATGTGGCGACTGCATTCACATCAACATCTCCCTGAACAAGGCTGTGCAGGACTTCTACAAATCAATCACATTCAAAGTCTTTTGGAGGAAAGCTGATAAACCACTGGTAAGAAATCAATTTCGCTCTTATGTCAAACAACAAATTTCTTCCAATGATTCTGTATTATTATTATTATATTATTGCAGTATATGATGATCTTCACGTGAAATACAGAATTTAATGAATTCTTCTAAACCTGCATGTTATATAAACACAACTGTCAAACCAAATATTTTCCAAAGGCAGAGCTTCTCCAGAGGGAGAAATAATTAGTTGAGTTAAATTAAGTTGGATAATGGATATTTATGCAGTGTTTGATTTACTTTAAAATCATGTCTTGTTTTGTTTATTGTTCGTTTTTGTGCGTGTTGCTTCTCGAATACGGCACATACCATCTGAGGCAATGCTGTCTACATGCTAATTACTCATATTACCTGGATCATTTATCTCTCAGCCTTTCAGGTTTAATTCAACACAATACGATCGTTTCTGCTTCCACAGCAGCTTTGCCTCTTTGGAGTTGTGTTATCTGTGACCTCAGCACTCTGTATCTTACTCTGTGATTTGGTCATATATGGTTCCCTGTGCGAGCCTTAAGGAAAAAGTAAAAGTTTTATTTTTTTACCTGTTATCCAGCAGCTGGTTGTATCTTCAAAGGTATTTTTGTGATCCCACAGATGTCAAAGTAAAATTTTTTCCCAGGGCAAAACCAAGGTTTTAAATCCAACAATGTACACGTCATGTAAATAATTTTAACCAGTTTATTTCTCTATTTATCTGCAGGGTGACTACAAACACGTTACAGTGTTTACCGAGAGTTACACTCTTGAGAACTTAGAGAGAGGCCAGCAGTACTGTGTACAGGTGCAGGTTGAAATTTCTGCCAACAAAAACACTAAGGCGTCAGCCTGGAAATGCACCTTCACAAGCATCGTGGAGCCGAGGAAAGGTGAGCTGAGCTTTCAGAGCTGCAACGATTAGTCGATTAATCAATTAGTCGGTCGACAGAAAATTAATCGGCAAATGTTTTAATAATCAAATAATTGTTTTAGTAATTTTTTATGGAAAAATGCCAATGTGAGGCCAATATCTTTGGACTGTTGATTGGACATAAGACATTTGATGACATCACCTTTAGAAATTATAACGGGCATTTTTCACCATTTTCTGACATTTTATAGACAAAACAAATAAAGTATTAATCGAGAAAATAATCTGCAGATTAATCCATGAAAATAATTGTCAGTTCCAGCTGTAGTTGTGACAGTGTTGTGGTGTTTTTATTAAGATAAGGAGTTTGGTTTATGGGCTGTATTTTCGTGAATCAAGGGGCACAGCACGAAGTGCGTGGTGTTAGAGGCTGTGACAACTGTAGTCAGTCACATTTTCACGCTTCTTTCACCTGCTTTAAACATCATGACGCACCAACAGTTTGTGGATCCTGTGGAGTATATTTCCTGAAAGGAAACATGTTATTGCTCAGGACATGCAGGGTTTCAAATGTGAATATACCAGCTCAAATATACAACCAGGACAGATTATGTCTCTCTTTAAGCTGAATTGACGTTTCTGGACATGTTGAGGATCTGATGGTCACGATGTTTTCGTGCATAATAGTGCGCAATTTTTTTTGGCAGCACAATGATCCACAGAATGACCATCTGCAGTTAAATACCACTGTAGTGTCATAAGCAAAACAAAAGTAAAATTAAAAATGGTGTCCATTATTTTGCATGTTATATTTCTTTTTTATTCCTTAAATAGATATAATTTAAACATTTGAATTCAGTTAGATTAGCCTATTTTTATTAGGCAAATTATAGGAAATGACTACTGACAATCTGGGAACAAAACAGTCGTCTGTTTAAACCTTTTGGTGCTACGTAAACTGGCGGTATGTCGCTCCGGGGCAGAGCTTTGGCCAGACTTGTTTAAACGTAGACACACTCACTCACTCTGCCACTGGTTGTCTCTGGTTACTTGGTGCTTTTTACTTGATAGAGACAACAAGAGAGGATTTATGGGAACTGAAAGTTACCAAAGCCAGGAAATAACCTCTGTGAACCTCTGCTGAGCGCCTGCACGAAAATAAAGCCCTACATGTCTGTCACACTTTTTTTTACATCATGGTTCAGAGAAGTAAATAGGCAGAGCAAAGCACTAACACAACCAGACTGAAGAATTTATTACTGTGTATGTGTGTGTGTGTGTTTGTGTGTGTTCAGTCAATGTTATTTTAGGTGTAGCTGCTGTTGTTGGGATTTTGGCAATAGGTGCCCTGATGAGCTTCATCTTTTGCCTCCACTACACTGGATTCCTTTGTAAACTGAAGGCTCTGCCCAGAACACTAACTGTAAGACACGTATATATATTTGTTTCTTTCAATCCATCTAATCTCTGTGTTGTTTTTGTACGGATTAAATGAATGTTAATGAAAGAGCTTTAGAGCTGCTGGTAGACAGATTTTGTTACCTTTGGACAAAGCCAGGCTAGCTGTTTCCCCCTGTTTCCAGTCTTTATGCTCAGCTAAGCTAAGCTAAGCTAATCTTCTTATCTAAATATCTCAGAATGCCAAAGTTTGGGTCTGTTGAATCAAATGTGGGATTTAGTCATGAAAATAGTTTAATTTTGTTTTTTTCTGATCATTTTTTAAGGAATCTGTCTCAGACGGCTTTGATTTTGCCCCAGTACGATTTCTGTGTGGTGCTCACAGTATTAAAAAATATATTATTATATATTATATTATATAATATATTATATATTTATACTCCTTTTGCACCTGGTATAAATATGTCTGAATAAGTAATCAGAAAGCAGTCAGAATTTAATGATAGAATGATGAATTTAAATGTGTTTGAGTTTAAATACCACAGAATTTATAACACTGAAATATTTTACCATAAAAAATTTCAATAGTCATTTTCAAGCTGTGCAATTTCAAAAACTTTATTTCCTGTATATACAATTTTTAGGGTTCACAGTTTTAGATAGAAATTTCAAATACCCAATATTCAAAAACTGCATTAAAATTGCACAAATTTAATAAGCTCAACTCAGATCTAAAAAGTCAAGTAAAAAAAAGCCTGGTCAAATTCAGATCCTAAAATTCAAGATGTGGAATCATACTCATCATATTATCATTTCTGCTACTGTGTGAGCTATTTAATAAACTCAAAGGAAAGGATCCTACATATAATACTTGTGGGCAACAAACAGGACATCAGTACTGATGTTACTGCAAAAGCCAGATTACATTCATTGACATGTGGACATAATTGATAAGACTCTTAACTCTTGACTCACTGAATCGAAACCGTTACAAACTCTGTAATCATTCCTCCTGTTCATACTGGCTATTAAAAGATCCCCTTCAAATGTGCTTTAATGGATGTGAATCAACAGTTTTGTGCAAAAATGCATTTAAAAGTAGATGTGAAGCTTATATGAGGCTTCAGCAGTCTGAGTTAGTCATATCAAGTGGATATCTGCCACATTTACAGTCTTTTTAGCATCAAATTCCCTCTTTGTGTTTCCTCGGACAGTGTTTCCCTGTTGAGCTGCGGTGGAAGTATAGTAACAAAAAGAGGGACTTTGGCACTAAAAAGACTGTAACGTTGAAAGATATCTACTTGATTTCACTCATTTGGACGCATGTTTGCACAGAAGGAGGACTGTGGATTTTGTCCCCCATCACTTCCATTGTAAGTGCATTATGAAGGGATCTTCTAATGGTCAGTATGAACAGGAGGAATGATTACAGCAAGAAAAACAGGTTTCACTCTTCATTTGGAGGCCTGTTGTCTCAGTTGTTTTAAGACAGACTTGAAAAATTGTGAATGTGGCTTTTAATCTGACTTATCTATTGCCCTGTCTCACTCTCATCTTCCCCTCTTGCTCTCTACTCCCTCCTCTGTCTTTGTCTCTTTGTTCCCTCTTTGCCGCTGTAGATGACTCTGATCACAGGCAAAACCCTGACACTGGACGTGACAATCCCTGACCTGATCTCCGTTTGCTCAGAGACGGACAGACAAAATAAGTGCAAAAATCCCACAGTGCCACATCCCGCCATCAGGGCCTCAGGGGAGGCAGAAGAAGAAGAAGAAGAAGAAGAAGAAGATGATGATGATGATGATGAAGAGAAAAATGCCTACATGGACAGAAATGCTGGCCTTTCCTCAGGTGAAAGTTCCCGTCAGGACTCTTGTAATATGTCAGGGAACATCATGCCGCCTGCATCAGTGAGGTTGTCAACTAAGGTGGAGGAAGCGGATGCAGAGTTTGATCATGAGGAGCTTGATCAATATGAGGCTAAAGATGAAGGAGCAGAGGTTTCTTTCATGCCTGAGGGGGGTCACACTGAAGTCCAGGGACATGTCACAGGTAAGGAGGAGGAGGAGAGCATGAAGGAAAAAGAGTGCCACAGCCGTGGCAATATCAATCTGTTCTCAGTCACCCTCTCTGCACTGCCTGCAAGTGAGGAAGAGGAGGGGGAGGAGAATGACTTTTTGAAACTCTCTGATCTGGAGCCTCTCCTGCCCACAGACTCAAAACGGACTTTGAGCCACACAGACTCACAAACCGACTCTGATGATCAGACATCTGTGGCATTAATGCCGCCTACACCAGAAGACGTTAATGAGACTGGATATGAGAGCAGGCGTACACACACTTTGTCTGGCTGCCTCCAAGCCACTGATGGTGAGACTCAAGAGGAGGAAGAGGAGGAGGAGGAGGAGGAGGAGGAATTCTCAGGATATATGGGACGCACGTGATATATTGCTCTGATGTATGTGTTTGTGTGACATGGGAGGTGTTCATTAATGTATTTCTTCCCAGCAGCAGCATTCATTTTTATGAAATGAAAACTGAAATACTTAAAGTTCTCCTCCAGATATCTTTTAACAATTTGTGTCAGATATAGTTTTTGCACAAAACCGTTCAATTACCTTGTTAAAAATTCTTAAAATGACATCCACTCCTTCTCCCTCATGTAAAAATCCAGCATCTGTGAAAATGCAAATATTTAAGGTTAGTTAAGGTGAGCACAGAGAAACGTTCCTCCTTCAGCAGGTGAATGTGAAAACAACGTTAGAAAGAAAGTGGATTTCATGACCAGCACATTTTTCAGTGACCAAATATGCCAGTACATTACTAGAAAAGTTAAGAAAAATCTAAATGATTTTTTGGTAAACATTTCCAAGACAGAATGTAAAAGATGACAAAAAAAAAAGGTACATTGTTCGGTTTCTTATAGGAGAAGTAAAGGTGGTTATTTAAAGTGTCAACACAGCATTTATTTACTTAAGTCGTGACTGAAGGTCCTGCTTGAGTCCACAGTTCTTGTTAATATTGAGCCTTCGTGGTGTTTTGTTTACTGCTGCGTGCTGCTCTGGCAGGTAGCATGCTATATTTGTATGCTCATTCAACATATGTCCATCAAAACCAGCAAGATCATGCCACATTCATTTCATATGGGGGTTCCTGGAATAACCAGTTTCCGACTTGATAATGGCGTTAACGTCCAGGCTGTAATTACAACTTGGAAACTTTGATATATCCGACTTAACAGTACGGAAGCCTAATAAGCCAAACAAATAAAAATGACTCATGTTAGCCAAAGTCCTTGTTCAATGTAATTAAACCCAAATTCAATGGATATAATTTTATACAGGCTTTTTCCACAGCAAATATTTTGATTTGTCATAGCAGGAAAAGCACAGGTGTTGCTAATAACATTAACAATGTCTCCTATCATGCACATTTCCAGATCTATATTTATATTCTGGGGCTCTACAGGAATATCTTTGCATGATTTAGTTTAAAAAAAAACAACTCTTTATTTATCTTATACTGGTCCTTTATGCAGCCCCTCAGTTCAGCTCCTGTCTGTTGTTTTTTTGTAACAGCATGTAACATTTTGTGCAAAATGTTACATGCTGAGCTGAAGTCATGTTTTTGTCTTTAGTTTTTGCCTCGCTGCCTTACAAACAACAGAAAAGGAAAACTAGACGTTACTACACACTAACTAAGTCATGACTGACACAACCTCCCTGCTCATACTTCCGTTAGGTCACGTGATTTCTCATCAGCACCCTGTGTGGTGCTGCCTTCAAGAACCGCCGGATAAAATGTACCTCTGCAGCATACAGCCAACATGAAAAAACAATGTAAAATACAGATGTGACAGTTTATTTATGTCTTACCTGAAATTCAAAAAAATATAACTTTGACAGCAGGAGAATGTATGCTGTTTACTAAATTGTTTTTTATTTTTCTTATATTTATTTGTCGTCGTGTAACATACAATAAAAATAGCCTGTTTTGTTGTGTGTTTTTACGTTGTCTATTATTACCGTAGATGTTAATTTTTTTACCTTCTATCTAAATAACTAAACACTTTCCTGATGTGCATCCTTATTCTTCCATATATATGTACAAACTTGCTCTTCACCACAGTCAGGACACACTTTAACATCTCTTCTAAAAACATTCTTTTATTCATGTGTTTTTATGTCATCTTTCACTGTCTTTTATCATTTAGTACTCAAGGTTTTCATTTTTCCATTGATCTCCTTTTCTTTTCCTTGACCTTATTCCTGTGGCCATCATTGTATTTTGCTTTAACTATAATTTAAAAGTGCATTGATTATTCATATGTGATAATAAATGTGCAGACAATGTTAATGATTTTGTAAACAATGTTTTTTAAAAGGGCTATATAAATAATGATATTATTGTTGTTGTTGTTGTTGTTGTTATTATTATCTGAATATTAAAGCTACAGCTACCAATAGCTGAAAATCTATGAATATCGTTATTTGCAGTGGTGGAAGAAGTATTCAGATCCTTTACTGAAGTAAAAGTACTGATACAGCAATGTAAAAATACTCCATTACAAGTAAAAGTCCTGCATGAAAAATCCTACTACAGTAAAAGTACATAAGTATTATGAGCTTGATGTAGTTAAAGTATTACAGTAAAAGTACATCAGTATTATGAGCTTGATGTAGTTAAAGTATTGCAGTAAAAGTACATCAGTATTATGAGCTTGATGTAGTTAAAGTATTGCAGTAAAAGTACATCAGTATTATGAGCTTGATGTAGTTAAAGTCTTGCAGTAAAAGTACATCAGTATTATGAGCTTGATGTAGTTAAAGTCTTGCAGTAAAAGTACATAAGTATTATGAGCTTGATGTAGTTAAAGTATTGCAGTAAAAGTAGTGGTTTGGTCCCTCTGACTGATATATTATTATATATGACATCATTAGATTATTAATACTGAAGCATCAGTGTGTAAGCAGCATGTTACTGTTGTAGCTGCTGGAGGTGGAGCTAGTTTCAACTACTTTATATACAGTTAGCTAGTTTAGTCCAGTGGTTCCCAACCTAGGGGTGGGGCCCCTCCAAAGGGTCAGCAGATAAATCTGAGGGGTCGTGAGATGATTAATGGGAGAGGAAAGAAGAAAAAACAAAGTTCTGATACACAAATCTGTTTTCACTTTTTGGACTTTTTCTCTAATCTTTGATTTTTGCTGAAATATTGGATCATTTGAACATTTATTGAAATGAAACCATGTGAGAAGTTTAGAGGGAAAAATCACTATTTGGTGGAGCTGTTAACAACTCATAGACATCTGAAATGTGACAGAGACACAACTACACACTGAAGCTCAGGAGATACCGGTTTAATATTTAACAATGCAGTGTAATTTATAAGTTTATCATATATTATTTCATGTAAAATTTAAAAATCCGAAAGGTTAAAAGTAACCAAAGCTGTCAAATAAATGTAGTTGAGTGGAAGTATAAAGTAGCATCAAATGGAAATACACAAGTAAAGTACAAGTAAATGTACTTAGTTACTTTCCACCACTGGTTATTTGTTTGCTAAGTGTTTTTGTTTTCACTTTCTCTTCTTTTCAGCCACATCACGCTGCTAAATTGGGAAAAGGGGGGTTTCCTGGCGGTCCGTGAAGGCAGCAGCAGTAGCTGTAACGGTGTCTGTGTTTTTGTTCCTGTCATGGTCTGCTGTCGCCGAAATAGATGGATAAACATGAAAACGCTCCCCAGCACAGGTAGCTGTAATATCTAACACATTACTGTGTGATACGAACAGTGTGTAGCTTTGGACTTGTTATTTAAACGTTACTAGTTAGCTTAGCTTACATGCTAGTCAGTTAGCTAAAAGCTAGCGGGGGATACATTTCCGGCGAGTGGGCGTCGTGTGAAACGTGTTTTCGGGGTAACGTTAACTGGTAAATTAAGGTTATCTTTCTTTAGCAGCTCGGGATGTATTTTTCTTAATGAAAGTGACGTTTAAGTTTAAGCTGGTCCACAGCAGGGAAAGTGGAGGCATTTAGCAAACCTCTGTGGTTAACTTACAGGACAGAAGTTAACGGTGTTGACTTGACATGATGTTAAAAATGAGTAATAACTTTGTGTATTTACAGTAAAGTTCACTGTCAGATGGTGTGAGTGAAAAAAAACTGCAGTAAAGTTTGTTTCCACTTTCACATTCATCATATTCAGGGGCGGATTTAGTGATTTGGGGCTCCAGTCAAACACCTTCTTGCTTTTCTACTTTAAATGTGATAATTTGACCCTCGAGGAAATTGCGATCGCAACAATTAACGCAAATTCAAGAAATGTCTGCAGTATTTGCGAGAGCTTGCAATTTTTCTAATTACCGCAACCTTTCCACATGAAATGGTCAAATCAAAAGATTAATTAACAAAGATAAATCGATAATGAAAGTAATTATTAGCTGCAGCCCTGGCTTTGGGCTGTTGGGCCAGACCTCTGATGACGTCACTGACTCTGGGAAGATGTAATTGTCTTTTTTCACAATTATCTGACATTTTAAAGACCAGATTAATCGATAATGAAAATCATTAGTTAGTTGCAGCCCTAATCTTAGAGCAAAAGGTGACGTCATTAAATGTGTTGCTTTGTCCAATAAACAGTCCAAAAGCCCCAACTTTTTGCATTTTTGCTTGGAAAATGACTTAAAAGATTCATTAAAATAGTTGTTCATTAATATTCTTTAAATTTACTAATCAATAAATCGACTAATCGTTGCAGCTCTAATCAGATTACATTCATTTGGCTGATACTTGGTCCAAAACCTTATTTACTTGACATAAGATATGTAACTGCTAGTTAATATCTCAGTCTAACTCCAGTTTTTGTGATGACAGGCTGTGTTCATATGGAAATTGAAAGCAGCAGCAGAGTCCAGAGTGGTGCGGTGGGAGCTGCGGCGGAGATGGTTAGGCTGTCATGACTGCTCTCATTTGGATGCTCATATGGCTGCCTCAGGTCCTGTCAGGTGAGTACAGTCAGGCGATGTTATGGGTCACTTTAATGACCCTGAAGCAGCGTTGCACCTACAGTAAACACATTTTATGGTTTGTGCAAAAAGCCTGTATGATTTACCAGCTCCGTTCGTTTTATATACCGTTCTGCTGAAATTAACACTGCACACAAATCATTCTTCACTGTCATGTGGAATAAGCTCTGTGGAAGTTTTATCTACACTGTGAGAGCGTGTTCCCTATTTGGACCTGTTTATGTTTGAAAAATCTGAGCCAAATGGGCTTAAAACCCACCGTCTGGACCAGGAAATAGAAATAATAAAATTTAGGTAACATTTACAGCAATTGATGACATTTCTAAGAGCTGATGGCAAGACAACAAACACCCTTTAAGCTACACACTCTCAATTTTGAGTTTCCTGTACTTCTAATGTCCTATTTGTTTATATTCCAGCTATGAGTGAACTTCTCCTGCCGGTCAACGTGAGCCTGATCTCCAACCACTTCATTCATATGTTGAAATGGGCGCCTGCACCTGGCACACCCACAGGAGTCTACTACCATGTCACCTACAACACAGAAAGGCTAGTTTCACCTGTTTGTGTTTATACTTACGCTGTGTGTCAGGATTTATCAGAACAGATCAGATACAACAGGAAAAGGATTACAGATGTTTGTCTCACCCAAAAGATGTTTTGAAGTATTGTCAGTCTCAGAAACTTGTACTAAGTTGAAGTATTAAGTCTCTATTCATTTAGTGCTCCAAGCAGGTTCATGTTTAATGCTCTATCCACGAGGGATGCTCCGATCTGATGGATAGTATTGGGACCGATACTTATCTAATTAAAGGATAATTTCAGTTTATCTCAACCTGGCGTATTTCCCATAAATGTGACCATTGTGAATAGAGCTGCAATGTTGAATTGATAAATCGATTAGTTGCCACCTATTAAATTAATTGCCAACTATTTTAATAATCAATTCATTGTTTTGAGCCAGTTTTTAAGAAACAGATGTCCAAATTCTCTGTTTTCAGCTTCTCAGATGTGAATATTTCCTGGTTTCTTTAGTTCTCTATGATCATAAATTAAATATCTTTGGGTTGTGACTGTCGGTCGGGACAAAACAAGACATTTGCGGGCGTCATCTTGGGCTTTGGGAAACAGTGATTGACATGTTTTACCGTTTCCTGACATTTTATGGACCAAACACTAATTGATAATGAAAATAATCATTAGTTGCAGCCCTAATTTTGAATTTATTATGCCAATGTCGGGGAAACAAGGACTCATAAAACAACGTAGGTGGCTTGATTCTGCATTTACTTTTGGTCAGACTCAGAGACGAGTGTTTGAAATAATAGAAATCATGTTTATTTGGAAAGCTGTAGGAGACTCACACAGTTTGCCTCAATATTGTTTAGCGGAAGTCCTCGTTTCCCAGAATCACTATAACAGAGGTGGTGAGTGCAAAGTTAACATGACCCAGAGAGCGACAATAGCAACATTTATGGGAAACGTGAGGTTGAACTAAACCAGAATTATCCTTTAAGCCAATCAGGTATCAGCCAAACGTCACAGATCCACACAATATATAGTTTTGTGCTCTGTTTATTTACAGCTGATGCTTCACCAGTTCTTGCATGTGCTTTACAGTAAATGCATTTTAATGTGAAGGCAGTGGTTTACCTTTACAGTGAAACCAGAAGTGATGACAGCTAACATCACCAAAAACTTACTCCTTAAAACGAGACTGGTTGGTTCTTTTGACCCGCTTCTTTTCCTCCTCTCCCGTCCTGCAGTGGAGCTACCTGGGTGCCGGTGCCTGGCTGCAAGCATGTTCAGCACCCACTGGTTTGCAACCTGACGGGGGCCTTCTCCAACCCCGAAGAGGTCTACCTAACCCAGGTTACAGCACATCTGAACACACAAGCCTCACAACCACTCACCCTCCAGGGATTTCAACCCAGCAGAGACAGTAAGTGACACTGTTTTAAAACTAGAAGATGATGAATAAAGGGGACAGCTAATGGACTCAGACTGCTGAAGCCTCATATAAGCATAAATGCATTTTTGCACTAAATGACTGTGTGGACACACTGTGGATTTTGGCCTCCATCACTTCCATTAAAGCACATTTGAAGGGGATCTTTTAATATCCAGTATGAACAGGAGGAATGATTACAGCGAGGAAAACCTCTTTCACTGTTCATATGGACACCTGACTGCTGTTTTAAGACATTTGAAAAACTGTGAACCTGTCCTTAAGATTATATTGAACCAAGTTTCTAATGACTGAAGACGAACATGTTTTCTGTTTCTGGTACCTGCATTCATGAGCAGAGAAGTTGCACTTCTCTAAAATGCTGTATGTCTTCTAGGAAATGTTTGTTTCTTATTTTCAGCCTTTTGTTCCTTGTAAATCACATGACAGTTCCTTAAAGTGATTGTGTCATGTGGTGCAAGTTTGAGTTGATGTAACTAAAGTATCTTTGGTCTGTTTCGTCCATCAGCTTACCTGGACCTGCCGCTGCTGACTGTGATGCCCTGTGACAAAGATCTGTGTGTGGACCTTCAGCCTCACATGGAGCACCTGAGGAGTTTCTACAACAAGCTCAAATATGAACTCAGGATCGAGAGCAAGAATATAGGCAGAGACCAGGTAGTGTACGTGGATTCATACACAGAGAGTGTTTTAGGAAAACTGGTTTGTCCTCTTGTGCCCCCACACACCAGCAAGTTTAACTGGGCACCGAGACCAAAAATATCACAGTTTAAAAAAAAAATACACAAAGAGCTGTGTTGTTGCCACAGGTACAGGTGATAAGATATGATCCAGGAAGTCTGGTTTCAGTATAACATCCTTGTGTCTCCATTTGTCCTTCCACATTTGTCTTGAAACTCAAAACATCAACACTGAGCTGTGAGAAGAATTGCCCTGCTATAAGAAAATATTTAAACTATATGTAAATACGATGCTTCCCTTTAGTACAGTGTTTACTCACTGTCACATAAAATACCTTTTATATACTTGTCATAACCTGTCCCAGTGTAAGTTTAAACAAATTATTATGAACCAAAAAATAAAAATAATAATATGAGTCAGGTAGGTCAGTAATGGATGCAGTGTGTAGAGGACTGTAGTGTGATGTGTGCAACTAAAATATAAAAAACTGGCCTGGGAGAAAGAGAGGAGAGGTTAAAGGAAACCATCATATTGGTTTTGCATGTTTAAGCCAAATAAGCATGTTACTGTTGTAGCTGCTGGAGGTGGAGCTAGTTTCAACTACTTTATATACAGTTAGCTAGTCGGGCCCCTCCAAAGGGTCAGCAGATAAATCTGAGGGGTCGTGAGATGATTAATGGGAGAGGAAAGAAGAAAAAACAAAGTTCTGATACACAAATCTGTTTTCACTTTTTGGACTTTTCCTCTAATCTTTGATTTTTGCTGAAATATTGGATCATTTGAACATTTATTGAAATGAAACCATGTGAGAAGTTTAGAGGGAAAAATCACTATTTGGTGGAGCTGTTAACAACTCATAGACATCTGAAATGTAGTGGAGTGGAAGTATAAAGTAGCATCACATAGAAAAACTCAAGTAAAGTACAAGTACCTCAAAATTGTACATAAGTACAGTACTTGAGTAAATGTACTTAGTTACTTTCTGACACAAGGAAAGATTCACAGATCACTCTGCAATTTTAACACTATTAAAACTATAAAAAACATCAGTCGGTTGTTTTGTCACTGGTTTTTGTTAAGTGTGTTTCATTTTGATGCTTTAGCTATGCTGAGCAACTTTCAAGTCTCCAAGTTGCCTTTGATAGCGCACTAAAATGGACTGAAACTAATGAGTCCCTGAGGGAAAAATTACAGCAACACTTGCATAAATGGGGAAATGGCTGTCGGTAATGTAAGTTGTAAGCACAGAGGATTTACTGGACAGAAGTATAAACAGCAGGCAGAGAGGGAGGGACGTCACAATACAATTCAACTGTGATCAGTTAATGCATTTGAGATTAAGTGTAAAATGATGCATAAAATGTGTGCAGCACCCATATTGCACCTGTTGCATATATCACGTCATCCTCTGCGAGTGCTGCTGTGTTTGTCTTGTACTAACGTAACGTCTGTCTGTGGTCTCTGCTGATGTGTGCAGGTATTTAAGAAAATGTCTCTGGAGAGGGCGACTCTGAAGGACCTGGCCCCTGGCAGACAGTACTGCATCTCAGTCCGCATCTCTGACAACATGGTCCAAAGGGAGTCCAACTACAGCCAACCTCAGTGTGCCTTCACCCCTGGCGTCTTCCCTGCAGGTACAGGCCACTGTGTTAGTGTTTGTGTGCACCCAGACAATTAATTTCAGACGCTGCTGTACACACGAACATTTTTCACAGCAGACATTTTGACAGGGAAAGCACAAGTGTTACCAATAACATACAACAACACAACAATAGCAGGGCCCTGGAGCTGGCTCATCTAAATGAAACGCTGTATTTATAAATGTTATTGATTGCACCTGTGGTTTTTCTGCTGTGACATGTCAAAATGTCTGAAGTGCAAAAGGTCAGTTTTCTCCTGGGAGGGAGAGAAAGAAGCCATAATGTTATGAGAAAAATATTTTAAGAATTAAGTTGTAATTTACTACGAAAAAATGGTTGTAATATCTGAAATTTGAAGACATAATATGGAAAAAAGTGGCTATACTTTGAGAACTAAATGTCTTATGTTAAGATGAGATTGTGTCTCCCTGTGTGAATAATAATGTTCCTCCTGACCACCTCTCCTCTCTGCAGACGCGTGGATCTCTGGTGTGGTGTGTTTCCTGGTGATGTCTGGTGTGGTCGTCCTGGCCCTGCTGGTCTGCACTGGTTTCATCTGTCTGAAACGGAGGCCACTGCCTCTGGTCCTGGTGAGTTATAGTGTTATAATGATAGTGATGGTGAAGTACAAGCAGTACTTCTCCCCTCTGAGATGAGAGGTGATTAACGTATTTTTAAGAATTAGTTATTTTGTCTTTTCAATGAGTGATCAGTAGTTTTTACTGTGCCACATCTCTGGTATAACACATATCATGTACACAAACATGCCGGGGCTTCTACTATGGAATATATATATGAAAAGTATAAACATTTCCCAGTTCCAGCTTGTCATTTGTGAGGATTGGCTGCTGTGTTTGCTTTTGTGTGTTAGTTAATTCAATTTTTGGACAGTTGACTGAACAAAATAGACAATTTGATGACGTCACCTTGGGCGTTAAGAAAGCCATGACAGACATTTTTCACTGTTTTCTGGCTTCATTGTTTATTGTGCTAAAAGGATTAATCGAGAGGAGAGTGATAATAAAATTTAATAAAATGTGCTGATGTTCCAAAAACACTGGATCCTACATTTCCCACAGTGCAACTCAATAGTGTCTTTCATTAGACCCTCCCTGCCTGGTAAATGTCCACATCTTTCAAACTTTACACCCCCAGTTTGCAACACACACTTTTTGTTAAAATTTGCAAGTTCTTCCAGAGCCACAGAAGACATTTTACAGTATGTTATATTGTTTGTTTAATCTTACATTTTACTGGTAAGTGATTCAATATTTCCTTAAAGGAGTCATAACATGCACATTTCCAGCTCTATATTTATATTCTGGGGCTCTACTGGAATATCTTTGCATGATTTCCAGTTAAAAACTCCTTATTTATCTTATACTGGCCCTTTATGCAGCCCCTCAGTTCAGCCTCTGTCTGAAACAGGCCGTTTTAGCTCCTGTCTCTTTAAGGCCCCCCTCCTGATGAGCCCGCTCTGTTCTGATTGGTCAGCTTCAGGAAGCTTCCTCCGGCTCCGGAGGCTACATAAACAAACTATAGATGCAGGATTTCACTTCTTTTTCTTGTTCTTTACTTGGAATATAAACTTCTTAAATATATTAATACATGTTGGAGCCGAATCAGATCCAGAATATGTGAGTGGACAATGTGAACAACCTCAGCAACAAAGATTACAGAATGAATGGACGTTTGTGGGCATGTGCAAGGATGAAGTAGAGGTAACTTTGCAAACGAAGCATTCAGAGCAGGCTGAGGCTCTGGCTTTTGAGTTGAAGGAAGCATTTTTACATATGTTCACCTCTGAACTTCACTCTGACATCATCACAGCATATACATAACAGAAAATCACAAAAACATGATGTGTCCCCTTTAACCTTATTTGTCCTGTACTGTAAATAGCTACTTTTGTAATGTGCACTAACCAACACAGCAGGTCTGTTGTGGGTTTAACACGTGCTGCCAAATTACTGCAGGAATAGAAATAACAAGGTCTCTAAATGGGTCTCGATCTTCTGAGTAAACATGGATATACTGTAGTTGTTTTGTTAATGTTACACCAAATGCAAAAAATATACTGCTGTACTGTCTCTATATTCATGAAAGGAAAGACTTTCTGTGGTTTTAGATCTCATCTGTCATCTAAGATCTTCTGTGAAGTAGAGTCAGCTGCAGTCAGAGGTGGAATTGAGGCAAAATGACAAAATACCACAATACAATCAAAACATTAAGATCTTAAAATTTGTTGAATTGTTGAGTTGTCATTTAAATGAATTCAACATTATCAAATTTTCAGTGTTATTTACCATCATTGGTTAATATGTTTGTAGAGCTGCAACAATTAATCGATTAGTCGGTTGACAGAAAGTTATTAATATTGTAATAATCTAATAATCGTTTTGGTATTTTTAAGCAATAATACCAAATATTTACTGGTTTCAGATTCTCAGATGTGACAGTTTGATGCTTTGTCTGTCATACTTGATAGTTAACTGAATATCTTTTGGTTTTGGACTGTTGGTCAGACAAAACAAGATATTTGAAGACGTCACCTTGAAATGAGGGAAATTATAACAAGAAAATAATCTGCAGAAAATTGATAGTGAAACTAATCATCCGTTGCAGCCCTGACAAGTTGACTTTGCAGTGAACATAATGTTTTATTTGTGATTTGAGAGCTCAACTTTTTCTGAGAAAGGCAACGGGAAAGAACTGCAAGCGGAAACATAATAAACACACGTTCAATACAAACTCTGAGCTTTGCCATGGTTGTGGTTGATTTGTGGTAGAAGAAGAAAAAAGACAGACAACTGCAGGAAACCTCAAAGTTTCTTCTGCAACAATCCTGCAACATGATGGCAGATCTGCTTAGTTTGTGTTCTTAGAAAAGGTTGTACTGAAAAGTGCTGCCTGGATGTTAGATGATCAGAAAGTAAAGGCGCCTTTCAGACTTCAATAAATATGAGTCAAAATAAAAAAATGGAGGAAGTGTTTGAATACCCCTTATGCACATTCTGCATGCCACCGCTGTGATATCCCATTTTGTGTTGCATACTGTGTCATCAGTGTCGGTGTTAAACGTAGTAAACCATGGGCCGACGTTGCACATGTACAGTGAAAACCACCAAATATGTTTTTAATATGTTTAATTTGTTTTGATTCACTCAAGAATAACATTCATTTATAAAACATCTGAGGGCAGGTGTCATAGTTCCCATTAGTACGTGAGAGCTAATAGCATCACAGCAGCATGTTAAAGCTTATTTGTCAACAAAATGAGTGATAAACACAAACATATATTCTGTGTTACACTAGAGATTAGAGATGTACGGTATCTTATCCACACACAGTTAACAGCAGCCTGCTTATAGTTGAACCAAAGTGCTGTTAATGACAAAAATCTGTTCTGGTCAGGTAGGACAAATTATGTTATGTACCTGTGTTATACATCATATTAATTGGAGTTTACATCAGCCTTGTGATTTATGAAGAGTCATGTAAGTGATTTGATGTAAACTACTAAAAGAGAAAACTTCAGCTTTAGTGAGGTGGCCAAATATTTTTGTCGGAGGGCCAGATTTTGCCCACGAGCCTCCATTTGCATACCGCTGATGTAGTTTTTTACTGTGCTCAGAAAAATTGGGGCTTTATCCTTTATTATGTAGACTAATGATGACAGAGGAGGGTCACACTCACTTTATTTGCAGCAGACAAAAAGAGCAAAACATTTCAGGCCATCCAGCCTTCATCAGCATCACAACCATGCAGAAAACAGAGATGCCTTTTAATTAGCAAACACACAGCTGATCCATTTTAAGGTAATTGGCTTTGCACCTGGACAATCAGACAATCAGCATTGGAACAAGAAAGAAGGTAGAAACTAGTTTAGACCTGCAGCTTACAGTTATTTTCATTATCAATTAATCTGTCGATTATTTTCTCGATTAATCAATTAGTTGTTTGGTCTATAAATTTGTGAAAAATGTAGATCATTGTTTTCCAAAGCCCAAAGCGACGTCCTCAAATATCTTTTTTTTTTTTTTTGTCATGACCTTCAGTGATCAACATTTTTCACCATTTTCTGACATTTCATAGACCAAACTGATTGATTAATCAAGACAATGATCAGATTAATCAGTAATAAAAATAATTAGTTGTAGCCCTAGCTCGTACATAAATATAGTAATAGATAGATACTGTATATGGATATAGATTTAAGGTGAGCTCAGAGAAACTTTCCTCCTCCAGCAGATTAATGTGAAAACAAACTCTGAAGAAGAAAAACACATTTTTGAGACTTTAGGGAATAATTCAGCTGGTCAACAAAACATTTAGATGTATAGAGATACAGATATACAAATATAAAGTATAAACGCTACCGCATTTTGTAAATGAGACTGCTGTTAAGATTAATTACTGAACGGCAATAAATATGTGAGCACATAAAAACGTGTTTGACGTTTTCCAAAGTGAGACTATTATTTAGTCGATAGTCCTAAATAACATTTGAAAGCTTCAGTCATTATCAGTCACTGGCTTCATTCAGAGCGCTGTGATAGAAGAAGTTACGGTGTGGGCGTCGTTTACAGTTAACCTTTTATTATTTGTGGAGTTTGTCTCATGCAAGGGGGATTTGAACACGCTTCTTTATAAAATACGGTGGTTTCATGTTCCATTATTAATTCCCACAAGTCAACCGGGTTGCCAGTGAGACACAGAGGGGGTTTCCCCCTCATACAGGGAGTGTATGTGGTCAATAAATTAGATGTGAAAATTGGAGGGGATGCGAGGCTAGTGGTTACTCACCAACTGTCTCTTTTCTAAACACTAATATGCACCCTGCAGGTTGTGGAATCTCACTTCCTTTAATATGATTCAGCTACATTTCCACTGGTGAGAAACAAAGCACATAGGAAAAAGCTAAATTTGGTTAAATGTTAGAACATATGCATACATGTGAATGTCTGTCAGCAGTCTGGAAGCATCCATTCTGCTCAAGACCCTGAATGTTTACCAGCTGCTGTTTATTAGCAGAATTAGTCCTTTAATACCCATGAAACACATTTTAGGTTCAGCTCATTGTAGTAACTGATGAAAAGTGTGAAAACATGTCAACATTTGATGAAAGTATCTTTCTAAATTGGTTGAAAAGTAAGAACATTAGTTTTAAAAAGACTTGTTGATGGACAGAAACAATTGTAATAATTATTTAATGTTATTTATTCTCTAAAAATGCCAAACAATTGTAGGTTACAGGTTCTCTAACTGATATTTATTTCATTATAATTACAAACATACCATGAACATTTTTACACATTTTTAGAGATTTAGACACTTTGAAAAGTAATTGACAGATTAACCTATAATGAAAGTAACCAGCTCATTACAACATATTACTATGGTAACATCGAGCAACAAGTGTAACATTTCTGAATGACAACATAATAAAATATTATTAACGATTATAATCACAGGAACTTCTAGGCTCTAAGCAAAAACTGCTTATTTGCTCAGGTGGAGGAGTCTGACTCAGGGCCTGAGAAGAAATTATTTTTTTTGTGTTAATTCAGGTGATAATTGATCTTTCAATAGGTTGAAATAAATAATAAATAAATAATAAAAATTGAAAAACTGCCACAAAATAATGAATCTGTGTCTGTTTATAGCAATGACTGAAAAGATGTAAGCAGAAGGTGGTTTAAAAAATACACGTTACAAAGTCCAGGCAATAAATAATGTGCATATTAAATAGTATTGAGTAATGATTATTAAAAATTTTGCCTATTAAATGCCGGGAGATAGACTAAAATGCCAGTAGTAATTTACCAAAGGCCAAAGTGATGTGTTTCAGTTGGTGCGTGCGTGCGTGCGTGCGTGCGTGCGTGCGTGCGTGCGTGCGTGCGTGCGTGCGTGCGTGCGTACACTCCACTACTGAAATGTAGTGGAGTGGAAGTATAAAGTAGCATCAAATGGAAATACTTGAGTAAAGTACAAGTACCTCAAAATTATACTTGTGTACAGTATTTAAGTAAATGTACTTAGTTACGTTCCACCACTGCAAACAATTGATCAATTGTCCAGAGTCATTGATTATTTTTCTCTCCTCCTGTTTCAGTTTTATAGAAGAAGCAGCAGCAACATGTCAGAGATGCTTCTGTTGTTTAAACACAAGCTGGTTGGATTTCTGTAAATCTGACCTGATAGTTTTAACACATTTCTTCTGCTTTCTCTCTTTGTCTTTCTCTGCCTGTCTTTTCTTCTCTCTGTGTCTCAGACATCCATCCATCACATCGAGGAGGTTCTGGTCGTCGTACCCAGGAGCACCGTCTTGTCTTCCCTGTTGAATTTTAAAGCAACGCTGCCCTCTTCAGGCAGAAAGAGGAACAGTCAGATATTATCAGACAAGAGCGATGGAGAGAGTGAAACAGAGACCACAGCTGGCAGCACGGGTGGAGGTTATCAACTGCGGGTGGGCACCAACCTCGTCTCTTCCTCCTCTTCATCTTCATCATCTCTGTCAGCTCCTTTATCCCTGGAACCTGTAGTGCCGCCCAGGTTGTCCTCAAACCCCAACGCCATGTTTCTCCCATCACACTTCTTCAGTCCCCAACCTGAAGCCCTGGTATCAGCAGCTGAGTCGCACCCGGCTCAGACCACACACACGGCCTCGCTCTCTGATTCTCTACCAGAATCACAGCAGAGTCCTCCTGCAGACACAGACAGTTTGACTGCAGAAAGAACAGAGCTAAAGGAGGAGGAGGTGGGAGACATTTGCGTCCAGCATGTGAACCTCCTCACTTTAACTTTCGGCAGGCGTGAAGAGAAGGAGGAGGAGGAGGAGAAATCACATCTTGACATTTGTGAGGTGGAGCCAGAGTCTCCCTCCACCACCCTAATCCTGCCCTCACAAACTGTGGACACCAAGGAAGTTGCCATAGAAACGACTTCCTGCTCGGTTGTTGAAGAGGAAGAGGAAGCAGAGCTGTCTGCATATATGAGTCGTCCAGTCTCAGATGTCTTACAGAACTTATTATAGAAGACTGTACAGCTGGAAGTTGTTCAGTTTTTGTGTCTTTTTATACTTTTATAAAAGTGTTATAACAGAGAGACTGTGAAGCAGTCAGCACATGTAGCCACACCGGTCATCTCCACCCAAAACCACAAGTACAAACAGATTCATTCTCTTCAGCTGCGTCATTGTATACAGCGATTCAACTCGGGCTTCTCCACTGATGCATCCAATCATCAGCGTTAATACTGATGTGCTGTCAGTGTAAGTGATGGGGGACAACAAATGTATGATATATCACAAACTAATATGAGGCTTCAGCCGTCCAAATGAGTCAAATCAAGTAGATATTTTCCTCCTTTTTTTAATATTCCTCCACAGTAGCTCAACAAGGGAACAAAGTGGAACATTTATACTAAAGAGACTGTAACTTTGGATGATATCCACTTGATTTGAATCACGACGGCTGAAGCTTCGTGTAAGCTCTGCACAAAATAAGGATTGTAGACTTTGTCCCCCATCACTTGGAAGCACATTATGAAGGGGGGATCTCTTTTAAAAAAAAAAAATCAGTTTCAGTATTTATTTGGGCTCCTGACTGTTGTTTTAAGACAGCTGCCTGTGCAGTGAAACATCTCACCTGTATTCTGTATAGACTCATATTTTCTCATCTAGAATCTGTGTGACTTGACTGCCGCCCCCCCCATCTGTCTCCTGGACCACTTTGCGGTGCGTTTTGTGGCATCAGACCAAGTCAGACTGACCATTCCCTCTTTATTTCTGCCACAGCACACGTAACACATTGTTGGCAGCTGAATTTATGTCTTGTAATATTTTTTCAGCTCTGTAATTTAGATGTGTCAATTATTCTGATCACATTTCACAATGTGATCAAATTTGGTGACTCTGACTCGTATAAGCAAACCTCACAGAACAATATGACAGTGAGGCTTGTAGCCTTCCTGTCCTTATAGTTTACTGTAACTTGTGCAGCCGTATACATCAGTGCTTCCTCTGCTGCTAATAGGACAGTTGAGTTTCAGCTCGCAATCTAAACAAATGAATTTGTTTCGAGCCAGAAGAAAAGCTAATATTTTTAAACTGCAGCCAATCAGACTGATGCTGAACATGTTTGCGTTTTGATCAGCAGCTTGAGAACTTAATAAGGGAACACTTTTATCTTTTCTTCATGCAGGGAATTTTCACTCTCACATCTGCATGCAACAGGTCTAGAAATGTTTCGCTTCTGGTTGTCAAAAAGCATTTTGGGAAACATACAAATGTCACTAACTATGGTTACAGTTACAGTTTTAAGTAGGCCAAGTAGGAAACAGCATTTAATTGGCTGTATTGTCCTATTGTACGGTCACTGATGATGATATTTAACAGTTTGAGAGCGGTTTAAGATGGTTTTTAACTTCAAACATTCTCCTTTATCCTGCACTGACAGTTAAATTAGTGAAAATAGCTTGACGATGCAAAAGAAAAGGTCCAATCATGAGTACTGTGTTGCTTTTTTAAATATTTTGTGAATGTGAATATTAGAAATTGCCTCTCATCCATTTTAACTGCAGCTGACCTGAATATGTTACGATGATGTCACTGGAGCTGAAATGATTAGTCGATTATTTGAGCGTCAGAAAATGAATCGATTGATCGTTCAAGTCATTTTTCAAGCAAAAATGCCAAACATTTGCTGCTTTTTATGGACTGATGGTTGGAGAAAACAAGCAATTTGAATATGTCACCTGTCATCATGTTTTTATTTTTGTTTGTTTGTATTTTTTTAGGTTATTATTTTGCTGTTTTTTGCCTTTATTTGAATGTCGTAAGTGCAGAGAGACAAGAAACAGAGGTATAGAGAGGGGAATGACCTGCAGCAAAGGTCTCTTTACCAGTAGGACACCCTTAATGGGCATTTTCAACTGTTTTCTGACATCATCATTAGTTCAGACATCTGAACTAATCAATCAATCAAAAATAATTGGCAAATTCATGAATAATGGCAATTATTGGTTTTGTAGCTGCTGTTTTATAGATTTCTGTTGCAAGCAGAAGCACTTTGAGATGTATGTTTGCCAGATGAATTTGCACATGTATGTAGATTTCTGAACAGTTTTTATATGATCACTGTGTAAATGTAGTGACCCAGCCGTGAACATTTCCGTTGTTGTACATCCTACTTTTCTATTACAGCTGTTGCACCTTATAATCAGGTTTGAATTGTGACTGTATGATTTTTATATAGTCTACAATATACTGTATGGTTACATAGATGCCATTATGTTTTTATTTTTCCACATTTTGTTAACTTGTCACATGCACAGTAGTATTAACAATGCAAACAAAATTTGTTACACATTACATCAGGATAGTAATACATGTGTAATTGTAAGTTACAGTATGCTGTATAACTCAAAGTGTCAAAGCTTTAAAAGATGTTAATCAGTGTTCAGTCATATACATGCACATTTAAAAACAAATAAAGTAACATTTTACATAATAAGTCATGTTTTGTCATTTGTACTCCTGCAGTAAAGCCAACAAGTCTTCAAAAACAGCACAGACCATCAAATAATCAGCACCACAACAAAAAAAACTCACACAGATCAGATCAGACAGCAGGTGAGGTAGAGTGTGATAAGTCCAGCTTTGATCACTTTCTGACTTGCAACGGTGAAACTTCACACAGTTCAATGCAGGATTTTGAAGGACAAGGCACAGGGAGGGACTTCTGGGGAAATAGAAACTCAGCCCTGAACATGATATCAGTGCTGTTTCCCAACCCCCACACATACCCCCAGCTCCCTCCCATCCCTCTCTATATGTTGGGTGCTCGAACCCATAAACGAACCTTAACAACCTGCGTAAGACATCTAACAGTGAGCAGTCCATGGAGGGACGATGGGGTTGTGGATGTTTCTTCTTCTGTATTTTCACCTTGGTAATGCTCCCTGGATTGAAGGTGGGGAGGAAAATATATGGTTTAAATGGTGAATATGTGAGATGAAGGCATGATCAGGAGCTTTGTTAGAGTCATGGAGGGACATTGTATGTTTTTTTTCTGCCTGTGTTTGATTGTTTTGGTGAGTTGTGTGTAAATTTAAATGTGTTGGCAGGAGTAGTAAATGCATCATATTGCTGTTAATCTCTATAGTTACTCATGGCTCAGAGTGAGCAACTCATATAGGTGCTTAGCGAATGTATATGAACAGGAAATGTGTCTTGTGCAGACTGCAGGTTTAGCAACATGTCGTGATGCAGAGTTATAAAATAATAAGAAAGACCAAACTTTATCTTTTGGACATCACAAAGTTAATATTATCATTCTCTCCTCTGCAGGGGTGTGTGCTCCCCTCCCTGCACCTTCCAACGTCTCCATCTCTTCCTTCAACATGCTGCATACGCTCAGCTTCTTGCCAGGTCCTGAGACGCCCCCCGACACCCACTTCACTGTCCAAATCCTCAGCCTCAGGTATTCAGTCGACAGGATATACAGGGGAAAAGAAAAGTGAGGTGATAAGACGTAGTTTGACAGACGTGATTTATGTCTTCCTTGTTTGCACTTTATGACCAAGATCTGAAACAGGCTCATTGACGTCTTCCTTTGTAGTGTCTATGACAACAACGGAGGTCTACAACACAGAAGAATAAGATATATCAGGCTTTGGATACACACACAATACTTGTTAGTAGATCAGTTTATTGTTAGTTTGGCTCCAAAAATGAGATTTGTTGACAATAAAAAAATATATAGAACACACACACAAACACACTCCTCACAGAGCTGGTTTCCACACTTAGATCTCTTATGGAAATCTGGACTTGTGAAATTTAGGCCAGAAATATTTCGCATGGACACATAATAATGAGTTTTGGTGGTGCTAATACTTTAAAATGTAAAAAATGACAGAAAAGCCAAATTTACAAAAAAAAAAAGCTGCAGTTCTTTAAGAAAGTACAGATTCTGGGAGAAGGGATTCATCGGCGTTCATTATCATTTCACTCCAGTCTAGACTGCAAGTACGTGATTTCTGTAACCATAATATATTTATATGTTTTAAAGTTGAGATATTTAATATATCACTAGATATATCTCATTCTTAAACTGCTGTTCTGTTGGTGTTTTACAAATTCTTCAACAAAAACAAGATGTTCCTAAATAACTTTGAATTTTCTATTTCTCCTAAAATGTCTTCAAAATAGGGCAGAACCAAAAAATGATAACTAAATGAAGCCTGATCTTTAAACAAAATTAGTGAAATGGACTACTGTATGTAACAAGATAGTTGAGACCTCATGTTTGTCCCAAAGAACACAATCGTCAGTGTTGCCTGGTGGAAAACCAGTGAGGGATTATGTCCTACTGGTCGCCTGGTGACACCGCTGGTGGGTGAAAAGAAGCAGCATGCATCACAAATGTGTGTGCAGCCCACAGAGAAGGGGGCAAAACTAAAAAAACAACCTCTGATATTTTACTGATGCTGACCTCCCGCTCCCACCTTTATGAGAATAAATATATCATCCTGCACCTGCAAGATTCGCAAACCCATTTAATCGGCTTCCTTTTTGCCCAGAGTTTCGTCTCTCAGGCAGAGCTTCCTCTTTCACACACATCCTGCCTCTCTTGTAAACAGACCGTAGTGCAAAGTCTTAGAGGTCCACTTCATTATTTTCCACTGCATCAAAGGTCCAGTAAGGTGCATTAAATTATGATATTTCATTATAAAAAGTGCAGAACTCAGTACTTGAACAGCATTCATGTACTGAGTGGGAGAAGTGACACCTGTGTAAAGTCTCTGAACTTGACCATAAAAAGGTGTGAAGGCCAGATGGAGACACTGCTTTAAGTGTTCATTAGTGAGTTCTTCTCTGCATTCAATGTTGAAAATGTTTGATTTTACAGTCATTCTGCTGGAGTCTTGATATCACGACTTCAACTGATTCAGTTGGTAACGCTGTGTTTTTTTTTCTTTACCTGACAGTTTTCAGTGTAGTTTTGTGTGTCAAACTACACATTAGTATATTAGGTTGTTTCTTAAAAACTCTATAATGAGCATATTTCTTGTATACTACCAAATTACATACAAATTACATAACCTCTTTAAAGAAATGTCCTGAGAAGTCTATTTTATTAAGACATTTTGAAAAGAATCTTTATATGAACCCAAATAACCTATAATGAGCCAGTTCTTACCAACTTATCACTTTTTTCAGTTTTTTCTTATAATTTGTACCAAATGTCCTAAAAGTTAATCTTTAAATACCTGCAATACCTGCAAATTACAAAAAAACTACAGGAAATTAGTATAAAATTATTGGACCTGTAAAATAAAGCGTTACTGTTCAGTTTTGTGGTTTGTTTTTGTTCTAAATGCACGTTTGATGTCATAGCAGCGTTTTGCATTAACATTCTTCAAATAAACACGTAGTCAGTCCACTCGTCCTGAAACACACAGCTGTTACTGTCAATATTTCTTTGTAATTACCAGGTTTGTTTGTTTTTTGATAAAATCATTTTACTTTATTAACCGGAGCTCCTACATCCAACTACAACCTTGCTAATGCTAACAGCAGGGGGGCTGAATGAAGACAGGTCATAGATAGACGGTATAGATGTAGATGCTGCGTCTCAGCCGCCGCCATATTGGACCAGAGCTTCTGGCCGCTCTCTGCAGTGGAGATTATCAGACTTTTGTGCTGCATTTTCACGTTCTAAAGAAAGAAATGCCAAGAAACAAGGAATAATTTCACAACACTCTACTGTCACCAACTGTTAAATTTAATAAACCGTTATCACTATAAACTATATGTTAAATGGCTTCAGTCTTTGCAGTAGGCAGCAAATTTATGAGTAAACTGAATTTGTAGCTTCCATTTACTATTATTATTATTATTATTCCATTGATTGACAGCCACATGCGCACACAGGAGCCGACCTGATGATCTCCATCAAAGAACAAACGCTGCTTTCACATCGACTAAACTTATTATTAGATTGATCATCGTCTCTCAGACGGAAACATGCTGCTCCACAACTCCTTCCTGCTGCTTTTGGTTTTGTTTCTATAGAACTGATTGATCAGAAAATCTAACCGTTACACTGGAACTGATGATATAACTGACTGTACACATCATTTATGTAGACAGGTTGGGTAATGTCAGTAGAGTGTGTCATGACATGCGTTGACAAAGGGGGCCTATCATGCTTTTTGTGATTTTCTGTTATTTTCATACAGTTATAATATCGAATGTTAAACATGGTCAAAGTTCCAAAATTTGAGGTAAACATATGTAACTA
Organism: Scomberomorus guttatus; assembly: GCA_038419695.1. Lineage (NCBI taxonomy): Eukaryota > Metazoa > Chordata > Actinopteri > Scombriformes > Scombridae > Scomberomorus > Scomberomorus guttatus. The sequence continues at coordinate 30,206,995 of CM076456.1, forward strand.
GAAGAGTGCAGATCTCCGCCCGGTGTGTGTGTGTGTGTGGGCATAACTGTATAAACTTAGTAAGGAAACAATAAACCATAAGTCCAAACTTCCCAATTTAAACATTATTATTTATTTACAACATTCTGTTGTAACACACCACACCACGCTACCTCCCTCTCCCCTCCCAAACAAAGAAGAGTTGAATCTCTCTCAATTGTCCCTCCTGGCTCCCTTACAGTGAAGATAGCAGCGAAGCTAACAAAAACAGGGATTTATTCATCTCCTATCGTGCCTAACTTTAGTGGATCATAACATGTCGGGTATGGAATTAATCTGCAGATGCTCCGGTTCAAGACGAGACCAAACTTTTCTATGGATGTCAGTTCTTGAGCCACAACAAAGGCACACACACACACACACACACACACACACACAAACATACACACACGCAGACACACAGGCAGACACACACTGATTCAGCTCCAACATGTACGGATGGATTTCAGAATTTGACATTTGGAGTAAAGAAGGAGACAAAGTAGTGAAATCCTGCTACTATAGTTTGTTTACGTAGCCTCCGGAGCCGGAGGAAGCTTCCTGAAGCTGACCAATCAGAACAGAGTGGGCTCATCAGGAGGGGGGCCTTAAAGAGACAGGAGCTAAAACGGCCTGTTTCAGACAGAGGCTGAACTGAGGGGCTGCATAAAGGGCCAGTATAAGATAAATAAGGAGTTTTTAACTGGAAATCATGTAAATATATTCCAGTAGAGCCCCAGAATATAAATATAGAGCTGGAAATGTGCAGAATATGTTCTCTTTAATAAAAAATGTATTGAGTCTCTATCCTGTATTTTTTTAAATCATCATAGTATGAAAACAAAAAAAACTTCTAAAATAAATACAATCAACTTTAATGTATTGTTGTTACATTAGCTTACTGATACTTTGTGTTAAACAGAAGTATTTCAGTATTAAAAACATCATTTTGGATAAACAAAGTATTCTGTATTACACATAAATTGTTGGTTCCTGCTGCATGTTGCTGTTCTGGATAAATACTGCATGTCCACCAAATTGTTTAGCTTCTGCTGAGCTCTGTGCAGGTCATATGTTTCATTTTTGTTTCTGAACCCCTCCTGAAGCCTGTGAGTTAGCACTTTCTGTTTATGAGTAAGTGTGAGTTTTGCTTGTATCAGGATGAGGCAGACAGCCCAATCAGTTTCCTTTTTATTCAGCTGTGGGATGTTATTGATTGTAATATGTTTATCAGTGGGGTCAGTTAAGTTTCTCTGTTAAGTTTCACCTTCATCTGCTGTGGTGTGAGTTATGTTTCCCGGTTATCATCAAGGCAGCGCAAGTTTATTTGTACTGCAGCTTTAAACAAAAATTTAATTCAGTGATTTACATAAAACATTAAAGGCATTTAAGCATATAAAAGAAACACAAGAAATGATAAAAAAGACACATTTAAAAAGGGTTTAAAAGAGTAAAATAAAACAAGAAAATAATAACCTAAAATAGAATAAAATTCTCAAATTTGATTTGATAAAAGGCAGCAGAAAACAGAAAAGTATTCAGCCTTAATTTAAAAGAAGTGAGTTTTTTCTTTTTGTTTTTATTTATTTGTACCAATAAGACAATAAGGACAATGTTACATTAGTCGAGCGTACTGAAGTTTTTCTAAATCCTGCTGAGACATAAATCCTTTAATTCTTGATATATTCTCATAGTGATAGTAGGCTGATTTTGTAATTGTCTTAATGTGTCTATTAAAAGCCTCTCTCTCCCACCCTCCACTCTCTTTTTGCCTTTGGAGAAGGAAGACTTGGAGACCACTGGATGGCTGTTTGAAGCTGATGGCCGGACAGACGTGTAACCTAACCAGAGCATTCAACAACCTGTATGATATCTACAAAGCCCGCGTCCAGGCCTTCACACCCACCCAGACGTCTAACTGGACAATATCAGGGCATTTCCAGCCGCTGTCAGACAGTGAGGCACCACCAACACATTTATTACACATGAAGATTTAATGTTTTCATACACAGAGAGGCAGAGCAGCTCTGAAGGCTGAAATAATCTCATTGGCTGAGCTAAAACTCTTCACTTAGTAACTGTACATGTAGTTTCCAATGATAACTGTGGCAGATATACCACTCGAGAATCACAGTCCTCCAAATTAAATGACAAAATACATTATTTGTGAAGTGTTTTCTGATCTGATGCCCCTGCCAGCAGGACGACGTCATTTGTCTACAAACATCTGCTTAACATACATCTGTTTTATGATGTGACAACGCTGTGGTTAAGGTTTAAGGAAAGAGCATCTTCAGAATAAGTAGGCTACTTAGTTAAGGTTAGGAAAACATCACGGATGGGGTTACAATTACTACTTCGTCGTCATGGTTACAATTATAAACGCTTGGTTAACATCCAAGGTCAGTGGTCGGCTAACCACAAACTCCAGTTACAGTTACATTGCTTTTCTTTCAACTAACAAACAAAACCTCAGTATTACAGTAGTTGTTGAACATGTAACTTTAACTACAGATGTTACTAAACCAGAAAATTTAGATTTTCTTTGCCACCTATGTGTTTTTTTGATCCAGTGATATCATTTCTGTGACCACAGAAGCTCTGACTAACAAATTGTCTGCAACTTACTTAATACACTTTAGTTTTCCATTTTGATGTTGGGTGTTGGAAATAGAATGAAACTCAAGTGTTCATCTCAATGCCAATCTTTGCTTCATGTGTTTTTTAAATTATGATTAGTCCTGCAGTGAATCCACCTCCAGTTAGATGAATGTGAGTTTGTTTCTCCCTGTAGCTGTGATGGGTCCTCCTGATGTTTCTGTGTCTGGCTGTGGGAACTGTTTGCTCGTCCAGGTCAGTGTTCCCAAAAAACGGGGTCAGCACCTTCAAAGCCTCTACAGACAACTCCACCTCCATGTGCAGAGAACCCGGGATGGGATACAGGTATGTGTCAGGCTTAAAGTATAAGGCTGGTGATTTTTTTATATATTTTTCTTATTGTCAACAAATCTCGTGCAGATCCAAACCAACAATTAATTAACCTACTAACAAGTATTGTGTGTGTATCCAAAGTCTGATATATCTTATTCCTCTGTGCCGTAGAGCTGCTTTATTGTCCAAAAACTATTGAAAACATGTCAATGAACCACACGGCTGCACTGGGTGACATGTTTGTTCACCCTGAAGAGTATGGGCACATTAATTTGTTTTACTACATTGTAAATTTCTCAAATAATTTTAGTACAAAGGCAAAGAGGTTGTTATATGTAGCACAACAAGCTAACAAAGCTGTAAACAGAATCTACTCTCTGCCTTACACAGAACTACTCTCCAGCCGTTTCTAAACAAACTAACATGACAAACTCTTCATAATGAAGGAACATGTGACCCAGTGCAGCGGTGTGGCTCACTGACGTGTTTTAAATAGTTTTTGGACACAACAGAGGTTTACGGCACAGAGGAATAAGATATATCAGGCTTTGATACACATACAATACTTGTTAGTAGATCAGTTCATTGTTAGTTTGGCTTTGCACACGAGATTTGATGACAAAAATATATAAAATGCCAGCCTTATCCTTCAAAGCTGCACTAATTCATATTTTTACATGAATAATGGATTAAATAACTGTGTGTAATGTGAAAGGGGTCAGTCCTGAGGAACCACAGATAATTATCATTGAACTCTCCCCCCTTATCTCTACAGAACCTTTTAGTCAATTTTGGGATCATTGTTTTGGTTTTCCAGCCCAAAAACTGCTTTCATCAACCAGGTTTCCAGCAGCAGCTGGCAGCTGCTTTTCAGTGAAAACGTTCTGATAAACACACCATTCACTACCTGCTCAGCAACAGCAGACAGACAAATTTAGCAGCTATAGAGCCAGGTACTGTGTTTTTATGAAGAGCTGGAGGAGACCAAGCTATAGCTAAAAAGAGAGCAACTGTTGGACTTACATTCATCAGGTGGACAGAAACACGACTCCAAATGAATGATTAAGTTACTCTTTGTCTGCTGAATGTGCAAATACACTTTCACTATAACAGCTTTATAAGGTGATAATATGTCGACGTTGTATTTACAGCTTTTTCTGCTGCCCCCAAGTGGCCAAAACATCAATTAACACAGCTTTAAGTGGCTATAGTCAATATTTTTTATAATAACACAGTCTGAGCTGTCAGTGTGTAATGTGTTTGGCTCGTAGTGATGAACCTACAGAGAATTATCAGTGACTCTGCAGCTCCCCTCGGCTTTATGGAGCTTTATAGTGAGTTTCAGCTCATTGTTTATCTGTCTGGCTGCAGCTTTACTGTTTTGGTTCACTCTCAGCGCTCTCATAGCGTCGTTTTCCGATCTGTCACTGATCCTCAACCAACGTCCATTTGTTGCCTAAACCTAAACACACACAACACTCAGGATGTGAACTTTAGTCTCTGTTGTCAGAGTCCTGCATTTTGTACGACCACCATCCACCCCGACCTCCTCCCTCCGACTTCAGTGCGATATATAAATACAATGTGTAGCTTCATTCATTTGGATAAATGTTGCCTGGGAACATAATCCAGGCAGCAGGTACGTTTGCCAACGCAACGTAATTGGAAAAACAATTCAGTCGTATATAAACATAATTTTAGGAGACAGGGTTGCCAGATAACCAGGAGTTAAACTGAAAACAAACTTGAAAAATGTCTTATGATTTGACACAGGTGGCCTTGCTTACCTTTTGTAAGTGTCCATGGACCATAAATGTGGTACTACATGACAAAATTACTCCATTACTTAACATGTAAGACCTGAGTTCCGTGATATAGTAACATATCAATATCAAATTCATTATAAAGATATAATTACAGACACCAAAAGATTTTTCATCACCCTTTAAGATCACATTTCCCATAAACCTTGTTGTTTCCTGTCAAAAAAGGAGATATTGCTTCCCTTCCTTTAAGTGTTCTTTGCATGTGATTGTTTCTGTTTTGTTTCTGGTCAGGAGTAGAAGTTCATAGTTATTTTTCAAGTTCAATTTAGAGACAGTGACCAGTCAGTCTTGATAATATTACACATACAGTTTTAGCACTGATGATTAGTGTATAGGTGCTTTTGTTTGCAGAATGCAAGATGACAAAATGTGGCAGAGGTGCCATGATTTAACCCGTGTGCCATTTATCATCCCAACATAGTTCACCTCATAAAATAAGAGTGGATTTCTGCAGGTCTGCTTGTTTCTTTCAAAGTGTTTTATCTTGGGTTGTGTGTGTTTAGATGATATGAAACTCGACTCAGAGCGGTGTGAAATACTGAGAAATCAAAACAGTAAACCCACAAGGCTGCTCCTATTGATCTCTGTGAAAGACTCATGAAAGCCCAATCAGAATACTGAGCAAAACAAATGTTGTAGGCTTATTTATCACTTTCGAAAGACATCTGGTTCCCTCAGATAGTTGATGTTTTTCAGTGTGTGTGGTTTTGCCCACGTCTTCCTCTCACAGCTTCGTGTTTGCCTGTGTTTGAGGAAACACTCGGTCTGATTAGAAGAACAAAAAGAGCATGTCTTCACATCTGTAATTTCAATCTTCTCACCCCACATTTTTGCCAGTTACAGTATACAAACCTGATAAATAATAAAGTCAATAATAATAGATTTTTTTTTTAAAAAGACAGAAGAGGCTAAATCATAAGTGGAAAACATAAACACAGTTTGAATGTACTTCCTGTTCCTCCTGGAGGTTCAAAACCACAAAAAAATTTTGCTTGGCAAAGCAGTTTTGAAAGTGACATCCAGAAAACAAGTAGCATGTTATTCTCTCAAACAAGCTAAAATCAGAGCAGATTAAATAGTTTTCCTGCCTTTTACGCATCAGTGATTCAGCTTGTATCTCATTTTTTTGCATTTCCTGTTTTAACACCTGGTGTGTGACAGGTCTTTCTGGGGAAAATACAGAAAAACACAGAACATTGACACCGGAAGTGACTAGTATCATGTTTAGCACAGCAACAGTTTCTTTAGAAAAACACGTAAGTGAAGAAGAAGCGGGTAGTTATGGTGAGCAGTGACAACAAACAAACAAAGAAAGAAAAGAGCGCCACCTACAGAAACAAATACAGAAGGTTTTTATGAACTTTTAAACACATGAAGAACAGGACACAACACACGATAAAATCTTACAATAAATTATTGAAGAATAAGTGACAGAACAAACAGAAAAGTGGCGGCACATTTTCACAACAAAAATATGAATATTTACTTACTATTATGTCTGTTTCTATATATAAATTAAAAATGATCCCAAACTTTTATTAAAATTATTGGTCCATGTGATTAGAGAATCAAAAAAGACCCGTATGCATTGTTCATTTTAACCATTCAGTAAAATCAGGCTATAGAACCTTTCATACATAAGTACAATTCAAGGTGCTACATTTTTAAATGGAAATCAGCAAGTTAGGAGCAGAGACATAATAGACTAGAAATACAGTTAATGTGCAGTAATAAGTTGTAAGTTGTCCCAAGTGCAGCAAAGGAAATAAAATTGAACAATTTTCATTTTTTTTTTTCATTTAGCTGCTGATTATTTTCTCGATTTATCATTTTGTCTATAAAATATCAAAAAACAGTAAAAGAAATGCCTCCTATAATTTCTTAAAGCCAAAGGTGACATCTTCAGATGTTTTGTTTTATCGATCAACAGTCCAAAATCCACAGATATTCAGTTTACTGTCATGTAAATCATATCTTTTCATAAAGCTATAACGTGTCATTCTATCATAGGCAGAGCAGATGGTCGCACTGAGCCTGATAGCATCCTGCTACACTCAGCAGCACATTAAACAGCATGTAAACATACCTGAAAATGTCATTTCAGACCTGTTAGATGCTGGTTTGGTCGTTGCTCTGTACGGGGCCTCTATGAAGTGTAATTATACCGTTTATTACCTGGTTTGTCTGTTGTGTTTCAGTTCAGACTGAATCTGCCTTACAAAGAGAAGAGCATGATCATGTACCTGCAGCCAGGTGTAGAGTACTGTGTGACGGTCTCCGTGACAGGACTCTTCAACTCTGATTCTGTTTCCAGTAAACCTTTCTGTGCCTTCACCAGCACCCCTCCCAGAAGCTCACGTACGTCACTGTTGTTTCATTCTGATACTCAGCATCCACAAATAAACTACACAGACTTCAATGTTCTTTCTTCTTCTGCGCAATCAACTTCAATCTGTTTGCTTTTCTGTCCAGCATCTGTTCACCAGCTTTCCCCTGAAGACCTTTTAGTACAGTACATGCACTTTATTACAAAAATGTGAAGGCAGTTTTAAATATTGGTCTCATGTCTAAATAAGTATGGAAGCGTTTTGCTGACACTATACCAAAAAAATGAGTTCATTTTGTTGTTGTGATGAAAAAATGTCCTCATTTTAACAAGATTTTTTTCATTTTATAATGACCCATTTTTTTCTGTATTACTAAATACCAAATTATCCCATTTCATTTCACTTCATTATGAAGAGTTTGGTCACGTTAGCTTGTTTAGAAACAGCTCCAAAGGCTAAAAACAGCGATAATGTGAGTAGTTCTGTGTAAGGACACTACTGAGCATGTGCACGCTTTGCTAGTTTGTTGTGCTACATATCACAAAATGTTGACTTTTTACTAAAGTTATTTACAATGTAGCTACAAGGTTATGATATGTAGCACAACAAGCCAGCGAAGCTCTGCAAACAGAACCGTATTCCTGCGCAAGCCTTATCCTTTAACTTCTACCCCGAAGTTTTTATGTACACAGTCTTGTACCTTCGACTTTTTATCAAAGAACAAAATATTTTCTAACACAGTTGTTCATATTTTATCCTAATGATCCAACCAGGAGAGTGACATGTTGATCCAATCATGTCATGTCTATGGGAAAAATGAATAGGATTTTTACTTGTTGACTGATCATGAAAGAATGAACGAGCTAGCAATCATTTACAATCATAACCTTCATGAAGGTAGGATGTATTGAAATTGGCAACTGAATGTGTTTGAACAGGCCAAACTGCAAACTGATACATGTTGCTGTCCTGTTTCACAGTGAATGTGGTCTTCGGCCTTCTGGGTGCGTTCTGTGTGCTGGGGTTCCTTCTTATTGGATTAGTCATTTACGGAGGCCAGCACAGCTACGAGTTACTGGGACAACGTTTACCCAGAAGTCTGGTAACGTACCAAGCTCTGTGTGCTGCAAGTTGAAGAATCAATTGTTCATCATCACTTTAGATTTTCCAATCAAAATACTTGATGCACACATGGAGTAAATATGTCTGAATATGTCTGATAGCATTTTATGGAATTGAAATCCAGCTTCAAATCTGAATCCTTTCGAATCCCTTATCGAATCTTAGTAGGTTTACATTTCAATATTTGCAAGTAACTAAATTCTAAAATAACTACAATTCAAAGATGTCTGATCAGCTTTTGATGGCTGAGAAGCAGAAACACGACAGTGACAGATAGTGGCAGCTTAATTAATGTTCACAACCTGTGCATGACATGAGCAGCATAATAAAAAGGTTCAATGAGAGATTTGTTAATCAAAGCTTAACGAATCAGGATATTTTGCAGACCAGGAACCAGATCCTCATTGTTATAGGAGCCCACTTAAATTTATAGTGATTAGTCAATTAACCTTAGTTGATAGACAGAATAAAAAACAATTCTGATATTCAATCATTTAAACCTGCAGTGTGGAACTTTTTACATATAAACGAATATCCGTTACATTCAAGCCAAACGAGTTCACACGATGCTGATTAAGCCTATCACCGCCAGATAAATCTCTCTGTATTTCACAGTATACAGAGTTTTTAAATCTCATGTCAGACGCGACATTCCCGTGCTGGCCGTTAATTGTTAATCTAGACTTTCCAAATATTATCGGACCGAATGGATCAAATTCTGATAGTGAAACGAGTCATTTTGTGGGGTTTGTGTGATGCTCAAAACAACTTATCCACCGTTTTACAGCTGCAACAGTAGGTTACAGCACCAAAAGTGGATTCATCCGCCGCTGAAAATAGTCCCCAACAAATGCACTATTTCTTCCTGTCTTGGGAAATCTGTTAAAGCATTACCACTGCCATGTTGGGGATGCTTTGCTATTGTATAATGTCAAAAAAACACAATTTTTTGACATTATACAGACCAAATAATTTATTAATTAACTGAAAAAGTAATTGTCAAAACCTTACATTGAACACGCTGCTTTATATAGAAACATCTTACTCCCATTACTGTGTTTTCATTGTCTCAGGCTCAGACAGGAAGTTTGATGTTAAACAGGAAGAATATAAAGTGTCAGGTCATTTCCCAGAATCTACAGCCAGACCGCAAATAGATTCATCATCTATTTGTACTGTATTAAATACAGCCTAGTACTGTTTAGTCAAAGAGGAAACTGCCATAGGTGTAGGACTGCAACTGTTATTTTTATTATCGATTAATCTGCTGATTATTTTCTTGATTAAAGGTTTTATCAATAAAATGTCAGAAAATAGTGAAAAATGCCACGTGCCCAAAGCCATGTCTAGAGCTGCAACAATTAGTCAATTAATCAATTAGTCGATTGACAGAAAATTAATCTCCAACTTTTTTGATAATCAATTCATTGTTTTGAGACATTTTCCTGAGAGAAAATGTTAAAATTATCTGGTTCCACTAAGCTTAAATGTAAATACTTTCTAGTTTCTTTAGTCCTCTATGACAGTAAACTGAATTTCTTCGGTTGTGGACTGTTCGTTGGGACAAAACAAGACATTTTAAGTTCTTGGCATCTTTGGCTTTTGGAAGCAGTGATCGACATTTTCCACAACTGTCTGACATTTTATAGACCAAACAACTAATCGATCAATCGAGAAAATAATCAACAGATTAATCGAAAAGAAAATAATCATTAGTCATGTCTTCAAATGTCTTTTTTTGTCTGACCAACAGTCCAAGACCCAAAGATATTCAGTTTGTCATGTATGACAAAGGAAAGCCTCAAATCATCACATTTGAAAAAATTGATGTTTTTGATTTTTTGCTCAAAAAATTACTGAAACAAAATAAAAATGAAATAAAAATATTTGCCAATTATTTTTTTTGTTGATCAACTAACTGATTAATCGACTAGTCCGTAAGTTTTGTCAACCTCATGAGTGTCCCTGTCGCTGACTCTGACCATCTCATCTCCAGTCGTACATCGAGCTTCAAAGCCAGGATCATGGAAGTGCAGCCCTCCAGATACATAACAGAGGCTCTGCTGACTGTCCACAGCTCTGTCCATCCACTGAGGAGCAGCTCTGAGCAGGGAGAGGAAGAAAAACAGCTGGAAGTGCTGAAGAAGAACAGGCCAGAGACTCCACCAGAAGTCACCAGAAGAGCTTGTTTAGGTGGAGCTGAGTTGGCTGGATAAAGTTCATGGCTTCATACCTGAGCGAGATGCTTTTGTGAATTGTTATCATTCTGTCTCGGCACAAATACTAACTGCTAATACTAATACTGTCTGTTTAAAAACATGTATAACCCAGAGAATAATTGGATCAAATGAGTAGGAACAGAAACTGAAAATAAACTTTACAAATACTGTAACTGATGCATGAAACTCGTCACCTGAGCAACCAAGTCAAACAGAAATAATCATAAAAATTAACTGTAGTTGATGCATTAGTTTATGTTCATATGTGTGTTATCATCATACGCGTTAACATTACTTCTTTAAGTGCTGCTATCCATCCTGTTGTCTTCTGCCAAATTAGCAAAATGATGCTTTGTCTCTTTGTTACTGCTCTAACTGATGTGCTGTTGTGTTACAAGGAGAAAAATTAATGTTTTGTTTGTTTGTTTTTTAAATCAAAACATGTTGCAGCTCTTTGCCGGCACACTGTGGTTTATGATTATATGTCTGACTATCTTGCATTCATCAGGGTGGTGATGCCTTTGAGGTGGTGTACCACCCTGATGAAGGTCAGATATCGAAAACATTTGGTGAATAAAACACTGTGCCTTGGAGAAGTGTTGTGCAACTTGTTTTAACTTTGACAGACACACTGCTTTGCACCTGACTTTGTGCGTTTTATCAAAGGTATACATTAGAAAGCTTTTTGTCAACCATTCATGTAATGTTCATAATTATTTTCCCAATAAAGAAATCAATAAACTCTTGGTGCTTATAGTTCTCTAATTCTCTTATTAAAGTTTAATTTGGATCACCCTTTTAAGTCATTTTATTGCATCTCTTTCATTTGATTATGTTAGAGGTCCCTCATTGCCTTGTTATTGTTAATTCAAGTATGATTAATGTAATCTCCCTTTCTCTGGGCTCAGTCAGAAAATAATAATAATAATAATATATCGTCCTCAGGTGGTGCAAAATGCTGCTTCTGGGCTCCAAATGAACTCTAAATAATGTTCATGCTGCTCTTCACCGGCTGCTTGTGATAATAAAGGAGTATTCCAGTTATTTATGTCACTTCCACAAAGACAGATTAGAAAAAGAAGATATTTTGATTTTTAATCCTTAATATGGGTCAAGTTCCAAAAAACCTGAAGCTGTGAAAACTTTGATGGCATCACAACATCATCGTGTTATTTTCACAGGCTTTTCATAAATTCATCACCAAGTTTTTAGTTACTACTAACCCGTTTCAAACTAGTGATTTACTAAATCATGTTGCACCATTAAAATTTAAGAAGTGTCTTAGCTAGTAAACACTTTAGTAATGTATATATCGGTTGCTAGGAAACATCTGCGTCTCCGTCCAGTACGCAACTATGTAAACAGGAAGTCATGAACTGAACTTCCAAAAAAACAGTTTTAGAGGTCAAAAGGTGAAAAATAAACTTAAGTGTTAATTCTTTGTAAACGTAGGTTTGACTTTGTTTTATTTACTTATGTATAACCAGAGAAATAAGTGTGAATTTGCAGTATTCATGCAGTTTACAGTGAGAGGGAAATATCCCATTATGCTAAGCTAAGTGATGCTATTTGGTTTTTAGTCCAACGTTATTGTCATAAAGTTTAGTAATTTGAGGTAAAATGTGGAAAGTTTCCAAAGTCCATATTCCAAAGTACAATTTTGAGGTATTTGTACTTGAATATTTCCATTTTATGTACTTCTACTCCACTATATTTAAACGTAAAATACATTTATTTCATAGCTATAGTGACTAGTTACTCTCCAGATTATGATTTTACATACAAAACATATTACATGTTTATAAAATATGATATATTGTTACACATTAAAGCACTCAAAAGTATATAAAAATGTTAAGATGTGCTCGAACAGAAGTCCTACTTACATATCACATGTATATGCATTAATAATAATGATCCAACAATATAATAATATAACTGACAGGGGGCATTGTGCATAATGAGTACTTTTAACAATATGACTGACTTTTGACACCTTTTAATCTAAAAAAAATGTAGGCTGCTTATTTTACTTATTATTTGAATACATTTTCCACCTCTGAGTTTAAGTATTATTATTAAGTACAGACTCAGTAATACTTATGTACTTTTACTGCAATACTTTAACTACATCAAGCTCATAATACTTATGTACTTTTACTGCAATACTTTAACTACATCAAGCTCATAATACTTATGTACTTTTACTGCAATACTTTAACTACATCAAGCTCATAATACTTATGTACTTTTACTGCAATACTTTAACTACATCAAGCTCATAATACTTATGTACTTTTACTACAATACTTTAACTACATCAAGCTCATAATACTTATGTACTTTTACTGCAATACTTTAACTACATCAAGCTCATAATACTTATGTACTTTTACTGCAATACTTTAACTACATCAAGCTCATAATACTTATGTACTTTTACTGCAATACTTTAACTACATCAAGCTCATAATACTTATGTACTTTTACTGCAATACTTTAACTACATCAAGCTCATAATACTTATGTACTTTTACTGCAATACTTTAACTACATCAAGCTCATAATACTTATGTACTTTTACTGTAGGAGTTTTACTTGTAAAGGAGTATTTTTACATTGCTGTATTGGTACTTTTACTTCAGTAAATGATCTGAATACTTCTTCCACCACTGATGAAAGAAAATACAATTTTAAAAAAGTAGATATTATGAATTAAATGTAATGACAGTGCTCGATACCACTACTGTACTGTCATAACACAGTCAAACAAGAACAGAAACAACCTGTGTGGTCTTTGTTTATCTGCTAAAAAGAAGCACAGTGCACACTGCAAAAAAACTGTTTTAAAAGCGTTGATGTGCATTAAAAAACGCTGTTTTTTTACAGTGGTCAGGCTGGCTGATTCCTGGAAGCCTCTCAGACGTTTCTGTGCAGAGGTGAGGTTTCATTTCTGCGGATTTCCCCGCCTCTTGGTGAAGGCTACCAGGAAATACGCACTTTATACACGAAACACACTCACACACATACACACACACACACACACACACACACACACACTGACAGGATCCTCCCGGTAACATGACAGCCGCTATCTGTGCCTTCATCCTGACTTTTTCAACACTATGCGGCTCCAGAGGTAATTTCTTTTTAAATTAGTTTCGGTTAATAATTGAGCTGAGATTATTACTGTCACCGGAGTTTGTGAGGAAGTATAGTCGTATGTTTTACAAAGAGGAAGCCGCGAGCTGTCGGTTAAAAGTTACTCAGGACGAGTTTACTGAAGGACATTTTGTCAGTAGGACTTCACATTTACGTTGATTGAACTGGACACAAAGTGTTTTTGAGGCTTGAGTGGAACTATATTTAGAAAAATGCTGATCAGCTGGTAAAAGATTCAACATCCAATTAATCTGTTGTGTTTTGTATACAATTAATCACATGATCACCTGGTAGATTGTTCTGTGAATGTTCAAATGAAAAGGGTGAACTTTGACACCATGTTAATGACGACCATAAAGACAACAGCACCTGTAGCAACAGCACCTTAGTTATTATGGGCTAATACAATAGAAAACCTCCGGGTACAGTTGCTCAGATCAGGACATTTGCATGAAGTCAGTTTCTGTGACTGTGATAATGCTAACTGTGCGTAACATGTTTTGGATTTGGGCCGTGCAGTGGTTTCAGGAGTCCTCGGCACACCCAGAAATGTCCGCTTGACCTCCCATAACATGAATCTGGTGCTGAGGTGGGATCCACCTGAAGGAGCAGTCGAAGGTCTGGTCTACACCACAGAGCAGAGGTGAGTCAACACTAATCTGAGCACCAATAAGTAAACACACGCTCCTTTGTTAGTCTGTGTTATTGCTGCACAGGCATCAACACAACAGCTGATTTCCAGTCCTGCAACTATGGATTCTTTTCATTATTAACTAATAGAATCATCAAAACAAAATTTTAGTTTTCATATTCAAATTTCTTTGTTTTGTCCAAACCACTGTCCCAAATCTAACTTGAGAAATATTCGGGGATGAGTGTCAGCATGTAGTAAAAAATCATTTTTCTTTTACTAAACTTTTTACTAAGTTCACACAGTGAACAATATGGAGCAACACAACAAAAAGCAAACCTAAGGTTTAGGTATCTGAGATTACTCAGAGATTCCACTCTTCTGACAACAGTACAATAACTCTTAGTTGGTAAAATGCTATTTTGCATATGAATACACTTTATCTGCTCCATCTTTCATGCTAATCCATTTCTCTTAAAGTGCTATACAAGCAACATTTGCATCTGCCATGATGATCTGTCGCTGCATGTTCCAATGTGTCAGTAACTTACTGCAACACTCATCGTAATGATTGGAAAAAGTGGTTGTACTGGTTGAGGGTTTGAGTGTACAGCCAGATTTTATCAGTAAACATAATTTCTCTAACTGACAAACGCCCCGTAACGCTCGACAGTTACTGGCTACAGTTTATCAGTGCTCAACACGACACTGTTGCTGTTGCAGTCAACTAAGCTCAGTGTTCCCTGATATGCTTGTCCACTGTTATGACTTGTGCAGTGCAAACAGAAATAACATCAGTGAGTCAGTGATACTCACATTATATCTGCTCATTTCAACATCATTGCAGTTGGTGTGAAATCTGCTGTTAAAGGACGGGCTCACAATTTTTCAGGTGTGTCTTAAACCAACAGTCAGGAGCCCAAATGAAGAGTGAAACCTGTTTTTCTTGCTGTAATCATTCCTCCTGTTCATACTGACCATTAGAAGATCCCTTCATAATGCACTTACAATGGAAGTGATGGGGGACAAAATCCAAGGGCATGCCTACCTTGCCGAATGGTAAAGTCCGCCCCTGCTTGTAGTGATGATCCCGCAAAGAATAAATACTGTACAAAGCTTTTTATTGTATTTTAGATCATTTTGGTTTTCTGGCCCTCACTTACAGCTCTCTTTAACATCGTTTTCAGTAAAAACCAAATGGCAGACAAAGAAAGATAGCTGTCTAGCGAAATATCTAGAAGCTAAAGAGATTTTTCTGAGGAGTATTTTCAGCTTGCTGTGGAGTCTTAAACCTTCACTGTTAACTTTATTGTCCCAAAGGGGAAACTTGTCTTACCGCCAGGTGAAAAACAGAACGCCACATAGACTGATTTAGCCTTAAACTCCTCTAATATTGAATAACAATTTTAAAGAAGCAGCAGAACCACAGATATCATCTTTTTTATTCCACACATTCCTCTTCCATGTCAAAACCTGGTGCCTACATTACCCACAATGACTTGTGTCATGCTCGAAGCGGCTAATGCAGCCTGGAGCTGCTAGTCTCCAGCAGAGATGAGCAGAGGTCTGGTAACCTCACACCCCCGCTGACTGTTTGCTGTCAGCGGGGGTGACAGCAAACAGTCAGTCATATTTAAGGCAGAATTTCCAAGATGTAATGATTCAGTCTTTATTTGACAGCAACAATTCGTTTAGTCACCCACTGCTGTTTTTTGTCATAACAGTGTTTGCATACAGAAACACACAAACACACACCTGCTCTCTTTTGCTGTCAAGCCCACAGTCGAACATCGAGGGTTTTTCCACTGCTTTCTTTTTGCATCAAACACATCAAACACACTGAAATCATTACTGGCAAATTTTAATACCAGCACTGTGTTTTCCCCCACAGGACAGCAATAACAGATTACAGAGTGGTCTGTTTGAACATCTCCACCCCCGAATGTGACTTCAGCAGCAGAATACTCAGCGAGTGGGGGAAGTATACAGGCAGAGTGCGGGCGCAGGCGGGCGCTGAGAGCTCCTCTTGGGTGGAAAGTAACCGCATTGTCCTGGACAAAGATAGTGAGTCAAAACTGGTCTCTGTTTCACATGAAACACCACACACATTTCATTTATATTACAAAACTGAAAGAGTGACATTCATCAACAAACACAGGTGATCTGCTGATGATGATGATTTTAACATGGACTTTTAAAATGATTCTTTAGTTAGTCATTTCGTAAATTAAACAGAAATTAATTAATTATAGTCATTATAATAATTATATTAGTAATTAATCATAGACTAGATAATCGATTGGTCTAACAAGAAAATCAGTTAAAGCCGCGCTAATCATTTTTTTTATATGAACAATACAAGTTTCATTTCATTCACAGAGTTGAGTTCAGTTTTACCCCTGGATTTTAATTTTAATTTTAATTTATTTAAAACTGTGGTTTCAAAATTAAACCGCAGTTTTACCCAACATATCAATTTGTAATATTTAGAAAGTAACAAGAAAACCTTCATTTAATACACAGTTTTCATCCTAGTGCGGCTATTTTTACCTGCATGCTACATTAAACTGGGATTTACTAAAGCACTCAATAAGCTGCAGGATTTGCTTCATCAAACAAAAAAACACAACTTGATATCCAAAACCCACGAGTGCTGCTGCGGTTTTATTCAACAGTGGTTTCCCAGCTGGGGAAAAAATTGGTGTATTGATAAAAGCAAAATGTGACAAAGAGCAATGGCAACAGATTTAGTGAATGATAAAGAAACTAAAATTATTCACATTTGAGAAGCTGGAATCACAGAATTTGGACTTTTTTTCTCAAAAAAATGACTTAAAACAATGAAGCAATTATTAAAATAGTTGCTGATTAATTTAATATTTGGCAACTAATCAATTAACTGACTAAAACATCCGATCTGTGTGGAGCGATGACATTAGAGAGTATTCACATCTGCTCTGTCCACAGCTGAATAACACTGTCACTAACTCATTTCTAACAAATTCATGGTTTTATCTTTCTCTCTGTCTGACCATCTCCATCCCTCTGCTACTCTTCTTTCTCTTCTCTTCTTCCTCAGCCGTCATCGGGCCACCCAGTGTCTCTCTCTACTCTAATGGGGCTACAATCGAAGTCAGCATTAGTGATCCAGTGTTCGTGATCTCATCACTCAGGAATGTATACAAGTTCACCTACAACATCACCTACTGGAAGGCTGACGGGAAGGAAAAGGTGGGACCATTGCTTGGCCACCCAGGACAAAATTACCTGTCCTCATAGTGCTTTGAGGTGCTTTGGAAGTGGCATAAAGTTTGTTATGTCATGTAAGGACAATAAAAAACACTGAGAGGAAGTTATTTCCTACCAAACAGTTTAAATTCAAATAGCTGCTGATCTGATGGACTGTGGCAATATTAAAAACCCAACTCATAGTAATGCAGGCCGATATCATCCCTTCACTGACTGCATGGTCATTTTCAGAAATGTGAAGGAGTCCAAGGCAACGTCTTACAGGCTAAGATGTGAAGTTGCTAAGTAGGGCTGCAACTAACAATTATTTTCATTATCGATTAATCTGTTATTATTTTCTTGATCAATTGTTTGGTCTATAAAATGTCAGAAAATTGTGAAAAATTATAATAACTGTTTCCCAAAACCCAAGGTGACATCCTCAAATGTCTTGTATCAGTCCACAACCCAAAGATATTCAGTTTAGTATTCATATTTAAGAAGCTGGAATCAGAGATGGAAAATTGGAAAATTGGAAATTTTCTTCTTAAAAAATGACTTAAAATGATTAATCAATGCAGCTCTATTGCTAAGCAGGCTCTATTCTAATTTTTTTTTTTTTTTTTTTAATTATTATTTTTATTGCACACTAACCTTTTAGCATATCCTCTGAAGCAATGTTGGGCAAAAGGCAAAAATATTTGGTCGCCTGATGAAAGCTGAAGTTTTGACTTTCATAGTTTACATCAAAACTTTTACAGATTTTTTTTACAAATCTGCTGTAGATAATAAAATAAATCCCAATGAATTTAAGCTTGTTCCATCTAATCCTGCCCCCGCACCAGGAGAGGCATTAAAACCCTAGTTGAACACTGCATGCTGCTGAAATTAAGTCTAATAAACCGACCAGAAATAAAAATAACTATTTGTATAGCACCTTTCATACAAGACATGCAGCTCAAAGTGCTTTACAACAAAGAAATTACATGCACCAAGTGCTTCACATGAAAAGGACATAAAAAGAACATAAAAGCATGTAAAAAATATTAATGTAGCATAAGATGGAAAATAAAACCCACTTGATAACATTAATAAAAAAGATAAAATAAAAAGAAAATACAATACATAGAATGCATACTAGTGGTGGTAATTTGAGAAAACTCGCACACGTGTACACGATCTGTAAATCAGAGCCTAGGTCTCTGAAGCCATAAGCATAACAAAACCTTTTCCCAACAGACACAGACTCACCACCAGTCTTGATTAACTGAAATAAGCCTCTTCCAGCTCACCCCAGAACGCCTTCCCATGGGTTTAAGCTCGCTGTGAAATGACATTTTAATGTGTGAATTCTAACACTGTCATACTTTAGCCCATTCGGCCAGAATAGATTTGTTCTTCACAAACACAAATAGATGGCTGTCGTACAGAAATGGTGGTTTGATGCAACAGCAGAACTTTCACTCAGCCATGAATGAAGCAGGTCGCTGTTTATCACGTGTGGATAACCAATAAGTACGTCTCTAGTCTCCAAGTGCAACACAGAACAAATATTCATGTATGAGTCATTTTTAGCCAAATAAGTATTAAAATAAGCTGTTAGCCCTCACTCACTAATGTGAAACATGACACCCAACCTCAGAGTTTTGGCCTCTCTGTAGCCCTTTGGTCAAATCTGGACATAAATATGCTTTTAAAATATTGCTGAAAATCTAAAATATGATAATATGATACTGTGATAATTTTTGTCCTTGTTTCAGTTAATATTTATCATGTCCAGCATGTCAATGTGATGCGTTTTAATTTTGTTAAGATGTATTTTAAGCCTGTGTGCTTTGAATACAGTTGAAATCATCACTGAGATAAATTCTACACCTTCACAAACCGCTTCAAAAGCCTGTCAGATTCTTATCATCTGTTTTATGGTGAAGGGTAAGATTATCTGCGGCCAGTTGTGTTTCTCTCTTTTCTCTCCTCACAGTCTCTGTTGTTCCTTTAGCAGCAGCAGGCCTCTAGACTACACTCCTGACGATTTCTCTGTTGCTTCCTACAGGCCAGAAGCATCAGCGACATACAGCAAACCCGAGTGATTCTGGATGACCTGGATCCCTTGACCAAGTACTGTGTCCAAGTCCAAATCAACACACAGTGGGACGCCAAATCCAGCAAGCCCAGCGCTACTATCTGTGAGAGCACTACCGATGGTAAGTGTCTTCTGCTAATAACAAAGTCTGGACATTTAGTTAGTAATTTGCAGTAAATCCTTGAATCCACCTGCAATTTTCACGACCACCTGAAAGAATTTTATCTGCCAGTCATGGTAGCGTGCAGGAGCTGTTCAAGCCTGAAAGCTCGAACGTCCTGAAAGACTGATGTGAACAGATTTCTACCCACACACACTTTGGTTCAGACTGAAATATTCTTAGAACTATTGACATAAAAACTGACAGTGGTGGAAAAAGTAAAGAACCTTTACTTAAGTAAAAGTAATAATACAGCAATGTAAAAATGTAAAAATACTCCATTACATGTAAAAGTCCTGCATGTAAGATCCTACTACAGTAAAAGTACATAAGTATTATGAGCTTGATGTAGTTAAAGTATTGCAGTAAAAGTACATAAGTATTATGAGCTTGATGTAGTTAAAGTATTGCAGTAAAAGTAGTGGTTTGGTCCCTCTGACTGATATATTATTATATATGACATCATTAGATTATTAATACTGAAGCATCAGTGTGTAAGCAGCATGTTACTGTTGTAGCTGCTGGAGGTGGAGCTAGTTTCAACTACTTTATATACAGTTAGCTAGTTTAGTCCAGTGGTTCCCAACCTAGGGGTGGGGCCCCTCCAAAGGGTCAGCAGATAAATCTGAGGGGTCGTGAGATGATTAATGGGAGAGGAAAGAAGAAAAAACAAAGTTCTGATACACAAATCTGTTTTCACTTTTTGGACTTTTTCTCTAATCTTTGATTTTTGCTGAAATATTGGATCATTTGAACATTTATTGAAATGAAACCATGTGAGAAGTTTAGAGGGAAAAATCACTATTTGGTGGAGCTGTTAACAACTCATAGACATCTGAAATGTGACCCCGACTACACACTGCTTTTTGTAAGACGTCAAAAGCCAAAAAGGTTGGAAACCACTGGTTCTAGCTGACACTTGTGACTGATTCAAATCAAAATGCTACAGGGCATGACAACAAGTAGCAGTAAGTTAAGGTTAGAAACATATTAACTAAACCTGCTGTTCTTGGTCTGACTGTTCTGCAGACGAGGAACCTCCGTGGGTGGCAGCAGTGGTGACATTTTTCGTCATTGTCACGGTAGTGTCTCTGGTGGTGGTCACAGTGGTGTATTGGAAAAGGATATCCCACGTTCTCTTCCCAAAATACACGCTGCCTCAGCACTTTAAAGAGGTGTGTATGTTTATGTGTATAAAGATTGTTTGTAATGATTCGAATGACTGGTTTGTGCACATGGCAAGAAACAAAATGTGATCTTTTGTGTCCAAAAAGCTGATTGTTGTCTTCAACTTTATTCAAATGTGTGTCCAGGTAGTAAGAGTCCTAAACTGTTTTCTCTCCTTTTGGATTCTTTAGCCAGGAGATGGTTGAGTTAATTCTACACAAACCTGAATCTATTTGCCTCCTTTTTCTACCCTCCAGAACCTGCTGGCAACCCCCAAGTCATCCATCTACTTGGCCATGCGTAACTCCAAGCCACCCGAGGAGATTTACCACCAGGTCAGCATCATTGCAGACAGCAAGAATGTAGAGGAAGGGCACCCTCTGGAGGCAGCAAGGACCAGCTGCAGCAGACAGCCTAATGTCACAGTGGGGGAGAGATAAAAGCAAAAAGAGAAAAGACTGAAAAGCACAGAAGCAAAGAAGAAGAGCTGATCTGCAGGCTGCTGTCAGCTGGGACTGTTAGAGACATCAGCAGGGACAACTTTCAAGACACTGATGGAGCCTTGCTTGACTTTAGAGTTTGAATGCAGTAAATTCTGTGGCAGTCCCATATTATTCCTTGAATAGGTATTACTGTGAAGTTATTGTATGGCAGAGCCACAGAGAGGTGTAGGTACAGGACTGATACCTCATCCAGGTGGTGTTAATTCTGTGCTGTACATCTCTATTGTTGCTTGCACTATTATCACATACTATACTTAACTGAAGAAGCATGGCAGCCCACACTAAAGTATTTAAGCTGCCTAGACGCATCCTCCGTTTACCGAGTTTGATTCTGTATTACTGAAATTGTAATCTAGACTGACAATATTGTGAAGACAAATCCGGCGGCTGACTTGTGTTGTGCTGTCTGGATGAAGTGTTGAGTAACTTATTGAACTCAGCAGGAGTTACCTGCTAGTTTTTATGCCTCCTCGCCGCTGACAGCCGTGGCCGGAGGCATTATGTTTTCAAGTTGTCCATCTGTCTGTCCGTGCCATTCTCGTGAACACAGTATCTTAGGAACACCTTGAGGGAATTTCTTAAGGATGAACTGATTAGATTTTGGTGGTCAAAGGTCAAAGGTCACATTTTTGGCCATAATTTAAGAATTCATACGCTAATTATGACAAAGTTTTACACAAATGTCAAATAGGATAAAATGATGAAGTGATGACATTTCATATCCAAAAGGTCAAAGGTCAATTTCACAGTGACATCATAATGTTCTGCAAAAACACTTTTCTGGTCATTATTCAACGCTATAACTAACAGAAGTGGAGACTGTGACCATATTTCACATTTGGTCAGATATTGAAGGGGTGACACTAATCTTGTGTGCCCAGCTTGAAACTGTGGTGATTGTTTAGATCTTCTTTGCTGCCGGGTGGAAGACGTGTGTGAAGCATCCATGTTTTAGAATTTGTAGCTTCTTTGCAGCAACATCCATATCTGAAGCATCGTCTACTGTCACGGCTACAACTTTGTGTTCAATCAGAATCAGCTTTATTGGCCAAGCATGTGAACAGAGGATTTACTGGAGATTTACAAAAAAGTAAAATACATTTCATGGAGCAGAGGCCTGTGGCTTTTACTTTCCATTCTTAGTTCAAGTTTACTGCTCGAGCAGCTGATAATGGCACAGCCAAGAAAACACATCTGCCATCTGTTATATACGTGTTTACCAGCGAGGTGCCAACGCAGTGATGCCAGCTTGCCTATTCCCGTCTTCAACACGGACTCATCTATAAACTGCCATTCAGTGGGCACATTTTATGAACATGTACATTCTGCCTCACTGTCGCAATAAGTTTATCTTGAAGATATGAAAATCAGAATTCAGTGGTGATAGTTCAGAGAAGCTAGAGCTGAAAGTGTGTTTGTTATGGGCTCTGGCAGGGGTGAGTTGGCCGTGTCCTTAGAGGGCAAACAAGGCAGCTGCAAAGCAAACACAATGTCCAGCTCAAAGGTTTATATGTTGATTTCCTCAGCTGAAATAAACAAGCTCAGCTGAAATAAACAAATTATTTGAACATGTGATAACAACAGTTGGTTTGGTTTCATTCTGTCACAAAGCAGTGCATACATAACCCACTAAACTTGTGCATAATATGTGAAGAAAATAAATAACCCGTAATGTATAAACATGAGGTAAATATGTCATAATGAGCGAGCATGGTTAAATTTTCCACATTTTCCTTAAACTTGAATGAAGATGATGAAGATGATTTTCAAAGATTTAAAGACAAAGTTTAAGGAGGAAAGAGAAACACATTGAGAAAATGCAGGTATCAGGTGATGGAGAGACATGAACAAATTCACAGCAGGAGGCAGAAAAAACAGGTAAAACTGTTCTGACTTCCACCTGTATTTAGATGAATTACTGTTCTGGGAAATATTATCCAAATGTAAACTAGAGGACATCCCAACAATCCCTGCTATAAAGGACTTACAGATCATTCTATACAGGCACTAACACTACACAACAACTCATTAACATGATGTTTTCCTAAGCTGTTAAAAGGTTGTTGACCTCAGTAACTGACAGTTTCTGTTATTATGAAACAAAATCGCTGATTAATCTATATATATAGATATATAGATATAAGTCAAACTGTTGTCTTGATTTGGCTTTAAGTTTGAGCAAATTAATTCCCCATAAGTCAGTTTTGTTATTTTGTGATATTACAAACATTGATCTATATTAAGGACCATATAGACGGTGTGAGAATCCAGATTTGTTTTTAAGATAGAGACTGATTGGTCCGTCTATCATCCATCAGGCCTCACACTGAGAGAGTGGCTGAGGTGAGGTGAGGTTTACCCAAACCTTGATTTACCATTACAGCCTGTTTAAAACTGTTGATTTGGTGAGCACTGCAGCTTCTCCAAGGTCGACCTCAATTTGCTGAAACATAAAACTGGCCCTGTAGAGTGAACAGTCAACACCACTCAACGCTCAAACCGCATCAAGCTGCAGACGTAACACCAGAAGACTCATCAGTGTGCTTTCAAACTAAAACTGATGTTGTGATCTTAACCATAGAACATATATAATCATATTTAATTATATAATTATATAAACAATGCCTGTTTAATTTACCGCAGACCAAGATGCCTTAAAATGTCTTTTTGGTTTTGGTTTTAGTTTTGTACAACCAACAGTCCAAAATCCAAAGACATTCAGTTTACTATCACAGAAGACAAAGAAAAAACTCACATTTTAGAAGCTGGAACCAGCAAATGTTTGGCTTTTTTGCTCTAAAAAAAATTACTAAAATGATTATTTGATCACTGACATAGTTGGTGATTAATTTTCTGTCCACTGACTAATCGACTAATCATTGCAGCTCTAGTCCTGATGAAGCAGACGAGCTGAGTTTTTGAGTGTTGAATGTTTCCAATTCATAACTAAGGAAACATTTCACTTTTATTTGAGATGCATACTTTGAAGGAATACAGACAGGAACGCTTCTGGTGTCCATCACAACCACTGGTGCTCTTGGAAGGGGGAAAGGAAAATTTTAGAAAGGAAAAAGTATGCCCTCATCCATGGGTGGGGACACCCTGAGGAAGTGTGTATAAGGCGTATAAAAATACACCAACGCATGTATTTTTATACATACAGTGATGTTGGGACTCTTCTAATGCTTTTAAAAAAATGTAATTTCTATATTGCAGTTAGGTAACACGGAGAAAAAAGTAGGGAGATATGAGAAAATGAGAGGGAAGGACTTTGCTATACTTGTCATATGATGGATATGTGAAGGATGGCATGTATGTATGTGAGGAAAACTGACAATGAAAGTATTCAACTCACTTTTTAGCTTTATTTTTTTGTTGCTTGTTTAGTCACAAATGTTCTAATAATAAAGAGAAATCCTTTAAAGGACAGTTCACAATTTATCAAGTGTGTCTTAAACCAACAGTCAGGAGCCCAAATGAAGAGTGAAACCTGTTTTTCTTGCTGTAATCATTCCTCCTGTTCATACTGACCATTAGAAGATCCCTTCATAATGCACTTACAATGGAAGTGATGGGGGACAAAATCCACAGTCCTCCTTCTGTGCAAACATGGATTTCAAAGTTTATCTGAAGCTAATATGAAGCTTCAGCGTCCAAATCAGAATCAGGTCTATTACCAAATAGGTTTGCACATACAGAAGATTTGCCTTGGTGTTGTGGTGCATAATAGTCAAAATATACACAAAATTATGTAATCCAAAATAATATAAAAGAGAAAGAAATTTAAAATAAAAAATATGTAAAATATATTCTAATTGAGAAGAGGTTTAAATTTTAGATTGAAGAGAATGAAATGAAATGTACAAAATACTGACCAGGAATATGCAAATGTTCATAGTGTTAACAATATATGTGTGCAATTAATAATAATAGTTGCATTAATGTAAGGCACCACACGCAAATGAGTCAAATCCAGTAGATATCCTTCAACTTTACTTTTTTAGTGCCAAAGTCCCTCTTTTTGTTACTATACTTCCACCACAGCTCAACAGGGAAACACTGTCCGAGGAAACACAAAGAGGGAATTTGATGCTGAAAAGACTGTAAATGTGGCAGATATCCACTTGATATGACTAACTCAGACTGCTGAAGCCTCATATAAGCTTCACATCTACTTTTAAATGCATTTTTGTACTAAATGACTTTTTGGATTTTGGCCTCCATCACTTCCATTGAAAGCACATTTGAAGGGGATCTTTTAATATCCAGTATGAACAGGAGGAATGATTACAGCGAGGAAAACCTCTTTCACTGTTCATATGGACACCTGACTGCTGCTTTAAGAGACACTTGAAAACAGTGAAACTGCCCTTTAAATCCAATCTTTAGACGCTTTGTTAGGCTATTAGTTTGAAAGTGCAACCGGAATTGTATTTGTAGCTGTCGCTGACGTCACGTGCAGCGGCGGAGAGCCGAGCCGAGCCGAGTCGAGCCCGTCCTACCGAGTCTGGACGATGAGCACATGAGAAACTGTCGGTGATAAGGTTTACTGTCAATACCTCGAAAGAAATATCAACCATGTCTGCTGCGTTGTATTTCTGCCTTCTCTTTTGGTGCCTCCTAATCAGCGCTGGTAAGTTTTTTTTATGCTAGCTAGCATGCTAACATCAGATTTGTGTGTTTTTGGTCCAATGACTGTGGTTTTATAAGCTAATTTAGCCAGCTAAATGTGAATTTCTCTGGAGAACACACTAACTGTAACTACACCTAGCTAAGCTAACGTTACAGGCCTAACGTTAACTGTTAGATTTTCTACCGATGTACTAGGATTTGAATATCGGTTTGTCGGTTGCGTATTAGCCTGTTATGTCGAAATCAAGCGTGGTGCGCATTTACTAACTACTGTTAGCTAACCGCACAGCAATATATGTTCTATTATATGTTATTACAAATTCATATTTCGACTGTAAAATCCCACATGTGTATGCATATTCAGTTTAGTGTCTTGTTAGTGTGCAAAACACACACACTCTAACGCTGCTGATATTGTGGTTTTCTCAAAAGCAAACTAACAAGTCAACACATAAGCTCGTGATTAGTGGTTTCTTGACATTCAGCTCCCCAAAACAGTGGCTGCCAACACCAAGCTTGACGTGCACAAACATACAGTTCTAAGGCTGGGCTTGATGTGCTCAGACAAACAGGAGGTTTCACCGTGCCGCGATATTCTCATCTGAGTGAGTCAAGTTTGGAAATGAGTCAAAAGGTTTGAAATTGAATGCTTAAAGGATGGGCTCACGATTTTTCACAGTGTCTTAAACCAACAGTCAGGAGCCCAAATGAAGAGTGAAACCTGTTTTTCTTGCTGTAATCATTCCTCCTGTTCATACTGACCATTAGAAGATCCCTTCATAATGCACTTACAATGGAAGTGATGGGGGACAAAATCCACAGTCCTCCTTCTGTGCAAACATGGATTTCAAAGTTTATCTGAAGCTAATATGAAGCTTCAGCGTCCAAATGAGTCAAATCAAGTAGATATCTTTCAACGTTACAGTCTTTTTAGTGCCAAAGTTCCTCTTTTTGTTACTATACTTCCACCACAGCTCAACAGGGAAACACTGTCCGAGGAAACACAAAGAGGGAATTTGATGCTAAAAAGACTGTATATGTGATATGACTAACTCAGACTGCTGAAGCCTGTTCACACACTCATTTTGTGCAAAATGACTATGTGAACACACTGTGGATTTTGGACCCCATCACTCACATTGAAAGCACATTTGAAGGGAATCTTTTAAAGGTGTAATAAGTCACTTTTTCACATTATAATGTCTGAAAATGACTACGCGTATGTTATATTTGTTGTTGAGCTGTGTACTTAAATTATCCCAAATGTTTCCAACAATGTTCAAACCCAGAGAAATCTGTGATTTTATTCAAGCTAACGGTCCGTTACATTTGGTCGCCTGTCAATGCGCATGCATCAGCATTGTGGTTGTCCACCAGAAGCTGTCATAAATTGACTTTTTATCCAGTTTTAAGCCACAGTTTTACAACCAAGTTTTTAGATCTTGGTTATTTTCAAGTATATATTTTAACCAAATGAAGGATTTTAGTCAACAGACATCTGGACCTTAAGTTATCAGAGAAACAAACATCCTGTGTCTGCTGAACAGCGTCAGAGAAACACTGAGTTAACCTGTGTAACGTGTGACCTCTGCGGATAATTCGGCTCTGGTAAAAACCTCCTGAATGATGAACACTGAAGGAATCCTAACCTAAAAATAAAACGGCAATGGTAGTTGTTTAACAATGAAGAAAAACAACTCCCATGATCCCACGCTACTTCATGACCTTATCAAACTCCATCTTTTGTTATTGTTGTGATTAAGGGAACCCTAGCTGTTGAAAATTATGTTAAGGAGGAAAATTATGTGAAGGAGGAATGATTACAGCGAGGAAAACCTCTTTCAGTGTTCATATGGACACCTGACTGTTGGTTTAAGACAAATTGTGAACCTGTCCTTTAAGACAATATGTAATTCAATGTGTAATGCGCTCCAGGAGTGTGCAAGTTTAGAGCTAAAACGATTAGTTTATTAATACATTAGTCGATCAGCAGGAAATTCGTCTGCATTTATTTTGCTAATCAATTATTGCCAAACTAATTATCAAATCATTACTACTTGTCTTCTTTGATAGTAAACTGAACATTTTGGGGTTTGGGACTGTTGGTCGAATGAAACAAGCAGTATGATGGCAGCAACTCCGTCTTTAGGGAACTGTGATTGGCATTATTTTCTATTCTATTGACAACACTTAATCAGGATTCATTCAGAAAATAATCTGACGACTAATCAGTAATGAAAATAATCTTCAGTTGCAGCCCTAGAGCAGTTGTACTGTACTACTGTAGATAAGTAATATGTGGTTTTAAACGCCCTCAACTACACAGAAATCACATCAATCCTACTCATCTAATTATCAGAATCAAATCTAAGTGCTGAACAGCAGCTGTTCTTTGGCATCTTGTAATCATTTTCTGGGCATTTTTACCGTTAAAAATCAGTTGTGAAGTGTGTCAAATATCCCCTGAAATACCCAGAATGCAGCGTTATATAACTTTGATACCCAAGCCCCACAGTAATCTTACAAGGTGCAGTGGAATAACACAAACCCCCACGCTGCCTGGTCTGAGCTCATTCTGTAAATTTTGGTTTAGAGCTGAAACGATTAGTCAATTGAGTCTTGAAAAGTACCAAACGTTACCAAGTTCAGGCATCTTAGCTGTGAAGATTTGCTGCTTTTCTTTGTTTTATGTGAAAGTATATTGAATATCTTTGGGTTTTGTGCTGTTGGTCAGACAAAACAAGAAAGATGAAGATGTCAAATTAGGTTTTAGGAAATTGTGATGGGCATTTGTCGCTATCTTTTGACGTTTTGTAACCCATTCATTGATGTATCGAGAATATAATCAGTAGAGCTGCAATGATTGGTCAACAAAAACTTAATTGGCATTTATTTTGATAATCAACTCATTGTATTGAGTCATTTTTTGAGAAGAAAATGTGAATATTTTTTGGTTTCTTTAGTCCTCTATGATAGTAAAATATCTTTGGGTCGTGGACAAAACAAGACATATGAGGACATCACCTTGGGTTTTGGGAAACAGCAATTGACATTGTTCATTTCCAACATTTCCAAGTCATCTGACAGTGCTGTACTTCCAAAAAAACCCAGTGCTGGTGAAGTTTTGCCTCCGTCAGCCACTGTGTCAGTTACTGCCCGTCCTGTTGAGTTTGTTCCTCTTTTCCATCCAGAAATACATTACCGACATTTCCCACCAGACGTGTGTTAAGTAGAGTTTGGCCTTGTTGCTGCAAGACCGTGGAAATTAGGAAAAGAAAATACATTTGAGGCCTTAAATGTTCTTAGAAAAATGAGTATCATGTTTTATTAAATAAAGTCTGTTTTCCATATATGAACACTGTTCAGTCTTGGGCAGGGCAAAGGTCAATGGCCAACAAAGTGTGATTGATTTGGTAAGAGATCCTCTTATTTTCTCATGTTAAGTCATGAGGAAATGTGATTTAAAAAACAAATAAAAAATAGAAGGCATGCCTTGGTGCTTGTTCCATTTCCTCTATTCAGTATCATGTGATATAATAGACATCAGTCACCAAAGGCTCTCTTCTTCTTTTTTAAAGAAGGGAGTTTTATTCTCCAGCCAAGCTCTTCATGTCCTTGGAGTAAAAATGAAGTAGGAGTGATATTATGATCTGTGTTTTGAGGGGGGTGGAGCTTGGCTAAAGCAAGCAATCCCTCCCAGGATGTATCTGATACAAAGATGAACAGTTTTAAATAGACATATTTGTGCAGATAGATGAATTTACTGCTTTTATGGTTCTTATATCGCAGTGTTTGAAATCATATAGTTTCACACACATGGTTACAATATGTACCCTTTTGTTTTTCTAAGATTCAAGGAAGGCTTTTAATTAAGGCTCAGTGTAATATAATATGTAATATAATTTGCCCCCCTGTACTCAGTTCTCAGTGAGATTTACTGATTTATATCAATGTCATGAAATTGAGCTTTTAAAGTCATATGCAGCTACTTACCCATAGTCACCTGATTTATCTTATGTCGAGTCATTGTTTCGTTTCAGTTTGACTTGGTGAATATTTCTCTGTGTGAATCATCAATACAGTTTCACTCTTTATGCTGTACCACACCTAGCTAACCAGAGGGCCAAAGTCAGCGCTGTGGAATCTGTACCTGCAGGGGCAAAAACAATGTTGCTTCATAACTGCAGGATGTGGAAATAACCAACTGTTTGCTAAGAAGTTCAACATGTCAACCTTGTGTTCACTACTTATTTCTGATGAAAACAAGTTCAGGTCATTAAGATACAGTGTTGCCTAGGGGTGGGGGAAAAATTGATTCTTAGATGCATCGTGATGCGGATGTGGACGATTCTGCATCGATTTCAAGTCAAAAGTCAAAAATCGATTTTTCTAAATGTTAGTTAATAACGTGATGTTGACAGAAAAAAG
Organism: Scomberomorus guttatus; assembly: GCA_038419695.1. Taxonomy (NCBI): domain Eukaryota; kingdom Metazoa; phylum Chordata; class Actinopteri; order Scombriformes; family Scombridae; genus Scomberomorus; species Scomberomorus guttatus. The sequence goes on from CM076456.1 coordinate 30,237,432, forward strand.
CGGAATTCAATTGCGAGGGCAGTGCAGCACCCAGACAGTCTACAGCATGCACATGCTAGAGTTCATCTTCACAAAAGGCAGAGGTTGCAAGCATTTTTTGATTTAATGACTAAATAATTACCTTTGCGAGATGAACGTGAAGTATATTGTGAACTTTCTACGCCGTCATTCAGAGACTAACATTAGTGGAGCAGAGCATCAAACTCCAGCAGTAACAAACAAGACCGGCTGACCAACACACACTGCAGCATTAAACAACGTAACTTAAACCAGGTCTGAGGTGAAGAAAATAAGTCCGTGCTCAGTCTGTTTCACCACAAAAACCCTGCGCCTGCTCAGTGTCTTGTACAGAGATGTCTTTCCCCGGAGCTAACGGTGCAGCAGAGAGGCGGCTCTCCACTGCTGGAGACATGACATAAATAGTTTGTTATTCACATACAGGCAGGAGACTGTTAGTCAAATTAATTCATTCAGTAATTAATGCAGTTAATTTAATGCAGTTTTTTAATTATTTGCCAGTTTTATATTATTATTTGCCAGTTATGTATTATATTGTATTTCAGTGGACTAAGAACTGAGAAAAAATAAATCCGATAGAAATCAAAAATTTCCTACTCGGCTTGCTGCGGTCGTCGATGTTACTGGTGTTACACAGTGTCGGGGCATACGCCGATTACATTACTTGCCGACCCCCATACGGTAGTTTGTTTTTTGTTTTGTTTTTTTATAGGAAAAAAAATTATTTCATTTTCGTGTGTCAGAGTCCACGTTCATCAAATAAAAAACTCTTAATTTGTTAAGTGTCAAGCGTGTTATCACTCTTTAGTCAGAAGACGGACGCTACAATTATAAACTGAAAGTGTCTGCTCCGTGACCGTCCGCAGCAGCAGCAGAGTGGCAGCAAAAAGTAGCGTCTGCTCTCTGCTGTAAACACATGTAACATTAGCTGTTAGCAAGCAGCTTCTCTCATGTGTCCCCGGGTCTCGGTGCTTGTTTTCGGCTGATATTTGTTAAAATACAAATATAATATAATATAATAAATATATAATATAAAAATATAATAAAATACAAATCAGATACACAGTGGTGCTTGAAAGTTTCTGAACACTTTAGAATTTGCTCCATTTCTGCATAAATATGACCTAAAACGTGATCAGATGTTCGTGCAAGTCCTAAAACTAGGTAAAGAGACATCAATTAAACAAATGAGACAAAAACCGTACACATTTATTTATTGAGGAAAATGATCAAATGTTAAATATTCGTGTGAGGCAAAAGTATGTGGACTTCTAGGATTATCAATTTATTTGAAGGGAAAATTAGAGTTGGGCGTTTCAGTCAATGGGATGACAATCAGGTGTGAGTCTGGGAGGCCGTGCCTTATTTAAAGAAGAGAAATCTGGGTCTTCACAATCAAAGTCTGAGCTTCACAACACAGGTTTGTGGAAGTCTGTCATGGCTCAAACAAAGGAGATTCCTGAGGACCTTAGAAGAAGAGTTGCTGATACTCACCAGGATGGAAAGACTTACAAAACCATTTCTAAAGATTTTGGACTCCACCAGTTGACTGTCAGGCAGATCGTGTACAAATGGAGGACATCCAATGTCAATGTTTACAAGTCCACCATCAGAAGAACATTGAACATCAATGAGTGCATGGCAGAGTTGTGAGGATGAAGCCACTACTCTCCAAAAAGAACATGGCTGCCTGTCCACAGTTTGCTCATGACTACGTGGACAAGCCAGAAGGTGATATGGTAAAGGAAGGTAAAATGTTCTATGGCCGGATGAGACTAAAATGGAGCTTTTCGACTTGAATCAGATGCGTTATGTTTGGCGACAAGCAAACGCTTGAACCTTATCCCATCTGTGAAACATGTTGGTGGCAGTATCATGGTTTGGGGCTGCTTTGCTGCCTCTGGACAAGGACAGCTTGCAATCATTGATGAAAATATGAATTCTGAGTTCAGCAAATTCTACAGGAAAATGTCAAGGTATCCGTCCATGAACTGAAGCTCAACAGAAAGTGGGTCATGCGGCAATACAACAACCCTAAACACACAAGTCGCTTTACCAAAGAATGGTTAAAGCAGAGAAATGGCCGAGTCAAAGTCCTGACCTTAGTCCTATAGAAATGCTGTGGAAGGACCTGAAGCGGCCAGTTCATGCAGAGAAGCCCACCAACATCCCCAAGCTGAGACTGTTCTGTAAGGAGGAATGGGCTAAAATTGCTCCAAGCCGATGTGCAGGGCTGATAAACAGTTACTGGAAACGTTTAGTCGTAGTTAATGCTGCAAAACGGGTCACACCACTTACTGAAAGCAAGGGTTTGCATACTTTTCCCTCATACAAATATGTAAGATTGGATAATGAATAAGTTGTATGGTTTTGTCTCATAGTTTTAGGTCATATTTCTGCAGAAATAGAGAAAGCTATAAATGATTCACAAACTTTTAGGCACCACTTTAAATGAGTCATAAAACTTGGGAGGCATTTAGTGTTACAGCTGTTAACATGTTTGTGTCTGTTTAACTGTACTCTAGTGTTTACTGCTGCGGTTTGTAATGTCATGTAAGGCGGCTGAGGTATGAGAATGCTATGAGATGGACAGAAAAGCAAAAGAATTGCACAAGAAAAGGAAAAGAAGGACTGAATCAGTGTGGAAAATATTGTGTAACCTCCTCAGCCAAAATCTAAAGGAGTCCATTGAGACCAGACAAACCGAGACACACAACCACGTACAAAAATCCACACAAGCAGACTGAGAGCAGGCACCCCCCACCCCACCCCCACCCAATATTTCCTGTTTTTGTCATGCATTCAGTGCTGGGTCATGTGGGAGATCGAAACTTATCATCTTTCATCTATTTTTTACAGTTTTCCCCTTTTTTGAATGTACAGGTGGCGTTGAATCACAATGTGTCTGACGATAGATGATTGTTCTGCACAGGTGTTTAAGCCCCTGAAAAGCCATAATTATTCATAGTGACTCTTTCTCTTTGATTTTTTCCTCTTTCTCGAGTTCACTTCCTCTTTTTTGTTCTCCTGTTGGTTTTCTTATTACATTTATTAATATTAATCTGTTTGTTAATGTATTCTTTCTGTGTTTGTTTCTTTTGGGTATTGAGTGGCAGTCCTTAGATACAGAGCATCAAAGAAGTGACATTTCAGTTGGCAAAATTTTTGTCTAATTATTATTTCTAAATCACTCTCTAAATAACAACACAAAACAACCCCCACCCAAACAAACAAAAAATAAAACACCACATCATAAAGTAACATTCAAAGAGCATGAATATGTAACTTCTGTTTACTAAGAAGCAGTTCAAACTCATGTTTTAAGTCCTATAACATGCCTGTTATACCTTTATTGCATTGAAACTGCATTAAAGCCATTTAAAACACTCCAGTCTCCTAAATACGCAATAAATGTCAATGTGTCACCATCACATTTCCCAACACCATTTAGAAACAACTGTTTCTTACTGCCAGTGTGTCTCAATACAAGACACCTGTCTTCTTCTTCCTGTTTTTGCTGTGTTTGCATGTTATGCACCTCCTGAAGCTGCTTATGTAATCGCTTCTATCAGTAAAACGTGCAAGGTTGTTTATTGTGACTCAATCCCCATACACACCGTCCTGCTGCCAGAAACACTCACTACAGCACAAAACGTGGATTCATCGGCAGCTGAAAATAGACACCGACAAATGCACTATTTTGTCTTGTTTGAGTGAACTTTGATAAAATCTACAGTACCCAGTTGGTTCAGGAAGTTACTGAGCCTTTTTTTAAAATGAGTGTCACAGAAGTCATGAAAGTTGATTTTTGTTTGGTTTTTATGGGGTTTGTTGACAGTAAGTCCAACCAACACCAACCTTAACCTTCAACATAAGAACCTGTTGGCATGCTAATGACTTTCACTATCAATAAATGTTTTATTTTCTATCAACTCACTGATTCGTTGACTAATTTGTTCACCTAAATGTGTCTCATGAACAAGATTGTATTGTTATAACAACGTGTGCACCAGTTAACATAGACTGTGTTGTCATGTGGGTTTTCTCCTTGTTTGTTTCAGCCGGAGCAGAACTTGTCCCACCACAGAACGTCACCTTGGTCACCTTGAACACCAATTACACACTGACATGGGACTGCGACCAGAGTGCTGCAGACTGTCACAATGCTACCTTCACCGCAGAATATGTGGCGTAAGTCTCACTCACACATCCATATAATATAATTCAAACATGTTGGGGAGGGAAGCCAACGATACTGAGTAGAGCTCAGATTAATCTGACAGTTATTCTCTTGATTAGTTGATTAGTTGTTTGGTCTATAAAGCGACAGAAAATAGCAGAACAGGGTGACTTAAATGTCTTTTTTCATCCAAGAAACAGTCCAAACCAAAAATATTCAGTTAAATCAAAGTGAAACTTACCGTGATTCTTAAAATAAACCTTAAAATCAAAAGGCCACTGATGCACCAAAGGGATGTATTGTACGCAGGCAAAAGAAGTCTATTGTCCAAACGGTATTCATGTGTTCGTGTGGTTTATTTAGCCACGGCAAGCAAGCGAAGAACAAAGGAAAGCATGGCTCCTGCTGCTTCTTGCTCTGGTTGGTAAAAAAGCATAGACCAACCCTTTGACCAAGATACACTGGAAAATAAACAGGGGGGTGGGGGTGGGGGGGTGTGTTCAGATTTTGGACAGATTTTTGGTCATTCCACCTCTTTGGTCCAGAGTCACATATAGATATATATATATATATATATATATATATATATATATATATATATACAAATTTTGGAAGGATTGTCATGGAATTCGGTACAGACATTCATGTTCCCCACAGGAGGAATTGTAATAAAATATCATAACATATTGACCATCCTCACACCATCCATACACATCTTTGAACTCTTACTGCTCCAAATGTAATAGTATAGTTAATGATATAGTGTATTTTATAAAAGATCTTTACCCTGGTAATTTATTACTTCATATAACTGCTAAGGACCTCAACTTATATCCATGTTACAATAAGATTTTCTTTATCAAATTGTAAGATGGAATTTTATTAAATAGCAATCTTATGGCTGTAGACTATGAGTCTTATTTTCTTTTAATTATTAAACTGTCTGGTGAGAAAAACAACTTTGGAGTTCTGGTGGTGTCAGTTTTCTTCCAGGAGAAGTGTGTAGAAGTGGGAGTGAAAATGTAAACTAAACCGACTATAGGAAACAACCTCAAATTCTTTACTGGCAAAAGGAGACCAAAGTTGGCTTCAAGCATGTAGTATTGATTGATTGCAGTATAAAATGTGTTGAGCTGTGATTACCGTCATTACTCTTGTAGAATTTTTCAAGCTGATCCTTTGTCAAAAAAGGTACCGAAAATATACAAATACAGATTTAGACCAGTTCATATCAAGTAATGAGTTCGTTTTTGGTTAACTTAAACATTTCTGCACATGTTGAATACAAGATTGTATATTTTATACTTCATTTAGGGATGTTGAGTCTCATGTTCCTCACAGATCCGCATAGTGAGGAAATCTAACGTATTGGCCCAATTATTAGACAGCCCTGATTATAAGTGGTAAAACTAAAACATGACATATTTCCAGTGTGTAGCTCGTCTATCAGTCACAAACTGACTCTCTCCTGTCAGAGTCTTGGCAAGCGATTTTCTCTTGACGGCTAACTTTTTTCTGTCTGTCTTCTTGAGCTCGTCTGTCACAGTAATTCTGGGCTGATAGACAGATGGTTCGTTCCCCGCTGTGGAGCAGTGTGGAATCTACAGTCAGATGCTTTCAACTCATTTTTAATCATCAGGCATTTAATTCCTCCATGGTGGAAAAACAAGTTAGACGATCCATCATAGGGTGAACTGGATTTCATAAACACTTCAAGGCTTTAACAGATTTACTGTAAACAGACTTTATAGTAGTAGTAGAAGAAACTTCCTACAACCCATAATGCATCACTCTCTGTAAGAGACACTTTCCATTTAAAAAGAAAGAAAATCTGATGCTGTGAATAATATGTAACTGTTGTAGCACATCACACACTCACAAGGTCAACTTCTATTTTTTTCAATTAAGGATGTGTACTTTTACATCATCAGCTTTTCACCATGACTAATGCCTGACATTTTCTCTACTCCTCCCCAGAAAGTACAGGCTGAAGTCTAAGAAGAGTCAGAAGTGGAACATGGCATGTGAGAAGACACCACACAGGTCATGTGACTTCACACCGTTCAACCTGCACTACCTGGGCATCTTCATGCTTCGTGTACGAGTCAACTTGAACGGGAATCATTCTGACTGGGTGCTAAAAGAATTCTGCCCTGATAAAGATGGTAAGAGAGAGGGATGAGATAAAGATTTATTCACGAGCACATGGCAGCGTCTTATTTTGGGTGGTGCACCGCAGACCACCAAAAACAAGACAAACACACTTTGACAAAGAGGATAGAAGAGCAACAGAGCTGTACAACCACAGTGATGTTGGTGGAGCTGTGAACATTGCTAGGAAGGGTAACCTTTGCGTGTTTTCTGAGTAGTGCAGCTCCGAACTATGAAAACCACATTGTGGAGCTGAGTTGAGATCATACAAAAAGCATAAGTCTCCAGCATGATTTCAGACAGTTTCACCAAGTTTAAGAAATCACACAGGCAGACGTAGTAAGAAAGTAAGTCAACTTTATTTCTTTTCTTTTTTTTCACAGAGTGTGTTCCATAGTGTTGGAGCTAAAACATCACCACCTTTGTCTTAATCCTAGACTGAGGAACTTTTAATGACATTATGGTGTCAGATCTGAGCAGTCTTGGTGCAGAATAAGGGGCTGAAACAGGTCGTTTTAGCTCCTGTCTCTTTAAGGCCCCCCTCCTGATGAGTTGTTCGTTCCATAGACGTCATCTCATCTTGTCAGAAAAGTTTTTAAAAAAACATTGCAAACAAAGCGAGGCCCTGTAATCCAGCTTATCCCGCATGAACAGGCAAAACAGCAGGTTATAACCAACCAGACTAACGTGTAGAGTTGTATGCGGTTCTTTTGTAGCAGCCTGGTGTGATTTGCATGTGCATTTAATCTACAGTGAACGACTGGTCAGAACTACTGGTTCAAGTGTTTTAATTAAAATTCTTGAAATGTTTTGATAAATGCTGCCCATTTCCTTCAAGTATTTAGTTTGCCTCCTTTATCTCCCGACTGCACCATTTTACTGTATTGTGCTGGAAATGAACCATGGATGGTCAACGTGCAATTAAACAGGCATGTGGCAATATCCTGATGACAGAGCAGGTGTTTTGTGACGGTGTCTTTTGTGACAATGCCAAAAATAGCAGGAAAAGCGTCGGGATCCAACCATACGACATTAGAAAAGATTAAAACAAAGATTGTGTGCTAATAAACATGAAACTTGGGACAGTCTGCTTGCTACGTTTGCATTGTTGTGAATTTTTTGTTAATTTATTTGTGATGATTGAGATGTGTTGTAGTGGACGTAATGCACTATTTTGTACCACAGAAAAGCCTCTTATTCTTAGATGATGTGTGATTTTTTTTTTTTTTTTTTCAAAAGCCTTACCTAAAGAGGGCCTGTGTCTGTACTCATCAAAGATAGTTTGTGACTCTAACACAACTGTACAGTCAGAGTGGACTGAAAGCTTCTGGAGTTCCAAAAATCTCCAAAAGAGTGACACATATGACACATATAATATGTTCAAACCATCATTTGATTATCAAAATAGTTGTAAATTAATTTTCTGTCGATCGACTTATTGATTAATCATTGCAGCTCTAATCATCGCAAGTACATTTTTATTTAAATATTTTAATATATAATAATATTATCATTATTAAATACCATGTTTGTGCTAGTGAAGCTTTAAAAAAGAAACCCAAACACAGGACACAGGACCCGGCTGCGACGCTGTTTCAGTGTTCTCTGGAACATTTCAGAAGCGGAGCATCTGTTCTTCAGCAGCCACATTAGATCTAATATAGTTCAGAGTTGTTTTTTCCAACATTTTTCTTGTTTTACATACACACATATTGAAAACACATTGGCATATCTTTTAGATGGTAACAGGTGCTTTGTGGCTGTACTTGAATATGACAAACTTTTGTTGCTTCTATCTCAGTTAGTTGATCGCCAGAAGAATAATTTTAATATAACTATTTTGATAATCGATTCATCGTTGAAGTAATTTTTAAAGCTAAAATGTCAAACAGTCCCAAGTTTCATCTTCTTATTTGTGAACATTTGTTTTTATGTGAGGGTAAACTGTTGGTCGGACAAAACCAGCACTTTGAAAATGTCACTTTAGGCTTTCGGAAATTGTGGTGGACATTTTTTTACTATTTTCTGACATTTTATAGACTAAACAATAAATCGAGAAAATAAACGTCAGAATAATCGATAATGAAAATAATCATTAGGTCTTGCGTCAGTACAGCCGATGTCACAGCACAGCTGCTGTCATGAACCTGTATTTTTGTTCATTTTGTCAGATGATGTGGTGATTATAAAATGATTTTTGTCTGCAGCGCAGCAGCTTGGTAATGACTGCTGCTGTGTTTAACGCTGCTGTGGACATTGCAGGTAATTTATCCAGTCAGGGATCTCATATCACTTTCCTCTCCTGCTCCTGTTAGCTGCTTTGGGTCCTCCAACCAAAGTGGACCTCGCTCCAGCTGGAATTGGCCTGGACGTTTACATCTCTGACCCTCTGACCAGCACTAACAACTCCATGAAGGACATTATCCCCAAGTTGTACTACCACATCCTCTACTGGAAACACACTGGAGACACACAGGTAGGAAATGCTCCCCATTGAAGTCCAACTGAAATTAAATTTCCTTTTTTCGTCTACTAAAGCGACATATCTGCTCCGTAAATCACTTGTCCTGTGTTCTCCTTTGAGAAAAATCAGAAACCAAAAGAGCGAAATCTATATTTTAAATGCTTTGATTTCATGATGGCGCTTCCTCTCCCTAGTTATTCTAATAATTATCCTATAATTATTTTGATTAGATACTGTTACATCATCCACTTACGTAGCTGGAGTCCTTATTTCCATATAGCATATCAAATCTTTGCATAAAGCGGTGAAGAATGCAAAGCTAACATCAGTTAGCAAGCTAGGTAGCTAATTAGCTGCTCAGCTGCAGCACATTAAACAGCATGTAAACATACCTGCACATGTCACTTTGGACCAGTTAGATGCTGGTTTGGTCGTTTCTCTTCAAGTCCCTGTTAGCGACACGCTAAAATAAACTGCTGTAGCTACAGCAGTTTATTTATTTTGTCTCTGTTCTGTACAGTGTAACCTGCCACCTGCTGTCAATCAAACACAGACGCCGACACGCTGTTACACCAACCGCTACTATTAGCAATACATTTAAAAGACATGTTGACGTTATTTTTGACTGATTAAATGTGAGAGTTAGACTTGAATAGCCTTTTAATATATTCCCCTGGTGCTGTTTGTATTAGAAGCCTTTTGTTATGTATTGTAATACATCTCATACAGGTGCTTTGTGTAAAAACAGTGAGACAGATTCTCATAGACATGTCACAGCAGGAGAAAGTTTCTCCTGTTCACAGTTTGTCCTGTTCATAGTAGCCATTTTCTCCACAGTACCTACAGAAACCCCAGTTTGAATCACAGTGAAACCCAAGGCTACAGCAGCCACACAAACAAGTCCTACAGCCTGGTTATACCACCTGGTTTCTGTTATGTATGTTCATGTTCAGCAGGCTGTTGGTTTATTGGTTTTGACATGTGCCCTATGTGCCTAGCAGAGGTGTTTCCTGTCAGTGCTACAAGACGGGTGAGTCTCATGTGAGAAAGAGTGCACAAGCTCTTCTCGGATGCCTTAACTTCCTGCCTGATGCAGGTCTGTCTGAAAACCTGTTAGACAAGGCACATCGTCCTAAAATAACCCAGAGCTGACGCAGATCTGACGATTGTGTCAAGTGATTTGGATGAATGCCACAACACAAACAAAAAATTATAAACGTTGTTATTGTGAAATAAAAAGCCTGGAAGATGAGTACAATGCCAGTGTTTTAAAACAGCATGTGCTGTAGAGCAACTAGTATCTATATACAGTACTTTACAAAAAGAAGATTTAAATTTCTCAACTGCAGATGGCAGATCGAGTCTCTGATGGCAGACCTTTGAGCCCCATCATCTGTTTGTTGATTGTATTTACTTTAAGGTCTTTTCAAAGGCTTTAAAATCACGTCACAGATAACTGAATGAGGATCAAGGGAAAAACAAAGTCCCGTTTACATACTCTCGGTGCCTCATGCCTACAGCAGTTCGCAAAGTAAATTATTTAATTGTCTCTAAAATACAATTTATCTGTTGTTCATGTGCTTCAAAGCATAAATCTCAGCAAACTGCCAACAGTCAGAATGATGAGGGAGTTCAGATAATGGCAACAGGCCTGTCTGTCCAGACATTTGTGCTAATGTACCACAGTGACTCTAATGGACATCTAAGTAGCCATGAATTTTGTGTTGGGAAAAAAAAAGTTTGTGTTGGGAAACCCCAGCAAGCCCAGGACATTTACTTCCTGTTCAGTATATGGTGAGGTGGGAAGAAAATGACAGAATGTTAGTTAGAGCTGCAGCGATTAGTCAATAAATCAATTGAAATGTTGCACTGTAGAGTCAGGCTGTCTAAAGGCTTTTTCAAACTTATAGTGTGTTTGTTCTGGTCCGAATCAGTGGATGAGTTGGACCGGGAACAAAATTTAACTACACATTGCTGTCAAGTGACCTCAGCTGTCATCATTCAGCCGACTAGTCGACACCGTTAGCAAGGTTGTTGGAGCTCCGGGTGAAAAAGTTAATGCGTCTTTTTCAAAACTAGTTGATACAAAAAAAGAATGGTTGACAGTGGAAAACAGGCATTTAAGGATGAGTGGACTCAGAAATACATGAGACTATTGCGCTTCATTTGGACTGAAATGCCCTTTTGACAAAACTATCCCAAAAACACAGGAAAGAACCCAAAAAACTGAACCAGTTGAAGTCGTGATATCAAAACTCCAGCAGAATAATTGTAAAATCAAACATTTTCAAACACTTCCAGCAGTGTCTCTGCCTGACCGTCACACCTTTTCATGCCCAAGTTTAAGGACACGGTTACACAACAAAGGTGTCACTTCTCCCATTAATACAGAAATGCTGTTCATGTCTGGAGTTTTAGTACTGAAATATCATCATGTAATGCAGCCTTTGATGCAGTGGAAATTTGTTTAGTGGACCTCTAAGACTTGTATTTGAGTACACCTACTCTAAAGGGTCTCAGTGCAGTTGTTTGAGTACAACTGCTGTGTTTAGATCTGACCAAACCAAACACACCATGGAGGAACTCCAACAACAAAGCAGGTTTGAAAACACCCTTAAAGGAGAGCAGCTCTGTAACAGCAGGCTGAGGGGTACAAAACACAGTAAAGAAAGGTTCACATTTTGTTTGACTTAAGCCGATATGATCCATTAAAATATGCACAGAATGGCCAAGATTGCTTCTTAGGATCAGCTTAGGGCATCTCTAATTATAATCATGATGCAGAAAGTGAAATGATCATTCATCAGTTCATTCAACTACTTTATCGTTGAAATATTCATGAATACTGAGCAGCAGTGATCTTTGTGGTTGAACGATGTCTTTATTTATTAATTATGACATTTCATTTTGTCAGAGATCAAAACTTCAGTGTCCTGGCTCATGAATAAATGCAATGAATTTGTCCTCCTAAAGTTTGAATCACCTCTCCCGTCTGTCTTTCAGTCCTCAACAATCCATACGTTGAGCAGCAATGCCAACGTGGTGACACTGTCAAACGTGACGGCTTGGACGTGGTACTGTGTGAGTGTCCAGTCACGCTCCGACTTCTACAGAAAGATCAGCGACTTCACCTCACCCTACTGCATTCAGGTCGAAGGTAACACATTTTAAATCGACAGATTTACATTTGACTGAAAAGGATCACAGACTCTGCCTTCTGGGAAATTTTGGAAAGAAAACAAAGAATCCGGCACACTGTCCATCACTTGTACTCACTTTTTTTTGGTCAAATATTATAGAAAGTAGGCTCACATCACACAGCAATATCTTCAAGGGACATTAGATCATTTTAATTATCAGTTATTTTAATCCACTGGTTAGGCCGGTACAGGGCAGATGTGTTCTCTCTTCTTCGTACCAGTGAGGAGTCCTGCTGTTGATTCCTACATGGAGTGAATTAGTTAGAATTAATTAGAGAATAGACGAGAAGAAATAAAAGCATGACCTATGCTCTCCAAGTCCTAATCAGACAGAAATTATTTTAATTTTGAAAGTCATCTGATAGAAGAAGCTGGTGCAGACAGAAGATAACGCTGAGATTTCTTGCATGTTAGTTTACATTCAGTGCTAGATGCCCAAGAGTGTTCATTGTGGAGCTGGAGAAGTCTGCTGGACTGAAGATTAGGACCTCAGTTTGATCCTGGTTTTGTTGTAGGAAGCTTTTTGCCATCCAGCATTTAACATCCACAATGCAGCTAAGCAGGTAGTTAAAACAGTGAGGATCACCATGTTTCAGCGGGAGGTGCAGCTGGGTACTGTCTGCATAACAATGGCGGAGGGAGACATCAAACTGTCAAATGGAAATAAACATCCCTCCTCTTTCTCTTCTCCATGTTTACAGATGTGTGCTTAAGAGCGCTCTGTGCTCCTCTGGTTCAGCATCACTGAAGTTGTGAAAGTTGAGAGGAGACATCTTGTCAGGACATTGACACCACATTTAGACTCTACAGGGGATAAAGCTAGCAATTGTTTTATGGCACTTGACACTGATTTTCATTCCAGACGCTCCGTGTCTGTGGAGTCGGACCATTAACTGGATGTTGTTGTGTTGTCCGACCCAGTCACAATGAGACACAGACTTGATGGAGTCCAACAAAGTGAAGCTTTGTTTTCTGTTGGTCATCCTCTGTTGTTCCCAGTATCAACACCTGGATAGCAGCCATGCCACACTTTGGCACAGAATATCATAAATGATTAATGTTTAATTCATTTTTTTTTTACATTAACTTTCTGTTATATTGCTGTGAAAGCAGCTGGCATGCGATCCTAAGGGTTGGGGTTATGCTTGATCAGAACTACGACGTGTACAACGTGTTGTGAAGTGAAGAAGTCGTCCATCACAGAGGTGGGGGAGACGTGATGTTTTTTAAATACGGGGATAACCGCTCACATTTGCAGACAGTCTCTCCTGGAAGACATTCTCGGTGTTGCACTCAGTTTGTTCACATGAAAAGTGATAGAAATAGGCGTGTAAAGAATAAATGAATGAAGGATTCAGGGAGCTAGATAAAGAAGTTCAAACCCTACACGGCTCCTTTCTAACCTCCAAATAATCCAATCACAGTGTAAAGTGGATGTGAATGTCGGATCAGTTGTTTCAGTAAGTTACAGAAATGGTCGTCCACAGCCTGCCCCAATCAGACGGGGCGAGGGGGGTTTTCAACGGTCCAAAGAGCAGTTATGACAGAGTACACTGGCTCCTTAACGGGCCCAATTAAGGCAAGCTGTACGATGAACCACATGAGGTCCATGTACTGATTCCCCAAATCTGAACTAACATTTGTTTCATCATCATTAAGAATGCTAAAATGTGAAAAGTGTGAAGTTAATTGGACTGTACGTGTCACAGACAACAAAGATCACCACAGAGGAAGCTGTAACCTCTAATACTTACAAGCCCAACATTCATGTCTCCATGTTAGCATAAGATCACCTGAGGGTATTTAAATGTTAAAAGATATAACATGCAACTATATTTAACTCTGTGTGTGTGTGTATGTGTATGTGTATGTATGTGTGTGTGTGCGTGTGTGCGTGCGTGCGTGTGTGAACAGGTCCTGTCCCATGGTGGATCATCATCATTTCTTTCCTGGGCTCTCTGCTGATCTGCTTCCTGGTTGTGCTGATCTCACTGTTTGTCTTCTTTCGATGTTTCAAGACCATCAAGTCAACATTTTCTCCCTCCAGCCAGCTGCCAAAACACTTCCAGGAGGTACGCACACAACACAGCTGTACAGTGGTGGAAGAAGTACACGGAGTCTTTACTTGAGTCAATAAAACAATGTGAAATACTCATGCAATCAAAATCCTACTTGAGTAACAGTATAGAGGGATTGTCAGCAAAATGAGCAGAAAAATTGTCCTTGTAACTGATGTTAACATATTGTTAGAATATTAATACTGAAGCATCAGTGTGTAAGCAGCATGTTACTGTTGTAGCTGCTGGAGGTGGAGCTAGTTTCAACTACTTTATATACAGTTAGCTAGTTTAGTCCAGTGGTTCCCAACCTAGGGGTGGGGCCCCTCCAAAGGGTCAGCAGATAAATCTGAGGGGTCGTGAGATGATTAATGGGAGAGGAAAGAAGAAAAAACAAAGTTCTGATACACAAATCTGTTTTCACTTTTTGGACTTTTTCTCTAATCTTTGATTTTTGCTGAAATATTGGATCATTTGAACATTTATTGAAATGAAACCATGTGAGAAGTTTAGAGGGAAAAATCACTATTTGGTGGAGCTGTTAACAACTCATAGACATCTGAAATGTGACCCCGACTACACACTGCTTTTATACAAGAGACACAAGCCAAAAAGGTTGGAAACCACTGGTTTCATCTTAACTACGTCTTGTGCCTGTCATGTTTTTATGTCAAATCTTAACTCTGAAAAGTAACTAGTACCTGTAGCTGTCAAATAAATGTGGTGAAGTAAAAAGTACAATATTTCCCTCTGAAATTTAGTGGAGTGGAAGTATAAAGCACTTTAGTACAGTACTTAAGTAAATGCTTAATGTTACTTTCCACAACTGTTTCACTGTGTGCAGACAGATTTACATTTCTGAATTTTAAAGAAAAATGTTTTTTTAGTTTTATTGTCATAGTTTTTGTCAATTGAATTAAAAGAAGCACAGAAATGCTTTTTTGTTGCTGGTCAGAGAACATACAGCAAACCTTTTAGATACAGTAGCAGCTGACTGTCCACACTGTTGTTTACTAGTGACCAAATCATTTGCAGTTCAGCATCGGAAAATGTAATTATTTATCCCTATTTATCTCTTCTCTCCAGTATTTTTGTGGCTCTCCGGGGTCGGACATCCCTCGCCTTCTCTCCCCGGATCCAGAAGCCGAGTTGTTCTGTCATAAGGTGACTATCTGTCCAGATCCAGTGTTCCTGGAGATCCACGACCCTCCCCCTGAGGCCCTGCCGGTGCCTGCATTGGGCCTGGAACCAGACAACAGGTCGGTTCATGTGTGACGGTCGTGTTTACATAGCACAAGTGCATTTTTAAGGGTTTTCTTATACTTATATGGCTACATATACAGCTTTAAAGAGTACTTCAGAAGACTCATTCTCCACCTGAATATCAAGTGTTCTCATGTCACTGTAATATTTATTTTCTGAATAAATTTACCTTCCCTCTGATGTTTCCAGTGGCAGACACAGTCGTCAGGGCAGCAGCGGCAGCAGAGACTCTGGCGTTTACTCCACAGAGGGCGGCTCCAGCCTGCAGCAGCCCAGCAGCAGTCAGTCTTCCACAGGGGCCGAAGACTCCTGGCAGGGCCCCATCAAACTGGAGCAGGTGAAGATGCAGAACATGGCTCCAGATCTCAAGGGTCAATGTCTGATCGCAGATGAGCGCATTGTGGATATGTGTGTCTGAAGGCACGCAGCAGAAAAGACTTCTAGATTTTGAAGCGGGGATCATGAGGTTTGTGGAAAATGTGCAGCGTGCCTTTTTTCCTGCTGTTACTGTTAGGAGAGGAAGCTATCATGTCTGCTATAAAAAAAGAATTACGAGTATGGTGAAAGGACCACTAGAAAACAGAAAACAGAAGTAATTTACTGTGATGTCACTCCGTGTCTCCAGGAAGCAGGAAGTTCTGTTAGTACTGATTTAAATATGTTGTACATTCACCTCATATCGTCTCAACTGTCTGAACCCTGCATTCATGCTGCGAGTGCTCTAATATAACTGAATGTGGACAACAGGATTAGATTTTACCTGTGTAGCATTCTGAATTAATAATGGTTTTAGGAATCTAAACATTTCACAAAACACAAGGACCTTAGGAGGAAACAGGGGAGCCCTCGCAGCATATCTGAGCGTTGGGCTGTGTGACATAACTCTTTTCCACTACAGGACCTTAACAATCTATAACCTGGTGCTTCCCAAAACCTGAACCGTTGAGCAGTTGTAGGGCAAAGGTGGTCGGTCCGCTCGGAAACGGCTCCAACATACGTTGTTAAAAAGGTGACAGCAGGACAGTCCTCGCTATTTGTCCACAATTTGCTCTGCATTGTTGTTGTTGTGAGTTCTTCTTAAGATCTTGATTAAGTACCATCTGCTGAAGGGGCCAAAATTTAGCTCACTAAACATGTCTTAGAATAAAAACAAATAAAACAATGAAATAAAGTGGAATGCGATACACATTGTTATATGTATTTCCTTTGTATATATGCATTTACTGTGTCATAATTAAATGAAATTCACATGTTAAAAGGATTATTATTTACAATTATGTGAGGTGTGTTACCTTTTTGGTGTTGTCAGGCAGAGAGAAGAGAACAGCCAATACCAATATCAATTATCGACAAAATGAACTAACCTTGTTATGACCGTAAATGCATACATAAAAAGGTAATACATATGAGTGGGGTCCCAAAAATGACTGAAATTGTAAAAAAAAATCATTATAAATCATTATAAATCTTTCAGTAATATCTTTCTATCCCCTTCAAAGCACTTTCCTTGAATGAGACACATTTCTCCCAGTGCTTCTCCCCTTCCTGGAAACATCCCTGTAGTCATCTTATGTCACCATGTTCAGAGCCTCCTGCGTTTCTTCCACGGTGGTGAATCTTCTCTCTTTCATACCCAATTTCAGTTTCTCCAAGCTGTTAGCATACGCTACCTCGCAGCAGACCCGATAACTACACCCTACTCCCGCGCTATCAATGGTTTCCAGGAATCTTTGGGTCCCCCCTCTGTATAACAGTTTGTGTTGTGTTTAACTTTACTTTATTGATTGATTTGTTTTAGTTTAGGCATTTTAAATCTTCCATACAAAGCATGTGCAGGACAGAAGAATGTTACTGAAATGCCAAAAACACCAATAGAGCCAAAAACACCAATAGAGATCTTTATTAACAAACAGCCGTGTTGAGAAGAGCAGCGTTATATGTTGTTTTTCCCGCACTTTTTCTCTTGGTTATATATATATACACATATTGACTCACAGACCCACGATCTGCTGAAGTAGAACAGGACCCTTCCCAACCTGATAAGACCCTGTATAATTTGGACCTGGCCTAATTCTGGTCCTGTGTCGGCTCCCATGTAACCGAGTGGAACTATTATACTGCAGTGGCCACATTTGAAACTGCAGGTCACATGACAATCTAGGATCCATACTAATTTAGTGCAAGAAACAACCACGAGACAATGACAAAAATTTGAGACATCAAGATATTTTTGTTCCAATCAGCCAGAGGAAGCATCAAGGACACCTGATACAGGATGCAGCTGACTGGACTCCTCCACCATTGTTAAACAGATCCATGGCCGCCGGCCAAAAATAGTGAAAGGTTGTGGTGTCAAGCTTGTTGACCGTCATGTCTTTGTCTACAGGAAACTAATACATGGTCTGACTTGTTGATACAGTTGCTTGTTGTGTGAATCCACAACGGATACTTTACTGTGCGAAGCTTAGCTGTGTGGCACGGAAACCTTATAAAGGTTGGAGTATGTGCTTTCAATATAAAGATGTTTCTTTTGAATGAATTTTGCAGCTTTTTTCTAAAGTCTCACTTCATGTTCAAAGACACATGTGGGCCTTTTGCATACTTGCAGGGCGTGACACCTTTCACCACTTAAAGAGCACTGATAGCTGAAAATGATCTTTATGTTAACATGGATGACATTCTGATAAGTTAAAAAAAGACTCAAAGTGGATAGTATGATGTTATAAGGAAAAACAATGAGGAAAGAGATTTAAGAGTACACAGGGTATCTGCAGGAATTCAGTTTCCTCAAAAAAAGGCCTTAGAAGCTATTAAAAAAATCTTAAATTTAATTTTACAAAAATTAAATATTTTCTCTTGCCTGCGATAGGCAGTATGTTAGTTCTAAAATGTTTTTTATCCGCGAGCTGTCAGGAGGCGTTAAGTAAAAGTATCATTATAGTCTCATATTGGGGGGGGGGGGGGGGGGTGTCATTTTTAGTACAAACATGAATGATTTTTGAATTGGTTAATCCATCCATCCAGATCCCAGTCGCATTAATTTAGTTATATTGTTAGGAATTATTCTTCTATACTGCTGGAAAGTACTGAAAAAAATGTGATGTGATCTTCTTGTTCCTTTAGTGGGATGTTGTTCTCTTCTCTGTGCAGAATGATGTATGTTTTCACATTCATCTGCTGAAGGAGGAAAGTTTCTCTGAGCTCACCTTTACGAGCACGATTTGTGACATCACAGTTAGTCTGGAGCCAATCGTGGTCCAGTATGCAACTTATTGTGATGTGAAAACTAGAAGCATCCAGTGCAGGAAAAAAATTTACATATTCAAAGATGCTAATTGAACTTTTTTAAGATGCAAATTATTACTCAAAGAAGAGTATTTACATAATGATCTTTAAATTTAACGTAGCAGAAACGATGCTATCCTGCTGGCGTGTTATTTCCATGTTTGTATGTCCCCTTTAAACCTGCCTCCGCCGTCTGCACTGTGTCCAAGCACCGGCAAGAACAAACATTACATGCTCCCTCCATACATGTGAATGTTTCTTAATACAGTCATGTTAATACTGTATATACAATATACTGGATGTCATCAGCTATTTCAGGCAGTGCTGGTCGTTGCCAGTTAAGTGTAAAACCTACTGACAGACATTTTTCTATTGTTCAACATTTTGCTAAAAATGTGTTGATTAGAAGCACTGGAATGGAGAAATCTACTGTAAACAGGGTCGTCTGACCTAAACACATTTCTGTTGACATCAAAACAGCACTTCACTTTACAGCTCAGTAAATACAAGGTAATTGTGGTGCAATATTCTGGTAATAATAAAGTAATAGCTTGGTATTCACAATTGGTATATCTAGGTAATATTACAGAGAAATGTTTGTGACAGGGTAATAAGTCAAAGAGGCAAAAATGGAGAAACACATAAAGATAACAATGAGGCTATTAACTATTAAAGGAGCAGTGTGTGGGCTTTAGTGGCATCTAGTGGTGAGGTTCCAGATTGCAACTCTGTGGAAGAGGAACCACTCCCTCTGTAGATATAAAGGGCTCATTCTAAGGTAACGAAAACACAATTCTTATTTCCAGGTGATTTTACACTAATTAAAACCCTAAAAATTAAAACTTATGAATATTATATTCTATTTCTGCCAAGTCTGTTCTGCTAGATGCCACTAAATTCTACATACTGCACCTTTAAGACCTGTAATTTGAATGTAGCCTTGTTAGTTTCTGTGTGTAATAACCATAAATCAGGGCTGGAAAATGCAAAACTACTTGTTTCTACTTTCATGATATTAAAAACACCAAATGATTACCTGAAAACACTGGTGGAAGGCTCTGTGTAGGTGCTGCATGTGTACATCATTATTACCTTTGTTTTTGTGTCCTTATTACTCCGTTACAAACACTTCTGATGTTACATACCTATACTCATTGTTAATACTAGCTATTACCTGTTATTACTATAGTAATTACCATGAAGTGCTACTGAAATGTCTCCACATAAAACATTTTTCATCCAATTTCATGCTTCTTCTAAAAAGGTTCTGTGTTGTTTCTGTGTCTGAAACAAAAGAAAGGAACGAGTAAGGGATGTGTGTATCTGTCTTTTTTTCTATTTCTCATTTAATCATTGTAGACTGTCAATATGAATGAATTCAAATGCCAGTAGTCGCCGTTTTGAAAGTAAAGTTTTCTTTTTTTGTGTTTCTGAGAGAAGCTTGTATTGATTTTAACACCAGCGTTTGCAACTTTATTCTTCCATTTATGATTCTTATAGAATCTTGAAACGTGATATTATTTTTGTTCTTATGATTTATTTTACTTGTATCAAAGATGTTTTCCTCAAATGTTTTCATTGGAGTTGTTATTTCCATCCCGGGCATTTGTTTTATTCCTGTAACAGAACTTGCATTCTTGTACATTTATTCTGTCTGCATTACATTCAACAAACACTGAAGCTTTAAGCCTTTTTGTGAGTAGAAACAGTAAGCAGAGGTGTGTCTCTGCTCTGTGTATAGTTTATTAAACGACTTTCATCTGCTTTATAACAACAAATATAAAAAGCCTTTTCCTGAATCTGCAATGCCAGGATGGATGAGTGTTGAGGCAGCAAGTGAGGCATGGATGTACACAAAAAGAAACAAACAACACTGATCTGTACGTAAAATTCCAACTAAATTAATATGAATTCGAAGCATAAAAAGTGCCAATTTATGACACTTTTATGACACAAATTCAACAACCTTCCGTCAGTCGACCGTGTGATCTCAAGCTTGACGCACGCTGCCTCCACATCTCGTCTGTCACTGTTTGTTGCGTTGTCTGTTGAAATTGTATATAAGCATATTGTGAAGCACTGTGTGTACTGGTGAAGTCAGTGTATGTCTTAAATCCACCAACTATTTCATCTACAGCAGCCGTGTTAATGGACAATCATTTAAATTAAAGAAATAACCTCCAGTGCTGAACTTTGTTGTGACTTTACTGCACACACACACACACACACACACACACACACACACTCACTGTAATTTCCACACTGTACCGTCTCTGTGGGTTTTCCATCATTCTTTCATACTTTGGCTGATATGATTCTGAAACTAAATTACGTTCTTTTTGGTCTTAAAACAGCAGTCAGGTGTCCATATGAACAGTGAAAGAGGTTTTCCTCGCTGTAATCATTCCTCCTGTTCATACTGGATATTAAAAGATGTGTTTTCAATATAAGTGATGGGGGCCAAAATCCACAGTTTAAGTCTGATTTTGATTATGTACAAACAGCCACTGTAATTACATTAAAATAAATATTTTTAGTTTGGACTGTTGCTCAGATGCCATGAAGACCATTTTTTAGTTTTCAGATGTTTTGTAGAACAAACGATTAATCGATAATAAAAATAATCATTAGTTGCAGCTCTACTTTAAAGTCTGCTCTCTCCACGTTTAATAAATCAAGATATTCCTCCAGCCTTCTACTTATTGCAAAACAAGAGTTTACTTTCCTTCCAGTTTATTAAAACTATTTCCTTCACTGAGAAATATTTGTCTGAGATCTCTGCCTCCGCCCCAGTTCAAAGGAAGTGAACTAAATTGTGTTTGTGGTGCTCACCAGGTAGAAAAATGTCTTTCCACTATAGGTGTGTCCATTACAACAGACAATCCACAGACCTCACTGTGAAAAGTTTTCCATGAAATTACTTTGTACCAAACAAATAGCTCCTTTGAAATGAGAAGAATATTTTAAAAAGGTTACTAATAACATTTAAAGGACGGGTTCACACTTTTTCAAGTGTCTTAAAACAGCAGTCAGGTGTCCATATGAGCAGTGAAAGAGGTTTTCCTCGCTGTAATCATTCCTCCTGTTCATACTGGATATTAGTAAGTATAGTAACAAAAAGAGGGACTTTGGCACTAAAAAGACTGTAACGTTGAAAGATATCTACTTGATTTGACTCATTTGGACGCTGAAGCTTCATATTAGCTTCAGATAAAATTTGAAATCCATGTTTGCACAGAAGGAGGACTGTGGGTTTTGTCCCCCATCACTTCCATTGTAAGTGCATTATGAAGGGATCTTCTAATGGTCAGTATGAACAGGAGGAATGATTACAGCAAGAAAAACAGGTTTCACTCTTCATTTGTTGTTTTAAGACACAGACTCCTCTGACATGATGACTGAATGATGAAAAGCATTGCAAATGCAAAGCAAGCAAAGCAAATGAAAAGCAAAAAAATGTTGTTTCTCCAAACATGACTATGCCTTCAGTTAAAGTCTCACTGGACTCCAGCGTCCTGTTGAAGTTGAGAATCAAACCAAGTGAGCCCTTAAACGCCTCTTGGTCTTGCAGGCTGACTGGATGGCAAAGACATTAAATTGACTCTCAGGTAAATTCTGCTTGCTCAGAAGAAAGACTGTACAGAGTTAATTGATGCAGGTGATCAGCTCCAAAGTCCATGTTAGCATTAATAAATTATGACCATAAAGCACAGAGGACATTTTTTCCACTGCAGCTTGAGGAGAGGAATGTGGGACTGTAAAATGCTTCCAGGAAATAAAAATCCTCCTCTCTGTACAGTCTACTGATGATAAATGTCGCCCTCTGCTGCCCTCTGTTTTTATGAATAAGTGTATTTATTTAATAAATTAAGTGATCAGTGGTGGAAAGTAACAAGTTCATTCACTCAAGTACTGTACTTAAGTACAATTTTGAGGTACTTGTACTTTACTTATTTACTCAGTTCATAAGAACAGGAATAAGAATAAAAATAAAAAGCTAAACTAAACTAAAAGAAGCAAGGAAAATTAATAGATTAGATGAAAATTTGTTCTATTACTACTGTTTTATTGTTTTTATTTTCTTCTTTTTAAATTATCTCATATTAGGGGTATTTATAGAAGCCCTGAGAGGCAAGTGAGAAAAAAAATCTGGTGATCCATTTTTTAAGTCTGATGTAAATTGTTTTCTCTCCAGTGTTTAAGAACAGGTGAGAAAAGGGGTTTTGCCAGGGTCAATTTAGTTTTAGGGTCAAGTTACTTTTTTTTCACCTGTGAAAACAGGTAAAAAAAAAAGCATTCATGTTTTCTTCCAGGTGACAAAAGAAAGACATGACAGCAATGTTACATAACTTGCTAACACACATTATATGTATCTTGTGTTTAGGCTGCATGGAGAAAAACCTGGAAGAAAACATGAATGCTTTTAGTCATATTTAGAGCATGGGGTAGGGGTGCACTTCAGATTCTTGTGGCCAAAATGAGTATTACAACAACAAACACTTTAAAAAATGATCCTGACAAAACAAACAAAAAAATCACCTGTTCTTAAGCCATAAACACAGGAGAGAAAACAATTTAGATCAGATGGATCACCAGAATTTTATTTTTCTCACTTGCCTTCAGGGCTTCCGTAAATGTTTTATTCAGTTTTATTTAATTTTAATTGTCTGATTTTACTGCCTAATTGTAGAACTTGATGTTTTAACCATGTAATGGTTCATAATGCACTTACAATGTTAGTGATGGGGGACAAATTCCACAGTCCTTCTGTGCAAAAATGCATTTAAAAGTAGATGTGAAGCTTATATGAGGCTTCGGCAGTCTGAGTTAGTCATATCAAGTGGATATCTGCCACATTTACAGTCTTTTTAGCATCAAATTCCCTCTTTGTGTTTCCTCGGACAGTGTTTCCCTGCTGAGCTGCGGTGGAAGTATAGTAACAAAAAGAGGGACTTTGGCACTAAAAAGACTGTAACATTGAAAGATAGTACTCAGATACTTTACGTAAGTAAAAGTACCAATACAGCAATGTAAAAATACTTCAAGTAAAAGTGCTGCATGAAAAATCCTACTAAAGTAAAAGTACATGAGTATTATCAGCTTGATGTAGTTAAAGTATTACAGTAAAAGTAGTGGTTTGGTCCCTCTGACTGATATATTATTATATATGACATTAATTAGATTATTAATACTGAAGCAGTTTTTGGACTTTTTCTCTAATCTTTGATTTTTGCTGAAATATTGGATCATTTGAACATTTATTGAAATGAAACCATGTGAGAAGTTTAGAGGGAAAAATCACTATTTGGTGGAGCTGTTAACAACTCATAGACATCTGAAATGTGACCCCGACTACACACTGCTTTTTGTAAGACGTCAAAAGCCAAAAAGGTTGGAAACCACTGGTTTCATCTTTAACAATGTGTTGTATTTTAAAAGCTTGTTATATTATCCATTGTGTCAAATCTTCATCTGAAAAGTAGCTAAAGCTGTCAAATAAATGTAGTGGAGTAGAAAGTACAATATTTCCCTCTGAAATGTAGTGGAGTGGAAGTATAAAGTAGCATCACATGGAAATACTCAAGTAAAGTATAAGTACCTCAAAACTGTACTTAAGTGTGCTTAATGTGTGCTGTTTTTGTGTTCCTATATCTTATTGCACCAGGACCTGAGAAATGTTAATGTGCTTCCTTTACATGTACAATAATAAAACAATTAAACCCTGAAATTGAAATTGAAACAAATATTTACTTTCCACCACTGGTTACTGGGATTAGTAACTGTAATATAATTACTGAATTTCAAATGACTGAAAAAACTAATTATATTACTGTTCCTAACATGCAAACAGCAGCTGTCAGACCTTTTTTCTTACTTACTTCATCTACAATAAAAAAAAAGAAAATGCACTTTCTCTCTCGCTTACTCTGTCCACATAATGAAAATACTCAGGTAAAGTAGTAGTAATAATAGTAGTAATAGTAGTAGTAGTATAGAGGTAATGTATCCTTAAAGCGGCGTTTCAGGAAGTTTGCTGCCACAGGTCGACCACGTTATTTTTTCCCCACCCGCATTCCGCGAAGTCCCTCCCTACTCTGCTTCTGATTGGCTAGTACTCGTTGCCTTCGTTGGTTAGATTGGTTTGCAGGTGAAAAAAACGCTCAGCAGCAAACAGGGAGAACTAGCGTAACTTCCCGACTAACGTCACATTCCCAGTCGGGTTTTGGGGAAGTGACAGACGTGACTAAAGACATATTATAGTTTCACTGCAGACGCATTATGGCTTCAAAAGAGAGAAATCTGTTCCTGTGAAATGACGTTTTCACGATGCTTTTGATCTTTCTCCACCTTATCGTCGTCCAAGGTAAGTTAATTATCCATTTTTAGCTAACCGAGCTGTTCTATGCTAGTTGTGAGGCAATATCCTCTGTGTGTGTGTGTGTGTGTGTGTGTGTGTGTGTGTGTGTGTGTGTGTGTGTGTGTGTGTGTGTGTGTGTGTGTGTGTGTGTGTGTGTGTGTGTGTGTGTGTGTGTGTGTGTGTGTGTGTGTGTGTGTGTAACGTTAGAAATGAAATGAAACTTAATGTAAACCAACGTTAGCTAAAACCTCTCACACAGGCCATTAACTTCAGCCCTAAAGCGAGTCTTTTTCTCTGTAATGTAGAGCTAAGTGTTAAATTAGCCGGACTAATAACACAGCTTCCTGTTATGTCGGCGGTTAAACATCACGTAGGACTTCACCAGAGTGATATTATTCATGTCGGGTCTTGTGATTAAACCGGCATACAGAGGATCCATACAGTAAAAATCAAGCTTAAATATAGTTATTAGTAGCTAAACATGTCGGAAACCAGTGGTGGAAAGTAACTAAGTACATCAAATACTGTACACAAGTAGTTGTATATTACTTGAGTATTTCCATGTGATGCTACTTTATACTTCCACTCCACTACATTTCAGAGGGAAATATTGTACTTTCTACTCCACTACATTTATTTGACAGCTTTAGTTACTTTTCAGATGAAGATTTGACACAATGGATAATATAACAAGCTTTTAAAATACAACACATTGTTAAAGATGAAACCAGTGGTTTCCAACCTTTTTGGCTTTTGACGTCTTACAAAAAGCAGTGTGTAGTCGGGGTCACATTTCAGATGTCTATGAGTTGTTAACAGCTCCACCAAATAGTGATTTTTCCCTCTAAACTTCTCACATGGTTTCATTTCAATAAATGTTCAAATGATCCAATATTTCAGCAAAAATCAAAGATTAGATCATTAATCATCTCACGACCCCTCAGATTTATCTGCTGACCCTTTGGAGGGGCCCCACCCCTAGGTTGGGAACCACTGGACTAAACTAGCTAACTGTATATAAAGTAGTTGAAACTAGCTCCACCTCCAGCAGCTACAACAGTAACATGCTGCTCTAACACTGATGCTTCAGTATTAATAATCTAATGATGTCATATATAATAATATATCAGTCAGAGGGACCAAACCACTACTTTTACTGCAATACTTTAACTACATCAAGCTCATAATACTTATGTACTTTTACTGCAATACTTTAACTACATCAAGCTCATAATACTTATGTACTTTTACTGCAATACTTTAACTACATCAAACTCATAATACTTATGTACTTTTACTGCAATACTTTAACTACATCAAGCTCATAATACTTATGTACTTTTACTGCAATACTTTAACTACATCAAGCTCATAATACTTATGTACTTTTACTGCAATACTTTAACTACATCAAGCTCATAATACTTATGTACTTTTACTGCAATACTTTAACTACATCAAGCTCATAATACTTATGTACTTTTACTGCAATACTTTAACTACATCAAACTCATAATACTTATGTACTTTTACTGCAATACTTTAACTACATCAAACTCATAATACTTATGTACTTTTACTGCAATACTTTAACTACATCAAGCTCATAATACTTATGTACTTTTACTGCAATACTTTAACTACATCAAACTCATAATACTTATGTACTTTTACTGCAATACTTTAACTACATCAAACTCATAATACTTATGTACTTTTACTGCAATACTTTAACTACATCAAACTCATAATACTTATGTACTTTTACTGCAATACTTTAACTACATCAAACTCATAATACTTATGTACTTTTACTGCAATACTTTAACTACATCAAACTCATAATACTTATGTACTTTTACTGCAATACTTTAACTACATCAAACTCATAATACTGCAGTACTTTTTCTGCAATACTTTAACTACAGGTAATTAATGTAACACTGCTAGGAAACGTGTACAACAGGATCCTCCTGCTGTCAAACAACAGTGTTGATGATTGTTGAAAGTAAAAATGGACATTAATCCAATAACAGCCTGTACTCCTGTCCTCACTATGTCCTGTCTGTTCCCATCTGTCCCAGCACTGCCCGAGGAACTGCTGCCGCCGCAGGATGTCCACGTTGACGACGACTGGCAGCTGACGTGGACTCCTACCACCCAGGACAGAAATGTGACCTACAGTGTCCAGTACAGCACACGGTGAGGTCACACCATTATGTTTAGGGCAGCTAAGGATTATGTTCATTATTGGTTAATTTGTGGATTATTATCTCCATTAATTGATTAGTCGTTTGGTCTGTAAAAATGTGAATGTGAAAAATGTCGATCACTGTTCTCCAAAGTCCAAGATGCAACCTAAGATGTCTTGTTTTGTCCCGACCAACAGTCCACAATCCAATATTACATTATATTCATTTGAGAGGCTGGAATCAGAGAAATTTTGCCTTTTTTCCCTTAACAAATGACTGAAAGTGATTATTATAATAATTATAATTTTTCTGTCAAATCGACTAATCGATTAATCTTTGCAGCTCTAGTTATGTTTTTCATATGAATCCTGACAAGAAACCTGAAACGTTCTCAAGTTCCAGGCATGTCTGAACATAAATCAGGCAATTATTTCATTAACATTTCATTCATGTAACATTTCGTTTTTGCTGATAGAAAATATATTTATATACTTTTGCAGCTCACAGACAGTCTGTTTTTGAGTAAAGCACATTGTATTCCTGCTTAAAGCATGAAATTTGTTACTAAATAAAGATTGTTGACATCGTTGACAGATTCTGGCCTGAATCTCGTTCTTTCTGTTCCTTGTCTTCAGCTTTCATGACGCTGTTAAGGATGAGTGGAAAAATGTGGCAGGCTGCGTCCAGATGTCTTCCAATTCCTGTGATGTCGGTATCACCAAAGCTAAGGCCGAGCAACATGGCTGCGTGATGCTGCGTGTCCGAGCAAATAGACACCAGCAGACCTCAAAACCAGTCAACGCCTGCAGGAGACACAGTAAGAAACCCAAGACCGGCCAGGTCAACAGGACAGGTGTACAAGAAGCTCTAAATATTTGCACTCATACAGTTTCTGATGCTTTGTTATTGTCTTTAATAACATACTAGAGCTGCAATGATTATTCGATTAGTTGCCAACTATTTTGATATTAATGTTTTATGGACTAAACAGCTAATCAGTTGATCAAGAAAATAACAGATTAATCGATAAAGAAAATAATGGTTAGTTCTGGCCCTATAACACACTAAAGGTTAGGGCTGGGCAATAAATCGGAAAGTGACAACAACAACAAATCTATATCTCTATAGCTCAGCATTTTTCCACCTGCAGTTCAAAGAGATGTTATCAATCATACGTGTCCAGTGGAGACAGCTGGAGACAGCTGGAGGCGAGAACAAGCTGGTACAGAAGAAAAGGTGTTTTGTTGGTCATGTGAGCACACTTCAGTCAACACGATACAGGATACAAAGCTGAATGGAAATATAGTCAGAAAATATAATAAGAATAGTATTCAGTGCAGAGTGTGTGCAGGAGAGACAGAGAGGCGACAGGTGAGCAGTAATTGCAGTGAAGATAACAGGAAATGTTCAGTATGAGCAACAGTTTGTCAGGAAATAAATGCTACAGCTCTTCAACAATCATTGTCCCATTATCAATTAATCTGTAGATTTCTTTCTTAATTCATCAATTAACTGTTTGGCCATAAAATGTCAGAAAATAGTGAAAAGTGCCCGTTATAATTTCCCTTCTATCAAAGGTTATGTCTTTAAATGTTCATTTTTTGTCCAATTAACAGTCCAAAACCTAAAGATAATCAGTTAACTATAATGTATGACAAAGAAAAGCATTACATCATCACGCTTGAGAAGCTAAAACCAGATAACTTTTGTCATTTTTGCTTTACAAACTGACTAAAACGATAACTCTGTTATCAAAGAAGCTGCTGATTGATTATGTGTCGATCGACTAATCGTTGTAGCTCGACTGTCCTGTGCTTCCTGACCACAGTGGTGAGGCAGCTTGTGTCTGTTATACAAGCTTCTGACCCGGCTGATGGAATAATAAGAATAAAAGTCTATAACATGACTTATTTTGATCGTCGCAACATATGTTAAACAGCCATATTTGACATTAAATTTCCTGTTTTAGTTGTTTTCAGTACAAATAACAAATAAGATCTCCACTGTGAGGATTGTGCACAGGTGTATTTAAAAAGATATTGGGCCTCATGCAAGAAGCACTCATACAAACAGATTCAGTTTTAAGAGGCACGTACGAGTGATTTAAGAACATTTGTGGCGTTCGTTAACTTCATCAATCTTTACTTTGAAATTTAGGAGCTCAGAGCCGTCGTACGTGTCATGAATAGATCATCTGTGCTTTTCTTCACAAGGGGAGAAACACTTCACTTAGAATTATAATGTCTTAATCTGAATTAATTTGGAGTTTAAATATGATACCGAAATAAACAAAAATTAAATATATAACTAAAGAAACATAATGTAAAATTAATATTGTGTTTACCATATTATCATCATCATGGCTGCCAGATTTTATGTTTTTTTTTTTTCGGCATAATTTGGCACTTGTACATTTCAGTAGTTGTTGGAAACTTGTGTCAGTCTGACAGCTGCTCAGTGTCTCTGCAGCTCTCTGTCCAGCATCATGTTGTGTTACAGCTGACAGTGTAACATCACCTACTGTAGCTGTAATATTCTCTCTAATATCTCTGTGACGTCACGTGACCGCCTCTCATCACGGAGCGCTTTGCTTCAGAAAGATGTTTGTGATTTCTGTCACAGTGCAGAGCTGCTCTGATGGATTCATATTTTCCAATTGTTCCGGGTCTCCTTCTGACACTCCTACAGTTATGTTTTTGCTGCACTGTGTTTTGACTCTTTGGGAACAAACAGAGCAGAGCAGGTCACCTTTATATGGATATTTTAGGGGTGTGGATTATACTAATGATCACATCTCACAACCTCCTCATGAACAGGAGACGTTCATCAGGCTGAAACGAGCCGAGTCTGACTTGGATCACTTGTACGAGCAAACCGCACAGAAATAAGTTTTAGGATAAAAATACGAAAATGTTCTTCCACGAGGCCCATTGTTTATTAATTGTTACCGAGGTAAATGTGACAATTAATCGTGATATTGATCTCAGGTGATATCACTCAGCCGTACTAAAGGTAGCACAAAGCAAAAACACACATTAGAAACTCGTATTTCTACAACGTGTAACATGATCGTGGGCAGCAAAGGAAATGGCAGCATTCATTTCTGTCTCTGGGTGTTAACCATCCTAACCGAGGTGTGAACCACACGGTGTGAGGTGTCAAAAGCTGAATGAACCCAAAGCAGACTGAAGTGACTGCATCAGTATCATTGTGCTAGACTGATTATTGATTATTCATAGGTTGAGGTTGTTATATTTGTGATTTATTTTAGGTGCGAAAGATTGTTGTTGGTCATACGAGACGTGACACCTCCGTCAACAGATGCTCCTGATTTTGTTTGTTGTTTTGAGTGTTTGTTCTTGTCTTCCAGGTGACTCCTGTACTCCTACAGTCAATCTGACTGCACATACCGGGTCCCTCACTGTACGTTTGAGCAGGAACCACGAGCTGTATCTGGAACATGCAGACCACGCGAAACACAGGGTTTACTTTGGAAAGGAGGGAGAGGTCCTAAAGGTGAGAGTCCTCATCAGTTTAGCACGAATACAGACTGCTGGTGCTTCTTGTTTTTATGTATACTATAGGTCAGAGGTCGGCAGTTAGGTTCAACCGCTTTACAGCAGAGGTGGAAAATTTCTTTAATTTCATTTAAGAATAAGAAACAGTTTGTTTTAGGACTTTATCTGAGGACAGATGTAGTTTTTACCACTAGGAAGTGAGGGCTGACACTTACATCACCTTATGTTGATACTCATTTCACAGAAAAAGATTCATACAAGCAAATTCATGTTCTGTGTCACAGTAAGAGACTAGAGCTGTAATTGAAAGGACATTAACACGAGATAAACAGTGGCCTGGTTCAGCGATGAGTCAGTTAAAGTAGCTGCAACTAAAGATTGTTTTCATTATCGATTAATCTGTGAATTATTTTATAATTCTTTTCAAATCGATTAGTTATTTGGTTTATGAAATGTCAGAAAATGGTGAAAAATGTCGATCACTGTCACAGAGGACTAAAGAAACAGAAAATATTCACATTTAAGAAGCTGAAACCAGAGAATTTGGAAATTATTTTGTTCTCTAAAAATGACTCAAAATGATTAATGAAATTTTTTTGTAAATCAACTAATCTAAATGAAACCTGGCGCCTACATTACCCACAATGCAACTTCTTTCCCAACTCCCCCAGATTATTTTTTCATTTTCAAACTTGTAGCCGTCCGCCAGAACGACAGACAAAATGTGATTTCTCAGAAACAAAGTGTAAATAATTTAAACTGTTCGTCATCACATAAACATACATGATCGTTACATTATCCAGCAGAGTCCTGAGTGATATTCAGGATATTGTTTAAAGAAAAAACTGAAATGTGAAAACTAAATTCTACTAGTCAGAGCAGGAAAAATCAAACTGTCTTTGTTTACTGAGTAGCGACAGTCTCTGTAACAGTGTAATACTCTCCAACAGAAGCATGGAGATTATGCTGGCTCAGTGACCATACACAAGCTGGAGGAGGGACAGCGTTACTGCGCAAGAGTGCAGTACGTTTATCACGGGAAACCTGTCGGACTGAGCACCTGCACCCTGTGTGAGGTCATCCCTCAGTCCAGTAAGACCGTGTTTGTTTTCTTTTTTCAGCCAAAAAATAAAATAAAATAATGATTTTGAGACATTAAAGAACAACAAATATTATTATATATGACATCATTAGATTATTAATACTGAAGCATCAGTGTGTAAGCAGCATGTTACTGTTGTAGCTGCTGGAGGTGGAGCTAGTTTCATTTATTGAAATGAAACCA
Source organism: Scomberomorus guttatus (assembly GCA_038419695.1). NCBI lineage: Eukaryota > Metazoa > Chordata > Actinopteri > Scombriformes > Scombridae > Scomberomorus > Scomberomorus guttatus. Next base: position 30,269,403 of record CM076456.1, read on the forward strand.
TGTGAGAAGTTTAGAGGGAAAAATCACTATTTGGTGGAGCTGTTAACAACTCATAGACATCTGAAATGTGACCCCGACTACACACTGCTTTTTATTTTTGTAAGGGGTCACAAGACAAAAAGCTCAGGAGATACTGGTTTAATATTTAACAATGCAGTGTAATTTATAAGCTTATAATATATTATTTCATGTAAAATTTAAAAATCTGAAAAGTTAAAAGTAACCAAAGCTGACAAATAAATGTAGTGGAGTGGAAGTATAAAGTAGCATCACGTGGAAATACTCAAGTAAAGTGTAAGTACTTCAAAATTGTACTTAAGTGCAGTACTTGAGTAAACGTACGTAGCCACTGCTCATCACCTTGTTGGATGTTAATGCAGCTTCGAGCAGGGATCATTTTACAAGCTCTGCCATGACGCTGTATCTAATGACACTCAGCTGATAAAAAGCATTAAATGAACATGCTGTTTTTCAGAATATCAAACTTTAGCATACAAGACATGACCGGACTTGATTTAAATCTTGTATATCAGAGCTTTGTAACAGTCCAGATATTTATTTAAATGTTCAATGTGTTGAATACTGGTTAATGGAAGTGTGTGTGTGTGTGTGTGTGTGTGTGTGTGTGTTCCCACAGCATCAAAACATGTGGAGATAGTAGTAGCTGTTGTGGTCGTCGTCGTCCTGGTTGTTCTGATAACGCTCACTGCATACATCCTCATCTTCAAACTTGAGAAAATCAAACAGTGGCTGCGACCTCCGTGTGAGATGCCGGACCATGTGAGCACCAACACTGTTAAACACACAGACCACACAACCACCAGCTCCCACTGTATGAGTCAGACTGGAATATTTAATCGCAGTGTCACATGTAGATCAGGATGATCTGCAGGCCTTTCTCAGTCTGCGTCCTCGTCTGTTGTCGTGAAACGTCACCAGCTCCGAGCCAAATGTGACAGGAAGTGTTCCTGCTCCCTTCGTTTTATCAAGGTTACTTTGGCATCTGTGTGGACCTGTGGGAGCCAAGTATCCCAGAATGCATTTCACACAAAAAATCAGCGGTGCAGAGGTTTTGAGACAGTTTTTTTTTTTTTTTTTAACATTGGAAGTGCTTTCAGGAACAAATATCAGCTAAATATCTGCACTGATCTCCTGATTCAATTTCAATTCACAAAGTCCAACATTCCTGGATTCTTGCCTGTTAAAGGACATTAAAGTCTGTCTTAAACCAACAGTCAGGAGCCCAAATGAAGAGTGAAACCTGTTTTTCTTGCTGTAATCATTCCTCCTGTTCATACTGACCATTAGAAGATCCCTTCATAATGCACTTACAATGGAAGTGATGGGGGACAAAATCCACAGTCCTCCTTCTGTGCAAACATGGATTTCAAAGTTTATCTGAAGCTAATATGAAGCTTCAGTGTCCAAATGAGTCAAATCAAGTAGATATCTTTCAACGTTACAGTCTTTTTAGTGCCAAAGTCCCTCTTTTTGTTACTATACTTCCACCGCAGCTCAACAGGGAAACACTGTCCGAGGAAACACAAAGAGGGAATTTGATGCTAAAAAGACTGTAAATGTGGCAGATATCCACTTGATATGACTAACTCAGACTGCTGAAGCCTCATATAAGCTTCACATCTACTTTTAAATGACTGTGTGGACACACTGTGGATTTTGGCCTCCATCACTTCCATTAAAGCACATTTGAAGGGGATCTTTTAATATCCAGTATGAACAGGAGGAATGATTACAGTGAGGAAAACCTCTTTCACTGTTCATATGGACACCTGACTGCTGTTTTAAGACACTTGAGAAGTTGTGAACACGTCCTTTATTAAGTACAAGTAATCACAGTGTGCAGGATTATTTGGTCCTTTCACAGTCAGATAAATACCATTATTACATAAAGCACTTCTCATTTTTTCCTGGGAACTTTAATTTAGTTGTTTCCTTGAATATAAAATAGTGTAAATAAACATTACAGGCTGAATTGTAAACACATTTCTGGATTATAAAACTATGGACCAATGATTTTTTTTTTCTTGGGCAAAAAGACTAAAACATGATGAATTAACAAGAATAACAAAAGAGCTGCAGCACTTGCAAAGGCGTCATCATCATCATCCTCAGTGTTTAAAATAAATGCTCTCATACAGCTACACATGGACCGTCAGTACCTGAGTTCAGCACATCCGCTTTAATGATCAGAGCAAAGACAGCAGAAACTGAAAGTCTGCTCACTGATTCATCTGCACTTTGTGTTGATGTCAGTCTGATATCTGCAGACATTTGCTAGCAAGCGTTCATCTCAGTCACAGATAATATCTCGTTAACAAACACAAACAGATCTTCAATCAGTGTGCAGAGTTTTTTTTTTCAGTGTCTTCCTCTCATAGATGTGACCTCTGTGTTGTGTTAGTCAGCTAACCATCCTCAGTCACTAAAGTCGCACTGACTTTATTTTTCAGCTGTAAAAGGTCCTGCTCAGTACATTTCTGGGTCACAGTATAAAAATAAAGTGAAATTTTAAAAAAATGTTAATTTATGTTATGGGTTGTGTAAAAAAAAAAAAAAAAAAAAAAGGGCTGATATCATTACTGTATTTTTAAAATATTCTGATATATATCGATATCAGCCTCAAAACTCCAGTATCAGCTGGGCTGTAGTACAGCTGTGTGTCAGCAGAGTGCAGCTGAGCCGGAGCGCTGCTGTCACATGATCATCCTCCCGTTCTCCAGAGTTTGGACTCCACAGTTGAACTTGACAAGTACGCGAGTTTGAACGTTAGATTGTCATGAATATTAATGAAGAGGATGAGTTTAAAGAAGCGTCATGGAGATGTAGTGAGATATTTACAGTGATTAAGTGGCATCGTGCAGAATGATAGTTGGACTAGGTGGGTTGTGCAACATAAAACTTTCAGATGGAGTTTAATAAACTCAGCAAATCAACCACCAACCTAAAGCAGAGATGATTTATTCCCACAAATACATAAAAGTTACATTTGATCAGATTAAACAGTCGTATTTCAGTAACGTGGACTCTTCTTTCTCTTCTAGCTTTTGCATGAGGAGCACATTCGCATCTACCCCAGCAGCCCCAGTGAGGAGATTTGTGATCCCATCTCCAGCATTACCTCAGTGGAATGAAGGCTGCTGCCCTTCCTCTGCATTAAACTTCCTCTTTTTGTTCTGCTCATTGTGGGGATCAGACCCGAGGTTTATATTCGAATTATATTTGATCAACTTCCCCCTGAAGCCAGAGAGCCTGAGAGGAATTTTAATTCCTAATAACTGAAGACTTCATGATCAAAACTTGTTTTAGCTTCATTTGATCTATATTTAATTGTTTTCCAGGAGAGAAAAATGGAGCAATGAAAAGACTGAAGGAGTTCATGAGCACCACACTGTGCTCTGAATTGGTTTCATATGGCTGGAAGCTTTCTAGGAAGTAGCAAATGTTAGGTTTGCACCAAAGGTTTGTGTCCTTGGGTAAAGCACTTCTCGTTTCCCTACAGCGTGCCAACTTAAAATAACAAAACAAAGTGCCCTTTGCGCCGTTGACACTGAGTCATCTGCACGGTTTGTGTCGACGCCAGTCTGATATCTGCTAGCAAGCGTTAGCTACCCAGTAGACTGGGTTCATATCTCATAGTCAGAGATAATATCTTGTTAACAAACGGAAACAGCTCAGATGAGTTGTTTTTTTTCAGTCTGTTCCTCTCAAGTACAATCTCTAGTTCCACTTTAAGATATAAGCCAGTCGGCTGACCATACGGAGTCACAGCAGTCGTGACTCATGACTCAAGAAGGCTAATATAGCAGCTATCATCTACGTTACTTTTAACTCGATTTCCACAAAGTACACATCTTACACTGAACCGCTGACAAGTCTATTTTATTTTATTAAGAAAATCCAAATATCACTCTCAGCGTTTTAAGAATCTATATCCAATCATTCAAATAAAAAATGTGACTAATCAGTTTTTTTTTTGGTTTTTTTTTCCAGCCATAATTAAGAACGAATCTTTCTTGATTACAGCAAGCAAATATATTAACATATGTTCATATGTTCCTATTGTCACCTGACTGTTGCTTACAGACAGACGGCAGTCTCAGGATCAGCGTGTTGAAACTCCACGTATACGTCTATTTGACACTAGTTTCAGGGAAGGTCACTGCAGGTCATTCCCTCTGAGCCACGGAAACTGCTGATTGGTTAAAGTCTTAATGACAGTACACTAGTTCATCCTTTAATGTGGAACTTGTATTATAAAGCCTGTCACTTTTATGTCTTTGCACTTTTTAATAGCAATCAAACGATTTGTGCTTTATCGGCAGCAATGAACCCGATCAGCAGCAGCTGATAACACTCACAGCATTAGAGCAGACCTGAAGCCTCTGTGGGGGCCTAGAGAGGATGTGATAAACCCGCAGTAAAACTCCCACAAAATGAGACACATGACATAAACTGTGAGCTTGGAGGAAACGTTGAAAGCTTCTACATACAGATGTCTGTATTTCTTTATGTTTATGAATAAACAAACACTTGATCTATCTTTATGAAGATATATCTCCAGTCTTTTATGCTGTCATACCAGCAACTATAGCACCAGATCTACTAATCAGATTATTTAAATGTCCCCAGTGTGCACTCAGAGCTTGGTGAAACTTCTTTCTCCTTTTATGCACTTTTTGGCAGCGACTGAGCTGCGACATAGCATTGCCTCAGAAGCACTTCCTTCTTTGAAGACCTTAAAAGGTCTTTTACAAACTGCGCTGAAGGAAACATGTTGTTTTACATAATCCTCGATTTAAGGAGACTTTGTGATTTTGATGGTTTGACCTGTATGCTTTTTTTTTATGTGGTCCTTTGTGTAGCTTTTATGTATTGTATGTGTTTTGAAAGATTTTTTTTGGGGGGGGGGGTTCATTTAATTACTACTGTAAAAAAAAACAATGACTTTTAGCTTCAGACACTCTTGAATGAGAAAGTACTGTTTATTATAATGATGTAATTTGTCTGTCTGCCATTTCTCCACCTAAACATTTTCTAAAATGTCTTGATGTAAATTTCAAGCTTCTTCTACACTTCATTGTCTCGCCTCGTTAGTAAATAGCTCTGGGTTTTTAGCCAAGTGACGAAATGTAAATGTAAACTTCTGTGTATGATTATAAAACGTCTGCAGTAATGAGCTAAAATCTTACATATTAGTTTCATCCAGAACTGCTTCACTTCAATAATGTGTCCTTTCATAGCAGGGGAAGTTTTGTTCTTTATGCACATTTTAACACAAAAACATATTTTCTCATTTAATCTCTTGAGGCGTTCTCGCTCTGCTCGCCTTGCAAAGTGTTTTGGTTGTTCTGACAGTGATGAAGTGAATAGTTAAAACAGTTTTCATCTGGACATTTTCTAAATGGAAAGAAGGTCTGATGAAAACATCGACGTGGTCTGTGATTATTATTAGAAAGTAAGACACTGTTTCTGAATTAATTAATGCTAATTTTTAATGCTGTGGGCATCAAAAAAATAAATAAAATAAAATACTGGACTGGAGACGGATATCTCTGGATCGATCCATCGATCGATGCCACTAGAGGCAGATGAGAAAATATGTTTTTTGGTTTTCTCTTAAAAAACAATAGTAAAAAGTAATTTGGGTGATGAAAAGTTATATAGTTTGTGTTGGCGTTGGCTCACAGAACATCTGATGTGAACATTTAAACACAGGAAGTCGTTCCAACAATTAATTGTAGTCAAGAGTGAATTGAAATGATTAACAGTTGGATGGTGGATTATGTTTTCTATACAAATTAATATTAAAAGAAAATATTACAGATCTGAATAGTATCAAACAAGTAATAATAATAAATTAGGTTATTGTTTCATTGTTTCTTACATCATTAATGCGTCCACAATCTGGCATTTCACTCTTTTCTCCTCAATACAGGACTAAACTCAGGTATCTGACATAATAACATACAAAACAATCTATTAACATTCAAACAATTCATGCCATGTCAACCAAGTAAAATATTATAAAGGTGAAAAGTCCATATTAAACTCACACAGGTCACAGGTTCAGGGAGTCACAGGCCTGAAGGGCGGAGTTATATAATCTTGTGGGAGGGGTCGTCGATGTGATGATGCAGGTGAGGTGGAGACGTGATTTAACAGGTGACACGTCACTTTTTTAAAAACAAAAAAGTTGGGAAATGATGCACAAACAAGCTTCAGGGACCAGTGTGTAGGATTACAGGAAAGACAAGTTTTAACATGTTTGGAAATACAAAATGCTTGATGATGTCATCCGTCATCCAATCAAACTACTTCATTCACACACAGACCAATCACGTGTCTGGATTATACGGTTAGTTTGTTGAGGGAGGGGCTGCACACTTAGTTGTATAATATAAGTGTAATAAGTATAATTTTGGCCTCCACAGGTGTTTCAGGTGGATTGGCTGCAGTAATAATGTTTAGATGTTAGTGAACCTGCTCTGCATCAGATGAAGAGCTGCCTCCTCACAGGTTCACTGTGTGACCAATCACAGGAGTTTGATTAACCCCTCGTCCCAAACTTAGCAGCTCCTTTTTTTTATAGAGACAACTGACAAGTGCACCAAATATACAGCTGACAGGTGTGAATATACAGCTGTTCATGTTTGGGTTTAAGTAGAAGAAAAAGCAAGTTTACTTATTAAATTGAAAAGTGTAATAAAATGATTTTGTTTTCAGTGATGGTGGAAAAATCAAACAAACAAAACAAGAGGACGTCCTTTTATTTAGCTACAAAATTATTTTAAATCTACACCAATTCATATTTTTATAATGATAATGGATTAAATTGATGTGAGTAATGTGAAGTTAGTCGCTTGTAATGTGATTAAAGCTCAGCGCTGTTTACAGCTTGTTCCACTGTGTGAAAGTGGCCAAAAAAACAAACAAATCCACTCTAATGCAGCTTTTAACATAAAATGTTTCATCTGAGATCTATTAAATATCTATTAAATATCTATTAAATATCTATTAGATCGCTATTAAATATCTATTGGATCTCTATTACATTGCAGCAAAGTTCAGTTTATTTATTTTACATGCTGTGGACCACCATACTGCAGGGTGTAAATAATGGAAGCAGGCAGTTTGTTCATCATGACTCAGGTATTATGAAGCACTGGTACTGACACTTGAACCTGCAGCTCCCCTCAGCTTTTGTTTATCTGTCCGGCTGCAACTTTACTGTTTTGGTTCACTCTCAGCGCTCTCATAGCGTTGCTTTGGACTGCAGCAGGCAGCTGTTTTCAGAGAAAAAGCTGTAAAAAGCCACTGTACACTACCTGCTCAGCACCAAACAGCAAACAGACACAGTTAGCTGTAGACTAGCTGGTGAACATAGTGGAGCATTTAGCAGCTAAAGAGCCAGATATTTCCCTCAGGAGTTGGTAGAGAGCAGAAACAGCTAACAGAGAGTGAATATTGGACTGATCAGATTGAACTGTTTGCTAACAAGTTCCACATATCAGCTTAAAAGGTGAATGTTGTGTCCACAATTTGTTTTTTTCAGGATTGAACTTTCTAATTCATCATTTTTTAAATGTAGAACTTGATATCATTTACAGCAATAATTGAAACCATTCAGATATTTATATTTTAAGGAAAACATCCAATTCCAGGAGAAAAGATGAAAGAAGTAGTTTCAATGTCAATTAAATAAAATAAATAAAGTTTTATCTCTGGACTCGACTGTCTCAGTGAGAGGAGCCGCAGGCCGCCTGTTTCCAGATTGTGACAGTTTGAGGTTCAACAGATGACGAGCAGAGAAGGACAGCTGGTACTTTTGTTGCTGAACATGTTCATTGTAAATAAATTCAAGAACAGGCGTAAATACACACAGATGCTGCTTCAGTCCGCTCACAGCAAATGACTTAATGCAGAGTATAAAAAATGTGTCCCTGTTTCATAATGTGTCTTAATTCTCTGCAGTTTCTGCCTGATCCGATTCTGTAAACTCTTATAGACTTTTAACGGTTTCTGCTGAAGTAAAATGATTTGATGCCTGCACTAATTACACACTGCAGCTTTTAAACACTGCTGCTAATTAATTAAAAGTTAACAAGTGGGCAGCTAAGTAATTTTTGTTTTCTGTGATGTTCCTGAAGTCGACTCACCACCGTCCACATTTGTTTTGTAGCACTGAGCAGCGACTTTGTGCCGCACATTTTAAACATCAACAGCACACTTACATTTCTGAGTCAGTGTTTGAGCCGTGACTTTCTGTGACGGGTCGAATAGGCATTCAAACAGAAAATAAACAATACTGTGATAAAAGAGGATTTAACTGTGTCAGTATTTTGTATTTTACTCGCAGGTCAACTTTAAAGTTGATCTGAATCCCGAAAACCAGACCGATTATCTCACATTCAGTAAGATATTAAATAAAGAAGTGGAATACTTTACATTACTTCATAATTATTCTTAAAATGTGTCCTGACACTTAAAAGTTATTTTTATGTTAATAATGACAAAATTAAAGCGGAAAAACATTAATAAACAGGACAAACTGCTGCTAAGCTCTGAATGTTTTGGAAGTCCAACTTAAAATAATCTTAAAATATTCATGTGATGTTCTTCAAACTGCTGACTGGATTCTGACCAGTACGCTGGCGTTAGATCGTGATGAATCCTGGACTGTTAGTTTGTTGTTGTTTACAGGCTCACAGTGAGGAGCACAGTGAATATTTTATTCCTCACCTGCTCCTGTAATAATAAACCCGTCTGAATGAGGCTTTAGTCACCGTTTCCTTTTCACAGATGGCCTAAAGTCCTCTGTACTCTGCTGGAACAGAACTCTGCTGCTTCTGACACCTGAACAGATGAATATGGACTTCCAGACATTTTATTTAGTTTTCACGTTTTATTCTCTTGACAAGTCAGAAGAAGTTTAAAAAGATGTAGGGAAGATGGGAAGTTCACATAAACTCATATGGATCCATTAGCTTCTCGTGTATTAGCCTACATTTGTGTCACAGAGGAAACCATCAGTTTCTCTAAAAGATAATAAACCAACAATGTTTGAAAAACACTTACTGCTGTTCTGAAGGTATTTCCAGACTCCCCAAAGACTCTTCTAACAATCTGAATGAAAATATATTTCGCCTGCTGAATCATAAGTTGCCCCTCTCTTCCTGTATCAAAACAAAGATGGCACAAGTTAAAAATCTGTTTTTATCTTTTTTTTATGGTTAGAAGAGTCTTTGGAGATTCTGGAAATACTTTCGTAACAATTAATTATCCAATAGTTACCTCTGTGACCTGGATGTGTGATGATACATGAGAGGCACAAATCCCACTTCCTCATCTTATTTTTACTCCATGCAGGTCAAAGCTCTAATATACAAATGTATCTTTAAAAAAATGGCCTGTTGTAAAGATGTCTGATACAAGTCCTTTAATACTGTTACTACTGGCATCTGGCTTCACAAAATTTGTTCAATACTCAAATAATTAAAATGGCTACTAAAAAACTCAAAGCATCTGAATACATACATACAGTTTACAGGACTTTTTTGTGGTAAAAACAAGAGCTAAACAAGGACAAACTACATGAGGACAAAACTGACAATTTAAAAAACACACTTCATCCTGAGGCAGAACGACAGCGAGTGATCTATCAACAGGAAACTGACCCTAACGGGAATCAGACCCATGAAAAGAATCACTCTTATAATCCAGTGCATATGTTGAACCTTGACGTACAAGCATTTAATAAGAGCAGCTTCAGCAGAGACAGCAGAAGAGGCTTTGTTCCCTCTGTGGTGGTGTGTTTACACTCACATCCACTTCAAAATGGATTTATATCAATAAATTAGCCCGACCCACACAAGTTATTTAAAAAGACAAATAATGATTTCCCTTTGTGATTCACTACAGTGAGTTTACACTGTAACCCCCGACGTATTTAACTGACCTGAACTAACAGATGAGATGCATCTGAGATACAATAAAACTAAATGAACCTGCTCCTCAGTTCACAATAACAAACATTAATTCCCTCATTCATCTAAAATACAAACATTGTTTTTCAAAATGATTTTCAGCAGAGACACAGTGAACAAAACCTGGAGGAGTATGAAAATGCATCTGAACAAACTATTTTTCCTTTAGTTTCCCTAAAACTACTAAAAATAGTGAGAACACAGTGTGTGTGTGTGTGAGTGTGAGTGTGCGTTGGGGGGAGCACCACCAATGGGTTTCTATTTAAAAAGCAAAGCCGGTTTAGAGCTGCAACAATTAGTCCATCGACAACTATTCTGATAATCAATTAAGAAAAAAAGGTTCCAGCCTCTCAAATGAATATAATACAAATGAATATTTTCTTGTTTCTTTAGTCTTCATTAAAAGTCTGAAGACTGAATATCTTTGGATTTTCGACTCAAACAAGACATTTGAGGTCGTCTTCTTGGGCTTTAGGAAACTATTTTTTCACTGTTTTCAGACATTTTATAGACCAAACGACTAATTGAGAAAAGTCCACAGAATAATCGTTGAAGAAAATAATAATTAGTTGCAGCTCTATGCAGGTTATAAAACTTTCTGTGATTACGTGTGTGTGTATGTGTGTGTTTGTGTGTGTGTGTGTGTGTGTGTGTGTGTGTGAGGGCGAGAGAGAGAGAAAGACCCTCTAACCCCATAAATCTTCAGTCCGGCCAAACTTGTAGATCAGAGTGCTGCAGAGAGAAGAGAGACGGGGTCACCTTCACACGACAGGAAGACAACATCTTTGCAGCACAAACAACGGATGCAATTTTAAAAATGTCCTCACAAGGGTTGGAGCTTCAACGGACCTTTTAAATGAAATATACACCGTTTGATATTTTTACACCATTATGTGTCATCATCTGGGATGTTCAGCACAGTAACATCATACCTGTCCATGTGAGGCTTTTAATAGAAGTGTTAGAGCAGCGTGTTTATCATAAATCCACGTCTCCTCTTCCTCTCACCTTATTTAAAAAGCACTTCAGGAGGACAATCTACAATACGCTGCTTCCTGTTTTTGTTATTTTTATGTCTGTGTGTGTGTGTTGGATCATTTCGACTGACAAATAGTTCAAATAGTTCACTTTCAGCTGTGAAAACTTCTATTTATGAAGTATAAACTTAGATTTCTTTAGAGACTTACATTTAGAGTTATAGCAGCTACTTGGTGTCTGTTTCTGTTTAGTCTGACTTTGAGTTTAATTATTTGAAATATGAGTAGAAATGCAACGATTGGTTGATTTTTATTATTCATAGAATATATTTTGTCCATATTTTGCACTTAAATTATAAGACTGGTGATTTCCTACAACTGATCTCCTAACATATTAGTACATATATTTAAGTTACATATTCGAAGTATTGTGTGTGTATCAAAGTCTGATATATCTTATTCCTCTGTACTGTAGTCACGTTAGTTTGTTTAGAAACGGCTCCAAAGACTAATAACAGCGATAACTCTCAGGAGAGAAGTTCCTTGTATGGCAGACGCCACTGAGCATGTGCAGGAACGCGGTTTACGTTTACAGCTTCGCTAGCTTGTTGTGCTACATATCACAACTGTGTGACTTTTTACTACATTATAAATTTATCAAAGAACTTCAGTACAAAGTCAAGAAGTTGTGATATGTAGCAGAACAAGCTAGCAAAGCTGTGAACAGAACTGCATTTCTGCACATGCTCAGTGTCTGCCTTACACAGAACTACTCTCCAGAGAGTTACAATCTTATCGCTGTTATTAGTCTTTGGAGCCGTTTCTAAACAAACTAACATGACCAAACTCTTCATAATAAAGGAACATGTGACCCAGTGCAGCGGTGTGACTCACTGACGTGTTTTTAATAGTTTTTGGACAACAGCGGATGAATAATCAGGCTTCACACACACAATACTTGTTAGTAGATCAGTTCATTGTTGGTTTGGATCCAAACATGAGATTTGTCGACAATATGCAAAAATACAGAAAATTGCAGCTTTATCCTTTAATAAAGTTGCCTACATAGTGATTTTCTCTTCTGATGATCATCAGTTGATTTCAGTCCTGTTTCATGTTACACTCACCTAAAAAAGATGAAGGCATTCTGAAAGAACACAGCCAGCCCTGGTGCCACTTCTTTCTCTGAAAAACAACAACAAAAGACAAAAAAATCAGTCAACAACAGTACAGCAGGTAGAGGTGGTGATTTTGAAACAGGTGTTCATGTGTCTGTAAGTGGAGTCCTTAAAGGCAGGGAGATGAAAATGAAACTGAAAAGATGAAATGGCTGAGCATGACTGAGTCATAATCAAGAGTCTGTGCCTGAGCTGAGTTTAGCTCCAGCGAGTTCATCTGTCGGGACAAATAAGTCCTTTGATAGATAAATGGTACAAAAGTGACATTCATTCTCAACAGTGGATCAAACTACTGCAGCTGGTGAGAACTGACGGTCTCACACAGAGCCTCCAGATACATGAACTGTCAAATACTTTTTTTAAGTCCATCACATATGCTGAAGGAGTGTGTTCATTGTAATTATTCCTCTTTCCCTGCTGGCAGTGAAGTGATCCCTTCATCATATTATAACAACTGAGTGAGTCAATTTAATTTTTCAAAGTTTGTCTTTTAGTACAAAATTCTCTGTTTTTCCAAAGACAGTTTTCTGGCTGACAGAAAAGGTACATCCTGGTAGCTGCATGTGGGTTTCCAGCTGTAACAACACCAGAAACAACACCGACAAACAGCTAACAGCATGTGTAAGATGTGTGAGGACGTTTTCAAACCCATTGTTTGTTTGCTCTGGTCTGAATCACTGGATGAGTTGGTAAACTTGTTGGTTCAGTATCTTTTCACTCGGAAAAAATTAAAGCGAAACAAAGTGCATCACAATGAGCCAGGTGAGGTGAGCCAGGTTCATTAGTTCGTTGTTTTTCGGGGGCGGGAACAAGAACATAAACACAGGAAGAACATCCTTTAGCCAAATGCAATGTATGTCCAAATGTGCTGGTCCAGTCGGCATCTGATGAATTCTCTGGCTAGCTGCAAATAACTGTTGATTTCACTCATCAAAATCCCAGCATGCAATGCGCTCCTGGCTACAGGAACTGTTTAGCTCAAACTTGCAGCCTTGTAGTTGGTCAGATGGAGGTTGGATCACGTTCCCACCACAAACAAACTGCTCCAGAATTCATTTGTAACCAGACCGAGATCACTCGGACTCGGTTGTTGCAGTTGTTTTGGTCAGAGTACAAGTGCTGAGTTCAGATCTGCACAAACGAATCGTACAAACGAGGAAAACCAACCAGAGTCCTGATCAATCAGACTAAACAAGGTTTGAAAACTCCCTAAAGGTCTACAGCTATGCTTCAGTCTGTGAGGCTGTCCTGTAAGGAGCAGTGATGCTTTGAGTGAAATGCTAATGTCAGCATGCTAACACTTGCATAATGAGAATGCTAACACACTGATGTTAGATCGTAGTTTAGCATGCTAACATGCTAACATGGGAATGTCGCTAGTTTTGCAGGCATTTGGTCCGAAGGGGGAAAAAACTAATTTAAATTTTGACCTGCTGGTGGCGCTTGATGAAAATTCAGGATATCGCCAAAGTCATTAGGAGTCATCCTCTGGGGAGATGAATATCTGTACAAAATTTCACGGCAATCCATCAAACAGATGTTGAGATATTTCATTCAGGATCAAAGTGGTGGACTGATCAACTGATGCTAATAAACTGGTGCTAATAAATGTCAGACGCTATCCTTTACAGAGTCCTGAAGGATGATGATTTTAACAAGACGGATGTACTGACAGACAACAGCTGTAAACTGTTAAATCTGTTTTATCTCCTCTGTAATCACTTATTCTGTGTTCAGCATTGCTGAACAGAAACTAGAGGTGCTCTCCAGAACTGTTTGAGTATAAAACAGATTATTAATGGACTTGGTTGTGATAAATGCTTCCAATTAACAAAAGCCAACAGTAATTTTTGGGCAGCTGCTTCAGGACCCTCGATCGAATCATTAAACATAAATACAAGTTAAATTTAACATCTGTTTCTGTATCATCCACTATACTAAAAAAAGATCAGACAGGGTTGGAGGTGACAGAAAGTTGGATTTTTAGTGCTGGTACACTTTAGTATCTGACAGTGTCTGGTAAGGTTGACTGATGCATCAGATCCGTTTCCACTCAGGAGAGATTTGAAAAAGCTGTTTTTGAGGCAGGAAGTAACTTGAAAGAGATGTTGTACTGCCAAACGTAATCCAGGGAAATTTAAAAATGCAAATAGCCAGTGAGAGAGAGAAGGTCTCCATCTGTTAAACCCCTGTGATAGACTTGTGACTTGGACAGGATACTTCTCTGCCTTTCTCTCCATTGTATGCTGGGATCAGCTTCAGCTTCCAGTCTTAATGCTGCTGGCAGTGAGGAAGGAGGTGATTGGCTGTTGGTGCAGTTAATTGTTTAGAAAAAAGGATTAAAGACTGGATCTCCTGTGGGTGAGCGGAGCTGAGGAACCAGGACGATGTTTAGATTTTTAACTGATAGCATAATTAAGGGGAAAAAGGTTCATGTATGACTGGAAAGCAGCGTCACACTTATTTCAATTCATCCTGAGTGGAACAGAAATGTGTTTACTAAGTTTCACAGCAACCCAAGATATTTCTCTAAAAAACACAAATGTCAACCTGCTGTTGGTGCTAGATGAAAAGTCAGAGGATAACCAAAGGCCAGACCGACCGACCGACCGACCGACCGTCCGACCGACCGACCAACAGACATCCTTAGATCCACGCCGCAAGCACGGCTAAAAAATACTGAATACAGCAGCTTTAAGTAAACGCACAAAGTTACAATCAATGAACAGATGTTCATTTGAAAAAGTGACATTAAAAATAACACTTTCTATTATGTGAATGGGTTTGGTTCAATTATAAAATATCATGACAATGTTCATCTTCAAAATCACGTATTTATGGTGTGTGTAGCAGCAGCGTTCCTGCATATAGAAACAGGTTAAACACCTGTGCACACATCATTCACATCAGCTGCTGCTGCATGTCTCACTTCTATTATAATTAAGCTCCTTTAGCAATATTGTAATACAATGATTTCCTTGTTGCCAGGACTTCCAAACCCACCGAGGATCAACACACAGCATGAAGCGGTGGAGTGCTGATGTAAATAAGTGGCCACTTAAGATAGTTAAGCATTTACTGAGCGTGAAGAAGAGAGAAAAGAGAGAATATTGGACGTAATTGCTCAGGTGGTGAGAAAAAGGACTCCCAGGCAATGTTGCTCTGTGTTTGCTGGATGTGTAAATGTTACATAAACTGATAAATTGGAGTCTTTCTGCTCCTGTGTGAACTAAAAACTGATTAAAAAAAATTAAAAACAGTAATTTGTTAAGTTATTCTCCTCCAGTCTGCACATTTCTGTATCAAAACAATTTGTGCAGCTTCACAAATTGTTGATAAAGAAACATCAGCCAGTCCTCCACTGAAAGTAAATCCCATGTACCTCTAAGCTTAGACTTGTTTGTGGTTAGTCATTTTTCTAAATTGCAGTCACAGGGATGAATAATAATGTCTCCTCAGGAAGTGCTTTTCAGACTAGATGCTGCCAAAACAAGATCTGTATTCATTCCCACAGCAGCTGCCAGGAGCTTTGGACCTTTTTCAACTTTATTCCTTTCTGAGACTCTGAGAGCATTTTCACACTGTGGAGATAAGTAAGAGTTTATTAAAGTGTTTATGAATAATAATAATGTTGCTGGGTTTTATTAGCCCACACATGCAATTTTCTGTGCTTTGTTTTATCCCCCGGTGTGTCTGATTCTGTGTTTGGTTTTCATTTGTTTTTATTGGCTGTCTTTCTTCTTTTTCTGTAGAACTCTGTGTAACTTTATTTATATAACACTATTGTTCAAGTTTATTATAGCTTGATCCCATTATATGCCAGGATCTGTTTGATGCAGCTCAGGAGACAATTGTTGATTCATCACATTGTTCGTTTTGCTTTGGGATTAATCAGAGCAGCAAGTTGCAACATCAGTGGAAAAGAAAAAGTTTTTACAACACGGTCAGGTGGGGGTGTGTGAGGAGAAAACTCTGTCCAAGCAGAGGTTAGTCTGATAGTTTTGCAGCAAGTTGAAGATATTTTAAAGTTTGATATTAAAAGTATGTGACACTCAGTAATTGATTGGAAGGCTGTAAAGACTTTTTAGCTGCTGAACAACCAGCAACGCTTCCAGTGTGCTGCTTTGCAGCTGCGATTCAAACTGCGACTACAGAAGTTACGTACGTATTCAGTGTAGCTCTGGGCGGCGGTGAGCTCGTGCTAAAGCTTCCTGCAGATTTGACGTGACTTTCTGGTGTGACGTAGTAACACCGCTCGCTCTTAAGGCGCAAATTTCAAAATTTCAAATAACTTAAAAGGACAGAGGAGACAGAATTGAGCCCAGGAGGCCCCACCATCACTCCGATCCATCCCAAAGATCAGTTTTCTTGTTTTCCACAATTCCAGCCCTTTAACTTTTGGTTGTTATGGTTGTTGTTGTTGCTGGCTTAGTAAATAAATACAAGTCAACAGTGCTGACCTGATCAGCTCATACAGCCTACTTTACATTTCTCTTTGCGCTCCAGATCTGATATCTGTCTTGGATGTGGTCGTGTCAGGTCACATGACCTCTTCATAAATGTGGACATGTGCTCCCAACTTCCTGTATTGTCCATCACTTGGTTTCTTTGTCTTTTCATATCATTATCTAATTGGCTCACTGTCACAATCTGTCACAATCACTGACTGTTTCATTAGTCATCTGGTTTTCTGTTTTTGTGTTAAATTGGCTGAGACAGAAAATCATTTCATAAAAAAACAAAAAAATACATATCCACTGGCAAAAACCTTTAGAGCTGCAATGATTAGTCGATGAATCGATTAGTCAGAAGACAGAAAATTAATTGCCATCTATTTTGATAATCAATATTAGTTTGAGACATTTTTTTAAGAAAAAATGTCCAAATTGTCTGATTCCAGCTTCTTAAATGTGAATATTTTCTGGTGTCTTTAGTCCTCTGACAGTAACAGAACTAGACGTGAGGTCACATCTTAGACTTTGGGAAACAGTGACATTGACATTTTTCACCATTTTCTGACATTTTATAGACAACTGTATTGATTAATCGAAACAATAATCAACAGATCAATCAATAAAGAAGTCAGAATTGTCAGAATGAAAAAAACAGAAACAGGAAAAGAAGCAGGAGACGAAATAATAAGACTGGAAGTGTGGTGTTCAAGTGGAGGGAAACTCACTCGGCACAACGTAGGCACCAAACAGGATCCAGATGGAGGCGATGAGCGAGCCAAACATCATCATGAAGCCGATAAACAGCCAGAGACGAGCTCCTGCAGACATGATAATCACTTTCATTAACGCATCACTTACTCTTCACTGTGAGGCAGCTGAAACACCTGCTGTATAATCTTTCTGACTATAAGCCAATCAAATTAAATAACAGCGCTGCATCTATTAATACATCATGTTAGTTGTGTCCAATATCATACATGCAGCCCATGAAGTATGTCCTTGTAGGTGTGACCTGCACCTCCTCCCCAAAGGAGAGTCGGAGACCATAACTGACTCCATTCAGACTGGATTTGTGTCTGTAGGGGAGGTGTGGTGATCTGAAAATGACTGTTGGTCAGTGTGTGGGTCATTTTTCACCCCCACACCAGTAATAATTACAGCCGCAATGACGACTCGCTGCTCCTCCCGTCATCTAACTCCCGGCTGGACGTCCTTGTATTTTAAAGTGGATCTCTGAGTTTTTTCCTTCTACTACAAAAATCTTTTTGCTAATCTGTCAGATGGAAACATGCTAACACCAACATATGGGCCTATATGGGAGCCAGTATGACGACAGATAAAATAAAACCAAACCCCATAAAAGCTGATCAAATGGGCTGTAATATCAGCTACAGGTATTCTCTTTTCAGCCCCATTTAGCTTATATTTGTTTACATTTTAGCAAACAGTCTCCATTAAAAGTCTGCTGAATCAGCTGTTAGCAGCTCCTGTTTGCAGTGTAACATGATGTACAGACAACTATCACTGATTACTTGGATACAGAAGAAAATTAAAAAATGTGATGATTCTCAGGCAGGTTCTGAAGCCTCTTTTTTCTGTGATTTTTGAGCAGATTTATGGTCTTATGGATTTAAGTCACACTAAATGATATCAATATGTGTTTCATGTCTGTGTGTGTGTGATTTTACTGTTATGACTCAAAGAAGGAGGACAATTTTTGACTCAAATTCACTTCACACAGTATCTTTGCCTCAACTCCCGGCGCCCCCTGGGGAGGCTTTTGACTCTGTTTTGTTTAATGTCCATTTCTATTACAGACCACATCCTGTCCTTTCTCTATTGTTAAAATCCTGTCTGGAACACCAAGTTAACCTCCCCCTGTGATGTTAATCCCATCTGAATGGAGCTAAAGTCAAATTTTAGTAGTTTATGAGCAGGACATTGTCTTTAAACGGTAACTTTAAAAGTTATAAGTTTGAGAAGATGCAGACCTGCGGCAGGTACATGCACAATTTGATGGGCAAAGGTTTCGTTTAAAAGAAAAGAAAAAAGGCACCACCTCCTATCACACACAGTTATCTCTCACATGCACACACACAAATGTTGCCTTGGCAGAAGTGCTTCTTAACTGAGTAGCAGTAACAGTATATATTCCAGTTATTGAATAGAATATCATATTAAACATGCTGTGAAGTTCGGTCTATTAACCTTAACATGAATATGATATAACGTCAGCAAACATATTTTATTTTAGAAACTGCATTTGCAAGGAACAAATAGAAGTGATAAAACCCATTAATATAACTTTTTTATTTATCAGTGTTTTTATGACTTTAATAATGCTCAGAATCATTCTTATACACATATTTGTCCTGTGTTGAAAACCAGTGAACAAACAGAAAAAACTCCATTATCACAATTACACAGTATACATAAATAAACAACGTGCTGTCTGTGCACCGTCACGTCTACTGTGAAGTCTGGACACTTCAGCCAAAAAAAACTACACACACAAACACAAACTCACACACATTTAGAGAAACACACCTGTCCTGCCGAGGCAGCCCTCTCCATACGTGTCTCCTCTCACCTGGCCGTTAGAAACCGCATTGATCCTGAAAATAACGGCACAGTCACGAGTTACGCAAAGGTGGAAAATCCATCTTAAAGCTCAACTGGCCTACACCATGAAACCTTGAGCTGAAACGATTAGTAGACTGACAGAAAATTAATCATCTATCAACTATTTTTATAATCAATCATCAATCAAGTAAGTTTTTAAGCAAAGATGTCTTTTGGACTGTTGGTCGGAAAAAAACAAGCTATTTGAAGAAGCCACATTGGTCTTTAGGAAATTGTAACAGCATTTCTCACTATTTTCTGTGAGAGTTTGAGAAAATAATCGGTACTAAAATGACAATAATCGTTAGTTGCAGCCCTAATTGAATCCACTAACTTGTGATGTCAAGAGATATTTTCAGTGTTCAGTGTTGACTTTCAATTTGTAGCATTTTAGTGCTAGGCTACATTTTGTATTTTGTATTGACATTTTGCTGCACCTCAGTAAAATGTAGATTGATTAAGAAGCCAATAATCAAACGAGGTAAATGTCTGAAATACTGTCCTGGTGACTTTCTTGATGGTGAGGAAACTGTTTTTGCAGCAATGTAAACTACAGTTGATTAACAGATGATGTATTATTTGACATTCACATTAAAATGACCACAGTTAAACCAGTGAGATCAGCTGTATCTGTGTACAGGCAGCAGTTTGTGCCCACTTTCAAGGCGAACTGGAAAATGCGTTGATTTGATTCAATTTCCTTCTGTGTGTGGCCTCAGACGGGCATTTCTCTCTATTCATCATGAATGGCTGTTATTCTGCTCCGTCTGCACAGATAGAGGGCAGCTAAAGTAAAGTGTCACCCTATTTGCTCTCTCAGTATGAAAAGCCTCCTCATCACTGCTGACTGTACCACTGGCTGTGGAAGCTGCAGAGAGACGTGCTTCTTCATCGCTTCTTTCCACCTGCTACACCTGCCTATTACACATCCCACCTATGGCTCCACCCCTGACGCCACAACCGGCCAGCAGGAGTCTGCAGCTGGCAGCATGGACACAATCGGCTTCCTACAGGCACAAACGTGTTTCTAGGAAATGAACCCTGCGCACCCAGTTTGTCACTCTTTCTGATTACTTACATGAAGAATGCTAGGGTGGAGAAGACGCCACACGTGTGGAAGGCGTGGTTCATCTGCGCCTGGGAGGGATACGTCACCGCTGCGTCGATCATGATCCACCAGCCTGTGAAGAACTGAGACAAGAGAATACAGGGTTGACTTTTGCAGTTTTTTGAATGCATGAGATGTGGTTCCAGTTAGCTAGCCGACTCTCTTGTTGGGGGAAAGTGGCGGAAAAGGGAGAGTACAGGAAGACGGTGAGCCGGGATTACAAACGTCCTCAAAGCTCCTCATGATCACATCGACATGAGACAGAGCGATCACAGGCAGGCAAACAGAGATTTATGAAAAGCCTTAGAGGAAATAATGAGTCTACAGACAGAATGATGAATAGTTTATAGAGAGAAATCCATACTAGTAGACTCCAACATTAGAAGCAACACATTTATAGGCAGATACATTCAAGCAATTATTTTGTCTAGAGCTACAACTATGAGTTGATTAATGGATTAGTTTCCAGTTATTAAATTAATTGCCAAATATTTTGATAATCAAAGAATCGTTTGGAGTCATTCTTTAAGAAAAAAAATCTAAATTCTCTGATTCCAGCTTCTCAAATGTGAATATTTTCTGGTTTCTTTAGTCCTCTATGACAGTAAACTCAATATCTTTGGGTTGTGGACTGTTGGTCGGGACCAAACAAGACTTTTAGGGCTTTGGGAAACAGTGATTGACATTTTTCACCATTTTCTGATATTTTATGGACCAACCAACTAATCTATTAGTTGGGGAAATAATCGACAGATTAATCGATAATGAAAATAATTAGTTAGTTGTTAGTTGCAGCTCTAATTTTGTCATCTAATAGTGCAACTCCCTTATTTTTGTGTATTCACTTCACCTGAATCCTCCTCAGCTACAACTACTTCAGGAGATGATTTACAACAAATAGAAATGTTGGAAATATCCCCATAAAAGAAACGGCCTCGCTGTTCCTGAGTGTCAGAAAACATTTTAGTCATATGATCTACTTACAAGTATTGTGTGTGTTTCAAAGCCTGATATATCTTATTCATCTGTGCTGTTGAAATCATTGAAAACTTTATACATGATAAATATGGTGTTTGTGTAGGTTTGCAGAGTGTGCATAAAGATGTAGGAATAAAGCATTTTCCTCGGGGGTTCAGCTCACATTAATTAGTAGTCAAAACGCAATTAAAGTATTAATGTACAAAACCAAAACTGACTGTTGTCTGCAACAGTGTAGACTGTTAGTTGATTTTATCTCACAAGGAAACACTCACTGCAAAAGTCGATCTGAAAACGTTCGGCTGAGGACTGGGGCAGATATGAAATGAGTCAGTGAGCACCTTGTTTCCATAGAAACCAGCATGCCAGAGTCTGATGTTCATGCTAGGATGAACATCTAGGATGCTAGGATGAGAAAGGATGTTTGCATCTTCACTATCAACTGTCCATTGATAGATAGATAGGATACTGTAGAGTTCAGAGGCTTCAAAACACTTCATTAGTGTCACATCACAAAATAATCAAATAATACAGCTACCCTACTTATATTTTTATTTGTGTGAATTTATTATTGACATGGGCTGAACATTTTTGATCAAGGTGAACTTTTCCTATTTGTTTTGTTTTGTTTTGGGGCTTTTTTGTTTTTAAGCATCTGAAGGAGTACAGCCAAAGAAAGTGAGCAAGGACTGAGATGACAGAGGATGATGACACATAGAGTAGAGAATAAGACAAATTAAATGTTCCTTTAAAAAAAAAAAAAGTAAGCCGCTGCTCTTGAGTGCAGGAAATTGCACAATTTCTCACCACAGCGCCCACAGCTGTGAACCTCGGTTAAAAATCTGCCCAGGCTGCAGCCCTGTGTGTGTGTTTCTGACTGTATTGTTTGCCGCCTCCACAGATGAGGTTACTTACAGAAAGTGAAGTTAAATTGAAGAGAGGAAGGTGTGAATGGAGGAGAATACCAAGTGCAAGAAAAACCTGCCTTACATCAATATATCTATATTTGACAAACAGGTTTGTGATATTTTCACACACGGAGTCAAAATCAAAGCAGCAGAGGCAGATATATCCTGACTTTTAGACCCTTGTTTACATATTGCTTCCATAATATGACTCAATAACATCTTTAGACAACATCAGGGATATTTTTTCAAACTTTGGAGACCTCCCTATAGAGCCATGATCAAACAAGAGAGAATACAATTGTTTTCTCGGACAAAAAGAGTAGAGTAGTACTCCTCATGGTGAGTAAACTCAACTTTATGTGTAAAAACAGAGTTCCCCTTTAATATTGACCAATTTAAAGAGATAATTGTAGACTTCATGAGGGCATCGGCCAACTGCTCAGTGCCAACAAAGTTCTGAACATTACAGATGTTTGCTCCTGGTCCCTGAACACAACCGGCCTGGCACCACATGCAGTTTGTATGTATGTTTGTTTTTGTCTTGATGTTTTTATGTTTTCTGACATTTGACTCACACAAAGACAGTCACACTCTAATTCTGCCGACTGACCAGTACTCCTGCGACAATAGAAGCCACTGCGTTCCTCCTCTCCCCCCAGTCGATGCATTCGCACTCTGGCCAGCGGAAGTTGTCCAGAAAGCCAGCCATCTGTGTCCTCCTCCTCGTTCTCCTCGATCCTTCTCTGCACAGCTAAACCAGCACCTGCTTCACCTGCTGCTCCTCACAGACTGCAGGCGGCTCTGCTTCTGGCTGAGGAGATCAGTGACTCTGTCCGAGTTGCCTGTGGAGGAAACATGTATTCGTGTCTCATTTACATCTTGTGTACACAACTACGGACCTGATGTGTGACAGTTAGGTTTCTCAGACATGGAAATAGGTCTGAGTTTGAGAGGGGTTGTGCTGCTCATATACTGACTGTTGTGCCAGTCTTAATTGAGTAATGAGGTCATTTGTTGTTGATTTACTAACCACTAATATTTGTTCAGCATGATCTTTTACCTGTAAATTAATCTATACTTTATGTTAATCTCAACCTAAAAGCTCAGAAAAAAGTCTCTACTCATTATAATAATCTATGCTTTACATGATCTATGACCCTTAGTGGTTAAACTGTAAACGTACCATATGACCAATTCTCCTGCTTTTTCCATTAAGTCTGTAATTACACATAACCTTTTTTGGCAGATTCTTCCATATATATCGACAGAAAGACCCATCTTTTAAATTCTCAATGACTCCATATTTCCAGGAACATTTCTCCCACCTCGGCTTGCAAAACTGCAGTTAATCTAATGGCACCAGGAAATAAATACAACAACAACTGAAGGAGATCTACATTTTTAGTCATTCTTACTGCTGATCCAAGCACATAATTATGATTTACTATATATGTATGCAGGCTCTTGTTCAAATAAATGTAGATCCTTTATTGCTTTTATAACTTCTACAAATATCGGAGTCAATCCCTTGTAAAACTGTTCTAAACGTCTCAATAAAGTGATACTTACTGGATCAAAAGTATGCCGAATTAAAAGGGGGATGCTAGTCAGCTAAAATGAGATTTAAGTTTTTACTACACACGTACCTGTAAATAAGTATAATACTATAATATCTTAACTGCCAGTTTACTGAACAGAGTTTCCTGTTACTTAGCCATCAGGCTAATAGCTACATGAAGCTAGCTGTAACACTAGCCTAAAGCTAACGTTGGGTTACAGTTCATCCATAGCAGCACTCTTTAGTAAAAATGATCGGTTGTCTGTTCTTTGGATTGCACTGTGAGCGTCTTGATAATCTTAAACAAATGGTTTCTGGGTTTCTTATTGACGCCAGGGAGCTAACGGTAGCTAACATGACGTCCAGGTGAAGCTCTCTGTTTACATCGATAACGTGTGGAATAAATTTAAACTACAAACATGCAGAGTTTACACTGCTGTTAATAACTAGACGTAAGAAGTTAGTTATAAGCCGCTGTGAAATGTTATGCATGCTGAGTTGCCCACCTTGTCAAAAGTCAGTGATTGATTTGAGTTACCATTTAAAAGCTTCTTCTTCTGTTTCGCGGTTGGCAACCAGCGTTAAAGGCGCGTTACCGCCACCTACTGATGGATGTGCAGCATGCTGGAGTCTGGACCAGAGTTTAGGGGGGAAAAATCAAATAAAACAAAATAAATAAATAGAAAATTAAAAAAAAAAAAACTGTCTATATTGAGATCCCACCTCAACCTGCAAAGCTGCAATTAATCTAATGGCACCAGGGAATAAATACAAAGACTGTAACTGAAGGACATTTTAGCCACTCTTTTACCGCTGATCCAACCATATAATTATTATTTAATATTGATCTAATCATTCCAATGTAAATAGTCCTCAATGCTTTTTTTAGCCCCATTTACATCTAAACATCTCATTGATATAACTGCTTTTTACATTTATCAATGAATCTCAACCCAACCCTGAAAAATAAAGCATATCTATAGCACTCTGTCTTATATAAATAACTGCTTCCTGTTCTGTTAATTCTCACTTCTACGTTCCCAATAGCCTCTTTATCCTTTTTCTCTGAACACATCATCCCACCTTCTATGTCACAAACACGTCATTAATCATAATGGAAAAAATAACGTATCTGATGTTGAACTCTCTCTTTAATTCTTCTAAATGACTGTCCTTTAGTCCCAACTTTACCTACTTTAAAGGTGCTGTGTGGGGGTTTTGACCACTCGTTGTGCTACAGAGTAATGTTTTTGTGAACAGGTTCCCATTTTGTTTGTATTTTTTTACACATGCAAAATCTAGCTTTGCAAATGTCTTTTATGAGAAAATAAATTGTCAGGCCTCAAGGATACACATGAAACATAATTGTATTTTTTTTTATAACAAAATACTTTTAATGAATAATCCTTCATATCATAACTATCTGTCTTTTTCAATTACTATATCAAAAAATTAATTGATTGATTTCTTTATTTCTCTAATTAGTTTGTTTCATTATGTTTTATTTATTGGCATCAGTAAAACTATTATTAATTTCTGATAATGCTCAAATCTAATAATTGTAAAATTGTAAATCTTTCATTTGTCATTTTCTCCATCAACTTGCACACATGAGCGGTTAAAGTGACTAACCTGCCAGGCATTTACTCCACCTCCCAACTCCACGTGAAGCCAATTAAGAGCTGCAGGGATTCTTGCCTTTCAGCCTTTCTTAAGACGCATGCTAAGTCAAAGAATACCTTCTTCCCTGCTGGCAGGATTTTCCCCCCGTGATTGCAGTACAGTTATTATGTGTTGCATGACAACATCACAGTAGTCATTACTGTTAAATATCAAACCTCCACAGGCGTTCTGGCCCCCATATACGAATGTTTCTGTTCTGTTCATTCTTGTTGATTTACTTCAGGTTGAACTTGAAAAGGTTGGCATCAACTTTAAATTGCTGGTATGAATGCACATAAGTCATATGAGTCATTGTAATTTCATATTTGACACGCTCAGTACTGACAGTCTGTAAAAGAGTTTCCTTAGGTTCACTTTCCTGAATATTGAGGACAAAGCAGCATAATCTTTCCACTGATTAAACGCAGGTGAAAAGAAAGGACTTCTCATTTTACAACATTCATATCTAATTTGTGAGAAGAAACATCATAGACAGAAATATGTTATTATCCAAAAGTATGAGTCTGACAACAAAATCCATAGTTTATCTGAAGCTAATGAAGCTAAATGCATTTAAGGAATACTGTGCAGAAGGAGTATAAATATGGAAGGTAATATAGATGAATGCACAGATACAATTACAAACAAATGATGAGTGTAGCCATAAAGGCCATAAAAGAATTAAATCAAGCTTTTAGGTCAGGAAAGTTATTAAATCAACAAAGAGAGATGCATGGAGGCAGTTTTTCCTCAGGCATAGGAGGGGAAATCCAGTTATGTCAAAGAAAATGAGTGTGAAGAGAACATCTGTACAAATTCCTGTTCTAGTTGATGGTAAATAATTAGTGATATATGATAGCGAGGAAAAGGCTCATTTGCTTGGGAAAATGTTTGCCAGTGAGCAGAGTGGAAACCATCCTGAGGACAGGCACAGACAGAGGAACCTCTGAAGTGAACAGGATCAGAGATAGAAAGGATTCTTGTCTGGATTTAGAGTTCACTCTGGCTGGTAGTGGTTATACTGCTCCTGGACAACATAAATTATGTTATGCAATACTATTATTGCTATAGTATAGTTATTTTAGGTTTGTTCAACAAGATCTGGAACAAAGGAAAACTCCAGTGGGTGTAAAAGTGCTCTGATACTTCCTTTTGTTAAACCAGATAAGGATCCAGCTAATGCAGGCAACTATAGACCTGAAGCTTTAACATCACATTCATGCAAATAATGCAAAAGATGATTGTAAAAACAGTAATTACTTTTTAGAGCATAAAGGATTGTTAAGCCCATGTCAAGTGGTAGATCCACTATAGATGCTTTAGTGAAGATGAGTAAGCACACAACTGCCATCAGTTTTTTTAACATCATTAGATATTGAAAAGGCACACGACGCTATGTGGAAAGAATGGCTACTAATTAAAATGAGTCAGCTTGGTATCAGAGGAAATATATATATATATATATATATATATATATATATATATATATATATATAACTGGATATTAGATATTCTTCACATCGTACTTTCAGGGTTAAAGTGGGATCAGATATGTCCAGTGACTTTAAAATAGAAAATGGAATTCCTCAAGGAAGTATAATTAGCCTTATTCTTTCCAATATTATGATAAATGATATATATATATATATATGCAGGTGATGAAGCAATCTGGAAAAGAGGGAGAAATATTAATCATGTAATTAAAATTCTTCTGAGTGCTTTACAGATTGTTGAAAAATGGTCATCTAACCATATAACTGGTTTCAAGGTTTCAGTTGCTAAATCACGTTTTATGTTGTTTACATGAAAGAAAGCATCAATTAACATCAACCTATTTCTATACAGACAACCTTAAAAGAGAGAGAGGCAGAATTCAGATATTATTATTATATTTAGAGTTATGGTTTGATGAAAAGAACATGTGGAGTTCTCATATAAAGCACAGAGAAACAAAATGTAAGAAAGAAACCTCATGAGGAGTGTATGTGACTGTGGGGCTGAAAAACTATCACTGTTAAATATATACCGGGCACTAATAAGATCCACTATTGATTATGGATGTATTGTATATAGAAAACCATGTGAAACACTTTTACAAAGATTAGACAGAGTAAATAATGACCAATAAATGCTCTGTTATTAGAAGCTGCTGAGTTGCTATTACGTCTTAGACAAGAGAAACTATCAGCAGCGTGTTGGGCTCGACTGAGGTTTTAGTGAATGCTGGGAGTATAATAAGGTTAATGACAGAGGTTTTGGATGTAATACAGGTAAGATTGCAGAAAAGATAGGTCTCAAAGGGTTAAACTACAGTTCATCTGTTGTTTTTAAGAACTTACAGCTCCCAGAAGAAAAGAAGAACTGCTCAGTAACATAACTTTCATCATGTTGTTAAAGATCATGTTCAAAGAAAATTCTATAGATTTATGACAAGATGGCTCAAAGAATAATGATGATGGGTATGTGGGAATTTGTATATATATACACCAGAACTGAATGTTAATATATATCACAGAGTGACCGATAAATTGTCAATATTTTCAGCAGAAATCAATGCAATCATTTCCAGCCTTCAGTGGATAGAGCAGGTTCAGCCTCAGCAGCAGCTCTCAGAGAAGATGTCATGATAGAAATTCACATTATGCTTTTAAGATAACAAAGGATGGAATAGAAGTGCAGTTCTGTTGGGTCCCTGCTCATATGGGTGTGATAAGGTGATGAACAAGCAGATAAATTGGCAAAGAAGGTGATCGTTACACAGTTAAGGTTCAGGTATGCTGAAGTTAAGTTAAGTTATATATAATGGGGAAAAGACAAACACATGCACAAGGTCAAACACATTATGATGCATTATAGTAAATATAATTCAGAGAGGGAGACATTAAGAAATATAGTACATGAGACAAGGTAGGAATGGAGTTTAAAATCAATACTGAGCTCAGGACAGGAGTCCAGGACATCAGGCGGGGGCTGACAGGTTTTATAAAACAGGCAGGATCAGGAAATAGGGTGTGATTGTTTGTTTTGTTATTCTATAGAAGAAGAAGAAGAAGAAGAAGAAGAAGAAGACACCCACAGGTTTTGATTAAATACTTAAATGAGACAGGCATGGGGAATAAAACGTATTTCTTTATTTATTTTCCTTTTTCTTTTTCTGTCCATCTGCTGACCCACTCCGGTCCAGTAGGTGGCGGTACTGCAGCTATTAGCTGGCTGCCAGCCGCCAATCAATCCAAAGAAGTAAGAAAGAAAGAAAGAAGACGACACCTACAGACAAAAACAACAGACACAAACAGACGAGCTGCGAACACACAGCTGCTGAGAAAACACTTTGAATCTGTGCCACAGATCTACAAACTGAGAGAAATGGTGTGACTGATCATTAACGGTGAGTCGCTGCTTTTTTTAAAATAAGTTTTCTGTTTTAATGATCATTAACTCAGCGCAGAGGGAGCTGCACTGTGAACATGACTCAGCCTTAAAAACACTCTTAAAGGCAAGAAGTCTTCTTCTTTTGCTTTGTAAAGTATCAAAACTGGCTTTACAGAAGCAAAGTGAGCAGACAGAGTGATCGATTAGAGCTGATTAGAGTTAATTGATTTACACTCTTTTTAATGAGCCAGATTATTTAGCTGAGCTCAGCAATAAACTCTTCATTAAATGCCACTTCTGGCTTTTGTAATTCAGACACATTTAAGTGTTTTGACCTGTGATTGGGTGTGTGTGTGTGTGTGTGTGTGTGTGTGTGTGTGTGTGTGTGTGTGTGTGTGTGTGTGTGTGTGTGTGTGTGTGTGTGTGTGTGTGTGTACATATATCACTTAAATTATTCAATATAATAATTTTACATTATAGTTGGTATAAAAACATTAAATAATGTAAAAACATTAAACACTGTTACATGTGTGGATTGAATGTTTTATGTAAATGAGTGTTTCACTACAAACACTAAACACACAGCATCTGGTCCGTGTGCATAAATGTATGTAAATATAAATATATCCATATCAAATAAAAAATAAAACATTCCAAACACATCACACTCAAAGTGTAACCCGGTGTGCCATATAACAAATAAAAAATAAACTACAATGTGCAAAACAGCAGCATCCAACAGTTTTACCAGTGAAACTTCTTAAACTTTGTCTTTAGGGCAGATTAAGAAACACTAAGCGCCTCAGCTCAGAGTGGCTGATCCGGTTTCTTCTCTGTTATTATCTGCCCTGTTTTGGAGGAGATTCTTTCTGAAGGGACTGATGTCGCTGTGACGTCACCCGCCAGCTCAGGATCTGACTCCCTGTATAACACCTGCTGAGGGATTCCTTCTTGCAGTGTCTCCTGTTGCTCTTTCATCAAAGAGCCTCTGAGCAGCAGATGTCTGTGGCTCCACCTCTGATGCCCCTGCTCCTCTTCTCCCTCTGGGCCTCCTGGTGATGGAGCCGGCTGGCTGCTGGGGCTGCTGTTACTCTTTGAAGTGCCTCGTCCACGGCTCTGTTGTCGTTAAAAGGCCAGCTTTTTGAACCTGGGGTGCAGTCACTTTCCCTGCTGTCACTGTCACTTCTGTGTGGTGGTTCGCTGTTATTCTCTGCAGACTCCTGCACAGGAGGAGCATTTTGGAGGCTGTCACGTAGCTGAAAGAAGAGAAAACTAACTCAGAAAAGTATGCTCTGTTTTATTATGTGGTAAATGGACTTTGTTCAGTTTATTCTTGTCTATTATTACTGGCCGCCACCTCTAATATGCAATTCTATAATAATAAATAATAACAATTGTCCACTGTAGCTGCCTGCACTGATCTCCACAGTGACCTGCTCAGTGCTTGTCTCTTGCTCCTCCCATTCTTGTTGGCTCAGAGCATCAACAGGTGCACTGATGATAGCCGGGGGACAGATGATTGCATCCTTGGACTCCAGAACCTGTTTCAGTGTATGAAATGTTGAATTCCACTTCGTAACACCTTCTTGTTTGGGCCTCAGCTCAGGTGTTGAGTACACTTCAGCTTCACTTCGTCCACAGTGGGCTTCATCACCTTCAGGGCATCTCTTATCCTCATGAGACATGTATATAGTGTCAAATCATAACAAAAGTTATCTCGGGGCACTTTTCACATAGAGCAGGTCAAGACCGCCTTTAACGGGAAGAAACATCCAGCAGAACCGGGCTCTAGGTGGGCGCCATCTGCCTTGACCGGTTGGGTTGAGAGAGAAAGAAGGAGGGGGAGAGACACAGAGAAGCACTATAACAAAAATAATAATAATAATAGAGATACGACTAATAATAATAATAATAATAGCAATAACAGCAGGAGGTGTCGAGGCAGGACACCCCCACAGGAGGGAAGTGGTGGCTCTGGATGTCCAGCAGTCAGTTGTCAGGTTGTCTGAACCCTTTTAACACCTCTCTTGCAGTGAAGCTCGTTCTCTGTCATACAGCACGGGTGTAGCTTCTAAATCCCTCCCAATCATTTCAGCCAAATCCTCATCCACTGTGTTCTGTCTTGCTGGGTTCATGACCTTTGGTTTAAAGTGGCTTATAGAGCTCTGGGTTGTGATGCGTCGCGGTGTACCAGAAGGGGTGGGGGGGCTGTAGACACTGCAGCAGCAACTGTTTAAAATAGTTTATAACACACTGTAATGTAAGCAGTGTTTATTTATACAATGGAGTAAAACACAGCTGTAATAATATAAAATTTGTCTTCATAGTTCATAGTAATTCATAGTACTCTTTAGTACTTTAGTATTTTAACCACCTCCACCTGTAGGAATGTACATAATATCATTTAATAATAAAATCAAATGTAACCATGAGAACATGGTACAGACTGTCAGAGAAACATCAAATATACACTTTAATAGTCGTGAGATGATGTATTTGTCCCCAAAGGGTGATTAGCTGTGCAGCTGTGTAGCGCATGAACACATCATAAAATAAATATATAACAGTGTAATATATAAGATAAACATAAAGAAAACAGTGGAAATTTTAAAACAATGCTCGTCACCTTTTCCTCACAGTTAATGAGAGATGGCGGTACGAACAGAGCAGGTTTTAAACTTGTTTTGGAAGAATTATTTTACCAGATTGCATTTATTAATAATAATCAATCAATCAGTCATTTCTAGCTGATATTGCTGCTAACAAGGTCTGTTTGATGTGAATAGAAATTAACATTTCGAGCTGTGCTGGTGTCAATCCTTCAAACTCAGGTGGGATGAAAAAGGTGAAAGTTTTCTAATTTAAATATGTCAAAGAAGCGTTCTGGTGCAGTTTGAGATAGAAACCGATGAAAAAGATTTTCTGTATGTAAAGAAACACCGGCCTTCACTGTCACCTGGAAATTACATTCATATACCACTAAATTGTTTTCCCAGTTATGTTGGCAGTCGCCGCCTGGAAGATGTTCACAGGTAATGTTTTCTTGAATGAATGAAGCTACATTTATATGTGGCTCTGACAGTTAAACATGTGCCAGAGTCTAAACCCGAGCAGAAAAAGTTTAGTGATGCTGGAGTTTCTACTTGCAGATATTGTGCTGCAAGATCAGATATTTTGGTGGAAAAAAACAACCAGGTATGTTGTCTGTGAACATTTCACTCGTGTTCAGTGTCAACAGTTTTGGAACTTGCCAAATACGTTCATTAACAACATTTTCTCATTATGTTGAGCGATAATTCAGCAGCATCACGTTTCCTGTAAAACGTATGTGTTGTTGCAGTTAGGTCGCATATGAACATAATTCCTGGGAGACACAGTTGCACTGGCACAACCTCTGTGAACCCAATTACCCTGCTGCAGAGATACTGGGGGTCGTTCATTTCAAATGCATTACGTTCAAGTGCATCATCTCATTTATCTGAACCAAACTTCTGGGTGCTTATTGTCGCCGCTTGGCCATGTTCTTCTTCTTTCTACCTGACCGCTTCTCTCCTCCTGTCTGCTGCACCTGGGGGGAAAAAACTCCATCCGTCTGTCCAGAACAACACACACTGCGTCGCTTTGTGATGCATCATTTGACACGTCTCAATTTAAGCTCGTATCACACACCAGACGCACCGCACAGACAGAAGAAGTAGTCAAAGCACAGAAGGCGGGATGTGTGGGAGTAAAAGTGATAAAGCTGCTGCTTCTCTGAGAGTCGACACGCTGATGGATTGCTCTGGCTGTTCGGGGAGCGTTCGTGACTCTTTGGTTCTTCGAAGTTGTTTAAAATCCATCTGGAACTGTTGTCATAGCAACAAGTCCTTAATCCCAAACCTGCTAAACTGCCATTTATTGACAGTTAACTGGATCATGATGTTTCAGGGTGAACCCCAAACATGAAGTGGTCGCTTTCTCAGATTTATGATGAAAGATTGTTGATATAATTATGATTTTTAGATGAGAACATGCAGGTTATTGATAAATCATCATGATCTACTGGTGTAATGATCACAATTACATTTTTATAATGAATAGTTATATATGATAGAATATACAACTAAATAAAAGTTTGTGCACTAAAAAAAATAACCAATCCAAATTTAGTTTGAGATGTTCAAAAGACATAAACTCACCTAAAAGATTCTGACTGTTGAAAGACCAACAGAACATATAACATATAGTTTGACATTTCACTGTGAACATTTGAACACCTGTTCATCATGCATATAAATAATATATTTCAGTATTTCAATAATAATGTGAAATATGAAATGAAATGTGAAAAGAAAAGTATTTCCCTTGTGGGATGGTCCTTGCTGAGCAGAGCTTCCACTCACAGTTGCATGGTGTTGTTTTTCCAGCCTGCAGGTACGTGGTGCGGAAGATCCGGGCTGCAGCGAGAGAAGAGGGGCAGCCAGCGAAGACGAGCGCAGCAGCATGTAGCCAGGCGAACGGTGGGTCAGTGAGCCCTGCTGAGGCTGCTGTGACACAGTCTGCCAGTCTTATGAAGTCATTAAAAACATGAAACTGTAACCTTAAAGCTCAAACAGACTTTGCTAGCAGCAATGTCAGCTGGAAATGACAATGGAATTATTAAATAATACGACTATTTGACTAAATATACAGTACTTCAACACAATGTTTAAATGTTGTTTACTATATTTGTTTTACTGATTATAATTAATAATTGCAATTTAGTAAAATAATTCTTCCAAAACAAGTTTAAAGACGCAGGAGTCTGACAGCAGAGAGCTTCACATCCTGTGTGTTCAGCTTTGGTTCGGGTTAGTGAAAGATGCTGCTGTGGCTTAATGTTCAGAAACACATTGAGCTTCAAGTCACTGCAGACTTTCTTCTGTATTAAACAGAGACCATGATCTTTAACCAAGTGCTGCCAGACTCTGAAGAGATCAGATATTTTGGTGGGAAAAAAAAAACTAGGTACATTTTGTCATTATGTTGAGAGAAAGCATAATTCAGACGGCATTATGTTTCCTACAAAACACATTTGCTGTTGCAGTTCAGTGGTATATGAAAGTCATTTATAGACAGAGTTGTTCCATATACTGAACACAGCCTCTCTAATCGTGGAAGAAATAACTTTATTCTACCAAAAGTTTCAGTCGTTGCAGCCTGATTGGACTGATGTCATTACACACTGACAGGAATTTCAGTGTTATTATTGTGTTTTGATGGTCAGTTCTTCACAGAGATTAACTTTTTAGTTCCCTGAGATACACCTGGGCCTCTGTATGCGGGTCCATTTTAAAGGCTCAGTTCACATCTTTACTTCTCGTCGTATCTCTACAGTCAGATAGTTTTAGTTTTATTTGTTCAGGTTTAGAGATTTCTGTCTCTGAGTGTTTCCTACATCTCAATAATGTGATTTGCTTCCAAAAAACAAATGACACACATCTAAATCCAAAAAAAGGAAGTACATTATTTCTCCATCTGAAAAACACTAAGAAGCAGTGCGTAACGTTTGAGAGCATTACATCCCCACTGCTTTATCTTTGCATTTGATTTCTATTATAAAGAAAAACATAAAGGACGATCTCAGCTTAGCTCAACATCTTTTCAAATCCTCGAAAAGCATCTGCCTGCAACTGAAGCTGAAACCTGCAGCTCTGTGGGAAATTCCTTAGAACCTGTTCAGGTGTGCATTTGTGCTTTCTTTAAAGCACGTTTCATCCCAGCAGTCGTCAGCCTGTGTGATTTATTCACTGTCAGTTGGTCAGCATCAAATTAAGCTGCATTTGCAACTGCTTCACACAGTACTGTTGGTTCAGTGCAGCTGCACAGTGCTGATAACTTGTTTCATTTGACCTCAATATAATGCACCTCTGTGTGTGTAGGAAGCTTATGCTACACACCCCTCACACTGAGCTTAACCTCGGACTTCTACTCTGAAGAAACACTGGAGAATAATGAGGAGGCAGCACAGACTGGCCCAGGCTTTGGATTTCTGAACATGCTGATGTGGTGTATTTTCCTTTTAGCTCTTTCAAAACCAAATATACAAGAGCAAATATGTAAGGAATGGATTAAACTGTGTGTTTGTCTCTAGAGGTGAAAATGACAAATCACTCTGCTGATTCAAATAGTTTCATTCAGTCCAGTTCAAAGATTCATTCACTGAAAGATAAGTGGTGGCTTCACCATTCAAATGCACTTCAGTACGTACAGCAGCAAGTGAACGAATCACTTTCTGATTCAAGCTGTTACATTCAGTTCAGTACAAACTAGACCCACAAAAAGGTTAACAGCTCAGCAGATTATCTGTGACAGAAATATCACATCATGATTGTTTCTGTGGCTTTCACAGCCTTTTAATTTACTTTTAACAAGGAAGTAACAGCCTGTGAATCACAGCTGAACTGACAGCAGCTCTCAGTCATCAGTGAGGAGCTCCGCAGCCAACAGCTACTGATTCAGTGTTAAATCTGCCAACTATCTGTTCCTGTTGTAACGAAGAGGGGCAGCAAAATGGTTAATTTAGTTCTGGCTTTGGTGTTTCTATGGGACTTGTTGATTGACAATAAGACCACCAGCCTTATCCTTTAAGTTTAAATGTTTCTACACCTTTGTTGTTTGAGACGAGGCTGTATGAGATGAGCCTAAAACTAACTCCCTCGCACCCTTGGAGGAAAACTTGGCTTGTAGATCTTTCTGTTCGATATTTTGTAAATTAATTAAAACATCAGGATGTAACTGAGCATCGAATCAAACTAAATGATCTGTTTGTTTCTCTCTCTGTAGCACAAATAGACGGCAGGATGAGCGCTGAGCCAGCCTTGATTCCCCAACCGACAGAGGCTGTCGATGTGCGGCAGAAGGAACAGTGTGGATCCTGAAAGTAAATCGAGAGCTGGAGGGAAAAGTGGAAGGTCCATAATCAGGAGACAAATATATAAAATAACACACACACACACACACATCCTGGTCAATGCTCTTCTTCAGCTTTGCCTGGTAAGCTGCGAGGCTTCATCACCTTTTGGTGGCTCTAAAAGGTTAAAGATTAGAGCCTTTTAACAAATGTAATGGAAAACATCAGCAACTCCACATTGCTGAGTTATTCCTTGATTTGTTTTTCAAATATCTTTTCCATGAGATATATACTGTCGGCACTGACGTGCAAATTTCCCTCCAAAATGCACATACACAATAAATTGCACACAAACACAAACACAACATTCACATAAACCCCACCTGCTTCCAGCTCTCAGTTTTCTTTCTCACTCGTCCTTCATGCAGTCCGAGTCTGCAGAGAGAATGAAAGCCTGATCACCAAATCCTCACAGAGGAACTGATCAGTCTGGATAAATATTAAAGACTCTGCTGATGAAGCTGCACCAAGTCATATATTCATTAATTCATGTGTTCATAGACCCGTTCTTGTTCTTCTGTCACTGGAATCATTTTCATTAAACAAGAACACATTTCTTCTGTTCTCTGTGTGGGTTTTTCTATTTATTTAATTAATTAATTTATTTGACAGGGACCGCGCTCATTAATCAGCAGAAAAAAAGAACTGTACATGAGCCAGAGTTAGAGTAGAAAGCTGCCCAGATGTTGAAGAGGAAACCTGAAATTTGAATAAAATGACAAACAATGTCCTACACAACACAATATAATTAACAATAGATACTAATTAAAGCTCTAGAATGCTTTCAGGAAATTGAATTTTGACTCAAACAGCAGCTGGATTAAAAGCAAAGTCAGTAAGAAGTCAGAGGTCAGCGACCGGCTGATGATTAAAACAGACAACTAAGTCCAAAGGAGCTTAAACTGACAGGCAGAGATCAAAAGGTGAGCTTAACAAACCAGGCATGCAGAATACACACAGTGGCTGCAAGGCACAATAGATGATGTGGTGAGGAACTGAAAGAAATGGTAAAGTATATAACCCTAACGCAGCTCCAGGATGAAGTATCTTTAAGTGCCACCAACGGCCGATAGATGAGATTTGAAGACTTATAGTAGCTTTGATGTCTGCTGTGTGGGCCTTGATTGACAGCTGTGATTGACAGATGGCTCACCTGCTGCTCTCCCGGCTCCAGGACTCACACTGAGTCACGCAATATTTCACTAAGTTTAATGTTACTTGTTTATGATAGCTGCCCTGTTAGCACAATTTAGCTATCTATCTATCTAGAAAGTCATAACTGATTGTCGTGATGTGTACTGGGAAGCAGGAATAAACATATTATTTTTGATCAGGGAGGTTTTTCAGGTCACTACACTGTTTCCTTGTCTAATGATCTAGAAGCTTCCAGACAGACTAAGTCTCTGTGCATTATCCTGCCAAAAAACAAACAAAACAAAAATAAAAAGACTTTACAAAGGACAAATGGGTCTCTATCATCTTTAAAATATGCTCTCCAGGATGTTAGCTGGACCAGATATATCATCTCCTGCCTCTGGTCAGGTGTTATCTTGGACAAAATGGACTCATTTGTAGTCGGTCTTGAAAACAAGTGAAAGCCTCATGCTGGAGTTGAAACTAACACAAATCTCTACATGAACGAAAGTGTAGAAAAATGTTATATCTGTGCTGGAACAAATTAATTTGGTTGAAACGACCTCTACTGTTGCTTCGCCTGTCAAGCTTTCTGTTCTCGCTCAACATACCACTCAAAGTTCTTCTTGAAACATCAGGTCCTTGACATCAAACAGAAAGTAGAAAAAAGCTGCTTCCCATTTCTATCCAGCAACCACTGATTTTACCTGCTGAAACGACAACTGACAGCTTTTCTCAGCTCTGTCTATCGTTAGCTTGGTGAAAACTGTCTCTGTCTCACTTTTTAGGTTTCAAGATGACTCGTTTTACAATCAGAACCCTGTAAAAAGTGTCTTGAATATGCATTTGATGGCTAAATAGTATGATGACAGTATGATAAAAAATCCACAGTCCAAATCCAAGTCCCTCTTTTTGTTACTATACTTCCACCGCAGCTCAACAGGGAAACACTGTCCGAGGAAACACAAAGAGGGAATTTGATGCTAAAAAGACTGTAAATGTGGCAGATATCCACTTGATATGACTAACTCAGACTGCTGAAGCCTCATATAAGCTTCACATCTACTTTTAAATGACTGTGTGGACACACTGTGGATTTTGGCCTCCATCACTTCCATTAAAGCACATTTGAAGGGGATCTTTTAATATCCAGTATGAGCAGGAGGAATGATTACAGCGAGGAAAACCTCTTTCACTGTTCATATGGACACCTGACTGCTGCTTTAAGATGCACTTGAAAAGTTGTGAACCTGTCCTTTAAATGTTATTGCTTCTCAATATGTTGATGGAAAACGAACACCAAAAGGAGTGTCAGTGGTACAACAACACAGATCAACAACACAGTCTTCCCATTTTTTTACATAATAAAATGTTTGAAAAGCTGTGTCCTTGTGTCGGGCTGCATAAGGAGTAACCTTTTCCAATTTTCATTAAACTCCAATAGTTGAATTGTCACAACCTGTGTGAACCTTTCTATATTATATCTCTTCAACAATGTCCAGCCACCTCAGGAGGACCACTTTACACCATTCCCTCGTGATTGCACAGCACGTCTTGGGTATTTCATAACCTAGTATCACTTTCAACACTACCTAATACAGCATGCAATGTTCCCATTTTCTGACGCTCCCAGAGGACATGATCCAGTCTGCAGCATGTCTGCTGTGATTTTAGTTTCAGGAGAAAGATAGAAAGCAGGCTGGAGCTATTGTTTATATGTTGTACCTTATAAATATTGTGCCAGTCATCTTTGGATATTTTCCATCTCCAGTTCTGGTTCACATTTATCTGTGATATACACATTCCTCTGCCCATTAACGAACCTTGATACAATACTGGATTCACTCTATGAACCCTGTTTTTGTATGCATTACACAGTGTCACACTTTCTTTGGTTCACAGTGGAAATATAAAATAAAAATAATAAAAATAAAAAACTAACAAAAACTAAATTTGCAGATACCTAAAATAATCCTGGATTTCATACCTGTCTGCAATATGTCAATTTATATATATGTGTGTGTGTGTGTGTGTGTATATATATATATGTATATATATATGTGTGTATGTGTGTGTGTGTGTATATATACACACACACATATATACATATACATACATACATACACACACAGTAACAAAGTTACAAAGGTCTTTCACATAGAATCACATAAAAACACACAATAATAAAAGAATAAAAATGCTAAACGAACAACAACAATAGCAAACCTGACAATAAACATAAACATAAACCCATTAAAACAGAATAAAACTAGCATCAAGTACAATCAGGAAAGGTGATGTGATAAAAGTATATATATTGTTGTGTGGTGAAGCCTGAGTGTCAAGGAAGGTGATAAGAGGCAGACTCAGACTTGTTCAATGACTGAAAGAGGCTGATTTTTTTCTCTCTCTCACACACACACGCACACACGCACACACACACACACACACACACACACACACACACACACACTCCCAAAAAACAAAATGGAAAAAAAACAACTTACTTCAGAAATCAGCTCAACAAAGTTCAGGCATGATTACGAGCACACAGCTGCAGCATAAAATCAGGACGTGTTCGGTTGCCACCTTCTTGAACTCCTGTGAAGCATTGATGAGTTGGAAAAAAGAAACATCACAAGAAAACTAAAGGATAAATCAATAAACAATAACTGAACTTAAACAACACTTGTCTGTCTTGACTTGAGCCAGAAAATGTTGATGAAACAATGAATGAAGGAATGATGAAGCATAACAAGAAATATACCTGTTTGTGCACATGGGACAAAAGGTGTGGTTATAGTTGTAACATATACGCTCCTCATGCAAGGTGGATACAGTCATGTCAGGGTTGTACAGTGAGTAAACGCACACACACTGGATACAGACTGTGTGTAATGTGTTAAAAAATTAACAAGGGAACTACAAATGAAAATCTGCTAACAATTCTTCATTCTAACCTCCTACAGACAAACACATCTGCGTGCACAGAAAATTCACGGGGGCCCAGATGGCAGCACAGCCTGCCTCATCTGCTGATTAATTATCAAAACAACCTGACAGCTGACTGAGGATAGCACAGATGTCACAGACAGGCAGAGGATGGTGGATGGAGAAAGTGGAAACATCTCTCTGCTATCACAAATCATACATTTGCCTCAAGGGGCTTTACGGTCTGTACAGGATACAACATCTTTTATCCTTAGATGCTTGATTTGAATAAGAAAAAACTCCCCTAAAAAATGAGGGTATTTCTTCCCAAATAGGCCGTCAATTGGCCTGTCTAAAGGCTCCTTTACACTGTGTGAATACAAGTACAAGTACCTCAAAACTGTACTTAAGTACAGTACGTGAGTAAATATACTTAGTAACTTTCCACCACTGATGTTAACACATTTTAGATCATTATTGCTGCATAATTGACAGACATTAGACGTCACTGAGTCAGTTTGCTGACTCTTCTTTACTTTACTGCTGTTACACTCTGCTGTTTTAGCATGAACACATTATACTGTAATTGTTACTTGTGCTCACAGTGGCTGCTGCTCAGCAAAGTCTCGCTCTGGACAAAGTCTGCAGAGTTGTGGACTTATGGAAAATGAGCATCTATCTTGTCTATCTTGAAACACTCTCCCTCCGACGGTTCGGGGGTGGATGTGAAAAGTTTGATGAAGAGCAGCATGTGGTCACATTTATTTCAGTTACAATGATTGATGTCAAGTTTACTGTAAAATGGAAGAAGCAGCGTATTCAGCCATATTCAAGCAGAGTTCATAGTCTGTGTGAGAAGTTATGGTCAGGGTGCTGGGAAGGCGGCAGCTAGCTGCGGCTGGTCCCAGGTGCCTGACCACTACTCCCAATTGGTGCTGGTGCAACGACGACAACGACGTCTCTTATGCCCCGCGGGCCCAACAGGTCTCAGGCGTGGCCCGAGAGAAGAAATGCATGTTTGCTGTTTGGTGCTGAGCAGGTAGTGTACAGTGGCTTTTGAGCTTTTTCTCTGTAAACAGCTGCCTGCTGCAGCCCAAAACGACGCTATGAGAGCGCTGAGAGTGTGAGTGAACAGTAAAATTAAACAGCTAAACAATGAGCTGAAACTCGCTATAAAGCTCCGTAAAGCCGAGAGGAGCAACACTCTGATATATTTCTGAGTACAACATATCACTTTGTCAGGAATAAAACAAAGTCCTGGTTTTACTTCCATCTTTCTCTCTGGTGTTCTCATAATCTATCACCATCTACAGCAGGTGTCCATTTACACCTGCTTTCCCCTGAAGTTAAATTTCAATTTCCTCTACCACAGTGGTGACACAGAAATAACAAAATAATAAAAATATTGTATGAGCTCAAACGTGCATTTCTGCCTTCCAATTTACTGGTGCGAAACCTCTGTGCTGCCATTTAGTGAATATAGATAAACACAACTCGTTCGCATAAAGAAGAGCCACAAATCCTTAAAAAATATCCCACAGGCCTCTATTCTCATCACTTCTGACAGTCAGGAGGAGGACAGGCAGCTGGGAAGAGCATGGAAGGAGTAATGAGCTGCAGGTATATGGCCCTGCTGCTGTCAGATACGGGGAAATTAAGACAAAGAAGATGAGAGAAATACAAGGTCAGGAGATGCAACCCTGCAGCTTGGAGATGAGTCTGTGGGCTGTTTGTGCTCTTTTATGGCTCGTTCCCTCAGAGCCAGTTTGCGTCTGACAATGTTGGAGTGAAAAAACCTCTTTGAAGTGTTTTATCTTGTCTTTTTTAAGGAGTGAGGAAATAATAATGTAATGCTGCTTCACAGACAAACATCTGGAGTGTGGATCCAGTAACTATTTTGGCTAATCAATGCAGGGATGAATGACAATGAGTGTAAACGAAATTAATATTTCATATCAAAACACCACGACTGTGAATCAATGCATATAAATGTCACCATATTCCTGCTGCCATTATGCATCCACAAGCTTGGTAATCTCTGCTGCGCTGATGATCCATACAGATCTAAACACAATAAATCTTTTCACTGATGTCAAGTCCACGCTTCCACATTTACATTTGGTATATCCAAAGTAGATATTATTTCATTTCATATGACAGCATAGGTACATGCATATTACTCCACAATCTCCAATCCATTATTGACATTAGACTTTGTGACAGATTTGACAAATTCAAGCTATTGTTTATTTTTAATATTTTTCCCAGAATTCCCTGGAAAGCAGTATTGATAATCTGGATGATGCTTTGAGTCTGCATAACTATATTTAAATAGTTTTATATTTATTCATATCTACCTAATGTTACTAATGATCAGACACTGTTTACACTGTGACTATTAGAGAAAATGTACAACTATGAAGTCTTACAATTGTCAATACAAAGATTAATAACTGACTGTCTGCTGTTCCAGCTGTCCTGATAACAGCTTTTATAATGATGGTCTTAAATGGGAAATCTGCTTTTTGTGCTGTAAAATCTGAACACATATTGATATCACTCAGTATGACTAACACTTCCTGAGGATATTATAATCTCTGATGTCCATCGCAGATAAACCTCCATAAATCCTCTTAGAAACCAGAGCAAAAACAGAAATTGCCTGAATAATCACATTTTTAAGTTTTGTTCAATATCAAAGTAATCCAGTGATATCTGTGTGTACATCCATGGGTACATTGCTTTCTTGGTGGTTTTTTGTTTTTCTGTTGTCATATTGGTTCCCAAATATGCCTACATATGTTGGACTCCCTTAGACAAATAAATCCAGTCCAAATTCCTGCTTTGTGTTACTCTCCCTCTGTCATGGCTCAGACAGGAAACTGTCTGTGGAAGCACAAAATGTGCATTTCCACCGCAGGAACTTTCCCCAGAGACTAAGAACCTTTTGAGGAACTCAATTCTTCTACCTGCGTTTCCACCGGTGGGACCAGAGTCTAAATGAAGTTTCAGGGAGTTTGTTGGATATAAAGAGAAGTGGATACAGCGGCAGAGGTGGGGCCCCGCTCATTCATGAAAGTTGCTCAGTGGTGCACGAAGCCAAAAAAGCCTTTTCCTGAAAACGTACTGCGCACGCTCTATGGTCCCAATGCGCCCATGGAGCATGCTCACTAGAGACTTCCACCGGCCGAGACGGCTAACTTCTGGTTTAGCCTTGCGGTTAACTTGAATGGGGATAAAACTATTCAATCATGCTGCT
The DNA here is from genome assembly GCA_038419695.1 of Scomberomorus guttatus. Lineage (NCBI taxonomy): Eukaryota > Metazoa > Chordata > Actinopteri > Scombriformes > Scombridae > Scomberomorus > Scomberomorus guttatus. The sequence continues at coordinate 30,312,479 of CM076456.1, forward strand.
CTTCTAGACTTTCCAAATGTTATCGGACCAAATATCAAATTCTGATAGTGAAACAAGTCATTTCACTGCAGCTGTGACACTCAAAAAAATGTATCCGATCTGATTCACAGATGTCTCTTTCACAATAGCATCACGTGATGTTGTAATTACACGGAGGACATTTCTCTTCATTTGTTAACATTAAAAGTAAAGTTAGCTTTGTTGTTGGCTTCCTGACTTGTTTTCAGAAAAGAGCGAGCTAAGAGCGAGAGAAAGAGTGGCGATGGGTGAGCTAGACTGAATGAAGAGAGGGAGCTGTGGTAATAAAAGTTATTTTCTAATTGTTTCATGTTGTTTCGTTCTAAAGCAGAAATAAGACAGACACTCGCTGCATTTCTGCTTTTCATTCATTCATTACATCCAACTCATCAGCAGTAAATACAAAGAACAACAGGATGAATGTGTGTTGTTGTTTCCTCATGTGTGAATGATACGTTTCAAACGCCGCCATCGTTTTTTTAAATTCCTCGTGGGTCTAATCTGCACCTCAGATGAGGTGGAAACACAAACAAGATGAACCCCAGTGACTTAGTTTAGTTCCTGAGATTAGCTCCTCTGGTTCCAAAGTACCTGGGATGAAGCTAAAATATATCCCACAGAGCACATATCAAGAATAAAGTTTTACAAACACATCAAATACAGGACACTAAAATAAATAAAGGACATCCACCGATCTGTTTCCTCTCTAGAAAAATGGATGTTGGTCAACCATAATGAATAAAGTTCTTCTGTACCAAACCTTCACTCTAACTGTTGTAGGTGTGAGAAAGCTTTTAACACCACATTTGCAGAAAAGTCATTTTCACGCTCAATAAAAGCGATTTTAAAAAGAGACATTTTCTCTGCTGCCTGCCTCGGTGCTTTCTCCGCCTCTGAACACCCAGCGTGAGGCTTCATTTATAAAGCTACATCGACCTTTAATAATCATTGTCAACAATAGGCCATTAAAGACTAACTACACCCTTTTCTATTCATTGCTTTCTCACATAGAATAAAACTAATTTTGTGAGCAGTTATCACACGTGTGCATTTATTTCAAGACAAATCTGACTCAGTGCCCCTACTTTGTTGCATTTAGCAATTTAGCAACTACATGTCTAGTTTATTTCTTATCCTGTATTTATGTCTCTGTTTTAACTTTTTAACTTCCTGTAAAAAGTTTTCTATTTTCTTATTTTGCATTTTAATGTGTTTATGCATCATGTAAATGCATGTGGGAGCTGCTGACTGGTCATAATCCATGATTTTCTGTTTATTGCTCAGTACAAATAATTAACAAGATCTCCACCGTGAGGATTGAGAATCTGTTGTACAGGTGTGTTTGAAAAGAGGTTACTGAGGTAAATGAGGTAAACATGAAAATGAATTGTGATATTTAAATGACATCACCAAGCCCTACTTGTCATAGTAGAAAAAGCACATTAACAATGGCTCAGTTTTATTTAAGTGTCCCAGTAAACCATGACAGTGTGATAGTGACCCTGAAACTGAAGCAGCTAAATGGAATTAAGCATCATACATTTAATTATAAAGACGTGCTTTTCCTACAGTGACGTGTCATAATGTCTTCCATGTAAAATCACTATACATGAGATTGTATGTGTAGTATTTCAATCTCACACACACCTGTGTACAAAACAGCCAAATACAAAGAAGATTGGCTATCTCATCCCAGTCACACACACACACACACACACACACACACACAGTGGATGGTGAGAATTCATTTCAGACAGATCCGTGATGCTCAGTGTCTCCAGGCAATATTCGAAGACGAGGTGGAACAATTACCTCTTTAACTAATCTACAAGCATTTGTGTGTGTGTGTGTGTGTGTGTGTGTGTGTGTGTGTGTGTGTGTGTGTGTGTGTGTGTGTGTGTGTGTGTGAGCTTTTGACTCACACACACACAAATGTGAACTTAGCTGAACTGAATTCCCAGACCAGTGTTGTTTTAGCTTTTATCAAACAAAATGTTAAATTATCTTCTTATTAGCTTTTTCAGGGATGTTCATTAATACTGACTCAGTGGGGAGTTAACTCGTTTTTTCTAGAATCCTCTTTTCACACTCGCACACTTTTTTAACACTCGCACCTCCGAGCTGTTCAGTACAACCACAGTCTGATCTGATGGCCACTGAGGCTCAATGTGGGTTCAGTGTTTTGCTCAAAGGCACCTCAGTGGGGGTAATGAGAGAGGGGCAAGTGTAGCCCCAGGTTGTGTGTCATGTATTCGTATCACAGACTATAACTGGCAATGTTTGAAAAATCCAGAAGGTCGTTTAAACCACTGTTGTGAAGGTGTTTCCAGACTCATCACAGACAAGTATTCTCAAAACAAAGGTGGCACCGTCCAGCTACCTGGATAAGAAACAGAGCAACTTGGATTTTTTTTTTTTTGCTATTTAGACAGAGAGGAGAAGAAACATTTAGATGAGGTGAAATAACATGACTTGTGGTTTTACAGTTGTGACATCCCTCGCTGTGCTTTATGGCTGATATGATTAACGTCATAAACAAATAAAGGGCTCCGGTTATAAGTGGACGTTGGAGCCCTGCAGTGTGCGAGCTGTTTATTCGTTTCAGCCCAGCACCTGCCCTCAATGGTCTGGGTGTGCGTGCATACTCCTGTGTTGGTCTGATTAATGTGACCAAAAACATTTGAACCCACAGCTGATAAATTACTGTTACACCGACTGGATGACTAGCAACAGCTAAGGGCCTCGCCTCGGCAGGTGTGACAACTGTAGCCATGGTAACAGTCAGTTAGTGAGTTACATCATGTAATATGTCCCACTAACATTACGATCCACATCATCTTCACACACTGCTGAAAATACAGGCTGATGGCTGCTAGCGTCTATATTAGGGCTGATAAATGAATAAAAACAATTAGGATGCAGTGGGTGGTGGTTTACTGAAGTGCATTATATTGAAAAGTGTTCCTAATATTTTACCCCCCTCATGTATGTTAATGGGATGGACAAAATATAAGGAACACTGTTCATTATGAACCACCAGCCACTACCACCTCAATAATAAACATAAAGTAGAATTATCACCTTTCTGACAATGTCAACAAAAACTGAAAGTGTCTAAGCTTTGTAAATGTACAATTTATGGCTGAGCTGTTGTGTTGGATTGCATTAGACTGCACAGGTGTTCCTAATAAAGTGCTCGCTGAGTGTATGTTCACTCCGTAGCTTATTCACCTGCAACATTCACTTCTTTATCTGTCTCACTCCTTGAGTCTGAAACCAACAGTGAAGAAGAAAACAGAGAGGGGGAAAGCAAGGATCATAGTTCTGATACTCTGTGAGGTGTTTTGCTAAAGAAAAAAAGGCGATTATGATAGTGTGAATAGATACTTCACCTTGGCCATTCTTGCAATCTTACATTCCTTGGACAGAGATGTAAGAGGCTATATGTTGCTGAGCCCTGAACGTGTGAACATTTCTGCATTTCAATGCAGAGCTTGTATAGAGAGAAAATTATCTTACCTCCATAGTCGAGGCCTGTCGTTGAGGCCGTTTGACAAGCACTTGAGTTTGAGAGTGTTTTTTAAACCAGTTTAGCACTTTGAACCTTGAACAACTGCTTGTTTTGTGAACGGTTCAGCATTTTAAACTAAATCCTTGAAAAAGCATTTGTTCCGTGAGGAACATGAAAAGACCGACTGTGCTCTTTATAAGAAGCTCTGCTTTTGTACACATGATGCACAGCACACGTTTACATACTGTATGCTTTTTGTTCCATTATTGTTTAAATGTCTAACAGAAAGCATCATCTATCTAAATACATTTTGCTTTTTAAAAGTAAAATGCTGGAAATTGTTTAAATTGTGTGTATTTTAAAACCAATTAATCAATTAATCAAATTAATAATAAACACATTCATTTGTTTTTAAATAGTTATTTGTGACCATGAACTTTCCGGTTGTAAAATCGCACCTCATAGGACTATAAACTGTTGTGCAGGGTGCAAATTGTAATTTATCCTCTCACTGGTAGCCATGGCAACAAGCCAATACCAACATGTGTGTGCTCCAAGGTCAGAATATGATCAAAATTTAATCTAAGCACAACAGCAGGAGTCTCCTCAGTGATCTGTTCACATGAAGCAGCACATTACTGCGTTTATTACTGTTTATTTATTACCATCAAACACGACAACATGATAACACGACTGCAAATTAAACTGTAACAAAAGATTTAATTAAATAAAAATAAAATAATCGTGATAAAATGGAAAACAGAAGCGGTTCAATTTAAGGGTTAACCAAAAAAGGCGAAACAGCAAACAATAATATTTTAATTAAAATAAGAAAGAAAAGGAGGAAAACAGTTGAGTTATTGGTTGCACTTTACCTTCCAGCTTGGTAATAACAAGGTAATAGTGGGGTAATATTTTGATAATAAAGAGGTAATAATAATGTAATATAATGGTAATAAACAAGTAATAGCTTGGTATTAACAAGGTGTATAATTAGGTTTAGACTTAAAGTTTTGTAACAGGGTAATAAAAAACATCTAAAGATAATGAGCAGAACTATTTAGTAATAGCACAGTAACATTTCGATTACGGTGATATGGTGACAATGTGGTAATAACCTGATTATAATTAGGTAATGTGGTTCATATTTTCAAAATATTATGGGCTACTATCAGCATAATACCTTCCTAATTACATGACAATAATTGGAAGTCATAATTGGTATTTATCAGACTATAGTGCTGAAGTTCCTCCTTCCTTATGTTCCAAACGTTCCCTTTTGTTTTCCTGTAAAAATTTACTTATTTTAATGCTGTGATTTGTTACCTGGAAACACACCTGATAGTTTCTGTGTAATAACTATGAAATATGAAATATATGAAATATCACTATGAAATTAAGTAGAAACATGTAGTTATGCATTTTGTATCTTTAGATGTGTTTCTGTATAATTAACCCTTTGTTTTTAGCCCCTTATTACCCTCTTACAAAAATTTAAGCCTAATATTACCTAATTACCAAGCTATTACTTGTTAATTACCATGATACTACATTAATGTCTTTCTTCAAGGGACACAAACACTTGTCTCCTGAGTCTACCATCCGGATCTCCACACCTTTTCTTACTGCTTTGCTACATAAAGGTCACGCTGCTTCCTGCATTGGCACTAAATGGATTGTGAAGAAAGGATTTTTCCAGTATGGACATAATTTCCCAGAACAATCCCAAAATGCTCTGATCTATGAGAAAGGCTCCATGACAATAACATTTACTGCAATCATCCTCGCTTTCTTGCAGTGCTTGTTTGTCACAGATGTATGATGTCCGCAGCATTATGATCCACACATTGACTGAAAGAGCGATCACATGAACCTTCTCTCATCTCTGGATATTTTATTTTCGGCTGTTGAAAATCGATGCTCCTGCCTGAATACTGTGATGTGAACGAGCTGAGGGACTCACTTTAGACTATCGACATGAATGAGCATGGGGTTCACAGATGACTGAATTCAATACTTCAAGTGTGACTGATTACAGGAGAGACTCTGATTAGGGACAAAAGACATGCAGACATGATGTTCGTGCTGGGAGCATCCTGCTGCTGCAGCTCAGCTCTCTTTTAGGAGGGAGGATGTCGTTAGCTGTTCCATAGGACCGCTGGTGATGAAGATAGCTAGGATAGGGGGTTATTTTGTGCCTGCTTGAGGAGGGGAGGTCTGCTGCTTCCTGTATCCAGTATTACATCATTACGGTATGAATCCTGTGAATGAACCACTGGAAAATGACACAGATGTGTTGCCTTCAAAGAGCCGACAGACAAACACAGCGGAGGAGCTGCTGGAAGCCAACTGTTCAAGTGTGGAAACGTATTTAGTTGTTAGCTGTTCAGTTTATAGCAGGAAAATCACACAGTTGCTGGGTGCAGGTCTTACATGTGAATGGGCACACTTAAGTCAAAGTGCTTTACAGATGACTGACAAGCTGATAATAAGTAATAATAAATAATTTGAGACTAATGCACACGAGGAATAAAACCAGTAAAATAGATTTAACATAACATTAAACTAGATAAAATAGATAAAGGACTATGACAATAAAAAGAGATAAAAGGGAATAAAAACCCAGATAAGGGTTAGCAAGCTATCTCAGGTTTAACTCAGGTTTCCTGGTATCACAAAGCTCGAGAGGTGTCAACAACTCCCGACCAACCAGGTGACATGAAGCAAGACAACATATAGTTTGCTCAGGTCTGAATCAGTGGATGAGTTGGTAAACTTGTTGTGCTTTCCTGTTAGTGAAGCTCCATCGCTAAAAAAGCCAGATGAGATAGTTCTCTCCTCTCATTGGTCGGATGGGTGTGGAGCCAAATATCAAGGAGGCAACATACTTTGTTGTTAGTCCAGGTCGACCTTGATTCATTCTCTGACTAGATTTCACTCATCGACATCCCAGCATGCAAAGCACATCTGGCTACGGGAGCCATTTAGCTCAGACTTGCAGTCGGTCAGATGACGGCATTTAATAAAGCCAATATTATATATATATTATGATTCACACATTTATTTGGAGCCGTAGTATTTAGATTTTTTCCCCCATAAGTTAATTTCCTCCTATTTCTATTCAACAGTAGGTGTGACTACATATAATTTACCTCAGTGGATATTACATTTGGCTGCTGCATAATCTCCCCGCAGGCTTTATGTCATGTTCAATAGTCCCCTCTGATCTGATCTTGTTCCTTGTGATGAGCTAAAGAGGACATATTCTGTACATTTTCAGCTCTATGTTTATATTCTGGGGCTCTACTGGAATATCTTTTGAGCTCCTGTCTCTTTAATGCCCCCCTCCTGATGAGCCCACTTCACTTCTTTTTCTCGTTCTTTACTTAAAAATATAAACCTCTCAAATCCATCCGTACATGTTCGAGCCCAAATCAGATCAGAAATATGAGAGTGGACGACGCCATCAACACATGGAAAAAGCAACAAAGGCTACGAAACAGACGGCTGTTAGAGGTAACTTTGCAAACGAAGCGTTCAGAGCAGGTTGAAGCCCTGACTTTTGACTTTCAGGCAGCATTTCTACATAAGTTCACTTCAAGTTTTGGACCTTTAACCATGTTTAACATCTGACATCATAACAGTGTAAACAGAAAATCACAAAAGGCATGATATGCCCCCTTTAAGATCTCCTTTCTCGTGTGAATGAATGCACTGTAATATATTTATTAAACTGCTGAAAGTAAACTTTTTAATTGATCATATGTACGGGATGACAGCACAGGTTTGCAGTGGCATTATTGGCCACTTGTTTGGCTAATAGGGATCAAATAAAGACCAAAGATTGTGTGGTGTAGAAGTATAAATACATGCAAACACAGACAGAGACAGATACTTTTATTTCTTTTTATTTCATTTTTTAAAGTTTTATTGTTGTGGCCCATTACCTGCCTGGCTTCACATTTATTCACACAACAACATGGCCACCACAGCCCGTTACACACAATTAAGTAGAGCACACAACAATGTATGAGACACATTCACAGTAATGTTCATTAAATACTAGTCCTGAACAGAGTACGTCAAACTCGGCTCGTGTCCGGCCCTCCACCAGTCGTGTGCGGCTGCCCGACAGCACTGCGGTCACAAACTCAGAAAATCAACCCGATAAAAACAAACGATAAGCAAATAAAAACTGCTGCGCTTCAGGTTCCCGCAGCACACGTGTCAGCTACTGAGCGCACACACAGCAGTCTGCAGCAAAGTTTCTCCACAAAATGGGACAAATGTGAAAAATTTGCTGAAAGTGAGTTTCATTGGTTCATTGGTGGTAGCTAAAAAGAGCTTTGAATAATAATCTGTGTCTGATATGGTTTTTCCTCAATTTCTTGGCTAGAAATTCTTAAAACAACATCTCCTCCTTCTTCCTAAAAATCCAGAATCTGTGGAAATGCAAATATTTTTAATCTCAAAAGTTTTCCTGCTGGACACATGATGTCTCCTCCTTCACTGTAAAGTCTCAGTGTTTGTGCTCTGGAAATGAACATCATATTGAATTTATGGAGGATGTTTTCATTAACCAGGAAACTGAGGAAATTAAGAATGATTAAAGCATGTCTCTCAAAGAAACCTGTTTCAAATGAAATGACATGACTTTGTTGTTGCATTGATAGAATTAATGCTGTGGGTGTGAACTCAATTTACCATGTGAGCCATTAAAATACAGATAATTATACTCTTCTTCTGTGGTTTTAGCCACCAGCCTTTGTTTGTTCCTTTCTATTTTTTCCTCCTGGCTATTATATCAGCCTCTGCAATTATTTGAACAGCTTTTCTTTAGAATTTACAACACTCATTCACAATATAATACCCCTCTTTTTTCAAAATGTCAGGCTCAACACACATAAACCAACAGCACAATGTTCAGCATATCTGATGATGTGTCAGTGTTGTATTCACAGCTTGATTCTGCTGAAAACTAGTGACAAAACATCACTGAAAGCAGGTTTATTAAGTATCAATTACTATAATTTTGAATAATTTATCCTTTAGCATTTTAGCTTATATTTTTAAATCATTTATCCATAACTTTTTACTATTGCAACCATTTATGTATCTGTTTTATTTGTCTTTTGTCTATTTTTATCTAGTTTTTATGTAATTTCATTTTAAATCTTTTATTGGATTTATTATATTTTTATTTCTCATGTGCATTAGCATTTGTTCTGTCTTATTATCAGCTTGTCAGTTGTCTGCGAAGCACTTTTTCTTTTTCCTCTCCGCTGTTATAGCTGACTCAATATGTGCACATATTGTTTAATCAAATATTTTATTTGACCAAATTACTCTGCAATCTTTCCACATTACACCCTGGCACAACTGCAGACGTGTACAGGTACCCCTGGTTGGAAATCACAGCCCGCAGGGAAATTGTACTTCAGCTCAGTGTCAAGACAAAAACTGCAAGAGTCATCTGATGAAACAGACCTGCTGCTTTGCACACAGTCTGGACAGAGACACGGCTTTTAGTCAGTCTAACACAGGCCTGCACACTGTTGTGGTCCCTGCAGTAGTGTAAGGCTGGCTGAGTCTGTGGGATATATAGATTGTATAAAGATCCTGATTGTTTAAGCTTCAGGAGAACAATGAAAAAGTCCATGAAAAATCAATTTCATGGAACAAAGAACATGTTACAGATGGTTTTCACCAGGAAAAACGGTGACAAAGCCTCGGTTGACCCTGCTTCTGCTGCCAGTGAACAGCAGCTTATTATTATTTTCTGCAGATCTGCAGTGGCCAGAAACAGAGCCACTTGTTGATGGATCGATTCCATTTAGCATCCGTGGCCAGTATTTTGCCATGACCAGAATCATACTCATCCAATATAAAGTGTTGCTTGTTGCTAACTGAATCCATTCTGTGAATTTTCTTCGTCCTCTCTCTCTCTCTCTCTCTTCATCCTCTCTCTCTCTCTCTTCCTCCTCTCTCTCTCTTCCTCCTCTCTCTCTCTTCCTCCTCTCTCTGTCAGTCTGTCTTTCGGGTGTCTCGCTCTCACTACACTTGCTCCTCGACCTTGTTGGGGTCCACGTCCACAGCCGGAGCCACCTGCATGGGCTTGCAGCAGCCGGCGCAGACGTACTTCAGGAAACAGAGGTAGGCGCTGCCAGACACGATGACCGTGATGATGATGATGATGGTGGCCCCGAAGGCTGGCGACACAGCATCCTCCAGGACGGACTTGAGGCCTCCCATGCTGATCCTACCAGACCCCCCGCCTGGTGGGCTCTCGCCAGGCTCACTGGTAGCTTGACCTGAAAACAGAGAGGCTGTTTACACCTGGTTTTAAAATGTGTTTTGGTGATTTGAACACAAGTGGACAGATCACTGTTCACACCTGTGTCTATCACGAGTCTCCAAGCTGTCCAGCTGACCACTTGTGTTCAGATTTCATTACTGCCTACGTCACTTCTGCTAGAAGGTCCAAGCGTCCCACAGTTATTACATCAGTCTAGATTTGTTATCCACAGGCTAGCTAAGAAAACAAAAATGTTTCAAGAACTAATAATGTACGGCTACTCCAACTGTTGAGATTGGCAGTATAAGGTCATTTGGTGTTGGCACGCTGTCACCAAAACAACCACCATGTTTTGCATTAATGACGTATTTTCTTGTTACGTCCTTGTCGGGGACGCATCAGGACAGGACAGGCACAATGCGTCTTGGTGGTTGTTTACACAGCGCTGTCCACTTGTGACCTGATCGCCCAAGACGCATTTTAAAACCAAGTGTAAACAGGGTGAGAGAGAGGAGGTCAAAGGTCACAGTAGGTGTGTGTCATCATCTGGAAGAAGGTGAAACAATGCCAACCAGGGAGGTCATTAAGGTCGTACTGTGATGTATTTCATGGCTGCACAACCGATCACAACCTGTTTATTGGCACCAAATGTCATCAGTTACCTGAAGGTGAAACGTGGACACACGTTTGAGCCCTTTTCACTGCAGTTTCATCTATGTTTTATTAACATTTTAAAGATGTTCTGGGAGATTGTCCTCCCATGTAAAACAGCATCAAGTTCCCCAAAACAACATATTTACTGCTATGACCCTGGGTCGTATTTGTTTTGGTATTTTAGACAGATCTATCCTCCTCTTTGTTTAAGGTACGGTCACATTACATTCCCATTCCACAAGACTTCCCTGAACTCGGCTCCAAAAAAGGATGTGATGTCACATTTCTGGTGCGGGTAATAAGTAAATATTAATATAAGATCATATCGATCACTAACTGTAACCTGTATAAGAGCGATGCTTCAGTTTGTAGTCTGGTAGAGTGATGATGTACTAAAAATAGTGATGAAACACACAAGAATAATATCTTCTCCATTTCCAAACTGTCACGATTCCTGCCGCGGTCCTGTTTATTTAATTTTCTTTGCCCATTCTGCCTCTGTCCCTGCCTTCATCCTTCGTTCTTAGTACTTGAAATGGCAACTTCTCAGATCCATCCGTACATGTCGGAGTCTGAATCAGATCCAGAATATGAGAGTGGACAACGCAAACAACCTCAGCAACACAGATTACAGAACAGCGGACGTTTATGACGTCATCGCTTCTGGAAAACATAAAAAAAACTTTGCAAACGAAGCGTTCAGGGCAGCTGAAACCTGGACTTCGTCTTACAGGCAACATTTTTATATACGTTCATCTCAAGTTTGGGAATTTTGACCATGTGTAACATCTGACATCATAACAGGATATAAATAACAGAAAATCACAAAAAGCTGAATATGTGCCCTTTAAACAGTGACACCTTGTGTTTCAGCTCAGTGATGTTCTGTTGCAGGAAATTCATTTGGTTTTAATGGAAGATTTCATTAAAATATAAATTCATGTATTCTGTTAATAAAATTTCTTTTGAAGTTGTTTCAGGGAATGGCTAAAAAATATGATTTCAAATTCAATGAAGGAGCAGAATAGTTTATGAAAAGATTGTGAAGGTGGCTCATGTCTTTGTTGAGTCCACAGTGTGTCTTACTTATGCAGGTGAAAATGTGGATGGCAACTCTGGCAAAAACTTTCTGTACGTGATTAAAGGGACACTGCAGCAAATTGGTCGGTAAAACTCCCAAAACACAGAATCCTACAAATTCAATAATTTCAGACACTCAGTCTATTTTTAAAATCTGCAAATTGCCCCCCCATTGTGCATTTCATGTATTAATAAACTCACAGCTCACACTGCACTCCAGACCTGATGCTGACAAGAATCTGCAGGACCAATCCACATATTGGCAAAAAAATATTGCTGGAGCTGGTGCTCGCTGATTGAAACTGCTGGCTGGCATTTATAATCAGGCTCCATACAAATCATCTAGAGCATATTAATATCTAGAGCTAACAGTGCAAACATAATTTAATGCATATCACAACCAGAATAAGATTCACAGACAGGATACTAGTGTGCATGTATGGATTACCAACCGGGATAAGCGAGCACCTGTCCAGACCCCCACATCTCGTAAATATAATTGCAACCTCACCACTAGATGCCACTAAATCCTACACACTGGTCCTTTAAGGCTAAGATGATCATAAAATCCCTTTTATGAACCTTCTTAAGCTTAAGAGGTGTTTCCCAAAAGCATCATAACTTGTAACTGAAGACTCTTAGAAATGATCGTAGATAAACGAGTGACTCCCAAACACTCGCAGGAGGCTGAGAGCATCATTGTGTCTGAAATGCCACTGCTGTATCGTTGCTCCAGTTCATTTCCTGTTAAACACATTAAAACATACGAGTTGGTATATTTACTTGTATTATTTATATATAATGAAGCAGAAATTGCTTTACTTCCACTCAGTACCAATAAGTACTAGCATGTCTTGCATTCTTGTGCTAAAACCGGAAAGCCTGAAAAACTCAAGAATTCGATATATTTAGAAGTCCGAACTTGGACTTCCCAGCATAAGTTAATAGCCTTTTCTAACTGGCCCTTTATGCACCTCGGCACATTAATAAATTCTTCTTTGCCTTCCTTCTCCAACAGATACACTAACTGTAGCAGTAATCTAAAGAAAAAGATGACAAAAGCAAAAGTGCTCAGCAGTGGAGCAGCGATTGTGTCCAGTAACCATGAAGGTGTGATTGCACTGTGGAAATATACCATAACTCTTTTTGACAACTTCAAAGCGGCTGGCTTAATAATTGTTGCAGCACCATCCACCATATCTATTTCAAACCTTCACACCCTTAGCTGCTTTCCACCAATTAGTGTGAGTTTGATCAAAACTTCAAAGAGACCACAACAGCCTTCTTCAGACTCCAGCTGAACTCGCTCATTACTGGGTTTGTCATGTGTGGAAACAGCAGTGAGACGAACAAGAAAAAAACAAGTGTTGTCAAGTTGTTGGGACACTTACCCACTGCTTAAATCACTTATTACTGGAACTGAGATGCATCTCACATAACCATTGAAGACTAACATCCCATTGGGACAGGATTAACATTACAGGGGGGAATGAAATATTCACTGTGCTCCTCAGTAGATTGAACTCGATTTTAATCAAGGGGAAATGACAGGATCTGCTCTGTAATAGTCATGGACATTCAGCGGGACAGAGCCAAAAGGTGAGTCAAAGATACTGTGAGAGGTGAATTCTCCTAATGGGATTTAAATTACAGGCCGAGCAGGCAGTTCACTGAAAAACAGTCGCTCATTGCAGCTGTAATTATTACTGGGCTGGAGGTGAAAAATGAGCCACATACAGAGAGGGACTGGATTAAAATCACAGACCAGCAGGTAATGAATTAATTTCTCCGTGGCAGAAAAACACATTACACAAGACTTCAGGAACTCCTGCAGGTTAAAGTGCAGGTTCACAGTTTTTCAAGTGTCTTAAAACATCAATCAGGTGTCCGTATGAACAGTGAAAGAGGTTTTTCCTCGCTGTAATCATTCCTCCTAACTTTCTAGAGTCCCGGCTGGTTGACGTTGTGACGGCTGTGAATGATATATTTCTCATAATCCTAAGAGAAGTGTGTTGAAGAAAAAAACATGAGCAAAAATGTTGAGTGAAATAAAGCATGAAACACAAGCACACGACATTAAAATACCAAAATTGAAGCATCAGTCAAACACAGCAATTACTACCACATCGTAATCAGGAAAACAATTTAGAGATGTATTAAAAAAAAACATTTCTGGGAGACACACACACACACACACATACAGTCAGTCAGTCAGTATATTTGATTCAGTCTCCATAATTTAATTACGAGCTGTTTGATAACTCTGATTAAAAAATCCCACACAAATACGCAAGGACACGACAGCTTGATGAGTGATTCATTTACTACACACACACACACTAATTTTCATTCCTACTTTCATTGATCTACCAATTACATATAATTAGGGGAGTCCGACAGATTGACACAGGAGCTGCAGTCTGAAATATGTTCACTGGTCAGTCAGCGGTGTGTCACACAGTTATTTCACTCATGCAGCTGCTGAAACCATCTCAGAGAGAATAATGATTACTGAGTTGTGATGTTTCCTTTCTCGTCCTGAGAAGACACCAACGTGCACAGAGCCACACATTCAAACATGCATCAATTAACTAATTAATACAACCTCTACCGTGCAGGCATGTGAAGTAGCAGCAAGTGCTTTTTCAGACAATATGGACCATGATGCATGTAGATGGAGCTCTGGCATCAGTGGCTCTTTATGTAATCACCATTTCTTCTTCAGCCACACAAAGACTGTCATTAGTGTACTTCCATATGGTAATGATATGATTCATTTCCTGTAACTACCCTGATGGACATGATGAAAGGATATGTTAAGCCTTCCATCTTAACAACAGAAGAGGAAATCTTCCAAAATGTGACCGTTCAAAACTTAAAGTACTGCACTTAAAGTCTGTGTAAAGGAAAATCAGAGATTTCTTTTGAAACACATTATACATGTTACAAAATAATTGTTGAAAACGTGAAAAGACTTTGAACTATGTAGTGCTGAATTGTGGAGTTTCACCATTTCTGTGTCCCCGGTTTTGTTGGGCCTGCCTAAAACAGCTACACCGTGACGTAGCGGCGTAGCTCTCTCCCTGCCAGCGGAGCCGGGCTGATAGATGCTGGTGTCATAGTATTAGCTGTTACTGGTGAATGGGGGCATTTTAGTTATTTCCAACCCAGCTGAAGCTTCCGTTGATGGGTAGAGTCGGTGTTAAAGCTCCGGTCCACTGAGAGGATATATCTATGTCCTGCTGCGGGAGCCATGCCTTTGTGTCTGTGTGTCAAAGAAGCGAGTAACATTGACACCAAACTTCATTGAAAAAAATGACAATTTAACAAAACGATGATTGGTGTTGGATCGCTTGTTAACTACTCATTTAAGTTACATTTTTACTGAAATAAGTCCACATTTACCTACAAAATAGGTGCTGAATTAAACAGTGACTCCTTAGCAGTTTCAATTTTTCTCCTTTTATTCTTACATTGTGTTATGTAATTCTGTTATCAGCGGCTTATGTGAAGCACTTTGAGTTCCTTTATGAAGGAAATGCAGTACAGAAGCAGGTGCCTTGCCCTGTCTTACCATTAAAATAGCAATTAATAGAGAGTATACTGTGCAGCAGCAGCATCCCTCACTTTACATCAAATGTTTGTTTTAAGTGGTGGTAGGGATAATCTGGGGTGCTGCAGGCTAAACGTTGAATATTTTTGCTCTGAACTAACACAATGTCTGAAATAAAATAAAATTAGTCTTTTTCTCTGTATTATCCTCATTAACGCCAAAATATGAAAGCTGCGTGGCTGTGGATGTCTCTCAAGAGAGTAAAATGTGTCATACCAGATGGATCAATGCCGCAGCTGCAACACAAAAGGCTCATCAAATGTTTTGTTCAGAAATGCATACCATCTCATTTCCCCTGATATCTGTTGTCCTCCACTGAATCTTCTAATTCTGACTTTTCTACAAGGCAGAGACAGGCAGGCTGTGTGAAGATACAGTCCAGCACAGAGAGAAGAAATATAAATTACTAAACACATCCATGATGCAGAGATGTTGCTTTTTGTTTGGATAATCGTCTCACATGCCACAGCTTAATAAACACTGTGTTTGGTCTATGGTTGTAAATAATGGATGAATGGATGTGGAATAAAGTCGTGTCCAGCATGTGGAAAAGAATAACAGAAGAGGGAAGATTGACTAAACTGCTGAGGCGCCACATCCAACCAGAAACTGAGATAAATCCCACGTCCAAACCTTTCTGTCACCATCAGACACTCTCTGTCTGAATCTACTGTCTCACTGTGATCATTTATTTACTGAGACTCTGAGGAAAAGCTGAGCAGGTGGACGGCTGAGAAGGTGAAGTTTGACAACCGTGTGTCAAACAAATTACGTTGTGTAAATATTATTTTCTGTTCCTTTTTACTTTTGTGTGAACACGGGAGGCAGTGTGACGTTCCTATAGCATCTTCTTCTCTTTGTGGTTTACTGCACTCCATAGAAGAATCAGCACCACCAACTGTTTACTTCAATATGCTCAACTATTAATATTCACAAAACAGTAGTGGATGCAAACAAACATTAACTCATGTTTTCTTTCATCGATTTTCTGAAATTTTGGTTAAAATCTGCGCTACATTTGGATGGAAACCTGACTAATGTGTTGGAAGGTTAACTTTTGCTGTGATGTTCCCAAACTATTCCACAACGCATTGCGCAACCTACATCATTCACTCCTCAAAATCCAAGATGGCGGCATTTGCGAAATGGCATATGGCAGCGACTGGACAGTTAAAAAGCGATGCATGGGCCTGGAGGAGGTGAGCAGTGTCTGGAGATGGATAAAGGGCCAGACTGGGCAAATTAATGAGACGCTTTGTCTATGTAAGCTTTCACTGTCTACAGTTATCAAGACGTCTTGTGCAGTTAAGCACACCTCTCTACTGTTTTGACCGCACTAGCATGAAGTAGATTTCGTCACCTGTCCATGTGTATGAGGACCGTACACACAGCTTTCCTTTTTCGACTTTTTCTTGATGTTCTGACAAATACAACAAACAAACGAAGTCTTCCTGTTGCTGGCGTGAGGTCACCACCCTACTGAAGCGTGTCTGCATCCGGATGTCAGCAGACACGGGCGCAGTAACTATGAATTGGCTTTAAGTGCAGCCTCGCAGAGCCACTCGAGTCCTTTCAGACATGGAAGATGTAACATTGCTGACATCATCAAACTGTTTGGCTTTTTGCCATTCAGACATGACAGGATATTTACAAAAAGAGACAATAATCACAGTGTTTGGCAGCTGGTGCGAGAGAGGGACCAGAGAGTGAGAGAGAGAGAGGAAGGAGGCTTTTATGTCCTTTCACAGGCTGAATCACTGATGGATTTTATTTTGCTGTTGAAGTCTTAGTTAATGACCATCAGGAGCGTGAGGGACGCTCGCTCCTTTCAGCAAATCCATGATACATTTTCACTTTCACCATTTAACTAAGTGAAAATTATACTTAAAATCATCTTTTTCACAGTGTTTCTAGTTAATTAAGCTGATTTTGTGCATATGAGATGATGATGTAGATAGTACATTTATTACAGTGATGTTTACTTTAATCTGACAGCATTCAGTTCAGACTTGTGACGTGTTGAAACAGTTATGGAAATGTTTCAGGTCCGACCTCATTAGATTGCTGTAGTGACTTTTACATAAAAGTGACTCAGGTGGTTATTCAGACATGACACTGACATGTTAGTGAAATGATCTTAGCATGATTGTAGACTCTTAGTCTTGTTTAACCTTTATTTAACCAGAGCACGAGTCTCTCTTTTTCACAAAATTATTACTTTTTTGCAGTCAGAGGGACCAAACCACTACTTTTACTGCAATACTTTAACTACATCAAGCTGATAATACTTATGTACTTTTACTTTAGTAGGATTTTTCATGCAGGACTTTTACTTGTAATGGAGTATTTTTACATTGCTGTATTGGTACTTTTACTTAAGTAAAGGATCTGAATTCTTCTTCCACCGCTGTCATCATTATGTGCAGTTACTGCACCTCCAGCTGCTTCATAACATTCTGCGGCTCTTCATCAAGCTTGAGTTTCTATAATTGGATGGGTGTGTGCATGAGGTGAGGTGATGCAATTCAGGCTAATTAGCTGCCAATGAGAGCCTCATGCCAGAAAGCACTGCAACCTGTGCAACAGGGAACCAAGCCCCCAGGAAGTGAGCCGGGCTGTAAAAGCCAATTTGACAAATTGGTCAAATCAGAATTTGATCTATTCAGTCCAATAACATTTGGAAAGTCTAAAAGAGCTGCATGATTAAATTATTTTATCCCCATTCGAGCTGATTTTTTGGCTTCATGAGCCACTGAGTAACTTTCATAGGAATGAACAGGGCGCCATCTTTGAGTCTGTTGGCACACCAGTGGTGGAAACTTAAAGTTGCAGTATATAAGACTGGCTTTACATGGTGACACTTTCACACAACTTTAGTTGCTTGAAACTTAGGTGAAACTAAGTTGCAATTGAGTTGCATGGTGTAAAGCCCTTTGCAAAACACTTGAAACTTATCTGAAAGTCCAACTGTTGCAAAAGTCTCAACTTTATGAAACCCGTTTCATGCAACAGCCAATCAAAACACTGATAACGTGTCAGGCGATGACGTCAAACTACTGGTGCGATATCATTTCAACCGATTCCAACTGACTTTTCAACTCGACAACGTGGCTTATCACCAAAACGGACAAAATAATAAAACAGAAGTTTGTCTCTTGGGGAGGACAAAGGATGGAATCGTGGTGTCAACAGATTCACTGCGTGTAGCCACAACCAATCCACTGAACCTGTCACTGCGGCACCGCAGCAGTGAGGATGGAGATCATCAGGATCCACGTCAGACTGGTCAAACCGCATCATCGTCAACTGAAGAGGACATATTGTAATCAGTTGTAAGGAATGATGAGATCAATTAGGCCGCTGAAAGGCTAAGAGTGTTCTGGTCCTGTGTGGTGTTGACACTAAGTAAATGATCTGAATACTCCATGACTGTAAGTGTACATGATCAAGTGCTTCACCACGTCATTGGGATGCGCACCAATATCCCTGATAACACGTTTGGTATTTTGATTAAATGACTAGAGGGTAGTTTATTTTAAATTACCCCCCCGGGCCATCTGAACAACCAACCTTGAATAATTACATCCCACAGGAAAAGGCCAGACTGATTTTCATTTGTCACATAGTTTGCATCTGAATTACGGTAACTGGGATGCATGTGAGGGTGTCTCGGATACGCAGATGCAAATCTGTTGTGGCGGGTTTCTCGGATGGCTAAATGCATGCATTGCAGGAAAATGCAATGCATGCATGCTTTACGTCAAACAAAAAAAATTCAGCTCATTAAATGATATCAATTTATTCTAGTAGAAATATAAACCAGGCGAGGCAGATTTTGGACTTTTCAGCAGTAGAGCTGGCGCGGCAGAAAGACAACAATAGAAAGTTATTAAGCCAGAGGAGGTCATGAAAGGAAGGGCTGATAATACTCACAGCACACAGCTGGTAAAGCCACATAGACGAAGAGGAGAGCAATCACCGGGGAGAAACGCTCTGCCAACATTTTACACCTGGTCCTGTGCAGAGAGAGAGCGCCAAAAGAAAGACGAAATGTGTAAAATATCTGCAGGAAAAAGACACTCACTGATGAATTTCTTCAGTTTTTAAATGAGCTGCATGAATTCAAGAAAGACAGTCCAACCTATAATTATCCTACGATCCACTGTAACCAGAACAAAATTATTGGATTTTGGATATAGGATTAAAAAAAAGCGAGCCATAATCCTGCAATAAACTCACTATGTGCAGACTACTATGATATGAGCGCAGACACACATATCATAGTATAGAGATGCTGTAACAATATTGATATTACTTTATTATGACATAATAAAACCTCTATAAATTAACTATAGAGGAGCACACACACACAAGACAAGATGTGTTGGAGATGAAGCAGTAAAGACTATTTCTAACAGGGATCCTGCTATTTGAGAGTATTATTAATAAAGAAACCTCACTGTGGAATATAAATGCAATCTGGAATAATTGATCACACAAAGCAAACTTAACTCTTACTCACCTCAGTTTTCAATGTCTTCGCAGCCTCATTGCTTTATTCCTGTTTGCTAGAAAAGATCTGAGGCAACTTAACCGGACATCTTTCAAGTGTTGTGATGTGAAATCCAGATGAAAGCAGAATCCTAAACTGCGCCGCGGTGTCGCTGCACGTCTGTGTTTCCATTTAAAATCCGAGAGGAGAGTGAGTGGATGCGCTGGCACACACGAGATGCTGTGGAGACTGTTGGTGGATCTGTAACTGTGGGCTCTGAATGTGTGGAGGAGAGAGAAAGAGAGAGAGAGTCGTGGCAGAGCTTCGTTCAGCTGATGGGAGGAATGAAGGAGTCCTGCTTCCCCACTGCCATGCTTTTATCCTCAATCATTTCCCAGATCTGTGTCCTTTTGCTGCCTGCCAAAAAATGTTGATTAAAAATGATGATGCACCTCTTACTCTCCATCTGCCAGCTGTCCCTTAAATTAGTTTAAAATGATGGAAGAGGATGAAGCAAACTCAATACAGAGGTTATGCTTTGGTTTGTTTGGATGTTCAGGCTTGTATTGGTGGAAGCAGAAACAATCCTCATTTTATTTGTTTAACAGGGAAAAGTAAAAAATGCATACATGTGAACATATGTACCTATCCTACATATTTAAACTTGCAGTCATATAGATTTACATATATATAAGCATACACAGAAAAACCTGCAGTACTGCAGAACTTTTGTCTCCCCCTTCTGGCAGTAAATAGTAGTTACCTGGATGTAACTCCAGTTCTATGAGCACATGCGTGAGCCGGTCCCCGTCGCTACTGTTGCAGCTGTAAAACGGTGGATAAATTGTTTTGAGCGCTACACAACCCCCGTGAAACGACTTGTTTCACTACGGCCCATTAACTAATTCTGTTATTTTCTGTTCTTATATTATTTGTTTGTCTGCCCTTTAATGTGTAAAGTGTCCTTGGGTCTCTTGAAAGGTGCCTACTTAGGTTTGCGAGTTGTGTACTTACATTATCCCAAATGTTTCCAACAAACCCAGAGAAATCTGATATTTAAATCAAGGTAACGGTCCGTTTCATTTGGTCGCCTGTCAATGGCGTCATACCGCCTCTACCAAAGAGTACGCACACAAGATAATACGTCAGCGTTGTGGTTGTCCACCAGAAACTGCCATAAATTGACTTTTATTCAGTTTTAAGCCACATTTTTACAATTAACCTTTTAGATCTTGGTCGTTTTTAACAAAATCTGTCTATTCTGGAGAGGAGGAGACCTCTACGGATAATTCGGCTCCTGGTAAAAACCTCCTGAACGATGAACACTGAACGAATCCTAACCAGGAGAAGCTGGTTGTTTAACAAAGAAGACAACAACTCCCATGATCCCACGCTACTTCACGACGTCATCAAACTCTGTATTTTCTTATTGTTTTGATTGAGAGACCCCTAGTGGCAGAAATGACATATTGTGTGTTTAAGTTATTATTATTATTATTTATCAGAATTTTATCTTTTTGGTCCGATAACATTTGGAAAGTCTAGACGAGCCGCATGATTAAATTATTTTACCCCTCAAGTTAGCGGTTGGCTAAACGTGGCTGAACGTTGAGTTTCAAGTCCTAAACAAGTCATAATGCACTCTTCACCAAATGTAATGCCATTTCAACCTCAGAGTAATAATAATAATAAATTATTATTTAATGCCACACATCAGTTAATGTCATATATGATCCTCTGAGCTTCAGCACGGAGGGTTGGTTTGTTTTAAACACCCACGTAGCACGAGTGGAGCCTTATGTAAAGCTCACATACAGTACGGATCTATACTACATTACCATATTGTTGAATTTATTGCCACTGCAGTCAGAGAAGTGTCACTGAGACATTTCATTATACACAACCATCCCCCGTGTGATACCAGACTGGTTTGTTCTGTAACAGTCTGTAAAATGCGTTACGACTGGGAGATGAATGGGCTGGAAGCTGGGCAGAGAAAAAATTAAACTCTGTATATGGAGTGAATGAGGTGACAGGAGCACAGCGGCTAACCTCAGATCCTCCCTCCATTCGAGTCTCATTTTGAGTCTCAGTGGCAAGAAGATTAAAGTCTGTAAATAATGTAAGTGGAGACTGGAGAGCCAACTGCCTCAGTGTGTCCTCACCAGGAGTGTCACAGTGTGCTGCATCTTCATTTATCCACTGCTGCCTTAAAAAAACAGTGTGTAGGACTTAGTGGCATCTAGCAGTGAGGTTGCAGATTGCCTCCCCACCCACCCCACACACCCACCCCACACACCCACCGCCACCGAAGTTGAGTTGGAGCTACAGATTATTGGTTTAAAGGCTTATCAGACGCCAAAACACCCCACAGTGGTTTGTAATACACACAGACAGGATTTTACAACTCCAACAAAGTTATCATGGTGTCAAACAATCGCGAGGTAAACGTTCTCATCACAAAGTAGTCCACCAGAAATGTGTGCTTGCATGCATGTGATGCACGTTGCAGCAAAAGTTGAGCCAGGTTCAACTTTTTGGCTGGAGCTCCCTGTGTTGGCGCCGCCACATTGCACCCACTCTTTTTTTTTTTTTTTACGCAGAGCTAATGTCAGTCTGAACGCCGCCTAATAACCACAAATCCAATCAAGCTTCGCCTTCCTATCCACCAACACAATCTGTCAGCAAAAGAAATTAAAGGAATGATTCACTCAATAATTAAATAATAGGCAAACAAAAGCTATAAAAAATAATTGTAATAGTAATGATAATAGAAAATGAATGTAAAAAATACACAAACAAAAACAGTGTTGTTACAACACATAAATGACTTCTTGCAACAGATATATTGTCAGTTTTGCTGTATGTTTCGGAAATATTGAAACTCTAAATGTAATCATTTACATAATCATATCATTTACATAATCAATCATAAATGTAAACTCTGTAATCATTCCTCCTGTTCATACTGACCATTAGAAGATCCCTTCATAATGCACTTACAATGGAAGTGATGGGGGACAAAATCCTCAGTCCAAAAATGTATGTAAAAGTTTATCTGAAGCTAATATGAAGCTTCAGCGTCCAAATGAGTCAAATCAAGTAAACTGTGACAGGACACAACATATGAGAGAAATGCATTGGTGAGAGATACACTTCACTCCTGTCCACATATTTCCTTGGTCATAAAATGTTTTATTAATTTTTTCAATACAACAAAGTCTCTTCGTTCAGGAGCAGCTACGAGATGCTTCAAGTCATAAATCAGTAAAGCATCCGAACTAAGATTTGTAAGCCTATCCTCTACTCCTCTACATGATGATCTCAACAGGAAACTAACAGTTCTCTGGTAATCCTTTTCAGTATAACATTAGTAGCTTGGCCAAACGTTACCAACATAGGCCATCACAGGTCACATGAGCAGTAGCCATCACTCTGCACAGGTCAAAGGGTGCAGAGTGTTTTTATCAAAATGTCTAAAAGAGTTTATACTCCTGCAGCTGAGCCTGCACCAAATGTCCCGCCGGAAAACAATTTTGTGGTACATTTTGTGAGTCTTGTTTAAAAGATAGGTTCACATTTTTTCAAGTCTATCTTTAAACAACACTGACGTGCCCATATGTACATTGAAAGAGTTGTTGGTGGCTGCAATGGTTCCTCTCGTCCATTCTGGCCACAAAGAAATCTCTTCCTAAATGTAACTGGGGACAAAATCTACAGTCCTCCTTCTGTATAAAATGTATCCTTAAAGATCCCTTCAGACATGTTTTAAGATACATAAAAATACTTTGCTCTGAATAATAATTCCTGTCTCATAGGGGTTTTCCACAAAATAGTTCAGTAAACCACTTAAAAATTACATCTATGCCTTCTTCTCATTAAACAAATCCAGAATTTCTGAATATGTAAATATTGTTCATTTCTAGTTCTGCTGGACACCAGATGTCTCCTCCTTCACTGTAAAGTTTATTCTCAGTGTTTGTGCACTGGAGGCTTCAAGTTCCCACATCACACCTGTGCAAGTTTCATACTGGACCAGGATTGGCTCCAAACTATTGTGATGTCACAAATCCTGCTCACAGGTACACGTGTTAAACTGAGATTTAAGGTGAGCTCAGATGAAGGTGAAAACAAACTCTGCACGTACATCAATCTGCACAGAGAAGAGAACAACATCCAGCTGAAGGAAGAAGAAGAAGAACATGTTTTTGAGTGGAGGAGGACTTTAAGTTCGGCTGAAGTTAATATGAGGCTTCAGCAGTCTGAGGTAGTCTGAGATACTGTTTCAGTACAAAATCCCCTCCTTGTTTTACCCTCGACTGAACCACAGCAGACGGACAGTAACACAAATCGTGAATTTGGTACAACAAACTCTGTAACTTTGATTCAATTAACTGAGAAACATCCCAGTACGATTGGCAGAAAGTATGCTTGACTAAATAAAGTCAATTCAGCTGCAAAAAGCAAGAGCCTCAAAGAAAAAGGATTACTTGCAGTGTGTTCAAACATTTCCTGCATCACTCTATTCGCTGCTGTTTAGAGCAGTACTGTAACAGAGTAATTACAGATGAGAAAGATTATATCCTGCTATTTAAAATAATTCCCCTTAATCCTCTGTCACCTGTGTGCTGTCCACAGGCTCTGGGAGTCTCATATCATGGGAACATTGTCCTTTTCTTCCTTAAGAGCCCCCAGGAATTGAAAAGTGCTCTCTGTTCAGCCGTAATCCTGCACCAGGTGATGATGGTTCTGACTCATAACTCATGTTCTCATCAAAACGAGGGTCTGTGTTCAATCTGCCACCTGTGCTGGAGGAACAGGGGAAGGCAAGATCAATTCACACCAATACGTCTTAATCATCACCCCGTTCCTGTTTCAGTAACTGTACAGTCAGAACAAATGAACAACAGCTGTCTATTTACACATCCAGCAGACAAAGAGCGACATTAGCATTCATTTAGAATCATGTCCAAAATACTCCATTACAAATACAAGTCCTGCAAAAATCCTACTACAGTAAAAGTACATAAGTATTATGAGCTTGATGTAGTTAAAGTATTGCAGTAAAAGTAGTGGTTTGGTCCCTCTGACTGATATATATATATATATATATATATATATATATATATATATATATATATATATATATATATATATATATATATATATATACATATATATTTCAGTTTTTGGACTTTTTCTCTAATCTTTGATTTTTGCTGAAATATTGGATCATTTGAACATTTATTGAAATGAAACCATGTGAGAAGTTTAGAGGGAAAAATCACTATTTGGTGGAGCTGTTAACAACTCATAGACATCTGAAATGTGACCCCGACTACACACTGCTTTTTGTAAGACGTCAAAAGCCAAAAAGGTTGGAAACCACTGGTTTCATCTTTAACAATGTGTTGTATTTTAAAAGCTTGTTATATGACCAACCAGTAAAGGCAGATGGCTGCTTAGAGCCTGGTTCTGCTTGAGGTTTCTTCCTGTTAAAGGGGAGTTTTTTGTCTTGACCTGCTCTATGTGAAAAGTGCCCTGAGATGACTTTTGTTATGATTTGGGGCTATATAAATAAAATTGAATTGAATTGAATTATCCAGGACAGACCGAAATATTCTGAGCTAATAAATATTCCAGCAGTAAGTAAACAGTGAGTTTTGTTGCTATTTATTACTAATTAAGAGCTACTGTAAGATGAGATTTGTTTTGTAGATTACCTTACTTTGGTATCAGTTGTTGGGATGTTTTATATGATTTGATAAATAGATCCTTTATATTTTTACCTATTGTCAATCAGGACATATATAACACTATGTATCATGTCTATTGTGTTTAGAATAGTATAGATTTGTTGGAGTGAAGTGATATATCCAGTTTGTTTTGGGTGTCCTGTGGTCCTACTGTAGACATGTTCCTCTGATGAAGCTGTCACTGTACTTTTACTTTCCCACAACCCAAAATCAGATTTAATCAAATAGTGGCCATCTGCAACTTTAAAGGATCAATAATACAACAATATACAACAACAGACATATTCTGTTAGGTTTAAAGGTTTAAAGTCCAACTGAAATCACACGTGACCTTTAATCATCTCTCTTTACAGGCAAACTGTCAACATGTTTTTTAAATGTACTGTTAATAGTTTAAAGGTGCAAACGAGGTGTTAGACCGAAGCTCTACCCCCCAGCAAACACAGCAAGAAGAGTCCCTGTTCCATCTTGTTATCCAGCTGGCCAACACATTTAACGCCTTGGATGAAGAGGATTTTCCTCCACTAAGAGGAGGCCTCCAGTCTCCTTCATCTACAGACACCACAGGGCGAACAGTTAAACAGGCACCCTGAAGGAAGCCTGACTTCCCCCAGCAGTCACTCCAGCTCCAAGGAACCCTGAGGTGTTGGTTACAGCATCCGCATCCCTTAAGGAGAGAATCTGAATACTTCTTCCATCAATGGTGAACAGATGTAAAAAAGCAGGACACTTTTCTTAGAGCTCAAGGATACAAAAAATGTGTTTTGGTGATTTAAACTCAATGTAAACATAATCTTTGTTTGCATGAAAACTCCACAGGGAACCTTTGAGCTATACAGATGTATAGCTATTTTACAGCTGCAAGTTATTTTCACTTTACTTTCTCTCTTTAAAAGTATAAAATCATATTTTTCCCCAAAATATAATTTCCTCACATTTAAAATTCTGTATTAATGTCAAACTCTAATATGTTGTATTAAACTCAGACACACAAATAGAAAATATGATATAATTGGAAAAAATGAAATTGAGTAACTTTATTAAAATGTCACTCAAAGAGACAAATTGCATCAGATAAACATAAAAATACTATATATCTCTCCAAAACAGGATGTTTTAAACCAGTCTGTTACGAAAGAGTTCAGAGAGCTTTACATCTGCATCTACAGTCCGTAGGGATGGGATGTTAGAAGAAGTCGGCTGCGGACGGTCGGCGTTTAGGCGTGCTCTTTGGAGTCGTCAAGCTCTTCTTCCTGTTGGGGGTGTTTTTGACGCTGGAGCGTAGCGTGGGAGGAGACTTCAAGACCCCAAACTTGGGTTTCTGCTGTGGGTCAAAGGGCACTCGTGACGACCCGTCTGGACTCACCAGCAGGCTGCGATCAGTCTTCCTAAACTCTGAAACATGAAAACAAACAAATGGCACAAGCACCATCAGACAAAATGTACATCCTTCAACTGAGCGTTAAAATCAAATTACTGATCTTCAGTCTTTTGTGGAAGATTTTTTTTTCCTAATCCAGCTGAAACTCTCCTTTGGCTCCAGCTGGTTGGTGGGTCTTAAGCTCCTTTCAGACATGCTTCCCATTACATTAATCTGATGGCAATTTAACATGTTGGTCTCATGTCTGAATGAGACTTGAGTCACTTTAACGACGGCAATCTTATTTGGTTGGACCTGAAACATTTCTGTATCACTTTTTGTAACTGTGTGCAGTATATTACTTACATGACAGTGTGAGGATTTTAAGCTTTTCTGTGTCATACATGATAATAAACTAAATATCTTTAGATTTTGAACTGTTGGATCAGATAAAACAAGATATTTGAAGACGTCAACATGAGCTCTAATAAATTATAACAGACATTTTTCACTTTCATTTTACAAATAAAATGATTAATCCAATAATCGAGAAAAAAATCTGTTGCAGCTCTAGTTTTAATATGTTCTGACACGACTTTGCATTAAAAAAAGTCTTGAATTTCATATATAACTCAGGTTATGGAAAAATGTAAACTTGTTTGCTTTCTCCAGTCTTCACATGAATTATTGTGTCAGACTCAAATACAGCTTCACTTCATCACTGTCCTTCACTTTATAAACCAGGCATTTGCAATTTGCTCTAATTTATGTGAAAATGTGTCAGTGGATTCACTGTGAGGAGCAGTGGAGAGCGGTGCTCATTAATTAAGGATTAGCAGCAAAAGACGTTTTAAATCCGTCAGTGATGCAGCCTCTGAAACAACAAAACAAGTCTCCTTCCTCGCCATCATCGCTCTCTCTCTTCATAAACGTCCCGTCACGTCTGAATAAAGCTGTAAAGATCACGTCTGTCTGGATTTGGGCTGGGTATCGTTAAAAAAAATGATAATACCAGTAAAGTAATACCGATACCAACAGAGTACTTCATTCAATAACTTTTTTTCTACTTCATTCGATACCCATCATGTGAAAGGAAGCATTCAGTTGCGTAAAACGCCATTTTGTGTTCATATCGTTAAAATATTTATTTTTGTGGCATCCCAGCAAATACACCTCGCTCACCACCACAGACTGTATGTGTTGTAGCTGCTGCATTAGTGGGCCAATCACACATTGCATTAAATCGACGAACGCTTACAGTGGCTGCGAGCAAAACTATACAAATAGTCATTTTTTTCTAGATCCGGGTGAAGAAAGGATCAAATGCAGGTATCGTTTGACTGGAGAAGTCTCGATACCACTTGGTACTGAGTTATTTTGGCCGATGATATCCAGTCCTGCACTGAATGATAAAATCTGTCACTTTAACAGCTTGATGAAGCAGCGATGTTACGTATTTCATGTCTGAAAATGGCTTCAGACTCTTGCAGAACGCAGCCGCTCATTAAAGAAGAAGGTGACAGCTGAGCTTGTCGTTTTCACACCTGCAGTTCAGCTCAGCTGGTCCGGACCACAGAACACACTTTTTATTTCTGGTTCAGTTCATGTTCACACTGAGGTGAAAACATGAAGACACATAGACCGACAGGTAACTCCTTCATTGGACAGTTTTGGTGACATCAGAGCTGCGAGGACTTGAGGGGGGAGAAACTGGTGACTGACAGCTAATTAATGAACCTACTGTGTTTAATTATCTTCTTTGGTGCAACAAAAGAAATGTGTGGAAATGAGCCAGAAATAACAGTCAGAGTCAGTAACAATGACTGACACAGAAAAGGTGATAATGAGATGTCTTGTGTTGGATATTATGGGCTGGATATATGCTGGGTGGTTGCTAGGTTTCGCTCTCTTCTCACTGAGGAACTGCTTGGCAGTACTTGAGCTGCATACGTGTTACCACGGTTACCAAATAAATGATCTTGAACAATTATAAAGATCTCTTTATTCACAGTTGCTGCTGTGGTTTGAATTTGTACAAAAGCTGCAACTATAGATTATTTCCACTATTAATTAATCTGCAAATATAATTGATTAATTGGTCTGAAAAATGTCCGTCACATAATTTCCTGGCCATAATCTCCAAATATCACAGCCCCAAAACCCAAAGATATTCAACTTTACTGGAATAGAAGACAAATAAAACTGTGGCAGTGAATGTTGGAGGAGTTGTCCTTTAAAAATCTAACAATCATCTAAATCCATGGCGATTAATCTTCTGTCGATCTAATAATTGATTAATAAGCTCACAATGTTTAAGCTTTATGAGTTCACTTTACTGCCATTCCAACAATTTTGTTATGAATTGGCTTTGTTGCATAAAAACACACATAAGAACTTGTTCAAATATAACTGAAATATAAATGTCACTGCTGATGTTTTTTTTATGAATATATTGATTTGTTCCGTTCATTTTCTTTCTTTGTTATGATCATTTCTATTTTTTTGGAACATGTAGTTTCTAAATTAAATGTTTTGTGTTAATTATCTGTGCAGGAAAAGTATCAATATGTTGTTTTACACCTGATGAAAACTCAATAATTTAAAAAAATAAGTGAACAAAAGAATAAAGTTAACTGAACATGTATCAGCTTTGTAAAAGTAGAATTTAGGGCAGAGCTGTTGTATTGGATTGCATAGGTGTTTATAATAAAGTGACATAAAATACATATAATCTATTATAATCAGATTACGTGCAGTTTCTTACCAGCTGTTTTATTATTCTTGAGGCCAAAGGTCACCTTCTTGGATTCAGATTTGGGAGTTTGGCTCTTCTGTGAAAACAAGACATAAAAGAGGAGTCACATGATGCAGTTCAACATTATTCCAGCAACATGATTACAGCAGAGAACAGCAGAGCTGCACAGTGAAGAAGAAGAAGTTTTGTTGTATTATATGAGAATCTGATCTGTGCACTCGACCACAGCCAGGTGCAAAATCTGTCTCTGCAGGTCATGTTTGCAGCTCTTTATGTAGATTCTACAGTTGTATTCTGTCACCTAACAGACCAAAAATGCTTCAACTTGAGACTCTGACAGTAAAAAAAAAAACACCATATTGGCCCAAATAAAAGATGATATTTATTTTATTTTTAGTGGGGGTTAGTAAATTTCCATTATCTAGAAAAGTTCATCAGGCCATATAAAACCTGACAGAGCATCATGTGACTTTGATATACAAACTACTAAAACCTTAAAGTACTGGATGTAATATTTAACACTGCAGCAAAACAACAGAATCAAAAATGAATGAAGGAACAAGACAGAAACAAACAGTCCGTCAGTATCAGTACAGTTTAATTCCTCTGCATGATTTAACATGTTGTACTCCATCAGACTAAGACCTGCCAGCCTTTTTCTAGCCGTTCAGTCCGACGAGTCAAAGCTGTGTTAACACAGCAGTGCAGCTGTAAGTGGAGGGACATTAAATACACAAATAGAAGCATAATTATTGGTAACAGTGTTCAACAAGTATCATCAAGCACAGTATCATCAACAGCTGTGCAATTTAAAGCTTTTTTCCATGTGAACACAAACGGGGGGAATAATATTCATCCAGTGCAATTTTTCTGGTCTTCTATTTGGAAAAAGGCAAATAATGAAATGAAAGAGGTTTCATATATCCTGTAAAGCCCGTTCTGGAAAATAGTTTAAACTGAATATTTATTTTGTGATATCTGAACTAAACAAACTATTTTTGGAAGACTTTTAAAACTTTCTGTCCAGGAAAACTGGTCAAGTGGTCACATGTTATACACACGAGACATTTTACTTTACATACAATTCAGTGGACAAGAATTTTATCTTTTTCATTCAACTGTTGTTGGATTAATGATTTTTGGGAAAAGTATTTACAAATCAAGTGTTTTGACTTATTTTGTCCAAATTATAATTACCAAAAAGAAAAAATCTGTTATTTTTCTGCAGTGATATAAATGTTTCTCTGGTGGGCAGGAACTTCTGTACTGATGATGATTATGATGATGATGATGATGACGATACTGTAATTTGATTGGTGCAACATCTGTGTGAGTGAGCACTGAAGACCAGCAGCCCAGCAGGAAGGTTTGAGCACAGGACTGTAAGTTTGAACCAGCAGGGCAGCTGATGTTGTTAACTGACCTCAGAAGTCAGACGTCACTCTGTCGTAGACGGTTTGGTGGATTTCTGAGCTGCTCACAGTTCAGTCAGAGCTCTCAGGTCATCAGGTGGTGGTTTTCTAACTGCACCCAGAATCAGATCCAGATCTGGTGAAGCTTCTTCTCTGGAACAAACCGCCTGATGACCTGAGATCTGTCACAACTGTGTCCACATTCATAACTTTTAATCTGTTTCTGCACTATGGAGCGTTTATTTTACAAGTGGGTCCCTGTTTTGTTTGTCTTGTGCACACGGACGGAGACATGAATGTTTCACACTTTTCCACTGATCTACAGGTGATAATGCACCGAGAAACGCAGCAGTGCACCAACAAAGGCAGAGAAGAAGAAGACTGCACGCTGGTAAACATGGATGTGAACAATACAGGATTTAAAATACATAAATGCTACATAAATGACATTTACTTGTGTAAAGTTCAATCATGCATCAACAAGATTACAAAGCTACCATTTGGCTGCAGTGCATGGCGGCATTGGATTGGATTTGGTTGCATTGCTGCTGATGCAATACACTGGATGCATTCATGGTGTAACAGCATAATAATCAGGGTTTCTGCAGGGTCACAGAGTTAAATTTAAGACCTTTTTAATACCACATAGAATGTAATTTAATGGCTGTTTCAGGATCGTACCGTCCAAAGTATGAAAGTAAGATGGAAAACCAGCCGGGACGTAATTACCAATAATTAGAGATGATACATCTAAAGCAGTTTAATCCTGATAATATACATTTACTATTAATTATTCATTATTATGTGACCTTTTTCAGTACTTCCCAGCCAGCAGCATATAACAATAATTCCCGATGATACAGTTAATTAAACAATTAAATAAGTTGTTCACTCTGCTGCTCCACAACCATCTGCCTCTGAGGGACAAGTAAAGTAACTGATTGATTGATTGATTGATTTACCTTTCCAGACAGCGGGGTGCCAGGTTTTCCCTTGGTCCTGCAGAACAGCGGTGTCGGGGCTGCTGCTTTGCTCTGAAAGCTGACAAAGTCTGATCCTGAGGAAGTCTTTGCCTTCTTTTGAGGCTTTTTAGTGCTCAGAGGTGTAAATGGCTCTTCAGCATCCTGCAGTAAAAAAAAACAGTTTTCAGATACTGAGAAAAAATTAATCGCCAACTACTCTGATGATCGATTAATTGTTTTGAATAATCTTTCAAGAAATGGTTTGATTCCAGCTTCTTAAATGTAAATATTATCTGTTTCTTTAGTCTCTATGACAGTAAACTGAATATCTTTGTGTTGTGGACAAAACAAGACATTTGAGGACGTCAGCTTGACGTCATTAATCAAGAAAATAATCAACTGATTAATTGATAAAGAAAACCGTTAGTTGCAGCCCTAATCCAATCTTAAAAGTTTCACCTGATTAATCAGTTCTTTATATATCTGTTTTTCAGGTGGTATACTATTCAGTTCATGTCATTTTAACCATTTCACCTCATTAAATACTCACCGTCGCTTCTTCTGCGAGGCCGTTGATCGATGTAGCCGCCTCGAGCTCATCAGCCTCAAACTCAAACGTCACAGGGATCTTCCTCTTCTTCTTCTTGGCTGGTTTCCCAGAGGAAGACACCGCCTCAGCTTCATCCAGCGGGGGCTCCTCGTCTACACCGCCGACCGCCTCTGCCGCCGGCTTCTGACTCTTTTTCTTCTTCTTTGCCGGTGTTGTCGTGGTGATCAGCGGCTTCTCTTCTTCCGCCACCTGAGGGGTTTCTGCCGCCGCTGCTTCCTCTTCTCCCACTGGCGCTGCAGTCTTGGATTTCCTTTTCTTCTTCAGTGGTGTTGCAGCACTTTGATCTGCAGCAGCTGAAGATTCAAGTGTTGTATCCTCAGGTGTTTGATCTGTTTCCTCCTTGTTCTGATCCATTTTCACATCCTGCATGCCCTTCTTCTTTGTCTTCTTTTTAAGCGGCACTGCAGTGGTGTCTTGTGATGCTTCCTCGCCAACCGACGTGATCTCAGCGTCGGTCACCTGTGATCCAGCCTCAGTTCCCTCCATCTTCTTCTCAGCCTTCAGGCCCTTCTTTTTCCTCTTGGCGGGGGTTGTAGCTTCGGTTTCAGGTGTGATCTCTGCTTCTGCGTTCACCTGCGATTCAGCCTCAATCCCATCTTTTTGTAACTCAGCCTTCAGCCACTTCTTCTTCTTCTTTTTCTTCCCCGAGGCGGTAGCATCGCCTTCAGAAGACATCTCCAGCTCTGGCGTCCCTGCTGTAGCTCCTACTTCCTGGGTAACAGCAGTCTGCTGCTCCCCTGCCGCCTCAGGTTTAAGCTCTGAAGTCTCCCTCTTTTTCTTCTTCTTTGAGAGGGTTTCTGATTGGTCCTCGTCTGTGACTGTAACTGCTGGTTGTTTCTTTGCCTCCACGAGCAGCAGAGTTTCTGGCTGGCCCTCTGGTGTCGCTGCTTCTGTGACTTTAACAGATGAGGTGGAGTTTTGTGTCTCTGCTTTAACTGTACTCGGAGTTAGAGCTGCAGTCTGCTCCTGTTCAGACGTTTCCTCACCAGCTGCACCTCCAGCCTGTTCTGCTTTCTCAGCACTTTGATCTGCAGCAGCTGAAGATTCAAGTGTTGTATCCTCAGGTGTTTGATCTGTTTCCTCCTTGTTCTGATCCATTTTCACGCCCTTCTTCTTTGTCTTCTTTTTAAGCGGCACTGCGGTGGTGCCTTGTGATGCTTCCTCACCAACCGACGTGATCTCAGCGTCGGTCACCTGTGATCCAGCCTCAGTTCCCTCCATCTTCTTCTCAGCCTTCAGGCCTTTCTTCTTCTTCTTCTTCCCCAAGGCGGTAGCATCGCCTTCAGAAGACATCGCTGGCTCTGTGACTGTAACTGCTGGTTGTTTCTTTGCCTCCACGAGCAGCAGAGTTTCTGACTGGCCCTCTGGTGTCGCTGCTTCTGTGATTTTAACAGATGAGATGGAGTTTTGTGTCTGTGCTTCCTTCTCTAAATCTAAGGCTGCAGTCTGCTCCTGTTCAGACTTTTCCTCGCCAGCTGCACTTCCAGCCTGTCCTGCTTTCTTCTTCTTCTTCTTCTTCTTCCTCTTCTTCTTTTTGTCGTCATCATTGGAGATCACGTCTGCTGGTTCACTGTCGTCCTTACTTTTCTTGAGTGACGATGCCTCCTTTTTCTTCCCTGAAGTAGCAGAGACACAGATTCAGTGGTACGATTCATTTCTTAATCATAGTCAGCTTCTATATGTCTGAACCCCTTTTCTACCAACTAACTGGAGGTTAAAGGAAAATGATTTAATGTATTCAGTTATATTTCTGACCCGTTTTTTAGCTTCACAGCAGATTTAAGAACATTGCATAGTTGGGAGGTGAATGTACCAACATGAAGTACCTTTTCTTTTCTTGGCTGCTGGGGCTCCCTCCTCCTCATCCTCCTGCGTGTGGCCTCCTCCCCTCTTCATCCTCTTCCTGCTTCCAAACATTTCATCATCCTCATCTGTGGAGACCTCATCTGGATACTCATCCTGAGGAAAGATGCCTGACGGGAAATCCAGAGAGAAGGCAAGTCGAGGCCTAAATGATTCTGTTTTCATAGATATGGAAGCAAATGTAAAGAAAGAAGGTGCGATCAGCTCCTACCTTCACTGAGGTCCCGCAGTCTGCGATGCAACACGAAACACGGTGAGAGAGAAGAACAAAGCACATTAGTGTGAATTTAAGCAAAGATCTTTCATTAGTGTGGGATAAATAAACCCGTCTTCATCTATAAATACTACTTCTATTAAAGTGAAACTTATTTCACTTTCAGCCCTTCAGAAGCCACCTGGATTTTGTTTTTAGGGCTGTGAAGCCTTTTAGCTGGTGTGCAGGTTTGTTTTCTCCTGTTTGGAAAATAATGGCTGGACATGAAATATGGAAAACAAATGATTAATTAATATGTCGCTTTACATTAAAGGACGGTTCACAGTGTTTCCAGTGTGCCTTAAAGCAGCAGTCAGGTGTCCATATGAACAGTGAAAGAGGTTTTCCTCGCTGTAATCATTCCTCCTGTTCATACTGGATATTAAAAGATCCCCTTCAAATGTGCTTTAATGGAAGTGATGGAGGCCAAAATCCACAGTGTGTCCACACAGTCATTTAAAAGTAGATGTGAAGCTTATATGAGGCTTCAGCAGTCTGAGTTAGTCATATCAAGTGGATATCTGCCACATTTACAGTCTTTTTAGCATCAAATTCCCTCTTTGTGTTTCCTCGGACAGTGTTTCCCTGTTGAGCTGCGGTGGAAGTATAGTAACAAAAAGAGGGACTTTGGCACTAAAAAGACTGTAATGTTGAAAGATATCTACTTGATTTGACTCATTTGGACGCTGAAGCTTCATATTAGCTTCAGATAAACTTTGAAATCCATGTTTGCACAGAAGGAGGACTGTGGATTTTGTCCCCCATCACTTCCATTGTAAGTGCATTATGAAGGGATCTTCTAATGGTCAGTATGAACAGGAGGAATGATTACAGCAAGAAAAACAGGTTTCACTCATTAAAGCAGCCTGTTCACCTCACACAGCACATGACACATACAGTGTTTGAGCGACTACTCACACTTTGATGATTTTGTAGAGTCTCTGTCTGTTGTGGCTCGGTGTGTTGCTGCGGCTCGCTAACCCAAACAGCTTGTCAGCCAGAGCAGCGTAATCAAACTACAACACACAAATTACAACGTCTCATTAGAAATGACAAAATGATGAGTAAAAACAAAAAAACAACAGTCATTTCTCTGAATGGAGAGAAACTGTTGATCCATGAAGGAAAGAAAATCAGCCTGAGAATAAACACACTGAACACTCGTTATGTTGCAGTTCACTTAAATCTTTTACACATGTTTTAGGAAATGTGTAAATCATTTCCTAAAACATACCATCAACTTTTCACAGTGATTTCTTCCCCCCAGGCAGCAATTTTCATTTCTTTCACAACATATTTTCAGTGTATAAATCTGAAGGGATCTGTACAAAATCCATGTAAAAGGGGTAGATGTAATGAGCTTTTCAGTCAGTATAAACGTGCTTTGGTTTGTTAAACTGCTTCAAAAGTATTGACTTATTATTTATTTACGTGTGTATTTGAGTTGTATAAGATGAAAATGACCGAAATAAACTAATCATCAGTTTGTAAAGACTTGAAACTTGCTTCAAACAACAAGTACGTTTATTCTCCACAGTGAACATTCGATCGGCTTTGTGTTTGTGTCACAGCTGTTCAGTAATTACAGCTGTGAGAAGGAACCAGTCTGGTTTCAGCTCAAGGACAACGTGACGCTCCAGACTGAAGGAAATCTTCTGAGACTGGCTCTGCTCTGCATACTAATTTTATTCTGGTTTTTGTTCTCTCACATCTTTTTGTTTTTAAAATGACAGCTGTATGGAGGCCCAACAGTGACCCACGATATAAAGAAAGAAAGAAAAATAAAGAGATACGATTATCAAAATAGTTGTTAATTAATTTTCTGTAAATCGACTAATCGTTGCTGCTCTAATTAAAATCACAAATAGAAATAAAGTCCCCGAGAGAGCCTTCACCTGTAGAACTGGTCCGATGTCATCATCACATGGCATCTCTGAGTCCGAGTCTTCCAGGTGAAGGAATTCATCATCTTCATCATCATCATCATCATCTTCATCATCGTTGTCGTCATCATCATCACCATTTTCATGTGATTTACGACCTAAAAACAGAAGAGCCAACATAGTTTACTTCTCATTAAAAATTCCTTCTATTGCATGATGTGAAGCGCCTTACATCATGTAAAACACACACACACACACACACACACCCCTCAGCCAGACTATTAATGACTGAAATCCACAGAATGAGCAACACTGTATTTACTGTCTTAATGAATAGTAATTAAATAAATCATGAATAAAAACAGTTGAATCAACATCTCTGAAGCTCTTGCAGCATTACAGCTTTCATGTTGTTTCAGTTTTAGCTAATAAACTAAAATAAACTGACAAAAGGTCAAATTAATAAACTGACAACTGAACAAACATCTTCAGTGTGTTTTCACCGTGTTCACTTTTATAGGTAATAATTAGTCGATTAATCAATTAGTTCCTTGACAGTAATTAATTGTTTCAATCATTCTTTAAGTAAAACATTTGCTGGTTCTCAAATGTGAAGATTTGTTGCTTTTCTGTGTTTTTTTATAGTTGTAAATGGAATATTTTGGGGTTTTGGACATTTGAAGATGTCACCTTGAGCTGTGGAAAATTAAATGAGGCATTTTTCACTATTACTATTCAAATCAATCAGTCAATTATGAAAATGACTACAATCTGATAAAACACAAATTTTAGATTTGCTTGGAACAAAAATTAGGGTTGCAAAATGGTGAAATACTGTTAATATACTGGAGGCCATATTGGGTTTTTTTTACAGATATGTTTTTTTGCCTTTAATGGACAGCTGATGGTGGAGAAGCAGACAGGAAACAAGGGTGGGGGGAGAGAGACGTACCATTGATCTGCTTCACGGTGCCTTTCTTGCCAACGAGTTTGCTTGTTGTTTTCTCTTTTAGTTGGTCTTCATCCTCCTCCTCTTCCTCCTCCTCCTCAGAAGCCTGTCCTGAGTCTGAAGCCTCAGCTGCTTTCAACTCCTTCATCAAGTCTTCAATGGCGTAGGGAGCCTGATCAATAATAGTGCTGAAGATGCTGCTGCAGATGGCTCTGAAAAGAGTCCGACTGAAGCAGCAGATGGGAAGCTGTTAGCAGTGTTAACATAGAAACTAGCTGCTTCAAGGTCAACACATCACACCTGCATAAACAGTGTCAAAGTACCTGTGACATACAACATCGCCATTTATAATACAGAGTGTCTTTGGTTTCCTGCATAAGGTATAAAAACTGTACACAAACTTCAAATGCTAATCCACAAAACTCAGGAAGCTGAGAGGAAGCTGGGGGGAGGCTGGAGGGAGGCTGAAGGGAGGCTGAGAGGAAGCTGAGGGGAAGCTGAGGGGAGGCTGAGGGGAGGCTGAGAGGAAGCTGAGGGGAGGCTGAGGGGAAGCTGAGGGGAGGCTGAGGGGAGGCTGAGAGGAAGCTGAGGGGAAGCTGAGGGGAGGCTGAGGGGAGGCTGAGAGGAAGCTGAGGGGAAGCTGGGGGGAAGCTGGGGGGAGGCTGAGAGGAGGCTGGGGGGAGGCTGGAGGGAGGCTGAGAGGAAGCTGAGGGGAAGCTGAGGGGAAGCTGGGGGGAAGCTGGGGGGAGGCTGAGAGGAGGCTGGGGGGAAGCTGGGGGGAGGCTGAGGGGAGGCTGAGGGGAAGCTGAGGGGAGGCTGAGGGGAGGCTGAGAGGAAGCTGGGGGGAGGCTGGAGGGAGGCTGAGAGGAAGCTGAGGGGAAGCTGAGGGGAAGCTGAGGGGAAGCTGGGGGGAGGCTGAGAGGAGGCTGGGGGGAAGCTGGGGGGAGGCTGAGGGGAGGCTGAGGGGAAGCTGAGGGGAGGCTGAGGGGAGGCTGGGGGGAAGCTGGGGGGAGGCTGAGGGGAGGCTGAGGGGAAGCTGAGGGGAGGCTGAGGGGAGGCTGAGGGGAAGCTGGGGGGAGGCTAGGGGGAAGCTGGGGGGAGGCTGAGGGGAAGCTGAGGGAAAGCTGAGGGGAAGCTGGGGGAGGCTGAGAGGAAGCTGAGGGGAAGCTGAGGGGAAGCTGGGGGGAGGCTGAGGGGAAGCTGAGGGGAAGCTGGGGGGAGGCTGAGAGGAAGCTGAGGGGAAGCTGAGAGGAGGCTGGGGGGAGGCTGAGAGGAAGCTGAGGGGAAGCTGGGGGGAGGCTGGGGGGAAGCTGAGAGGAGGCTGAGGGGAAGCTGGGGGGAGGCTGGGGGGAGGCTGAGAGGAAGCTGAGGGGAAGCTGGGGGGAGGCTGGGAGGAAGCTGAGGGGAAGCTGGGGGGAGGCTGGGGGGAAGCTGGGGGGAGGCTGAGAGGAGGCTGGGGGGAAGCTGGGGGGAGGCTGAGGGGAGGCTGGGGGGAAGCTGGGGGGAGGCTGAGGGGAAGCTGGGGGGAGGCTGAGAGGAGGCTGGGGGGAGGCTGAGAGGAGGCTGGGGGGAAGCTGAGGGGAAGCTGAGAGGAGGCTGGGGGGAAGCTGGGGGGAGGCTGGAGGGAAGCTGAGGGGAAGCTGGGGGGAGGCTGAGAGGAGGCTGGGGGGAAGCTGGGGGGAGGCTGAGGGGAAGCTGGGGGGAAGCTGGGGGGAGGCTGAGGGGAAGCTGAGGGGAGGCTGAGGGGAAGCTGAGGGGAGGCTGAGGGGAAGCTGGGGGGAGGCTGAGAGGAGGCTGGGGGGAGGCTGAGAGGAGGCTGGGGGGAAGCTGAGGGGAAGCTGAGAGGAGGCTGGGGGGAAGCTGGGGGGAGGCTGGGGGGAAGCTGAGGGGAAGCTGGGGGGAGGCTGAGAGGAGGCTGGGGGGAGGCTGGGGGGAAGCTGAGGGGAAGCTGGGGGGAGGCTGAGAGGAAGCTGAGGGGAAGCTGGGGGGAGGCTGGGGGGAGGCTGGGGGGAGGCTGAGAGGAGGCTGGGGGGAAGCTGGGGGGAGGCTGAGGGGAGGCTGGGGGGAAGCTGGGGGGAGGCTGAGGGGAGGCTGGGGGGAAGCTGGGGGGAGGCTGAGGGGAAGCTGAGGGGAAGCTGAGGGGAAGCTGGGGGGAGGCTGAGAGGAGGCTGAGGGGAAGCTGGGGGGAGGCTGAGAGGAGGCTGGGGGGAGGCTGGGGGGAGGCTGAGAGGAGGCTGGGGGGAAGCTGAGAGGAGGCTGGGGGGAAGCTGGGGGGAGGCTGACTTACTCCTTGGTTTTAGCTGCTGTTTTGCAGAACGGCTCGATGAATCTCAGGTTCTGATCCGCAGTGAGCTGTGATGAAAACAAACAAAAGGCTCATTTTAGACCAAAGACGAGACGGATCATTGTTGAGTTCATATATTTTCCTTATAATATAGTGCTGAAACACTTTATTTTTGTGGAGGCGCAACATCCAGCGCAAGCAGCACTCTGACAGTTTGGTATTTTCCTGACCTTGAAATGTCTGTGTGGTATTTTGGTGCCCAGCAGAGCGCACAGTGCACAGGTGGGACGTGCTTCTGAGATGCTTATTCATGAATGCAGATTAAATCAAACAGAGGACTAAAGCTATGGGACCGTGGGACAGGGGATGTGTAATAAGGTCTCTCTGTAGCATTTCTCACCTCTCGTTGGGATAAAAGAGGATGAAATAATATGACAGACTTAGATGTTATTAAGCATACATTCAGTAAGAAAGTAAGAGCAGGAACCAAAGGAAAACAAGCTGCTGTGTCAACAACACCAGATAATCTCACAGAAATTAAACAACACTTATCAGCAGCGTAGGCTTTGGAGATGATATCAGACAGGATTAAAGCTTTGTGCGTGTGCAGTGGGCAGATTTGTTGTTTTGGTCTCTGAAGTGTGGATCAGCTTCTTATCAGGTCTGTCCCCAAATACAGAGAGTACATCCACACTAAACTGGCAAACTCTGAAATGTTTCTCTCTCACGTTTGACCTTCTGCTCAAAATAAACCTGCATTTTTCCCCACACACACAAACACTGAGCTCTTTTTTCCCTCCCCAGTCTCCAGAGTGGATAAATCTGAACAACTGAAACCCGCAGAAACACAGCGAGATTATTAGATAACACTAATGCAGTGTTCTACCATCTCTGGTGCTGAATCCATCATATGACAGACTGTTTTTCTGTGAACTCGCTGCTCCTCCTGTAATTTAAATCCCATCCGGAGCTGCTTTTCCTTCTATTGTGCTGCTCTGATAAATAGTAATAAAAAGTAGGATGTGATCGATTGTTACCTGCTGAGCTCAATTAGACAGATCCTGACGCATGTCGTCAGCGGCACAAGAGATCAATTTATCAATACGTGCCTTTGTTGTGTACAACGTAGTTTGTAATAATTTCTCCTGAAATTGGCAGAGACGCTCTTTATTTCACGCGTGCCTCCTTTACCGTGCACTGCAGGCAACCCTGACTTCACTGTTTCTTTTGACTTTAGCACTTTAATGTGTTAAACTCTTCTTATCGCAGCTTTTTCTCCAGACTCACTGAAAAAAAAACAATCTTTTAATCGCCGTTCAGATGTTTTTCTTTGTGTCAGTAACAACAGAACTCTGAATCTGGCCAACCTGCTTCAATTCAACTC
Organism: Scomberomorus guttatus; assembly: GCA_038419695.1. Classification (NCBI taxonomy): domain Eukaryota; kingdom Metazoa; phylum Chordata; class Actinopteri; order Scombriformes; family Scombridae; genus Scomberomorus; species Scomberomorus guttatus. Next base: position 30,353,613 of record CM076456.1, read on the forward strand.
ACCTCCAATACGGCAGCGAACCACAGCAGGGACTCAACAACACAAATGTCAACCCCCCAGGTGCCTGTTATTTAGCATAAATGCCAAGAATGTCTTGAAAACAGCGGCTGTACCTCTGCTGAGCCCAGGGCAGCCAGTTCAGTCATGTAGAGGTCCAGGATGTGGAACTGCAGCCCGCTGGGCGCTGCGCTGTCGCTCTGCAGGAGCTGTGCTGTCAGCAGCTCCAGAAACCTGCCGACCACACTGACAGAACACAGCAGACGGTTATTTACACTCTGAGTTCAGGATTATGACACAAGGCTGCATTCAGACCAAATCTGGCACTACGACGCAGGGGGCTACAATGGTGGCGGCGTGTTGTTTGAGGTACCGGTGGGACAATGAAATACGATCCAGGAGATGGAGTTGGAGTTACAGATTAATGCATTAAGAACTGATCAGAAGCCAAAACACTACGCAGCAGTTTGTAAAACTCAGACAGGATTTTACAACTCTGGAAAGTTTTCACGACAGCAACTGTTTAATCTCTCGTCACGATGAGCACGAGGTAAACAGTTGAATACGGCGTTCACGTTACACAGTAATCCACCAGGAATGTGCACTTGCATGTATGTGATTGGCCGCCGCAGCATGACGTCGGGTTGAGTTTCAGCAAAAGTTGAGTCTGGTTCAACTTCTTGCCGGATGGCCGCTGCAGTCCCCTCACAAACACACTGCCCCCATTCAAATGAATGGGAGGGCTGCTGTTTTTCACACCAGATTTGGTGTAGATGCAGCCTAAATGTGACCTAAAAAGGCTTTGAAGATGAAGTTTTGACATATATTACCTGCTCTCCCAGTTTTTCCTCTTCAGCATCTCAAACGTTTGTCTGAACATGAAGCGAACCAGCTGTCAGAGGAGAATAAACATCATTTGGATTTGTTGGCAATTTAAACACTTAAAATCCTTTTTAAAACATACATTACTGCAATACTGGAAACATTTCACAACTCCAGTCTTTGCAGAACTCTGTACCTTCTCGGGCATTCACACCAGCAGGTATGAGCCAGACTGGTTTTATTTTGTTATACTGGGTTTTCCAGCCGGCTGCCAAATGTGAACATCTCTATGCAGAGATTAAAATTAACACTGTTAAATACTGTATTGGCCCAAATATAAGATCAAGAGTGACGCACCTGACTTAAAAAGCTAAAGTCTGAGTTTTCTTCTCACACCCACCTGGAAGAACTTGTCCATCCGCAGCCTGTCGATACCGGTCCACTCTCTTTTGAAGGTCTGCAGGAAGCTCTCCAGGTACATGAACTCTGCAGGAAACAGCACAAAACCACCATGAAGCGCGCGGTGCTTCCCTCATGTGCCGTGACCCGAGTCACTCGCTCTCATCACCACATGAGACTGTTGAGTCATACGTGTGAAACTTACGTGCATCAATACCGTGGAAGCTGTGGATCAGGCTGGAGATCAGGTTTGAAAGCTCCTCCTATAGAAGAAAAGTGCAGACTGTGTGAAGTAGAGCTGCAATATATTGATATTATATCGGTATCCTTATATGAGACTTCTTAGATTTAGGATATCGTAATATTGTAATATGGCATAAATGTCGTCTCTTCCTGGTTTTAAAGGCTGCATTACAGTAAAGTGATGTCATTTTCTGAACTTTGCCTTTACCCACTTAGTCATTATATCCACGTTACTGATGATTATTTATCAAATCATTGTGTAAATATTGTGTCAAAGCACTAATAGTCATCCCTACATTATTGTCGCATTATCAATAGAGGTATTTGGTCAAAAATACAGTGATATTTGATTTTGTCCATATCTCCCAGCCGTAGTGTGAACATAGATATGAAATGAAGGATCGTAACAGACACGTTCACATTTCTTTGAGCAGCTTTTCAGGTCTCATCAAGATGCTGTCGAGTACATTTGTCACACACACTGGTCTTTGTGTTGAGACAGCAAAAATATCTAACCAATAATAATCTTTTCCTTGATTTTATACAACACTTAAACATTTCTGACAATAATCCAGAGCTGCACTGATCTCTTCTTTGACATATTTTATAGTAAATTTCTATTTTATATTATTTATGATTTCTTTATTGTGGTACTTGTATGTTCTCTAATATTTTGATTGTTATGCAACACAACAGCAAGTCAAACTCCTTGTATATGCAAACCTACTTGGCAATAAACTAGCACTGCAACTAACAATTATTTTCATTATGGATTAATCTGTTGATTATTTTCTCCATTAATCGATGTCGTTTGGTCTATAAAATGTATGTAAATGTTGAAAAATATTTAGTTTACTATCACAGAAGACGACATTAATCAGAAAACATTTATATTTGAGAAGCTGAAACCCGAGAATTTCAGCATTTCTTCTTATAAAATGACCAAAATCGATTAACTGATTATCATAATAGTTGACAATTTTCTGTCAAAAATTGGACTAATGATTGCAGCTCTACAATAAATCTCATTCTGATTAGTCGATTATAATCTTATTCACACATGAGACTGACATGTCAAATTTCCATCATATTTACATAATGAAGTGTGTGTCAGAGAGGTTTAAATGCTCCCAGCAAACACCTGCCAGTATGTCTGTAAGCCGAACACCAACACCAGCAAACATACCTGCAGCAGTGGTTTGTCCTGCATCCACAGGCAGTAGAAGAGACCCTTCCACAGCTTGAGCAGCTCGTCACTTGTGAATCCACCTGCACAGAGAACCAATATCAGTGGGGTCACATTTCAGATGTCTATGAGTTGTTAACAGCTCCACCAAATAGTGATTTTTCCCTCTAAACTTCTCACATGGTTTCATTTCAATAAATGTTCAAATGATCCAATATTTCAGCAAAAATCAAAGATTAGAGAAAAAGTCCAAAAACTGAAAACAGATTTGTGTATCAGAACTTTGTTTTTTCTTCTTTCCTCTCCCATTAATCATCTCACGACCCCTCAGATTTATCTGCTGACCCTTTGGAGGGGCCCCACCCCTAGGTTGGGAACCACTGGACTAAACTAGCTAACTGTATATAAAGTAGTTGAAACTAGCTCCACCTCCAGCAGCTACAACAGTAACATGCTGCTTACACACTGATGCTTCAGTATTAATAATCTAATGATGTCATATATAATAATATATCAGTCAGAGGGACCAAACCACTACTTTTACTGCAATACTTTAACTACATCAAGCTCATAATACTTATGTACTTTTACTGCAATACTTTAACTACATCAAGCTCATAATACTTATGTACTTTTACTGCAATACTTTAACTACATCAAGCTCATAATACTTATGTACTTTTACTGCAATACTTTAACTACATCAAGCTCATAATACTTATGTACTTTTACTGCAATACTTTAACTACATCAAGCTCATAATACTTATGTACTTTTACTGCAATACTTTAACTACATCAAGCTCATAATACTTATGCACTTTTACTGTAGTATGATTTTTCATGCAGGACCTTTACTTGTAATGGAGTATTTTTACATTGCTGTATTGGTACTTTTACTGAAGTAAAGTATCTGAATACTTCTTTCACAGCTGGATAAATGAGCCTCTGACCTGAGAGCTAACACACGTGTGCGCTAACAGTCACTGTTTATCTTATTAACACCCAAATATGCGACGAACTGGGACCAGTTCCCTTTCAAACAGGCGTTTTTGGTTTGAAAACCAACCTGTCGTGTGTACCCTTTAATGTCTCATTAAAACACCCATATTCACAGAAAGGTTAACACTGGTGAGCTGTGTGTTTCATCCTTGTCCCTGCTCGGGGTGTTGTTAGCTAACGTTAGCTTACCTGTCGATTTCTGTGACCTGACATTAATGTATTTCCTCAGTTTCTTCATCGCCTTGCTCCGGATGGGCTTCTCATTAGAAGCTAATCTCTGTGCGAACTGGACCTCTGGTTCTTGAATGGACGCCATGTTCACACAGATTCACGTGGAGACTCTTCTCTCCGGCTTTCTCGTCTCCCCACGTTTCCTCCGTTTGACGCGCACTAATGACGCCGGAGCTCCGTGTGTTGTGTCCGGAGTTTGGCTGCAGCCGCAGCGGGGCGTTCCTGTAGGGCATGGAAACGCCCCACTTCTCTGATTGGTTTGTGGAGCACAGAAACGCCCGTTAATGAGGAACGCCCACTGCTATGATTGGCTCGTGTGATAAAAGACGCCTACTTTTTCTTCTTCGCTACTTTGCCCGCCGCTGGAATCAGAGCCGTCTGTGTAGTGCTGCTGCATAGCTGTAGGGCTGTAGCCTGACTGTTGTTACCCTGAATTTACTCTCTACTACCTGTGTACTACATACAGTACACATAGGTAAATCCCCCCATTGTGGAATGCACTAAAAATGAGTTTTATCTATTAAACAAATGCCAAGAAACTCTGTATACTTATGTCTGAATACAATTTATTCTAGAACCTTGCTGAGCTCAACTTTTATGTTAGTTCAACATTTCAATCCTGTTTGTTTTGTTTTTCTTTCTTAGGAGGTGTGATTGTGAATGTGGTAATCTGCCTGGGCCACAAGAGACGCCGCCGCGGGTGGTGGGTTGTTGTTGTTGTTGGGTGGGGGGTGGGTGGTGGGTTGTTATTGTTATTGTTGTTATTGTTGTTGTTGTTGTTGGGTGGGGGGTGGGTGGTGGGTTGTTATTGTTATTGTTGTTATTGTTGTTGTTGTTGTTGGGTGGGGGGTGGGTGGTGGGTTGTTATTGTTATTGTTATTGTTGTTGTGTGGGGGGTGGGTTGTTATTGTTATTGTTGTTGTGTGGGGGGTGGGTGGTGGGTGGTGGGTTGTTATTGTTATTGTTGTTATTGTTATTGTTGTTGGGTGGGTGGTGGGTTGTTATTGTTATTGTTGTTATTGTTATTGTTGTTGGGTGGGTGGTGGGTTGTTATTGTTATTGTTGTTATTGTTATTGTTGTTGGGTGGGTGGTGGGTTGTTATTGTTATTGTTATTATTGTTATTGTTGTTGGGTGGGTGGTGGGTTGTTATTGTTATTGTTGTTGGGTGGGTGGTGGGTCGTTATTGTTATTGTTGTTGGGTGGGGGGTGGGTTGTTGTTGTTGTTGTTGTTGTTGGGTGGTGGGTGGGTGGTGGGTTGTTGTTGTTGTTGTTGTTGGGTGGGGGGTGGGTGGTGGGTGGGTGGTGGGTTGTTGTTGTTGTTGTTGGGTGGGGGGTGGGTGGTGGGTGGGTGGTGGGTTGTTGTTGTTGTTGTTGTTGGGTGGGGGGTGGGTGGCGGGTTGTTGTTGTTGTTGTTGGGGCGGGGGGTGGCTGGTTGTTGTTGTTGTTGGGGTGGGGGGTGGCTGGTTGTTGTTGTTGTTGTTGTTGGGGTGGGGGGTGGCTGGTTGTTGTTGTTGTTGTTGGGGTGGGGGGTGGCTGGTTGTTGTTGTTGGGGTGGCTGGTTGTTGTTGTTGGGGTGGGGGGTGGCTGGTTGTTGTGGTGGGTTGTTGTGGTGGGGGGTGGGTTGTTGTTGTTGTTGTGGGTGGTGGTGGGTTGTTGTTGTTGGGGGGGTGGGTTGTTGTTGTTGTTGTTGGGTGGTGGTGGGTTGTTGTTGTTGTTGGGTGGGGGGTGGGTGGTGGGTTTGTGATGTGGTTGTTGTTGGGTGGGGGTGGTGGTGGGTGGTTGTGGTGGGTGGTGGTTGTTGTTGTGGGTGGTGGTTGTGGTGGGTGGTGGTTGTGGTGGGTGGTTGTGGGTGGTGGGTGGTTGTTGTGGGTGGTGGGTGGTTGTGGTGGGCGGGTGGTGGGTGGTGGGTGGGTTGTGGGTTGTTGTGGGTTGTTGTGGTGGGTTGTGGGTTGTTGTGGTGGGTGGAGGTGGGTTGTTGTTGTTGTTGTGGGTGGTTGGTGGTTGTGGTTCCAGGTTCCAGGTTCCCCCAAGTACTACTTACCAAATGCAAGGTTACCATTGATTTACTGCAAAATTCAAAGTAAAACAAATTAACTGTTGCTTTAATTAACAGTCTGTTGATAGCAGCATAAAACACCACAACAGTAACATCCTGTTAAGGATTGCATTGTTTAGTACTGTTAACTTGCATACTTCAAGATCGGTTAAGTCAGAAATAATCTCATATAGCACAATGCAAACTGACTGGAAATGTAATGTATTTAGCCTACCAGGCAAAGCAAAAAGGAACTCACCTGTTGATTTGCTGGATGAAGATGGGGAAAAAAAAAATCAAACTCTGTCCAGGCAGAAATGTTCCAACTCTACTGTTGTAGAGAGATGCTGCTACAATAGTGTGATTGCTTGCAGTGATCACACTAATTATCAGCCTTCACCTTCAGTAGTACACGCACACGCTGACACACACGGTTTAGACTCGGGGATGAAAGGATTGTTTTTAGTATAATCCCAAAGGTCCCACCCACAGCTGCATGTCAGATCTGGAATAAAAATCGCCGATACGCTTCGGTTGTTGTTGTTGTTGGGTTGGTGGGTTGTTGTTGTTGTTGTTGTTGTTGGGGGGGTGGGTTGTTGTTGTTGTTGTTGGGGGGTGGGTTGTTGTTGTTGTTGTTGTTGTTGTTGTTGTTGTTGGGGGGTGGGTTGTTGTTGTTGTTGTTGTTGGGGGGTGGGTTGTTGTTGTTGTTGTTGTTGTTGTTGGGGGGTGGGTTGTTGTTGTTGTTGTTGTTGGGGGGTGGGTGGTGGGTTGCTGTTGTTGGGGGGGTGGGTTGCTGTTGTTGTTGTGGTGGGTTGTTGTGGGGGGTGGGTGGTGGGTGGTTGTTGTGGGGGGTGGGTGGTGGTGGTGGGTTGCTGTGGTGGGTGGTGGTGGGTTGTTGTGGTGGGTGGTGGTGGGTTGTTGTGGTGGGTGGTTGTTGTTGTGGTGGGTGGTGGTAGGTGGGTTGTTGTTGTTGTGGGGGGTGGTAGGTGGGCTGTTGTTGTTGTGGGGGGTGGGTGGTGGGTGGTTGTTGTGGGGGGTGGGTGGTGGTGGTGGGTTGCTGTGGTGGGTGGTGGTGGGTTGTTGTGGTGGGTGGTGGTGGGTTGTTGTGGTGGGTGGTTGTTGTTGTGGTGGGTGGTGGTAGGTGGGTTGTTGTGGTGGTGGGTGGTGGTAGGTGGGTTGTTGTTGTTGTGGGTGGTGGTAGGTGGGCTGTTGTTGTTGTGGGGGGTGGTAGGTGGGCTGTTGTTGTTGTGGGGGGTTGTTGTTGTGGTGGTGGGTGGTGGGTTGTTGTGGTGGGTGGTGGGTTGTTGTGGTGGGTGGTGGGTTGTTGTGGTGGGTAGTGGTACTTAGAAACAGTACAGATGTAGCTAGTTAGCAAGACTCAAAGCTTAATTCAAGTCCAATGTCTTATGCATTTCATCGAAATAAAATTCACTTCAGGAAAACAATTTGCGCAAAAACTCAAAATCATCAAGATCGGTTAAGTCAGACAGAATCTCAAAGAATAGATCACAGGCTTAATGACAAAATATATACTACTAAAATAGCTTTTTTTGTTTGATGTTGTGATCAGACGGCATGGTACCAAATAATTATCACGACAAAAATAAGGACATATAGCACAATGCAAACTGACTAGAAGTGTGATGTATTTAGCCTACCAGGCAAAGCAAAAAGGAACTCACCTGTTGATTTGCTGGATGAAGATGGAAAAAAAAATCAAACTCTGTCCAGGCAGAAATGTTCCAACTCTACTGTTGTAGAGAGATGCTGCTACAATAGTGTGATTGCTTACAGTGATCACACTAATTATCAGCCTTCACCTTCAGTAGTACACGCACACGCTGACACACACGGTTTAGACTCGGGGATGAAAGGATTGTTTTTAGTATAATCCCAAAAGTCCCACCCACAGCTGCATGTCACATCTGGAATAAAAATCGCCGATACGCTTCTGTTGTTGTTGTTGTTGGGTGGGTTGTTGTTGTTGTGGGTGGGTTGTTGTTGTTGTTGTTGTTGTTGTTGTTGGGTGGGTTGTTGTTGTTGTTGTTGTTGTTGTTGGGGGGGTGGGTGGTGGGTGGGTGGCGGGTTGTTGTTGTTGTTGTTGGGGTGGGGGGTGGCTGGTTGTTGTTGTTGTTGTTGGGGTGGGGGGTGGCTGGTTGTTGTTGTTGTTGTTGGGGTGGGGGGTGGCTGGTTGTTGTTGTTGTTGTTGTTGGGGTGGGGGGTGGCTGGTTGTTGTTGTTGTTGTTGTTGGGGTGGGGGGTGGCTGGTTGTTGTTGTTGTTGTTGTTGGGGTGGGGGGTGGCTGGTTGTTGTGGTGGGTTGTTGTGGTGGGGGGTGGGTTGTTGTTGTTGTTGTGGGTGGTGGTGGGTTGTTGTTGTTGTTGTGGGTGGTGGTGGGTTGTGGTTCCAGGTTCCAGCTTCCCCCAAGTACTACTTAACAAATGCAAGGTTGCCATTGATTTTCTGCAAAATTCAAAGTAAAACAATTTAACTGTTGCTTAAATTAACAGTCTGTTGATAGCAGCATAAAACACCACAACAGTAACATCCTGTTAAGGATTGCATTGTTTAGTACTGTTAACTTGCATACTTCAAGATCGGTTAAGTCAGAAATAATCTCAAAGAATAGATCACAGGCTTAATGACAAAATATATACTAGTAAAATAGCTTTTTTTGTTTGATGTTGTGATCAGACGGCATGGTACCAAATAATTATCACGACAAAAATAAGGACATATAGCACAATGCAAACTGACTAGAAGTGTGATGTATTTAGCCTACCAGGCAAAGCAAAAAGCAACTCACCTGTTGATTTGCTGGATGAAGATGGAAAAAAAAAATCAAACTCTGTCCAGACAGAAATGTTCCAACTCTACTGTTGTAGAGAGATGCTGCTACAATAGTGTGATTGCTTACAGTGATCACACTAATTATCAGCCTTCACCTTCAGTAGTACACGCACAGGCTGACACACACGGTTTAGACTCGGGGATGAAAGGATTGTTTTTAGTATAAACCCAAAAGTCCCACCCACAGCTGCATGTCACATCTGGAATAAAAATCGCCGATACGCTTCTGTTGTTGTTGTGGGTGGGTGGGTGGGTGGGTGGGTTGTTGTTGTTGTGGGTGGTGGGTTGTTGTTGTTGTTGTTGGGTGGGTTGTTGTTGTTGGGTGGGTTGTTGTTGGTGGTGGTGGTTCCAGGTTCCAGGTTCCCCCAAGTACTACTTACCAAATGCAAGGTTACCATTGATTTACTGCAAAATTCAAAGTAAAACAAATTAACTGTTGCTTTAATTAACAGTCTGTTGATAGCAGCATAAAACACCACAACAGTAACATCCTGTTAAGGATTGCATTGTTTAGTACTGTTAACTTGCATACTTACATTTCTACTGTACATTGCAAAATATGACACACTACTCGACACAATATTATTTAACTGGCTACTAACAGTGAGGACTACTTGAGACTTGATCTAAATTGCTCAGCACCTACAGTTAATAAACAGCCATTTGAATTGTGACTTCAAATGTTAAGACAAATTATACAACTTCAAGTCTAATCAAATCTACTAGTATTTAAGCATTAAAAAAAAACAACTATTTCATCACTTACAAAGTGGTACACGCTACTACGCAGACAGCAATTATCAAAATCATATTATCAAAATAAAATGAAGTCGTTTGGAGATGTTGGCAATAAAACAAAGTAAAATGAAACTCACCGTGTCATTTGGAGCATCAGAATCAGTCCAGCTCCGCTCTCCGACATGTTGACCTGCCACTGAAACAAGACATTATTTTAGAAACAGTACAGATGTAGCTAGTTAGCAAGACCCAAAGCTTAATTCAAGTCCAATGTCTTACGCATCGAAATAAAATTCACTTCAGGAAAACAATTTGCGCAAAAACTCAAAATCATCAAGATCAGTTAAGTCAGAAAGAATCTCAAAGAATAGATCACAGGCTTAATGATAAAATATATACTAGTAAAATAGCTTTTTTTGTTTGATGTTGTGATCAGACGGCATGGTACCAAATAATTATCACAATAAAAATAAGGACATATAGCACAATGCAAACTGACTGGAAATGTAATGTATTTAGCCTACCAGGCAAAGCAAAAAGGAACTCACCTGTTGATTAGCTGGATGAAGATGGGGAAAAAAAAAATCAAACTCTGTCCAGGCAGAAATGTTCCAACTCTACTGTTGTAGAGAGACGCTGCTACAATAGTGTGATTGCTTGCAGTGATCACACTAATTAGTCCCACCCACAGCTGCATGTCACATCTGGAATAAAAATCGCCGATACGCTTCGGTTGTTGTTGTTGTTGGGGGGGTGGGTTGTTGTTGTTGTTGTTGTTGTTGGGGGGTGGGTTGTTGTTGTTGTTGTTGTTGTTGTTGTTGTTGTTGGGGGGTGGGTTGTTGTTGTTGTTGTTGTTGTTGTTGCTGGGGGGTGGGTTGTTGTTGTTGTTGTTGTTGTTGTTGCTGGGGGGTGGGTTGTTGTTGTTGTTGTTGTTGTTGGGGGGTGGGTTGTTGTTGTTGTTGTTGTTGTTGGGGGGTGGGTTGTTGTGGTGGTTGTTGTTGTGGTGGTTGTTGTTGTTGTGGGTGGTGGGTTGTGGTGGTGGGTGGTGGTGGTGGGTGGTGGGTTGTGGTGGTCGGTGGTTGGTTGTTGTGGTGGGTGGTGGGTGGGTGGGTGGTTGGTTGTTGTGGTGGGTGGTGGGTGGGTGGTTGGTTGGTTGTTGTGGTGGGTGGTGGGTGGGTGGTTGGTTGGTTGTTGTGGTGGTGGGTGGTGGGTGGGTGGGTGGTTGTTGTGGTGGGAGGTGGGTGGTGGGTTGTTGTGGTGGGTGGTGGTGGTGGGTTGTTGTTGTTGTGGTGCGTGGTTGTTGTTGTGGTGGGTGGTGGTGGTGGGTTGTTGTGGTGGTGGTGGGTGGGTTGTTGTGGTGGTGGTGGTGGTGGGAGGTGGGTTGTTGTTGTGGTGGGTGGTGGGTTGTTCTTGTGGTGGGTGGGTGGTGGGTGGTGGGAGGTGGGTGGGTGGTTGGTTGGTTGTTGTGGTGGTGGGTGGTGGGTGGGTGGGTGGTTGTTGTGGTGGGAGGTGGGTGGTGGGTTGTTGTGGTGGGTGGTGGTGGTGGGTTGTTGTGGTGGGTGGTGGTGGTGGGTTGTTGTGGTGGGTTGTTGTGGTGGGTTGTTGTGGTGGGTTGTTGTGGTGGGTGGTGGTGGTGGGTTGTTGTTGTTGTGGTGCGTGGTTGTTGTTGTGGTGGGTGGTGGTGGTGGGTTGTTGTGGTGGTGGTGGGTGGGTTGTTGTGGTGGTGGTGGTGGTGGGAGGTGGGTTGTTGTTGTGGTGGGTGGTGGGTTGTTCTTGTGGTGGGTGGGTGGTGGGTGGTGGGAGGTGGGTTGTGGTGGGTGGTGGGAGGTGGGTTGTGGTGGGTTGTTGTGGTGGGTGGTTGGTTGTTGTGGTGGGTGGTGGTGGTGGGTTGTTGTGGTGGTGGTGGTGGTGGGTTGTTGTGGTGGGTGGTGGTTGTGGGTTGTTGTGGTGGGTGGTTGTTATGGGTGGTTGTTGTGGGTTGTTGTGGGTGGGTGGTTGTTGTGGGTGGGTGATTGTTGTGGGTGGGTGGTTGTTGTGGGTTGTTGTGGTGGGTGGTTGTTGTGGGTTGTTGTGGGTGGGTGGTGGGTGGTTGTGGTGGGTGGGTTGTTGTGGTGGTTGTTGTTGTGGTGGTTGTTGTTGTTGTGGGTGGTGGGTTGTGGTGGTGGGTGGTGGGTGGGTGGTTGGTTGGTTGTTGTGGTGGTGGGTGGTGGGTGGGTGGTTGGTTGGTTGTTGTGGTGGTGGGTGGTGGGTGGGTGGGTGGTTGTTGTGGTGGGAGGTGGGTGGTGGGTTGTTGTGGTGGGAGGTGGGTGGTGGGTTGTTGTGGTGGGTGGTGGGTTGTTGTGGTGGGTTGTTGTGGTGGGTTGTTGTGGTGGGTTGTTGTGGTGGGTGGTGGTGGTGGGTTGTTGTTGTTGTGGTGCGTGGTTGTTGTTGTGGTGGGTGGTGGTGGTGGGTTGTTGTGGTGGTGGTGGGTGGGTTGTTGTGGTGGTGGTGGTGGTGGGAGGTGGGTTGTTGTTGTGGTGGGTGGTGGGTTGTTCCTGTGGTGGGTGGGTGGTGGGTGGTGGGAGGTGGGTTGTGGTGGGTTGTTGTGGTGGGTGGTTGGTTGTTGTGGTGGGTGGTGGTGGTGGGTTGTTGTGGTGGTGGTGGGTTATTGTGGTGGGTGGTGGTTGTGGGTTGTTGTGGTGGGTGGTTGTTGTTGTGGTGGGTTGTTGTTGTTGTGGTGGGTGGTTGTTGTTGTGGTGGGTGGTTGTTGTTGTGGTGGGTGGTGGTGGGTTGTTCTTGTGGTGGGTGGGTTGTGGTGGTGGGTGGTGGTGGGTTGTTCTTGTGGTGGGTGGGTTGTGGTGGTGGGTGGTGGTGGGATGTTCTTGTGGTGGGTGGGTTGTTGTGGTGGTGGTGGTGGTGGGAGGTGGGTTGTTGTGGTGGGTTGTTGTTGTGGTGGTGGTGGGTGGTGGGTTGTTCTTGTGGTGGGTGGTGGGTTGTTCTTGTGGTGGGTTGTGGTGGGTGGTGGGTTGTTGTGGTGGGTGGGTTGTGGGAGGTGGGTGGTGGGAGGTGGGTTGTTGTGGTGGGTGGTGGTGGTGGGTTGTTGTGGTGGGTGGTTGTGGTGGGTGGTTGTTGTTGTGCTGGGTGGTTGTGGTGGGTGGTTGTTGTTGTGGTGGGTTGTTGTGGTGGGTGGTTGTTGTTGTGGTGGGTGGTGGGTTGTTGTTGTGGTGGGTGGGTTGTGGTGGTGGGTGGTGGTGGGTTGTTCTTGTGGTGGGTGGGTTGTTGTGGTGGTGTTGGTGGTGGGAGGTGGGTTGTTGTGGTGGGTTGTTGTTGTGGTGGGAGGTGGGTTGTTGTTGTGGTGGGTTGTTCTTGTGGTGGGTGGTGGGTTGTTCTTGTGGTGGGTGGTGGGTTGTTCTTGTGGTGGGTGGTGGGTTGTTGTGGTGGGTGGTGGGTTGTTGTGGTGGGTGGGTTGTGGGAGGTGGGTGGTTGTTGTGGTGGTGGGTGGTGGTAGGTGGGCTGTTGTTGTGTGTGGTGGTAGGTGGACTGTTGTTGTTGTGGTGGGTGGTGGGTTGTGGTGGTGGGTGGTGGGTTGTTGTGGTGGGTGGTGGGTTGTTGTGGTACGTTGTTGTGGTTGTTGTGGTACTTAGAAACAGTAGAGATGTAGCTAGTTAGCAAGACTCAAAGCTTAATTCAAGTCCAATGTCTTATGCATTTCATCGAAATAAAATTCACTTCAGGAAAACAATTTGCGCGAAAACTCAAAATCATCAAGATTGGTTAAGTCAGAAAGAATCTCAAAGAATAGATCACAGGCTTAATGACAAGCCTGTGATGCGGTTGTGGTGCGTGCTTGTTGTTGTGGTGGGTGGTTGTGTAGGGTTGTGGTGGGTGGTGGGAGGTGGGTTGTTGTGGTGGGTGGGTTGTTGTGGTGGGTGGTTGTTGTTGTGGTGGGTGGTGGTAGGTGGGTTGTTGTTGTTGTGGGTGGTTGTTGTGGTGGTGGGTGGTGGTAGGTGGGCTGTTGTTGTTGTGGGGGGTGGTAGGTGGGCTGTTGTTGTGGTGGTGGGTGGTGGTGGGTGGTGGGTTGTTGTGGTGGGTGGTGGGTTGTTGTGGTGGTGGGTGGTGGGTTGTTGTGGTGGGTAGTGGTACTTAGAAACAGTAGAGATGTAGCTAGTTAGCAAGACTCAAAGCTTAATTCAAGTCCAATGTCTTATGCATTTCATCGAAATAAAATTCACTTCAGGAAAACAATTTGCGCAAAAACTCAAAATCATCAAGATCGGTTAAGTCAGAAAGAATCTCAAAGAATAGATCACAGGCTTAATGACAAAATATATACTACTAAAATAGCTTTTTTTGTTTGATGTTGTGATCAGACGGCATGGTACCAAATAATTATCACGACAAAAATAAGGACATATAGCACAATGCAAACTGACTAGAAGTGTGATGTATTTAGCCTACCAGGCAAAGCAAAAAGGAACTCACCTGTTGATTTGCTGGATGAAGATGGAAAAAAAAATCAAACTCTGTCCAGGCAGAAATGTTCCAACTCTACTGTTGTAGAGAGATGCTGCTACAATAGTGTGATTGCTTGCAGTGATCACACTAATTATCAGCCTTCACCTTCAGTAGTACACGCACACGCTGACACACACGGTTTAGACTCGGGGATGAAAGGATTGTTTTTAGTATAATCCCAAAAGTCCCACCCACAGCTGCATGTCACATCTGGAATAAAAATCGCCGATACGCTTCTGTTGTTGTTGTTGTTGTTGTGTGGGTGGGTGGGTGGGTGGGTTGTTGTTGTTGTTGTTGTTGTTGTGGGTGTGGGTGTTGGGTGGTTGTTGTTGTTGGTGGTGGTTCCAGGTTCCAGGTTCCCCCAAGTACTACTTACCAAATGCAAGGTTGCCATTGATTTACTGCAAAATTCAAAGTAAAACAAATTAACTGTTGCTTTAATTAACAGTCTGTTGATAGCAGCATAAAACACCACAACAGTAACATCCTGTTAAGGATTGCATTGTTTAGTACTGTTAACTTGCATACTTACATTTCTACTGTACATTGCAAAATATGACACACTACTCGACACAATATTATTTAACTGGCTACTAACAGTGAGGACTACAGTTACTTGTGACTTGATCTAAATTGCTCAGCACCTACAGTTAATAAACAGCCATTTGAATTGTGACTTCAAATGTTAAGACAAATTATACAACTTCAAGTCTAATCAAATCTACTAGTATTTAAGCATTAAAAAAAAACAACTATTTCATCACTTACAAAGTGGTACACGCTACTACGCAGACAGCAATTATCAAAATCATATTATCAAAATAAAATGAAGTCGTTTGGAGATGTTGGCAATAAAACAAAGTAAAATGAAACTCACCGTGTCATTTGGAGCATCAGAATCAGTCCAGCTCCGCTCTCAGACATGTTGACCTGCCACTGAAACAAGACATTATTTTAGAAACAGTACAAATGTAGCTAGTTAGCAAGACTCAAAGCTTAATTCAAGTCCAATGTCTTACGCATCGAAATAAAATTCACTTCAGGAAAACAATTTGCGCAAAAACTCAAAATCATCAAGATCGGTTAAGTCAGAAAGAATCTCAAAGAATAGATCACAGGCTTAATGACAAAATATATACTAGTAAAATAGCTTTTTTTGTTTGATGTTGTGATCAGACGGCATGGTACCAAATAATTATCACGACAAAAATAAGGACATATAGCACAATGCAAACTGACTGGAAATGTAATGTATTTAGCCTACCAGGCAAAGCAAAAAGGAACTCACCTGTTGATTTGCTGGATGAAGATGGAAAAAAAAAATCAAACTCTGTCCAGGCAGAAATGTTCCAACTCTACTGTTGTAGAGAGATGCTGCTACAATAGTGTGATTGCTTGCAGTGATCACACTAATTATCAGCCTTCACCTTCAGTAGTACACGCACACGCTGACACACACGGTTTAGACTCGGGGATGAAAGGATTGTTTTTAGTATAATCCCAAAAGTCCCACCCACAGCTGCATGTCAGATCTGGAATAAAAATCGCCGATACGCTTCTGTTGTTGTTGTTGGGTGGGTTGTTGTTGTTGTTGTTGTTGTTGTTGGGGGGGTGGGTGGTGGGTGGGTGGCGGGTTGTTGTTGTTGGGGTGGGGGGTGGCTGGTTGTTGTTGTTGTTGTTGTTGGGGTGGGGGGTGGCTGGTTGTTGTTGTTGTTGTTGGGGTGGGGGGTGTTATAAAAATTAGGTTCATACTGTGATTAAAGGTTTTACCATGTGAATGTTCCTGCACAGACTAGTCATGAAGAATGTCTCTGTCCTCTGTTTCAACACTGCATTAATAATGTAGACAGCAGGAAAAACATAGAGAAGTGTCAGCAAAATGTATATATATGTGTTTGGGGAAGTTAGAAGGGACAAGGGTCAGAGACAGGTCAGAAGGCGGTCATCTTGATTTAAGGATCTACATCTGGAGAAGTTAGGAAGTGTCATGACGGGATTAGAGTTATGTGACAGTAAATATTCCATGGTGACTGAACCGCCCATTTTCTAACAGCATATAAGGTTGATTGTAGATGCTCCATGTGGGAGCCTTTTCTTTGTAACCTCACTTGATGTTGCATTGTTAAACGCTCCTCCTTGTACAAGTGAATAAATTGAACTTTTACTTTGACTCTTCGGATCCAGTCTTCATTATTTAAGTTGATAAAAGAAATTCTTATAACAGGGGGTGGCTGGTTGTTGTTGTTGTTGTTGTTGTTGGGGTGGGGGGTGGCTGGTTGTTGTTGTTGTTGTTGGGGTGGGGGGTGGCTGGTTGTTGTTGTTGTTGTTGGGGTGGGGGGTGGCTGGTTGTTGTTGTTGTTGTTGTTGTTGGGGTGGGGGGTGGCTGGTTGTTGTTGTTGTTGTTGTTGGGGTGGGGGGTGGCTGGTTGTTGTTGTTGTTGTTGTTGGGGTGGGGGGTGGCTGGTTGTTGTTGTTGGGGGTGGGTTGTTGTTGTTGTTGTGGGTGGTGGTGGGTTGTTGTTGTTGTTGTGGGTGGTGGTGGGTTGTGGTTCCAGGTTCCAGCTTCCCCCAAGTACTACTTAACAAATGCAAGGTTGCCATTGATTTACTGCAAAATTCAAAGTAAAACAATTTAACTGTTGCTTAAATTAACAGTCTGTTGATAGCAGCATAAAACACCACAACAGTAACATCCTGTTAAGGATTGCATTGTTTAGTACTGTTAACTTGCATACTTCAAGATCGGTTAAGTCAGAAATAATCTCAAAGAATAGATCACAGGCTTAATGACAAAATATATACTAGTAAAATAGCTTTTTTTGTTTGATGTTGTGATCAGACGGCATGGTACCAAATAATTATCACGACAAAAATAAGGACATATAGCACAATGCAAACTGACTAGAAGTGTGATGTATTTAGCCTACCAGGCAAAGCAAAAAGGAACTCACCTGTTGATTTGCTGGATGAAGATGGAAAAAAAAAAATCAAACTCTGTCCAGACAGAAATGTTCCAACTCTACTGTTGTAGAGAGATGCTGCTACAATAGTGTGATTGCTTACAGTGATCACACTAATTATCAGCCTTCACCTTCAGTAGTACACGCACAGGCTGACACACACGGTTTAGACTCGGGGATGAAAGGATTGTTTTTAGTATAAACCCAAAAGTCCCACCCACAGCTGCATGTCAGATCTGGAATAACAATCGCCGATACGCTTCTGTTGTTGTTGTGGGTGGGTGGGTGGGTGGGTGGGTTGTTGTTGTTGTGGGTGGTGGGTTGTTGTTGTTGTTGTTGGGTGGGTTGTTGTTGTTGGTGGTGGTTCCAGGTTCCAGGTTCCCCCAAGTACTACTTACCAAATGCAAGGTTGCCATTGATTTACTGCAAAATTCAAAGTAAAACAAATTAACTGTTGCTTTAATTAACAGTCTGTTGATAGCAGCATAAAACACCACAACAGTAACATCCTGTTAAGGATTGCATTGTTTAGTACTGTTAACTTGCATACTTACATTTCTACTGTACATTGCAAAATATGACACTACTCGACACAATATTATTTAACTGGCTACTAACAGTGAGGACTACAGTTACTTGTGACTTGATCTAAATTGCTCAGCACCTACAGTTAATAAACAGCCTTTTGAATTGTGACTTCAAATGTTAAGACAAATTATACAACTTCAAGTCTAATCAAATCTACTAGTATTTAAGCATTAAAAAAAAACAACTATTTCATCACTTACAAAGTGGTACACGCTACTACGCAGACAGCAATTATCAAAATCATATTATCAAAATAAAATGAAGTCGTTTGGAGATGTTGGCAATGAAACAAAGTAAAATGAAACTCACCGTGTCATTTGGAGCATCAGAATCAGTCCAGCTCCGCTCTCAGACATGTTGACCTGCCACTGAAACAAGACATTATTTTAGAAACAGTACAGATGTAGCTAGTTAGCAAGACTCAAAGCTTAATTCAAGTCCAATGTCTTACGCATCGAAATAAAATTCACTTCAGGAAAACAATTTGCGCAAAAACTCAAAATCATTAAGATCGGTTAAGTCAGAAAGAATCTCAAAGAATAGATCACAGGCTTAATGACAAAATATATACTAGTAAAATAGCTTTTTTTGTTTGATGTTGTGATCAGACGGCATGGTACCAAATAATTATCACGACAAAAATAAGGACATATAGCACAATGCAAACTGACTGGAAATGTAATGTATTTAGCCTACCAGGCAAAGCAAAAAGGAACTAACCTGTTGATTTGCTGGACGAAGATGGGGAAAAAAAAAATCAAACTCTGTCCAGGCAGAAATGTTCCAACTCTACTGTTGTAGAGAGATGCTGCTACAATAGTGTGATTGCTTGCAGTGATCACACTAATTATCAGCCTTCACCTTTAGTAGTACACGCACACGCTGACACACACGGTTTAGACTCGGGGATGAAAGGATTGTTTTTAGTATAATCCCAAAAGTCCCACCCACAGCTGCATGTCACATCTGGAATAACAATCGCCGATACGCTTCGGTTGTTGTTGTTGTTGGGGGGGTGGGTTGTTGTTGTTGTTGTTGTTGTTGGGGGGGGTGGGTTGTTGTTGTTGTTGTTGTTGTTGTTGGGGGGGGGGGGTTGTTGTTGTTGTTGTTGTTGTTGGGTGGGTGGTGGTAGGTGGGTTGTTGTTGTTGTGGGTGGTGGTAGGTGGGCTGTTGTTGTTGTGGGGGGTGGTAGGTGGGCTGTTGTTGTTGTGGGGGGTTGTTGTTGTGGTGGTGGGTGGTGGGTTGTTGTGGTGGGTGGTGGGTTGTTGTGGTGGGTGGTGGGTTGTTGTGGTGGGTAGTGGTACTTAGAAACAGTACAGATGTAGCTAGTTAGCAAGACTCAAAGCTTAATTCAAGTCCAATGTCTTATGCATTTCATCGAAATAAAATTCACTTCAGGAAAACAATTTGCGCAAAAACTCAAAATCATCAAGATCGGTTAAGTCAGACAGAATCTCAAAGAATAGATCACAGGCTTAATGACAAAATATATACTACTAAAATAGCTTTTTTTGTTTGATGTTGTGATCAGATGGCATGGTACCAAATAATTATCACGACAAAAATAAGGACATATAGCACAATGCAAACTGACTAGAAGTGTGATGTATTTAGCCTACCAGGCAAAGCAAAAAGGAACTCACCTGTTGATTTGCTGGATGAAGATGGAAAAAAAAATCAAACTCTGTCCAGGCAGAAATGTTCCAACTCTACTGTTGTAGAGAGATGCTGCTACAATAGTGTGATTGCTTGCAGTGATCACACTAATTATCAGCCTTCACCTTCAGTAGTACACGCACACGCTGACACACACGGTTTAGACTCGGGGATGAAAGGATTGTTTTTAGTATAATCCCAAAAGTCCCACCCACAGCTGCATGTCACATCTGGAATAAAAATCGCAGATACGCTTCTGTTGTTGTTGTTGTTGGGTGGGTTGTTGTTGTTGTGGGTGGGTTGTTGTTGTTGGGTGGGTTGTTGTTGTTGTTGTTGTTGTTGTTGGGTGGGTTGTTGTTGGGTGGGTTGTTGTTGTTGTTGTTGTTGTTGTTGGGGGGGTGGGTGGTGGGTGGTGGGTGGGTGGCGGGTTGTTGTTGTTGTTGTTGGGGTGGGGGGTGGCTGGTTGTTGTTGTTGTTGTTGGGGTGGGGGGGTGGCTGGTTGTTGTTGTTGTTGGGGTGGGGGGTGGCTGGTTGTTGTTGTTGTTGTTGTTGGGGTGGGGGGTGGCTGGTTGTTGTTGTTGTTGGGGTGGGGGGTGGCTGGTTGTTGTGGTGGGGGGTGGGTTGTTGTTGTTGTTGTGGGTGGTGGTGGGTTGTTGTTGTTGTTGTGGGTGGTGGTGGGTTGTGGTTCCAGGTTCCAGCTTCCCCCAAGTACTACTTAACAAATGCAAGGTTGCCATTGATTTTCTGCAAAATTCAAAGTAAAACAATTTAACTGTTGCTTAAATTAACAGTCTGTTGATAGCAGCATAAAACACCACAACAGTAACATCCTGTTAAGGATTGCATTGTTTAGTACTGTTAACTTGCATACTTCAAGATCGGTTAAGTCAGAAATAATCTCAAAGAATAGATCACAGGCTTAATGACAAAATATATACTAGTAAAATAGCTTTTTTTGTTTGATGTTGTGATCAGACGGCATGGTACCAAATAATTATCACGACAAAAATAAGGACATATAGCACAATGCAAACTGACTAGAAGTGTGATGTATTTAGCCTACCAGGCAAAGCAAAAAGCAACTCACCTGTTGATTTGCTGGATGAAGATGGGGAAAAAAAAAATCAAACTCTGTCCAGACAGAAATGTTCCAACTCTACTGTTGTAGAGAGATGCTGCTACAATAGTGTGATTGCTTACAGTGATCACACTAATTATCAGCCTTCACCTTCAGTAGTACACGCACAGGCTGACACACACGGTTTAGACTCGGGGATGAAAGGATTGTTTTTAGTATAAACCCAAAAGTCCCACCCACAGCTGCATGTCACATCTGGAATAAAAATCGCCGATACGCTTCTGTTGTTGTTGTGGGTGGGTGGGTGCGTGGGTTGTTGTTGTTGTGGGTGGTGGGTTGTTGTTGTTGTTGTTGGGTGGGTTGTTGTTGTTGGGTGGGTTGTTGTTGGTGGTGGTGGTTCCAGGTTCCAGGTTCCCCCAAGTACTACTTACCAAATGCAAGGTTACCATTGATTTACTGCAAAATTCAAAGTAAAACAAATTAACTGTTGCTTTAATTAACAGTCTGTTGATAGCAGCATAAAACACCACAACAGTAACATCCTGTTAAGGATTGCATTGTTTAGTACTGTTAACTTGCATACTTACATTTCTACTGTACATTGCAAAATATGACACACTACTCGACACAATATTATTTAACTGGCTACTAACAGTGAGGACTACTTGAGACTTGATCTAAATTGCTCAGCACCTACAGTTAATAAACAGCCATTTGAATTGTGACTTCAAATGTTAAGACAAATTATACAACTTCAAGTCTAATCAAATCTACTAGTATTTAAGCATTAAAAAAAAACAACTATTTCATCACTTACAAAGTGGTACACGCTACTACGCAGACAGCAATTATCAAAATCATATTATCAAAATAAAATGAAGTCGTTTGGAGATGTTGGCAATAAAACAAAGTAAAATGAAACTCACCGTGTCATTTGGAGCATCAGAATCAGTCCAGCTCCGCTCTCCGACATGTTGACCTGCCACTGAAACAAGACATTATTTTAGAAACAGTACAGATGTAGCTAGTTAGCAAGACCCAAAGCTTAATTCAAGTCCAATGTCTTACGCATCGAAATAAAATTCACTTCAGGAAAACAATTTGCGCAAAAACTCAAAATCATCAAGATCAGTTAAGTCAGAAAGAATCTCAAAGAATAGATCACAGGCTTAATGATAAAATATATACTAGTAAAATAGCTTTTTTTGTTTGATGTTGTGATCAGACGGCATGGTACCAAATAATTATCACAATAAAAATAAGGACATATAGCACAATGCAAACTGACTGAAAATGTAATGTATTTAGCCTACCAGGCAAAGCAAAAAGGAACTCACCTGTTGATTAGCTGGATGAAGATGGGGAAAAAAAAAATCAAACTCTGTCCAGGCAGAAATGTTCCAACTCTACTGTTGTAGAGAGACGCTGCTACAATAGTGTGATTGCTTGCAGTGATCACACTAATTAGTCCCACCCACAGCTGCATGTCACATCTGGAATAAAAATCGCCGATACGCTTCGGTTGTTGTTGTTGTTGGGGGGGTGGGTTGTTGTTGTTGTTGTTGTTGTTGGGGGGTGGGTTGTTGTTGTTGTTGTTGTTGTTGTTGTTGCTGGGGGGTGGGTTGTTGTTGTTGTTGTTGTTGTTGTTGCTGGGGGGTGGGTTGTTGTTGTTGTTGTTGTTGTTGTTGCTGGGGGGTGGGTTGTTGTTGTTGTTGTTGTTGTTGTTGTTGGGGGGTGGGTTGTTGTGGGGGTGGTGGGGGGTGGGTTGTTGTGGTGGGTGGTGGCGGGTTGTGGGTGGGTGGTTGTTGTGGGTGGGTGGGTGGTTGTTGTGGGTGGGTGGTTGTTGTGGGTTGTTGTGGGTGGGTGGTTGTTGTGGGTTGTTGTGGGTGGGTGGTTGTTGTGGGTTGTTGTGGTGGGTGGTTGTTGTGGGTGGGTGGTGGGTGGGTGGTTGTTGTGGGTGGGTGGTGGGTGGTTGTGGTGGTTGTTGTTGTGGTGGTTGTTGGGTTGTGGTGGTGGGTTGTGGTGGGGGTGGTGGGGGGTGGGTTGTTGTGGTGGGTGGTGGCGGGATGTTGTGGTGGGTGGTGGTGGGTTGTGGGTGGGTGGTTGTTGGTTTGTGGTTGTTGTGGGTGGTTGTTGTGGGTTGTTGTGGGTGGGTTGTTGTGGGTGGGTGGTTGTGGTGGGTGGTTGTGGTGGGTGGTTGTGGTGGGTGGTTGTGGTGGGTTGTGGTGGGTGGGTTGTTGTGGTGGTTGTTGTTGTGGTGGTTGTTGTGGTGGTTGTTGTGGTGGTTGTTGTGGTGGTTGTTGTGGTGGTTGTTGTGGTGGTTGTTGTGGTGGTTGTTGTGGTGGTTGTTGTGGTGGTTGTTGTTGTTGTGGGTGGTGGGTTGTGGTGGTGGGTGGTGGGTTGTGGTGGTGGGTGGTGGGTTGTTGTGGTGGGTGGTTGTGGTGGGTGGTTGTGGTGGGTGGTTGGTTGTTGTTGTTGTTGTTGGGGGGTGGGTTGTTGTTGTTGTTGTTGTTGTTGTTGGGGGGTGGGTTGTTGTTGTTGTTGTTGTTGTGGGGGTGGGTTGTTGTGGGGGTGGTGGGGGGTGGGTTGTTGTGGTGGGTGGTGGCGGGATGTTGTGGTGGGTGGTGGTGGGTTGTGGGTGGGTGGGTGGTTGTTGGTTTGTGGTTGTTGTGGGGTGGTTGTTGTGGGTGTTGTGGGTGGGTGGTGGTGGTGGGTTGTTGTGGTGGGTGGTTGTGGTGGGTGGTTGTGGGTGGGTGGTTGGTGTGGGTTGTGGTGGGTGGTTGTGGTGGGTGGGTTGTTGTTGTGGTTGTTGTTGTGGTGGTTGTTGTGGTGGTTGTTGTGGTGGTTGTTGTGGTGGTTGTTGTGGTGGTTGTTGTGGTGGTTGTTGTGGTGGTTGTTGTGGTGGTTGTTGTGGTGGTTGTTGTGGTGGTTGTTGTTGTTGTGGGTGGTGGGTTGTGGTGGTGGGTTGTGGTGGTGGGTGGTGGTGGGGGGTGGTGGGTTGTGGTGGTGGGTGGTGGGTGTTGTGGTGGGTGGTGGGTGGGGTGGGTGGTTGGTTGTTGTGGTGGGTGGGTGGGTGGGTGGTTGGGTGGTGTTGTGGTGGGTGGTGGGTGGGTGGTTGGTTGGTTGTTGTGGTGGTGGGTGGTGGGTGGGTGGGTGGTTGTTGTGCTGGGTGGTGGGTGGTGGGTTGTTGTGGTGGGTGGTGGTGGTGGGTTGTTGTGGTGGGTGGTGGTGGTGGGTTGTTGTGGTGGGTGGTGGTGGTGGGTTGTTGTTGTTGTGGGGGTGGTTGTTGTTGTGGTGGGTGGTGGTGGTGGGTTGTTGTGGTGGTGGTGGGTGGGTTGTTGTGGTGGTGGTGGTGGTGGGAGGTGGGTTGTTGTTGTGGTGGGTGGTGGGGAGGTGGGTTGTGGTGGGTTGTGTGGTGGTGGTAGTGGGGTGTTGTGGTGGGTGGTGGTTGTGGGTTGTTGTGGTGGGTGGTTGTTGGGTGGTTGTTGTGGGTTGTTGTGGGTGGGGGGTTGTTGTGGGTGGTGATTGTTGTGGGTGGGTGGTGTTGTGGGGTTGTGTGGTGGGTGGTTGTTGTGGGTTGTTGTGGGTGGGTGGTGTTGTGGGTTGTTGTGGGTGGGTGGTGGGGTGGTTGTGGTGGGTGGGTGTTGTGGTGGTTGTTGTGGTGGGTGGTGGGTTGTGGTGGTGGGTGGTGGGTTGTGGGTGGTGGGTGGTGGGTTGTGGTGGGGGGTGGTGGGTGGTGGGTGGGTGGTTGGTGGTGTTGTGGTGGTGGGTGGTGGGTGGGTGGTGGTTGGTTGTTGTGGTGGGTGGGGTGGTGGGTGGGTGGGGTGGTTGTTGTGGTGGGAGGTGGGTGGTGGGTTGTGTGGTGGGTGGTGGGTGTTGTGGTGGGTGGTGGGGTTGTGGTGGTGGGTGGTGGGTTGTGTGGTGGGTGGGTGGTGGTGGGTGTTGTGGTGGGTGGTGGTGGTGGGTTGTTGTGGTGGGTGGTGGTGGTGGGTGGTGGGTTGTTGTGGTGGGTGGTGGTGGTGGGTTGTGTGTTGTGGTGGTGGTTGTTGTTGTGGTGGGTGGTGGTGGTGGGTTGTGTGGTGGTGGTGGGTGGGTTGTTGTGGTGGGTGGTGGTGGTGGGTGTTGTGGTGGTGGTGGGGGGGTTGTTGTGGTGGTGGTGGTGGTGGTGGGAGGTGGGTTGTTGTGGTGGTGGTGGTGGTGGGAGGTGGGTTGTTGTTGTGGTGGGTGGTGGGTTGTTCCTGTGGTGGGTGGGTGGTGGGTGGTGGGAGGTGGGTTGTGGTGGGTTGTTGTGGGGGTGGTTGGTTGTTGTGGTGGGTGGTGGTGGTGGGTTGTTGTGGTGGTGGTGGGTTATTGTGGTGGGTGGTGGTTGTGGGTTGTTGTGGTGGGTGGTTGTTGTGGTGGGTTGTTGTTGTTTTGGTGGGTGGTTGTTGTTGTGGTGGGTGGTTGTTGTTGTGGTGGGTGGTTGTTGTTGTGGTGGGTGGTTGTTGTTGTGGTGGGTGGTGGTGGGTTGTTCTTGTGGTGGGTGGGTTGTGGTGGTGGGTGGTGGTGGGTTGTTCTTGTGGTGGGTGGGTTGTGGTGGTGGGTGGTGGTGGGATGTTCTTGTGGTGGGTGGGTTGTTGTGGTGGTGGTGGTGGTGGGAGGTGGGTTGTTGTGGTGGGTTGTTGTTGTGGTGGTGGTGGGTGGTGGGTTGTTCTTGTGGTGGGTGGTGGGTTGTTCTTGTGGTGGGTTGTGGTGGGTGGTGGGTTGTTGTGGTGGGTGGGTTGTGGGAGGTGGGTTGTTGTGGTGGGTGGTGGTGGTGGGTTGTTGTGGTGGGTGGTTGTGGTGGGTGGTTGTTGTTGTGCTGGGTTGTTGTGGTGGGTGGTTGTTGTTGTGGTGGGTTGTTGTGGTGGGTGGTTGTTGTTGTGGTGGGTGGTGGGTTGTTCTTGTGGTGGGTGGGTTGTGGTGGTGGGTGGTGGTGGGTTGTTCTTGTGGTGGGTGGGTTGTTGTGGTGGTGGTGGTGGTGGGAGGTGCGTTGTTGTGGTGGGTTGTTGTTGTGGTGGGAGGTGGGTTGTTGTTGTGGTGGGTGGTGGGTTGTTCTTGTGGTGGGTGGTGGGTTGTTGTGGTGGGTGGTGGGTTGTTGTGGTGGGTGGGTTGTGGGAGGTGGGTGGTTGTTGTGGTGGTGGGTGGTGGTAGGTGGGCTGTTGTTGTGTGTGGTGGTAGGTGGACTGTTGTTGTTGTGGTGGGTGGTGGGTTGTGGTGGTGGGTGGTGGGTTGTTGTGGTGGGTGGTGGGTTGTTGTGGTACGTTGTTGTGGTTGTTGTGGTACTTAGAAACAGTAGAGATGTAGCTAGTTAGCAAGACTCAAAGCTTAATTCAAGTCCAATGTCTTATGCATTTCATCGAAATAAAATTCACTTCAGGAAAACAATTTGCGCGAAAACTCAAAATCATCAAGATCGGTTAAGTCAGAAAGAATCTCAAAGAATAGATCACAGGCTTAATGACAAGCCTGTGATGCGGTTGTGGTGCGTGCTTGTTGTTGTGGTGGGTGGTTGTGTAGGGTTGTGGTGGGTGGTGGGAGGTGGGTTGTTGTGGTGGGTGGGTTGTTGTGGTGGGTGGTTGTTGTTGTGGTGGGTGGTGGTAGGTGGGTTGTTGTTGTTGTGGGTGGTTGTTGTGGTGGTGGGTGGTGGTAGGTGGGCTGTTGTTGTTGTGGGGGGTGGTAGGTGGGCTGTTGTTGTGGTGGTGGGTGGTGGGTTGTTGTGGTGGTGGGTGGTGGGTTGTTGTGGTGGTGGGTGGTGGGTTGTTGTGGTGGGTAGTGGTACTTAGAAACAGTAGAGATGTAGCTAGTTAGCAAGACTCAAAGCTTAATTCAAGTCCAATGTCTTATGCATTTCATCGAAATAAAATTCACTTCAGGAAAACAATTTGCGCAAAAACTCAAAATCATCAAGATCGGTTAAGTCAGAAAGAATCTCAAAGAATAGATCACAGGCTTAATGACAAAATATATACTACTAAAATAGCTTTTTTTGTTTGATGTTGTGATCAGACGGCATGGTACCAAATAATTATCACGACAAAAATAAGGACATATAGCACAATGCAAACTGACTAGAAGTGTGATGTATTTAGCCTACCAGGCAAAGCAAAAAGGAACTCACCTGTTGATTTGCTGGATGAAGATGGAAAAAAAAAATCAAACTCTGTCCAGGCAGAAATGTTCCAACTCTACTGTTGTAGAGAGATGCTGCTACAATAGTGTGATTGCTTGCAGTGATCACACTAATTATCAGCCTTCACCTTCAGTAGTACACGCACACGCTGACACACACGGTTTAGACTCAGGGATGAAAGGATTGTTTTTAGTATAATCCCAAAAGTCCCACCCCACAGCTGCATGTCACATCTGGAATAAAAATCGCCGATACGCTTCTGTTGTTGTTGTTGTGTGGGTGGGTGGGTGGGTTGTTGTTGTTGTTGTTGTTGTTGTTGTTGTGGGTGTGGGTGTTGGGTGGTTGTTGTTGTTGGTGGTGGTTCCAGGTTCCAGGTTCCCCCAAGTACTACTTACCAAATGCAAGGTTGCCATTGATTTACTGCAAAATTCAAAGTAAAACAAATTAACTGTTGCTTTAATTAACAGTCTGTTGATAGCAGCATAAAACACCACAACAGTAACATCCTGTTAAGGATTGCATTGTTTAGTACTGTTAACTTGCATACTTACATTTCTACTGTACATTGCAAAATATGACACACTACTCGACACAATATTATTTAACTGGCTACTAACAGTGAGGACTACAGTTACTTGTGACTTGATCTAAATTGCTCAGCACCTACAGTTAATAAACAGCCATTTGAATTGTGACTTCAAATGTTAAGACAAATTATACAACTTCAAGTCTAATCAAATCTACTAGTATTTAAGCATTAAAAAAAAACAACTATTTCATCACTTACAAAGTGGTACACGCTACTACGCAGACAGCAATTATCAAAATCATATTATCAAAATAAAATGAAGTCGTTTGGAGATGTTGGCAATAAAACAAAGTAAAATGAAACTCACCGTGTCATTTGGAGCATCAGAATCAGTCCAGCTCCGCTCTCAGACATGTTGACCTGCCACTGAAACAAGACATTATTTTAGAAACAGTACAAATGTAGCTAGTTAGCAAGACTCAAAGCTTAATTCAAGTCCAATGTCTTACGCATCGAAATAAAATTCACTTCAGGA
This sequence comes from Scomberomorus guttatus, assembly GCA_038419695.1. Classification (NCBI taxonomy): domain Eukaryota; kingdom Metazoa; phylum Chordata; class Actinopteri; order Scombriformes; family Scombridae; genus Scomberomorus; species Scomberomorus guttatus. The sequence goes on from CM076456.1 coordinate 30,381,104, forward strand.
AAACAATTTGCGCAAAAACTCAAAATCATCAAGATCGGTTAAGTCAGAAAGAATCTCAAAGAATAGATCACAGGCTTAATGACAAAATATATACTAGTAAAATAGCTTTTTTTGTTTGATGTTGTGATCAGACGGCATGGTACCAAATAATTATCACGACAAAAATAAGGACATATAGCACAATGCAAACTGACTGGAAATGTAATGTATTTAGCCTACCAGGCAAAGCAAAAAGGAACTCACCTGTTGATTTGCTGGATGAAGATGGAAAAAAAAAATCAAACTCTGTCCAGGCAGAAATGTTCCAACTCTACTGTTGTAGAGAGATGCTGCTACAATAGTGTGATTGCTTGCAGTGATCACACTAATTATCAGCCTTCACCTTCAGTAGTACACGCACACGCTGACACACACGGTTTAGACTCGGGGATGAAAGGATTGTTTTTAGTATAATCCCAAAAGTCCCACCCACAGCTGCATGTCAGATCTGGAATAAAAATCGCCGATACGCTTCTGTTGTTGTTGTTGGGTGGGTTGTTGTTGTTGTTGTTGTTGTTGTTGGGGGGGTGGGTGGTGGGTGGGTGGCGGGTTGTTGTTGTTGGGGTGGGGGGTGGCTGGTTGTTGTTGTTGTTGTTGTTGGGGTGGGGGGGTGGCTGGTTGTTGTTGTTGTTGTTGGGGTGGGGGGTGTTATAAAAATTAGGTTCATACTGTGATTAAAGGTTTTACCATGTGAATGTTCCTGCACAGACTAGTCATGAAGAATGTCTCTGTCCTCTGTTTCAACACTGCATTAATAATGTAGACAGCAGGAAAAACATAGAGAAGTGTCAGCAAAATGTATATATATGTGTTTGGGGAAGTTAGAAGGGACAAGGGTCAGAGACAGGTCAGAAGGCGGTCATCTTGATTTAAGGATCTACATCTGGAGAAGTTAGGAAGTGTCATGACGGGATTAGAGTTATGTGACAGTAAATATTCCATGGTGACTGAACCGCCCATTTTCTAACAGCATATAAGGTTGATTGTAGATGCTCCATGTGGGAGCCTTTTCTTTGTAACCTCACTTGATGTTGCATTGTTAAACGCTCCTCCTTGTACAAGTGAATAAATTGAACTTTTACTTTGACTCTTCGGATCCAGTCTTCATTATTTAAGTTGATAAAAGAAATTCTTATAACAGGGGGTGGCTGGTTGTTGTTGTTGTTGTTGTTGTTGGGGTGGGGGGTGGCTGGTTGTTGTTGTTGTTGTTGGGGTGGGGGGTGGCTGGTTGTTGTTGTTGTTGTTGGGGTGGGGGGTGGCTGGTTGTTGTTGTTGTTGTTGTTGTTGGGGTGGGGGGTGGCTGGTTGTTGTTGTTGTTGTTGTTGGGGTGGGGGGGTGGCTGGTTGTTGTTGTTGTTGTTGTTGGGGTGGGGGGTGGCTGGTTGTTGTGGTGGGGGGTGGGTTGTTGTTGTTGTTGTGGGTGGTGGTGGGTTGTTGTTGTTGTTGTGGGTGGTGGTGGGTTGTGGTTCCAGGTTCCAGCTTCCCCCAAGTACTACTTAACAAATGCAAGGTTGCCATTGATTTACTGCAAAATTCAAAGTAAAACAATTTAACTGTTGCTTAAATTAACAGTCTGTTGATAGCAGCATAAAACACCACAACAGTAACATCCTGTTAAGGATTGCATTGTTTAGTACTGTTAACTTGCATACTTCAAGATCGGTTAAGTCAGAAATAATCTCAAAGAATAGATCACAGGCTTAATGACAAAATATATACTAGTAAAATAGCTTTTTTTGTTTGATGTTGTGATCAGACGGCATGGTACCAAATAATTATCACGACAAAAATAAGGACATATAGCACAATGCAAACTGACTAGAAGTGTGATGTATTTAGCCTACCAGGCAAAGCAAAAAGGAACTCACCTGTTGATTTGCTGGATGAAGATGGGGAAAAAAAAAAATCAAACTCTGTCCAGACAGAAATGTTCCAACTCTACTGTTGTAGAGAGATGCTGCTACAATAGTGTGATTGCTTACAGTGATCACACTAATTATCAGCCTTCACCTTCAGTAGTACACGCACAGGCTGACACACACGGTTTAGACTCGGGGATGAAAGGATTGTTTTTAGTATAAACCCAAAAGTCCCACCCACAGCTGCATGTCAGATCTGGAATAACAATCGCCGATACGCTTCTGTTGTTGTTGTGGGTGGGTGGGTGGGTTGTTGTGTTGTGGGTGGTGGGTTGTTGTTGTTGTTGTTGGGTGGGTTGTTGTTGTTGGTGGTGGTTCCAGGTTCCAGGTTCCCCCAAGTACTACTTACCAAATGCAAGGTTGCCATTGATTTACTGCAAAATTCAAAGTAAAACAAATTAACTGTTGCTTTAATTAACAGTCTGTTGATAGCAGCATAAAACACCACAACAGTAACATCCTGTTAAGGATTGCATTGTTTAGTACTGTTAACTTGCATACTTACATTTCTACTGTACATTGCAAAATATGACACTACTCGACACAATATTATTTAACTGGCTACTAACAGTGAGGACTACAGTTACTTGTGACTTGATCTAAATTGCTCAGCACCTACAGTTAATAAACAGCCATTTGAATTGTGACTTCAAATGTTAAGACAAATTATACAACTTCAAGTCTAATCAAATCTACTAGTATTTAAGCATTAAAAAAAAACAACTATTTCATCACTTACAAAGTGGTACACGCTACTACGCAGACAGCAATTATCAAAATCATATTATCAAAATAAAATGAAGTCGTTTGGAGATGTTGGCAATAAAACAAAGTAAAATGAAACTCACCGTGTCATTTGGAGCATCAGAATCAGTCCAGCTCCGCTCTCAGACATGTTGACCTGCCACTGAAACAAGACATTATTTTAGAAACAGTACAGATGTAGCTAGTTAGCAAGACTCAAAGCTTAATTCAAGTCCAATGTCTTACGCATCGAAATAAAATTCACTTCAGGAAAACAATTTGCGCAAAAACTCAAAATCATCAAGATCGGTTAAGTCAGAAAGAATCTATAAGAATAGATCACAGGCTTAATGACAAAATATATACTAGTAAAATAGCTTTTTTTGTTTGATGTTGTGATCAGACGGCATGGTACCAAATAATTATCACGACAAAAATAAGGACATATAGCACAATGCAAACTGACTGGAAATGTAATGTATTTAGCCTACCAGGCAAAGCAAAAAGGAACTCACCTGTTGATTTGCTGGATGAAGATGGGGAAAAAAAAAATCAAACTCTGTCCAGGCAGAAATGTTCCAACTCTACTGTTGTAGAGAGATGCTGCTACAATAGTGTGATTGCTTGCAGTGATCACACTAATTATCAGCCTTCACCTTCAGTAGTACACGCACACGCACACGCTGACACACACGGTTTAGACTCGGGGATGAAAGGATTGTTTTTAGTATAATCCCAAAAGTCCCACCCACAGCTGCATGTCACATCTGGAATAACAATCGCCGATACGCTTCGGTTGTTGTTGTTGTTGGGGGGGTGGGTTGTTGTTGTTGTTGTTGTTGTTGGGGGGGTGGGTTGTTGTTGTTGTTGTTGTTGTTGTTGGGGGGGGTGGGTTGTTGTTGTTGTTGTTGTTGTTGGGTGGGTGGTGGGGGGTTGTGGGTTGTTGTGGGTGGTTGTTGTGGGTTGTTGTGGGTGGGTGGTTGGGTGGTTGTTGTGGGTTGTTGTGGGTGGGTGGTTGTTGTGGGTTGTTGTGGGTGGTTGGGTGGGTGGTTGTTGTGGGTTGTTGTGGGTGGGTGGTTGTTGTGGGTTGTTGTGGGTGGGTGGGTGGGTGGTTGTTGTGGGTTGTTGTGGGTGGGTGGGTGGTTGTTGTGGGTTGTTGTGGGTGGGTGGGTGGGTGGGTGGTTGTTGTGGGTTGTTGTGGGTGGGTGGGTGGTTGTTGTGGGTTGTTGTGGGTGGGTGGTTGTTGTGGGTTGTTGTGGGTGGGTGGTTGTTGTGGGTTGTTGTGGGTGGGTGGGTGGGTGGTTGTTGTGGGTGGGTGGTTGTTGTGGGTGGGTGGTTGTTGTGGGTGGTTGTTGTGGGTTGTTGTGGGTGGGTGGTTGTGGTGGGTTGTTGTGGTGGGTGGTTTTGGTGGGTGGTTGGTGGGTGGTTGGTGGGTGGTTGGTGGGTGGTTGTGGTGGGTGGTTGGTGGGTTGTTGTGGTTGTGGTGGGTGGTTGTGGTGGGTGGTTGGTTGGTTGTTGTGGTGGGTGGTTGGTTGTTGTGGTGGGTGGTTGGTTGTTGTGGTGGGTGGGAGGTGGGTGGTGGGTTGTTGTGGTGGGTGGTGGGTGGTGGTGGTGGGTTGTTGTTGTTGTGGTGCGTGGTTGTTGTTGTGGTGGGTGGTGGTGGGTGGGTTGTGGTGGTGGTGGTGGGTGGGTTGTTGTTGTGGTGGGTGGTGGGTTGTTGTTGTTGTTGTGGTGGGTGGTGGGAGGTGGGTTGTGGTGGGTTGTTGTGGTGGGTGGTTGGTGGTTGTGGTGGGTGGTTGTGGTGGGTGGTGGTGGTGGGTTGTGGTTGTTGTGGTGGGTGGGTTGTTGTTGTGGTGGGTGGGTTGTTGTGGTGGTGGTGGTGGTGGGAGGTGGGTTGTTGTGGTGGTGGTGGGAGGTGGGTTGTTCTTGTGGTGGGAGGTGGGTTGTTCTTGTGGTGGGTTGTGGTGGGTGGTGGGTGGTTGTTGTTGTGGTGGGTTGTTGTGGTGGGTGGTTGGAGGTGGGTTGTGGTGGGTTGTTGTGGTGGGTGGTTGGTTGTTGTGGTGGGTGGTTGTGGTGGGTGGTGGTGGTGGGTTGTGGTTGTTGTGGTGGGTGGGTTGTTGTTGTGGTGGGTGGGTTGTTGTGGTGGTGGTGGTGGTGGGAGGTGGGTTGTTGTGGTGGTGGTGGGAGGTGGGTTGTTCTTGTGGTGGGAGGTGGGTTGTTCTTGTGGTGGGTTGTGGTGGGTGGTGGGTGGTTGTTGTTGTGGTGGGTTGTTGTGGTGGGTGGTTGTTGTGGTGGGTGGTTGTTGTGGTGGGTGGTATTTGTGGTGGGTGGTTGTTGTGGTGGTGGTGGTGGGAGGTGGGTTGTTGTGGTGGTGGTGGTGGGTTGTTGTTGTGGTGGTGGTGGTGGTGGGTTGTTCTTGTGGTGGGTGGTGGGTTGTTCTTGTGGTGGGTGGTGGGTTGTTCTTGTGGTGGGTGGGTTGTGGGAGGTGGGTGGTTGTTGTGGTGGTGGGTGGTGGTAGGTGGGCTGTTGTTGTGGGTGGTGGTAGGTGGACTGTTGTTGTGGTGGGTGGTGGGTTGTTGTGGTGGGTGGTGGGTTGTTGTGGTGGGTGGTGGGTTGTTGTGGTTGTTGTGGTACGTTGTGGTACTTAGAAACAGTAGAGATGTAGCTAGTTAGCAAGACTCAAAGCTTAATTCAAGTCCAATGTCTTATGCATTTCATCGAAATAAAATTCACTTCAGGAAAACAATTTGCGCGAAAACTCAAAATCATCAAGATCGGTTAAGTCAGAAAGAATCTCAAAGAATAGATCACAGGCTTAATGACAAGCCTGTGATGCGGTTGTGGTGCGTGCTTGTTGTTGTGGTGGGCGGTTGTGTAGGGTTGTGGTGGGTGGTTGTTGTTGTGGTGGGTGGTGGTAGGTGGGTTGTTGTTGTTGTGGGTGGTTGTTGTGGTGGTGGGTGGTGGTAGGTGGGCTGTTGTTGTGGTGGTGGGTGGGGGTACTTAGAAACAGTACAGATGTAGCTAGTTAGCAAGACTCAAAGCTTAATTCAAGTCCAATGTCTTATGCATTTCATCGAAATAAAATTCACTTCAGGAAAACAATTTGCGCAAAAACTCAAAATCATCAAGATCGGTTAAGTCAGAAAGAATCTCAAAGAATAGATCACAGGCTTAATGACAAAATATATACTAGTAAAATAGCTTTTTTTGTTTGATGTTGTGATCAGACGGCATGGTACCAAATAATTATCACGACAAAAATAAGGACATATAGCACAATGCAAACTGACTAGAAGTGTGATGTATTTAGCCTACCAGGCAAAGCAAAAAGGAACTCACCTGTTGATTTGCTGGATGAAGATGGAAAAAAAAAATCAAACTCTGTCCAGGCAGAAATGTTCCAACTCTACTGTTGTAGAGAGATGCTGCTACAATAGTGTGATTGCTTGCAGTGATCACACTAATTATCAGCCTTCACCTTCAGTAGTACACGCACACGCTGACACACACGGTTTAGACTCAGGGATGAAAGGATTGTTTTTAGTATAATCCCAAAAGTCCCACCCACAGCTGCATGTCACATCTGGAATAAAAATCGCCGATACGCTTCTGTTGTTGTTGTTGTTGTTGTGTGGGTGGGTGGGTGGGTTGTTGTTGTTGTTGTTGTTGTTGTTGTTGTGGGTGTGGGTGTTGGGTGGTTGTTGTTGTTGGTGGTGGTTCCAGGTTCCAGGTTCCCCCAAGTACTACTTACCAAATGCAAGGTTGCCATTGATTTACTGCAAAATTCAAAGTAAAACAAATTAACTGTTGCTTTAATTAACAGTCTGTTGATAGCAGCATAAAACACCACAACAGTAACATCCTGTTAAGGATTGCATTGTTTAGTACTGTTAACTTGCATACTTACATTTCTACTGTACATTGCAAAATATGACACACTACTCGACACAATATTATTTAACTGGCTACTAACAGTGAGGACTACAGTTACTTGTGACTTGATCTAAATTGCTCAGCACCTACAGTTAATAAACAGCCATTTGAATTGTGACTTCAAATGTTAAGACAAATTATACAACTTCAAGTCTAATCAAATCTACTAGTATTTAAGCATTAAAAAAAAACAACTATTTCATCACTTACAAAGTGGTACACGCTACTACGCAGACAGCAATTATCAAAATCATATTATCAAAATAAAATGAAGTCGTTTGGAGATGTTGGCAATAAAACAAAGTAAAATGAAACTCACCGTGTCATTTGGAGCATCAGAATCAGTCCAGCTCCGCTCTCAGACATGTTGACCTGCCACTGAAACAAGACATTATTTTAGAAACAGTACAGATGTAGCTAGTTAGCAAGACTCAAAGCTTAATTCAAGTCCAATGTCTTACGCATCGAAATAAAATTCACTTCAGGAAAACAATTTGCGCAAAAACTCAAAATCATCAAGATCGGTTAAGTCAGAAAGAATCTCAAAGAATAGATCACAGGCTTAATGACAAAATATATACTAGTAAAATAGCTTTTTTTGTTTGATGTTGTGATCAGACGGCATGGTACCAAATAATTATCACGACAAAAATAAGGACATATAGCACAATGCAAACTGACTAGAAGTGTGATGTATTTAGCCTACCAGGCAAAGCAAAAAGGAACTCACCTGTTGATTTGCTGGATGAAGATGGGGAAAAAAAAAATCAAACTCTGTCCAGGCAGAAATGTTCCAACTCTACTGTTGTAGAGAGATGCTGCTACAATAGTGTGATTGCTTGCAGTGATCACACTAATTATCAGCCTTCACCTTCAGTAGTACACGCACACGCTGACACACATGGTTTAGACTCGGGGATGAAAGGATTGTTTTTAGTATAATCCCAAAAGTCCCACCCACAGCTGCATGTCAGATCTGGAATAAAAATCGCCGATACGCTTCTAGATTCTGGCTCTCAAATAAAATTAAATTCTCATAAATTTGAACTCCGACAACGAGGATGTGAAGCCACTGACATACTTCTATACCCCAAAAACCGGAGGGATTTTGGATTGAAAAGACAATTGATGAGAAAAATGAAACATTTCTGCAACACTTTCTGGCTTTTTACAATTATTTGCTGTTTTACTGTAATATAAAGTTTTACCTGTGAGGAAGCTTTGTCAGAGTGTGAAGGAAGGTGATAAGAAACAGACTCAGAGACCAAATCACAACAAGCATACTCAAACTTACCTTAACACAGCTACACTGACATCCTCTTCTGTTTCTGCTCTTTCTCAAACCAACTCTCCCCTTAAATAGGCCCTCCAATCCATGTAGGCAGAACCATATTTCTATCAGGGGTGTCCTTTCCCTTATACCAACAGCTGCTATATGACAATGTCACTTGTATCAGTTAACATTGTTTACACACACGTCAACCACAGCAGAGTCCTCACCGTAAATCAAAATAAGTACAAATAACAGAAATACTAAACCAAACATTTAACTAAATAAAATAAACACCCCCATACTTGGTCTAACCCATGACATCACTGATGATGTCAGCAAGATCATAAAACCAGGAAGTGGCTCAGTGCCCCCCCTTTTGCCTCCTGGAAAGTGTGGTGAGTACATGCTAAGTTACAACCCAAGCTAATCTGTAACTCAAGAAACTCAGTACTAAAATCAGGAAACAATAAATATTGAACTTAAATACTTTTCTGTCTTAATTAAACGGTAATTGCAGATGTAAATGTAACAAATTAATGCTAAATGCAAACAAGCCGAGGATAGTGTGTGACAGCAATGTGACCGGCTAAACAAACAAATGACAAGTCTGGCAAGAAATACAAGTCATTTGGGGACAAAATGGTGGTCTCACCTACTTTTTCACAGCCTCTAAAAACAATTCAAATCAATCCTAGAACTGCTTTCCTCCTCTGATCTTAAGATTTGATATATTTAAGGTGAAATAGTCAAAACTTAGTTTTTTAACCAGGAAAAATTGAGCTAAATAGTTTGGTTTAGTATATAAATAGCTTGACTGAAATAGTAAATATTGAACTGTGACACTTTCCTTGTGGGAGATAGTGAGGGGGGCATTTCCTGCAGACTGGCTTGTCATGGAAAGCACGTAAGTAAGTTTCATGAATGTGACACTTTCCTAGTGGTTGATAGTATATATTTATGGACCTTTCAACAAAGACATGTTAAATCCTAATAAGCACAAAATGACTGATGAGTTCATTGATGTAATGTACAGTATGAGTTTATATTCAATGATCAGTACACAGAACAAAATAACATCACACTGTGCAGCTCTAATAGATAATATATTACAAATATTATGGAAGACAACACAGTTAGTGGGCTATTAATTAGTGACATCAGTGACCATTTGTCAGTTTTTGTGATCTATGACTGTGATTATGGATGATGGATAAGGATGACAGTAAATTAAAATTCAGGAATAAGTATGGTGGAATACATAAGTGCATTTAGACATTAATCATTAACACAAAACTGGAAAAGAGTCTATATGATGAAGAAGATACTGACAAAGCCTATGAAACATCTCTAACAAATATATTTAGATCGTTATATGATAAAAACTGTCCAATAAAACATCAGAAAGCCAAATTCTACAGATAGGCCGGGGATCACAGAGGGGATACAAAATACCTGCAAAAAAACCCTATAAAATATAGAACTACAGAGACAGAAAATAACACAAATATATAAACATAAGTATATTCTATTCACTTTAAACTATATCTGGACTTTAAACAGAATGTGATGTGGAATGAGAATGATATTAACTTGTTAAGGTTGTTGTTCATAGTAAAGTCAGCAGGTAGCATCAGGCTAAGTGTTTCTGTAAATAATAAACCTGTTAATAGCCGACTGTTTGATCTCGGCTGGGCTGAGATTTAGTTGGAGACATTTTGATGCTGCTATAATGTTACTGTATGATTGAACTGAAGCCAGCTATCCATCAGCAGTGACTGTCACCAGCAACATTTAACTATTTACCACACTGACGGTGAATATTCATGTTTCTGTATGAAAGCTTTGGTTATTAATGTGGTTGCTTCTAGTTTCTTACTCTGTATAATTGTGACTGTATGGCAGGGTGAGGATGCGTACTTTTAAAGTGTGTTTCAACTCAGAACATGAAAGATAACTGCTGGTATGGAATTAGCTGTCTCTATTTTCCTCTTTATCCAGGTGAAAGCTGTTCACATGTTGGAGCTGTCCTTTGGTGCTTCTGATATCAAAAGAGTCACAACAACTTCTCATAAATAAATAGATTTATTTCTATAAAAATGCAGGCTGAGAAGGTTCAGATCAAAATCTGCTGCTGTGTTCACTTTATTTATTTACATTAAGGCTGAAGTTCTTTGGTGTGTTGTGAACAAGTTTAACAGATCTGTCAACATATATTTTATATTTATTAATGAGAGCTCTTCAGGATTTAAAGCTGGACAAGAGAACTTTGAGTTTGGGACTTTCTCCACTCATCAGGGAATGAAACAAACAGCAACAGTAAGACTTCATATGGACGGTTTTCTATAAGCCATCATCAGTGGTGGAAGAAGTATTCAGATCCTTACATTTAGTTGAGTAAAAGTACCAATAAATCAATGTAGAAATACTCCATTACAAGTAAAAGCCCCATTTTAATGCACTTATTTACTTTCCGCCACTGTCCATCATCATAGCCTGAGGTCAGAAACTTATCTGCAATATTTGTGTTTAACTTGGTTTGTAACTTGTATTAAAATGTGTTAAATTCCTGTAAACTGAGCTACTGGCTGAAACAGCACCTCCTCTCAACCGGCAGCAGAGGGAGGAGGAGGAGGAGAGGATGAAGATACTGACTGATGTCTGTGTTCTTCATTCTTTCTAAACTTCACTCAGTATTTTAATGTCGGGAATATTATTTATTATAGTGACTTTGCTGATGGAAACATTACTGTTGCTGCTGTAGAAACAGTATTTTCTTTTGTTTGGAAATAATAATTCAAAAAACCAAATTGTTTAGTAATGAAAAAGAACTGATAAGAATACTGATAAATACTTTATTTATTTCTTCTGGCGTTTCGTTCATTCCACCATTCCGTACTATAACCACCATCTCTACTGTTATCAGCCTCATATCTAAAGACAACGTGTCACAGTTACTGAGCTTAAAGAGTTTCTATGAAACATAATGTTATTGGTACAACCAGAACATTGTGAGGAGGATCTAGGTTTTTATGTTAATCTGTTTTAACAGTTTTAATATAGAATATAGTGTTATGTTTTTATATGGTTTATTTTGTGGGTATTGATTCTCTGCTTTTTGATGATCAGAGTTGGTTGATTAGGATGTGAGACTGTGATTTACATATTTTTATGGATGAATAAATTGAACCTTCGAGTCCTAAAATTATTGTTGGAAAATAATTAAAACTTTTTAAAAGAATTTAAAATAATATAAAATTGACAAATTGTACTAAAATGACTTATAAAGAGTGATTTTTATAAATGCCTTTTCTCTTTCTGCAGGCTTCATTTGCATTTGGAGACATTAGTCCTTCAGCATCACTGTTTTAATCTACAGGAGTAGATTTTTATTTCTATCTCCCACAGTAACATCTGGGGTTTTTTTCTTATCACAGTCATCTGAGGGAGTAAAAAATGTTTCCTCCTGATTGTTTGATGCTGTTGACTCATACAGTGGGACTATTTCTGATTTGTTCTACAGGCAACATGTTCAAACTGTCACCGTTTGGACATGATACACTTTGACCCTGTTTGTCCTGATCAGTCCCTACAGCAGCTGATATTTTGTGCTTTTGATATCATCGAATAACGGATGAACGCTCTGCGTCAAGGTGCCATAAAGTGCGTAATTCCTCTCACTCTGCAAGTAAGTGGTGATAAAAACATCTTTGTTATACTGCTGTATATTCTTGTATATTCTGACATATTCTGTTATCTCTTATCTGAAGCATTAACATAAATTATTTTATTGATCAGCAAAGAGACACGTGGAGCTCTTAATTTGTATTTTTAAGTCAAAATAAATGTGATAAATAGCAAACCAAAAGTCTGCGGAGTAAAAGTGAAGCATTTATATTTATCTTTCACCAAAGTCCCAAACTTTTAATTTTAGCAGTTTGATAGTTTAAATGACTTTTCCCAACTAACCAGCAGCGTGTCTGTGTAATTTGCAGTCACAGGTCCTCAGCACGTAACCTGCTGTAAAACAGCCCATTATTGTTTTTACACTTTGGTTTTTGTACAGACTAAACAAAACGAGATGCAGCATGTTAGTAGTGATCATAGGTGGAGTTAGTTACTTTTGGACAATAGCTGTTGTTTCTCCCTCAGCAGCTGCTGGCTGCAGCCTCATATTTACTGTACAGACAACAGAGTGACAACAGAGTCTTTGATCCATATCATATAATGAATGAAGTGTCACATCAAGGACTATCACACCTGATTTAAATGAACACTTTAAACCTGTTTCAACAGGGTCGAGTGTGAACACTTGAACCAATTTTGGATACAAATTCAAGCCAGCAAAAGTGGATTTGAAGATTTTGGGTGCAAAACCTCAGGCCCTCTCTTTACAGCAAAAGCCCAGCACCTGGAAATGTAAAAAAAAAAAAAAAAAAAAAAAAAAAAAGAGAGAGAGACACAAACAAAACAAAGATTGTGGTTTTCTCATGAAGGAGCCGAGGTTTAATTCAAATCCATCTCTAACATTCCTCAATCATTAGACTATCTAGAAGCAAATCGTCTTTAATTCAGTTCGACATTTATTAACTCTACAAATTGAATACAAAAGGTTTAAGTGATTGGCGTTGTTAATATCGTACAAGCCTGTTATGTTTTAGGGGAAACGGCTCTGTCTGTGCTCAGTAGTTAGCTTTATTTCTCAGTGAAATGCATGACCTTAGTTTGTGGTTGAAAACAGCGAACAATCTCCCCGCAGCCGAATAAGTTTATATACCTCATTATCCTCTTTTTTCATATATATATTTATTATATATAAAATACTGTTTCATTCATAAAAGCCTTACTTTGTACAATATCTGAGTCGATGTGTGTAACGTAGCGCAGCTGCGCACTGCATAGGGCAGTGTGTAATATGTGTGTGTAGCGGGTGAGTAAGTGGCAGAGTGAGACTGCGATCGGCAGAAAAGTGACGGTGAATGCAAGTGGAGCAGAGGAAAAGGTTCGCATTAAGCTGTCAGTCTGACAGTAAATGTACAGTATAGGCCGCAGTGTGTCAGTTAATAAATGCTGCAGCTTGACAAGACCAAGAAAATTCACGTCTGTTGTTTGCTGGGTGCTGGAAAAGTGAAGCAACACTGGGTTAGTGTGCTCAGTCATTACAATACATGGCCGGAGGAAAGTTTGTGTCCGCACATCTTTCACACATATACTCCTTTTTCAGAGCGTTTACACTTTGACCCTTGACTTAATTTAGTCCAGGTTCAAAACTGTGTGCTTGTTCACTAATATGGCTCACTAGTAAGGAAAGGCAAGTTTATTTGTATAGCATATTTATTTGTTTGGCACATTTCCTACACAGGCTGTACTGGTACACTTAAAAGACAAAAAGTCAATTGTAAAATAGGTCTGCAGTAAATTAGTTAACAATGTTAGTAGTAGTAGTTGTAGTGGTGGTAATTTATTTATTCATTCAGCGTAGTGTACTTCTGTCATTATACTTTTACATTTTGTAATCATAATTTTTTGCCATTTCAGTATTGACTCAGCCAGAGAGGATGACTCCATAGGGAGACTTGTCAACGATGACCATATAAGCCCAAACAGCAGAATGAGGATCATCACTGTGGATGGACAGCCTCATCTCTGTTTATTTACTATTAAGGACATCAGGCCGGGGGAAGAGATAACCTACAACTATGGAGGTTCTGACTGGACATGGAGATTAAAGGTACAGACAGAACTTGATTTTCATACAGAGCTAATGAGCTGCTCTGTGAATCTACCATAGTTTCACAGTATTTTCACAAAAAAACAAAACAAAAACAGGTGCACGATGTAGAGTGATATTGAATAGAGCTTTGTTCAGTCACCAAGTGTTAACTTGCTACATATCAACAGGTACAGTCTTGTTGTGTCTTACTGGTTATTTAATGATATTTTTTTCCTTTTTTTACACAAGGTTTCAACTGCAGCAGATCCTCACCATGCGGCCGTGGTGTCTGACTGCACCAAAGATGTTAAACAGGTGACTTAATTTCCATTAAATGTTTATATTGACCTGAGATTTTGTTTCAGTAGCAAAAGAGTTTTGACAGGATGTTCTGGTCAGGTATAGACACTTTGAGGAGCGTGTCTAGATACTGTTAAGTGTTTCATTGGTGTGTATGCACATCATTACACTACATTACCATCTCAACAATATCATCTGTCATCTCCTCAATATATAATTGTATTGTTAGCTCTCAAGATATCAATAAGTAGTCTTTTGTGCCTATGTCACAGTGCCCCCCCCCCCCCCCCCCCCCCCTTGTCGACTTAATCGGCTATTTTAGTCCTTTTATGTTAGTTCAACATTTCAATCCTGTTTGGTTTTTCCTATTTTGTTATTACTGTAAGTAATTAACAGTTAAATGTAGCTGTGTATAAATTGAAAACATCCTTTCATAGGAGGTGTGATTGTGAATGTGTTACAGCATTCAGTTTATCAGTGTACTTATGTTCTATGTGTTATTAATGAAGTTGCTTTAAAATTTGAAGAAAAAAAGTGGTGGTGGTGAAGGTCTTCTTCTTCTTCTTCTTCTTCTTCTTCTTCTTCTTCTTCTGCTTCTTTAGTGTTTATTGGCCAGCTTAGAGCTGCATTACTGCCACCATCTGGACTGGAGTACATTTTATTTGAACTCTAAAAGGACTCCCGATGAATGGACTTTGGACTCTTCTGGCATGTACAAAGTGTTTTTTTTTTTTTTTTTTTTTTTTTTTTTTTTTTTTACTGTTTTTGTATGACAATCATTGTTGTACCTCTTTGCTGTTAATAAGTAAAGTTTTGGAGGAAAAAAAGACTGTGTTAAAGGACAGGTTCACAATGTTTCAAGTGTGTCTTAAACCAACAGTCAGGAGCCCAAATGAAGAGTGAAACCTGTTTTTCTTGCTGTAATCATTCCTCCTGTTCATACTGACCATTAGAAGATCCCTTCATAATGCACTTACAATGGAAGTGATGGGGGACAAAATCCACAGTCCTCCTTCTGTGCAAACATGGATTTCAAAATTTATCTGAAGCTAATATGAAGCTTCAGCGTCCAAATGAGTCAAATCAAGTAGATATCTTTCAACGTTACAGTCTTTTTAGTGCCAAAGTCCCTCTTTTTGTTACTATACTTCCACCGCAGCTCAACAGGGAAACACTGTCCGAGGAAACACAAAGAGGGAATTTGATGCTAAAAAGACTGTAAATGTGGCAGATATCCACTTGATATGACTAACTCAGACTGCTGAAGCCTCATATAAGCTTCACATCTACTTTTAAATGACTGTGTGGACACACTGTGGATTTTGGCCTCCATCACTTCCATTAAAGCACATTTGAAGGGGATCTTTTAATATCCAGTATGAACAGGAGGAATGATTACAGCTAGGAAAACCTCTTTCACTGTTCATATAGACACCTGACTGCTGTTTTAAGGCACACTTGAAAAATTGTGAACCCGTCCTTTAATCTAACAGTATTACTGGGTAAATATCACTTCCATAGGTGTAAATGGAAAGATACTCTACCACCCTTTCCCCACTTCATGAATGATTTTAAATTATATTTTGATTCCCTGATAAAATGCCTCAAGCTAACAAAAAAATAAAAAAAGAAAGAAATGTCTCAGTTGTTATTTTGAGATTGATATAAAATATTTATTTTCTCTGCATTTATGTTATTTTGTTATCTGTATTTAGAGATTTATTCTGTTATTACCCAATTTGTTCTGTATGTTTTTGTTAATAAAGTTGTGGAGAAAAAAAGGGAAACAAGTGTCATTTCAGTCACATTTTACATCCTAAAATTACCATGAGATCATTTAAATGAATAAATACAGTAAAGCAGAGTTGTATGGATGTTGTTATTCTTCAGATCCTGTTTAAAACTCCTCTTTACTTCCTCATATTCAGCTTCATAAGTCTATATTTTCTGGGGGAGGTTTAGCTCAGTGGTTGCTTCTCCACAATCAATGTTACTTACCAGCCTCTCTGGTCTGTGGACCAAAGGTTCAAACCACAGGTGCTGCTCTCTGCTTTTTCCATCATATATTTGCTTCTAATATCGAATAAATATGAATAAACTAACAGGCATACCGGGCTCTGAAATACGTTATAATTTTATAATTTATCATTTATATTTCTGTATAAACTGTAACTTACTGGGACTGTATGTGATGACCCTCAAAGCCCAGCAGAGGGCGCAATAAACTCACCTGGAGCCCCGTGAGACACATACAGTATATATACAATATATACAAGCAGAGGTGGAAAGTAACTAAGTACATTAATCAAGTACTGAAGTACAATTTTGAGGTACTTGTACTATACTTGAGTATTTCCATGTGATGCTACTTTATACTTCCACTCCACTACATTTCAGAGGGAAATATTGTACTTTCTACTCCACTACATTTATTTGACAGCTTTAGTTACTTTTCAGATGAAGATTTGACACAATGGATAATATAACAAGCTTTTAAAATACAACACATTGTTAAAGATGAAACCAGTGGTTTCCAACCTTTTTGGCTTTTGACGTCTTACAAAAAGCAGTGTGTATATGTATTATATATGACATCATTAGATTATTAATACTGAAGCATCAGTGTTAGAGCAGCATGTTACTGTTGTAGCTGCTGGAGGTGGAGCTAGTTTCAACTACTTTATATACAGTTAGCTAGTTTAGTCCAGTGGTTCCCAACCTAGGGGTGGGGCCCCTCCAAAGGGTCAGCAGATAAATCTGAGGGGTCGTGAGATGATTAATGGGAGAGGAAAGAAGAAAAAACAAAGTTCTGATACACAAATCTGTTTTCACTTTTTAGACTTTTTCTCTAATCTTTGATTTTTGCTGAAATATTGGATCATTTGAACATTTATTGAAATGAAACCATGTGAGAAGTTTAGAGGGAAAAATCACTATTTGGTGGAGCTGTTAACAACTCATAGACATCTGAAATGTGACCCCGACTACACACTGCTTTTTGTAAGACGTCAAAAGCCAAAAAGGTTGGAAACCACTGGTTTCATCTTTAACAATGTGTTGTATTTTAAAAGCTTGTTATATTATCCATTGTGTCAAATCTTCATCTGAAAAGTAACTAAAGCTGTTAAATAAATGTAGTGGAGTAGAAAGTACAATATTTCCCTCTGAAATGTAGTGGAGTGGAAGTATAAAGTAGCATCACATGGAAATACTCAAGTAAAGTACAAGTACCTCAAAAATGTACTTAAGTAAGTGTACTGACAAACACGAGCTGACGTCACAGCGGCACAGAGGAGCGTGCGCCGTGTGTGTGTATGTGTATGTGTATGTGTGTGTATGTGTGTGTGTGTGTGTATGTCTTCGAGGTGACAGTCGCTAGCTTTCACACAAGGAAGTGGAGGACATGTCGCTCAACTGAAGGCAGAAAAACACAAACAAAACCGTCGACTTTTCCGTTTAAGGTAAGCTCGTCAGCGGGAACCGAGGGTCCGGAGCGGCGGCCGGTCGGCGGCTGGTCGTGTGATCCCGCCGCGGTGAGGTTTAGCTAGCTGTCGTTAAAACGAGGAGGAAGCTCGGTTGTAGCTGCGATGTAACCGCCGTATTGTTCCAGCATCGAGGGGAAACGTTCAGGGTTTCTCTGCAGATAAGACATATCTCTTCTAGTTTTATCGATACATTACTGATAACTGGAGGTCATTTTCATTATTGATTTCTGTTCGGCATGAGGAAAATAAGAGAAAACGTTGCTAAATAGTCCAAACAGTTCACACAGTTAGTAGCTGCGGATACTGTCCACGTCTGGAGGCTCAGATGCTCCTCTCAGCCTCAGCAAACACTGCAGCCGTGTTGGAAGAAACGAAGGTTTTTTTAAAGCGTCAGATCTGTTTCTCTGGACGTGTTGTGTCGCGTTTGTTTATAGAAACTTCAGCCAAACTGCTTCATAGAGCCACGGAGATGTGGTTTCGCGTTAAAAAAGAGGCTTCAAGGGAAAACCAGGAAGTTATTCATGTTAAAAGTCTACTGATCAGGACTGAATTGTAAAGATTTCCCGGTTGTAACGTGGCTCCCTGTTTTCTACTGTAGCAGACAGAGGAGTATTCATGCTGGCCGGCTAATGTAATGTAATTTCTGGCCATGTCATGCATGTATTCCAGTAAATCTGAGTCCAGGTGTGTGTCAGGGGGTTCAGATAAGGGGACAAGGCACAGATAAGGCTTTGTGACTGAAGTGAAAGGCTTTAGCTTCAATCTAACCACCTTGTAAAAATCTGGGCAGAGAAAGATTATTAAAAACACACTCAACAGCTTCTGCTGTGCCATTAAAGGACGGGCTCACAGTTTTTCATGTCTGTCTTAAAACAGCAGTCAGGTGTCCATATGAACAGTGAAAGAGGTTTTCCTCGCTGTAATCATTCCTCCTGTTCATACTGGATATTAAAAGAAAATCCAAAATCCACAGTGTGTCCACACAGTCATTTAAAAGTAGATGTGAAGCTTATATGAGGCTTCAGCAGTCTGAGTTAGTCATATCAAGTGGATATCTGCCACATTTACAGTCTTTTTAGCATCAAATTCCCTCTTTGTTGTTTGACAGTGTTGCCATATTTGCAGATATCCACTTGAAATGAGCTCAGTCTGTCATGTGTTTATTCAGAGATGAGACTGACATGTTAAAATGCCCTCAGATTAACGTAAGTGAGTCTGGAATGGGCTTAATTGATAAAACAGTTTAACCAGAATCCCCATGACTACATATTTTCTCTGTCATCAGCACTGGATTTGCATTAGCTGTCTACCTCTCATACCTCTTTGGCTTTCTGTTTTGATTTTAAAATGTCAGGGTCAAACTTTCACATGTAAGCTTCCTTTTTCTGCTCTGATGGACACAGGTCAGATGTAGATTAAGTGTTGCAGTAGAAAGAAAATGTCAAATGAGGCTATTACACCAGCTGTGAAACCGGCACTTTATGGTAATTTTGAACTTTTCATACCCTCAGTGATGGACTCTCTCTTTATCTCTCTCGCTCTCTCGTAATCTTTTCAGACTCCTGACTTTCCCATCCAGCGCTCCCCGTATCAGCCATGTGTCCTCTTGCTGCCGCTCTACCTGCTGCTTCCTGTGAGATGGAGATGAGCCGAGGCAGCGCCACCATGTCTGCATGTACCCCATCAGCCTGCTCAGTGTGAGCTCACATCAGCTGCCCGTCACCGTGATTGTCGATACTGGAGTGTAAACATGGCCCCTGTTCCTCCTGGGATCCGCATGCTGGTGTCTTTCGACAGGGACCAGTGGTGAGTCTGACTCCGACTGTGTGTGTGTGTGTGTGTGTGTGTCGTCTTTTTATATGTGAGCCTTTCCTTAGAATTTCTACTCACTGTTTAATTTTTCACGCTGGATATTTTGTAGGAGTTTTCATTTCTGACTGCCAGTGTGTCATCAATACCAACTGTTCAGTCTGTTTGAACGTGCACATTATGAGTGTTTCACTCGTGTTTTTGCCAGACAGGTCTTTCTCCTGGTGTTTAAGATGTGTCAGAAATCATTTTTGTCTTTCTAAATAGATTTTAGTCAACCTCACAAAGGATTCAGGCTTATTAAGCAATAACGCGTAACAACAGAGACCCGACGCAATGAATCAACCCAGTATAAACTGCAAAAACCCAGACAAGAACTACAAACACAAACTCTTAAAGCAATAATAACTTATTTGCCCAAATATAAGCGACCATGATTATAAGACGGCCCCCCTTTTCCAACTCTTGTTTTTGGAAAAAGACTTTTTGAAGATAAAACACACTGAAACATTAGGAGACGTTTTGGACTTTCAATCAATTTTTTAATCGGCTATTTTAGTCGGCGGGAAAATGTCCACACCATAACATCACTACTGTATTTGTGCAGCGTCAGTCTCTCCCTATATGTCAATATGTGATCTTCCTCCATGCATGTCAACCATCCGGCTTCATTCATCAGCGTACAAGGTGGAGTAAGTAGAACAGTCTACATGCACCTGTGGCACTGAGTTCCTGCATCTGTGTGATAGCAGTTTGAAATACCTGAACCAGATGTTCAGGTTCTCCATGACAGATAGAATTTCACTGACCTGCGGCTCTGCGGTCATGTCAGACATTCCTAATTTTTATTTACATTTTAGTCATTGGCTTCCCAATCTGGAAAAACCTACACAAAGCAGAATAAAAGTCATCTCTTGTATTCTCAACATAAGAAGCAAACAGTAAGAGTATCCATATGAGACTAAGCACACAGAGCACTAACTAAGCACTAACTAAGTGAAAGGATGACGATGGCTCAGCTGGGCTGTCTGCACTACCAGATGTTGGCTGTGATGTACAGTTTTGTTGTTTGGTGTAGACACAAGTTGCTTTCACACAGAAACTGCGTAGTGTCGTCATTGAGTACGTCCACACTAAGCCGGGCAAATTTGTAAATGCATATTTTTCCCTCACACATTTTTCAGCCCTCCGTCCAGATTAACTGCATTTATCTGGTCCAAAAACAGCTTTTCCAAAATGGTTTCCAGAGTTGGTAAATCTTAAGATGCCGGCTTGGTGTTTCAGTGTGTACAGAGTAAACACAGCTTTTACAAAACAATGAAGTGAGCTGGACTTGTTATGTTATCTCAGATCTTCTGTCATCACTCACTTTAAACATTAGTTTAGCTGAAGATGGCCGACCTGGATTAATTTTGACTTTTTCAGACAATGTCGCAATTATAAAATAATGATTAGCAGCGCAGCAGCTTGGGGCTGACTGCTGGTTAAGAGGTAGTAGGTAAATCACTATTTTATACTTGTTCCGTTGTCTAACAACAGAAGCAGAGAAATATGTAAATAAGAACAAGTATATTGTGAATTCAGCTGCATTAAAACACAGTTTAGGTGATTACGGAGAGCAGGAGGAGGCCGAACGTGCTGACACTCTGCAGAGTAACCAGCTGTGGCTGTAGCTGCCCAGCACTGTCCGTTTTATGCTGTTTTATGTTCTTCAGATGTTTCACTGTCATCTGTTTAAACTTTTGTGGGTCGTTCACACATTGATGTCAAATGAGAGTTGTCGCGGTCATGTGAGTTGTTGCATTGCAGGAAGTTGTATGGTGGTGAGTCATCAGATTTACATAAATTAGAAGAGATAAGGCTGGTGGTGTCTTTTTTTTTTTTTTTTTTACTATTAACAAATCCCCTGAGAAGAGCAAAACCAACAATGTGACTTTATGACTTCCTTATCCTTATCTACTGAAGACATAAATCTTTAAAAACACAGAGATATATTTTTACTTTTATAAAAGCCCCAGTAATTTCCTAAAACACCGGGCCACTGTAGTTATTAGCAAACATTAGGCTACTCACAGGGGGGGGGGGGCTTGGTGCATTTGTTGGGGACTATTTTCAGCAGCGGATTAATACGCAATTGGTGCTCTAGTGAGTTTTAGTGTGTGTGTGATTGATGTGTTAATAGTCATCAGTGATTTGTTTTTTTCTTCAGTTATTTTTAGGGATGCTCTGATCTGACTTTTTCAGCCCTGATATTGATACCTGAGCTTTGGGTATCAGCCAATACTGAGTATCCATCTGATACCGGTGTTTAATTAATAAGCTGTGTGGAAGAGCCTGCGATCGTTCTTTAAGTGTAAGGCAGCATCAGGTTTGACTTACACATCGCTTTCCTAACTTTGTAAAACAAAATATAACAAATAAATACATAGATATAAATTTACTGAATTGTTATTTATTAAAATAAAGATTTCCGATACCAGATCGGCCCATTGTCACCGATACCTGATCCAGCTATTTGAGTCAGTATCAGACCGATATCCAATATCAGTGTCGGTATCGGTGCATCTCTAGTTATTTTTGAAGGTTTTAACACTATATGAATATCAAAAGTAAAAAGAAAAAATGGCATGACAGGTCTCCACAATCAAACAAACAAACAAAAAAGACTTGTAGAAACAGAGACAGTGGGGTAACCTTATAAAATGACATGTTGGAGCGAGATGAGAGAGAAATTACAAGTGAAGAGACGTCTCTCATTTTACTGCTCTGAACAAAGACCCTGTTATTATTGGGATTTGTCTGTACAAGATGGAAGTCTCCTCGTATTTTTTTTCCACCATAAAATTATGCCTCTATTAGGCAAAAAAAAAAGGAAATTCTCATGCTGCTGAGAAATGTGAATTACATTACATTTCAACCATTTCCTTGATTTTAAGACTTACATTAGATAAAATTGCACTTTTTCCAACTTAGTAATAATTGGCAACTATTTTGATTATCAAACAATAATTTTAGTAATTTTTTAAAGCAGAAATGCCAGAAATTAGCAAATCAGCTTCTCAAAAGTGAAAATGTTCATTAGAGTAAACTGATTATTTTTTAGGTGTTGGACTGTTCGGACGTCGCCTTTCACTCTGTGCAGTTATAACAGACATTTTTCACTATTTTCTGACATTTAATCAAGAAAATAATTGTCAGATGAATCGAGACTGAAAATAATTCTTAGTTGCAGCTTTATGTAACATTGGAAACTTGTCCAGGTTAAGTTATTCGTATGAGCAGAAGGTAAATTTCACCTTTAGTGAGACGTGTGCAGACTGCAGAGATACCTGTGACATATACAGCAGACTGAAATCAGACACACAAAATATTTCATTTGGCTTCAGTACCCTGTGCATGACAGAGCGCTACTCTATGTAAGCTCCCTGGAGCACATACGCTATCCATTATAGAAATAGGAGCTTGTGTCACAGAGGATATTGAATGGTGCCTCTATGTGCAGGATGGTTCTGTGGATTAGTGTGCTTGCTTGGGAAACCATCCGTGTACCGTGAGTGTGCAGATTTTAATTCTGCGCAGCGTTTGCCTTTAAAGTCAATCACATTTTTTAAGATCTTATTTCTTATGTCGGGGTTTTAGATGTTCAACATGTCTTGTCTAATTCAAAATGGTAAATCCTTCACTGTTGTTTCGCAGTTGTCTTTTCCACCTGAGGCTGTCCTGCACTTACAGGATTGTTTCCAATTTTACCTTTTCTGTAGCACTTAGGGGTACATTTTCTGTTTTGTCACTTTAATCACTTACTGTTCTGTTCTTAATTTCAAAACAAAAAATTAACTCCTGCACACTGTCAACAACATGGTGAATTTATTAAATAGCTACGTTTCAGTCAAGCGACCTTCATCAGGCATTTCACACAGTGAACGACAGCAAGTCTGTATATACAGTACCAGTCCAAAGTTTGGACACACAGTGCAGGAAAAGTTCACTTAGGAAGGAGCAGGGGAAAGAGAAAACATGTTAACTGTACAATATCTCCTTAATAAGAGAAGTAAACAAAGTAAATAAATGTCAAAATTGTAGTAATTGAAGTATTTGACTGGACCACCCAATATTCTTAAAGACCTGCATTCTTATAATAATCATAATATGAATAAAAATGTCAAAATCCACAAACAAAAATAGCATCAGCTGTAACAGCTGGGAGTCCCAACATCTGTACAGGAAACACTGAAAATAAGTTGGTCAAGAGTACAACAATCTGTAAAGCAAGAAGAGAAAAAACAGAAATATTTTGTATTTAAAGCTTATTTAAGAGACTACTAGTAACAAGTATTGACCTGATAAAATAGAAAGTTCTTTACTTCCACTTCAGATTTGACTCTGATCAGATGCAGGCGTTTGTCTTGTTGTGTTTCTTGCATCTGTTTATCTAATCAAAAAACATAAAATCAGGATCGTGAATCATTTCATCTGTTGAGACATCAGCTGCTTTATTTAGACTGTAGACCATTTGTGTGCAGCCGTCTATCTGCATGATCTGTGTGTGTCTGCCAGGGGAAGACGTGCAGTGAGACTTGCGTCACAGTGCTGCTGACTAACATTGTTTTATTACCTGGGAGATCAAAGAGCAGCGTACACAGCTCCTCTGTCTCTGTCATCTCTAAGCAACACATTTAACGTCATACAGAGGAAATCCAATTAATTTGCTACATTGACATAGGAAATTTTCTATATTTTTCTTCTTGTCAACAAATCTCATGTTTGGATCCAAACCATCAATGAACTGATCTACTAACAAGTATTGTGTGTGTATCAAAGTCTGATATATCTGATTCCTCTGTTGTGTCCAAAAACTATTAAAAACACATCAGTGAGCCACACCGCTGCACTGGGTCACATGTTCCTTCATCATGAAGAGTTTAGTTACGTTAGTTTGTTTAAAAATGGCTCTAAAGAGTAAAAACTGCAATAAGATTGTAACTCTCAGGAGAGTAGTTCTGTGTAAGGCAGACGCCACTGAACATGTGTGGGAACACAGATCCGTTTACAGCTTCGCTAGCTTGTTCTCTTGACTTTATACTGAGGTTCTTTAAAAATGTATATTGTATTTAATGGTTTTTGTTTTCTCCCAGTGTGACTATGAGCTTACTGGTTTCACTATAGACGGATTCCTACTGCCCACCAGGGAAACAAATCAGTGAATCAATAAGTGAAAACAATTTTGGTTTCTTCCTGTGGAGCCGACATGACAATTATTTTTGTTCAGTGAATTTCTGCTGTCAGTCAGCCTGGTGACAGTTTGTCCTCTCAGCTCTCAGAAGCAGACGGCTGACTGTTGGCTGGAGTCACCTGTTACAGCTCGTGATATGAAAATTGCATGAAGTCAAATTTTGATTTTGATATAAAAAAAACACCTGTCAGCCAATCAGAAATGAGTATTTTCTGTGCTCATAGCATAAAATGTGAATAATGCCTTATAGGTAACTCATAATGGTGTTTGTAGTCCAGGGATTTCATAGTACATCATGAACTTTACTTTGTTATCAGACCATTGAAAAAGTATGTTAAATAAAACATCCATCAAAGTGCAGTATTGCTACACTGTGAGTTGTATATTAGCCCTCAGTATGGTGTGCACTACACTGCTGTCTGGCTGTTGTTTTAGTTCAGCCTGCGATCCTCAGGACACACACTGACACACACTGGAACGTGCTCACAGCATGCTGTCCAGCTGTTGCATAAGACCAGTTGTGTCCAGTTGCTCTTCTCAAACTGCCTGTCGGGTTTATCTCCAGCGTCTGAAAATCCAGCCTCATGCTTGTACTGTAGGACAGATGAGAGGCAGATTCGCTCTCTAACCACCTGATAATTACTGTCAAACATTACTCATTACTCCCAAAAGCCTCTTCAGGCTAAGATGAGCATAAAAGCCGTCTTAGGAAACCTCTTAACAAGTGTTTCCCAGAAGCATCGTAACTGAAGAGGCTCTTAGTTGATTAGAGATAAACGAGTGACTCCTAAACACTCGCAGGAGGCGGAGAGCATCGTAAGAACCTGCAGAACCTGCAGAACCTGCAGGAGGAACCAAAAACAACATGTTTTATCTAAGTTTTCATTGTTTTTTTTACATTTTTAAGTCTACACTTTTTTCATGAACACTGATGTTTGATGTATAATGAGTGATGTGGATATTTAAATTAGAAAGTAAAACTAAACTAACACAAAAACGTATTCAACAATTGATTTGCTAGTTTCTGTCATCATCATATCTTCATCTCTTCTGTATATTTTCAGGTTCTGAATCTTCTCTTTGTGTATGTTGTTTGTCTCATGCTTACATACCAACAGTCTAATACAAATGATGACAGAATGACACATATTTATGATGTTTATGATATGTATTCATGATAACTCATAGGGACAGCCACTGCTTCATTTTAGTTTGAATGTGATCTTCAGAGTATCGTCTGCCTCCAGCAGCAGTGAAATCAATCAAAGTTTACTTTCTTAACCTGCACTTTAACTTTGTTTTCATACTGAAAACTAATTTCAAGTATGAAACATTTATTTGTGCAGTTTACAACATTTACATTTTGGGATGTGATGAGCGCTCGCTCTTCAGTACAGCTTTGGGAAACACGTGTAGACATTTAAGAGCGTTTGTAGAAACGCTCTTAGAAAACACTCTTTAATAGTAGCTCCAGCTTCTAATAGCTCCTCATTACCATTTAACACACACAGATCAGTGCAGCAAACAAACACACAGATGTGCTGTTAACATCACAACAAAAAATCCCAACGCTGACTATATCTTAAAAAACCACAGCACAAAGATGAATGCAAACATGACTGAAAGATTAAGCAAACAGAATTAATCAGATGTTAAAGTACACATACATGTCAGGTGATATCATGCTTGTCTGAAACAAGATTCAAAGACTTTATTGTCACACACACAGAGCAACAGGTCACACTATGTGATGAAATTCTCTGCATTGCTGTTTAAGTATATTTCAAAAGGAGAAATAAAATAATATGTGGAAAGGTTAAAAAGCTAAAAAATAAAATAAATGTATGATAATAAAGGTGTATGCTGACTGTACAGGATAATACCTGTACAGGTGATGTGTAAAACTGAGAAATTATGAACGATAAGAGAAAGTTTTTTGTTTTGTCAGGAGCACAGACGGTTGGCGGTGCTGCAGACATCCTGACTGAGGTTTTTACCTTTAACTCGCTGTCTGTACTAATTAATGAGGACAACTCGACCACTTTGTAATTCAGCTGCCTCAACACGTCTGCAGGATGATAGTCTCCATGTTTCATTCAGACCTCAGCCACATGTTAAATAGCTTGTTCCTTGTGTGCCTAAAATATTTCGCAACTCTTTTCCCAGTCGTCTGACATGTCGAGTACTTCAGACCCATTCTGGCTGGTGATTACATGGGTTTTATGTATTTGCTTATTACGTAATAGATACTGTAATAGGCCCAGGAAAGGCACAACGTCAGCCACACACCTTTGTGTATCTGTTAATGTCACACAAATATTGCCAAATACTCTTAAACTGCTGTGGATTGTGTCATTTGCTACTTTTAAGATGTGGAGTGATTTTTGTGTGCTGCGGTTTTAGCATTTCTTGTTAGCAATGAAAGACTTTTTCAAAAGTTATGAAGAAGGTTCTCCAGATTTTCCTTTGTAAACATTTACTTTCAACTCATAGTTTTGTGTTAATGCAGTTAAAGCGTTGTCCTCTCATCCCAGCTGTCTCAAACTGAAACTGGACATGCTGGTTTCAGTTCAGAGGTTCAGAGGTTCAGAGGGGGTGTTTGGACTTGTTCTCTGGTCTCTCAGTTCTCAGTGCTGCCCTCCTGTGTCTCCTCTCTGCAGGTACCGAGCTCTCACCTTCATCCTCACCTTCCTGCTCTACACCAGCTTCCACCTCTCCAGGAAACCCATTAGCATCGTCAAGGTAACACATACTCATTAGCATAGTACAGGGGTTTTTAAAGTCACACAAAACACCCTCTGTCTGTCATCTGTGGGCTACAATCTGAGCCCCGTTTTTTTTAGCCAAGTCAATTTGTACAGTATACAACATCCATCACTCCAATTCGAAAAAGGAAAAACTCTCCAAAAAAACCCTTAAAAAATGAAACCTCAGGAAGAGCAACAGAGGCAGGATCCCTCTTCCAGGACGAACAGACATGCAGTAGATGTTGTAGATGTGTAGCCTACATTTGTTAACATTTTTGGGGAAATTGTCAACATTATAAGTATGCCGAATTAGGTAATTAGGCCTATACAGGTGTCACCACATTACCTGAACGACCCTCCCTGACTGCCAGCTCCTGCAGGAAGTGGCCAGTTTAACACTGCAGGCAGAAAGGAAGGGAGGTAACAGCGATGCAGCGAGCTAAACACACTTCCAATAAAGGCTGAAGACAGCGGGTCTACTTTGAGGTTCTTACTGGAAACAATAGTGAAAAACAGTGAAAAAGATACCATAAACAACAGTCAGACCAACATTATTATAAAAACGAATAAGTTCAGTAAAACAGGAACCTGAATTCACTCTAACCCCAGAAAAAAGTCAGATTTAGAGGAAGAATATAAAAATGTTCTTGCATGAAGCTCATTTAATATATCAGGAGAGTTTTATGTATCCTCGTGTTTGCTTGTTTATTAAATGATAGAACAGATGTAAAACAAAAGCCAACTGGCCATCTGTGTTAAATATGTGTGTATCACATCAAATGGCTTCCCCTTCTCTTTTTATTTTACCTAATTCAGTTCAACTTGTATGTATAAAATAACATACGGTTAGACAGAATCTTTACATCTTTTTCACCTCACAGTTCCTGTCATACATGGTGTCATACATGGTGTTTTCTGGTTACCTGAATGGTGCACTGGTTGTTTGTGTTGACAGAGCGAGCTCCACAGAAACTGCTCATCTGTCAGTGAGTTGGCCACCAATCCCTCCAGCAGCAGCCAGCAGCCCTCGCTGCAGTCTCTCCACACAGACATGGACTGTAGCTGGAAGCCTTTCGGTTTGTATCTGCCTGACTCTTGACATTTTAGGAGTTTTGTTTTTGGGGGAATTTCATAGAGTCAGTGTTAGAGGTTTAGGTGTACTGGACACTAGATGCTAGAAATTTACAAACTTGATTCTTCAAGTAGAAGTTCACTGCAGGTTTTACAGCATGTTTTCTGTGGCTTTGGTCAGGGAAGAACCTGCCAATAAACACAGCTGAGGATGAGTTTAACTATAAAGACTGAACTATAAAACTCTTCTTTGTATCCCCAGATAAAAGTAACTACAAACAGCTGCTGGGAGCCATGGACTACTCCTTCCTCTGTGCCTACGCGGTGGGGATGTACCTCAGGTGAGATGAAGGGAAGAGGAAGG
This sequence comes from Scomberomorus guttatus, assembly GCA_038419695.1. Lineage (NCBI taxonomy): Eukaryota > Metazoa > Chordata > Actinopteri > Scombriformes > Scombridae > Scomberomorus > Scomberomorus guttatus. The sequence goes on from CM076456.1 coordinate 30,409,730, forward strand.
AAGTTTTATTCATAGAGTGGAAATTAAGTCACTGCAGTGTGAAAGTATATCAGTTTAAACAAAGAACATAAATACTTAAATACGTTAAACAAAGAAACATAATCTCCTTGGTGCTGTTTGTAAGATTACAAAACAAAGATTGCATGTTGGGAGATGTTTAACAACCTCATTGATGGCAGGAAGTTGTTGTGGTTAATGTGATGTCATCACTGTGCACCTGTGCAGCGGCATCATTGGGGAGCGGCTGCCCATTCGACTGTACCTGACGGTGGGCATGTTGACCAGCGGCCTCTTCACCTGCCTGTTTGGACTGGGCTACGTCTACAACATCCACAACCTGGGCTTCTATATATTTGTCCAGGTGAGACGCATCATGATGCTTTTCAAGAGTAAGACATGTAGTGATGTAGTGAGGGCCTGAATTTAGAGATTGAGACCAGAATGACTCGTTTAAAAAAATGAATGACTTAGTATTTCTATAGAGAAGTTGAGGCTTTTTGAATGAGAGGCTGTCGTTGGCACTTTAAGGTACTTAAGCCGCAGGATGTGGTAGCTGCCGCTTGCATTAAACGCTACTTTTGCCAAAAGAGTTGGTGCAGAGATCATGAGGATTAATGAGGCACTGTTGTCATAGCGCTGTCATGAAAATAGACACATGCACAGTAACCAACGCGCTCAGCTACATTTGCTATGAGTGAAGTTCTCTGTAACTCTCTGCTTAGCGCAGAGGGTCAGATAGCTATTGTGCCCTTGCTGGAGCTGGCAGGATAAAATATCTTTAAAATATATTACCTGAGCTGAATAAATAACCTGGGAAATGTAATTAACCTAGTAACGTACTCCAACACTGCAAACAATCAACAATTTACACGGACGAATGCTCAACAAGGCAGCAAAACACACACACAGGTATTCTGAATCAGATTATTGCCTGCAGTGCTAATCCAAACACACAACATGTTTAATTGGATTTCTTTCCCTCTAGAGTAGCCTACCTAAAACTTTGATTCTGTACCGCCTCCTGAGCGGGGGGGGTCTGATACATAATAATGTGCTACTGTTTCTAATACCTCACTGTAAAATGAAAACTGTTCTCATTCATCCTTTTGTCATGTTCCAGGTGGCCAACGGCTTGGTCCAAACCACTGGCTGGCCCAGTGTAGTGACCTGCATCGGCAACTGGTTTGGAAAGGGAAGGTAAGATCGGCTAAATTTGACACCACTTCTCTCTCTCTCCCTCCCTCCCTCCACTCACCCTGATGTGTCTGTGTTGCTGCCAGGCGTGGACTCATCATGGGACTGTGGAACTCCCACACCTCAGTGGGAAACATCCTGGGCTCTCTGATCGCCGGCTACTGGGTCTCCTCCAACTGGGGCCTGTCCTTCATCGTGCCGGGGCTCATCATCGCAGCCATGGGTGTCGTCTGCTTCCTTTTCCTCATTGAGCGTGAGTACAACTTCACGGGACACTAAACTGGTTCTTGTAAGAGAGCAGACTTGTATTTTATTTGTGTCAAAAATATATTGAACCAGATATTTAGCTGATTGGCTTCATTTTCCTTGTGTGTGCAGGATTTAACTGCTTATACAGTTCTTCCTCAGTAAAGTGAGTCTTTATATTTATAGTGCTAATTCCCTCAGTAATGGTTTGTACAAGGACAAAAATGTAATGTCCACACTAATACGCTTTCCTTTTAAAACACATAACTTTTGCTACGTTTACGCCCAGCGTCCACACTACTCCGGCGTTTTCAAACCTTTAAAACGGAGACTTTTGAAAATGCGGCTGAACCTGTTTTAGTTTGAAAACTCCAGGATTGCATTTTAGTCTGGACAGGCGGAAACTGAGACTTCTGACAACGATGACAGAATATCGAGTTATAAGCGACCAGTCTGATGTGTGTAGAGGTGTGTGTTTGTTATTCTGTAGCAGCTTGGTGACATCAGGTGATTTAATGAAGGTAAACGCAGACGCGGCAGATTTATCAACATATCAGTCCTGCTGCTTTCAGATGCTGCAGAGATTTAATGAACTGAAGGAGAAGCTTTTCATACAGTATAAACAGCTGTGGACAGAAGATACTGTCAGAATCACCAACATTCATTTATAGATCAATGCAGACTGATTTACTGACTTTCAGTGTTTACATCGGCACACACGTGCCCAGTGTACATGAATGGTCATGTGATACGTGTTTTCAGGCACATTAGTATAGACAGAGATTAATTCTGAAACGAAGCTAAATGTGTGGACGGAGATCGTTTTTGTTTTAAAATGAAAACGTATTAGTGTGGATGTAGCCTGAGAGGAAGGAGTCAGCTAAGACAGTCTGCTGTCTGTGGCTGTTTCCTGGAGCACTGAACAAAGGAATCAGCTGTTAATGGAAGACTATCATATTTAACCTCATGGTTTATTGTTCCCCTCCAGATCCAAATGACCTGAAAAGCATCTATGCTCAAAATGCTTCTCCAGGCAAGAGTGTGAGTACAGAGTCTTTGTTTTTTTTTTGTTTTTTTTTAGATACTGGAACACAATCTCCTTCTTTGTCCATGTTTTCCACAGTATGATATCTATATATACAGTCACTGTGTACCCTAAATACTGTATATACTGACACATACAAAAGAGTAGTATGTGTCAGTATCTTCTCTATGAGCATCCCTTAGTACCTCAGTGTGTATTTCTTCTGACTAATACAGCATATTTAGTGTAAATGCAGCATGCGAGCAGCAGTGAGGTGTGCAGTTGGAGTGACGGATGGGTTCAGGGTGGAGGTGGGATTACATGAACGATGGGCTCTGAGCCCTTTCTTGTCTGCAGTGGTGATGGACAGGTTGATGGATGAGATGAGGCAGGAGTCTCCGTGGACTATGGTGTTCACGCATGACATGTAGTGAGAGTAGGGAGCAGGTTGAGGAGAGGTGGAGGTATGCAGCAGAATGGTGAGGATGTAAAGAGGAGAGGTGGCCAAGGTGGATGAGTTTAAATACTTTTGAAGGGTACCAGCAAGAGTGAAAGAGAAGGTTTACGACAGGGTAGTGAGAGCAGCTACGTTGTCTGGTTTGGAGGCAGTGGCACTGACGAAAAGACAGGAAGTGGAGCCGGAGGTGGCAGAGTTGAAGATGCTGAGATTTTCGTTGGGAGTGATGAGGATGGACAGGATTAGGAAGGAGTATATTAGAAGGACAGCTTAGGTTGGACAGTTTGGAGACAGAGTGAGGAAGATACAGAGGACAGGAAGAGATGGAAACAGATGATCCGCTGTGGTGACCCCTAACGGGAGCTGCCTAAAGAAGAAGAAGAAGAAGTGTAAATGCAGCATGAGGGACGTGCAGGGAGAGCATTCAGGGTAGAGCTTCAACGATTAGTCGACATTCATTTATATGTAAAACTTCTGCACTGCAGGTTTAATGTGTCCAGATGTTTGTTTTTTTATAGGATTTGTTGACAATAAGAAAAATATGGAATAACACCAACACTTATCCTTTAATGCCTGGAAAAATTAACTTGAACATGTGTGAATTATAATGTAATTTTTTTTTTTTTTTTTTTTGTCTCTTCTAGCAGCTTCCAACAAAGAGTTGGAATGGAGTAAACGGACACACTGAGGTGTATCTGCAATACAAAGACAACAAACCCCAGGTGTGTGTCGCTGTATAAACAAATTAAAAAAACATGGTTAGCTATTATTTATTTTGTGGCTGGGTGCGGTTTGATCAGATTTAATTGACAGAAATGACTGATGTATGGATATATGTGACATCACTTTTTTCCAGCGGTGCCCCGCCCACCTCAAACCAATGAGAAGAGCTCAGAGAAAAACTACAACTGTTCGAACTTTGCCAGAATTATAGTGTTTGTGTAAGAGCCCATCACTTCTAGTAAGAAGCTTATTGACAAAATATGTTTTCTGGGGCTTTAAAGGAAAAAATCCACCCACAAACACTTTTATAATAGTTAACGTTACACCTCTTGTTATCTTGTGTTAATCTGCCCACAGACAGTTAAAAAGTTGTTAAAACATAATTATTATATGAGAGCAAAATTTTTAAAGGATCTAAAATATGACCAGTAAATATTTCATTAAACATTTTCGATAAAAATACACTACAGCTGCAAAAATAACTGATGATGAGCTGGTAACTGTGTAAACTGATGAATGATAAGGACTTTCAAGCCCAACACTGTAGTAAGTTCCACTTTAACATGTCATTCTTATCCATTCAGGTATACTACTATTACGAAGATAGTGTTCAGAACAGGAAGGTCAGTTCCTTCAGTGCTTCCAGGTCTTTCATGCTGGATTTAGCAGCAGTCGGTGTGTCACATTTCGGGTGAAGCTTGGTGAACACTTAAAAATCATTCTTAGGCTGAATCTAAATGTCCACCCTCTGGACCTGAAGGGGAACTCCAGCGATTTTCTACATCGAAGTTTGTTTCCAGGTGTTTGGGAGTACTAATACTAACCGTCTGACATGCAGTGAGTCTGAGGGTCTGGAGCCGCGTTACTAGAAACAATCTAGTTGGGAAAAAAACTCCATTAATGATTGTTTGGACCACTTTATTAAAAAGTGTCCTTAATAATGAACCCTGTCTCCTAGAAATTACATTTACATACTAATTGGATTTGGCAATTATGTTTTGAGGATAATTGTAATTGCTGCCTGGATTATTTTCACTGACAGTGTTTTTTCTAGTTTAGGAGCTGCTGCATATATTATAAAATGTGTCTGTAGCACAGGACCTTCCACGTGTGAAATCTGATAAATTGCGTGTGGAGTTTGAAAGCAGTAAGGTACCAGACCTCTGTAGCTCCTTATCTCTGCTGGAGGCTAGCAGCTCCGGGCTACATTAGCTGCTTCTAGCATAAAACACGACAATCTCCCAACCAACTGTCAGAGGTTGAGTTGCATTGTTGGTAATGTAGGCGTCAGGTTTTTACAAGGAAGAATGTGTGGAATAAAAACGACGATATCTCTGGTTCTGCTACATCGATTTTGATTCTTTTTAAACATTTTCCATCTTGAGTCTGACGGAGTGAAATGATAAATCTGTGGAGGACTCGTTTAAGGAGTGAGCCTTGACGGACCTTTATCATACATACAATGACACACTCTCTGTTAAGTCTGTGAGTGTGCAGTGACTCTCTAGAAGTTTGCAGAAAGTGCTCTTGCAGACGTTCAGCACTCAAACGTCAGCAAGTGCAGTGAAGTCCAGACATTCTGATTCAGCCTTTGTTTCTTGAACTTCTTTGGATTAATAGTTGGGTTGGGTTTACCTCATACATTAGTCTTTCCTAACACTTCACAATGACAGTTTTATCTTTCAATCACTTGATTTATTTGCTCTATATGGCAAACCCTGCCCATCTATTACACCAAACAGGTTAAACAGTTCTGGATTAAAGTTCTAATCCTTAAAGTTTTCATTAAATCATTTGAATGACATTTATGGTTGGTGTGTTTGTCAGCACTGGTTATTCATACTCCAGTTGCTCTTCTGTTGTATTTCTATTTATTTTTATATCACAATTTTTCAAATGTGCCTTAAAACAGCAGTCAGGTGTCCATATGAACAGTGAAAGAGGTTTTCCTCACTGTAATCATTCCTCCTGTTCATACTGGATATTAAAAGATCCCCTTCAAATGTGCTTTAATGGAAGTGATGGAGGCCAAAATCCACAGTGTGTCCACACAGTCATTTAAAAGTAGATGTGAAGCTTATATGAGGCTTCAGCAGTCTGAGTTAGTCATATCAAGTGGATATCTGCCACATTTACAGTCTTTTTAGCATCAAATTCCCTCTTTGTGTTTCCTCGGACAGTGTTTCCCTGTTGAGCTGCGGTGGAAGTATAGTAACAAAAAGAGGGACTTTGGCACTAAAAAGACTAACGTTGAAAGATATCTACTTGATTTGACTCATTTGGACGCTGAAGCTTCATATTAGCTTCAGATAAACTTTGAAATCCATGTTTGCACAGAAGGAGGACTGTGGATTTTGTCCCCCATCACTTCCATTGTAAGTGCATTATGAAGGGATCTTCTGATGGTCAGTATGAACAGGAGGAATGATTACAGCAAGAAAAACAGGTTTCACTCTTCATTTGGGCTCCTGACTGTTGGTTTAACACACACTTGTGAAAATTGTGAACCTGTCCTTGAAACTATACAGGTGTCACCAAATCAACCAGGACTGAAATCTTAAGGATTATAACTTTAATGTTGTTTTAATGGTATTTGACACAAGTGTGTTGGAGAATCTTTTTTTCCTGGAATAAAGGTGGGGGATGTTGTGATTGGTTACACAATAGGATGAAATCATCTTTAAAAAATTACCTCGGTTCCTTTCTTCCAATTATCAAAACAACTCAAAGGTACTCTGAATGATCGGCTCTTGGCTTCCGTTCATTCTTCATCTGTTACACCTGTAACACCTGATCATCCACCTGCTCGTCTCTCTGTCCTTCAGAGTTACGACACAGAGCTGTTGTTGCCGCGGGAGAGTGTTCGTGTCCCCGTGCAGCCCGTCGTGGTGGTGAAGAACGAATCAGAGCCGTCCGCCATCAGCTTCATGGGAGCCCTACGCATACCGGTCAGTCTCTCACACACACACACACACACACACACACGTAAATAAGATGTAATACTAATTTTTCCTGTAAATCCTCTAAATTAGTAATTTTATCAGAGGAAAACTCACATCGTGGTTTAAGTTTGACAAAAGAATCCTAACTCAACAGGGTGATATATGGGGGGGGGGGGGTGACAAACTGAGCAAACTCCATCTGCTGAAGAAAACTGTGAGATGTGGTTGAAAGCTCCAGAAAAAAACATGGAATATGGACTTTTAGTTAAGTTTTTTTTTTTTTTGTCCAACTACTGTTTCCATGGTCAATAGAAACTTTCACCCTCATGGTCTAAATCATTTTTTTCAATCCTGATGAGAATAAAACTCAGGAGAAAAGGGAAACTTTTTTCAGTCAAAACAGTCAATTTTAAAAATGCATAAGATCACCTATCAGCAGCTTTATCTCATAACAGTATAATCATATCTGTTGAACAGCAGTGAATCAATTCATAGATTCACTGCTTTAGATGTCAAATAGTATTTAAAATGTTTTCATTAACATATTCTGCCAGTGTGTCTCTGTATCAGACTGTAAGACTACATCTACACTCTGGGGTCTAATTTTTAATTCAGTCAGTCACAGGAAGTCTGTTGTATTAATGTGCGTGCTGTTTGTCTCCACAGGGAGTGATAGAGTTCTCTCTGTGTCTGCTGTTCGCTAAGCTGGTCAGCTACACTTTCCTCTTCTGGCTGCCGCTCTACATCACTAAAGCAGGTGAGGCCCAAACAGAACCACTGATACCAACATCCTGCAGAGGAAATCAAATACCTGCGGATGAATCTGAAACACTATAGGACAGTATATACTGTATGTTTCACTTCACTGACACTACATGATGATAAAACTGAAAGTAACATTTAAACACAGGATGCCAATTTTTTATGGCTACACTGTTATATCAAATGCAATTATTGTAGATGTCACATGCATCATTTTATACACATTTCACCAGAATGACTTATTTTGAGATCTCCACCAGTAGCCTTCATAACCACAACGTCAGCTGTTCGACCTGCTGTCATATCTCTCTCTCTAAACCAGTTTCCTGTCTCTGTATACTTTCAACTTTCAAATAAAGGCAAAAATACCTACAAATAATATTTAAAAAAAAAAAAAGAAAGTTCTGTGGGTTTGAACAGTCTTCCACACCAAACTGGGATAAAACATTTCTGTATTGAGCTGGCTTTGTCATGCTGAAACAGGAAAAGGTCAAACACACACTGTCGCCACAGAGCTGGACTCTAAAATATGAAGGCTAAAAAAATAAATAAATAAATAATTCTCTGATTCTAAATGAGATTTTCTCAAATGTCCTAGCTGAGTAGAGTAAATCGTTTTTCGGGAATGTTTTTATGATTTGCTGTTTAGCCGTATGTGTTTCAGTGTAACCTCAGAGACTTGAAGCTAGCGTGGCTGACAGGCTTTTCACTGGGCATCAGTACCCAGTGTCGTAACATTATCTGCAATCTGATCACCGAGCTGACACAGTATCTCCGTCTGTCAGCTCTTTGTGGCCGTCTGAATAGTGTCACATTGTTATTGTGCTGCGATGCAGCAAGTGGGCCGACCAGCCCGCTCACTTTTATTACTACGACTCATGTGTCAGACAGAGGAGCACGCCAGAAAGAGAATATAAATAACAGCTGCGTGTGTGCGTGTGTGCGTGTGTGTGTGTGTGTGTGTGTGTGTGTGTCTCAGCTCACCTGGATGCCAAGAAGGCCGGAGATCTCTCCACCCTGTTTGATGTGGGAGGAATAGTAGGTATGTTGGTTTTGTTAATATTTTCCTCTGACCTTGCTCTTATCTTTAGAGATAGACAGAGTAATGTAACCTTAACATTCATGCCAATAAAGCTTGTTTGAATTTGAGGGCAAAAGACAGATGTTTGTGTGTTTGTGCATACATGTAATTTTTCATCCCACTTGTCAATATTTATTCACCTTTGTGTATTATTGTCAGTATGAAAGATGATGTTATTTTCCTGGTTCATTATCTCTCTCTGTTATGTGTGTGTGCGTGCGTACGTGCGTGTGTGTGCGTGTGTGTGTGTGTGCAGGAGGGATCTTGGCAGGAGTCATCTCTGATAAATTGGGGAAGAGAGCCACCACCTGTGCAGTCATGCTGCTGCTGGCTGCTCCTACAGTAAGTTTCCACAGCGCTGCTGTGACGCCGCACTCATCCAGAAAAAGTCTCACACTGCGAAATCAAATTGAAGCCAAAGGCATATTTCACACAAACACAAAATCGAAATGTGTTTTGATGTTGGATTAGGAAGTTGAACTGACTGATAACCATCTCTTTGAAGAAAATGTTTGGAGCTGATGGTCAGGTTACCCTGCCTGTCTGACTCTGTCTGCATCTGGCTGTATAGTATACATTAGGAGGATGAGGCATAGTGTCATACGCAGGTATACAGCATATACCCACCTCTGTGCACGGCAGCTTCCTGTATACCTACTTAAAAATATCCACAGATCAGTGCACATCGTACTGAATGAGGCTGCAGGCAGTCATGTTCAGTCTTTATGTAATCTGTTTACTGTGAATGGACTTTACTACGAGACTTTTGCTCCCTGACTTTAGTCTTTCAGGCAGTTTCTCCTCCCAGGCAACAGAAGTACCCTCATAAAACAGTGTCAAACCTGGAGAGAAGAGCTAAAACTCTGCCAACAAGAAAAACTAACCTCTCCAGAATGAGACGATGTCTGAAAATGAAACTGTGAGCGTTCTGACCGTCATACCTTGTCTTTGTCTTGCAGCTGTATGGCTTCTCCATGATCAGTGAGTTCGGTCTGGGGCCAACCATCGGTAAGAACCTCATCAGAATCTGAATGATTAGATGATTACGGTTATATATTTTTCTTTGGAGCAGCTTTCTGGAGAAAATGAAACATGGCTGGCCATGTGACCGGATCATCACGTAATGGGTTTGATTATGATGGACAGTCAGACATCTGTGGCCGTTTGTATTTATAAGATTGACACGTCAGAACCAACTGAAGAGTTAAAAAGTGAGAAATAACACACATTTACAAAGTGACTTACTCCTACTTACAGCCAAGTGTTAAAGTAAGAGCAACTCTTAAGTGATCACATGAAGGAAGAGCCAGAGATAACCTACATCTTCCATATTCTACATTCTTTTTTTTAAAAGTTAATTTTATTTGTAATTTATTTGGATTAATGAATAATAATATATTTATAATGTATACATTAGAGAATTGGCTGAAATGTTTTTAGACATAGTACATTAGAGAAATCTTATAAGGAGAATTTAGTTCCACACTGACAAGTGCAGATGATTAAGATAAGAAAGTGACAACAAATCAAATTATTTGGTCTTGTTGATTGTTTGCGCCCCTGATAAATATAAAAGAAAAAGTGGTGTAACATCAAATGTTCAAATACAATAATATATAAGACTAAAATCACTATATTCTCAGTGATGCTGTTTTAGTAACATATTATTGATCATGACAGATGATATTAGTCCAATCAGACAGAAAACTGAGTTTCTGTACTGCAGTCATCAGGGATCCACTCTGACTCAACAGCCAACCAGCAGATGGCAGCAGAGGACAAACTCACTCTAACAAGGAGGAGGAAGTTTAGAACTGATGACAGTGGTCAGTATGAACAGGAGGAATGATTACAGCAAGAAAAACAGGTTTCACTCTTCATTTGGGCTCCTGACTGTTGGTTTAAGACACACTTTAAAATTTGTGAACCCGTCCTTTAAGGTGACTCTAAATATAAACTCTAAGGAAATGTCAGAGTTAGATGTGTATATTATTCTCTCTAAAGGTTTATACAAACCTGCCAGATGAGTTTCTGAAACAACACCTTGGATGTGCGGTTTGAAATATATTAATTCATCCAAATGCTACAGAGCGCTGGTTTGGAGTGAAATTGTTAAAATCAACTAATGAATACCAACACTTGAGCAAAATATTCCTCTATGCTGTGAATCCTGTAAGAGGTCCAGATAAATGAGGTCACATGACCTGTCTAAATTCATCAGAGGAGCTCCTCAGCACTGGTTGGTTGATAAGTTGAGTCTTAATGATCATCAGTAGCTCATTCAGTGCAGACACATTCAGTGCAGACACATTCAGTGCAGACACATTCAGTGCAGATTTGACTGATGACTCTTATTCTTTGAGGCTTATTCATTCACAGTGAGTTCATGACGGCCACAGCTGCGGCTCATTATCCTCACAATATGCTACAGGGAATTTGTGAATGTCATTACGTGATACAGTGTGATACAGCAGAGGATGAGGTGCAGCTGCTGAGCAGCAGCAGCTCTGATGTGGTATAATTATCCCGGCACATATTGCCTGCTAAATGTTGTCTGGCCGTAGGGTTGTACAAACTTGATCAAAAATGAAACCACCCTTATGCGCATATTTCCAGCATGAGGGGGAACATGGCGATACACAGGCCAACAGTGGAGTCGGTCAGCTGTAGAGAATCAAATTTCTGTAAACCAAGGTGTCATTTTCTCAGTTTTAATCTGCTGTTTGTGTTTCCCAGGCATGCTGTTGGTGTGTGGAGGTCTTGTCAATGGACCGTACGCCCTCATCACGACTGCAGTGTCTGCTGATTTGGTAAGCGTCTTTAACTCTTGTTCAATTCTACTTTACTGAATTTGTACATAATTATTAAAGTAGAAGATTCCTCCACAGATTTATCGTTGCACTCCTGTAAGATTGTGCGACTCACGATGGACAGTTTTTTAAAAAGAAAACCAGAGATATCGTCTTTTTTATTCCACAAATTCTTATTGCTTGCCAAAACGTGGCTTTTTTTTTTCTTTGGAAAAAAACTAACGTGACCAAACTCTTCATGATGAAGGAACATGTGACCCAGTGCAGCGGTGTGACTCACTGACATGTTTTTAATAGTGAGGAATCAGATATATCAGGCTTTGGATACACACACAATACTTGTTAGTAGATCAGTTCATTGTTGGTTTGGATCCAAACATGAGGTTTGTTGACAGTAAGATCACCAGTTATATCTTCTAAGCAGCAGCCGGGTCGGCACGAGTCAGTCACTGTTCTGTTTACTTCCCCCCTGACATTTTTGTTACATCATTGTGTTGAATAAAACGTTATTGAAGAGCTAATGAGTTTAACAGTCAGTTAGAAATAAGTTCACACAGTTTATTTATACCAGTCACTGTCTCATAACTGTCTGCAAACCATGTCTCCTCTGTGGAGCAGCTTTAACTGTGACAGAGGTTCAAGAAAACTGGATTACTTCTACGATAGCTTCCTCCATTTTTTTGCAATTCCACTAAATTTGCCACTAAATTTGCTGTTTAAAATCCTGGTGTGTCCAGGCCTTTAATCTGCACAGGATCTCTCTCATTCCTCTCTCTCCCGTCCCTATCGTGACCTTTGACCCTAGGGGACCCACAAGAGCCTGAAAGGCAATGCCAGAGCATTGTCTACTGTCACCGCCATCATAGACGGCACCGGATCAGTAGGTCAGTATCACTGATCAACAGAAACACAACATGACCCGTCATATAAACCAACCAGAGGACTAAAATAAGACTATAGGACTACAGGAAGAAATGACATAATTTTACAAATAAAACGTTGATTTCATAAGCAAATAAACTCACCTTTGCTCGTTTCATTACTCTCAGGATTTTTGCTGCTACAACCTTATTTGGTCTGGTATAACCGGAAGCTTATGGTTGCTAATGTTAGCAAACTTTACCTACATGCTGCCTAACTGACATTAATGAGTGTGTTTGCTGACTTCAGCATGTCACACATAAATATGATGATGTCATAAAAGCAGCTGATTGAAGAGAATCTTGGGAAATGAAGTCAAATTCAACGTGCCATTTTCTTGCAGCTACCACTTGTTCACAGACTCTTCTGTTCAAGTTACGTCAAATCACTTTAATGATCTATTAGTAATGTTTTAGTCGTTGTATTTTCCCCTCTTATTTGATATTCACTTAGGATTCAAACTGTTGTGATGTTTTTTTAATGATAATCCACAAACACTAACATGAGATCCTGTGAATGTTTACACTGTCAGGTGCAGCACTGGGCCCCCTGCTGGCTGGAGTGTTGTCTGCAGGCGGCTGGAATCAGGTCTTCTACATGCTGATGACTGCTGACTTCTGTGCTCTGCTGGTGAGCGCTTTAACAATACTACACACATATTATTAGCATTATTATAATAGTGGTGGTTGAACTACTTTATATACAGTTAGCTAGTTTAGTCCAGTGGTTCCCAACCTAGGGGTGGGGCCCCTCCAAAGGGTCAGCAGATAAATCTGAGGGGTCGTGAGATGATTAATGGGAGAGGAAAGAAGAAAAAACAAAGTTCTGATACACAAATCTGTTTTCACTTTTTGGACTTTTTCTCTAATCTTTGATTTTTGCTGAAATATTGGATCATTTGAACATTTATTGAAATGAAACCATGTGAGAAGTTTAGAGGGAAAAATCACTATTTGGTGGAGCTGTTAACAACTCATAGACATCTGAAATGTGACCCCGACTACACACTGCTTTTTGTAAGACGTCAAAAGCCAAAAAGGTTGGAAACCACTGGTTTCATCTTTAACAATGTGTTGTATTTTAAAAGCTTGTTATATTATCCATTGTGTCAAATCTTCATCTGAAAAGTAACTAAAGCTGTCAAATAAATGTAGTGGAGTAGAAAGTACAATATTTCCCTCTGAAATGTAGTGGAGTGGAAGTATAAAGTAGCATCACATGGAAATACTCAAGTAAAGTACAAGTACCTCAAAATTGTACTTCAGTACAGTACTTGAGTAAATGTACTTAGTTACTGTGTGTTTGTGTAATATGAAAGTGGCTCAAAGTGATGAACCCACAGATAATTATCACCAACTCTGTAGTTCCCCTCAGCTCCACGGAGCTCTTAGCTCATTCTTCGTACTGATAAACTCACTGTACACTACCTGCTCAGCACCAAACAGCAAACAGACACAGTTAGCTGTAGACTAGCTGGTGAACATAGTGGAGCATTTAGCAGCTAAAGAGCCAGATATTTCCCTCAGGAGTTGGTAGAGAGAAAAAACAGCTAAAAGAGAGTGAATATTGGACTGACATAAACACGACTCCAAATGAATGTTGCTGTGTGTCTGCAGGGTGTGTAAACAGTCACACATTAACCATATCAGTTTCATCAGGTGATAATATGTCAGTTGGGGTGTTTACAGGTTGTTCTGCTGCCCTCAAGTGGCCAAAAAAGTGATTAAGCTTTAAATGCAGACTGGTCGTGTTTTAAAGTGTTGATGCCAATAAATTCTTATGAAACCTGTAGAAAAATAAATATATGAAGTAATATTTGAGTGTGTGTGTGTGTGTGTGTGTGTGTGTGTGTGCGTGCGTGCGTGTGTGCAGCTTTTGTTGCGGCTCGTGACAAAGGAGCTGGCATCGACTAAATCCCGTCCCATCTCCGCTGTAGAGTAAGTCCTGCTTTTCTCTTGGTCACCATTTTACTCATAACATTAATGATGGTTCTGGGGCTGGTCTGTAGACTTAATATTGCTCTTAGATTAATCAGTTAAACAGTTTTACAAAAATAAAGACTGACTTATTTAATCTAATATTAATATTGTTACATTATTAGCTGTATTTTCCCAGTAAAACTGTTGAATTCTTCTAGATGGGAAACATTTTCTGCTGCATTGAACAGAGCTGAACTGATCGACAAGGTTCCTCAGTCAGCCATGTTTTTTAGTTTGAAAAGAAGTCTTAATTTACCCAGAATTCATGGCAAATTAGTCCTACTAAAGAAAGTCAAGTAAGTCACATGTTTCATGTACATCAGTGGTCGGCAAATAGTGGCCCGTGGGCCAAATCCAGCCCTGCAGCAAATATATTTGGCCCCCTGATGAAGATTTTGACTTCCATTTTTCACAGATGTACTGTAGATAAAATAAAACAAGGCTCCTGTAAATCCTAATTATTGTAATATAACCTTGTTACATCTAATACTGTCCCCACACGAGAAGCGCTGTGCTATTTGAACAGTGAATGGTGAGAAATAAAGTAAATAAATCTACAAGAAATGAATTCCACAACTTTAGCCTGTGTGACCAGAACAGATTTGTTCTTCACAAACACAAATGTTTGGTAGTCGAACAGAAATGGTGTGTTGATGCCATTTTTCTCCTCAGATTAAGTCTTTAACAGTGCTGACCCCTGATGTACGTCATCACTTATTCACTGAGTAAACATTTTCATTGATATTTACACTTTTTTTTTGCTTTTTCTCAAATTTCCAGCGTTTCCGCTTCCATTTTTTTATGCACAAATTGAAAATGCGATAAAAACAAGTGGATGTTCCCTCATGGACAACAAGTTCAATTTACACAGAGCTTATTGCTCCTGACTGTAAAACTTAATGACACCCAACTTATCAATGTGGTGTTAATGTTTGTTTCTACTTCACAGGTTGAAGGAGCACTGAGCACTTTGACTGCACTGCCTTCATGGAGGAGTACACACACACACACACACACACACACACACACATAGTACTGAGCATTGAAACCACTTGTCTGAGCCTGAAATGGACTGTGGCTCAGACAGTTAGTAGTTCAGAGAGCTGAGGCTGAAGTTCTGACTGAGGAACCAAACAGCTGCAGCAGATTTCAGTCTGGAGGATTCACACACACACACACACACTGTCCTGCACACAGAAATGCACACCTTCTCACTTCTTCTTCTATTGACCCATTTCTTATGGCAGCCAGTTTTAAAACTACCTGCTCAGTCTACTATAAAACTAGCCTTACATGACATGTTTATTAGGACTAAACCAGAAGTGACAGTTATTTGTTTAGGTAGCCACCTTTGAAAACAGCAACTTCCATGACTGTTCTGATGGATCCCACAGTAGTTATTAGCACATCAAACCCTGACCTAATAACATCTCTAACCTTGATTTAGTCACCTTAAAGATCCCCTCCAGACGTGTTTTAAGACAAGAGAAAATACTCTGCTTTCAATAATAATGTGTGTCTGATGTGGTTTTTCCACAAAAAATGTTACATCTCCTCCTTCTCCCTCACTGTAAAATCAGCTTATGAAATGAAAAATATCTTCATATTCATAGATTCTTGATTTTACAGTGAGGCAATAGGATGATGAGGACCACATCAGACACACATTATTATTGAAAGCAGAGTATTTTTACTTGTCTTAAAACACATCTGGAGGGGATCTTTAAAGTGTTATACTGAAGGGATCATTTTAAGAATTTTAATGCTTAAACTCAGCCGTCCCTCTGATTTTTAAGTGACAAAGAGCCGAGCCAATCAGAGCTTCCAGGAGGGATTAATGGGATTGTCAGAACAGGTTTCCTTTACACTTTACCCTGAAAAATGGCAACAGAAACAGGAAGTGTGCAGGTTGTTGTACGTCGATTTACAGAAATCAATTTGAAATTTTCTCCAAGAAGAGTTAACACCTCCTACCACAGCTTCCATGTGGCTAAACAATGACTTTAGCAGGACAGATACAACGCTCACTACTGATTGGTTAGGGCAAGATAACGCCCCTCCCAAACAGAAAACAGCTTTCATTAATACGTCAGACTGAAGAATGAGGTGAAACAAAACAACCTTTCATTGTGTTCATCAGGCTCGGTGGGATCCATAGTGTTGTGAAACAGCTGCTTTGTGTTTGTTACCTGACTAAAGTCCTGCAGTTAGCTGCCGTACACCAAATGTGAACTTTATTCCTGTGGACTCTTAAGATCCATTTCCTGCTATTATTCAGTGGAGCACCTGTGAAATTATAAGTGTGTGTCAGATAATGATGTTTGTGCACCTTTGCCCAAAACATAAGGACTAAGAAAGGCTGTCTGTGCAGTATGAAAATGAATCTTTTGTTGTCCCTTTCACACATTAAGCTGAAGATTTTGTAGAAATTATGAGAAATCTAACTCGCCTCTTGTGGCATCTAAAGACGAGGATGGTTTTGGTTTTATACGTCCAGGTTTTCTGTGTCGTGCCAGAAAGGTGTCCATGTTATTTTTGATCATTTACAGAAGGCAGTCGACAGTTTTCAGGGCTGCTTTCTTTTTTTAAGAAAGTGCTTCAACTGAAAACTGTTGACAGCATGTTCAGTAGAGGATTTCAAGCTGTGAGCCGCCTCCCCTGGAGGGCACAAGAGAGTTGGAGGAGGGCGGGAGGAGGATCATCATATTTTTAAGTTTTCCTCAGTATCAAAGTGATCCAGTGACAGTTGTCTGTACATCCAATTTAATGTAATCAAATATAGGCACAAAAAAAAACAGGGCTCAAATTGTAGCCCACCACTAACTCACTGAATCCATGGCAACATTCTACTTCCTGTTTACATTCCTCAAAGCACTATGGGAACTGTAGTTCCAAAAGAGAGAACATGATTATCCCCAAATCGAAGTAAGACGAGGAACAAATAAAAACAACAGGAAAGACAAAATCCATCAAAAAATTATGACGTCACTAATGTTCAAAATATTCGTGGAGCACTGACGCTCTCCTCTATACGTTCATACACAGACGTGTTGAAACCCAGCTGACAGACACACAAAAACTCTATTATCACTATGTGAGGGTACTGTCGTCTCTATTGTGTCAGACTCTGAAAACCTCTGATCCAGAGAAACTGGACACCGTTTCTGGAAAGTCATTTTAAACACTTTTTGCAGCACAAAGTCATTTCTATTGTAAAACGAATCAAATCTATCTGCACTGATAGATGCCACTAGAGGTAAGTGAGAAAATGTTTGACATTAGTGTGAACTGCCCCTTTAACCTTTCTGTAAATGCTAGTAGCTTCCTGTGTTGTCTGTATCTTACGCCTTTCTGTTCATCTTTACGGTCCGAGATGTTTCTCACATGACGAGTAGCTCGGTTAAAAAGAACAAATGATCTTTCCCGCTTGTTGCTGCAGTGTTTTAAAATGACGTGTGCGATGCTGAATGTGTGAAAGGGGCACATATCGAGACCACTACACCCCTCCTCTACTGTGTGAAAGTTGCTGTTTCAATCAGTGCCTCCTTTGCCTTACTCAACCAAAGAGATTGTGGAGATCATGTTTTAATTTAATCAAGACTTATGTTGAAAGCCATTTAAGTTATATACTGTCACTTATGTGTGCGTGTGGTGGTTTCAGATTTATTGTAAAATGAAGGCACCAAAGTTGTATTTTTTATATTTAAAAAAGAATCCAGATAATAATGTATGCTTTCCTGTGTTGTGGGTCTGAGATGTTATGAATGTAAAAGTCTTATATGGATTTATTTCACAGTGCAATGTTGATAAATAAGGCTCAAATTTAACAGTTCTTCCAATGTCTGATCTTTTAAGTATAGAAAATCCTCTCATTGAAAATCTTTAAAACACAATAATCTCACTGTTTGTGATTTTTTTTTTTTTTCCAGATTTGTTTAATATTTATAATTATATTCTGTTAATTTATTGGCTGTATACTGTGTCAGAGTGAAATCCACAAAAAGCGATTGTGGTAATGTTATATAAATTTATATCTCAAACTCTGGGATCATTTCTGTCATGGTGGTAGCATCGAGACAACATTATGCCTTCCTTAGAAGAGAACCACATGTGTGTATTATCATGCGTCGGTGGTAGGCCTAGTACTTGAAACATTGCGTGCCTTGTTTGTTGTTTGTTTTTTTCTGCTAGGTGGTTGATTTTGTAAAGAAATATCATTCAATGTTGAGAAAGAACGTGGTTCACTCTCAAAGCCTTCTGGGGGGGGAAAATAAAGCATTTCTTTTCTTCAGCTAACTGTTTCAGGGTCGTGTTTTTGAAAGCTCTTTTTGCAGCGTACTACTACAGGTCGGCTAAATCGGTCTGATTCATGGCGTGGAGTGGCCTCAAGTCTCAGCTGGAGTTGGCAGGTGTCATCCAAAATGGAAGGGTCCTGACAGACAGAAACCCACTCAGTGACACCGGCAGACTAGAAATCACACACACATGCACGGGGGTTTAGGAGACCAGGATACAAGCATATTGATCCGCTAATTCTTTTTGTCCTTCAGTAATACAAAATAAATACCATCCAAAGATTTAAAGGACGAGTTCACAGTTTTTCAAGTCTGTCTAAAAACAACAGTCAGGAGCCCAAATGAAGAGTGAAACCTGTTTTTCTTGCTGTAATCATTCCTCCTGTTCATACTGACCATTAGAAGATCCCTTCATAATGCACTTACAATGGAAGTGATGGGGGACAAAATCCACAGTCCTCCTTCTGTGCAAACATGGATTTCAAAGTTTATCTGAAGCTAATATGAAGCTTCAGCGTCCAAATGAGTCAAATCAAGTAGATATCTTTCAACGTTACAGTCTTTTTAGTGCCAAAGTCCCTCTTTTTGTTACTATACTTGAAAAATTGTGAACTTGTCCTTTAAAGTTAAAATAAATAGAAGTTCAAGTTACATTTGCTGTTTAACAGGAATCAGCTTCTTTAACTCTGTTAAACCCCACAGATGGAGTTAAACAGGACTACTGATGAAGATGGTGACGGATGAACACCAGTTTGCACTCAGAGAGGACGACTGCAGATCCCACAGCCTCTGTGAGCAGTGGTGGAAAGTAACTAAGTACATTTATTCAGTTACTGTACTTAAGTACAATTTTGAGGTACTTGTACTTTACTTGAGTATTTCCACGTGATGCTACTTTATACTTCCACTCCACTACATTTCAGAGGGAAATATTGTACTTTCTACTCCACTACATTTATTTGACAGCTTTAGTTACTTTTCAGATGAAGATTTGACACAATGGATAATATAACAAGCTTTTAAAATACAACACATTGTTAAAGATGAAACCAGTGGTTTCCAACCTTTTTGGCTTTTGACGTCTTACAAAAAGCAGTGTGTAGTCGGGGTCACATTTCAGATGTCTATGAGTTGTTAACAGCTCCACCAAATAGTGATTTTTCCCTCTAAACTTCTCACATGGTTTCATTTCAATAAATGTTCAAATGATCCAATATTTCAGCAAAAATCAAAGATTAGAGAAAAAGTCCAAAAACTGAAAACAGATTTGTGTATCAGAACTTTGTTTTTTCTTCTTTCCTCTCCCATTAATCATCTCACGACCCCTCAGATTTATCTGCTGACCCTTTGGAGGGGCCCCACCCCTAGGTTGGGAACCACTGGACTAAACTAGCTAACTGTATATAAAGTAGTTGAAACTAGCTCCACCTCCAGCAGCTACAACAGTAACATGCTGCTTACACACTGATGCTTCAGTATTAATAATCTAATGATGTCATATATAATAATATATCAGTCAGAGGGACCAAACCACTACTTTTACTGCAATACTTTAACTACATCAAACTCATAATACTTATGTACTTTTACTGCAATACTTTAACTACATCGAGCTCATAATACTTATGTACTTTTACTGCAATACTTTAACTACATCAAGCTCATTATACTTATGTACTTTTACTGCAATACTTTAACTACATCAAGCTCATAATACTTATGTACTTTTACTGCAATACTTTAACTACATCAAGCTCATAATACTTATGTACTTTTACTGCAATACTTTAACTACATCAAGCTCATAATACTTATGTACTTTTACTGCAATACTTTAACTACATCAAGCTCATAATACTTATGTACTTTTACTGCAATACTTTAACTACATCAAGCTCATAATACTTATGTACTTTTACTGCAATACTTTAACTACATCAAGCTCATAATACTTATGTACTTTTACTTAAGTGGGATTTTTACTTGTAATGGAGTATTTTTACATTGCTGTATTGGTACTTTTACATAAGTAAAGGATCTGAATACTTCTCCCACCACTAGCTGCAGATTTAATATGAGCTTATTCAAGAAGCAATTTTGTCTTTTGTGTGTTGCAGTGATTCATCATTAATAACACCACAGCCTGTGTTTGCCCCCCTTTTCTCGTGGGCCTTGATGGATGGATCCTCCAGTAATGCACTCAGGATGCCTGCTGAATTAAATTAGAGGGAGTCCCACTATTCTACTTCTCCACACTGAAGCTTTTCTTTTCACTTTTTTTTGTCAGTTACATTTTCACAAGCTGCAGTAAACTCAAAATTAATTTTAGTCACAAAAATACCTTTTTCTGGTTTGTATATGTATGTATATGTGTGTGTTCTCAGGTGTATGAATGCCTGTGGAGCATCTCACTGTGATGTGTTCATGTTTGTGTGATGTCTGTCTCTTTTTTTTTTCTTTATATATGCACATATGTAATTAATCATGTACTGTGTGTGTCTTTGTAGTTGTTTGTATATTGTGTGGGTGTGTGAATGAATGTGTGTAGTGAGCTACTGTACCCACGGAGGATGAAATTCATATGAAAGCAGAAACATTTAAAAATGAAACAAATCCAAAGTATCAAAATGAACAAAAAGGAAAAGAAAATGTAGCAGACAGAAGCATTTTATAAAGTGGATGGAGGCACTGTCATCCTGGGAGAGACCACTCCCATCAGGATAGAAATGTTTCATCATAGGATAAAGGTGATCACTCAGAACAACTTTGTATTGATCTGCAGTGACGCTTCCCTCTAAAGGGACAAGTGGACCCAAACCATGCCAGCAAAATGCCCCCCACAGCATAACAGAGCCCCCAGATCCCCTCACTGTAGGGGTCAAACATTCACACCTGTACCAGTTTTTCCTTTAATTAATATTTTTTAACTATAATGTCTACATTTTTCTACTTTAAGTTATCTTTACTTATCTGTATATATATATTTTAACAGCAAAATCACAATTCATGTTTGTAATCTTATGTTAATTTGACCTTTTCCTATTTGTATATTTGTCTACAATATTACAATGTGACACATTTCTTTATTCTAGTAGATCTTTACATATAGTAGGAACATTTGTATTTTTATTTCACACTTGCTTTGGCGAAGTAAACATGTTTCACACACCAATAAAACTGATACACACACACACACACACACACACACACACACACACACACACACACACACACACACAATACTCCTCAGTAGATCAGTTCATTGTTGGTTTGGATCCAAACAGATTTGTTGAACATATAGAAAATCTCCAGAATTATCATGAGTGACTCCAACACTCCCCCCCCCCCCCCCCCCCCCCCCCCCCCCAGCATTACGCACAAACACAAAAACAAGAAAAGTGACCTGCTGCTGTGTTTGTATGCAGAGACAATTCTGCACTCAGGTGTGTATTTGTATGTGTGTGTGACAGAGAGAGCGTGCGTGTGCGCGCGGACCGCGGAGGTGTGTATAGTGACTGAGGGAGGCGGGGACGCGCGCGGACAGGCTTTATGAGATGCGGTTAGAGAGCGAGGTGACAGAGCGGAGAGACACCGGGGGAGAGAGTTAGACCGGCAGGCAGGTGGGATGGTGTCGGACCGCTGACTCTGCTTTCACCTCTGCGGTTTGTTTAGCACCGGAGCGTCGGCACGGAGCCCGGAGCAGGAGCCGCACAACGACGTACCGCCGCCGGGGAGAGGAGAGGGGACCATGGGCTCCGCTTCGTCCTCCTACCGGGTCATCTACCTGGACGTGGACGGCAGGATTCAGAAGGTATGTCATCACTGTCAGTTACAAATAAAGTAATATAAGAAAAAACAGACCTGGTTATAACCTACAGCTTACTGATAAAGTTATGGAGCATCAACAAGGCCAAAATTAAATAAACACTATTCCATAAGAAGAAGAGGGAGAATGTGATTGGTTGAAAGGTGAGGGGGCGGGGGTCATAACAACAACACAAACATTAAAAAGGACATTATGAATAAACTTTTTAAATAATTAGCCTAATGGAAGAAACCCAACTCTATGAAGTCGTAAACAGCTTTTAAAATAATGAAACGATTAGTCGAATAATCGATTCGTCGATTGAAGGAAAAATCGACTTTATCGTCTCTGACTTTTCAAGCAAAAATCACCAAAAATTCCAGCTTCTCAAACGTGAGCATTTACTGCTTTTCTCTGCTTTATATCATTATTAACTGCATATCGTTGGGTTTTGGACTGTTGGTCGGACAAAACAAGGTATTTGAAGACGTTATTGACATTTTATAGATAAAATGATCAGTAGATAATGAAAATAATCGTTAGTTGCAGCCTTAATTATGATTATTTATAAATATCAATATCAGTATGATTAATATTGAATACTCTATTGGTTTATTATACATTTTGTGTAGTTACTCATTGTTTATGTTTAATTTGATAATGTGTTATCACTTAAATCATTAATTTAATATTCTATAGAACTTAAATTGCTCTGTTAAGGCTATAAAGATGTTACTGTGATGTCTTAAAAAATGCTATAAAATTTAAAGGTGTCTATAATTTCGGACGCGTTAAACTTTAATTTTGTTTAGAGCTGCAAGGATTAGCCGATTAATCGATTAGTCGATCGATAGAAAACTAATCACCAACTATTTTGATAACTGAATAATCCTTTTAGTTGTTTTGTAAGCTGTGATATTTGCTGGTTTCAGCTTCTCACGTTTGAGGATTTGAAGCGTTTCTGTGTCATACATGACAGTAAACTGTATATCTTTAGATTTTTGACTGTTGATCTGACAAAACAAGACATCTGAAGACGTCACCTATAATGTGCATGTTTCACTGTCTTCTGACATTTTATAGACCAAACGATTAAGAGAGAAAGATTAATCAATAATGAAAATAATCGTTAGTTGCTGCTTTGTCATCAGTAGTTTGTCATTATTTCTGGGCTCGACTCACTGAAAGAAAACTGTCTTTGTTTCATAAAACCATCAGAAACGTAGAAAAGTTATTATAAATCTTCTCTAATATTCAGATGTGATACCACAGGAGATAAAACATATCAGTTTGTAACACATTTACTACAAATCATGGATACTTTAGATTACTTTTAATCAATCTGTTTTCAAAGCTCACAGTGTATATATAATATTTATGTTTTTTTTCATACTTCATACTTGTCATACATACCGGGAGCATTTTATTGCTGCCTGCTGTGTGTAATTTAAAGTAAATTGAGTGAATGAGACACAAACACTGGTGTCTTCAGTGTAAATGTCATGTGTGTTTGTCACAGTGAATGTACTGATACAGAACACTTTATTGGCTAAAAATAGTGTGAATAAGTTGAAGCCATAGTGTGTGTGTGTGTTTGTGAGATACAGAGAGATATAGCCTGCTGAGTGTGTGTCAATTAGTGACTATTTACAGTCCGTACAGGCAGAATAATCTCAGGTTTGTTTGGACAGTAAATAAATCGGAGTTGTTTCTGCTCCACTGGTCCCTCTGAGGTTGAAGAGTAACCCGGGCTCTGACCTCTAAATACACTCCACAGTTTCTGCAGGACACACAACTCTATCAAACGCACATACGTTCAGTTATTGTATAGATTAAAGAATCGAGGGCTTTTCTTCAGCCTTGGATCTTAATGGTCTTACAAGGCTCATAAGTCTTGCAAATGTTGAAGGAA
The DNA here is from genome assembly GCA_038419695.1 of Scomberomorus guttatus. NCBI lineage: Eukaryota > Metazoa > Chordata > Actinopteri > Scombriformes > Scombridae > Scomberomorus > Scomberomorus guttatus. Next base: position 30,433,881 of record CM076456.1, read on the forward strand.
ACACACAGAAATGTTGCTGCAAGTCAGCAGCAGTGAAGCCAAATGTATGCAAATTACACCTGTGTCAGCTGCTAATGACCTTTCTGTCACTGCATGTAGTTTGGAGCCCTGCAGATTCAGCAAGACTGGAAAACACTGACACAATTACATCTAAACTAAAGTAAATCAAGAGTTTTGACCCAGTAGCTGACTCCTACTGAATGTAGACATCTACAGTTACTTTGATTTCATTTTGTTTTTCAGTCATTGCCTTTTAAAGGAGCAAAATGGCCCATAATCCCTCAAATATGCATGTAAAGGAGCTGCAAGTTTGCTGCAAGCTTTCCATTTTTGTTAAACGTTACCATCAGTGTTTAAAACAGAAACTGAACTAATAACATTAATGGAAAGATACGGAGGTGTGAAGTCGTCATAGGTGGAAACATTATAGTTTAGATAGTAAACCGACACATTTCAAAGCCACTGTGCTTGATACCAAAAAAGAAATGAAATTGAAACTGTAAAATTTAGGGATGCAACTAACGATCATTTTCATTATCGATGAATCTGTTGATTATTGGCCGCTACAGTTTGCCTTCAGATGTTTTGTTTTGTCTGACCAACAGTCCAAAACACAAAGATATTCAGTCTGCTGTCATGTATGACAAAGAAAAGTAATAAATCTTCACATTCGAGAAGCTGAAACTGGCCTTTCAGCTGACCTTATTCATCCTTTCATTTATCCATCCATCCATTTTTCTGAGTCTCTTCTTCCTTTGTGCAAAGACACAGAGTCACTGAAATCAGCTGAAAGGAAAACCTAAATCACTGTCAAGCACGAGAGCCAAAATCCCTGCAGAACATCCCGTTTTATTGTGATCTGAGTCTTAATAGGAAACATTATTACTTCTGCAGTTTCACACACACACACACACACACACACACACACACTACTAAAAAAACACTTCACTGTTCATTATCACACACATGCAGTCGAGGGCTGTGTAAATTTCTGCTGATTTGTCCCGTAATTGCAAAAGCTTTTCGCTGCTAAAGTCCGTCTGCAGAGTGGAGTGTGGAGGCAGAGAGTGCAGCCAGAGCTCTGTTTACACTGACAAACCAATGGAGGAGGAACGACAGCTCATAAAAGGCCATATAATGAGGTTTATGCCTCACCGGCACTTTGCATTTATTGCCCCGTGTCTTCTTTATGGCGTTCACTCAGAGTGTGTATCTGTCTGCTGTAGAAAACAGATGTCATTTCCTCTTGCAGACATTTTCAAAATCTGAAAAATATGCAACAGGGTGAGAGGAAGCAGGGACAAGTTGGCTTTATTATGTCATTAGAGCGCCACGTGGAATAGAAATAGAGTCAAATAGAGATTTAATTTCCTAATAAACATTCGATGGGCTGCAGTGTTCAGCTACAGATGAGTAGAGGTGACATTTACATTTTAATTCAGTTTTTTTTTGTAATTAGGGCTGAAACTAATGATTATTTTCATTATCAATTGATCTGTTGATATTTTTTAATATATTTATTCATTGTTTGGCCTATAAAATGTCAGAAAATTGTGAAAAATGTCCATCACTGTTTCCCAAAACCCAAGATGCAACCTAAAATGTCTTCTTTTGTCCCGACCAACAGTCCACAACACAAAGATATTCAGTTTATCATCTCAGAGGACTAAAAAAAACAGAAAATATTCACATTTAAGAAGCTGGAATCAGAGAATTTTAGCATTTTTTCTTAAAAAAATGACTCAAAATGACTAATCAATTATCAAAATAGTTTCCAATGAATTTTTAATTGTTGCAGCTCTGTATTTTAAATGGTTAAATGTGCGTGTGTGTTGTTCCTGCAGCTGTGTGGTTGTATTTGTTGTATTTGATGCCTGTATTGACAGTCGATAACACTGAGCTGTTTGTTCGGAGGATCAATGGTCACAGCTTCCCGCTCTGTTCCTGTTTCCCCTTTTTTAAAACCTTTTCCATTTAGGTTTAATAATAGATTTTGATTCGTTTTTGTCCAGAGTCACAGATTGAAGGTGACGCATGGATTATGTTATGAAATGATGAATAGTCAGTAGGCTGTATATTAATGAATGCCTGTTTTCCAGCTGTCATTAAACCCATACTCTTTATTTGTTTCAAATTACAAATCTGATGCATATTCAGCTCCACTTTTCAAACACAAACTACAGCAGCTTGTTTTACAAAGCCGTGTTATGACAAAGTCGTGAGCTCTTCCTTTGTCCCCAGCGATCATTGTTTTCTGTTTGTCCTTTGCTTTTGTTGCCTCAAGTCCTTATTTAAGGTAATCAGATTCAGGTTAGCATGCTCTGTTTGCGTGATCAGATTTTAATATGGCATGTTTGCGTTTTAACCATTTGCATAATAGTGGATGCGGCAGGTTTATGGTGTGGTATCATCATCCTGGGAGACGCGTTCAGCAGCAGCGGGCCGATTATGACAAAAGGGGGGTTTGTTATTGAAATCAGTTGCGGCATTTTAAAGTGAGAGCATGAATTTATTCGAAAATGCAAACTGATTTTAATCATCCTGAAGTGTATTTAACTCATCAAATTAATTAATACACTCACTTAGCGCAGAAACCCTCTCAGAGTGCTGCTGCATAACTGAAAAAAAAGAAACATGTTGAGCTTTTTTCATCAGTAAAAGAGCACTGGAGTGGCTGCGGTCTATTCTGGGGAGTTGCTGTCATCATATCCCACGGGACACTTTACAGCTGCGCATTCATTTACATTCAGCTGAGTCTTTGCTCATCACTTTGTTGTTTCCATCTTTGGTTCCTTCTGAGGCTCATTGTTTTTATTTTATGTAACTTTACAAATGAGCATTTTTATCTCTTTTCTCTCTGTTTTAAATTTCAGCATCATCTCTGTTCTGTAACTGATGACAAAACCAAGTATTTACACCGCAGAATTAGACAGATTTCATGAGCAACTAGCATCACGGCTAAAACACAGATAAATAAATAATTGGCAGTCAAATTAAATATACATGAATTGCATTCATTTAAAATGAGAACTGGGACCAGCAAAGACCCCTAAAGACAGTTTATCCATCTGATCGAAGCAGTTTGTCAAGTTTGGGAAACTTTGCTCAATAAAACGTCTTAACTAATGCTTCTTCATGTGGTTTTTACTGTATTGGCAGCAGAGAAGAAGAATGCGTTCATACCCAACATGCTTAGTGAAAGTTACAGGAGGCAGAGTTACAGATTTGTTGTGACTTTCATGGCCATAAAAATCTCAACTAGGGCTACAACTAACGATTATTTTCATTGTCAATTAATCACCTCATAGTAAAAAATGTGCATCGGAGTTTCCCAGAGCCGAAGGTGAGGTCATCAGATGTCCTCTTTTGTCCGACCATCAGCCCAAAACCCAAAAGTATTCCATTTATTACGATGTAAGATGAAGAAAAGCAGCAAACGCTCAGATTTGTGAAGCTGAAACCAGCAAATATTTGTAATTTCTGCTTTAAAAAAAGAGACACAAAAGATTAATCAACTATCAAAATAGTTGCAGATTAACCCTGATGAAGACTTAGTCGATACGCGTTGCTCAAAGAATAAATTCACTATATTATTTTACCTGAAGACCTGAAGAGTGCCTCTCTGGTCTTTTTTCCATGGCTGTCTGCACCACTTAAGGACAAATATGTAGCAAGACTTCCTGGGTTTAGTTTTTAGGTGCAGATTCATTTTCTGCCGATCGCTTAATCGTCTAATCGTTGCAGCTCTAATCTCAAGTCAGGTCGTATGAGACAGAACTTGTGTTAATTAATTAATTGCGTGGTATGAAATTCAATCAATCAAAACTCATCAACAGTCGTCTTCTCCTCTGAAATAAAAAGCAGCGGTAGGTGCTGCTCTCTGCCCGCTGACCACCACCCACCTGTCCCTGTCTCTTCCACCTGTGACAGGCTGCCAGCACCAGACCGCTGAAGTGCTCTCCGACCTCTCTCCTCCGCAATCATCTCTTCTTTTGCCCTCCTGACAGCACTTAACCCCCCCCCCCCCCCCCCCCCCCACGCTGCCAGGCCTCCTTGTGTCATCTCTCCCTGCGACTTGTGGTCTTTGATGCCATCACATGCAAACACCTCATTTAACTATGTGGGTCATCCCTCTTTGTGTGACACAAATCATTTGTCATGTTTAACGACACTGCTTGACCTTGTTTATGAAGCGGGAGGAAGAGATGGGATGAAAAACCTGAAATATTTACTGCCGCTGTGCTGCAATGTTTAATCAAAAGAAGAGCCTCGAGTGCGGGAAGCCTGCACGTTCAGACTCAAGAGTTTCTCCCCAGTGGCTGATTGCTCCACTTTCACATTACTGTAGTCAGAGGAGCCAAAATATCCTGCTTGTTGTGTTCAGATTGTGTTGTACTGCATTTGCATGTAGATATTGTGGCCTGGTTACGGCATCCTGCCACTAAAGGGTGTTATTGGTCAAGCGAGTGGAGTAGTGAGAAGGACGAGAGGGGAAGAGGAAGAGGTGTGTGTGTGTTATAAAGATGGAGGTCCCTTGTTAGGACACATTTGTGTTGGTGGTAATTACAAAACTCTAACATAACAAATGCTGATGGGGATAAAGAAGTGAAAAGAAGATAACTTTACTTACATTGCAACCTTCTGCTTACCTGGAGTGCCCAGGAGATCCCAAAAAACAGTTTGATGCTTGGAAAAACTTGTTTGAGCTATTGGAGGGGATGGAGATGAAAAGAGCTCTTCTACTTCACTGTTTGGGAACAAAAGGAAAAAGAATATACAATAAGTTGCTGCTTACTGCTGATACTTGGATGGATGCTTGCTGGCTTTGACTACCTTCTTTATTCTAAAAGTCAATGTTGTCGCTGAGAGGCACCATTTTAGGCAGCGTACTCAAGCTGTGGGTGAGTCACTATTGATCACTATTTGGCAGTGAGCTCGTTAAGACGTGACTTCGGTATCATGGAAAATAAAATGCTACGTGATCAAATTGTTGAGAAAACATGCTTCGCATTTGTGAAACACTGTTGCTAGAACCAGAGTTAACTCTTGATAAAACTCTTATCTTAGCCAGAAGCATTGAAACTACAATGGCTGACGCAAAATCGTTCTCGGATGGTGAAACGAAACATGTTAATGCAGTGTACAGACAAGCAAATAAGATGTCAGGAAATAAAAAATTCAGAACACTGTGGTCTCATCTGATGCCTCTGACTTGGAGCAGTTTTGACACAAGTGAACGACGCCAGAGAAGAAGACACAGTTGCTTTTGCCTACCTATCAACCACCTTTCACTGCTGAAACTGTTGTAATCTGCTTACAATGAACTAAATGTCAGGAAGCCGCCGCAGTAATGGAAACAGTTTACCGTTTCTTCTTCGCTGGTTTTCTGTGGCTTACTTGCACGTCTGTCCTCTGCACATGCCCAGTAGGAGGAGCATTTAATTCAAATCTTCTACATGACTCTTCATAAACATACAATAGATAACAATATAAACACAAGGCTCATCTAAATCACAATAAAAAATGAGCTTGTAACCTCTTATACAGGTACATAACATAATTTGTCCTATCTGAGCAGAACAGATGTGTGTCAGTAACAATACTTCAGCTTCAACATAAATGAAACAGGCCACTGTTTATTGTGTGTGGGTTACTGATGAGAATTATGAATTATTTTATACAAACAAAAACATATCAAAGGCTCTGTTCACACTTTTATTAACGCATTAACATGCGTCTCCACATGCATCACAAGTGACCACTTGTGATCAGATCTCACTTCCCCGCTCTATATGCAAATAAACATGTACATCATTTCCATTTACAAAGACCAAATACTTTGTTGTTTTTAACCAGCAGAAGGCAGCAATGCACTTCCTGTGCCTAGTCTTCCAGAAATTAAAAGAAGAAGAAGAAGAAGTAGTTTGCAATGACCTTAGGGGTCCTTCAATGTGGCCCAGGACACAGTCGTGTAATGTCAGGTGTGGACATCACCGAGCCTGTACAACGTCATCCCCCAAATAAACAGTGCCCTACAGCCAGGGCACACCGGGATTTAAAATGGCAAAAGCGAGTGTCTTCAAGTCTGTGTCAAGTGTGTCTTAAACCAACAGTCAGGAGCCCAAATGAAGAGTGAAACCTGTTTTTCTTGCTGTAATCATTCCTCCTGTTCATACTGACCATTAGAAGATCCCTTCATAATGCACTTACAATGGAAGTGATGGGGGACAAAATCCACAGTCCTCCTTCTGTGCAAACATGGATTCCAAAGTTTATCTGAAGCTAATATGAAGCTTCAGCGTCCAAATGAGTCAAATCAAGTAGATATCTTTCAACGTTACAGTCTTTTTAGTGCCAAAGTCCCTCTTTTTGTTACTATACTTCCACCGCAGCTCAACAGGGAAACACTGTCCGAGGAAACACAAAGAGGGAATTTGATGCTAAAAAGACTGTAAATGTGGCAGATATCCACTTGATATGACTAACTCAGACTGCTGAAGCCTCATATAAGCTTCACATTTACTTTTAAATGACTGTGTGGACACACTGTGGATTTTGGCCTCCATCACTTCCATTGAAAGCACATTTGAAGGGGATCTTTTAATATCCAGTATGAACAGGAGGAATGATTACAGCGAGGAAAACCTCTTTCACTGTTCATATGGACACCTGACTGCTGTTTTAAGACACACTGGAAACACTGTGAACCGTCCTTTAAGGCATGCATGAGATTAGAGCTGCAACAATTAGTTGATTAATCGATTAGTTGCCAACTACTAAATTAATTACCAACTATTTAGATAATCTATTAATCATTTGGAGTCATTTTTTTAAGAATTAATGTCAAAATTCTCTGATTGCAACTTCTCAAATGTGAATATTTTCTGGTTTCTGTTGTCATCTCAGGCTTTGATTGACATGTTTGACCATTTTCCAAATGACCAATCGATTAATTGAGAAAATAATCAACAGATTAATCAAAAATGAAAATAATGATTAGCTGCAGCCCTGCGTGAGATACTGTTCATTATTGTACATTCCTGATAGTTCATATTACATGAATGAATTTATGCTTTTTCATTCATAAAGTCATGATCGATTCATGCACCTTTACCATAAAGTGTTACTGCATTCTTATTAAAAAGTATGTGAGATTTACTGTAAACCTGAGTTCTCTTCATCAAAACATCAATTTCTTTATAACCTGACATGAAACAAATGTCATCACATACAAAAAGTCTTTGTCACATGTAATTGTGTGTGTGTGTGTTCTCACTCAGGTGGTGTTCAGTAGATTCTGCAGCCCGTGTGACATTAAAGAGCTGTTCTGTACAGCCCTCGGTGTGCCAAGGTAAAACACACACACACACACACACACACATGCACACACACTCATACCTCATCAGCTAATTCCCTGTCAGCTTTAGTAGTTGGCAAACTGCCTCAGTGATAATTAGCTCCTATGAAAGCGCTGTTCCTGTTTCCCTTGTTTTAACACCATATATGTATGTAGTACAGTAGTACAGTGGGGCCTTTTTAGTGTTGCTATATATTTATTTATGTTTTCACACAATAGTCATTACCTGAATCATAATGTCAGGGTGCATGACTCCTACAGTACAGTACAGTACTCCTCACTCAGGATTTATTCTGTTATATGGTAACCACACCGCTGCACTGGGTCACATGTTCCTTCATCATGAAGAGTTTGGTCACGTTAGTTTGTTTAGAAACGCCTCCAAAGACTAATAACAGTGATAAGATTGTCTGCCGTACACAGAATTACTCTCCTGAGACTGAAAACATGATCGCCTGATTGGCAAAAGTCTAACTGAGAGGTAATAAAAGCATGAATAACTCTCTCTACTGTAAATAAAAAGTTTCCATCTCCTCTTGCATCACTTGATGTTTTGTTTGTCTGTTTATTAGCCATCAACACAATACTTGTTAGTAGATCAGTTCATTGTTGGTTTGGCTCTGCACATGAGATTTGTTGACAAGAAAAATATAGAAAATCGCAGCCTTATCCTTTAAAGGCCTCTGTGTGCGCTCATAGCGTGAAAACAATCTGCAGGTGAGCATTAACAAAGCTTGAGGGTGTCAAAACGTAGCTCCAGGAACTCGTCTCCAAAGCAGGCAGAGGACAGCTGGGTACAAGCTCAGTTAGGTGTCTGTAAGTTCCTGTAGTGGAACAGTTACCTGCCTTTACTGTCACCAGCTCTTCCAAGAAGCCTGTCGGTTTAATCCTGACCTACAAGTTCTTGAGAAACTCCATCGAAACAGCATCATTGTGTGACTTTGTTATTGGCGTATTAGAGGCGAATAGTACGCGGTTACTTATGATACCTGGAGGACAAATTCATCTTATTTTGTGCCCAGACGGCATCTTCGTTCAGTGTTTTGCTCAAGGACACTTCAGCGGTGTGGATGGATGTTTTGCTGTGATGGAGGATTGATTTATCCATTACCAGTGAATAGTGACAGTGCCAACAATACACTCATGTTGTTTTTGATTTTATGACACGTTTATGCAACACAGAGTCTTCTGAATGGTTTCTGATGGATATTTCTGAGAGATTAATCAGAGAAACTTGTAGAATAAACTTGCTCTTATTCATAAAACCTTACAGTGTGTTTCTGTCTTCATGCAGGAACACTAATCTGTCCCTGCTGGATTCGTCTGGAGCCATGGTGTCCATCGACCCCACCATGCCGCACAACACAGAGAGGTATTGGAAAACCTGCATCCCACTAATGTCTTTATTGATTCATTGATTGTTTGACAGTCCACCAGCTGGCTGTTTGATTCATAGACACAATCGATTGAGTGTAAATCCCAGATTCCCCTGCTCCTTCCTCCTGACCTGTTAACCCTTTGTGTCAAAATTCATGCCCCTTAATCTCAAGATCATAACTGCGTCAAACCAGAACACACAGACATCAAACAAACACTGTAAACACACCAGAAGACCCTCTCCTTTACAGAGACGCCTGTTTCTCCACGATCCTTATCAGCATCAGTAAATCCACTTTGAAATCAGAAAAAAAGACGCTTCTTATAACCTGAGATCTTGGTTCATAAACATCACATTTTGACAGAGCCATGGAGATGCTTTCTATTTAGTCATTTGCTTTTATTGACACCAACTTTTCCACCTCAGCAAAGTGGACAAACGTTTTTGTGATATTTCAGTGTTTCCACTGGAGGTCTGGACTCTGTTTGGTGCTTTTAAGAATGATTTTTTCTGATTACTTACTGTGAAGGACATCATCATTTCATTTTCTTATGATCAGAATCTCATTCATGTTTGACAGAAAGTTAACCACAACAATAAATAAATACGTTTACATAGAGCAGGGGTAAACATAAGAACAAAGAATACAAAAAAAAAAACAGAATATTGAAATTAACTGATGACGTTTGAAATGAGTTTCCTCTGGAGAGTGTCTGGGCTCAGCCTTAGAGATAGGGTGAGGAGCTCAGACATCCAGGGGGAGCTCAGAGTAGAGCTGCTGCTCCTTCACATAGAAAGGAGCCAGCTGAGGTGGTTGGGGCTCCTGGTCAGGATGCATCCTGGACCCCGGGGCAGATCCAGAACACACTGGAGGGACTACATACCTCTCCTGGCCTGGGATCGCCTCGGGATCCCCCAGGAGGAGCTGGAGGGTGTTGCCGGGGTGAAGGATGTGTGGGTTTCCTTACTCAGTCTGATGCCACCATGACCCGGTCCCGGATAAGCGGCGGAAAATGGATGATTGGATAAACGGATGGATAAACAGTAGAAAAGAAAAAGATTCACTATGGGCTGACCTATGCCTTCATTCCATTAATGCTGATGCAAATGCTTTTAAACATTTATTCTGCAGACAGTGTTTCCTACACAGAGGATTCCTGGTAATGTGCTTGTTTCTGATCTCCTGCTAGTGTTTGACATTTTATGGATGACTGTTATTAACTATTCTAGGGTGTCACCTGTGTGAGAAACAAAGAAGATAGGGCAGAGTGCCCGAGATAGAAACCATGATATGTATTCTTAATCCGTTGTTTCTCCTCATGTTTCAAACTATTTAAAGAAGGTGCAAGTTATGGCTGAATTGATGCATGTCTAAAAATACAGTTTAAGGGATGTTTTTACTTAGAAGCACACTAAACATTTACCATGTGCTGAACTTTAGGAAGTGCAGCTTGTCACAGTTGAGCTACTGATTTACCTGCACTAATGTCGATCCATACTAGGAACACACTATGAGCCTTTAGATGAGATTAATGTAATTTACTATTTATGTGTTTTATAAGTAGTAAACTAAATTAATATAAAGTCATATAATAAATAAGTAATATAATATGCAATAAGTAACCCCAAAAAGTAATAAATCTGTTAAGTTAGAAAGAAATGTGATGCAGAATTATTAATGTTAACGTAAGAGTGGTGTTAATCTCTATTGTCAGAGGACAAAGTCCTTCTAAAGCAGATTAATTAACTATTAAATTGTATACCCCTTGCCTTGTGTTACTTAAAAATGTGCTGTACTGTTTTTAACACAGTCTAAGTGTCCGATAAACCAATTAACAGATTAAGTTTTGGAGGTTTAAGGGTGCAGGGTGGATTCATATTCAGATAAAAAGCACAAAACATATTTAACATACAGTAAAATAACATAATATAACACAGCATTACATAATATACAGTTACATATAGTAACATAACGTAAAGTCTGCTCCGTCGAGGAGCGGCCGAGACCAAGAACCATCTAACCCTGATGGATGGAGCTAAGAGCTGGAGCTCACATGTTCAGAAGTAATGTGCATGTAGGGACATGCAGGAAAGACAGAGTTATGACTCCTTGCAGCTTCTTGCTGTTCACACTGATTAGGAAACACGTCTGTCACATACAGTAATGACTGCAGGTGAAATGCAGCCTGAGAGTCAGAATGACCTTTCAGACAAACGACTGTATAAGCAAAGCACAGAAAGTGATGCAGAGGCACGTACAGCAAGCTGGACAATGTTATGACTTCACCTAAAACATTAACGTAGTGTTCATCATCATCACACATCATACATGAATCATGTAAAATAAACAGTGTATGACCAGAATAAAAGACAGAGAAAGAGATCTAAAGGTTATACTGGCCCTTTATGCAGCCCCTCAGTTCAGCCTCTGTCTGAAACAGGCCGTTTTAGCTCCTGTCTCTTTAAGGCCCCCCTCCTGATGAGCCCGCTCTGTTCTGATTGGCCAGCTTCTGGAAGCTAGGATGGTAGGATTTCACTTCTTTTCTCGTCCTTTTTTGAAATGTCAACTTCTCAAATCCATCCGTACATGTTGGAGCAGAAATCCAAAATATGAGAGTGGACAACATGAACAACACATGGAAAGACCTTAGCAACAACCTTAGCAACCAAGGCTACAGGACGAACAGCCCTGACTTTTGACTTGCAGGCAGCATTTCGACATACGTTCACCTCAGGTTTTGGAACTTTGACCATGTTTAACATCCAACATCATAACAGGAAACCACAAAAAGCAGCATAGGTTCCCTTTAATACTGGGTACCTTCTTGCTGACCAATGAGAAGAGAGAACATTCTCACCAGTATTCTCACTCATTAGTGATGCTTTTTGATTCGCTTGAAATTTTTCTGTGTAAAAAAGAAACTGAACTAACAAGTTAACCAACTCATCCGCTGATTCAGACCAGAACAAACACACTAGAGGTTAGAAAACACCCTGAAATAACAGATACAGCCTTTTCTCTTTGGCACACATTTATTATGAACAACTTGATCCAAATACAGAAGCTACTGATTCAAAACTATTAAATTGATCAGCTTAAATTATTGATCTGACATGATTGAAAGCTTAAGTGGAGAATCCGATATTCTACAAAGAGAAGATGTCTCTCTCTGTTGGAGTTGTTGAGAGTGGAGCTTCTTGCCTCATAAATGATCTTACAGATTACTCACAGAATGAATGAAGCTTTTGTACATCTGCCACTCTGCTAATGAGAAAGAGAGAGTTGCAGTCAGTCGCACATGTGTGACCAGATAATTTCTCACGATCACACACAATTTTAACTTGCATATAGGAGCAAACTGCTGCACCGTACAGGCCGGCTGTTAGCAGGCAGAGGTAGATTTATTTTAGCCAATACTGATTTCTTCTTTAAAACCATCAGCCAAGACAACACATTCAGTTTGATCTTTGGAAAGGAATTTTCCGGCGCCGTTGTTTCGCAATTCACCGTGACCTTCAGAGAGGCTCCAGCAGTCCAGTGTCATCCAAATTTTCCACTTCAACCAGAGCAGACGTCACTTTGCTAAAACTGTGAGAACGTAAATGGAGCTCCTCTTCAGCAGGAACAGCAATGATTAGAACAGCCCTGGTCTCATTAGACAAAACACTTAACACACTCCACTCCCAAGGTTATAGACACCCACACACACACACACACCCACACACACACACACACATTGATTAGGGAGGACACTAATAGTTGTGTGTGTGTGTGTACGCTTGTGTGAATGTTTGGTATCTTATCTAAGGCTAGAATCTGAAACCTTTTATTTGACAAACATCTGAGTGTTGGTAATCTTTGTAAACAGTGTGTGTGTGTGTGTGTGTGTGTGTGTGCGTGTGTGTGTGTGTGTGTGTGTGTGTGTGTGTCTTCCCACTTGAGTTAGTAAGTGGGAGGAAGAGCACAGCGTCAGATGGGGAATTAATTTCAGCTTCACACACGCCGCCTCTGCTCTCAAAACTAACCTGTGTGTGTGTGTGTGTGTGTGTGTGTGTGTGTGTGTGTGTGTGTGTGTGTGTGTGTGTGTGTGTGTGTGTGTGTGTGTGTGTGTGTGTGTGTGTGTGTGTGTGTGTGTGTGTGTGTGCTGTTGTGTTGAAGGTCACCATACAGATTGGTGCCTATGACTGGAGGACAGCTCGCTGGTGAGTACCAGGGACCACACGCACACACACACACAGAAATCTATAACGATTAGTTGATCGACAGAGAATTAATCTGCAACTCTTTTGATAATCAATTAATCAAACAGTCTTTCCTCTTCCTTCTTTTAAAGCCTTGTTATCTGATGTTTTTATGACTGTTGTAACTGTTTTATTGAACCTGCAGGAATCAACACTGAGTCCACATCTTCAAAAACTCTTCACACAGTCGACACAACAGCAACAATTATGGAGCAAACTGTGACACGTTTGCATTGTTTTCACACAGAAAGCATTCAGTGACTACAGCCTTCAAATGTCCTCAAACATTTTACACATGTTTACATCCTCACTTCCAAACTCTGCAGTTTCTGTTCAAACACTAACATGTATTCATACGGACAGCAATCTGCCAAATCATAACCACACTGAAATACATCTATATTCAACCAAAAAACAAGACGTGGTGTCAGAAATAAAGCCCACTGAAAGTTTTCCTGCTGCATTTCTATGACTGGTTCCTGTAGAATACACTGTAGTACGTTCTATAGAGAGCTACACATCTGACTGGATTTACACTATATACACATTTCTGACACTATCAACCATTAAAAACTACATATACACAATAAAACAGTGATGTAACGATGGTGTATCCTCATGTGCTGCCTGTTGTTGTGTTTTTATCTCTCTGCTGTGTGCAGCTGTGTGTTGCTAAAGTCGACTGTGTGAAGAGTTTTGATGATGTGGACTCAGTATTGGTAACTGTGCAGGTAACCAATCGTAAAAAACTGTAATTCTTTGCTGATTGTGGTTGTCTGATTAGGGACAAAAAAGCGATCTCAATCTTAATGAGAGTACCTTTAAGTCATTTTGTCAAATGGTAAATATTAGCTGGTTCCAGTTTCTCAAATGCGAAGATTTGCTGCTTTTCTCTGTTTTATGTTTGGTGTTTGGACTGTTGGTTGGATAAACAAGACATTTGAAGACATCATCAATATCCCTAATTGGGATATTGGTTCATGTTTTCACTCTTGTATTGGTTTTACCTTTAGTGGCCACTGTAGTTTAATGTATAAAACAGACATTATAATAACGTGGCAGATTATTACCGCCTTATTCTTTGTGGCATACACACACACACACACACACACACACACACACACACACACACACACACACACACCTGGGAAAGCATCTATAAAAAGCTCGTGATCTCATAACCTCTTCACTCCAGCAGTTCAAAGCCATATAACTCGTCAGTCATTTGTTTTATGGCGACTTAACATCACACAAGTGGCAGCGCTGAACTCGGACAGCGACCTCCTGAAACTGTTCTGGTCTTCGCTCACTCCATCTCTGATCCTCTGATCCTTTTCACAACAACGCTAATCACAGTCAGTAACACATACTCATCTAACAACAAGTCACTGAATGGAAGACAGCCTGTAATGATCATAACATGTCGTGTGTGAGATTTTCAGGTGCTACATCTGAAGCAGGCTTAGTGTTTGTGTTGTAAACTGATGTCACATGTTTCAGCCACAGTTACAGCACATGTATTTATCTTCTTAAATCTATATGCACATGCTACTGTTTGAACTGTCTGGTTAGATGCTAAACTGCATTTCGTAAAAGTTATCAGCTGGTGACGAGATGAGAGGTAGTGAGGTAGAGCAGTACAGAGAGTGCAGATCTGTTCACAATATAATGTGCAGATGTTTGTTTATTGAAGATCACAAACCCTGACAATACCCCGACCACTGGCCAATCAGATCACTGGAATAAAAGTGTCATCATTCCTACAGGATCCCGACATGGACAAAAGTCCTGAGTTTACAATAAAGTGACAAATAAAAAAGAGCAATATATTTTTATAGAAGCATTTTATTGTGCAAGGTTTCCGTTTCCTCTTTGAGCTTCTAACAAACATTTTAAATGTTTTTATCCCCAAAGTGACAGCTGACAGTTTCTATGATTTTACACTGTGATTCCATCACTGCAGCTCAGGATAACATGAGATAACTGTGTGATGATAACTGGAAATAAAAATGAAAGCTTGTCTTTAGAAAGATAATCCACACACTGTTAATTGCTGCCATGATTATAAATGCAACATTTGGGTCAGATAGACCTCATCAGTCATTAACTACATTTCCTCTCTTTGCTTCAGCAGCAGAAACAGTCTGACAACATTAAGTGTGTTTTATGTGCACGATATATTCAGAATGGTTTCTTCAACATCCAAGTAAAAAGCAAAAAATACTGGCTCTGTACTAAAGTCATGGCTGAATGCAGTCTCTGAATGTCAGTGACGATCCAGCTGAAGCGGCTTAATTAATCACAGAGAGGAATTTTTTTTAACAACACTGTTTTCAGTCTGCGCTGACCTGTGACCCCTGCATGAAGCATAGAATGAGTGACACAATGTACAAACTGCTTTTTTTACAATTTCTCGTAGCTGCTAGTTTATTGGCCAGTGGCGCTGAACTTTGCCCACAACAGTGGAGCTGTAAGCCAATAGCAGGGCTTTGTTTTTGTGTCCCCGTGTGTGGGAAGAGAAATCAGACGGGGCTCGTTAACACATCAAGCTGTCAGTCGGTTCCCGTTCACGACGCTCTGTTGATCACTGATGGTGAGACCAGAGGGAAGGGGGCTTATTTTATTTTATTTATCTTTTCTCTTCTTGCTCTTCTGGCTCTGCCATCTGTTGCTTTGGCCATCTGACGCTCTCAGACTGGCTTACATAACCTCTGCGTGTATTCATGTCTGTGTGTGTGTGTGTTTGTGAGAGACTGAGTGTGTTTATCAGGATAATTGATGTACAGTGCTTCTAGCTGCTGATGTATTTATAATGAAATATTCTGAAGCTGTTTACAATAGATACCTGTGTGTGTGTGTGTGTGTGTGTGTGTGTGTATATGAGTATGTAACACAGCTTCACGCCTGCTCTCTCCTCAGATAAAGAGGAACTCTTTCAGAATGTACTGACGCAAGTAGCAGAGCAGTTTTCAAGGTAAGCAGATGGCTGAATGTGTTGACACGGCAGCAGATTGTCACTTCTCTCACTGTTAACTCGTTAGAAAGCAGCTGCTACCATAAATTAGGACATTACATGTGCATATTTAGTCTGTTTTGTATATTTAATTACTGTAAATAATCTCTCCAGTTTGTACTACTTCTTTTAGATTTCTTCTTTTTTTATCAAATTGTCTGTGTACTGTCTACTGTTGGTGCATCTCTAAAATCTCTAAAAGTATCTTTTTGTTCTTTAATACCTTCCCAACATTTCTGCGGGGTTTAAGGTGTATGACAGTATGTGTATGTCCTGCAGCTGGCTGAGGTGTATTTGTATTGTTTTTTCTCCTGGTCTCTGTCACCTGCGATTTCAAAATTATCACAAGCAGCGTGAGTAGAACTGCAATGATAAGTCATTTAATCGATAAGTTGATCATCAGAAAATTAATCGGCAATTACTTTGATAATCAAATAATTGTTTTAGTCATTTTTTAAAGCAAAAATGGCAAAATATTCATTCAGCTTCTTAAATGTGAGAATTTTCAAGCTTTTCTGTGTCGTACTTGGTAGTAAAATTAATATCTTTGGATTTTGGACTATTGATCGGACAAGACATTTGAAAATGTCACCTTGAGCATTAATGTATTTTTCTCAATTAATCAAGGAAATAACCAGAAGATTAATTGATAATGAAAACAGTCATTAGCTGCAGCCCTAAGCACAAGCTTTCCAGGTGGTTTGCCATGATCTTGTGTTCTGTAGTATTTTGTCTGTAAATACAGTTTTCAGCACTTTAAAAGTGTTTGTGTTACTTTTCTGTCTAACAGTTACTTAGAGAGTGTTGCTGGGGGTGACATACTTATGACCTATATTAGTGTTGTAGCACTGTGAATACAACAGTATTTCTACCTCAAAATTATTCTTCTTAATCATTTTTTACCTTGATAACAAAGCACCTTTTGGTTTATGCAACATAATCCCAAGAGGCTGGAGAACTGCCTCAGCTCATACAGTAATCCTTCATCTTAGGAATTACAAGGTTTTCACCCAGCAGCATCTCTCTTTATCAGTTTATCTGTGTTTTATCTTTGAACTTTTCCCTAATTCCTCCACACACGATGCTTCAGCTCTCTTATTAGAATCTGTTAATATATTACTATATAACAGCAGAACATTAGACTGTAAATAGTGTGCAGACATGATGTGCAGCTGCAGATCTAATGATAGATCTATGATATGACATGAAGTTGTATAATACCGTCTGCAGTACTGACAGCTTCAGCGACGGCACTGTTACAGTAGGATGGATTTTAGGGCTGCAACTAATTAATATTTTCACTATTGATTATTACAATTTTTCAATTTCTTATTTTGTCTGAACAACAATAAAAATAATGATAAAGATTGGAGATTGTTTGGCATTTTTACTTCATAAATTACCTAAAACTATTAGTATTAGTAAAGTTATTGTTTATTCCCTGCTATAATTAACCAGATATTACAAGAAGTTTGGTGTGTAATTTCTAGATATGTTAATCATAATGTAATATAAACAGTAGAGGTTTAAGCAGGTTTAAAGGGTAGCAGAGGTGTGTCTTCAAAATCCACTTTTACACCAAGCAGTTAATATATTATTAAGCACTCAAACAATCAACTAACTGCAGCAGAAAAGTATAAATATACAAGAAGATTTATTGTCATACAGACACAAAAATCTAAGATGCGGATCCTTTCTTTTTCTCAGTGGTGGAAGAAATACTGAGATCTTTTTACTTACAATGAAAAAATATTCCATTCAAAATGTTTTTTACGTGCAGAAGTATTGGCAGCAAAATGTACTTAATGTATCAAAAGTTCTCATAATTCTTAATTTTAACAACTTTATACAGTAGTCTAATCTATAGTAAAGCATCTTTTATGGAATGATCATATGTCTTATAAAATGTTGTTCTTAAAAGTAACTATAACTGAAATAAATGTAGTGGAGTAAAAAGTACAACGTTCCCCACTGAAATGTAGTCAAACAGAAGTAGAAAGTAGCAACAAAAGGAAATGCTCGAGTAAAGTACAAGTACCTCAAAATTGTAGTTCAGTACAGTACTTGAGTAAAAGTACTAATTTCTCCTTCTCCGTCTGTGTCCATCTGTCCGCAGGGCGTTCAAGATCAACGAGCTGAAGACCGAGGTCACCAACCGTCTCGCCATGTTGGAGAAAAGAGTCGAGCGTAAGTTTGTTCCCACTACGCCACTCACCGCACCAAACAAATAGAAAATCAACGTAAACATTTTAATGTTGTGATGAACAAAAAAGAACAATTTTCTTCTTCATTTACAAGTCATTAATAATAATAATAATAATAATAATATAATAATATAATAAAAATACACATGCAAGACCAGTCCTCTGCCAGTGTCTACACTGGTGTCTGCAACACCCAGTCACTGTTGTTATATGAGTAAAACAGAAGAAATAGACTTGAAGTGCTTCAGTTACACATATGAAGTGTGAGTTAAGTGTGAGCTGTTATGCAGCTTCTGTCGACGGCTGTATTGATTAATATTGAAGCATATCTGTTCCTCAGAGGTGCACGAGATGGACATCTTTGAGCTAAAGTCAGCACGTTAACATGCTGATGTTAACAGGAAATGTTTACCATGGTCACCATCTTAGATTAGCATTTTAGCATGCTAACATTAGCTAATAAACACAAAGTCACTAAGTGCATTTCCATCCACATGTTTTTGTTCCTGATTTTCAATTTGTGCATAAAAAACCTGAGTGGAAACACAAAATGTTCAAAAAAATCATAAAATATTGCAAAAACATTTGGCTGAGGTGGAAAAGTTTGCGTATTGATAAAAGCAAAATGTGACAAAGTGCAAATGTAAACAGACTGAGTGAATAAATGATGACGTACATGAATCATGTGACTTAAACGTCACTGAAGAGCTGAAACATCAGATCTGTGTGAAGCGATGAGGAGACTGTAACCTTCCTCACATCAATACATGAAACTAACAGTAATGTCATATTTCCATCATGTTTTCCATCATTTGAGCTTTGACTGCCGCTCTTTTAATGACGTCATCTCGTGTCCTCTTCTTCTGCGACGGCACTGACTGAAGAATTAGCGCCACCTGCTGTTGATGAACCAACTCCAAATGTTCACAAAACTGAAGTGGAACTATCTTTTGTAGATATTCTGGAAATTTGGTTAAAATTTGCATTAAATTTGGAAATTGGAAATGTGTCTTGCAGGTGTTTGGTTATAAATCATAAAAAGTACAGTAGTACTTCGACTGATTAATTGGCATTGAGATAAGCGCATACCTTCAGTGCATGTTGTCTGAACTGGTGTTTTTCCAGTTTATGATGCTGGGATTAGATAAGTCGTGGTCTGCTAACCCACCTGCAGAGGCTGATGACCTTGTGCTGTTATTAGAATCTGCTGAACATTGACCACATTTCAACCCATCCTGTATCTTCATCTTCACACTTATACAACATCCACTCTGGGGTCATACGCCGACGTTGTCCACCTCAGCTGACCATTATCAGTTTTGCCGTTTATTAACTGCGAGGAGGAAGTTTGCCTGTCTGAGGCTGCTGACCTGCTAACTGTGCTGCTGCAGTTTACATAGCTTTTACCTGCTTGTCTGATGGCCTGTTGGCACTCGCTATAGATGTGTCAATTCTCCCCAGATAAGGCCAGTTATAAAATACGATCAATAAAGGTGTTGTGATAGCCACCGGCAGGGTTTTTTTTCTTTTATAATGTAGTTCTCGGTGTTCTCGACGGTGCCAGCTGTTATAGTAATCACCCACAGGAACATTTAATCAGTGATCGTTTTGCAATCATCAAGGTCAACCTGAATGTGTGAGCTGTACATCGAGTTTCTCCTGAGCAGCAAAAATCAGGAAGAAATTTAGCATCAGAGTCTCTGATTTGTTTAATTGTTCCATGTTTGCGCTGCAGAGCTGCTCCACAATAATAATATAAAGATATGATCTACTGTGGTACATGTAGTTTATATCATTATATTATTATTTGAAATTTAATCTGAGCCCCTTTGGTTGTACCATCTTGTTTTCAGCATCCTCTGACACAAAAATATTTTTTATAAACAAATAATAATAATGATAAAAAGAAAAATAACAAACATCAACAAAACACACAAACATGGCTCTCACATAACCCCAAACCTTTACATCTCCGTTACAAGCATCATCTGCACCAGACTAACGAGAAATGAACAACTGTCAGACTAAGTAAAATAGTCAAAATCTAACTATTAATTATATATTGATATATAATATGTGAAGGTATAGTTCATTTTCTGGAAAATTGATTGAGAAACTGTTCATGGATAAAGTAACTAGACATGGAAACACATGAGAAATGTATGTTGAAGCTACTATAAGTCTGAAGGCACACTTAATAGAGGGTCTGAATTTAGAGATTGAGACCACAATGACTCGTTGAAAACAATAATTGAATAAGATAAGAATAAGGAACAAGATGTCTGGTGGCATCAAATCTGTTTTATCGCCCTGAAAGTCACAAGAAGCCGCGTGAACACAGTGAACATCCACGTGAATAATCACATCAGCCTGTCAGAGCTCGTGATGTGACGTGATATAACACGGCAGGTGTTTCCTGTGAAACCACAGTGTGTGTGCGTAGGTGTCCAATATGGTGTGCAAGAAGCACCTACGCACATGTGCAGGTTGGTGTGTTTCTACATGTGTGTGATGCATCATGCTTTTCTCATTCATCAACAAACACCAGATTGCGTGCCATCACACACACAAGTTACAGCTTCACTGTAGCTGGCAGCCTGTTTGGCTGATATCTTCTTCTGACTGACTACATGTATAAAAGCCCCCGATGCACTGACAGTGCACTTTCGGTCACCATGACGACATGACCCGAGTTTGCTTTGGTCACCATGGCAATTCCCCTCATTCTACTACATGCAGCTTCTTTAAGTGACGGTGAGCTGATCAACAGGTTTGGGCTTCTTTCTGAATGGAGTCCTGAACGCTGGATAAAATGCATTTAAGTTTGTAGATTTGACCTGAATGTGTATTCAACAGTAAGTTTAAAGCTAATGGGGACATAAATCTATACATTCAAATCATGAAAGACAGAAAACTGCAGTATACATACGGAGGAGCAGGTATTATGTGGACTTATGTTGAATAAGGTGTTGCAGATAAGAGCTGACAGACAAAAAGACCATAAGTCTAATGTAACAAGCACACTATAGTGTTAATGATTGAAAATTGATATGAAGAATTTATTAGATAATGGATGATTATACCTAATTATGGGTAATTGTGTGTTTATTGCAGGAACAATATAATAATATGGTTGGTCTATGCAAACACCGTGACTATGACTGTACATCTGAAAGAAACAATGAATGCTTATCAAAAACATTTTCCAAAAGCAAATAGGAAAAATAAAGATTATGTTATCTGTAAAATACAAAAAACTGAATCTAGAATATTATATTAGAAAATGTATTTCCTTCAATGTAAATTCAAATCAAATTCTTCTTCTTGTGGACAATTCTTCTTGTCTTGAGCTCAACCTTTCAAGCTGACAACATGAAGCGTCCGTTAAGTTACACGTGAAGTTTCTTGTTGACAGTAAATCAAAACGAAGTTTTCACGCCATCATGAACCTGCTTGTGTCTGAATTATTTTAACGGTTATTATAACTGTTTCCAGCCCTGAAACAGAGTTTTTTCCTCCTGGCTGTCGGTACTGTAGTGGTAGTTTCAGATCTGACGCACAGCCACTTCACACAAGCATGCCAATTGCCTGGATACCTAGTCGCTACGGCAACAGCGTGGCACCCACACAGATCTCCATCCTCTCACCGCGCTGGTCGCCATGGTCACCAGCTCTAATGGGAGGCGACCTTCTCTGTGTCGGCGGAGAGAGGTGGATTGATGAAAGGCAGGAGTCTGATAACAGCTGCAGTCTGATGATACTCTCAGACACACAGATGCTCATAAAAAAACTTCTGTGGGTTCAGTCAGTGAGGGATGTGTTTCACCTTCCCAGTAAGCGCCGCCCGCACCATCAGCCCCCGTCTCTCGCCAACTCTCAGACATTCTCCACCCTCCTGCGGCTTTCTCTCCACTTCTATTTGAATAAACTTCATGGGGCTCTCAGTATGGTCTCAGCATAAAGTTTCTGTCATTTATCTGCAGGAGCACTGAGACATGCAGTCCATACTACTTAAAGTTTTGGGAGTTTAATACTGCAACTAGGTATGGGATTCAATAGTAAATCCTTTTTAATCCCTTATCGAATCTTATTAGGTTTAACTTCAGACATTTGCAACTGCTCAAAAACAAAACAAAGAATCCTGCACACTGTCCATCACTTGTACTCACTTTACATTACAGTGAGTTTCACGTTATGGCCCTTATGGTGTGCAGGAACTTGTTCGAAATTTCAACTAGTAACTAAATGCTAAAATAACTACAACTCAAATGTCTAATCTGCTTTTGTTGGCTGAGAATCAGAAACACGTCAGCCTGCTGTTCTTCACCAGCTTCTTACTTCAGATACTGAAGATCCTGATTCTTTCTATGAAACTGATCAGATTAAAAAAAGTTGATATAATATGAATGTTTTACTGGGAGATTCTTTGGCCCCATTAAAACTAATCATCATTTGAGACCCTTTTGTTTCAGCTCAGTGACTCAAGCACACCTCGGGCAACTTTGTGTGTTTGCAGCTACAAAATGGTATCAAGAGGTTTGAAAAATATTAACTTTAATACTGTTTAAAGGAGGTTTTAATAAATGACTGTGTCTGTCTGCAGTGGAGGGGATGAAGGTGGTGGAGATCGAGAAATGTCGCAACGACATCAAGAAGCTCCGCGAGGAGATGGCATCCAGAAACAACAGGTGACGACAACAACACCCAACGTCTGAACCTGCCCGGTCTCCTCATCAGTGCAATCTAATGAACACTCAGCAGAGTCTCTAATTAACATTATTTTATTATTTTACTGAATAGCAGAAACTTACTTTAGAAGCAAAGATTTACATCAGTTGTTGTTGCGTTAGTAATAATGCTACTAAAACAATCAAGAGAAAATTAAACAACCACTTTGATATTTGATTAATTACTTAAAGCCGCTATAATCAATATTTTTCACCACAGTCTGATCTGTCAGTGTGTAATGTGTTGGTCGTGGCTCGTAGTGATGAACCTACAGAGAATTATCAGTGACTCTGCAGCTCCCCTCGGCTTTACGGAGCTTTATAGTGAGTTTCAGCTCATTGTTTATCTGTCCGGCTGCAACTTTACTGTTTTGGTTCACTCTCAGCGCTCTCATAGCGTCATTTTCAGAGAAAAAGCTGTAAAAAGCCACTGTACACTACCTGCTCAGCACCAAACAGCAAACAGACACAGTTAGCTGTAGACTAGCTGGTGAACATAGTGGAGCATTTAGCAGCTAAAGAGCCAGATATTTCCCTCAGGAGTTGGTAGAGAGCAGAAACAGCTAAAAGAGAGTGAATATTGGACTTACATTCACCAGGTGGACAGAAACACGACTCCTAATGAATGATAATGTTGGTCTGTAACTGCTGGATGTGGAAATAAGCAGCTGCTGCTAACAAGTTCAACATATCAACTTAAAAGCTGATGATGGGTCAGTGTTGTGTTCACAGCTTGTTAACATCAGTTAATGCAGATTTTTTTTGTCTGATCAACAGTCAGAAATCCAAAGATATTCAGTTTAATATCAGAAAAGCTTCAAACTGTCACATTTGAGAAGCTGCAACTACTGAATATTTGACATTTTTGCTTTAAAAAAGCCTAACACAATTAATCAATTATTAAAATACTTGCTACTTAATTTTCTGTCAATCGATTAATCAATTAATTGTTGCAACTGCCCTGGCACGTCTTCAGCTCGTACAAAATGCAGCAGCTAGGATATTAACTAGGACTGGTCACTCTTATTTTAGCCTCAGTGCACTGGCTGCCAGTGAAGGTCAGGATCAATTTAAAGATTAATCACTTATCAGGCCCTACACAGTTTAGCGTCTGCCTGTTTTCTTTTTAAAAACCCACTTTTTTAGGATGACATTTCTATAACATTCGATAACTTTAATGGTTTGCTCTGGGTGGTGACTGGTTGCTGTATGCTGTCTGTGTTTGTATGTGCGTTATGTCTGTGTGTATTTTTGAATTTTTTTTTTCTTCTTGTTTTCTTCTTTTTCTCTTTTTCTTTCTGTGATGTAAAGCACTTTGTAACCTGTGTTAAAAATGTGCTATATGAATAAAGTTTTACTTACTTACTTACTAACTCCACATTTTTTAGATACTTTTTTTAAAATGGAGTGTTAGTTAAGTTTATAGCTGCAGCGATTACTCGATTAGTTGATTGACAGGAAATCAATCAGTAACTGTTTTAACGATCGTTTAATTGTCATTTTTTCAAGCAGAAATGCCAAATATTCTCTGGTTCCAGCCTCTCAAATGTGATGATTTGTAGTTTTTCTTTGTCATATATGACAGTAAATTGAATATCTCGTCAATTCGTCAGACAAATCAAGCAAACTGAACACATCACTGTGGCCTCTGAGAATCTGTGAATGCCATACTGTTTTACTATTTTTTAACATTTCATACAGATTATCGATCAGTCGAGAAAATAGGCGTCATATTAATCGATAATGAAAATAATCGCTTGTTGCAGCCCTTCTTGAGTTGTTCTTCAATATCTTTAATTTAGGAATTGTCGGACAGACAAAACAGGCACTGTAGGCCTCGGGCTCTGGGAATTTTTCACAATGTTAGAACAATTTATAGACAATATGATAAGTTTATTAATTGAAAGAATGAACAACAGATTATTTGATAATGATAATTAGCTTTAATTGCAGCCCTAATCAGTATCACTGGTACCATCACTGTAACAATGGTAATAGCAACAGTAATACTATAAATTTTCATATGTCTATTATCATTATTATCATTGTTGGTAGTAGTATTGTAAGTAGCAGTAGTATTAGTAGTATTGTTAGTAGCAGTAGTATTAGTAGTATTGTTAGTAGCAGTAGTATTGTTAGTAGTATTGTTAGTAGTATTGTTAGTAGTATTGTTAGTAGCAGTAGTATTAGTAGTATTGTTAGTAGTATTGTTAGTAGTATTGTTAGTAGTATTGTTAGTAGTATTGTTAGTAGCAGTAGTATTAGTAGTATTGTTAGTAGTAGTATTAGTAGTATTGTTAGTAGCAGTAGTATTAGTAGTATTGTTAGTAGCAGTAGTATTAGTAGTATTGTTAGTAGCAGTAGTATTAGTAGTATTGTTAGTAGTATTGTTAGTAGTAGTAGTATTACTCTTTTTCCTTCTCAGCCTGGAGCTTTATGTTTTTTTATAATGTTTTTTTGTTTTGCAGTAACTTCCTGGAAGACAATAAGAAGCTGACTCCTTGCAGAGATGTACCCTCCTACCCCAAGGTAAGCTTTTCTTAGAAATCTACACACACACACACACACACACACACACACACACACACACACTCTGTGCTGTGTTTTTCTGTTAGCCAGGTGAGTCTGATGATGTCAGCTGTCCTAAGAACTGCTGCACCTCCACTGTGGTTCCAGGAACCAGATAGAACAAACGTTTGTTCTCATGTTTGGTCAGAAACCAAAACTCTTGAAGTTCTGCGAACACAGTGGAGACGAGACGGCTGTGAAAATGATTCTTGACGGTTTTATAGATGTTTGAGATCAGGGCTCGTTTTCATCAAACTGCTGAGTGAAAGATAAAAGTAAAAATGATGACTGCCATACAGATACTCAAATATTATTGATAATGATCAATAATACGTTACTGAAGCAGCATCATTAAGAGTAGAATCGTTTCAACACATTTTAAAACATTTGATGATATTACACCACTTTATTTATATTATTTATATATTTTTTATTTATATTTATCGGGGGTGTAAACAAACACACAAGAATAAATCTACATTTATTTGATTATCAATCACTTTCTAATGATCTTCATTGACCTGCACTGGAACTGAATTCTCCTTATTATATTATTTCTCTGACGTACCTCATCTGCCAACAGCAGAATGTCTCACAGCACAATTTTGTTTCCATTTCAGACAATTTCCTTTTATTTCGTCCCTATTTATATATTCTGCAACTAACGATTATTTAAATGGTGGAATAATCATTTTGTCTATGAAATGTCAGAAAAGGTAGAACAATGCCCTTTATAACTTCCTAGAACTCGTGGTGACGTCTTCAAATGTCTTATGCAAAGCAAATATGCCATTATAACGGGCATTTTTTACTGTTTTCTGACATTTTATAGACAAAACAATCAACACATTAATTGAGAAAATAATCATTAGTTGCAGCATTACTAAAATCCAAAGACAGTGACAGTTTACTGTCACATATGGCAGAAAATCTTTAAATCCTCACATTTGAGAACCTGCAACCAGCAAATATTTGGCATTTGTGCTTAATATATAGAACAATTGATCAACAACACATTTTCTGTTGAATTACTAGACTAATTGTTAAAATAGTTATATGTTCTAAATACATTAGATTGTTGTTAATTTCACACGTTAATTATTTTGGAGGAGATGTAAATATTTCACACAAATAAAGTGTTTTTGCAGAATAACTTATCACTGAATAAACTTTAAAAGAATGTACAATATGGCGGATGTTGGGTCAGTCAATATCTCTGATTGGCTATTCCTTCATGTTCCTTGAGAGTTGCATTTACACTTTGCTGTAGGAAGTAGAAAACCCCTTGATAAATGTGCCTTCTTAAGCGTAATTCTTAGAAGCTTGATCAATACGAGCCCTGGTTTATTCCTCTGTTATCAGAAATCAGTCAGTGCAGTACAGTAGGTCACTGTGACATAATCCCATTGTTACTCTGAAATACGCCAATAAATCTATAAACATTTGCACACAAGTTGTATTTTGGAGACACATTCACCTGTTGACAGCTACAGTACATTAAACAGTCTAGCAAGAATTCAGTTAGTTTTTCGGCATGAAGGTTACAGTAAGTGTGTGCAGTGGTGTGTAGAGTTGTGCCCCCGAGCCAGGCGGAGGTGGACAGGGTTAACTGGGAGCTCTGTTGCCTGCAGTACATGCTGTCACAACAGACCATAGACGCCCTCAAAAAACCTGCCTTTGACGTCTGGCTGTGGGAGGCCAACGAGGTAAGACTGACCAGCTCGCTGAACCCGTCTCACCTACAATTCCCATCTCTCCTCTCCCCGTGTCCAACATCCACCCCCCCCACCCCCACCCGTCTCCCTGCTGCTCTGCTGCCATGTTTGTGTGTGTGTGTCTGTGTGTGTGTGCAGTACCACCTGTCTAAGGAGACAGTAGAAGCTCTTAGATTGCCTACGTTCGATGCTTGGCAGTGGGAGCCCAATGAGGTGAGATTCACACCCTGATTAATCCACTAATTAACTTCTCATCACAGAAAGGTCAATAATTATGAATTATTACTGATGATTAATTTAATGATGGAGTAATAAATTATCAATCAGTAATAAATTATCATTGTGTTATTAATGATTTTTAATGATGGTGTTATTAATGATTTCTTAATTGTAATTGTTATTATGTCATTAAAAGTCTTGGAGAAATGGGAGAAAGCCTTTTCTCATCGCTTTTCCAGACATTTTGACTTGTCATAGAAAGAAAAGCACAGGAAACACTGATAACGTTAACAATGGCTGTAAATCATGATGGCGTGACAGTGAGCCAGCATTTTCAACACAAGGACTCTGAAACTTAAGCTCATTCATTATTAAAACCTGTGCTTTTCCTACTGCGACATGTCAGAATGTCTGCTGTGCGCTATCCACTGTCCAATAAAGGCAAAAATGCCCCCACACCCCACAAAAATCTTTAAAAATAAGAAGAAGAATGTCTGCTGTGAAAAAGGACTGTACACCACCATAATCTATGGCACCAACACACATGTAGTGTTATAACTTCTTGTAGAAGTCAGTTGGCATCACTAACAGGCAGCTAACATCGTTAACAGTCAGTTAACATTGGCTAATAGTCAGCTAACATCACTAACAGGCAGCTAACATCACTAACAGGCAGCTAACATCGTTAACAGTCAGCTAACATCGGCTAACAGTCAACTAACATCACTAATAGTCAGCCACAGTCAGTTAACATCGACAGTCAGCTAACATCAGCGACCAGTCAGCTAACATCAGCTAACAGTCAGTTAACATTGGATAATAGTCAGCTAACATCACTAACAGTCAGTTAACATTGGCTAACAGTCAGTTAACATTGGCTAATAGTCAGCTAACATCACTAACAGTCAGTTAACATTGGCTAATAGTCAGCTAACATCACTAACAGTCAGCCACAGTCAGTTAACATCGACAGTCAGCTAACATCAGCTAATAGTCAGCTAACATCACAAAACAGTCAGCTTACATTGCTAACAGTCAGCTAACATCAGCTAACAATCAGTTAACATTGGCTAATAGTCAGCTAACATCACTAACAGTCAGTTAACATTGGCTAACAGTCAGCTAACATCACTAACAGCGTAAAGAAGGTCGCTCTGGTAACTGGGGGAGCTTTTGGACCCAATAAACCAGAGAATACGAAAAACAGCAGCCGAATAAAGCAAATCATGTCAAACATCTGATCATATGTGATCACAATGCTTTAACAGGAGTTTGGAGGACAGTTGGGGATTTTTATCTGTTGTCACAACATGCTCAGAATGTTTCCACATGGCAGCGGCCTTCCCCGAATTGTTGGAGATTGAAAATTTTTGTTTCATTTAATTAATTACTGACCGTTAGCTCGCCAGGTTAATGCAAAACAATGGCTACACTCTGTTTATCTTGTGTATCTACATACAGTGGTGGAATAAGTATTTAGATCCTTTACTTAAGTAAAAGTACCAATACAGCAATGTAAAAATACTCCATTACATAGTAAGCAAAAGTCCAGCGTGTATAATCCTACTTAAATAAAAGTACTTGAGTATTACCAGCAAAATGTAGTTAAAGTATTAAAGTAAAAGTAGTGGTTTGGTCCCTCTGACTGATATAGACTGGACTACTGCAATGCGCTCTTCACAGGGATCCCTGGCAGGAGCATCCAGAAGCTCCAGTACATTCAGTACAGTGCTGCCAGGATCCTGATGAGAGTGTGAAAACACGAACATATAACACCAATTCTGTTTTCATTGCACTGGCTCCCTGTCTCCTTCAGGATTGACTACAAAGTCCTGCTACTCACATACAAATCCATCAACGGACATGCACCTCCCTACCTACAGGAACTGATCATACCACAAAACTCCACCCGCACCCTCAGATCTGCCAGCAGCTTGCTCCTCCGGGCCCCCAGTACTAAGCTTCACACCATGGGGCCCCCAGTACCAAGCTCTGCACCATGGGGCCCCAGTACTAAGCTCTGCACCATGGGGGATCGAGCTTTCTGCTCTGCTGCACCATGCTTGTGCAGCTTTCCTAACCATCTGAGGGCAGCACAGACCCTAGTCTCTTTTAAAAAAGGCCTAAATACCTTTCTATTCAGGAAGGCTTTTTCATCTTAACTCTTATTACTCTTTTCTTTATGTTGTGTGTTCTATGTTATTAATACTGTAGCACTTTGAGTTTCACTATGAATGAAAAGTGCAGTACAAATTAAATGTATTATTAGTTATTATTATTATTATTTTCATATATGACATCATTAGATTATTAATACTGAAGCATCAGTGTGTAAGCAGCATGTTACTGTTGTAGCTGCTGGAGGTGGAGCTAGTTTCAACTACTTTATATACAGTTAGCTAGTTTAGTCCAGTGGTTCCCAACCTAGGGGTGGGGCCCCTCCAAAGGGTCAGCAGATAAATCTGAGGGGTCGTGAGATGATCAATGGGAGAGGAAAGAAGAAAAAACAAAGTTCTGATACACAAATCTGTTTTCACTTTTTGGACTTTTTCTCTAATCTTTGATTTTTGCTGAAATATTGGATCATTTGAACATTTATTGAAATGAAACCATGTGAGAAGTTTAGAGGGAAAAATCACTATTTGGTGGAGCTGTTAACAACTCATAGACATCTGAAATGTGACCCCGACTACACACTGCTTTTTGTAAGACGTCAAAAGCCAAAAAGGTTGGAAACCACTGGTTTCATCTTTAACAATGTGTTGTATTTTAAAAGCTTGTTATATTATCCATTGTGTCAAATCTTCATCTGAAAAGTAACTAAAGCTGTCAAATAAATGTAGTGGAGTAGAAAGTACAATATTTCCCTCTGAAATGTAGTGGAGTAGAAGTATAAAGTAGCATCACATGGAAATACAAGTACCTCAGAATTGGACTTAAGTACCGTACTTGAGTAAATTGGATACTTTCCACCACTGTCTACATACAACACATGACACACATCGAAACAGACATTTGGCAGAGTCCGAGGGAAAAAGAGAGAGAGAATTTTCTTAATAAATTATATTTGAAAATGATCCAACCTGAACCCGAAGCTTTAGACATAAAAAAACGTTGCCGCTCCGAGCTGTTGTCGGGACCCTTCAGACTTTGGTCGGGTTTGAACTCTTAGGTCAGTGATGGATGGAGAAGAACTAAAAGATGTATCATCATATCATCATCAGACATGAACTACAGCTGTGAAAACTTCTTTCATGCTCTTTTTGTGTGTTTTTCTTTGTTAAGCTTTTTATAACCTGCGTCTCAGCTCATAATCAGGAAGAATATGTGTTTGTTGACACTGTGCGTCAGGCAGAAACTACATGTTCATTTTAATGTTAGCTGTATAATCTCCTAAAACATTAAGGCCAATTAAACATATTTCTACACATTATAAGTCAATTTATTTATAATTATGAAAGGATGAATTTACAGGTGAAACATGAATAAATTCAGATGCAAATTACAGTAATTTAAAATGCTGATGGTCGTTCAGTGTCTGAGCATTGAAGTGTAGTTTAAATGTTTTTTATCTTATCTGTCTGAGTACAGGTTCATTATGCATGTGCAGATACTTCTTTTTAAGGGGATACAGTTAAGGGAATAAGTTTATCATAGACAATGATGAAAGAAGTACTCAGATCCTTTACTTAAGTAAAATCACATAATCACTTAAGCAGAAAATTGGGCTGTGACTGAGATTAAATACCTTTAATAAATTATATTATTGATTGATTTGAATTATTAGATCTTCAGGAGTTTATAAGAGTCACAAGATAAATCTGAGTGACTGTGAGACGATAATTTGTGCAGGAAAGAAGAAAAAACAAAGTTCTGCTACGTAAATTTGGATTAAATTCCAGAACTTTTCTCTCATTTTCTCAGTTTTACCTCTGTGGGTTTTATGTACTTGAAACAAAGTTTAGAGTAACTAACAAGACAAAGAGACACACCTACAGACTGACTTCATGTGAACAAACTTCTACTTTAATCTTAAAAAATGCAGCATCATTTAGAAGTCCATCTTATTTTATGTAAAATTTGAATCTGAAAAGTAACTAAAAATGTAGTAAATACAGTGGAGTATATTAAGTATATAACCTGATCCTGATTTAGAGAGATCTTACGTTATTAACTCGAGAGCTTGTTTGCTGTAACTCACATTAGTCAGAATTCACATGTTGAAACTAAATTACAGGTCTGCTGCTGTAACTTTCAGAAACTTTTTAGATCAAAGCTCTCAATTTTAGATGTCTCTTTTTGATATTCCATATCTATTTTCGTTTCAAAAAAGTGTTGAAAATTGCAGGTGTCATCACCACTTTTTCTATTTGCAGAATAGAAAACATCTTTAGGACCGTGGAAATGCATCTTTCATGGGGAGCGACATGTAATGTCGTCTGATGCACATTGCTTTTTACACAGATTCTCAGGAAGCAGTAACAGCCTATAATCAAAACCAGCATGTATCCATCTTTTGATGTAAAGTGCATATTAAACTGCACAGTATATAATGAAAGAAACTGCAAAATGATTAATTTGACAGAACCTTTAATGGACACTGCATTTCAAAGGAGAGTAGTTTCTTGTGAATTTGTGAGAAAACAACAAAGGAAATAACATCATCTCCATCTTTGTATATACAGACTGATACGTTCCTTCGTTCTTCCAGATGCTGACCTGTCTGGAACATATGTACCATGACCTGGGCTTGGTCAAAGACTTCAACATAAACCCCATCACACTCAAGAGATGGCTGGTGAGACCTACATGGCCACTAATTGAGTCTTTCTAGACCAGAGCAAAATCTGTAAATACCCTTAAAAAATCTGCTCTTAGTTATTACTTTTTCTTAAAGGATTCACTCCTGTCTCCCTCTCTCTGTGCAGCTGTGTATTCATGACAACTACAGGAATAATCCCTTCCACAACTTCCGCCACTGTTTCTGTGTCACCCAGATGATGTACAGTATGATCTGCCTCTGCAGCCTACAGGTAATGAGTGTCATGGTTTGTCTTGTTAGCAGAGCTGGAGACTTGAGATTCAACTTACTTAAAGGACGGGTTCATAATTTTTCAAGTTTTTTTTTTTTTTCTTTTTCAAAAAACTGTAAAAAGCCACTGTACACTACCTGCTCAGCACCAAACAGCAAACAGACACAGTTAGCTGTAGACTAGCTGGTGAACATAGTGGAGCATTTAGCAGCTAAAGAGCCAGATATTTCCCTCAGGAGTTGGTAGAGAGCAAAAACAGCTAACAGAGAGTGAATATTGGACTTACATTCACCAGGTGGACAGAAACACGACTCCTAATGAATGATAATGTTGGTCTGTAACTGCTGGATGTGGAAATAAGCAACTGTTTGCTAACAAGTTCAACATATCAACTTAAAAGCTGATGATGTGTCAGTGTTTTGTTCACAGCCTGTTTCTGCTGAAAACTAGTGGACTAAAAAATCAGTTCATGCAGCTTTTCTCTCTCTGTGTTCACCATCAAGTAAAATTTTAATTAATATACTGTATTTGAAAATGACAGTATGCAGTCAGTCAAAGAGATGTCAGTGGATTTGGAAAGCTCAGGGGGAGGAAGGACAAGAGGATGAGGAAGAGGATGGGGGCGTGATGAAGGAGATGTGTGCCTGAAAGGGGAAAGAAAAGAAAAAAGAGAAAGAGGAGCTTCCTTCTCTGTCGTCAGGGATGACTGTTCACTGGAGGTTTAATTATCGCGGGCCTAACGGCTGATTATGAAGCATCTGCACTAGTGATGTGCTAACGAGGTCACACACACTCATAATACTCAAACATATGCTATGTAGAAATTTGAGGGTGGAAGATGAGATCACACACACATTAACACACATATGGAAATGACCTTTTAGTAATAAAAGCCTCAGAGACTGAGCTGATGTATTAAATGATATAAATGTGTGTTTGTTTGTCTTTTAGGAGAAGTTCACTCAGGTGGACATTTTGATTCTCATGACAGCTGCTGTGTGTCATGATCTCGATCACCCCGGATTCAACAACACGTAAGACACACACAAATTAATTAATTAACTATTTTATTGTTCCCTTCCTCTTTCCCTTACATTAGTTTCTGCATTTAATTTAAAATTCTTTACCTTTTCTTTTAAGTCAATTTTTTTTGTCTCCTACAGCAACATATCTGCTCTGTAAATCACATGTCTTGTGTTCTCCTTTGAGAAAAACCTGAAACCAAAACGGAGAAATTTATATTTTAAATTCTTTGATTTCTCGATGACGCCCCCTCGTTTTACATTATCTCAATTAAATAGTGTTACGTTATCCGTCTACATAGCTGGAGTCCTTATTTCGATACAGCAAATCAAATCTTGCATAAATCGATAACGTGGCGTTCTATCACAGGCAGAGCAAACAGTCACGCCCCCCTGGCTGCTGTCAATCAAACACAGACTGAGATGTAATGGACTTAAATCAACGAAACATCAAGAAAGGCGGGTGCCCATTTGAAAACCTGCAGAAGTCACTCAACTCAGGTGCCTTGAGGGAGGGAAAGAAGGAGAGAGCGATGCCACTGGCCCACAGATGGTGCAGGGGCGAGTATCTGTAAAGGTGAGCTGGTTGCGATAACCCTTATCGTATTTTGCATATTCATTTCGTGCAGACCCACTGACAGCTAGTAAAAGACTCGTTGGCGACCCGAGGAAGAACGGGGACAGCTAGGAAAGACTGCTGACGTTTGGGAAAGACCAGGGCCAGGGTGTGGAGGCTTGGCAGGCTAAAGCACATCCTTCGCTAGGAGGAACACATCATCAAGTGTTATGGAAAGATATGAGATACCCCCGGTTGGGCGAGAGTGGGGGAAGATGATCGACCCACACGACAGACCATTGACAGACAATCAAGAGGTGTGAAGAATAACCAGTCAAAGATGATGCTTGCAACCTACCAGTAATGTGCAATGCACAGGGAAACCTGGTGAGATGGAGAAGAGGCTGGGGCAGGAGTCAAACCACAGTCCCCAGAATCTCCAGGCATGTGATGAAGAGGGGGACATCATCAGCATCGCTGATGTATCAGAGGAGACAAGGCACCAGAGGAAGAGGACACAGGACACAAGACGGCCTGTGCAAAACACCTGCGCAGGAGATGCCCTGGAAGAGCCAGTGAACTGGCCTGCTGCAGCAGCAAAGAAGGATTGGGAGATGTTTAATCACAATATGGACCAAGTGCTGGAAACAGCGATGGCAGGGGACGTAGGGAAGAAGTTAAGGGCCATGTCTTCAATCATCTAGACCATAGGGGCTGATTGCTCTGGGAAGAAGAAGCTAAAAGATCAAACACAAAGCCAAAGGAAAACAGACGCCTGAAGGATATAGCAACCCCAAGAGGCGATCTGGGGAGGCTGAAGAAGGCTTTTCATGAAGCAACAGAGGATGAGAAACCAACACTCAAGATCAAGAACTTGTTCAAATATGTGGTGAAAATTCTGGGTGACAAAAGATCAGGGGAGTTGAAAGCAACAAAGGAGGAGGTGGAGTCCACAGTGACCCCAGGAGGGAGGACAGCTTGGAGGAGATGGAGAAACTCATTACACCTGCTGAACCAACTATACCCTTCAGGGTAGAGAAACCAAGTTCGCAGGAAGTCAACAACTTTCTCAAGATGGCCAGAGGAAAATCAGCCCCAGGGCCGAATGGCATTTTGTACAAGGTGTACAAGTGTTGTGAAAAGCTCAGGAGATGACTCTGGAAGTTACTGAGGGTGGCATGGAGGAAGAACTTCCTTGCTGATAGTTGGTTGGTTGCGGAGGGATGCTTCATCCAAAAGGAAGAAAACTCCACAGAGATCAAACAATTCTGCATCATCTCACTCCTCAACGTAGAAGGCAAAATCATCTTTGGGATTCTGGCAAGGAGGCTTACCACTTTCAAGTTGGACAACAAGTACATGGACAATTGATTTCAGAAAGGTGGAGTTCCAGGGGTATCTGGCTGTTTTGAACACAACAGTATAATCTCTAAGATTATAAAAGGAACCATGGTAACCTGACAGTACTATGGCTTGATCTAACCAAGGCCTACGGAACAATACCCCACAAGCTAGTGGAAGTAACACTGAAGACCTACCAAGTCCTGGAGTGATTCCAGAAGCTCTTGCAGTGCTACTTTGACAAGTTCAAGATGCGTTTCACCTGCAGGAACTTTACCACTGACTGGCAGAGACTAGAGGTGGGCATTGTCACTGGGTGCACAATCTCAGTGATTCTGTTTTCTGCAGCAATGAACCTTCTAGATAAGTCAGCAGTCAAGTTATGTTACGCATCCAACAGGCGCCAATCAGGGCATTCATGGATGACCTCACCATCACAGTGAAATTAGCACCGTAAGGGAGATGGATTTTGGAGGACTCGGTCAAACTCACTGAGTTCAAACCTGCAAAATCCAGAAGCCTGGTACTTAGGAGGGGGCGTGTCCAGGATCGGTTTCGCTTTAAGATTGGAGAGGACATCATCTCAATGGTCCAAGAGAAACCGGTGAAGAGTTTGGAGAGGTGGTACAAGGCGGACCTCAATGACAAGCAGAGTGTGAAGGAGATGCTCAGTCAAGCAGAAACCTGGATGACATCTCTGGAGAAGAGCAGCCTACCTGACCCTACCTGAGTATAAGGCCTGGGGATACAGGGTGCTTCCCAGACTGCTCTGGCCACTGCTCGTTTACGAGGTACCTGCTCCACTGTTGAGGAGCTGGAGGGGTGGCAGGTGGATCTGGATGAAACGGAAAGCGGTGGCAGAACCAACCTGGCCATGGGCTAACAACATCATAGAGTTGAGTGGTGGACAGCAGGGGTAGTACCAGGACGTTGGCTCTATCATCGAGCCCCCCTGAGAAACATTGAGGAAGGGGTGTGTCCATTTGAAAACCTGCAGAAGCAACTGAACTGAGCCCAGTTTGGAGTGAGGTGCCTTGAGGGAGGGAAAGAAGGAGAGAGCGATGCCACTGGCTCATAGATGGTGCAGGGGCAAGTACCTGTAAAGATGAGCCGGTTGTGATAACCCTTATCGTATTTTGCATAAACATGTTGACATTAGTTTTGACTGTAAAGAAGGATGATTACATGGGATTTCAGTTGGACTTTCAATCACTTCATGGTCTTGCAGCAGCCTGCTTGTCTGACATGTTGTTAATGTATGAACCAGGACGACCCCTCAGGTCCTCTGGAGTCTTTTCGTTGTTCAGGACAGAAACTTTTGGTGAGGCAGATTTTACTTTTTATGCTCCGAGCTGCCGGAACAGCCTGACAAGGATCTCAGAGCAGCAGAAAATGTTGATATCTTTAAACTTAAAACCTATTTTGTATTGATTTCTTTTATTTAATCATTTCTTTTATTGTATTCATGCTTTAAAATATTATTTTCCCTCGTATTGATTTGATTTATTTTATTGGTTTTACTAGTAAATTTTCATCACTTTTATTTGCTTGTTTGCATTAGTCTCAAATTGTTTTACTGTTTACATTTGTTCTGTCTTATTATCAGCTTGTCAGTCATCTGTAAAGCACTTTGAATGGCACTAACCTGTACGAAAGGTGCTATACAAATAAAGTTTTATCTCTCTTCTTTGAAGATACTCCACTGAAGTTATGCAAATCTCCCAGTATACATGATTATGGTTTCATTTGGTCTTCTCTTTAATAATTTTATCTCCCGTGTTTTCATCATTTCCTCATTTTATCTCTTGCAGGTACCAGATTAATGCCAGAACAGAGTTGGCGGTTCGTTATAATGACATCTCCCCTCTGGAGAATCACCACTGTGCTGTGGCCTTCCAGATCTTCTCTCAGCCCGACTGCAACATCTTCTCCCACTTTGACCCCGAGGCCTTCAAGCAGATACGACAGGTTGGGCTGTGTGTATTTATCAATGTCAGTTAGTGCTGGGAGCGATAATTAGCAGTGAAATATACCGCGAATATCATTTTACTAAGATTTGTTGATCACATTAATGCACGAGTGAAGCGGTTTATCTGATGTGTTGACAGTTTCATGTTCCGATCCGCGAGGCTGATCTTGACTTGTTTGCCGGTCCCCACGTCCAAAACATCCCACATCCTGCTAAGATATTGTGACGGGCATTTTACACTATATTTATATTTTATAGACCCAACGATTAATTTAGTTATTGGAAAATATAATGGGCAGATAAATTGATAATGAAAATAATTGTTTGTTGCAGCCCTGAACACCTTTAGAAATCAATTTCAACAAAAGCTGAACATTACACCTTCTATAAGTGTATGATATTAAACAATACTAAAATATTAATGGATAAAATAATCAGCAGATTAATCGATTTCCCTACCACCTACACAACTCAAACTACGTCAACAGAAAATCCAAAGAGCCACAGTTTACAGGTCTGTCCACACTGTTCAGGGGAAGACTTGTGTGTTTTCTGATGCACTGTTTGATCTGGTGTGTTTGTCAGGGAACCATCACACTGATCCTGGCCACAGACATGGCGCGACACGGCGAGATCCTGGACTCCTTCAAGCAGAAAGTCGACAATTTTCACTACACAGACGAGGAGCACGTCACCTGTGTAAGCATTTATTAATAATAATAACTTTATTTGTATAGCACCTTTCATACAAGAAATGCAGATCAAAGTGCTTTACAACAAAAGAAATTACATGCACCAAGTGCTTCACATGAAAATAATAATAATAAAAAAATAATAAAAATAAGATAGAATAGAGTGAAAATAGAATACATAGAATGTGTACTTCAGTGGTGGTAATTTGAGACTTAATAAGTGAAAACTCAGGAAGTATTTCCATGTGTACACAATCTATAAATCAGGGCCTAGGTCTCTGAAGCCATAAGCATAACAAAACCTCCCTTTTTCCCAACGGACACAGACTCACCACTGATCTTGATTAACCAAAATAAGCCTCCTTCAGCTTATCCCAGAACATCTTCCCACGGGTTTAACCTCACTGTGGGTTATTCACACACATCTTTGTAGTGCAATAATACACAGTAATATAACACTGTGAAAGGTGCTGTTCATTATGAAAGCCTTTACTTTTGATGCTTTAGTACATTGTGCTGATAATATTGCTGTACTTTTACTCAAGTACATTTGAATTGAATTGAAATTGAATTGCAGGACTTGCAGCTGAGTATTATCACGCTGTGGTTTCTCTACTTTTACATAACTAAAGGATGTGAGCACTTCTTCCACCACTGCTTGTGTGTCTGTACCGTGTCTGCTGCTGAAGCTTTTTCTGCAAAATATAGAAACTCTCTAATACTCTTCTGATAACTCCACCTATGAAGAAAATAATGTAGTTATATTTGTACACATGACTTTAAAGTCTGGTGAATCTCATGTTTGGAGCTAAACCAACAATGAACTGATCTACTAACAAGTATTATGTGTGTATCCAAAGCCTGATATATCTTATTCCTCTGTGCTGTAGACCTCTGTTGTTGTCAAAAAACTATTTAAAAACACGTCATAAAATGGGATATAAAACTCGAAATAAAATGAAATAATTAACTGTGCTATGGAGAAAGAAATTAATTGTATGTCACTTATATATGAAAGTGACAAGTGCAACAATTAAATGTGAAGCGTGCAATAAATAATTAAATTATATAACAGTGGAGGTGGAATGCAATGTACAATGTAGTCCAGTTTGATGAAATATATGAAAGTGTGTTTAAATTGTTTGAATTAAGGCCAGCATCCCATCTATGCTTTGCAGTGTTACACTGACATGTGACATAGTAACTCATGGTGACCTTTGACCTCTGTCCCTGTGCTCTGTGCAGCTGAAGATGGTGCTCATCAAGTGCTGCGACATTTCCAATGAGGTGCGGCCCATGGAGGTGGCTGAGCCCTGGGTCGACTGCCTGCTGGAGGAGTACTTCATGCAGGTGGGTCCGTCTTCATGCCAATACCTACTGTACATATAACTGACTGATGTTCAATATATAATAAAAGATCAATATAATAAGAAAAAATAAAACAGTCTGCTATGAAGATTAAGA
Source organism: Scomberomorus guttatus (assembly GCA_038419695.1). Classification (NCBI taxonomy): domain Eukaryota; kingdom Metazoa; phylum Chordata; class Actinopteri; order Scombriformes; family Scombridae; genus Scomberomorus; species Scomberomorus guttatus. The sequence continues at coordinate 30,473,381 of CM076456.1, forward strand.
AAGATTATTATTTTTATTCTCTTTAAAGGACGGTTCACAATTTTTCACGAGTCTTAAAGCAGCAGTCAGGTGTCCATATGTAACAGTGAAAGAGGTTTTCCTCGCTGTAATCATTCCTCCTGTTCATACTGGATATTAAAGACAGTTTAAGACGTTTTAAGACACACTTTAAACATTGTGAACCCGTCCTCTAAGGCATGAACTACCCTTTGAAGCTGTATAAATCACCTGTAGCGTCGTTTATTTCAGTTAGGGGGCAAGAAAAGAGTCGATAAAAGAGCGTCTCTCCTTCCTGTTTGTGAACAACATGCTGTTGTCTGTGTGTCTGTTGTCTGTGTGTCTGTGTGTCTGTTGTCTGTGTGTCTGCCGCTCAGAGCGACAGGGAGAAGTCTGAAGGACTTCCTGTGGCTCCGTTCATGGACAGAGAAAAGGTCACCAAGCCCACGGCTCAGATTGGCTTCATCAAGTTCGTCCTCATCCCCATGTTTGAGACTGTAATGAAGGTAAATATGCAGCTACTCGTTACTACTAGTTACTATGTAACCTTTTAAAAACTTTTCTTTTGACAGATATCTCAAGAAATCAGTTTTTAAAGGATATCTGGCACATTGTTATGATTAACAGACTAATTAGTCTTAGTTTTGTTGTATTATTATCTGATAAAGCTTAAAAATGATGTTTTTCGATATAGAAATGAACTAATAAAAACCAGAACCTTAGTGATACTGGAAGTAATGTGATTGAAGTAACAGTGACAGTTATAATATAAACACAAAGTAATACAGGGCTTTCAGTGATGATACAGATACTGTGTGTGTGTGTGTTAGCTGTTCCCACAGATTGAGGAGGCGATGGTGCAGCCACTCAGAGAGTCAAGAGACCGATATGAAGAACTCAAACAGATTGATGACGCCATGAATGAGGTTGGAGGATTTTTATGAGTGTGTGTGTGTGTCTGTGTGTGTGTGTGTGTGTGTATTTTATGTCCTTGGTGCAGACTGTGACTGAGCCATGTTCCCTTCAGGTGCAGAAAAAGAAAAGTGAGAACTTGACCATGGGAGGGAAGAAGAAGTAAAACCTTTTGAAAAGGTAGGATCGAACAAAACTTCTTGAAATGTTTTTTTAAGCAGACTTTGATGGATTCAGATCAGAGGTTAACTTTCAGCAGTCTTTCCCTCCAAAATAACCACCAGGTTAGAAACAAACAGCTAGTGTGGTTTGCACTAAACATGGTGAAGCTGCTTTTAGCTTCTGTGCTGCTCACATCTGGAACAAACTACCTGAAGATCTCAGACTAGAGACACGCTGATTACTTTTAAACCTCAACAGAAGACGCATCTGTTTGTCATGGCTTTTACTTTAATTTTAGAGCTGCACTTCATAATTTTTTATCATTTATGCTCCTTTACTTTTCATCTAATTTGAAGTATTTTACTCTTCTATTACTTTTAGTTTCTTCTTTTAGTCTTGTTTATATTTTTCTTATTCCTGTTCTTTACTCTGTTTACAGCTTCAACGATTAGTCGATTAATCGATTAGTCGGTCGACAGAAAATTAAATGGCAACTATTTTGATAATCGACGTTTGTCATTTTTGAACCAAATATGACAAAAACTGAGTGGTTGCAGCTTCTCAAATGTTAGAATTTGTAGTGTTTCTGTGTCGTACATGATAGTAATCTGAATATCTTTGGATGTTGGACTGTTGATCGAACAAAACATTTGAAGACGTCCCCTTGAGCTTTAACAAGTTATGTGTTTTTCTCCATTTTCTGACATTTTGATAGATAAAACTATGAATCGACAATGAAAATAATCATGAATTGCAGCCCTATATAAATAAACTTGCCTTATTCATGAATCTGTGTGTTTCAGCACCAGTGAGCACAGAGCACGAGAGTGAAGCAGTGTGACGTAAAGTAAACTGGAGTTGTCAGACACGTTGGTCGGTTGCGGACTGAAAACGTTTCCATCGCTCTGTCCTCCGCTCACTTCAGCCTGCTGACGAGCCGAGGACCTGCGGGGTTTGTGATCTGGAGGAAATATCAGGTATCTTTTCCAGTCTGTGGTGAAAAAGTGACGGAGCGGGTTTGAGACAGCGGCTCTGAGACAAACTACTGGTGGACTCACGGAGCAGACGGACAATCCAAAGCCTTTTTCAGGGAATGACATTTGTACAGCACAGACTAACTTCAGTGAACAATATTTAGATACATATCTTGCATTGTTTTTTATTTGTGTTGTTTTTTTACAGATTGTACAGATTTTTAGTGACCTTTGTTCTTTCCTACAAAAAATAAATAAAAGGACTACTTTAATTACAAAATCCTGTCTGGACTTTTAATGTCACTACTTATTGTTGTACATGGTGTCGTTCTATTTAGCATTTATAAACAGTTATAAATGTTTGTAACACACTATAATGTAGTTATAAACAGATGTAAGAACATTTTTAAGCTTTTATTAATGTACAGTATTTGTCAACAATTATAACTTCTCCTACAGACATATTTACATATTATTACTGTTTTATTATAATTGTTTTACTATATTGTCATTATCTGTTTATACAGCAGTTTATAATTGTTGACAAATAATGACTGCTAATATCTTATATCTGCTAATATTATTGTGTTATTAACTATTTACTTAAAGATCCCTCCAGACATGTATTAAGACATAAAAATACTCTGCTTGGAACAAAAAACAAGTATAATTACTGCGTTAAAAAACCTTAAAATGACACCTTGAGTGGAGGAGGACTTCAATGTTAATAATGTTAATGTTACTTAACATTTTAGTGCTTATAAATGCTAAATAAGGGGACTTAATTCAACTTTAATGACCACACAGCTAAGACGGAGGAATCTGAATCAGGTACAGTGAGTAACAGCTCAGACGAAAAATCACAAATACACACAGCAGAGTTTAAATTCAAGACTTTTTAAGACCCTTTTAATACCACATAGAATGTAATTTATTACCAGTTTCACATATATTTCATCATATCAACCAAAGTATGATGGAAAACTAATATGGCCAAGAATTATTATTATAATATCACATTTTTCAATACTTCCCAGCAGTATATAATTCATAGTGATATAATGAATGAAATCAATGTCCTGCACCCGGATAAGCAGCAGAAAACGAAAGGATTGATTAACCAAATAAAAATGATTAATTCATTGAAGTTCTTCTTGTCCACAGAGTGGAGGAGCTTCCTGTAGCTGCAGTGTTTGCTGCAGGTCTGATACTGCTGACTGAAGCGTGTGGAACGTGTCCCGAGAACCACAAAAAACTTACAACTTATGTTACAGACGTAAAGAGACCAAATTCAAGATGTAAGATGTAAATTTTATTTTTTTTAGTTTTTAATTCCTCACAGGCCTTTTGGGGGAACTGGTGGTTTTTAAGACTTTCAAAACCTGCACATCACTTTTTTTTAAGATAACATTTAGTGTTTTTTTTCTGTATTATGCTTCAATTTTATGCATAACATTTTGTTTTATGTGCTGTTTAGAGTTTTGTTTTGCATCTGTGTGCTTTGGTTCGTTAGTTTTCCTGGTGAGTATGTGGAGAAGTGGGTTATGTGCAGGTTTGTTTATGACAGAATAAAAACAAACCATTAGTGACACTAGAGGAAAAGTCAGAGGATCAAAGTCAGTAGGATTCATCCTCTTGAGAACATGAAGCAACATTTCATAGCAATTCATCCAATAGCTGTTGAGATTCTCCAGTCTGGATCAGAGTGGTGGACCGACCAGCGTTGCCATCCCTGGAGCCACGCTGCTAAAAACAACAGCTGCTCCTGGTGTGTTTGACCTTCACCATCTCCTTCCTCTAATAAACTGGACGCTGCTCAGACGTTCGGTGGTTCTGGGGCCCCGGCAACCAACTGGTTGAAGACTCATGAAAAACACAATCTTTTTGGTTCTCGTGCAAATTAGAGACATTCATCAAATCCACGCATGCTGCATCGGTTCTGTGCATGAGACAGAAATATGTCAAAAATGTTTTTTTAACTTCCTGTGCGTTCTGCCACAGGAAGTTAAAAGCAGCAGTGAATGTGAGGAGAGGGCATATGGTGCACATTCATAATAGCATGTTTCAGTCAGTGATGACGGCGGAAACAGAAGGCACGGTTCAGTGTTAGCTGCGATGTTTATTTTTTAAAAATTAGCCAGAAATTTGAGCCAAACATAAAAATCCATCTACACAGGCCATGTGACGATCCACGTGCTTCATCAAGGCACACACTCAACTCAGATTCATCCAAAGCATAAAAAAAAAAAAAAGTACTCTTCTCAAACTGTCTGTTCAGGTAGAATTTGTCTCCTTCTTGGCCTTCTTGTTGCCGTTTGCTTTCGGTGATGCCTTCTGTGCAAACGTCTTCCTCTTCTGCTGCTGCTGCTCCAGTCTCTGCTGCTTCTTCTGCAGGTACACGGTCACGTTGTCAAAGCTCACCTTCTGCAGATGCTCGAAGCTGGTGGCGGTCCTGGCGGAGGCTGTTAGTGGAAAGAGCAGAAAGTTGGGGACAGGAACCACAGCAGCACACTTAAATCATCAGCGAGAAGTATTTTTTAATAATTTAATAATAATAATAATAATTTTTTTGTAATTTTTTTAAGCAAAAATGGCTAAAATTATGATAATATGATAATATGATAATAAACTGATTATTTTAGGACTGTTGGTTGGACAAAACAAGACATTTTAAAAAGTAACTATGAGCTCCTGGAACCTCAGATGGACATTTTTTATAATTTTGCTGACATTTTACAGACCATAAGAGAAAATAATTGGTAGATTAATCGATAAGTTGCAGCCCAAACGTTGGGCTTTGATTCAGCATGATGCTGTTTGAATAAAGAAGTCTATGAACAACTCTGTGTTCAGTTTAAACAGACAAATGTATCTGAAACAAATACATTTTTAATATTTGAGAATTTGCAGGTTAGGGTCTTTAAAAACAACAGAGCATTACTGACATGTTGGCATTTATTTATCATCAAATCAGCATACAGTGATCCACTCTGTAGATCTTTACAGAGGGTTCACTGGTAAAAACAGATAACCATGAGCAAAACAAACGCTCCCTGGTCAAATGCCCTTCATTCACTGTGTCAGCAGCACTAGATGTTTGGGGGAGGCGGAGAGCGAGGTCGTGTGACACTGCAGGTTATTTCTGTCTATGATGAGAGAGGGAGGACGCAGGAGAGGCACCGACAAGAGGCCAGAAGGCCACATGGAAGTGTGAAGGCGTGTGTGTGTGTGTGTGTGTGTGTGTGTGTGATTGATGACTCACCCTGAAGTGTCTCCCAGTGGGGCTTGAGGGCTTCAGTCACTCTGTTCAGTTCAGGGCTCTCAGCATCACACTAGATGGAGCACGAGAGTCACAGAGTCAGTCAGAACATGCAGGAGGTGGAATTATAATGAGGAAGCAAAAAAAAAAAAAAAAAAAAACAAGTGTTCTTTGGTTCCAGCTTCTTAAATGTGAGGATTTGCTGTTTTTCTTCGACATATATAAAAATAATTTGACAATCTTTCAGTTTCTGGACTGTTGGTCGGACAAAACAAACGAACTGAAGAATCACAGGCGGCTCTAAGAGACTGTGGATGCATTTCATTAGGCCTGCAACTAACAATTCATTTCATAATCGAGTAATCTGATCACAACGTCCCCACAGCCCAACAAAACACCTTCAGCAGAAAAGCCAAAGATTCAGTTTATAATGATGTATGACAAAGAAAAGCAACAAATCTTTGCATCTGAGAGGCTGGAACAAGACGATGTCTGATATACTATATATTCACAATAATCGACAGATTAATCTATAATTAAGTTATAGATTAGTTGCAGCTCTACATGAATGAATAAACATGAAACGTCCTCCTCCATCCTCTTTGTTCATGCTGTATTTCTCTAATTTTGCTGTCTTGCTCTATTCTGTACACACAACATCTACTTCCTGTCTGTCCGTCCTGGTAGAGGGATCCTTCCTGAGCTTTCTTCTATTTTTTCCCTGTTAAAGGTTTTTGGGGAGGATGTTGTGTTGCTTGTATTGAGGCAAACTTATGATTTGTGATATTGGGCTATACAAATAAAATTGACACGTATCACACTGCACCTGCCAGGAGCCTTGTCTATGTGTATAGATTTGCAGCGGTGCATCACTGGAGTCCATCAGCACCCAGAGCCGGCCGTCCGGGTCAAAGGTCATGTCCAGAGGACAGAGAGGCAGGGAGAGCCTGCTGTGTGGCACCAGCTTCTCTTCAGCCTCCTGATCCACAGTGAAAAACTGAACTGTAGAAACCCTGAGGACACACAGAAGACATCAAACTGATACAGGTTGGTTCATCAAAGTTTCAGGAAACAGATTCTGAATGTGGAAGACTTTAAGGACTCACTGATTGCGCCACCCCCCCCCCCCGCGCTCTGACCTACATGTACACTATACGGCCTGGTAACCTCCACAGTGACCTTGTACCACAACACATCCAAAAATACATTTTACAGTCAGAAGTAAAAATAGTTTTAAACCAGCTGAAGTGTCATGTGACAGTTAAAAACAGATTCCTGTGGGATTCGTGTTCACAGTGACTCAAAAAAAAAGTTTGGATCTTAAGTAAAGACTTAAAAGTAAGTAAAAAGTACCAATACAACAATGTAAAAATACTCCATTACAAGTAAAAGTCCTCCATGAAAAATCCTACTACAGTAAAAGTACATAAGTATTATGAGCTTGATGTAGTTAAAGTATTGCAGTAAAAGTACATAAGTATTATGAGCTCGATGTAGTTAAAGTATTGCAGTAAAAGTACATAAGTATTATGAGCTTGATGTAGTTAAAGTATTGCAGTAAAAGTACATAAGTATTATGAGCTTGATGTAGTTAAAGTATTGCAGTAAAAGTAGTGGTTTGGTCCCTCTGACTGATATATTATTATATATGACATCATTAGATTATTAATACTGAAGCATCAGTGTGTAAGCAGCATGTTACTGTTGTAGCTGCTGGAGGTGGAGCTAGTTTCAACTACTTTATATACAGTTAGCTAGTTTAGTCCAGTGGTTCCCAACCTAGGGGTGGGGCCCCTCCAAAGGGTCAGCAGATAAATCTGAGGGGTCGTGAGATGATTAATGATCTAATCTTTGATTTTTGCTGAAATATTGGATCATTTGAACATTTATTGAAATGAAACCATGTGAGAAGTTTAGAGGGAAAAATCACTATTTGGTGGAGCTGTTAACAACTCATAGACATCTGAAATGTGACCCCGACTACACACTGCTTTTTGTAAGACGTCAAAAGCCAAAAAGGTTGGAAACCACTGGTTTCATCTTTAACAATGTGTTGTATTTTAAAAGCTTGTTATTCTAGTAAGTTTTTCTATGATCAGCTTGTTTTGCTAATGCAATATTCTAATTGACTGTTTTTACTTTTACTCTTGTGGACTCTGTATGTTTACTACAGTAATTACAGTGCTGTACTTCCTATGAGAACTTCATGTTGATACAGATGATACTGTTTCTTCCCGGCTAATTAATCTGACAGCTAGTTTCCAGTTTTCCTTTTTGCTGTAGCAATTTATTTTTACAATACATTTGGTCTTATTCATGTTTATGGTATTTTTAATTTAATACTATTTTGATAATTAAATAATTTTTAGTAATTTTTAAAAGGACAAATATTTGCTGGTCGCAGCTTCTCAAATGTGAGGATTTGAAATTTGCCCTGTTCACGACTCGTACGACAGCTCTGAACTCATAAATTCAGTTCACACCTCAGAGAGGTGTTAGATAAAATTGGTGAATGCCACAAAAATTCTCTTAAATCACTCATACGTGCCTCTTAAGAATGAATCTGTTTGAGTGGATCCTGAAGCCCACTGACTGATCTGTAATTGTAAAGTTGTATGTACACAGTGCAGCAGCAGTGCAGGCTGTCTGTTCCCTCTACACACAGTTACACTCACCTTTCACACTGCACAGCGACGTGACGACCATCAGGGGAGCTGATGATGCGGCACACAGCTGGCTTCTGGGAAATAAAACAAAGTCTTGGCTTCGTTATAGATTTCTTATCGTTCAGCTTATAAAATCAGTCACATTTTGCAGAAGTGTCCTGTTTACAGGATTTAAAGATCTTCTCTAACACTAACTCTGAGTTAGAACTATTCATAGTCCTGGCCAACATTTCTCACAGTCATGATAACATCGTCCTCATTAACGTAAAGCTGAGATCTGGACACACAGTGACATCGTTATAATAAAATGGGTCATAAACACGAGCAGTCAGATGATTGTAAACAGTTTAGCCAGATCATCTAAACCACTTAAATCTGTTAGTAAAACTTGCAATGTTGCTGATAATCCCTCACTGCAAAGATAAACTGTGCACTCAGCCACAGCAAGTACATCAGATCAAAGCCATGCAGGGAAGCAGGTCTGTAAACTGTGACACGGACATTTTGGGTCATAATTTTATATTTCACCTTTGTTTTCTCTTCCTAATAAGTTGGCTAACCTGTTAGCTTGTTTACAACCTGTGTGACTGTCTGACTGCTTGAGCCATTTGACATTTTTGTCATGTCACTACTTTCCTAGATCCAAATAATTGACTTTAGTGAGTACAATGTTTTTATTACTGAAATGAATAATGGACAAAACAATGAACTAATTAATCTTAAGTGTGTGAGAAATCAAGTTGGAGATAAAACCTTGTAGCGTGATAGAAAGCAACTAAGACTGTGTCTGAGCTGTGCAGGAGATTTGTTTACACCTTAAAAAATATGATTTAGAGATCACTCCAAGGAGGACATGAGGGGAAAGAATAACAATACGGTACAAATAAAAAATGAAGAAAAAGTAAACATTTTATCAAATTTGAAAGCAGTTATTCCCAAATGTGTTTCAGTTTGGGAGCTAACGTCTGCCTTTGCTGCTGAGACGTTGGGATTTGATTTACGAGCCACTGAAAGACAAACAGACCACAGCTGATGTTGCCATGAATACGCTGCTGAAGAATGTTGTAGAGAAGAAGACACTTCCCTCCGTCTCCTCCGGACTACAGGAGGGTCTGAGTTTGATAATCTGCAGGGTGCCAACAACAAGCTCCTGCTCACCTGGACAGGATATTTACAAAAATAAGCTCTTAAATAAATCATTCATCTGTGTTTCATGTTTCATGTGGCGCGCAGATCTACATTTTTTCCGAGGATGTTCCCTCTTGGAAAATAAACAATTGTGGTGAAAAATTCGATCGTACAATTCTCAGCTTTTCTGTTTTTTAACTTCAATAAAAACCTATTGGTCAGACCATACTAAAAAATAAATGATAATTTATTAAAATCTATCCTAACAGAAAACTCATACACCATACGTATGTTGAGTTATAGAGAGCCAAAATGAAGCAGTTTTTTGTGCTTTCCTGGTGAGTTGTTTTTGCAGCGTTGTAGGTTGTTACCTTCTCTTTGTCAGCCTCAGAGCTCGGCGTCTCTTCGAGCTCTTTGAGGTCCCAGCTCTGCAGCCTACGGCCGGACTCATACTCCCACAGCTTCATGGTCCCATCCTAACAGACACAAACACACGTCAGGTTAGTCAACGCTGAAACTGAACTGAACTTTGTTTTTTTTTCTGGGCCAGTTTTAACAATGACTTGTCAAAGATCCAATCCAGATCTTTGCTGCATCAAAATACAGACTTTTGTGACCTTGTTTTCCTAATTTGATTAAAAGAATTTGGTGATCAGTATGATTTTGATGCCTAGCAACTCTGACATCTCTCAACAGAGGAAGATTATTGTGATAAAAATATAGTTTGTGACAAGAGGTCTAACACCAGAAAAAAAATGAGTTAACAACACAGCTATACAGAAATAATCTTCTGAAGATGTTACCAAAATTTGATTTTCAATACTTTACTAGGTCTTTATAAAAATCCTTAAAAGCTACTTGAGCCTCTGAAGCTTCTGAGCTTGAAATAAAAACATGGATATGAGGCACAAACTAGAATTTATCAAGTGGCTCCCTTCTCCTTACAGCCAGGTGGAGGATCTACTGAACCAACTTAACACACCTCTGCAGCTTTCTGACGTTTAACTATTCAAGTTTGTGAGTGAATGTTATTTTTACTTTTGTCTTTCAGAATACAGATATGTGGCGTGCATGCGTGTGTGTGTGTGTGTGTGTGTGTGTGTGTGTGTGTGTGTGTGTGTGTGTGTGTGCGTGTGTGCGTGTGTGTGTGTTAATGTGAACGTGGGAAACACACACATACCCCTGATCCGGACAGCAGCCAGTGTGGATGACCTGATGGGACCAGCAGAGCACTGACAAACCTGAGAGGAAGCAGGATCAGGAAGGAAGAATGAAACATTACTGATCCTGGTAAAAGTAACTGCAGTAGTAGTGGTGGTAACTCCTGTTTCCTAAAGCTGACAGAGCATTTTAAAGTTCTTCCAGTACAGAAAAGGTGAGCTCTCTTCTGCCTTAAACACAAACTAGCCTATAGCTGCTGAACAGGAGACACTGAAGAATCTATTATTATCTATCCAATGTCTTTTCTATGATGGATTTCTCTCTGTACGACTGTTGAATGCTGATGCAAAATGGCAGCTTTTTGGAGAAGCACCTGTTGTTTAATTCCAACACCAAACCTGACACGTACATTGGTATTCTAGACAACATTATGATGGAGAATAATAATAACAATAAGGTTAATTCTCTCACTGTTGGTGTCCCAGGCAGAAGGACTGGATGTTGTACGGAGATCTGAGGTGGCTCACTCTAATCTTCTCATCACGGTCGGCTGTGATGACGTATTTGTCATTCGGCGACATCGTCTAGAAGACAACAGAGAGGGGAAATTATTTAGACACGTGATGTAGATCAATATGTGCCTACAGTGAGGGGGGACTTCTCACCCTGCCTTTGAGTGTAGCCAGTCAGAGCAGCTATAAACACTTTTACATTTAAACAACATTATGTACAAACTAGCTTGTTTCAAGGTGGGCAAATAGTGGCCCGTGGGCCAAATCTGGCCCTGCAGCAAACATATTTGGCCCCCTGATGAAAGTTTTGACTTCCATCAAAACTTTTATATAATTTTTCACAATGGTACTGTAGATAAATAAATACATAAATACATAATAAACACAAGGCTCCTGTAAATCCCAATTATGACAATATAACCTTGTTACATCTAATACTGCACCCACACGAGGAGAAGACAGTTTCTCAGTCTCATAAACCTACCAGAAATTAAATTATAGTAATTATTATATTAATTATTATTAAATTTTGCAACCATAACAGATTTGTTCTTCACAAACACAAATGGTTGGTGGTTGAACAGCAGATACAGTCCAGTGTTCTTTTAAATCTATTTAAAAGAATTAAACAAAACATATAGGCCTGCCTTTCCACTGCACCAGTTAAAATCCTGAAAAAAACAGCTCATGGTTGAACATATTTGCTGACCCCCGACATAAAGGATAAGGCTGCGATTTTCTATATCTTTCTGTGTTTCTGTGCCGTGTTTAATAGTTTCTGGACAACAACGGAGGTCTACGGCACAGAGGAATAAGATATATCAGGCTTGGATACACACAATACTTGTTAATAGATCAGTTCATTGTTGGTTTGGATCCAAACATGAGATTTGTTGACAAGAAGAAAAATATACAAATGAAGAAGCTCCTCAACCCCATCAAATTTATGCTGGTGGCTTTGGATCACTAAACTGCTTGAAAGAGGAGGACCGCACACAGACTTGCTCGTTTCATCATGAATAAAGAACAAGTTGAAGTAATGAATAAGAAAAATATAGAAAAAAAAGTGTTTGAAAGTTTAAACATTTGCAAATACAGTGCTGATGCACATGGTTATGAGTTCTCCACACTACAGTTGTGACAGTGTTGATGCGGCGTGGTGTTCCTTACTACAGCGAGCACCATGGACAGGTGGCCCATCTTCAGCTCACCCTCCCTCTGCGGCTCCACCACTGAGAAGGAGTACACGTCTCCAGACTTATCCGCCACCAGCACCTCGTCCTCCGCCTGGCTGAACACCAGGGACGTGCACCTCCTCACCACCCACCTGTGTAACACACACACACACCTTGCATCACTTCCTGTACGGTGCATGAACCTGCTGTGACTGGAGGACAGAGCTGAAGTTGTACCTGATGCTGATACACTGCCATGAATCCTCACAGTGAAACAGAACCAGTCGCTTGGTGTCATCAGTCAGCGCCACAAACTTTCCAGATGGGGACACGGCGAAGGCGAGGACTTTGTCACTTCCTGTTTCCTCGGAGGCACCGCCATCACTGATGACAGAGGAGACGAGCTACAGCTGTTAAAATTATGGTTCATATTCCAATAATACTTTATTAATCTTTTAGTTAGTTGGAGTAATTAATTATAACAATAATAATGGTAAGATAAAAATGAGAGTAGGTAAAAAAAAAAGAGGAATTAAATTGATTAAACGAAGAAGGAAGGAAGGAAAAATAAATCAATAAATAAAATGTCTAGAATGTCGATTATTGGATTAAAAGGTTAAGAGGCTGATGGCAGACTGGGAGTGACCCCAGCAGCACTGGTTCCCAAACCAACAGACATTTCTCTTCCTTGCCACGTCTCTAATACCTCACCTTTTCAAGATGAACGCAGCACATTATGTTGTGTGCCCAGTTAATACTACTATAAGTAGGTGGATGGTTGGACTTCCAATTTTAGAGAATCAGCCGTCTAGCTATTAGAGTAGAGAAGGCAGGGGCACCCTTACGAAGACTTGAGAGTTTTGTGTTTTTTGGGGAAAGGGGTTGGTTACTGAGCCCAACGCTATTGACAGAGAGATAAAGATGGATTCCAGAAAGCGAGCAATCTTGGACAAAACCAGAACATAAGTAACAGTGAGGCTGGTGCCTGCCTACATCTGTCACATGTAGGGTCTATATCTGGCTTAATCTTTGCTAGTCTGACTTTGTCCATTATATATGATGTATAAATTTGAACTGATGACGCTGTATCTGGTGGATATGGTCGGATTCTACTAAAATGTCTTCCCACTCCTCATCTATGCTATTAATCTTTACATGTTTTTAGATCTGTTCTCATTATTCTATTTTAGAGAGCAGAAAACTATGGATTTATTCTTGGTGAGGTCTGTTTTTACATAACAGATGTTATAATTATGATCAGGTGCAGCGTCACAATGCATCTCACCAAAAACACAACTTCAGTCTTCACCACTCACGTGACGCCAGCCTGTTTTACCTGATGTTGTCAGTCTTTGTATTCTTTGGTCTCTTCTCGGCAGTGCTGCAGTCAAACACAAACGTCTCTCTGCAATAAAGTAAAGAAGAGCTGATGTGGGGCCATGAATGTGTGAACTGGAGCTGTAACAATGAGTCGATCAACAAAATTAATACAATTTTGATCATTCATTCATCGTTTGAGTCTTTTTAAAAAAAAATTTAATGTTCTGGTTCAGGCTTCATAAATGTGAATATTTTCTGGTTTCTTTAGTCTGAGCAGTATGAGATGATTATTCATTGATCAGTGTCTTATTTGTTTAAAGCCTCATGCAGATTTTTTTATTTAGATTACATGTGCAATAAACTTTTCAGTGCAGGGAACTGGTTTAACAACAGCTGACAGCTGCCTTATCGATGTACACAGAGTCACACTGTTATTAAAAAAAGACTTCCACCAGCAAAAATAAAGGACAATGGCGCACAGCCGCTAAATGTCATTATTTATGTTTCCTTTAACCCAGAATCGGCAGCTAACTTCAGCATCGCATCTGTAAGTCACCAGTTAACACGGTCACTCACTAAACACCTGCTCCTGCTTCTGCTGTCTGGAACGGACCTCATATGATGATGATGATGATGATGAGAAATTATATCACACAGGTATCACACAATATTGTGTACACCTGCACAGTTCACCATCATCTTTCAATTTTATGAACAGGTCTCTGTGATGTCCAAACCTGTGACGAAGATTTTAGTCACTGACTGGCAGCTAACGACAGGCTAACCGCTCTGCTAATAACCGCGACATCGCAAAATAAAACATTTAAATTATCCCAACCTGGCCTGTTTGGTGTGAACTGCTGTGAATTTCGTGTCGCAGCTCAGAATAAACCACTCTCCACAGAAACCGACAGCCGCCATGTCTATTGTGTGTGTTCACTAGCACGCGCCGGCAGCAGCCATAGAAGCCAATGACCCGCCCTACTCTGCCTCTGATTGGCTTACCCTGATATTCTTACCCTAACCTCAACCAATCTCTCTCCTCATGCCTAAACCTAACCAACGAAAGCAACGAGCACCAGCCAATCAGAGGCAGAGTAGGGCGGGTCGTGACTTCGCCATCCCGGCAGCGACAGCCAGCAGCACACGCGGAGAGGACCTATTCTGTCGCGCGCAGATTACGTTAGCGGCCGCACAACACGTCACGCCCCCTCGAGAAAGTACAGAATGTACACAAGAGCTGCTAATGTGTTTCAATGTGGTGAAGAAAGGCAGAAAAACATCCAAAATTCACACCTTTAAGTGTCTGTATAGTCATATAAACATAACGTGTTAAAGTTTAGAGATAAAGATTGTATATGCAACCTTTTTATGCAATAACCGCCGTCTGTATAATAACTTTCTATAGGCTGTCCTATATGTATATGTTTCTATTGCGACGTTTCATGTCGTAAAAACACTTATATAGATCAAATTTAGCGAGAAAAGTTAAGTGTGTGAGCAGAGCCCCAAAGAGATTTACAGTTTAATAACAAATATCCATGTTCAGTTCATACTGAAGCACATATAAGATAACAACAGACTAAAAAAAGCATGCATGTATGTAGCATGTTTTTTGTCAGGAAGGGGGCGTCAGCTGTTACGTTACATAAAGGGTGATAAAGTCGTCCTGAGCCATGCTGCTGCTGCTGTGAGCTGCTGCTGGAGCTCTGAGCACCTGGACAGGAGCAGAAAACATTTATCAACAGGTAACAACCAAAACACACCTTTATGTTACACTTTGCACAGCAGCTTGTTGCTTTGCTTTCTTTTAAAAAAAATCTTGCTGAGACCCAGTTTGAGAGTTTATCGCAGCTGCTTTTCATTGCAGTCGACGCTCACATTAGGTAATTGATTTATTAAAACCTGCAGGTTGAAGATGTGTAAACGTCATTGTTGTTGTTATTGTGCTGATGTGTCGTGTTGTGTATTTATTGATGCACAGAACAGACAGGCTGTGCAGAAAGATGGCGGCTTCCCTGCTGAGGATAGGACGACTCGGCTGTGTCAAGGTAACATACAACTTCAAGCTTCTTCTACATACATGTACTCTTTATTTCTGTGCCACTACTGGAAATAATCTCCCAGTAAACGCCGTAGTTTAACTGTCAGTCGCTTGTTTGTGTCGTCTTTACTTTCAATCTCACATCATGGCTGCATAGTTAACCTGATTAACGTTATTCAGTCTCTGAAGCAATGAATCCGACTTCATGCTAAGGTGGGTGTTTTGTTCTAAATGAAAACATGAATTGGTGAACTTGCTGAATGATGAAACTTGAGGCAGTTTATTGCAGACAGTGTATGCCTCACTGGAGCAGGCTTAAACCAGACACACAGGCCTGCATGGCAGCTGAAGCTCAACCACTGAACTGACTCTCTGAGCACAGTGACACATGGACACGGTGGTTAATTATCATATGAAGAGAAGTAGTATGAAGGTGTGTGTGTGTGTGTGTGTAAGGTTAGTGAGGTTAGATTCATCCATGCATAAAAATGGTATTGATTCAACGGCCCTGAGAGCTCAACACACTGCAGCTTAGAAAACACATGACAGACAAAACACATCGTAAATGAAGAAAACATCTTCACCAATTTGACAGTACATGTGCAGCATTTAGAAGAAAATACTGCAAAGTGATAAAACACAAACAAAAATCAGAAAATGCCGCAAATATAGGAAACACAAGCAAAAACAGAAAACTGCTGCAAGTACAGAAATATGTAGAGTAATCAACAACAAATAAAGAGAAAACAACAAACAAATATCTCCTACAAGCAGTGTTGCCAAAAGTCCATCTTGTGCTCGCTGTAATTAGAAATCCTATTAGAATAGAGTAAAGTCTATTAGAACATCTGGGTGCTACTGCTCAGTCTTGAGCTTAGCTGCAGGTTAAATTGTACCTGGTTTAGAATAAATACAGCTGCTGTGTCCTGTAGGAATCACCTAAATGCCACTAGAGGGCATCTTATCTTAATACATGTATTAAGACCATGTGGCAACCTCCAGGGCTGAAAGAAGCCAATGCTGAAGTGCAGTTCCTTGAATGGCCACTTGAGGCTCCAAGAGTGAGTCAGTCCCCATAGACCTGATACATGCGAGGGGAGGTGGCTATGCTGTGTGCCAGAGAACATAATTTATGATACGATGATGAAAAAATGAAACATTTATTTTACGATTATTTTCATTATTGATTAATCTGCCAGTTATTTTGTCGATTAATCAATTAACTGTCTTGTCTATAAAAGGTCACAAAATAGAGAAAATGTTTAATTTTAATGTCTTAGGACCCAGTGTGATGTCTTAAAATGTCTTTTGTCTGATCAACAGTCCAAAACCCAAAGATATGCAGTTTAGTATCATGTACGACACACAAAACTTTAAAATCCTCACATTTGAATCTGCAACCAGCAAATTTTTGGCATTTTTCCTTAAAAAAATTACTATTATTATCAAAAAAGTTGGTGATCTAATTTTGTGTCAATCGACTAATCGTTGCAGCTCTACATGTACCGCCCTGTGTGTTCTCAGTGTTTGCAGGCTGAGAGCTGGAGTACTCTGAGCAGAGCGCCCGCAGCTGCAGCCTATAGCACCAAATCTGGGGGATCCAAGAAGTCGTCGAAAAAAAACAACTTGGGTAGGTTTCAGGCTGCTGCCTTCACAACATTAAACGTGTTTTTTTTATCAACTCTTAAATTAAGTTCTCTTGGCTCGAACTGTGGTACAAGTGTCAGGTGGTCTGTGTGAGGAAGAAACCTGCCAGGCTTCAGTACAGGATGAAACTGTAGTTTTAACTTTATTTGCTACAACAGTATTCAAAACACTTCAGACTTGGATCATCTGCAGATTACTCTTACAGGGGACGTATCATGCTTTTTGTGATTTTTCTGTTATTGATGTACTGTCCTGATGTTGGATGTTAAACATGATCAAACTTCAAAAACTTGAGGAGAACGTATGTAAAAATGCTCTCTGAAAGTCGAAAGTCAGGGCCTCAGCCTCCCCTGAATGCTCTGTTTGCAAAGTTATCTCTACTTCCCTATCAAACTGATGTTACATCGATTGTGCATGCCCATAAACAGCCGTCTGTTGCTAAGGTTGTTGCTAAGGTGTTTCCATGTGTTGGTCACGTTGTCCACTCTCATATCTCAGATCTGATTCAGCTCCAACATGTACGGATGGATTTGAGAAGTTGACATTTGGAGTAAAGAAGGAGAAAAATAAGTGAAATCCTGCTAATATAGTTTGTTTACGTAGCCTCCGGAGCTTCCTGAAGCTGACCAATCAGAACAGAGCAGGCTCATCAGGAGGGGGGCCTTAAAGAGACAGGAGCTAAAACGGCCTGTTTCAGACAGAGGCTGAACTGAGGGGCTGTATAAAGATATTTCAGTAGAGCCCCAGATTAAAAATATAGACCTAGAAATGTGCTGAATGTGTCCTTTTTTTTTAAAGGCAAACATAACATTGCTTTCACCCCTTTTTTTTGTTTTTGTTTTAAGGAAAAGAAGAACTGATTGACTTTGTGAACTGACCAAAGGTTTTAAACTTATGAATAGAATTAAGTGACGCCTTCAAACTTCTTAGGGTGTCTGTTGAAGTGACAGTTACACAGCATGGCATTATGTATAGAAGTAAGATGAGTCTGCAGCACTGCTCCATTGTGACCATTAATAGATCCCTTTATAATGCACTTACAATGTAAGTGATGGAGAACAACAGTCCTCCTTCTGTGCTAAAATGTATTTAAAAGTTGATCTGAAGCTTACAGGAGGCTTCAGCTGGTCAGATGTGTTAAGTAAAGTGGATATCTTCCAGAGTTACTATTTTTAGTACAAAACCCCTTCTTAGTGTTTCTCTGAGCTGCAGTGAAAAGATGGAAACAAAAACATCTCGACATAACTTTTGTGAAGATATGTTCTTCACTGTCATCTGACTTCATGATTGCATTCAGCAACAGTTTTTGAGATGTGACCTTGATATACTAGACTACAACATGAAAAGGTATTTCCAGATAAGTGGTAAAACTGTGTAGAGTTTTATAGTGCCAACATAATAAAATTATCCAGCATAAAGTTGGGTTTGTGTTTGACATTGTGTAGTGTGAATCCCTGCAGGAGAAAATGAGACTGGATCACGTACAGCAAAGGTCAGGAGTCCCATGTTCACTACCTGTCCCGTGTCACTGTAAATCTTTACTATTATTTTACTAAACACATAACATGCAGCAGCTGCTTGGTCATGGCTGCAGGGTAACAGAGCAGTTGTGTAAATAAAAAAGGCTTTTTTTTACCTGTTTGGACTACAAGCAGCTGCTTTTGCAGCATATATGGCAGATTTGTGTGTTTTTGCTCCACCAAAAGATGGAGAATGTAAAAATGATGTTTTATGGTGTACATGCCCCCTTCAGCTCACCTGTTGCTGACTAGAAATACTTTGAGTCAGTGATGCTTGCACCACAGTTCAGCCTTCATTTTCACAGGTTTTGAAGATTATTTCACTAACAGCCGCATTAGCTGACAAGCAATGATGTGTTTTTGATTTATAATATATTACATTTATCTAAATGTAAACCTGTTATGGTTAAGTAGTTGTTCTTTTCTAGAATACATTTGCTGTATCCCTTTGGCTAACCTGTAGACCTGATGTTTTTTTTTTTTTTTACTGTTAACCGGTACATGTACCAGATACCACGTTCCAGGATATCTTTGGATTTTCTTTGTGTAAAATGTTGGGATTTGGTTAAATGTGGGTTTATAGTGGACATTTTGTCATTCAACCACATACTCATGTTTTTTTAAACAATAATGCATCTTTTCTGCTTGGCTCCTCCGTCCTAGACAAAAACGAGGCTAAAACATACTTCGATATACAGAAACTTGTCCAGCACAAGCAATATGAAATTCCCAAGAAAGATGTTTCCGCAGCAGCCGCTGCAGCAGCACAAGCTGCAGCTGCACCTAAACCAGCTGCAGAGCCCTTGCCTTCTGCTGCTGCACCTGAGGTGGTGGTAACTGCCCCTGCTGCAGAAGCTGCACCGGTGGCTGAGGCCGTCGCAGAAGCTGCACCGGTGGCTGAGGCCGTCGCAGAAGCTGCACCGGTGGCTGAGGCCGTCGCAGAAGCTGCACCGGTGGCTGAGGCCGTCGCAGAAGCTGCACCGGTGGCTGAGGCCGTCGTAGAGGCTGTTGCCGAAGCTGCGCCTGTGGCTGAGGCCGTCGTAGAGGCTGTTGCCGAAGCTGCGCCTGTGGCTGAGGCCGTCGTAGAGGCCGTCGCCGAAGCTGCGCCGGTGGCTGAGGCCGTCGCAGAAGCTGCGCCGGTGGCTGAGGCCGTCGCCGAAGCTGCGCCGGTGGCTGAGGCCGTCGCCGAAGCTGCGCCGGTGGCTGAGGCCGTCGTAGAGGCTGCACCGGTGGTTGAGGCCGTCGTAGAGGCTGTTGCCGAAGCTGCGCCGGTGGTTGAGGCCGTCGTAGAGGCTGTTGCCGAAGCTGCGCCTGTGGTTGAGGCCGTCGTAGAGGCTGTTGCCGAAGCTGCGCCGGTGGTTGAGGCCGTCGTAGAGGCTGTTGCCGAAGCTGCGCCGGTGGTTGAGGCCGTCGTAGAGGCTGTTGCCGAAGCTGCGCCGGTGGTTGAGGCCGTCGTAGAGGCTGTTGCCGAAGCTGCGCCGGTGGTTGAAGCAGTCGTAGAGGCTGTTGCCGAAGCTGCGCCGGTGGTTGAAGCTGTAGCTGAACCTGCCGCCCCAGTTGAAGCCCCTGTAGAAGCTGCTGCTGAGCCTGTGGCTGAAGCTGCCCCTGTAGAAGCTGAGGCTGCAGCTGAAGTTTCCGCCCCTGTGGAGAGCACTGAGGAGCTTGTGGACCCCGCTCCAGTCGTAGCTGAAGCTGCAGGAGAGGAGCTGCAGGCGGAGGCCCCAGCTGAACCAGTTGAACCGTCTGAGGGTACACACTACAACCTCCCCCCACCCCCACAATCCTTCTCTTTCCCTCTGTGGACCCTGCAATCTACCAGCAGTCATTTTCATCACCATTTATATGAATTTACAGTAGTCGTTTGTGATGAGTGTAAGGATAAACTGTAAAGATACCCGACATCACAAACACACTTTTTGTTTCTAGCGTTGCACAGCTTGTTTCTTATAGTGTTACCTGATGCCATTTTAACCAATAACCAGTTTGCCATTTATCCTTCAAACAACATCCTCCCCTCTTCATGCCACATACACACCTGCCCCACTGTGGCCAGGTCATCTTTCATGTAGCTGCAGTTCAACTCATTGTCTAATGTGTTTGTGTTGCTTCAGCCATCTTACATGCGATGCATGTGTTAACTGCACAGCATTTTGGCTTTGCTTTATTTCTGCATAGTTTTATTTTGCTTCTTTCTAATGTCTGCCTGCTAACTGCATTCATTTCTTTTATGTTTTCTATAATTTCTTTTCACCTTCCTGCATTAAGTCACTGATCTGTTCTTCCCACCTTCTTGTTGCTTTTTTTTAATTCTAGTTTAAATTACAGATGCTTTCTTTGGTTTAAGAACAACAATTCCCATCTTCTTTCAGAGGAACATGATAGAAAATAAGCTCTGCTCGTGTCCCACTTTTGTGTTGTGGTTTTACTGAACTGTTCTGTTTGGATTTGTATTGGTGGTTGTTAAACACTAAAGATAATGTTAAAGGTACTGTTCCACCGGTGAAGGAGAACGTCATCTTGGTTTTTGTTGGGTTTTTCTTACATCAAACTTTCCTCCTCCTGTCTCTCCCTTACACACCTCACACTTAGTCGCATGGTAATATATATTCAATCCCTACATGTCTGTTCTGATTGTTGGGTTTTTTTATGGATAATGTGTAAATGTAAATGTTTCCCCTCTCTTTCATGGTTAAAGCACTTTGTGAGGTTGCACCCTGGTTGCTGTGTGTGGAGTCAAAGTTGAAGATTTTAAATTGTTGAGTTACTGTCTGTACAAGTGTGTAAGAGACTTGAATCAGGCAGCTTTTTAAATGTGTAGCCCAGCATGACCTATCACAGCAACTTTTTAACCTGTAAACTGACCTGACCTTTCACACGTTCTTTCCTATCTGACCCCTGTAGCTGCCTTCTGTCTTCTCCCAGGTGCTGTTTTGTGCATGAGGGTCACAGTTAAAACTGGATTGGTTGTTTTTATATATTTGTTCTACCCAAATGGACAGATGATATCCAAATGCATGATCCTGGTTTATGAATGTTTATTTTTTGTGAAGAGACATTAATATATTTTACTCTTTCTGTGACTCTTAGCTCAAATGGACCCAATTCAGAAGCTCTTCCTGGACTCCATACGCGCATACGCCACGAAAAGCGAGTAAGTTTCACTACCTGTACTGTTTTTTTTTTTTTTTGGTTGTTTGTTTTTGTTTGTGAAAATTGTAAAGCTGCCCCCTAAACACAGATAAGTCGACTCATCAGTTGAGAAGCTGCCTCATTACACACAGAGTAGTGTAGGATAACACAGGCTGTGAACTTTTACAGTCTCGTCTGTAAATGACATAAATACATAACTGTGATGGAAACGGAGGACAGCGCGGCGCAGAGCAGCTTGTTTCTGTTTCCTGCTCAGACTCCGACGCTCTCAGCTCTAGTGTTGAATGTTAGTTCAGCTAATCTACTTTTGAAGCAGATGCTGGTTCATCCTCCTCTACCGTCCAGTGTGATCAACTGTCAGCAGCCAATCAGGAGAGTTGCTCCATGCTGTTTGGATTTTATAACTGAACTAACACCAGGACGCACACTTTTTATCTCTCTGACTGGATGGAAATCTGATGTTTTCACATCGCAGATGATGGGGAAAAAAACAACATTAAAACATGAGTCTAACAGGTAAAACATGAGACTCATGCAGGCTGTTACAAGAGGTCAGTGTGGAGCAGCTGCTCTGCAGGTGATGTAAGGTGTATTTAAAAAGAAACATCAATAATAATAAGTATTTATGTAAACAAAAAATATCTGAAGGTAAGAAAACGCATCGATGCATTGTCCTGCAGTGCTGACTCTGACTCCTGAGTCGGGTACAGTCCTAGAAAGATGTCGGATTAAGTTTTTACCTGGAAACTGATACTGCAGCTTCCTGTTCAGATGAATACATGATGGATATGCTACTGATTTATTTGGGTACAACAAAGCTAAGTAATCACCCTCCCAAACAAATGAATCAGCTAACCTGAACACACTGTAAGACTGAATGAAGTGAAATTAAATGACGTGTAAAATCTATGCTCTCTATTGCATCAAAATTTCAACTCTGTGTGCTTTATGTTTTGATTGATCTGCATACTATGGATCTGACATCTTTCAAAACTCCTGAACTTTGTGAAAAACTATTCAAACTGCAATTTGTACAGTCAGACTTACTGAAAAGCTGATTTTTGGCAGGTTAAGACGCCACCATGAACCACAACGTCCCCAGTTCCTGTCTGGCCGGGACTTTGGTTGCATGTCATTTAGGGCTGCGACTTATGATTATTTTCATTATCGGTTCATCTGTCGATTTATTTTCTCGATTAGTTGTTTGGTCCTTTTTTAAAATGTCAGAAAATTGTTAAAAAAAAAAAAAAAAAAAGTTGATCAGTGTTTCCCAAGATGACGTCCTCAAATGTCTTGTTTTGTCCACAACAGTTCAGTTTACTGTCATAGACTAAAGAAACCAGAAAATATTCACATTTGAGAAGCTGGACTCTTTTGAAATGTTCTCCTTTTTAAAAAAAAAAAAAAAAAAAAAGCCTCAAAATAGTTGGCGTTTAATATCCTGACGATCGATTAATCGACTAATCATTGCAGCTCTGATGTCGTTCCCCATGTGTGTCTCTCTCACTCACACACACACACTATATGTACTAATGATTCAACTCAGACTTTTATGCCCATACAAAGCATGAAATCTGCAGGAAAATGAACTTGTACTTTGCTGAGATGTGATGTTTGTCCTCCTGCTGTAGGGCTAGCGGGGGGCTAGTTGATGCTGGTTCAGAGTACCAGAAGGCCTTAGCAGAGGAGATAGCAAAGCTTCAGAGACTCTACGGTGGTGGAGACCTCACATCTTTCCCAGAGTTCAAATTCACAGGTAAGTTAAGTTAATGGTGGGTATTAAAGCAAGAGTGGAATTTCCACTCTGTAAAAATCTCTGTAACATTGTCCTCTGAGTGTCCAGCCAGTAAAATCCAGATGAAAGAATATCTGAGTTGATCAATATGCTCATCTGAGTCGCCTTCAGTTATCTGTGCACTCGGAGCAAGAAACTTAAAGAGCAGCAGGAAGTGCTGTACAGCTCGGGCTACGTACCGGCTGCTCCACCTTCTTGCTGCAGGTTGTTGGGGCTGAATGCAGCATTAAAAGCAGTCCTCATAGTAAGACAATAAAAATCTAATAAATCTTCAACGCTGGCCCAGAAATCAAGACCAGCAATAGACTTGTAGTGACTTGGATTGTCTGCTGTGCAGCGTGGCCTGAGAATGACTTGCTTTATCTGTCCAGTACTTTAGTTTAAAGCTACTGAAATATTCGTGGTCACCAGAGCCTGAAAATATATTAGTTCAAAAATATATAAGTTAAAAGCTGTACTTTTTGTGTTTTTCAGAGCCCAAGTTGGATGAAGTTTCCCAGAAGTGAACCTCAGCACTTTGCAACTGAACTTTTCTACTGTTGCCTTTTTCCCTGTACATGTGTACATCCATAGTGGAGCATTAACAGTCTGATTACTGTCAGAGTTGCAACAAACCCTTACCTCTAGCTTTGTCTGTAAGAATAGAGCTGTTTCAGTAGCTAACTAGATATTTCATGTGAACAGAAGCTAAAGCATTAGATGTAGGTTTTCGGCAGACAGAGTGAACTTAGAGCTGTGAAATACGCTTTGTATAGATCGATCGAAGGTCGAGCTGAATGTGGAGAAAAAACAATAAATTACAGTTCATATTTGTCGTATTTATGTCTCTTTGTCTGTCTGTGAAATGCATCATTTTATGAAATTTTATGTTTAATGTCACTCTTAATATCTTAGCAGTTAGAATTTTATTTTCAGAAACACAGAAACCATATCGCACCTAAAATGTGTAAAATACACTCAGAAGCACTTTATAAAGAACACCTGTGATCTAAGACAGCAGTTATACATTTTCAGTTTTTGCTGACGTGGTGGTCAAGAGAGGAACAAGTATTCAGATCCTTTACTTGTGTAAAAGTACCAATACAGCAATGTAAAAATACTCCATTACAATATTATATCCATTATATGACATCATTAGATTATTAATACTGAAGCATCAGTGTGTAAGCAGCATGTTACTGTTGTAGCTGCTGGAGGTGGAGCTACATTTCTTTTATTGAAATGAAACCATGTGAGAAGTTTAGAGGGAAAAATCACTATTTGGTGGAGCTGTTAACAACTCATAGACATCTGAAATGTGACCCCGACTACACACTGCTTTTTGTAAGACGTCAAAAGCCAAAAAGGTTGGAAACCACTGGTTTCATCTTTAACAATGTGTTGTATTTTAAAAGCTTGTTATATTATCCATTGTGTCAAATCTTCATCTGAAAAGTAACTAAAGCTGTCAAATAAATGTAGTGGAGTAGAAAGTACAATATTTCCCTCTGAAATGTAGTGGAGTGGAAGTATAAAGTAGCATCACATGGAAATACTCAAGTAAAGTACAAGTACCTCAAAATTGTACTTCAGTACTTGATTAATGTACTTAGTTACTTTCCACCTCTGCTTGTATATATTGTATATATACTGTATGTGTCTCACGGGGCTCCAGGTGAGTTTATTGCGCCCTCTGCTGGGCTTTGAGGGTCATCACATACAGTCCAAGTAAGTTACAGTTTATACAGAAATATAAATGATAAATTATAAAATTATAACGTATTTCAGAGCCCGGTATGCCTGTTAGTTTAATCATATTTATTTGATACTAGAAGGTATTGGACAGTATAATAACACACGCAGCTTATATGTGAATATCGTTAGTTTACAGACTGTTTCGGCTTCTCGACTTGATCATGAAATCCTCTAAAATGCCACAAATTGCTAAAAATGACTTGAGCACAGAAGGGTTAATAAAAAGGGCTGATGATGGAAAAAGCAGAGGGCAGCGCCCGTGGTTTGAACCTCGGGTCCGAGGACCGGTGAGGTTAGAGAACAAATAACAGATTGTTGAGAAGTAACCACTGAGCTAAACCTCCGCCGGTGAAACTCCACACATGAAGACTTATGAAGCTGAATATGAGGAAGTAAAGAGACGTTTTAAACAGGATCCGAAGAATAACAACATCCATACAACTCTGCTTTACTGTATTTATACATTTAATTAAAGTTCTTTTTAATGATCTAATGGTAACTTTAGGAAGTAAACTGTGACTGAAACGACACCTTTTTTCTCCACAACTTTATTAACAAAGAACATACAGAACAAGTATACAGAACATAACATAAATGCACAGAAAACAAATATTTTAGTTAAATTTAATTAATTTAATTATGGTGGCAATTTCTTTTTTTTCTTTAGCTTGAGACATTTTGTGAATGTAAAGTAGATGTGAAGCTTATATGAGGCTTCAGCAGTCTGAGTTAGTCATATCAAGTGGATATCTGCCACATTTACAGTCTTTTTAGCATCAAATTCCCTCTTTGTGTTTCCTCTAAACTTCCCACGTGGTTTCATTTCAATAAATAAGCATATAAAACATATAATAATTTAACCTCTGCAGGAAACAGCAGCACCAAGACACCTACAGGTTCCAGAGTACATTTTAGTTGCTTATAGCCAGCAATAAAACAGCTTTATATGTCTTAATCTTCTTATTTCATAATGTCTTATATATTTATCTAAGCAGAAACCCTTGAAATGTCGCTGACATTAACAGCCTATTATTAGCCATAAGGGTGAAATACTTATTAGCTCAATACAAGAATATAGAAACAAACCTTAGCATACAATATAAATATGATAAAATATAAACATAGTAATAATGTCACAAAATGGGGTACATTGAGTATTTTCTTGCTTTGAAAGTTTATGTGGTAAAAAGACAGTTTAATGAAGTAACTTTAAACCTGCAGAGATGTTTTTATTGACGTCGGTTTCTTTGCGGAACCTTTGAGTTTGTTCCCCAGTTTCCGACCGGAGCACAACACTGGGAACACGACGAGATGGCGACCTCTCTGCTGCGGTTAGGGCGACTGGGCTCTCTCAAGGTAACAGCGACCTTATTATCATCCAAACAGCCTAAATATGCTGTGTTTGGATACAACAGATATCTGAGGCGGGGCCGGTAAAATATTTAAACCAGGCGGAGGTTTGGTTGTTGTTGACCCGCCAGAGGCGCCTTCTGACGGATCCAACACCGAGAGAAACAGGGCACAGACGGCAGTTTCCCTGAACTTTACCACACCTGAGCTACCTTTAACTACTACCTATAATCATAAATATTCAGTGGTGAAAAGTAACTTAGTACATTTACTCAAGTACTGTACTTGTACTTTACTTGAATACTTCCATTGTTGTATAGATGTTCCAACTATGTTTTTAGACATTTTCAACATAACACGTTTTAATTTAAACCTTCTGTTTGGAAGAGTCACAGAGCTCCTGTGTGACCCTGATGGTGGTGGAAGAAGTATACTGACATCTTTTACTTGAGTAAAAATACCACATTATAAAAAATGTCTTGTTTTGTCCACAACCCAAAAATTTTCAGTTTACTGTCACAGAAGACTGAAGAAAACCAGAAAATATTCACATTTGAGAAGCTGGAACCAGAGAATTTGGACTTTTTTTAAGACTTAAAAAGGATTAATCAGTTATCAAGATAGTTGGTGAATAATTTAATTTAGTTGGAAACTAATTAAATAATAGACTAACTGTTGCAGCTCTAATACATATTTATTACATTTTGTGGAACATCCATTGGGAAAGTGTTTATGGATAAAATAAGTAGTCAAAATAATGAACAAAACTAGTTGAATGCTGATTGTTGTTCGCTCACAGTGTGTTTGTGTATTACAACTTGTACCGAATGTGTCTGTTGTTCTGCAGTGTCTCCAGTTGGAGAGCTGCGGCGTCCTGAGGACTCGCTCGGCTGCCGCGTTCTGCACTCAGGCTGAAGATCCTGCAAAGCCCGTTAAAAAGACAAAGGCTGCAAGCAAGAGTAAGGCTGTTTGATTCAGTTCATGTTATAAAGTTTGACATTTACATTTAAAAAATGCTGGCTGGTTGTTATTTTGTATTGATGATGTTTTACCCCTTTTTCCCTCTTTGTCCATAATATTAACCATATATACCATATGTAGTGTTTAATGATGTAAATGTTTGCAGATGTTTAAGCTTAATGTGTAACACTTTTCTTGCAGTTCAAAAAACGTGCCATAAGAGTCTAAAAATTTGCTTCCCCTTCCAGTCGAACATCCAGAATTATTCAAATTAAGTTTGTAATAAAGTGTTGCTGATTGTGTCTAATTGTGAATATGACAGTATTCACAATTAGACACAAGAGTATGTGTGTTGTTGAATGAATAGTGTGTTCTAGTAATTCTGTTTTCCATTTTTGTGCTGTTTTAAATATATATATTTGAAATTCAAGAAAAGCAGAAGTTAACATTTTAGGGAACTTTGATTCTCCTTCGAAGTCTGTAAATATTTATTATTATTTAACCACTTTTGTCCCATTTACGATTTTCTTCAGCAGCAGAGGCTACAGATGAGAGAGCAGCCCTGCTAGCCTACAAGACCGCAGTTGCCTTCCCAGTTAAACTTTCAGACCCCGGAGTTTTCCCAACACAGTCTCTAGGTGTAGCTGAACCAGTGGCCAGCTCCACTGCCGCTGCAGAAACAGTTGCAGCAGCAGCAGCAGCTCCAGCTGCCACCTCAGATCCAGCTCCTGAGTTAGATGCTGCTCAGGTTATTGCTGACGCAGCTCCACCTGTAGCAGATGCAGCTCCACCTGCTGCTGAACCCCTGGTAGATGCAAGCAGTAAAACCCCATCGGCTCCAGCTGCCACCTCAGATCCAGCTCCTGAGATAGATGCTGCTCAGGTTATCACTGACACAGCTCCACCTGTAGGTGACACAGCTCCCTCTGCTGCTGAGACCCTGGTAGATGCAAGCAGTGAAACCTCATCAGCTCCAGACAACACTCCCGTCGCAGCCTCCACCACAGACGATGCAGTCACAGCCGAGACAACCTCCTCTGAACCTGCAGATCCAGCCGCTGATGGATCATCCTCCTCATCATCCAGTGACTCGGATTCTGACTCGGACTCAGACTCTGACTCTGAGGACGAGAAGTCACAAGTGAAGACTGAAACCGGGATCTCGGCACACGAGTTGTCAGAATCCAGCGGGAAACAAGAAGCAGAAGTCCAGGAGGTCACATCAGAAGTAAAGGAAGACACTAATGAAGCTAAGAAGGAAACTCCACCAGAACCTGAAGCTACTCTCACCTCTGCTGCTGAGGCTGTACAGGAGGCTGCTCCAGCAGCAGCTGCACACACAGAGGCAGCCAGTGTTAGTGCTGAGGAGTTAGTGGACTCTGCACCGGAGATCTGCACTGCTACTAAAGACGCTTCAGACATCAGCGAGACCATCCCAGACGTTTCAGCTGAAGCTGCAATGGAACCTTCTCCAGAAGTAATAGAAGATGTTGCATCTCCTGCTGTCCCCGATGCTCTTGTAGACACTCCAGTTCAAGTTGTGACTGAGGCTGCAACTCCAGAAAAAGCACCAACTGACGCTCCTGTAGAAGCCGCGGAGCCTGCCTCTGCTGAAGCCCCCGCAGAAGCCGCTGAAGCCCCCGCAGAAGCCGCTGAAGCCCCCGCAGAAGCTGCTGAAGCCCCCGCAGAAGCTGCTGAAGCCCCCGCAGAAGCCGCTGAAGCCCCCGCAGAAGCCGCTGAAGCCCCCGCAGAAGCCGCTGAAGCCCCCGCAGAAGCTGCAGCTGAGCCTGTAGAAGCTGAAGTTGCTGCAGAGCCTGTAGAAGCTGAAGCCGCCCCCGCTGAAGTGGCTGCTGAAGCTGCAGCTGAAGTTTCCGCCCCTGTGGAGAGCACCGAGGAGCTGGTGGACCCCGCTCCAGTCGTAAGTGAAGCTGCTGCAGAGCCTGTAGAAGCTGAAGCAGCTGCTGAGGCTGCAGCTGAAGTTTCCGCCCCTGCGGAGAGCACCGAGCAGCTGGTGGACCCCGCTCCAGTCGTAGCTGAAGCTGCAGGAGAGGAGCTGCAGGCGGAGGCCCCAGTTGAACCGTCTGAGGGTACACACTACACCACCCTATCCCCCTACATCTATACTTCTCCCTTTCTTCTTTGTGGATCTTTGAGCCCCCACAGATGACCATACTTTTCTTTCTATCCCTCATAACACATTCTGTGTAGTGTTTAGGTGTTAACCAGGCATCAGCTCCCTCACATAGTTGCTGTTGCTTTCACAGCTTTTTAAATATCATCCCTGGATTCTTTTAAATAGTTCCATCACTGCAACATCTAACCGCCCATTGGTTTTCAGTTTGGTGGTTTTGCATGAAGTGGATGTTGTGCACATGTATTTTAACCACGCTTGCAGGGATTTTTGTTGCATTCCTTTTGCTTTTGCATTTTACTTCT
This sequence comes from Scomberomorus guttatus, assembly GCA_038419695.1. Classification (NCBI taxonomy): domain Eukaryota; kingdom Metazoa; phylum Chordata; class Actinopteri; order Scombriformes; family Scombridae; genus Scomberomorus; species Scomberomorus guttatus. The sequence continues at coordinate 30,503,283 of CM076456.1, forward strand.
TCTTCAATATTGCCTTTGCTTGCATTCTGCAAATTGAAGTTTAGACTTGTCTGTCTTTTCCCCACCCACACAACTATGTTGTTGCTGTCAATGTACAATCAAGGTGATAGTGCTTACTTCTACTAATTGTGCTTTCTGCTTTCTTCCCCTCCTGTTGCGACTCTACCATCTTTCTTTTTGTTTAATCCCTCTTGCATAGCTGCTCCCTGCCAAATCCACCTTCACTCTCAGAATATATCAATCATATTTCGCTCATTTTTGCTCATTTTTGCTCACTTTTGCTCATTTTGGCTCATTCTTGTCATTTATAACATTTTGTTTGTTTGTATGAAAAATGGGTTACAGGTATGAGTTAATGTTAAGGTTACAGGTAATGATGCTGTTGTTTGGTTTCATGGTGCCAGGTAATGCTATTGCTAACAGTAATGTTAGAGTGCACATCGTACTGTGGTGAAGACGTGTTAAAAAGCCTCTTGTCCCTGGCAGCAGCTGGACGAGGAGACGCTGGGAGTGGTTGGAGGCCGGGGAGGTATTTCAGAAAGCAGGATTACACAATTACCAAGATGTTTTTAAAAAATAATCAGACCATAGTCCTGATATGAGCACTGTGTGTTGAACAGCAGGTTCAGATACTTATCAGTCCTGTAACTACAGCCCTTTGTCACACATCTCTCACCAACTGGGTAATTCTGCTTCCTGGAACAACCCCCTCCTCACCTTGGCCATTTTTCACCTCTTGTTCATTTCTTTCTGTTTTTTAAACTTTTTTAATCTTTTCTTGAAGGGTTAAGCATGACATTGATTAATGAAAATATGTTTAATGTGTCTTTAAATGCACTTCTCTGTAATGTTGATGTGTAAGATCTCTCTCTATCTTATTTGTTGTTTATAACCTTACTGTCTCAACATGCGGAGGGGTTTTCCACACAGACTTAAATGTAAAAGTAAATTATGCTGTTTAAACAAAAGCTTGTTTCCAACACTTTGATTTTGACTTGTTGCCCTATTTAAAACCCATTTCATGCGTGCCCCAGCCGGTATCATTATTTCTCCAGTGTGGGCTGCCTTTACTGTCTGCAAGCATGTTTAACTTCACATGCTTTCCCCCTCACAAACATGATCCTTGAGGCTTTTCACACTAGTGTGTCTCCACACTCTGTTGGGGGTAATGCAACCTGCCGCCATAGGAAATGCCCCACCATAAACCACCTTTGTCAGCACGTGTGAATATGTAAATGAGCTGCTCCATTTAAAAATCTTTTAAAATATTTACAAAGCAAGCCACACTTTTCTTCTCATTGTAGAGCTCATCAGAAATAGCCAAATCAACTCTTTAATCACAGCCTTTGTTGCCTCAAAATGAAAAAACATGTCACAGGATAAGACCCTGGTTTGTGTAACCTTGTGCCGTTTCTGTTTTAATGCATGAACAGCAGGAAGATTTGTGATACTCCTCTTTGTACCCGACTCAGCTTTCTCACATGCCTTTTTGTTTCTTCCCCTCCCTCTGCAGAGGCTGCAGCAGCGGCACCTCCAGAGCCCGAGGAGCCTTTTGACAACAGCACTTATAGAAATTACCAGCACCACAGCTACAACGCGTACACATTCGCAGACATGGATCTAGAGATGTCCAAGTATCGTCTCCCTCAGCCCTCCTCTGGCAGACCCTCACCCAGACACTAGAGGAGCTGACCCGGCTGCAAACCTTGATTATGGCTTAAAGATGATGCTGTTGGTGTTGTCCCCCTTACTGTATGATCACCCCCCCCCCCCCCCCCCCCCCATACCCCCCTTACCCCCCTCAACACTTGTCAGATCTGCATGTCATCTTGATGTTAAAATGTTATATTATTAAAGTACACAAATGAGAAATGAAGCCTGTTTTTGCCTGGTCTGATTCTGTTTTGTGTTATATAAAGGAAAAAGCGTATAAAGGGATAGGCAAAGATCAAACGCATCTTTTATGCTGCTTTTCTGCCTTGGGGGGGTCATTTGAATACAGCTGAGTGCGCAAGTGGTTTATCTGTTTCTATTTTAATGATTGCAATTTTGACTCCCTTAGCCTGCCTGCCTTTGCTTGCACATAATGCCCTAATTATCCTGGTTATATGCGTTATTTTAGGCGTAAACAATCAGCCTCTTGTTATGTTTGTGTATTTGTGTGCGGATGATGTTTAAAGATATACATAGAAAATGTGTTGCATAAATGAGGGCAGCCAGTGAAAAACCCAGCAGGGTGCAGAGGGACGTCATGTCTCCGCCCACCTCATAAATATTCATGTACCGAGCGCCCCTGCGTGCCCTTACGCGATGACGCAACGCGACAACTGCGGGTCCCGATTGCTGCAGCCGCTTGTCAGTGTGACGAAGATTGGCACTCAGGTAAGCTGTCACTCAAAATCCCTCTTTTTCCGTTCCCTATCAATCAAACAATCTGGGCCGCACGCAAAAATGCCCCGGGGCGAGCAGCGCGGACCTAGGCAGGGCAGCGGAGGGTGTTTTTGGAAGGGAAGCAGAAGCGGCAGATCTCCGGGAAGAAGAATAAAAAAAATCTGTATACAAGGGAGGAGGAGGAGGAGGAAAGGGGGGGGGGGTAAAAAAATATGTCGGCGTTTTGGGGGCAGAGGAGGATTGTGGAAAAGCGAAGGGCGAGAGCGAGAAACGAGGCCCGACAGTTGTAACGTTAGCGCGGAGGGGAGGGGAGGCGGAGGGCAGCTGTCCCCGCTTGATTGATTGACTGATGTGGGGAGGATTTTAAGGATCAACCGGGCTAGCCTGATTACAGTGTAATTACTGTACACATTTGACACGAAATGCATTTTCATTTAAGATGGTAGTTAATTTGCAAAACGCTAAAGCCGCCGAAGCCGTGTTATTAGGGGAAGACGGCTCGCTTCGTATCAATCCGCAGCGGGGTCTTTTTTTTGTACCTGGCTAGCTAGCTTTAGGTTAGCTTGTTTTTTGGCAGTGATTCCCCTCTTGCTAAATATGGCGGTGTGAATTTGTCTGCACCATACCAGCATGAGAAACACTTTAAAGTTACACAGTTAGCTCCCCCCGCTAACGTTAGCTAAAGCTCGGCCGGACGGTTAACCTCCGGTTGGGTCTGCCGAGCTGACGCCAGTGTAGCCTTACGTTGCAGGCGATATTGTGTTAAAACAAAACGGCCGAGCTGCTTTGTCTGCGAACATCTCTATTATCTCAGCCAAGTTATAGGGTAGTTGCTTAACGTTAAAGCTCAAAGGCTTTCCTAAACTTTATCTCCTCTTGCCGCCACACACTGTGTCCGAGCAGCTAACACGGGGCTAAAAGCTAAGTTCATCGTGGTGGGTGTGTTAGCAGCAGTTAAAGTTAACGCTAGCTCACTATTATCATTATTATTAGTATTAGTATTATTATCATTATAACGCACATCAGGATTTCTATAACTGTCTGTTGTAGTTTTTAGGAGGGGCATGGACAGAAATGTTTGTGAATGTTGACAAGACATATCAAAATACATCGTCCCTTCATATAACGTTACTCCTCAGCAGTGGTGGAAGAAGTATTCAGATCCTTTACTTGTGTAAAAGTACCAATACAGCAATGTAAAAATACTCCATTACAAGAAAAAGTGCTGCATGAAAAATCCTACTTAAGTACATAAGTATTATGAGCTTGATGTAGTTAAAGTATTGCAGTAAAAGTAGTGGTTTGGTCCCTCTGACTGATATATTATTATATATGACATCATTAGATTATTAATACTGAAGCATCAGTGTTAGAGCAGCATGTTACTGTTGTAGCTGCTGGAGGTGGAGCTAGTTTCAACTACTTTTATATATAGTTAGCTAGTTTAGTCCAGTGGTTCCCAACCTAGGGGTGGGGCCCCTCCAAAGGGTCAGCAGATAAATCTGAGGGGGCCTTGAGATGATTAATGGGAGAGGAAAGAAGAAAAAACAAAGTTCTGATACACAAATCTGTTTTCAGTTTTTGGACTTTTTCTCTAATCTTTGATTTTTGCTGAAATATTGGATCATTTGAACATTTATTGAAATGAAACCATGTGAGAAGTTTAGAGGGAAAAATCACTATTTGGTGGAGCTGTTAACAACTCATAGACATCTGAAATGTGACCCCGACTACACACTGCTTTTTGTAAGACGTCAAAAGCCAAAAAGGTTGGAAACCACTGGTTTCATCTTTAACAATGTGTTGTATTTTAAAAGCTTGTTATATTATCCATTGTGTCAAATCTTCATCTGAAAAGTAACTAAAGCTGTCAAATAAATGTAGTGGAGTAGAAAGTACAATATTTCCCTCTGAAATGTAGTGGAGTGGAAGTATAAAGTAGCACCAAATGGAAATACTTGAGTAAATGTACTTAGTTACTTTCCACCACTGCCCACATGTGTGCATATATCAACACAGAACATTTAAGATTTCACTTCTGCATGTTTTGTTTAGCTTGCCATTACTTTTACTTACATTTCTGTCTCATTGTTTTGAAGAACTGTTTGATCACAAGAAGTTGTGAACGCTCACCTAACGTAATGTTACATTAATCTGCATTAATGTTCAACATGAGTTACTTGTAGCATGAAAACAAGCTTGTTCATTCCTCCTTTAATCTATAATCAGCCAGTTTACAAAGCTTAATAATTAACTTTTATTATGATATAATAACAGTCAAATTATTAAAAGCTTTTGTGTCTCCTCACTGGGCGTCTGACAGGTAGCCTAACTGAAATTGTGTGTATTGTTTAGGTTGGCCGCCTGTCCCCGCTTTCTATAATGCCCCAGTGTTTGCAGCATCTGCAGTGAACGTGATGGCAGCCCACTCGGTTTCCATAGACAAGTACCCAAAGGGAGAGCAGCAGGTGGGTGAGAGGGAGAAATATAGTTTGGGACCTCAAGGCCTTTTACAACCTGCTCTAACTGGCTGAACTGCACTTCTTGTCTTGTTTGTTCAAGATGATCAAACACGACACTGGGAAAGGACAGTGTTTGTAGTAACTGCACCTAAATGTTTCAGGCAACACCCTTCAGTTATTTTTAGTGGTGATAAGTCGGCCCGGATAACCAAACAAAGGGAAACACTTAATACATGTAACACTAGAACTCAAGAAATGTTAATGCTATTACATCAGTTTTAGTAATCTGTTGGCGGCATACTTGTCTGTCTGTGGCAGGCCACCACAAATAAATCACTGTATGATGCAGTCTAAAGCTCTATTTCTGCCTAGTATTTCTGCATCTGTGCTTATGTAAATTGCTTACAAAACATCATTATTTAAGTGCCAAATTTGGGGTGTCGAGAGCTGAGAACGATCTATGACGAATGAGAAATTTTCCACCCAAAGGAAGTGATTATTTTTAGCCCATTTGCGCTCAATCTAAGTCATTGTTGGTCACAGTCACATGGTTGGAGATGGGATTTGTGCTCCTGGAAGGGATCCCGGGTTGCTTGTAGGCAGGCACGGTGTGAAAATGTATGAAAGAAAAACGGAGGAAGAACTCCTAATCGGTTAAGGCGCCTCGAGTGGAGCATTGCAGAGGCCACGGTCATATTTTAATGTGTCGTATTATTTCTGATCTTGCCAGGATGCATCAGGTAACAGGTGGGCTCTGGATTATATTCTCAGTTGCAATCAGTTCGTAACGCCAGATATGGAAGTGATTTTGTAACACAGCACTGTCTGGATGCAGCCACAGTGAGCTCACCAAGCAATGTGAAAATACCAAAGGGCATGAAAGACACAGATTTAGGTGCATCTGTCCACCGGAGATACATAGCAGTATTTTCCAGGTATTAATGAGTGTTATGCAAGTATTATGTCATCAAGTGCAACCGCAAGCAATAACAAATCAGGCTAAAACTAAACAGAGTGTGCTGGTGTTTGGCAGTGACTGATAACTGACATCTTAAGATACTATCGGTACCTCTTTCTGTTGTTGATCACAGAAAACCATTCTTTGTACTGCTTTAAAAAAAAAGTAAAAATCTCATTTTAAACATACAAACATGTTTTTTGAAGTGGTATTCAGACCATGTCCTCATGAATTTCTATAGGGTTCATAATGAAGCAAGGCTCTGTGTGAAGCTTTGCCCTCCAGCTCCTCTTGGTCTTCACATGATGTCTTTGACGCTCATTCTCCGCCTTTCTCTTCACCTCTTCTGTCAGTTTCTGTCTCTGTTTCTGTCACTCTATTGCTTTCTTTTCTCACTTCTTTCTTTGTTTTTTTCCCCCTGCAGATGCAAGGTGTGGTAAAAGTAGACAGTGATTCGGAGCAGAAGTTTATGGAGGGGACGTTAGCAGAGGCACCCAGCCCGACACCCACAGAGCCACAGACGCCCATGGACGCGGACAAAGCCTCCATATATCGGTACAACTAATTCTGTGTGTGTGTTTGTGTGTTTGCTTAGTGAGAGAGAAGCAGAAGAACAGACAGATGTTCAAGCCTCATCATCATCATCATTTATAGCACCCATCTCTTCCTAAATCTGTGTACTTTTCTCTTTCCCTGTCTGAAGGGCATTGATTTAAAATTGGCCAGAAACAAGAATCTATCAATAGGAAACCTCATATGACGTCTATGAAGGCCTCCCCTTTTTACATGTGACTCTCATATTCCTTTCTGCCATCTGAGAGGGTGTGTCAGCACCTCCTGCTTACTTTATGTCGCCTGAACGAGTGTTTGAAATGTTGCATTTGTGGTTTGTGAGGTTCACACTGCTCACTTACAGACAAATTATGGCCTGAAAACAAGTCACATGGACTTCACAGGTAGCTTGTTTACTGGACAGTATTAGTAATCTGTCCTTCCACCAGGTTGGAGACTTAAGAGTCATAGTGCTGTTTCTGTCTTGTGTTCATAAAACATAAGAAGATGATGAGGTTATACAGCAGTTTGCCCTGTCTCCATGTTGTCTCCAACTGTTTCCCTCTTAACTCCTTGTGGTGTTTATGTTTAGGATTACACGCTTTACATAAAGGATTTGTCCTTTTTTGAAATGAATGTGCAATTTAGCATCTTGTCCTGTGTGTGTGTGTGTGTGTGTGTGTGTGTGTGTGTGTGTGTGTGTGTGTGTGTGTGTGTGTGTGCGCCTTTTAACAGGCATCCCCTGTTCCCTCTGTTGGCCCTGCTGTTTGAGAAGTGTGAACAGTCCACACTGAGCTCTGACTGCATCACCTCGGCGAGCTTTGATGTGGACATTGAGAACTTTGTCCGCAGTCAGGAGAAGGAGGGCAAACCCTTCTTCAGCGAGGACCCTGAACTCGACAACTTGGTGAGATACCTCTGCATGTCAGGGATGGTTTTTTGTCTCCCAGTTACACACTACTATGGCCCATAAATCACCTCAAAAGTGTTTGAACTATTTCAACAGTAAACTACATTTTTAGAGTACATTTGGATGTAGTTGGTAGCATAAACAGACAAAAGAAAAACACAAGAACAGAGTGGTTTCTTAAAACAACTGCTGCTGCAGAAGTCATAATACTCAAAAATGTCAAAAAATGTATTTTCTTGCAGCTTTGTCTTGGCACAAACAATAGACAAAAGACTTTGAGGTTTTTTAGTAGGTTGTGTTGAACCTTGTTGACAGACTTGGTGCTAATTTCTCCCCCTGCAGATTCTTGTTTAGTGAAGATTTATATTTGGGGCAATAAGCAGAAGCCTGAAAAACAGTAAAGTTCTGAAGTATTTGATAAAACCAAAACAGCAACATGAGGTATTTCACAAAGAAAACCCCCAACTCACTCACACATTCACTAGTGAATGACCTTTAACCTCAGCAGCACAGTGACATGCAGTCCTGCCCGTAGCTGCTGCAGAATAGACTACCTTCTCACAGCGGCTAGAGCCGGAGAATCTGACTTTGTATGTTGAAAAACAACTCGAGGGACCTGCGCTGCAGCTGATCCTGATCTCTGACCTCCTCAGTCTTTTCTTTAGTCCCTCCCACATAAGACAGGGCTCCACGCTTATATTTATTAAAGGGGCACTTGTGCCTCTATGTTAAAAGGTTTAAGGGGCACGATAATTAGAGGAATAACATGAATGCATCTGCTGTTTAACATTAAACATACAGTGTGCACAAGGTGTATTTGGGGCCGAACAAAGGACAGAAATGCATTGTGCTTCATTAATGGATCCTTTTCAAACAGTGCAGAGACTGTTAATTCTTTTGACGGTTGAGGTTTGATATCATTTTATCCAATAAACTTACTGAACCTGATGTCAGTATTGAATCTAGAGCTGCAACAATTAGTCCATTAATCAATTAGTTGCCAACTATTAAATTAATCTGCAACTATTTTGATAATCGATTATTCGTTTTGAGTCATTTTTTTAAGAAGAGAATTTCCAATTTCTTTGATTCCAGCTTCTTAAATGTGAATATTTTCTGGTTTCTTCAGTCTTCTGTGACAGTAAACTGAATATTTTTGGGTTGTGGACAAAACAAGACATTTGCAGATGTTGGGCTTTAGGAAACAGTGATCAACATGTTTCACCATTTTCTGACATTTTATGGACCAAACAACCAATCAAGAAAATAATTGACAGATAAATCGATAATAAAAATAGCAGTTAGTTGCAGCCCTAATTGAATCTTCTTATCAAATCTGAATCCATTCAAGTCCCTTTATTTAATCCATTTAGGTTTAGTGTGAATGTGTCCTTCAGGTCTAACAATCACATTAAATGGATTTCCCTCCTCAGAAAACATTTTCAATGATGACTTTTTTAAAACCTGCACTGTAAACATCCATGTTTGTTAGCCTACAGTCTTCTTCCTTATCATTTCTTGGTGCATTACAGCCACCAGCTGTCAATCAGGGAGGGAGCATGAAACCACCAGCAGGCATCTGTACCATGCTGCTCACAGGGTACCTGTTTAAGAGGGCACAAGAACAAACATTTAGCTTGAGAAAGACTGCCATGAACCTTTTTTATTTTTTAAACCTCTGACCTGCAGATGGTAAAAGCCATCCAGGTGCTGCGGATCCACCTGCTGGAGCTGGAGAAGGTGAGCGACCTGTGTAAGGACTTCTGCAGCCGCTACATCGCCTGCCTCAAGACTAAGATGAACAGCGAGACCCTGCTGAGTGGAGATCCAGGTAGCCCATACTCCCCTGTACAAGGCCAGGCCCCGAGCTTCTCACCCGCCAAGAGTCAGGTTGGCAACACACACACACACGCACAAATTGCACAACCAAGAATGCTTCCAATTATGTTGATTCAGTGGATCACTAAACCGGTGCCTTTTGAAGTTTAGGTCTCAGGTTCTTTATGTATTTCAGCCCATTTTACTCCTCTCGCCCGCTACACAGCGAGCCTCAAGCAACGGTACTACAGATTCATTCTGAAGCAGCACGTACGAGTGATTTAAGAGAATTTGTGCCATTCACCAATTTTCTTGTACTTAGAATTGAAATTCATGAGTGGTTCAGGCAGAAGAAAGATGTTTTTTAGTATCTAACTTCATGTTGAAGCGTTCCCTCTTTATATCTGTCACAGTGCAGCGCTGCTCTGATGGATTCATATTTTCTAATAGTTTCAGCTCCTCTAATACGACTGGTGACACTGATAAATGTGTCTGCTGGCTTCTGACAGCAGCAACCTCAAGTTCTTCTTTTCACTCTCTGGGAACATTTTAATGAATGAAACGGAGCAGAACAGGTCGCCTTATATGGACATTTTAAGGGTGTCGATGATGTTAATGATCAAAACGAACAGGTGACATTCATCAGGCTGAAACCAGAGATTTACTACAAGTTCAGGCAGTTAAGAGACTTGGAACATTTGTACAAACAAACCTCACATAAAAAAAGAGAGATTTATGAGAAGAATATGAAATGTTCTTGTATGAGGTTCAGTGTTAGCAGGTTGAACTGATCTGCTTTAAGAATCAGGTTAAAAGAGCCATCAACAACCGTTTTGTGCTGCATGCTCTTTGTTATGCAGACCCCCAGCTCTATCTCGGGGACCATCAGTCCTCAGGGTCAAATCGTGGTGCCGGCATCAGCCCTGCAGCAAGGGAACGTTACCGTGACAGCCGTCAACCCCACCCAGGTGGTCGCAGGTATGTCACCATGGCATACAACCCCTCCCTCAGGTACTGTACTGTTGTGACTGCAGCTGAGATACTGTCATGTACCAGCGGGACACATTGATCTGAGCTTTCTGTGCAGCCTGCAGCTCAGCATATTATTTTATCCTTAACGTGTGTGTGTGTTTATCTCAGGTGGCACCGTCTATCAGCCTGTTACAGTCGTCACTCCTCAGGGCCAGGTGGTAACACAGGCCCTTTCTCCTGGGACAATACGCGTCCAAAACAATCAGGTAGGACATTTCTCCTCATGTCATGTTTCTCCTCATGTGACTGTGATGCTGGTGTGTAGTTTACATCAGCGGCTCCCAAAACGGGGGGTTTCAGGGGATACACAGGACCCTGGTCATGAAATGTTTTTGGTTTCCAAAGGGGGCAAAACAGAAAAGAGGTCTAAATTTTAAAGGGTTTAAAAGAGAACCATTTTATAAAATGATCAATTCTGATTTTAAAAAAAACAACAAAAAAGACGTTTTCAGCATCACAGTAAAGCACATTTTCACCTTAAGACTGAAGGATTTTGGTAGGTTTGGGAATATATTTGAATATCATGACTGGATACAGAATTGCTTCACTATTGATTCACTATTTTCACTGACATTCACGTGGCACAGTTTGCCTTTTTATAACATAACTTACAACATACAAAAATACATTTTTGGAATCCGTGAATCGATTCAGAATTGTAAAATATAAGAATTCATATGTGAATTTTCTTTTTTTTTTTTTGTTTTGAAGCTGGTATCATAGATGAATTATACCAAAGGCTGCCAAAGAGTTTTAAAGGGAGAATAGCATCAATTTGTTTCCTTTATTATGCTTCAAGTTGACACCTCAGCTTGTAGTAATCACATCAGTAAAGTCACCACTGCGTTCCTGCTTAATGATCTTCACTTTTTTCTTTATTTTATTTTCATTTTGTAGCAGGAAAAATAGCAAAACAATGCAATGACCAGCTGTGGGCCTGACTCAGTGTAGAAACAGGTTTGAAATGAGGACAAAGAGCAATAAAATAACATAAAACAAGAGAAACTATTTAAAAATGGACAAATTAGACAAAAAAGCACTTCATATATATACATATGGCTAAACAACAGACTTATTTTTAAGAGTGAATGTTCAATAAAAGTTTAAAGCATTTGGCAGAAAATTATTGTGATGTAGAAAACCTGAAGGGAAAATGTAACTTCTGATTTCATATAATGTGTGTTAGTTAAAATTAACTTAAAACGGCAACCAAGACAGTCCAACATTTTAGATATTTGAGCACAAAATCAATAACATACATGGTTTCCACCTCAGTGATTGTGTGTACTATAATCTGTACTACAACTGTTTAAGTCTGAAAGCCAGGAAAATATTATTCAGCTGTAGTTGGTCTATGAATACATATCTTATGTTGTTCAACACCCATTACTGTTTCACACGTTGTGATTTTTGTTTAATTAGCAGAATAAACGTCACACACAGCAGATACACTCTCACTGTAATCTGTGCAGCTGTCTGCACCGGCTCCGTGCAGGCTCACGTCTCAGCTGCGTCTCACAGGCGTAACCGCGACCTGAAGACTTTATTTACGCTTCAGGTCTATATTCCTCTGTTTTACGCGCGTAACTACAGTCATGTGTATTGAGCTCTGATCGCTTCCAACAAGTGGGCGACCTACGCTCAACACTGCACCTGAACGCCTCCAGTGTAGACACACAGACGGAGCACTCGCCGCTGTTGCTGCTCTGCATCTCACACTACACTTCCTGTCTAGACACAGCGTAAGTGCCCAACCAGTTTTAGCAAATACTTAATACTAAAATCCAAATAATGTGGAAAAGGACTGAAATGTGGTCAGAATTGTTGTTTTTGGGACATAAAAGAAATAGAAAGGAGGCTAAATGAATGTCTGTCTGCTCAGCTCCAGCTGCAGTTTCACCAGGACCTGAACCTCTTTAATCACGACGACAACTCAACCAAGAACAAACGTGGCGTCCTCCCCAAACACGCCACCAACGTCATGCGCTCGTGGCTCTTCCAGCACATCGGGGTGAGTCTGTGTGCATCAGCTCGTTGTCTTTCTAACACTTAAAATAAAAACAAAGCTTCAGTGTTTTTTTTCAATTTTCCTGTTCTCCTCTGTAGCATCCATATCCAACAGAGGATGAAAAGAAACAGATCGCCACTCAGACAAACCTGACACTTCTGCAGGTCAATAACTGGTGAGTTGAGTGATGTGACGGTGTCCTGTTTTTACTAACTACATAAGTATTAATAATCTAATGATGTCATATATAATAATATATCAGTCAGAGGGACCAAACCACTACTTTTACTGCAATACTTTAACTACATCAAGCTCATAATACTTATGTACTTTTACTGCAATACTTTAACTACATCAAGCTCATAATACTTATGTACTTTTACTGCAATACTTTAACTACATCAAGCTCATAATACTTATGTACTTTTACTGCAATACTTTAACTACATCAAGCTCATAATACTTATGTACTTTACTTTACTTATGCACACATTGTGTGACGATACTGTCTGTGCCTTGTGTTCACCTCGTTGTAACATGAGAAGAAGAAAAACACCCCGCCTGTGTTGTCGTGTGTCTCCAGGTTTATAAATGCACGGAGGCGGATCCTGCAGCCCATGTTGGACGCCAGCTCCTCTGAGACACCCAAAACCAAAAAGAAGACTCCTCAAAACCGGCCTCTGCAGCGCTTCTGGCCCGACTCCATCGCATCAGGGGGAGGCACCCACCAGCAAGTTACCATGCCAGACGGTACGCCGCAGGGTTCATACGTACAGTGAGGGGCTGGGAGAAAGTATTGTAGGATGCGATGGTTCTGTTGTTCTGGTGAAATGCTCGCTACAATACATACATCCTACTCTTTATTACTTAAATACATTTTGAGAATTTGAATGTTTAGAATCCAGCTAAATGACAGACCTGTCCTGTATAATCCAACACTCCACAAAGGTTAACGAGTCTAACTAGCTAATTATTGAACCTGTCAGTCACATCAAAGGCAACACGAGCAGAAAGAAAGAATTCTCAACTGAAACAAACATTGAAGCAGGAAATAATGAGACAAAGGAAGCAACAGCAGATAAAGTTTCTGATGACATAAACACAGATAAAATAGTCTCAAATTAGTTTGTTTCCTTTAGCTTTAAATTCAGATTTTAAAGATCGATTGTGTTTGAACACAACAGCAACTTGGACACCGGTGGAGGTTTAACGTTAAAGTAGAGTTAGGCTTTGTTCCCTGCTCGTTTTAAAAAAAAGAATAACAGAAAAGAGAGAGTGAGTGAGAGAAATTAAACATTATCTCATTTTTTTCATGGCGGTTACAGAAATAAATAACCAAACACTCATCAGATGATTTACTGTTGAGAGAGGCGCTCTGAGTTTTCTGTCCTTTATTTCCTCCTCTACATTTTTTTTCTTTCATTCATTAACTCGAACATCATCAACAATAAATACAAACAACCACTAGATGACTCTGTGTTGTTGTTTCCTGTCGTTTTTTAATTCATGTTTGCATAATCTGCCTGGTTCTTAAAGGATATGTCTACGTATCCGAACGCACCTGAACTTTAGGTCGAAATGGAGCTTGAGTGAAATTAATATTTCTGCTGTAGTTAAGTGTAGTTTTTGAAATACTGGCGTCAAAATGTTTTCAGTGATTCTCTCCTCTGACTCTCAGGTACAATGGTGACGATGAACATGGAAGGTCTGCAGAGCCTGACGTCAGACGGCGCCACGCTGGCGGTACAGCAGGTGATGCTGGGAGGCCACAGTGAAGACGAGTCGGGGGACAGCGGAGACGAGGACGACGACGCAGACATGGCCGGGCTGGGCCTGGACAACAGCGACTCATTGCAGTAGAGGACACACTCCCTCACACAATGATCTACACGCACACACAACACAACATGCTTAAAAAATGGTCTCCAGAATACATGTATGTTCTCGCACACGTTGAATCATAATGTACAAACACACACACACACGCACACATTAGGTTTACATAGAGCACAAAACTACAGGACATATGGGAACGGTCCTGCACTCTTCCAACCCTCCCACCCTGCTGAACGGCGATTTATGCTGCGTGTGTGTACATCAGGAGTTTCATTTCAGAAACCGTTTTTTAATTATTTAGTTGATGTAGGCGAGTGCACTTTTTTTGTATATTTAAGCTCAAAAAGATTAAATCAAACAGAAGAAAAAAAGAAGTGTTAAAAACACCTGAAGCAAGTTTATATGCTCCGTTAATAAATGTTGACTGATTTATTATTATTTTTTTCTTGGCCCTGTTGCCCGTCCCCGGTTGAATTCTCAGTTTGGATGCCAACACTTTAAAGTTGTATCTGTAAGGGTTTGTCTTCACTTTTTGCATGCTTGTGTTTTGAGTAGATGTGCGCACTCTTACGACTGACTCCGCGGCTCTCACACGGGCCCAAAAGGAGAGATTTAAAAAAGAAAAAAAAGGAGAGATGCTTATTTTTATATACAAACATATGGAATTAGTGTTTTTTTTTGTTTCATTTTTGTGTTCTCCTGTTTTGTAAGGAATATTTATGTACAGATTCATAATTAAAGCTAGCGACCCTGTTTTCCAGGGTTCTTTGAAGTTTTCTAAAAAACAGAAAAAGGAATTGAATGCTGATGAAAATTGCTATTTAAATTGGTTTTAAACTTACAATACTAACAAGGCCTTACCTGTGTTCTTTTCTAAAGAATTCTTGCCAAGAAGCACAAAAAGAAAGTCTGACTGACTGGTCAAAAAGACACTAAAGTGCAGAACACGTGTGGTTCTGTAAAGCATCGTTAACAATTTTACTTTGTACTGCAACATCCCAGTTAACTTCAGAGGTATCTGACTGCAGTATTCACTTTTTTTTTTTTTTTTTTTTAAATACAGCTTCTGTTTTGCCCACATTGTGTATACCATACATTACGTCTTTTAATCATTTTACAATAGTAGCGTAGGCGTCACCTTCTCAAATGCACAATCCAGAACACTATGCTAATCACACAATCACAAGGGTCCGAGTTGGAAACCGCTGGAAGGGCAGAATCCACAGTGAACGCCATCATCAGCAAGAAGCAGTGGACTTTCAGCACGCATTAAACATTTTATTTATGTACACGAACATGCTACTGCGATGAAAACAGTCTGACAGTGGGACGACTCCTTCATTGCCTGCCTGAAGCACTCGGACTAAACGCTGCAGCTTCTGTCGGTCCCCCTGCCACTACAGACACATGTAGTGAAAGATTTGAAATCTCTGTATCAATTTGTTGATATTACTGCACAAATTGGGGTGCCTCTTGTTTGAATATCTGTAATATTGTACTGTACCACAGCTGTCTGTCAATAGTTGCAGTAATCTGGTTTATATCCCTCTTGTAAAGTTAAGACTTGAAATGGTTAATTTCACGTCGGGAAACCTCTGCGGCCTGAGGGTGTAGTGACTCTGGGTAGGCCCTCGCTGAGCTCTCGGCTCCTCACTCGCATCTGTCTTGCTTTTTATGAAGCGTTGTTCACTTTTCTCTTGTCTGTTTTGCCTTAGAGCTTTCTATTTTGGAATAAACGATGCCTAACTCTCTGCTGTGCACCGTCTCTTCTCTCTGCTCCGTCGGCTCGTCGTCGGTCAAATGTGGAAACAAACAGAATCCAGTGAGAAGAAAGCTGCAGCTGATTCAGTTGTCTGTGCTGAGATTAGGTGAATTGTGAGCCTCTTCTCTCTGAAAGACAACATGGACAGTTTTAACACAAATGGACACAGAAAAACCTTGCTTTAGGGGTAATGATCCACAGCTACTGTTGGCCAAATCTGAAACTCAGTCCAACCCACCAGCTTTATAAATAAAAAATATGCTAAATTATGATGCATAATACAACTACTTTACTTATTAGATAGGGGATTTAAAAACGTGCAGTGACCTTCAGAGAACATACTAGCGAAGATATTGGGATCATTCCAGGAACTGGTTCATGTACTTTCATTGCTAAAAAAAAATGTTAAGAGTCCTGCACAGATTTATCACTGCACTCCTGAAACAAAAAAAAAATCAAAATTGATGCAGCAGAACCAGAGACACTGTCACACACATTCTTCTCCCTTGTCAAAATCTGGTGCCTACATTACCCACAATGCAAAGTACATTTACTCAAGTACTGTACTTACTTGTACTTTACTTGAGTATTTCCATGTGATGCTACTTTATACTTCCACTCCACTACATTTCAGAGGGAAATATTGTACTTTCTACTCCACTACATTTATTTGACAGCTTTAGTTACTTTTCAGATGAAGATTTGACACAATGGATAATATAACAAGCTTTTAAAATACAACACATTGTTAAAGATGAAACCAGTGGTTTCCAACCTTTTTGGCTTTTGACGTCTTACAAAAAGCAGTGTGTAGTCGGGGTCACATTTCAGATGTCTATGAGTTGTTAACAGCTCCACCAAATAGTGATTTTTCCCTCTAAACTTCTCACATGGTTTCATTTCAATAAATGTTCAGATTTATCTGGTGACCCTTTGGAGGGGCCCCACCCCTAGGTTGGGAACCACTGGACTAAACTAGCTAACTGTATATAAAGTAGTTGAAACTAGCTCCACCTCCAGCAGCTACAACAGTAACATGCTGTTGTAGCTGCTGTAGTACAGTATGAAGAGTAGAGCTGAATAAGGCCAATATTGCTGCCCTGCCAGCTGCTCTACTCAGATTCCAGTGAGGAGTAAATCCAGCTGTCTGTCCAACATCACACGACGGGGGTCACCAACAGCTGGTACTATACTGTGGTCGATTAGTTAAGGTTTAACAGAAGAGACAGTAAACTGATCCAGAAATACTCACTAGAGCACTAAAGGTGGATTCATCCACCGATGAAAGTAGTCCCCAACAAATGCACAGTATACCTCTGGGCACTACAGCCTCCAGCTGTTTTATAAAATTACTGAGGCTGTGTTGAAAATGAAACTATATTTGTTTTTAAAGATGTCGTCTTCAGCAGGAACCTTTGCTTGGGTGAAAGTCACAGACAGAGTAGGAAGAGACGGACTAACACCAGCAGGGATCAGGAATGAAAAAACTAAAGGTTAAAAACCTGGACAAGTAAAAGTAAATCTATCTGCATGGCTGCAGTAGATGTCACTTAAAGGACAGGTTCACAATTTTCAAGTGTGTCTTAAAACAACAGTCAGGTGTCCAAATGAACACAGCAGTCTGAGTTAGTCATATCAAGTGGATATCTGCCACATTTACAGTCTTTTTAGCATCAAATTCCCTCTTTGTGTTTCCTCGGACAGTGTTTCCCTGTTGAGCTGCGGTGGAAGTATAGTAACAAAAAGAGGGACTTTGGCACTAAAAAGACTGTAACGTTGAAAGATATCTACTTGATTTGACTCATTTGGACGCTGAAGCTTCATATTAGCTTCAGATAAACTTTGAAATCCATGTTTGCACAGAAGGAGGACTGTGGATTTTGTCCCCCATCACTTCCATTGTAAGTGCATTATGAAGGGATCTTCTAAAGTCTGCATCTAAAGACTGATCGTGTGTGTCCAGCAGACACATGCTGACCATCTGGTGAATCCTCTCTAGACTGAAGACTAGTTCAGTCCTAGTTTTAACCTTGCGTGTCTCGCACTGACCTCCATCTGTTGTCGGATCCAGCTGAGCGACCGTGTGATCCGAGTGTAAACGCCCGGCTTGTTCCTTATAGCGCAGCCGATTCCCCAGCTGGTCGCCCCGACAAGCTTCCATACAGACGAGTCCTCACAGGCCAGAGGACCTCCGCTGTCCCCCTGAGGAAACACAGAGGCAGTCCTCATCTCACTAACCACACCACCAATCCTTTACTGCCTCATGAACAGAAGAGAGTAAATTAAAGTCAGTCTTTTTTATTTCTATCAAGTTTTTAAAGGAGGATTTCAGTAAAGTAAAAATAATGGTGGCTTTATATTTTACAGGTCCTTTAGTTTCCTATTAAATTTAACTGTAAATTACTGTAAAACACTGAATGGAGACAGTGTTCAATCAATACAATTCAAATTCATTCCAGTTAATTGTTAAAAAGTACTTTAGTGTACATGAAAATGTGTAAAATACGTCTTTCTGTGTGGTCGTAACTACAATCATATTACAGTCCAGAGTATTGGGACAGTTTCACGTTCCTTTCTTCAGTTTCTGAAATAAAAAAACATTTTGAAATAAAATAATGGATATTACATTAAAAGTGCAGAGTCTCAGCTTTAATTTGAGGAGGTTTACATCAATGTAGCAGAACTGTGTGGGAGATAAAGCCCCTTTAACGATCACATGGTGCTCAGATTGTAATCTACAATCTGCATCTACAAGCAGAACTGTGAATATAGTTCTTTTTAATAATATGTGTTATTTTTATTTCAAAATAATCACAAAGATAGATAGTGTTATAGTGATGACACCTGTAAACACACACTGAGGTGGACGATCACTGCAGTTCCCCTTTAAAGAAGCCCGTCTGTACCTGACAGGAGTCGGTTCCTCCCTCCAGGTATCCGGCACAGATCATCCAGGAGGAGATGTAGCCCTGGTAAACCTCCGGCTGGTTGCAGGTCTTGGTGGAGAGGAGCGGCACCATAGCCGAGCGCAGAACTACGCTGGTCTCTCCTAATGAAACCAAAGAAAAGCCGAATTACGCAAAGCATGTAGGTGTCAGAGAGGAAACTAAAGACGTTATTCAGGCTGCAGCTAAAGATTGTTTTCATTATCGATTAATCTGTCGGTTATTTTCTCAATCGATTAGTCAGAAAATGGTGAAACACGTCGATCACTGTTTCCCAAAGTCAAAGATGCAACCTAAAATGTTTTGTCCCGACCAACAGTTCACAACACAAAGATATTCAGTTTACTCTTGTAGAAAGAAGCCAGAAAATATTCACATTTAAGAAGCTGAAACCAGAGAATTTTCTTTTTTTTTTCTTAAAAAATGACTCAAAACAATTAATTATCAAATTAGTTGGCAATTAATTTTCTGACTAATCGTTGCAGCTCTACAATTATAATATTACATCCAATTTTGAATGTAGCCGTGGCTGAGCGGGTCACATGATGAACTATAAATCAGCTGTTTTCCATGTTCAGGCTCACCTTCATCCTCGGTCGCCCCCCATCCAGAGATCCAGCACATGGTGCCCTCCTCATACTCCTCCCCATGGTTGGGCAGGCAGATGGGCTCCACAAAGCCTGCAGAGGAAGATCACAGTGAACTACATCTCCCAGACTATCAGACACCCAAATCTTGTTTTCAGAAGGCGGCTGCTGCAGTCAGGAGCTTCACACAAAGTCTGACACTGGGCCTCCCCTCAGACAGAGCTTGGAACAAGGCGCCTCAATTCCTGGATGGATCATGATTATGTTATTTGATCCCATAGACACTCAAACAATTGAGCCAAGATAGGCTGATATTCCTGTTTGACATAAATTTGACCCAAACTGGGTCAAATTTTAACCCGGTGATTTTTAGTGTAACTTTCTGAAACAAAGAGTCCGACATTCACACCCACTTCATGCTGTTACTGCCCAGCTGTGCAGAGCTGAGAGAGGAGTCAGGAGCCAAACTTCTCTCTCCAGCTCTGTTTTTCATTCTTTACACTGTCACTTTTCATGTGAACAACTGAGTGCAACACTATGAATGTCTTCCAGGAGAGACTGTGTGAAAATGTTCACTGTTATCCCTCATTTGAACAATATGTGTGGACATTCAGAACAACTATAAACACTTTTGATTTCCATCGTAGTCACGTGGTCAGAACCAGTTCAAGCATAAACCAATTTCACTTGGGTATTATTTCACCTTCTCACTGGTGCCTGAAGCAACACACCCACATCACCAGAGCCTGTTTACACCCGTTTACACCCGTTTACACTTGTTTACACCCGTTTACACCCGTTTACACCCGTTTACACAGTCACACCTGGAAGCTGCAGACGCTGGTGTATATCCAAAAGTTGGTGTATTGATAAAAGTAAAATGTGACAAAGTGCAACGTAAACAGACTTAGTGAGGAAACTGTAAGTTTGGTGAAAATTTGTATTACATTTGGATGGAAACCTGACCATTGTGGGGTTTTGACAATGAGTGTATGAACATAACGCAGGATGTCGGTGAGAAATGAAAAAGGGAAAAAGGACACTAGTACCATTGAAAACCAGTGACTTGGTCAGTTTTATCAGTGCGATGTCATAGTCCAGTCCTTTGGGCCGGTAGCGAGCGTGGTATATGATCTGCTCCACAGCCAGAGACTGAGCCGCATGGACCGGCTGCTCCGTCTGACCCACATGCACCGTCCACATGGAGGGGTCCGCAAACCTGATGACCACACGACAGGAGACAGTACAGTGAAACTGAATATTTATGTGAGTATATGTGACAGTCACAGTGGACCTAAATCCTACAAAAACACCAGTGATGGAAAGTAACTAAGTACATTTACTCAAGTACTGTACTTAAGTACAGTTTTGAGGTACTTGTACTTTACTTGAGTATTTCCATGTGATGCTACACACTGATGCTTCAGTATTAATAATCTAATGATGTCATATATAATAATATATCAGTCAGAGGGATGAAATCAATACGTTGTCCCCCATCACTTCCATTGTAAGTGCATTATGAAGGGATCTTCTAATGGAAATACTCAGGTAAGTAAATGTAGTAAATGTTCTTTCACCAGTTTGTTTACTGGACAGAGTTGTGGAGGCCTGTCAGGTTAGTGAAGAGAAATCTGACTCCAGCTGTTACAACTTTAACTACGCATGATGGAGTGTTTTTCTACGTAGCAGCACCAGAAGAAGCTGGACACATCTGACACCATCAGAGTCATTTAAAACTGCACAGGGAGGCAGGAAGAGGCCAGAGAGGTGCTGGCAGTAAACAGTACTGTTCAGGAGGCAGTTTGGAGTTTAATTCTTCATGTAGGTGAAGTTTTAATACCTCAAATCTACAGTCTCGTTTGTATGGAACTCCAAAACTGACAAACATTTATCAGAGTCAAAAATAAAACTGAATACATCAATAAATTTATTAATGAGCACCTACTCTGATTGGCTGGAGGTGTGGCCCCCACCTTCACCCCCAGCCAATCAGAATATACCTAGACAGTATACAGTGTCTATGAAGCAGAGTCTGATCCTGAATGAAGGAAGAAGCTGCTGTTGCACAGCTGAGACTCAGCAGGATGTTTCAGGACGGTGACATCGTGTCAAAGTTTCCTCACAAAGTCAAATTTTGTTTTTAGACATAGCTGGAGGTCTCCAAAATGAATTTCAGCCGTTCCTGACATAAATTCATCCTCTGGAAGGCTGTAAAGACTTTTTAGCTGCGGCTGCGATTCAAACTGCGACTACAGACGTTACGTACACACTCAGTGTAGCTCTGGGCGGCGGTGGGCTCGTGCTAAAGCTTCCTGCAGATTTGATTTGACTTTCTGGTGTGACGTAGTAACGAGTACCGCCTCAACACCGCTCGCTCTGCAGTGAATTTCAAAATTTAAAATAAGTTAAAAAGAGTGAGCAGATAGAATTGAGGCCCCACCACCCTGATCCATCCCAAACAGTTTATTGTTTTCCACACCACCAGCTCTTTCACTGGTTTACACATCTGCCTGGATGCATGCACAGTAAAACATCTTACATGGAGACTGTTTGAGTTTCATGTGCGACTCACCCGTACACACAGTGTGCTGCAGTGAGGATCCAGCGTGACGTTATGATGGAGCCTCCGCACCGATGTTCGCTGCTGAAGTGGAGGCTGACCTGCCAGGGGAACTGACCCGGCCTGGAGATGTTACCTCCAACGATACGAGTGCTGTACTGAGGCCTGGAGCCGCACGCTGGGGACAGACGTGTGGAGGGTCAGAGGTCGAGGCTTTAGCAAACATCAGTCAGCCATCTAATAGCTGCTGTGAGTCACTTTGCCTCAGAGAGCTGCTTTCAGAGAATGTAATTTAATACATTTGACCAAACACATGAAAGAAAACCAGTACAGATAATAAGGCCTACAGTTATTTATTAAGTACACTAATTTATTGACATTTATATCATATTTTTGTCAGCACTTCCCAGCTGTACTTAACTGCCAGTAAGATAATTCATCAATTAATGTGCCCCAGATAAGTATGGGATTAGATTTGATTCATAATAATTTAACAAAATCTCCCAAGAATCAAATCATGTATAAATAGAATAGAAAAATAACTTGAAACCAAAAAACGTCCTCAAAGGCAATAAAACTATACAAGAGTGAAACGATTAAAATATTCTCCACTTGTCTTTCACTAAGAGGGATTTCTCTTTTGCCGTCACTTTTTTCAGTTTGCTCAGTTTTTCACTTCTGACACAAAGCTCTCATGTGGGCAGCTGTTACAGAGCTGCGTCCCCATTGGCCAGTTACTTTTGGAGGGACAGGTCGGTGGTCTCTAAGTGCAACAAGTGGTGCAAAAACTGAAAAATTCAGCAGCGACACTGAAAAAAAGTGTCAGCAAAAGAGAAATCCTGCAGCTGAGATAAACACCAGACATACATGCATCATGCACAAACACACACGTGTCAAAAAACACAGCCGTGCACACACGTAGGTTCCATGTAAGTTCATATATGATTATATGAAACCTGTTTGCCTCTAAATGAACAGTTATTCTTATTCAGGTGATTTATAAATATATGCTGGATTAAGGCTGATTTGTGATTGTTCAACAGAAATTAAAGAGTGGTGCAACGTTTTCAATTTATGCTTCGGCGAAAGGTTTCAGTTGTCTCCATGGTAACCAGACGCTATCCTCCAGCTGGTTTGTTTAGTTACTTTATATCTAGAACCTGACCGATCTTGGATTTTTGGGGCCGATGATGATACTGATATTATGGAGTATAAAAATTCCAATATCGATATATTGGCTGATAATCTTATATATACACACAGGATATATACATGAACGCACATTTTTTGCTATGATCCCTCAAATGTGGTTATCAAACACTTGTGATAAAGACATGTAACTGAGGCTCAATATTTTACAGTTTAACAATAAACGTTATTGTAAAAAATAAATTTTTTTCTGTCAAAAATTCGTCATTTCTGTTGATCGACAGTGTTGAGCGACCTGCCATAAATCAGCCTTTACTCGTCTCAGGAGGTGAAAGTAACAACACGCCTGCACACACTCCAACAACACACACATTCTCATGCTGAAGCAGGAACATATGCACCTGAAAGAGCGCATGTGCTCTTCTTGAATCAATCTTAAATCCTCAGGGGAAAAATAAAAACAACACAACTTGAACAAAGTCTGCAGTGTTTCCTCACCCAAACATTTCAGAGTCGTCACCTTCCCTGAGCTGCACTGACTCTTACTGTGGTGACACAGGAGGTGGAGGTCAAATCACAGATTTATGCACATTGTCACTGGTTTCTGTCAATAAACTGGTGTGGATCCAAATAAAGAATTAAGAATAAAGAAAGTGCTTCATTTGTAACTTTTTGCTCAAAACAGAAACAAAACTAGATCCATGAAGAAGAAGCTGTGTGACTGTCCGTTAGTGCAGTTACTTTGGATGTGCTTCGTACCTGAAGGTTGTGGCGTTCTGGAGCTTAATGATCTGTGACTGGCTCAGGTTGATGGACACCAGGTTGTACTGCAGGTCCTGCTCAATGGAGGTCTGAGTGACGAAGAACGACTCCACGTACCTGAGAGACACAGAAATAACGTACAGCTCGTCAAATTTTAACCTGATGACAATGAGCCTCATGCAAGAAGCACTCGTACAAACAGATTTACTCTTAAGACGCACAAACGACTGACTTAAAGGGGAAGTATTTATATTCTGGGGCTCTACTGGAATATCTTTGCATGATTTCCAGTTAAAAACTCCTTATCTATCTTATACTGGCCCTTTATGCAGCCCCTCAGTTCAGCCTCTGTCTGAAACAGAGTTTGTTTTTTACTTGAAATATAAGCTTCTCTAATCCATCCGTACATGTTAGAGCCTGAATCAGATCTGAAATATGAGAGTGGACAACGTGAACAACACATGGAAACACCTTAGCAACCACCTTAGCAACCAAGGCTACAGGACATGAGGAGGAAGTAGAGGTAACTTTGCAAACAAACCAATCAAAGAAAGGTTGAAGCCCTGACCTTTGACTTTTAGGCAGCATTTCTACATACATTCACCTCAAGTTTTGGAATTTTGACCATGTTTAATGTCCGACATCATGAAACAATATGAAAATGTATATTTATATTTCATATGTATGAAAATTTAAAGCAGGAAATACCCAAAAGAATGATATGTACCCTTTAAGAGAATTTGTGGCATTCATCAATTTTCTCTGAGGTACGTATGAAAAGTTCAGAGCTGTCATTCAGACGAGTCAGACAGTCTGACTTTCCTCACATGCTGAGAAACATTTGTTTGATTTAGAATCATAAAGTCCTAATCTGAAAGAAGTGAAACAGGTCGACTTATATGGACATTTTAGGCGTGTCAATGATGCTAATGATGAAATCTCAGGATCGTTCAGCTCCTCATGAACAGGTGACGTTCATCAGGCTGAAAACACAGATTTACTACAAGTGAAGTTCAGAGTTTGTTGACTTGGAACGAACGTACGAACAAACCTCAGAAAAAAGTCAGAGATTTAGGAGAAGAATATGAAAATGTTCTGCATGAGGCTCAATGTTCAGACTTCATGTGTTTTTTTTAAAACCATGCTCTGACGTGTCAGATAGTTTTTGGGGCAAAAAAGGAAAAAAAAATTCACATAACAAATGAAAATGTTAAATGAAAAGTCAGAGGATGACCAATAATAACAGGAATCATCCTCTAACCGTGAATGTTTGTTTGTCCAATGCATGTCAAGGCAAAAGTGTTGGACCACATCACACTGGTGGACTGACTTTTCACAGCTGTTAGACTCCACATCAAGACAACAGGCTGACAAAACAGGGGACATGGATCCATCGTTAAACCACAGACAGCTGAAATGGAAGCAAAGGCAGAGACCTGGAGTATCCCAGCTGCTTGCAGGCAGAGACGCCCAGCCAGTTGTTCCAGTCCTCTGAGCACACCGTCCTCCAGAGCCCCCCCCTCTGGACCTGCAGGACCGAGCTCCTCCCGCTCAGACGCACTGAGAGAGACAGAGAGACAAATTTAAAGGATAATTCTGGTGATTTTCTTTCTTCTTGTCAACAAATCTCATATCAGCCAACAATGAACTGATCTATTAACAAGTATTGTGTGTGTATCCAAAGCCTGATATGTCTTATTCCTCTGTGCTGTAGAGCTCTGTTGTTGTCCAAAAACTATTAAAAACACGTCAGTGAGCCACACAGTGATGGTTGAGGGGTTAGTGTGTGGTGTGTGTGTCTCACCACAGCCGAGCTCGTCCTCTCCGTTGTCGCAGTGAATCTCTCCGTCACACTGAGCTGAGCTGCTGATGCATCGAGACGTCGAGCCACAACGAAACTTCCCCACACAGCTCAGACCAACTACACACACACACACACACACACACACACACACACACACACACACACACACACACACACACACACACACACACACACACACACACACACACACACACACACACACACACACACACACACACTCCTTTGTGAATGTAAATGTGACTGTTTGTTTTCTATCTGCATACCTGGAGAAATATGTGTGTTTTAGAGTAAGTAGTATTCATGCAGTTTACAGTGAGACAGAAATATCGGATTATGCTAAGCTAACCAACGTTATTTGATCATTTAGTCTATATATATTTAGTTTTATTGGTTTAGTATCTTTTGGCACTTCAGTACTGCTGGATAAACTCAGACACTCTTTCACTGACTTGGTGGTCCGATGTGCATTAGGAGCTTAAATTTGAGTAAACCTGTCTGAAAGTCTATTTCAATTAAAATCTGTTGTTTTCTAATCTATTCTACATCAGATGGGAGTATTCAGGCAGCAACATGTGTATTCAACATGTGTATTCAGCAACAGAAACCAGCCAATTTGATTTCAGCTCAGTGTTTTCACAGATAATCATCTGATCCTCCAGCCGTGTAAGCCATGATCTGCTATCGACACTGACACACCATTTGACACCAGTTACTTCCCAACACTGCCTGGGTGAGCACTGACACCTGCACCTCCAGGAATACAGTCAGCCAGCACACTCAGGAAGTATCAGGATTTAGTATTTCTACTTTAAACACAAGCACACTGGATTTAAAGGTGCTATATGTAAGAATAACCACTTTGTTCCTCAAGAGGCCAACGTGAGAGGAAGAAGAAGCTACTGTTTACAGTGAACATGTGCTATGGCATCGTATACAATATGAGCCACCAATAATAATGATAATAATAATAATAATAACAAAAATATGATTAATAATAATAATAATAATAATAATAAACAACATACAGGCTATGGCACTCAAAAATGGAAAAAATATTCAATATACATGAAAATAACTAAGACAGAGATAAAAAACACATAAAGTCACTTTCTATAACTGTGGGGTTGTCACCAGTGGCCGTCCCCTCAACGTTCAGACAGTTACAGGAGCAAGTTAGTAACGAGCTACCTCGTTAGAGTAATTAAGGTGAAAGACTCTTCATGTGGCTGCAGAGGCTAAAAGCACTTTGACAAAGCTGATGGTTGAGTAACGAAAGTAACAAGCGATGTCACTAATTACTTTTACTGTTGAGTAATTAGTAAAGTAATCACTTTTTTAATGAGTGATATGTAATGTGATTACACTGTTCACTACTGGAAACCAGACTGAAGCAAAACAAGCATGAAGTAAAGATGGCTGCTGATAGCAGTGATGCAACATATTAAATATGATAGATATAATAAATATTAAATATGCCCCATATAACAAATTCCAGATTAAATATGGTCTAATGTAATTCAAAGAATATACACATCATCAGTCTGTCTTAAGCATGTTTAAAGTTGTTCAATGTTTTCACTGATTAAATTTAGCGGTAGCTTTTTGCTCACTTCTTGCCAGAAGGTTTTTTATCTAAATGGAAATCCAACATATGGACATTAGAGACATTATGTAGAAAATATGGAAGCTACAAACATCGACTGAATGTACACTGTACCTCCTTATTTATGTTAAGTTTTTAACTTATTATTTGGGTTTGATTGTGTGTGCTGAGGGGTGGGTAGGGCTGTTATTATTATTCTTTGTATATGGTAAATTATATCCATTGTTTCCTGTCTGTAATCCTTGTCTATAAATAAAAACACTTTGATAAACAAAAGCCCTATATAATGTTTGGGCTGTGTATAAAAAGGTTGATCTGATGTAACAGGAACCTAATACTCTCTGACTACACCGTGTGTGCAGGACCTAAATTGTATAACAGGTAAGGGCCGCATCAAATATTGATGGAGCAAAGGCAGTCCATGCTACAGCGGCTCCATTATCGCCAAATGGACAAAGTTCACGCAGCACTGAGTTCCTCACCTCCGAGGCCGATGCCGAGAGCGAGAGCGACGACCACGATGACGCACGAAGCGATTAGCAGCTCGAATCGGTGGGCCAGCACTCTGTTCTTCCAGCTCTTATCCAAGTCGTCCTCTGTTGACACAAAAGAGTTCATGAACTAGTGTTTTAACCTGCAGTATTATGGGGTCAGATTCAGAATAATTAACAAAACACACAAAACCTAAAATTTAATTGAAAGTGAATAAAAATAATTCTCCACTTTTCTTTCACTAACTGGCCAATCAGGACGCAGCCCTGTAACACCTGCCCACACAGGAGCTTTGAAACAAAACTGAAAAAAGAGAAATCCTGATCAATGAAATAAAAGTGGAGAATATTGTAATCAAATGTTGCACTTTTATATAGTTTTATTGTAAATTTTTGGTGAATTTGGTTTGTTGAATTTTTTAATTCACTTTCATTTAAATCTTTGTGTTTGATGTTTGGTAGATTGAATCTAATCCCATACAACATGAGCCACCAACAGTTCAAACATCAAGAGGAGAAAAAAATGTAATTCTATGAAATTTTATATAATCTATGAAATAAAATCTATAAAATTTGATGTTTCTCTCAGGAATGTGACGAGAGCTGAAACAACATTTAATCCATGAAACTACGGAAGTGAGAAAGTTTAACTTTCTTCTTTAAAACGCCTTTTTAACCCTTTTAGATCTCATCCTCGGTCATATTGTGCACCTGTTTAACAATATATGCCCAAAAATACAAAAAGGTCAATTTCTTTGTATTCTTGTATCAATTATATATTTCTTCCTGTAAAACAAAATATGAAGTGAGCTCACGTAGGCTTGAACCAACCAAGTTCAACCAATCATATCATGACATCCACCCATCAATCAATCTTCAACTTTTAGCAGCACAGAGCAAAGATTCATTATGACGCCGAACGTTACGCCCCGCCTGTCTGTCCTGTTTCACTCAGAAATACGTCACGATATGGAAGTTAAATACTCTGGAAATGCTGTTTCATCTGGACTTATTATTACTTATTATTAGTTTTTAGCATAGATGGGAATGTTTGTCTCTGTCTCAACAGCTATTGGATGGAAATTTGTTTCTGCCGTTCATGTTCCCCTCAGGATGGACTGTAACTGTAACTGTAACTTTGGTGATCTTCAGACTTCTCATCTAGAACCATCATCAGGTCAAAATTTTAATTTGTCTGATTCTATCTGCAAAACAAATGACATTCCCATCAGTGTTTATTGCTAATTAGAAAATGTTGAAAAATTGTGAACATGTTAACATGCTGACGTTAGCAATTAGCTTGAGGCATTGCTGTGATTACGTACAGCCTCACAGAGCTGCTAGCATGGCTGCAGACTCTTGTTGGACAACAATGCAGCTCTAAGGCACGATGAATAATATATATCAGGCTTTGGATACAAAGACAATACTTGTTAGTAGGATAATTTTTGTGAGTTTTGATGACAAGAAAAATATAAAATAACAGCAGTCTAATCCTTTAACAAACTAAAGTTAATAAAACCCTCTAAACACTCCTTTTGAAACATCATATCACTAGAAAGTGATTCATATTTCGCATATAACTGTTAATACGCACACACACAGTTTATTTACACTCAAATTTATATTTATCTCCACATTGGTGGAGATAACACACAGTTTTTATCATGTTAATATGCAAACACACAGTCCAGCCCCACTACACAGGATCTTACATTACTGTCCCTCTCTTTCTTACACTGTTATGTTTGTGTTTATGTTTATTGTTTAATGTTGATGTTTATTGCTTTTCCTGTTGACATCTGGACCACATTGAAGTACTTGTACTTGCTACCTGGCGAATAAATCTGATTCTGTTGGTCTTTTGTCCACCAGGAGAGATTCTAACAGCTCTTTGCTTTCTGTTTATTAAACTGTTTTAACTGTTTTAAGTTTCCTTTTCTCCCCTTTTCCAGTTTTAAACCTCTTCATTATTGATCAAATAGTAATTCATCACCTCTAATAAAAGCAACTTAAAGCAGAATAAAAATCCCACATAACTGTCTGGAAATGTCCGTGAGTCAGGAAACATTATTTCTCTGTTGGGAAAGTGAAGAGAGCCAAAAAACAAAGAGCCAAAGACTGGAACACATAACTTAATGTGGGGCAGATGTAGGACTGTTATCCTCGTAACACAGTGTGTCAATCATATTAGCTCATACTGAAAGCAGATCCTCCTGTAATCCTCCCATATCCACAGCCCAGTGTCACGCCAAAGCGTGTAATACACCCACTGATCCACTAGAGGGCATAGAGTCAGGGTCACGTTTTGGCTCGTGTAGGCGTGAAAAGTACACGCGTGTACGACTTTCAAAGAGCCTGTCAAGTGCTGCAGTTCAGATGTCGTCTATATAAGGTGACAAATTTCCTCATTCAGAGGAGGCGAGTCAGGTGGTGGTGATGGTTAGATCCTAAAGTGGACTTAGTGGATCTCGCTGCAGGAGAAAACTGTTCGCTTCCCGCCTCCAACTGTGAGTGTCATGTTTCCAACCACCAATGGGGACAGTTTTTTAAAAACCGTAACTACGATTGTGGATGTGTTCACTGTTGCCATGACGACGAAGGTTGCCTAACTTTAAGGAAGTAGTAACTTCAATCTTGGAACCTGTCGGCCATCTGTCTGACAACGATTTAGCCTCTGGGGGTGTTGGCCAATATTTTAGGGGTTCCGGTGTAGCAAGCAGATATCCGGATGATGGATAACAGATAACTGGGCCAAGACCTCCTCTTCTGTGCACTGGTTGTTGTTTACAGTCCGATTAGCAACTTGAGACGGTCCAGACAACATTTCCACTAATCTCTTTAAACAGATATATGCATATATATGCAGATACATTTTAAAAAAGCTAATAAAAAGCTTAATTGACATCAGATGATAGCCAATGGGTTCCAAGATTGCACACAGACTGTTTACCTGCATGCAACCAAAGCCCGCTCAAACATGACTGGTCAACACTACTCAGACTACAAACAGAAACCAGAAGGCTTCCAGGACCAAAATCTTGTCCTGTTGCCTACAGATTTTGCATTCAGATATCCGTTTATAGAAATTATAGTAACTTTAACCTGCACCACATTTCAAGTGATCCTTTAAAGCCAAACCATGATGTTTCCCTAACCCTAACCCTAGCCAAGCTGTTTCAGTGCCTAAACCTAACCAGACCTTAACCACAGCGTTGTCACACCATAAAACCGTCACCCCCTGCTGGTACTGCACCTTCATACACGTGTGTACGGATCACGCCTAGGCGAATGCAAAACGTGACACTGACTCAGTCGACCGGCGGGTATATTACACACTTGGCGTGATACCAGGTTGGTCAGGAACATGACGGGGGTCTCACCGTTCAGAAAGGGCTGCACCTTGGTGATCGGCATGGTCGGGCTGGGTGCAGTTGGACGTTGGGGCTCTTCAGGTTTGGCAGTATCGTTCTCTGATTGGGGGTCAGCGGCAAAGCTGCCCAGGGGGCTGACGTTCACCGTGTTGGGGGTCTCGACGGTGGGGAGGTCTTCCTCCGTCACTGAGACCACCTCTATCCTGGACGGGTCCGGTTGCTCAGGTGCTTCTGCCTTAAATTCCTACAACGGGGCAGAAAAATGATTGACTTAGTATTTCTATAGAGAAGGTGAAGCTTGTTGAAGGGAGTCAGTTGGAGCATCTGGCAGCCGTCAAAACTTTGTCAAAAACAAAGTTAAAGGGCTTTTTGGGCTGTTTTTCCTTGATTCCTTGATCCTCCTGATTTGAGGGTCTAAGGATAAAGGGTATCGAACGTTGTACAGATCGTAAAAGCCCCTTGAGGAGAATTTGTGATTTGTGAGTCTCACCAAAACTGCAAAAACAAGAGTGCAAAGACCAGAAAACAGTTCTAATCATCGTTCCTGTTAGTAACACGTCGTTTACACAAGACTGTGACAACCAGAGTCCCATTATCACTGTTTCAATTATTCATTTTCATGATTAAACTGCCTTTTTTTCTTTATTATTTCTATGTTTAAAAAAAGCAAACAAACTAGTAATCTTTCTTCCCTCAAACCCAACACAACCTGGCATATTACTGGCACACACACACACACACACACACACACACCACAAGAAAAAAACCTAAAACTAGGCAAGAAAAATAAAGTTGTATACCTCCATGTATATATCAGACACTATTCATTTCACATTTCAAGTTCATTTGTGAGAGACACATTTTTTTTTTTTACAATGAATGTTATAATACATTTTGGGATGTAACTTGAATGTGAACTTGTAGGTGCAGTAATCAGATTTCCAGTTAATTATGACTTTTTTTGATTAATCAATTAATAATTCATCTGATAAAATGGAAATGTATATGAAAATTTCCTCGAGACGTCTTCAATTTTCTGGTTTTGTCCATCCAACAGTCCAAAACCCAAAAATATTCAATTAACAATGTTATAAACTGAACATTTCCTGTATATTGAATAATTGTCTTAGCAATAATTTCATTGATTATATTTTGAACACTTACTGTTGGGGGAGTGGATGTTTCCGCAGCGGCGGTGTTGGCAGCAGGATCTGCAGAGAGAGATGAGAAACAGCAGGATGAGTGTAGACGACACTGATGGAGGGAAGACAGAGAAGATGGAAGAGAGGGCAGAAAAATGATGAAAGATGAAAAGAGAGAAACAACCAGGAATCTGATCCCTGTTCCTGGGTTAAGTCATGTCCAACGTACTGATCTCAACGAAGCTCTTCGTCATGGTGCCATTGTTCAAAGCCAGTTGTGCTTTGTCTAAGACCACATCCCCCTAACTCCCTGTTCCCCTCTTCTTTTTGTTCCCCCTCTCTGTCTTAATGCTGCCCTCCTGCTGTGTCTGCACTTTGGTACAAAGGGACACCTGAGCAGGTGAGTGCTGCCACTCGCAGTGGGGATCGGGTAACCCTGCACCTCCCACTCTGTGGATAGGATTACATACTCGTGTGTCCCCAAAGTGTCCGGGGAGGAGGTACAGAGGGGAGGGGGGGGGGTCTGCTGGTCACAGAGGCTTCACTGTCCAGCTGCTTTGACAGGAACTTATTAAATCAAATGTGTTTTTTAAGGACAGGTTCACAATTTTTCAAGTGTGTCTTAAAACAGCAGTCAGGTGTCCATATGAGCAGTGAAAGAGGTTTTCCTCCCTGTAATCATTCCTCCTGTTCATACTGGATATTAAAAGATCCCCTTCAAATGTGCTTTAATGGAAGTGATGGAGGCCAAAATCCACAGTGTGTCGTGAGATGATTAATGGGAGAGGAAAGAAGAAAAAACAAAGTTCTGATACACAAATCTGTTTTCACTTTTTGGACTTTTTCTCTAATCTTTGATTTTTGCTGAAATATTGGATCATTTGAACATTTCTTGAAATGAAACCATGTGAGAAGTTTAGAGGGAAAAATCACTATTTGGTGGAGCTGTTAACAACTCATAGACATCTGAAATGTGACCCCGACTACACACTGCTTTTTGTAAGACGTCAAAAGCCAAAAAGGTTGGAAACCACTGGTTTCATCTTTAACAATGTGTTGTATTTTAAAAGCTTGTTATATTATCCATTGTGTCAAATCTTCATCTGAAAAGTAACTAAAGCTGTCAAATAAATGTAGTGGAGTAGAAAGTACAATATTTCCCTCTGAAATGTAGTGGAGTGGAAGTATAAAGTAGCATCACATGGAAATACTCAAGTAAAGTACAAGTACCTCAAAATTGTACTTACTATAAGTACAGTAGCTGAGTAAATTCTACCACTGGGAATATTATTATTTTTTCAGGTATTTGGTCATAAATAATGCTAATAATAATAATAAATAAATAATAATAATAATCATAATCATCATCGTCATCATCATCTCAACAAAATTACAACATGCTTTACAGGAAAAGAAGAAAAAATAAAAATAGCAGATAAAATAGATTTATAATAGAATATAAAATGGTAAGAGTGGGATAACAAGACTAAGCAACATATTAAATATTCATAAACACTTATATATCCTATAAAATCATGTTTTAGAGGAGATTTAAAGGATGTCCACCGTCTGGAGGCTCTAACAGTAAAGGTCCGGTCCTGAGAGGAACCAGCAGAGCTCCGTCCTCCGACGGAGAGAAACCAAAAACCACGTCGACCTGATGATGGCGCTGGATGAAATGTCAGAGTATCAAAGTTATTACAGTTCATCCTGAGGGGAGCACGGCTAAAAATACACTGCTGTGGTCATGAAACTCAAACTGTCTGCAAGGTTAGATACTACCAAGGTAAGTGAGTGTTTCCAAATATATTTATGTCACACACAGCTGTGCCAAATTATTGGTCGGCTTCAAGTATAAAAAAAAAGAACATTTGTGGGATCCAGAAGTGCATTCTCACCAAAATACAGTAAAGTTGTTCATTATCCCTCAACTGATGTTTCATATCAGCAACAATCATTAAATGAAATGGCACGGCAGGTTTTCTTATTTGAGTTTCTGATTGAGTTTGAGATTTTGTGAATTGTAACTAAAGATTCATTCCAATCAGCAAAAAACTTCTTCAACACAATAGCATAATAAAAAAATAGATATTTTATTAAACACTGCATTATAAAACAAAAATAAATAAAGCTACATGAACAAAATAAATAATAAAGTAAACAAAAACTACAAAGTTCATTCTGGATGAAGAGTCATTCAGTTCTAGTTCATCTAATCATCAATCAATATCTATAAAACACAAAAGATTCACACCACAAATCACTTTGTGAAACTTTTCACTAAATGTGAAAAATGTCAGTTTTCAGTCCTTTTAGAGAAAAGCCGTTTAAAGCTGCATTATTATTATTATTATTATTATCATCATCATCATCATCATCATCATCATCATCATCATCATCATCATTATCATTATTATCATCATCATCATCATCAGTATTATTTTAACCACTTGGGGGCAGCAGAAAAAGTTGTAAACACAACACTAACATATTATCACCTTAAACAATTGTGTTTGTATCAATTACCAACATTAGGAGTCGTGTTTCTGTCCACCTGGTGAATGTAAGTCCAATATTCACTCTCTGTTAGCTGTTTCTGCTCTCTACCAACTCCTGAGGGAAATATCTGGCTCTTTAGCTGCTAAATGCTCCACTATGTTCACCAGCTAGTCTACAGCTAACTGTGTCTGTTTGCTGTTTGGAAAACCCTAAAAACGAGCTTCAAGAGGCTCATTTCTGGGCTTTGCTGAATTGATGATAATTTTCTGTGTGTTTGTCACAGCAGCTGATACCTTTTACATCCACTGGTCATATACAAATATTGATTAGTGCAGCTTTAAAAAGAAAAAAAATTATACAAGTTTGAATTATTTCAGTTTGGTAAACAGCAAAAGTTTGTGACTACTAGGAGGCGAATAAAGTTGTATGAAAAACTTGTTTATGAAAGATTAGAGCTGAAATGATTAGTCAATTGACAGAAAACAACTGTTTTGATAAACAATTTATCATTTCAGTCATTTAAGCAAAAACTGTGAAAAAATGCCAAACATTCTCCAGTTCCAGCCTCTCAAAGTCAAAGATTTGTTGCTTTTCTGTGTCATAGATGACTGTTAACTGAATATCTTCTATCTCATTGCATTGACTAAACAATTAAAATAATCATCAGATTAATCGATAATGATAATAATTGTTAGTTGCCGGCCTATAATCATTTTACCCATTATTCGTGTAAATGAGCAGTATATCATGTACACTAGTTATCAACATGGACATAAACACTATAAATACCATATAAATAGAAATAATCACTATTCAAGTGTTTACACAGCAGCTCAGTTTCTGTAAATTCAGACCCATCAGAGGTAATTTAACACTTTAGACACGACAGCTCAGAGCCACAAACAACCCTCCAATCTACTCAGATCAAGATATACAACTGTAGCTAATAAATAAATAAATAGTATGGCATATTTGTCATGCAGGTGCAATTTGGAAAGAATAATTCTGTATTATTTTGTGTTTTAAACAACTTTTCTTCAACACACACTTAAAGGGGACATAACATGCACCTTTTAAGGTCTATATTTATACTCTGGGGTTCTACTGGAATATCTTTGTATGATTTCCAGTTAAAAACTCCTTATTTATCTTATACTGGCCCTTTATGCAGCCCCTCAGTTCAGCCTCTGTCTGAAACAGGCCGTTTTAGCTCCTGTCTCTTTAAGGCCCCCCTCCTGATGAGCCCGCTCTGTTCTGATTGGTCAGCTTCAGGAAGCTTCCTCCGGCTCCGGAGGCTACGTAAACAAACTATAGTAGCAGGATTTCACTTCTTTTTCTCCTTTTTTTTTTCAACTTGAAATCAGATCTGAAATATGAGAGTGGACAACGTGAACAACACATAGAAAGACCTTAGCAACAACCTTAGCAACCAAGGCTACGGGACAGACGGCTGTTTACACGCAATGAGCCAACATCAGCTTATCGGTAAAGTAGAAAAAATGTAATAAGCATGATTATTGTATCTGTTCCAAGTAGTCCACGGCAGTGCCATGAACGTGTAATAATACTGCACCACAAGCAGCCATCGCAGTGAGACTGAGTGGGGTTTTTTCCAGCCTCAGTTCACTGTCCTTAGAAAGCTGCAAACAATCCCTCCACTATTGTCTCTTGGAGTAATGTGGTATTATATTTAGTAGTTTGTTTTCCACGTTCTCAGGCCCAGGTGCTGATCTCTGGTCTGCTCTTATTTCAGAGCTGCAGATGCAGCAGGAGAAACTATTCTCCTCATTAGGATCCAGGTCTGTAGAAACTGTAAAACCTGAGGCAGACCGCACTGCAGATCCTGATCACGGTGTCCTCCGGGGCAGGAAGTGGGTGCAGGACTGGTGGCGGCCCACACCGTTGCCCCTCCTGAGCTCTCCCTTGTGGGACAGAGCCAGATAGAGTCCTGGGTGAGTCAGAGAGGAGTAGGTGGTGTAGTGATTCTCCTCCAGGTTCTCCTTAAACAAGCAGTCGTCAGTAAACTTCTCCTGGAACAGACAGCGAGAGGGAGATCGAATATTACCCGACTGTGTTTTTGTTCCATTATGCAGCTCTACAAATAGTTTAGAGAGGAAAGTCTATTATAAATGAATCTTTAAAGCTGGACAGACACTAACTAGGTTTCCATCCAACAAGAAAATGTAGTGCAGCTAACCCCGGCCCGTCCTGTCTCATAATACCACTTTGTACCTCAAGAGATAGCTTAATGCCAATAAAGCAAAATGTGAATTTCGCCTCTATGCTTGTCTCAAAGTGTTAACTCATAGTCCTTCAGAATTTTATTATATTATTAATATATTTTCCCATTAACACCCAATGAACATACAGTTAGGAAATAGCAGCCTAGCAACATGAGCATTGTTGCCTGGCCAATCCTAGCGCTTGAATGTTACGCTGGGCGTGTCTTGCCAAGAAAAGCGTTTTAGCTCCTGTCTCTTTAAGGCCCCCCTCCTGATGAGCCCACTCTGTTCTGATTGGTCAGCTTCAGGAAGCTTCCTCCGGCTCCGGAGGCTACGTAAACAAACTATAGTAGCAGGATTTCACTTCTTTTTCTCCTTCTTTACTCCAAATGTCAACTTCTCAGCTAAATCAGATCTGAAATATGAGAGTGGACAACGTGAACAACACATGGAAACACCTTAGCAACCACCTTAGCAACCACGGAACCATGGATGTCCATTTGTGGGCATGTGTAAACAATCTGACGTCATCACAAGGAGGAATTAGAGGTAACTTTGCAAACGAAGTGTTCAGGGCAGGTTGAAGCCCTGACTTTTGACTTGCAGGCAGCATTTCTACATAAATTCATCTCAAGTTTTGGAACTTTGACCATGTTTAACATCTGACATCATGACAGAATGCAAATAACAAAAAAGCCGTGCAGTCGGCTACATACCGCTCCATACGCCAGTCCGTCTGCGCTCATACAGAGGTACAAGCCACTCTTGACTCCTCTGATTCCCACCACTCCGTGTTTCATAGCGAACACCTTCAGCCAACCTTAAAGAGACAGAGAAATGCAGGGTCAAGTAATGCAGAAATCCTTGAATATATTCATGAGGAATATCGCAGATGCGGCCAAAATCTTCAGATTAAAACTGGGTCTAAAATAAACAATCAAACCCTCAGAAGAAAATCAATGAATGCACAGAACATAAACAATGCAGGTTTCTGAAGAAGTTAGAACATTGACTCATATCACGGTGAGGAGGTCATACGTGTGGACTGAACTCACAGTACTCGGTGGGTTTGTGGACGCCTCCGATGGAGCCGCCGGGCAGAATCTGTAGATGGAAGCCAATCGAGACACGGCAGTAAAGCAGCTGCTGTTTGACCCCTTCTTTGATTGAATGAGGACTGGAACCTGCATTACAAAGACATGATTGGTTGTTGGCAGCGGTGGAAGAAGTATTCAGATCCTTTACTTAAGTAAAAGTAAAAATAAAATACTCCATTACAAGTAAAAGTCCTGCATGAAAAATCCTACTTAAGTAAAAGTACATAAGTATTATGAGCTTGATGTAGTTAAAGTATTGCAGTAAAAGTACATAAGTATTCTGAGCTTGATGTAGTTAAAGTATTGCAGTAAAAGTACATAAGTATTATGAGCTTGATGTAGTTAAAGTATTGCAGTAAAAGTACATAAGTATTATGAGCTTGATGTAGTTAAAGTATTGCAGTAAAAGTACATAAGTATTATGAGCTTGATGTAGTTAAAGTATTGCAGTAAAAGTAGTGGTTTGGTCCCTCTGACTGATATATTATTATATATGACATCATTAGATTATTAATACTGAAGCATCAGTGTTAGAGCAGCATGTTACTGTTGTAGCTGCTGGAGGTGGAGCTAGTTTCAACTACTTTATATACAGTTAGCTAGTTTAGTCCAGTGGTTCCCAACCTAGGGGTGGGGCCCCTCCAAAGGGTCAGCAGATAAATCGTATTTCCATCCTGGGAGTAAAACTTTTGATGCT
This sequence comes from Scomberomorus guttatus, assembly GCA_038419695.1. Taxonomy (NCBI): domain Eukaryota; kingdom Metazoa; phylum Chordata; class Actinopteri; order Scombriformes; family Scombridae; genus Scomberomorus; species Scomberomorus guttatus. The sequence goes on from CM076456.1 coordinate 30,541,968, forward strand.
CTCTTGATTATTTTCTTGCTTAATTGATTAGTCTTTTTGTCTAGAAAATGTCCATAATAATTTCGGAGAGACCATAGTGACGTGTTCAAATGTCTTATTCAGTTTACCATCATGTTTCATACAGAAATGCCTAAATTTCTCACATTTGAGAAGCTGCAATCAGCAGCTTTTTGGCACTGAAATGATTATTTGATTATCAGAATAGTTGCTCAACTTTAGTTACTCAATAGTTGATCAACTATCTGTCAATTGACTAATTGTTGTAGCTCTAGTCTCACCTTTTCCTTTCAGCAGCAAGTCCCTCATGTGCAGCTTCCAGAGGCCTCGGAGGCGAGTGCCTTGGTCCTCCGGTGAAGCCACTGGCTCTACTTTCTTTGCTCCCACAGGCCGATCACACGCAGCTGAAACCAGCAGCAGCAGGAAGCCGGGCAGCACAGAGGAAACATTCATAGTGAAACACATCAGATATCTGACAGCAGACCAAACAGTGATGGTCGAAGAACAGTCATGTCCGCTGATGAAGGGTCACACAGTCGTCGTCTTCCTCTTATTCTGCTGAACTCTGAGCTCCACTAAGACACTGTTCTGTCCTCTCTGCACCCTCCTCCTCCTCCTTTTATCTCCTCCTCGCCTCTTTCTACTCTGCAGCTCTGACAGACGCAGGGACACAGTGAGATACTCAACTGTACACAGTCGTTATCAGTCACGTATCAGGGATCCTACCAACAACATGATGTTCTCTGACTGCAGAGAGAAGCTGTTTCCGCTCACACAAACGTCTCTGCTGTGTTAACCTGCTGTAACTGAGCCGCTTCACATTTTACTTTGACAGCTGAAAGATGGAGAAAAAGTGCAGTCAGATGACACTTTACTGTTTGGTTAAAGCTTGCGTACATAAATATTTTTTTAAGTTGCCCAATCAGACCTCTGACGGGCGAGAGACATGCAAACTGTCTGTTCAGTATCACAATCACTGGGATTGGAGAGCGAGCTGATAGTGAGAGCAGGAAAACTAAATCATAACACTCACATACAAATATAGTTCAGGGATCTTTGGAGGGTAACCTCAGCTCAGACACGTTTTGCTTATTTTAAATGTTTACAGGATTTTCTAGCCTGAACTAGAGCTGCAACGATTAGTAGAAAAAAATAGTTTTTGTTTTTTTAAACAAAAAAAGCTAAAAATTTGGTGGTTGCAGCTTCTCTCAAATGTGAGGATTTGAGACTGTTGATCAGACAAAACAAGACATTTGAAGACGTCACCGTGAGCTCTAAGAAATTATAACGTGCATTTTTCTCTATTTTCTGACATTTTATAGCCAAAACGATTAATCAAGAAAATAATCTGCCGATGAATTGATAGTGGAAATAATCATTAGTTGCAGCTCTAATCTGACCCCATTAAACACGTGATTCTGCTGCTGTAACAGCCTCATCTCTTCTGGTTAGAACCTGACTGCAGGGCTCTGTGCAGACCAGTCAACTTCCTCCTCACTAAACTGGGAAAACATTTCTTAATGGAGCTGCTTTGTGCAGGGAGGCACTGTCATGTTGAAACAGGAAAGGGTCACAAACCTTTAGACGAATCCAGGTTGTAGGTGGAAGCAGACAAGCTGACGTCACTGCGGTGGTGCCTCACTTTCATTTCACTTTTTGGGCACTTTTACCAAAACTTATGTTCAGGTGACAGTGGTTGAAAGTAACATAGTACATTTACTCAAGTACTGTATTTAAGTACAATTTTGAGGTACTTGTACTTTACTTGAGTATTTCCATGTGATGCTACTTTATACTTCCACTCCACTACATTTCAGAGGGAAATATTGTACTTTCTACTCCACTACATTTATTTGACAGCTTTAGTTACTTTTCAGATGAAGATTTGACACAATGGATAATATAACAAGCTTTTAAAATACAACACATTGTTAAAGATGAAACCAGTGGTTTCCAACCTTTTTGGCTTTTGACGTCTTACAAAAAGCAGTGTGTAGTCGGGGTCACATTTCAGATGTCTATGAGTTGTTAACAGCTCCACCAAATAGTGATTTTTCCCTCTAAACTTCTCACATGGTTTCATTTCAATAAATGTTCAAATGATCCAATATTTCAGCAAAAATCAAAGATTAGAGAAAAAGTCCAAAAAGTGAAAACAGATTTGTGTATCAGAACTTTGTTTTTTCTTCTTTCCTCTCCCATTAATCATCTCACGACCCCTCAGATTTATCTGCTGACCCTTTGGAGGGGCCCCACCCCTAGGTTGGGAACCACTGGACTAAACTAGCTAACTGTATATAAAGTAGTTGAAACTAGCTCCACCTCAAACTCAATTGCCATTTTGGTTTCACTTCATTAAAATCTATTTGAAGCGCTGAACAGATCCGAGATGTAGGAGGTCTGGAACCAGAAGTCATTAAAGGACGGTTCACAGTTTTTCACGTCTGTCTTAAACCAGCAGTCAGGTGTCCATATGAACAGTGAAAGAGGTTTTCCTCGCTGTAATCATTCCTCCTGTTCATACTGGATATTAAAAGATCCCCTTCAAATGTGCTTTAATGGAAGTGATGGAGGCCAAAATCCACAGTGTGTCCACACAGTCATTTAAAAGTAGATGTGAAGCTTATATGAGGCTTCAGCAGTCTGAGTTAGTCATATCAAGTGGATATCTGCCACATTTACAGTCTTTTTAGCATCAAATTCCCTCTTTGTGTTTCCTCGGACAGTGTTTCCCTGTTGAGCTGCGGTGGAAGTATAGTAACAAAAAGAGGGACTTTGGCACTAAAAAGACTGTAACGTTGAAAGATATCTACTTGATTTGACTCATTTGGACGCTGAAGCTTCATATTAGCTTCAGATAAACTTTGAAATCCATGTTTGCACAGAAGGAGGACTGTGGATTTTGTCCCCCATCACTTCCATTGTAAGTGCATTATGAAGGGATCTTCTAATGGTCAGTATGAACAGGAGGAATGATTACAGCAAGAAAAACAGGTTTCACTCTTCATTTGGGCTCCTGACTGTTGGTTTAAGACACATTTTAAAAATTGTGAACCCGTCCTTTAATGTGAGACTGTGTAACTTTTGCTGAACAGCAGCCGCTGTGGCCACAGGACAACTATGGGGTAATTGAAGGTAATTAAGAGTCATCAAATTAGTGACAACACTGCAATAACTATATGTGCTAACATTAGCCATCATAAGCTACTGGTCACACCAGACCAAGGAAAGTTAAAACAGCAAAACCCCTGATAGAAAAAAGTTTCATAGTTTTTCTTTAAAGTGCTCAGAAAAAAAGGAAATTTGAACATCTATAATTTCATGACAACATTAACAACTTCATCTCCATCTGTTAAGGAAGATCATACGATATGATTGAAAGCTCCAGAACAGCTACTAAACAGAACGAAGCGATGTGTACGTAGCGAGGTGTGACATCACCTGTTGGAGCTTTGCAGCTCAGAGTTGCAGCTTATGGTGACAATAGTGCAACTCAGTGCGAGTCCCAGAGAGCAGCAGGTGAGCCACCTGTCAATCACAGCTGTCAATCAACGTCCACAGAGCAGACATCAAAGCTACTATAACTCTTTAAATTTTATTAACGGAGCAATAATTTCCAAAATGACCACCAGCACACTTATTAGAGGGTCTGAATTTAGATTTAGACCAGAATGACTCGCTGAAAACAATGATTGACTCAGTGTTTGTAGAGAGGAGTTGAAGCTTTCTGAAGGAGTCCGTCGGAGCAGCTAACGGCCGTCAGCAGCACTTTGAGATACTTCAGCATCAAGATGTGGCAGCTGCTGCTTGGTTGGGAATGTTTTCTCCGAATGTTAGTTTATTATCCTTTTGGAAATTCCTTATGTGTCTGTGACAATTGTCAGACAAATAAAACAACAATAAAGCACATTACAGTTAAAGACAGACTGTGACAGACAGACTTCCTGCTCAGCTCACTGTGTCTGTGACAGATATGATTATCCATATTATACTGTATATACTGTACCTATATACACAATATTATAGTGTATATTTAAAGGTATAAGCAGCATGTCTGAGCATCTAAATGTATTTATATGCATGTTTGTATAAACTGTGACAGTTCTGTCACAGGAGATTATTTATTTTTGTTTTTTGCTGTTTGTAAAGTGTCCTTGGGTTACATGAAAGGCCCTTAAAATTGTTATTATTATTACATTATAATATCAGGTATAAAAAGTGTTTTACAGCTGTGTACTTGCACTATGTTTTTTTGGATGATGATGATTCTAATTATTGTTCTGCTATTGTTATTTAAATCATTTGTTCTGTGTGTTTATGTAGTTTTATGAAGTTGGAGGTTGATAAGAAGGTTTGTTTTGTAAACTGTTGCTCTTTGATTTCTGTGTTTAGGAAAAAAAAAATTACAAAACATTTAGAAGAGGAGCTTTTCTCTTTTCCTTTGTCGTTACATCACCTCGTGTTCCCGCTGTAGCTCTGCTGATCACTGTCTGTCCGTCTTGTGCTACGCTGGATGTTTCCTTCACAGATTCATCATGTGACTTCTGACAACTCCCTGGTGACTTGTGATAGCACGCCATCTTCTATCAGCACACAGTGTCTGACGGCACACATCCTATCTGAGATGAGTCAAACCGAAGGCATTTCAACAGTCATTAGAAACACTTTTATTTCATTCATATCATATATCATACATGGTCACTGGATGCCAACATGGTGAAGGAGGCAGACGTAAGACATGAGGTTCTTTAAAGCAGTGTCATTGGCAAAGAAATTCACATACAAAGTGCAATGTTTAAATTTTACGCGTCACACATCAGCACGTTATGACGAAATTCAAGGACACAAAAATCCTGACGTCACATCAGCCAGACTGTAGGCGTGTTTCCATCCACCTGTTTTTATTCGCATTTTCAATCAAATGTGCATGAAAAACCTGAGTGGAAACGCAGATAATTTGAGAAAAATCTAAAAATGAAAAAATGAAAAGTTTTTATGCTTGGCTGAAGTGGAAAAGTTGGCGCATCGATAAAAAAGAAAATGTGACAAAGAGCAGAAAACATCAGATCTGTGTGGAGCGATGAGACTGTAACGTTCCTCAAATGAATATATGATGAATATATTTACATCATGTTTTCCATCGTCTGAGCTTTGACTGCTGCTCTTTCATGTCTTCTTCTGGCACTGACTGGAAAAACAGCAGCGGATGAAGACGCATTCATTTTGGATTTTCTTTTGCCAATTTTCTGGAAATATTAATATGTCAATATTATTAATTGGATGGAAACCTGGTTAGTGTCTGCCCGTCTTTATGGATGAATTTATGATGACTTAGCTTCACCAGCTGTTTATCTCAACGAACCAACTCAACAACAGCAGCTAATATTTGATATTTGCATGATGATACTGGATGGAAACACGCATTAATTAGCATTTTCTTTTGCAGACTTTCTGGAAATTCAGTTAAAATTTGTGCAACATTTAGATGTAAACTTGGCTGGTGACAAATAGACCAAAGAGAGGGTACAAATGTTCAGTAGGCACTTTGAATTTTCTTTTGTCATCACTTTAGGACTCTCCTCTCTGTTGCAGCTTTATGATAACATTAATAAACATGAGTGTATGTTTGCATCTACAGTGGTGCAGGTCCCTAGTACAGATTTAAAGGTGCTACATGTTAGTGTAGTTATGATGAAATTTGACATTTATGCTGCTCGTTTGTCCCAAAGTGCTGAAGTTGTCATATATCATTAGACACACTGTTGTAATTTAGAGGATTGTTACAAAGCTCCTACATATTGTTTAAGGCTGCAACTAACGATTATTTTCTCGATTAATTGTTTGGTCTTTAAAACATCAGAACACTGAAACATGCCAATTACAACTGTCTGGTTGGGGCCTGGTTGGGGCCTGGTTGGGGCCTGCTTGGGGCCTGGTTGGGGCCTGGTTGGGGCCTGCTTGGGGCCTGCTTGGGGCCTGCTTGGGGCCTGCTTGGGGCCTGCTTGGGGCCTGCTTGGGGCCTGCTTGGGGCCTGCTTGGGGCCTGCTTGGGGCCTGCTTGGGGTCTGTTTGGGGTCTGTTTGGGGTCTGTTTGGGGTCTGTTTGGGGCCTGGTTGGGGCCTGGTTGGGGCCTGGTTGGGGCCTGGTTGGGGCCTGGTTGGGGCCTGGTTGGGGCCTGGTTGGGGCCTGGTTGGGGCCTGGTTGGGGCCTGGTTGGGGCCTGGTTGGGGCCTGGTTGGGGTCTGGTTGGGGTCTGGTTGGGGTCTGGTTGGGGTCTGGTTGATGTTTTGGCCAAACCAACAAATATATTCAATTTACTATAATGTAATAAGACAAGCAAATTCTCACATTTAAGCTAAAACCATCAAATGTTTGGCATTTTTGCTTAAAAGCTGACTTAACGATGAATCCACCAAAATAGTTGCAGATTAATTTTCTGATGATGGACTAATCGATTAATCGTCTAATCGTTGCAGCTCTAATATTGTTCACTTTGAAATTCAACAGTTGTTCAGAAGGAATTATCTGACTTTATGTTAAGAATTTGGTTAGAAATGTGTGATCCTTATATAAAAGATTATGATGAATAATGTGAAATACTTCTTTTTATTTACCAATTAAAAGGTATTTCTGCTTTTCAGTCAGCTGGACTTGGCACAGAGTGAATGTAATGTCTGGGACTCTGCTCACAGGGTTTTACATCCATATCATTAAGTTTACATCTGTATAAACTGTGAATGACGAAACAAGGTGGGGAATGTAAAAAAACATCCATACATGTGCAATTAATCTGTGATCAGTTTAGCTCATATAGATTGATTCATTTACATCAAAAACCAACAGTTTACCAACAGTAGTATCAGAGCTAAGAGGCTCCTTTCGCTCTCAGCTTGGACAGCAGCATCTCGTTCTTCCGACACTCCTGGTGACAAAAACAAACAACAATAAAAAACATCAAGTCATTGAGGTCAACAAATATGGTCTTTTACTTTTTTATGTCCTAATATACAGTAAAACACTGTATCAGGCTACATCTGCATGTCTGATACTGATTTATCACATTACATATCTGTACTGGTGTGTATGTCGACTGATAAGGGACGACAAGCTGCAGTACAGAAACGCAAAAGATATGTTTAATATTATATATATTATATATACAGTCTGACTCTCACCTCTCAGCTGTTCAGTAACTTGTCCTTTAGTTCATCTGTAAATAATGAAGCACTTTTTTGTTTTTCTTACCTCTTTAAAGTCCTTGACAGTTTTGAAATAGAGCCTCTGCTTGTCGAGCAGCTCCAGATACTCGTCGTTCAGCTGATCTCTCCTCATTTTGTTCTCCTGCTTCTTCTTCTCCATCTGCAGACGGGCAGAAAGGACACGTCACACACATGCTGCAGCAGCTTGTGTTGAACATGGTGAAAATACCTTCATAACAGCTTGGACACGAGATAATTCAGGTTTATGTTAAACATGTTTCAGGTACGCTGCCACACCTGCCTGGTCTGACTTCTCCTGTTGGACTTCTTTTAAGTCCAGAGATCTCGTAACCAAAGGAAAAAATGAACCTCCCTCCAGTTAAAAACATATGTTTGTTCCTTCAGCTGGATGTTGTTCTCTTCTCTGTGCAGAATGATGTATGTGCAGAGTTTGTTTTCACCTTCATCTGCTGAAGGAGGAAAGTTTCTCTGAGTTCACCTTAAATCTCAGTTTAACATGTGAACCTACGAGCAGGATTTGTGACAGTTTGGAGCCAATCGTTGTGCAGTATGCAACTAAAAGCACCTTCAGTTTACTGCATGTCACACTGTGAGAGATAATAAAAACTCGGTCACAATCAGACTGATCGATATCAGATTGTCAGATTGTGAGATGAATGTGTAGTGAATCGCAGCGCTACGATGGAAATAAAGACAAAGTAAATGAGAGCAGAAATCATCATCAGCTTCTTCATCATTTTGGTTTGTGTTTTTCTCCCTAAACTTTGTTAAAAAATGGCACCTACAAAACGTCCCGCCGGCTACTGTATTCCACATCATTTATTTATTTATTCTGATTGGCTGGTTTGTAGATGAAGGTCGTAGCAGCAGTCACATTGTGAGAATTTGGTCCTAAGTTTCAGACGTTGTCAGACATTTTGCCTCAGTCTGTCTTTGGTCGCCAAGGTTTTAAATCAGCTGTAGTCGGATTAATGACCCCCAGTGTGAAGGAGACACAAGTGTGATGTGGAAGCTGGAAGCCTCCAGAGCACAAACAGAGAATGGACTTTACAGTGAAGCAGGATATTTACATATTCAGAGATTCTGGATTTGACCTGTCTGGAGGGGATCTTTAAGAGGAGTTCTACCTTGATGCGACTCTGTTTGATTCCCTCCACGATCTGCTCCATCTGTCTGAGGAACTGCTCCTTAGCTGCTGAAGACGACATGGCCCTGGACAAAAGTGCAGCAATTTAGCGTCGATTCACAGAACAACGCTGATAAAAACACTGAAGACAAACCTACTGCGTTATCATACCACATACAGAGTGTTTCATATCACAAACACGCACAAGACAAACGTTTTATACTCACTGTTGGAAGTTGTCATGAATGGAATTCAGTAAATTAACCTACAGGGGGGAAAGCACATTTTTTCTCATTAACAGCTAGAACGTGTTGGTCTACAGGTGACTTTCACTTTTAATTAGCTTAATTTGTCAACTACAGCAGATCATAATAAATCTAAATGTATTCCCCATGTTGCTAACATGTTGCCTGCTGTAGTTACTCACCTCCTTCTCCAGATAAACCTTCTTGTCATCCAAAGTGTTATAAAGGGTGAAGAACTGCTTGGTCTCTTTGTGTGTTGCAGAAACTGAAAGGTACAAAAAGAAAGAGCATTTTGAGATTTATTGTTCTTGGGAGACATTTCATGTTTCCTGAGCACAAACCCTGTTAAGGAGGAACCCACCTTGGCTGTAGAGCTCGATGAATCTCTTCTGGTACTGGGTCAGCTCGGCCCGGCTCGGCACCTCGTCGATCTTCCTCTGCAGGATGGCGATCTCGCGGTTCCTCCGAGCCTGAACAGAGTGAAGCAAGAAGTCCAGAAATGTTTCATCATTACAGCTGAATCATAAATTGGAGTTTCTGAGGAGAATTACATTTTGTTTTCTATCCATTTGATGAAAGATGAAGTAATACATTTGTTGAAGAAATAGTCAAGTCAGCAGCAGATAGTAACCAGTGGTAGAAAGTAACTAAGTACATTAATCAAGTACTGTACTGAAGTACAACTTTATACTTCCAGCAGCTACAACAGTAACATGCTGCTTACACACTGATGCTTCAGTATTAATAATCTAATGATGTCATATATAATAATATATCAGTCAGAGGGACCAAACCACTACTTTTACTGCAATACTTTAACTACATCAAGCTCATAATACTTATGTACTTTTACTGCAATACTTTAACTACATCAAGCTCATAATACTTATGTACTTTTACTGTAGCAGATTTTTTCATACAGCATACGTCTTTTGACCAGATACCAATGTGTGTTTTTACATGTATGACTTTTATCTAGAAATCTGATCATGTCAGATGTTTTCAGTACATATTTGTCACATTTCTGTATTGTTTATTGTTTAGAGGACTGTCAGTCTTACGGGGTTCCTGTATCTGACCTAACATTATATTTTATTTTGGATTATTATCATTACTGATGAATTACCACGGTGGCAGCCGTTTCATCAGCGATCAAGGTTCGGCTAATTCAGTCTATTTTATATACAGTTGAGAAGATGAATCTACAAATGCATCATATTTTATCAGTTAATCATACAGCTGTTTTTGGAAAAAAGACTTTTTGAAGATACAACACACCTTCACACTCGTCCTTAAGGGATTTTTTTCCCTGAGAAACTATTAATCCAAGAAGAAGAGAGTCCTCATCCTTGTTAAAGCACAACGAAATCCCACATTTCCGTATCTTGTGTATTAGTCACGCTCAACTCTTTCAAAATTATTTCAAACACAAACTGTCAGATATGAAGTAAAAAACAAAAGTCAGGTCTTAATCTTCACACCTGATAATGAGAATAAGTACTGATCTGCTAAAAAACCTGTAAATCTCTCAGTGAATGAGCTGTTGTATCTTATTGTTGTTGTAATATTTTCAGGACTCTCACTTTGTCTCATTCTTATCTGTAGTCTGTTATCTGCTGTTATGACCTCATTGTTCACAGAGATCACTGCAGCTCCATCTAATCTGTGTGTTTGTTATGTGCAGCAGTTACCATGAGCAGACGGATCTTCTGTAGTTTCTCTCTGTCTGTGTTGTACTGTTTGTCTATCAGCTGGTTCCTCTCCTGAAAGAGAAACAAAAGAGGAGAAAGGTTCAAACAAATTAATCTGACTGTGGGCAAAAGTTCTCAGGGAGAAACTCACAATCTTGAAAAAGTCATCAGGCGTCATGCAACATTTTCGAGTGTTCAAGTCAGATTTAACAAACTCTCTTAACTAATTGATGCCCCTAAAATGTCCATATAAGGCGACCTGTTCTGCTCTGTTTCATTCACAAAAATGTTCCCAAAGAGTGAAAAGAAGAATTTGACACATTGACACATTTATCAGTGTCAGCAGTTGTATTAGAGGAGCTGAAACTATTAGAAAATATGAATCTATCAGAGCAGCGCTGCACTGTGACAGGTCAGGTCACATGAGTTTTTTCCTCCTGTGAAGAAAGTCTGTTCAGGACTCGTACGACGGCTCTGAACTCGAGACTTTTTGTTCGTACCTCAGAGAAAATTCTGAGTTTGAGAAAAATGATGAATGCTTAAATCACTTCTGTGCCACTTAAACACACAATATGTAATTTCTGCCGCTAGAGGTCTCTCAATCAAAACAGTAACAAAAGATGGAGGTTGATGACGTTGTAAAGTAGCGTGGGATCATGGGAGTTGTTGTCTTCATTATTAAACAACCAGGTTCTCCCAGGTAGGATTCTTTCAATGTTAATTGTTCCGGAGGTTTTTACTGGGGGCTGAATTTTCTGCAGAGGTCCCCTCCTCTGCAAAACAAACAGACCCGGTGATTAAAACCGGTAAAAACACTGAATAAAGCAGTTTCACGTTAAAAATCTGATCCAGACGTCTGATGACTAAAATCCTTCATCCAGTAAAAAGAAATACTTAAAAATAACCTAGATCTAAAAAGTGCATTGTAAAAATGTGGCTTAAAACTGGATAAAAAGTCAATTTATGACAGTTTCTGGAGGACATAGGTGTAGTTGTTTTTAGACATTTTAATGCAGAAAAGTTAGATATACGTTTAAGAAGGAATCTGTTGGTATGAGTGTTCCTTGCATGAGGCCCAATATAGATATTTATACTGTATCATTAAAACGCTAAGTAAGATGTGTTGGATAGTGAATATCTGATATGTACCTTTTCCTCCTCTGTATCTTGTCCTGATGCCATCTTCAACTCCTCGATGTTCTGCTGCAGACGGGCCATCTCCTCCTGGACACCCACGTTACAGAGTCAATTAAAACCAATTTACTGTCACACAGGCTTTAATCACTAACCGTCTGCTTGTACTCTACACACACACACACGGTATGACCAGGATGCAGGATGACTGTGTGTGTGTGTGTGTGTGTGTGTGTGTGTGTGCACTCACTCTGCAGTGTGTGCGGAACTCCTGCTCCTGCTGCTTCAGGTTTTCATTCATTGTTACCAGAGCTCTCAGCTTCTCCAGCAAGCTGTTCAACAGAAAAACACATCAATAACCATCAAAGATCACAGGTTTCATCCCTGCAACAGCCTGTGTGTGTGTGTGTGTGTGTGTGTGTGTGCAGTACTGCTGAGGTGTAGAGCTGCAACAAGTCATCGATTAGTCGATTGAAAAAAAATTAATCAGCAACTATTTTATAATAACTTTATTTATATCACACTTTTTAAAAACAGTGTTTACAAAGTGCTTAACATTATCTGCACATTTATAAACAAACACACAACCAAAGCATGTATGAAAAATCAATACATTTCTTTAAATTAAAGCGTTAAAACAAAACACAACGATGCCCACAGGAGAAGAAAAGGAGATCAACAGAGAAATTAAAACCATGAGTGTAAAAGATAAGAGACGATAAGAGACGACATCACATAAAATCTATAAAGAGAGATTTAAAAGTGTGTACACAGTCTGTAAGCCTCAGATCCTCCGGCAGGCCTTTGTTAGCTGTCTGGATAAGTAAAGTTGTGCTAAGTAAAATTGTGATAATTGATTAAACATTTACATTATTGTTCAAGCAAAAATGCCAAACATTTGTGGATTCTAGGTTCCAGGTCAAATGTGAGAATGCTGCTGTTTTAGGTTTTGCATTATTGTAAATTGAATATTTTTGGGTTTTGGACTGTTGGTCGGACAAAACAACACATTTGGTCCATAAAATGTCAGAAAATGGTGAAAAAAGTTGGTGCAAACTCAAATGTTTGTGGTTTTGTCCACAACCCAAAAATATTGAGTTTACTGTCACAGAAGACTAAAGGAACTAGAAAGTATTCACATGACTGTGGCCTTGCAGGTCGCAGCAGTCTGTTGAGTCTCCCATAAACCGGATTGAGGTGGTTTTAAGAAAAGTGTGCATCAAGTGAGGGTTAAACGTACTGCATGTTGCTGTTTTTCAGACGTGGGACACACTTGTCTACTTCTTTTGGCGACACAAGAACTGTGTGAGTACTGGGACACTTCAGTCCTGTCAGTGTAGCTGCACTTCCTGACAGTTGCCACCAGAGGTCAGTAAAGCTCTTTGCTCTAAACTGTTGTAACAGAAGCAACAGAGACATGAAGAGACTTTTGTGTTCATTCACCCCAAACAGCCACAATACCAACTGTGCATTAGCTGAAAGCTAGCTAGCATCAGACGCACCGACCGTGTTTGTGTTCAGTTCAGCTTCTGACTGAACTCCACACAAATATATTTTTTTTAATAACAAGTTTGTTTGCTGACCATGTGACCTATATCCAACTGTTGTATCAGAAGTCATGTATTTCCATTTCTATATCATTCTTTGAAGTTTTTGGCTCCTGAGGTTCAAGGTTTGTGAACAAATGTGAGCAGCTTTTCTGGGGAAATCATTCAGTGTGTGATGAGGGTTAAATGACACAAAGAAGTGAGAGATAATTACTGTCCACCACTCACCTGCTGTCAGCTTGTTCCTCCATCTCCTCTAAAGACTTCAGCTCTTTCTTCAGTCTCTCCGAGTGCTCTGTAGCCTGAGAAGATACGGTGAAATCAAGTGCAAGCGGTTAACAGTGTGACTTTTGCGATTGTTCCTCAGGAAACGACACACATTCTGCATCCTTCCACAAAACTCATGAATGCATAAAATCTCCAGATCCATACTGAAATCAGGTCCAAAATGTCCAAATGATGCAAACATGCTTACAAATAAAAATACTTGTTATCTGGCTGCGGGTGTTTCAGTTTTGTCTTACCTCCATCAGTTTTCTCTTGGCCTCGTCACTGCTCGTCTTCACCTCTGCATGCTTGGCTTGTAGCTGTCGACACAAAGACAAATACCTGTTGGCACTGTAGCTACTCTCTGATCACCGCCATTAATCAGGCAGTACACTTTCTTCATTTTCCTGCTTAAATAAAAGTTAAATGTTTACAGTGTTTGAATGTTGGGGGTGCAGCAGTAACCATGTAAAAATCAAGATTTCTCAAGTGTACACGACTCTTTATTTTTATAATAAGTTAATTGATTGTTTAGCCTATAAAATGTCAAAAATAATAAAATGCTCATTAAAAAGGATTCACATTTTTTTAAGTCAGTCTTAAAACAATCGTCACATGCCCGTATGTAAACTGAAGAAGTTATTGGTCACTATAATTGTTCCATACTGGCTGCAAAGAGGTTCTTTCTTTAGAGGATAAGGCTGTGATTTTCTATATTTTTCTTATTGTCAACAAATCTCCTGTTTGGATCCAAACCAACAATGAGCTGATCTACTAACAAGTATTGTGTGTGTATCAAAGTCTGATATATCTTATTCCTCTGTGCTGTAGACCTCCGTTGTGTCCAGAAACTATTAAAAACACGTCAGTGAGCCACTGGGTCACATGTTCCTTCATCATCAAGTTTGGACACGTTAGTTTGTTTAGAAACGGCTCCAAAGACTAATAACAGAGATCATGTTTGAACAACACATGGAAAAACCTTAGCAACAACCGTAGCAACCAAGGCTACAGAACGGATGGCCGGTTATGGGCAGGCACGACGAGCCGACGTCAGCTCGTCAGCAAGGTGGAAAAAAACGTTGCAAACAAAGCGTTCAGAGCAGGTTGAAGCCCTGACTTTTGACTTGCAGGCAGCATTTCTACATACGTTGGAACTTGGACCATGTTTAACTTTCGACATCAGAACAGGATATAAATAACTAATGTTGATAAACTAAATGTAAAATGATAAACTAAATGTTGTAACCTTTCAATCATTTTACAAACTGGTTTCTACACCAGTGTCCCCACCTATACTGTATATAGATGTTATACATGAGGATCACAGTGACTGGTTCTGATAAAGTGTTGGACAGCAGGGTATGAGTGGACCACAGTGAACTGCTGACCTCCTCCAGCTGTTTAGTCTTTTGTTGGATCTGTTTGTTGAGCGAGGCGACCGCCCTGCGGTGCTGCTGCAGCGGACCGTAGCGCTCTGAACGCTCCTCTGAGGAAAGCTCCGACTGCTGCAGGGACATACGGGAGATACATTAGTTAGTTAAGCTTCATGAGAACAGGTTACATACACACAACATCACAATAAGACGGTTGGTATTATCACACCACAAAACAATCATCATACACACTCACAGACACACTAAATAAAAGAACAGCAGACATGAAAAATATAATATATTACACATATTACAACATGGAGATGCTAATAGAAAAGAAACAGCAGCATAAATGTTCTTCTGAGAGTGCTAGAAGCTGCTAGAAGGTGTGCTGCATTTAGAAGATGCCTCTATAAACATCTTTATACCTCTATGTTATGTTTCAAGGACACTTCAAAACGTGTAGTTTCACTGTGATTCCTTCTACTGGGATCAAGATGATCCTGATTTTATTCAAAACTATTATCGTTATCATGTCTTAACATTTAGAAAAAAAAGCTGTTAAACCTGCATCTAGTGCATCTTTTTTTGTCCACTTGGTGGCAGCAGAAAGACTCTGACACATCATCAGCTTTTAAGTTGATATGTTGAACTTGTTAGCAAACAGTTGCTTATTTCCACATCCAGCAGTTACAGACCAACATTATCATTCATTAGGAGTCGTGTTTCTGTCCACCTGGTGAATGTAAGTCCAATATTCACTCTCTTTTAGCTGTTTCTGCTCTCTACCAACTCCTGAGGGAAATATCTGGCTCTTTAGCTGCTAAATGCTCCACTATGTTCAGCAGCTAGTCTACAGCTAACTGTGTCTGTTTGCTGTTTGGTGCTGAGCAGGTAGTGTACAGTGGCTTTTTACAGCTTTTTGTCTGAAAACAGCTGCCTGCTGCGGCCCAAAACGCTAAGAGCGCTGAGAGTGAACCAAACTGCAGCCAGACAGCTAAACAATGAGCTGAAACTCACTATAACTGGGGGTGTGGAAAATAATCATTAGTTGCTGCCCTAAAACTTAACTTTAATTACATTTTCCTCACACTACAGACTCAAAAACCTACATCTGAATCTGAATCTGGGACACAGCTAGCTGGACTGTGATTTTCTATCTTCACCAGCTGACCAAACAAATCACATCATTCATAGTTTCATTGTTACTCACCTTCTCAGCGTACTCAGAGGCAATCTGCTTGATCTCTTCAGACTGCAGTCCCACTATCTGACCCACCGCGCTCGCAGTCAGCTTCCCCTGCACAAACACACAGCTCAGTCACAACCTGTACAATTCATTTAGTTAAATGTACAGATGACAAAGAGTCTCAGTTTAACAATTACAAAGCTGAAGGATTTATTATACATGTATCCACTTGACATCCAATCAGTACATAGTAAAATACCTTAAAAAAAGAAACAGTAATAACAGACAACCAAATATGAAAGTAGAGTATAAGCAGTTAAAGGACAGGTTCACAGTTTTTTAAGTCTTAAACCAACAGTCAGGAGCCCAAATGAAGAGTGAAACCTGTTTTTCTTGCTGTAATCATTCCTCCTGTTCATACTGACCATTAGAAGATCCCTTCATAATGCACTTACAATGGAAGTGATGGGGGACAAAATCCACAGTCCTCCTTCTGTGCAAACATGGATTTCAAAGTTTATCTGAAGCTAATATGAAGCTTCAGCGTCCAAATGAGTCAAATCAAGTAGATATCTTTCAACGTTACAGTCTTTTTAGTGCCAAAGTCCCTCTTTTTGTTACTATACTTCCACCGCAGCTCAACAGGGAAACACTGTCCGAGGAAACACAAAGAGGGAATTTGATGCTAAAAAGACTGTAAATGTGGCAGATATCCACTTGATATGACTAACTCAGACTGCTGAAGCCTCATATAAGCTTCATTTTGGCCCCCATCACTTACACTGAAAGCACATTTGAAGGGGATCTTTTAATAGCCAGTATGAACAGTAGGAATATTTACATTCAGATAAACCAGCAGGGAGTAATGTGGCGACTCAATTCTCAAGAGTCCACAGATGAAGAGAGAGAGAGACAGAAAACAGGCTTACCTCTTCATTTTCCATGGCAGCCATGCTGGTCATCAGGCTTTTGATTCGCATCTAAGAGAGAAAACAAACTCCTATCACATTTTAAGGCCATAAGCTCAAGGTCAAGTTTATTTGTAGAGCAAAATCTCATACAAAAGCAATTTAAAGTGCTTTACTGAGGGATGAAATAGCTGAAAATACATTAACACACACACACACACACACACACACACACGGTTCACCAAGTAAAATTTTACTTTTACTTACTTTTGACTTTTACAGACCTTTTTCATACCATAGTGAAAACAATTAAATATCTGTTTCACAATCATTCTGTCCAAAGCATAAAAGTTATAATAATAATAATAATAAAATAAACTTTATTTATACAGCACTTTTCAAAACACAGTTACAAAGTGCTTTACAATAAAAACAGGACACACAATGAATTAAATAAGTAATTGTATACAAACATATGGTATTTTTGCATTATATTTTTGCACTCTATGTAAAATACACTCGCTGTATAAAGTGCTCACCTCCTCTGCTGCCTGCAGGTCATCTTCCTCCGACACCTCGGCCATCCCAGGAGGCGCTGCCTGAGAGCCACTGGACAGTGAAGCCTTCTTCTCCTCCACCTAGAGGAGAGGACAGGACATGGGAGCTAAAAAAATACTGTTGCAGACATAAAAAACACACTAAGATCTAACTTATAATAATAATAATAATAATAATAATAATAATGATAATCTTGATTATAGAGCACATTTTAAAACCTAAGAGATTCTTCTTTTCTGGAAGATTAAGATGAGCAGATCTTGCTACAAGAAGCATGTTAACAAAGTCACTTTATACTCCTTAACTAAGGTTTGTCATCCCTTATATCTACATTACCTCTTACTTTGCTTTCACATAATATACTGAATGTTACTTATCATAGTACATAGTCCTGTGACCCAGGATATTCACAGTGGACTCAGAGGACTTGGAGGAGGCGGGTGAGGCAGGTTTTTCGTTCTTATGAATACTCAATATTATTATTGATGTTTCTTTCTTCGATACACCTTACATCACCTGCAGAGCAGCCGCTCCACACTGGCCTCCTGTAACAGCCTGCATGAGTCTCATGTTTTACCTGTTAGACTCGTGTTTTAATGTTGTTTTTCATCATCTGTGATGTGAAAATATCAGATTTACACACAGTCAGAGAGATAAAAAGTGTGCGTCCTGGTGTTAGTTCAGTTATAAAATCCAAACACAGCACAGAGCTAAAGAGTCAATCACACTGGACAGTAGAGGAGGTTGTACCAGCGTCTGCTTCAGAAGTACTTTAGCCGACTTCACTGACATGCGACACCAGAGAGCGTCAGAGTATAATGGTATAATGGAACAGCTAAGAAATAAAAAAGGCAGTGATTCATCTGACAAAAGTTGGGTCGACTCGGGCTTTTCAACTGATGATTCGAATCATCGACGTTTGGGGGGCAGCTCAAGTTTAGTCATCTAGGATCTTTTTTAACGCATTGTGTAAAATGTCTTTGAGTATCTTGAAAAGGGCTCCATGAATAAATGTGTCTATTATTATTATTATTATTAATCTCTGCAAAGCCACTGTCTGTGTAATAGATTATTGTTCCTTTGTAAAAACTTCCTACCTTGTCTTGTTTGGACTGCTTGCTGAATCCATATCGCCTGTAAAAAAAAAAAAATTAAAAAAGGAAAAAAGAAAAAACACTTTACTGACGCAACTAAAATGTGAAAATAAAGTAAGCATTTCCTTTGCCCCCCCCACCCCCCCACCCCAAAAAGTAATCTTCAAATACACCATGCCACATTACAACATCAACACATCAAACTGCAGTAATCCAGCTCCCTCAGGGCAGAACCGTCTGATTTAATAAATAAATAAAAATAAAAGTGCATCAAAGCAGCACCACAGTTTGCATCCATCATGCCCTAAAAATATGTGAGAACTGTTGGCATTCTCTGATCGACACGTTCAACCACAAAACACAGCGCGGTGAGTAAAAGCATCACACGTTCGTTCAGTACTTACAGGAGGAAATCTGACATTCTAGTACAGAGGTGGAGATGGATGGACGGATGAGAAAACAATATGTCAGAGAGATAATACAGTAGACATGAGATGTGTGGATTAAAAAGTACAGTAGCACAAGTTGAGGTCAGCTCAAGGTCAAGGGTCAACAAGGCAGGGACAGGAACAATATAGAGGGGTATGATTATGAAAAAGAAAAGAAATGGAAAACACCCCTCTGCAAAAGGTTAAATGGTCTCTCAGGTGGGGCGTCCCCTGTGGCTTCAGAGTTAAAGTCCAACTGAAATCACATTTAATCATCCCTCAAAAATAATGTCAACATGTGTCAACAATGTGTTGTCAATAGTTATAGAGTGAAGAAAAATATCAGAAATACTTCTTTTTGTGTTAGCTGGCTGGGGAGCATGTCGGTGTCTGTTTGACTGACAGCAGATGGAGGGGTGTCAGAGAGCAACGAGTAAACCAGCATCTAACGGGTCCAAAGTGACATCTGCAGGTATGTTTACATGTTGTTTTATGTGCTGCAGCTGAGCAGCTAATTAGCTACCTAGCCTGCTAACTGACGTTAGCGGTGCACTTTTCCCCGATGAATGTTTGTTTGGTGTCGCTCAACAAGCTAAGCTGCAGGACAAGACGTGTGTTCATGTTTGTAAGTTAGATAAGAAGGAGACTTTAGCAGGAAAGCTAATGTTTGTTGTTCAGAGTCTGTGGCTCTGTTGTTGTGTAGCAGGATGCTGTCAGGCTCAGTGTGACCGTCTGCTCTGCTGATGATAAAATGACATGTTATCAATTTATGCAAAGATTTGATTTGCTGTATTGAAATAAAGACTCCAGCTATGTAGACGGACAACAGAACAATATTTAATCAAAATAATGTAAAATGAGGGGGCGCCATCATGACATCAAAGAATTTAATATGAATTTCTCCCTTTTGGTTTCTGATTTTTTTTCTCAAAGGAGAACACAGGAAGTGATTTACAGAGCAGATTTGTTGCTGACAAAAAAAGGCCATTTTTATTTCAGGTGGACTTTAAGACGCCAACTAGGAACTGTAACCCCCCCAATTAAAGTCCAACTGAGGACTTTTGTTGCATCTCTCTCGCCTTGGTTTCCTTTAGACTCTCTGTCTCTGTCTAATTTAACATTTATATAATTATCCAGAGTGCTGGGAAACACTGATTGATGATGGAAACTAACTCTAAAACTGTTGATCACAATTAGAGCTGCAATAATTAGTCGAGTAACTGAACAGAAAATGAATAAACTATTTTGACAATCAAATAATTGTTTTAGTCATTTATTAAGCAAAAAGTCCAAACATTTGCTGATTACAGCTTGTTTAATGTGAGGATCTGAAGATTTTATGTGTCATACATGATAGTAAACTGAAAAACTTTGGATCTTTGATTATTGATCAGACAGGTGATTGTTCTCTGCTTTCTGTATTAAATTTAGAAACCAATCGACAACTTAATCGATAATGAAAATAATCGTGTTGCAGCTCATTCAAGCAGGTTCCTCTTTCAGTATGCAGAAAAAAAATAGCTTGAAATGTTTGAGTTTGTGTAAAAAACAGCTCTGAACATGTCAGCAGTACACAGAGACCAAAATTCACAGAGTAATATAGATGAAACACTGGAAGCCCTGGGTTTGTCTGTACAGGACTGTGTTTACATTTATGATGGATGGAAAAAGAAATCAAGAGCAAACACACTTGATGTGAAATCTTACCGGCCATATTCCAGCAGTGTGGAGTGAACCCTGGACTCCTCGTCCAGCAGCTCCCCTGCATCCCTCTGCCTCTTGTACTTCCTCTGAGGCTTGTACACTTCCTGAAAACACCGCACACCGTCGCATTCATTCAGAGCCGAGCAATTCAAATTCAGTAAAAACCAAGACCACTAAACAACACTAAAAACAAGGAAAACTGTAAAAAAAAAAAAAAAAAGTCTACAAATTACTTGCTGCTACTCTAAAGTGGGCATGCAGTAAATACTGAATCAACACCGTCCACTCAGAGCTTCTCCCATCTGGATTTTGGCGGTTGGACAGTGACAGGACAGCTTAAGCAAAGTGAAACTGTAAAAGTGAAGGAGGCTAAAATCTGATTTGGAAAGTGAGATGGTTTTATAACTCACCAGTACATCCAGAACTGCTGCCACTGCCTTATCTTTCCTCTGGAGAAACTCTTCATCCTGAAACACAAAGTTTCACAGCACATGTGAACACCAGCTCTCATTCACAGTTTTTACAGGACAGACTATCTACACTTTGTTTACATGGAGGGACATTAACACCACACAGCTGCTAAACGACTGGTCTGATTTATGATGCTCTTGCTATAGCTAACCATGAAGAACTCTGCTCTGTATTTGACCCTCTGACATGGAAGCTCGTTTCCACAATGACAGAAAAACAACAGATGAAAAGTATTGATAAAGATAAAAATACTCAAATTATGAGATTTACGTCTCATAATTATGGCAATTCCATAGTTTTGACTTAGTATATCATATGTCTTAGTATCTCATTATTTTGACTAAATATCACAGTTCAGTCAGTCATACATGTGACATAGAAAGCCACAATTTTGACTTATATAGTATTTCATCATTTTGACTTAGTAAATATAGTATTTCATTATTATTTTATGACTTTGTATCAAACTTGTCACTCCTAACATGTCCAGACTGCAACCAATGTTTATTTTCATTATCAATTTACTTGTCGATTATTTTCTCGATAAATCAATCAGTTGTTTTGATTTATAAAATGTCAGAAAATTGTGAAAAATGTCCATCAAATAAACTGTGTTTTTTGTCCCAACCCAAAGACTTTCAGTTTACTGTGATAGAAGTTCATAGAAGACTAAAGAAACCAACCATTAGTTATCAAAATAGTTCCTTTAATGATTAATTTTCTGTCAGTCAGCTAATCTGTTAATTGACTAATTGTTGCAGCTCCAGTCCAGACTGGAGCTGTTTTTTATATGGAAAGATTTGAATTATACCATTATACGATTTGATTGCTTTGATTGTTTCGTCTATTATTTCGTTTCAATAACATTTAATTGATGAGGAAGATGAATTGGTGAATGTGTTTTTTTCTTGTGTGGTATGCTTTTGTATTAGGGGTAATAAGCTATCTGGGTTATCTCTCTAAGTTGCTCATGTGTATATATACATTTTTTATAAAAAGTGACAAAACTGGGATTTTGATTATTCTCCTGTCTGGCACCCAACATTTCAAAGACTCAAGGATCATTTGTTTGCCAAGTATAGAAATAAAAGGAATTTGCCTTTGTTCAGCTTTCAAAACATGCAAAGACATTTACTTACTTTGAGTAAATATTTCAGTCCCTATGCTATACATCATCTGAATGTCATTACAGCTAAGTTCTGGCTGTGTGACTGAGTGGTGCTGGTACCTCTGGGAGGCTGTGGGTCTTCTGGAACTGAGATATGGAGTAAGCTCTGACGTAGTCGCCCATCTCCTCTCTGGTCTCTATGGCTCGCTTCACCAGCCACTGCCAACAAACACAACACACAGCTGATCAAATGTGTTGATCTTAAGCGTTTTAGCAATAATGAAAGTGCTCAGACTCCTGAAAGAGTCGGAGCTGAAAGAAAAAGATTAATCGATTATCAAAATAGTTGTCGATTAATTTAATAGCTGGCAACTAATCGATTAATCGACTAATCAATACAGCTCTACCTGTATCACTGGAAAAATGTGGATGAAATCCAGCCCTTGGATTTGATGGGGCTCCAGGCGATGAGGGCACTTCATTTTCGGTAGAACAGACACAATTTTCTCTGTCAGAGCTCTGAGAAAGAAAGAAAACACTCATCACTGACTGAATCAAGCTTTTCTCTGCATTGACCCCGGTTACTTCATAATTATCCAAACCAAATGGAAGAGTCACAACTGTGAAAATAAAATTAAAGTTGAGATTTATGTTGAATTTGCAAACGTTTTTTGTTACAACATAATCGGTATATATTCAAATAGGTTATAAAGAATTATAACCTGCTCTTTACATTCATTACAATCAGAGAATTTGGACTTATTTTCTTTAAAAATTACTCCAAAAAATGTATCAATTATCAAAACAGTTGCCGATTAATTTAATAGTTGACACCAATCAACTAATTGTTGCAGCTCTAGGACCCAACAAAATTTCTCTCACAATTGTCAACTTTCGTCTGGGACAAAGTGTGTCGAGGTACGGTCAGTCAGCCGGGAAACCACTTACATTTTCTGGCCGATGGTTGAGTTTTCTTGAAAAAGAAGATCCACGTCGATGTCAAAGTTACATGTGGTGATGCACCAGGTCATCCCACCAACCACCTGCAGAGCAGAGCAGGAGGAAACGAGCTGAGTGATGAAGGAGGTTCACTGATTGATTGAGGCTAGTGGGTAAAGGAGATTGTGCCTTTGTGGTAACTGCCCCAAAGCTTTGGAAAAGTCTTCTGTGTTCCCCCTACATTGACAATTTTAAGGCAAAACTCTAGACTTACATGTTTTCAGTGGTTTTCCTGAACATTATGGGGCAAGTACAGAGAGACCTGAAGTCCTGTGTGTACCTTATCGAAAGGAGACAATCCTTTGATCCGGGCTCTGAAGTATCCAGCTGCCAGCAGGAGCTCCAGGATCTCTGCCAACTTGACACTCTGCTCTTCATCCTCCCGAGTCTCCACCTGGGAGCCAAACATGCAACATAATGTAGCTGCCTCTGTGAGCAAGACGCTGAATCCCAAGAGCTGTTTCATCACTCAGCTAGCTTGTGTTTGAGGCAGTGGTGGAAAGTAACTAAGTACATTTACTCAAGTACTGTAGTTCAGTACGATTTTGAGGTACTTGTAGTACTATTTCCATGTGATGCTACTTTATACTTCCACTCCACTACATTTCAGAGGGAAATATTGTACTTTCTACTCCACTACATTTATTTGACAGCTTTAGTTACTTTTCAGATGAAGATTTGACACAATGGATAATATAACAAGCTTTTAAAATACAACACATTGTTAAAGATGAAACCAGTGGTTTCCAACCTTTTTGGCTTTTGACGTCTTACAAAAAGCAGTGTGTAGTCGGGGTCACATTTCAGATGTCTATGAGTTGTTAACAGCTCCACCAAATAGTGATTTTTCCCTCTAAACTTCTCACATGGTTTCATTTCAATAAATGTTCAAATGATCCAATATTTCAGCAAAAATCAAAGATTAGAGAAAAAGTCCAAAAACTGAAAACAGATTTGTGTATCAGAACTCAGTGTATCAGTCAGAGGGACCAAACCACTACTTTTACTGCAATACTTTGACTACATCAAGCTGATAATATTTATGTACTTTACTTCAGTAGGATTTTTCATGCAGGTATTTTAATGTTACTTGTAATGGAGTATTTTTACATTGCTGTATTGGTACTTATAGTTACTTATGTAAAGGATCTGAGTACTTCTTCCATTGCTGGTTTAATGTAGGGGATGTTTCTGTCTATTATCATGGATCATTCCACTATATCTGTTTTTGTAACTGTTCTTAAACTTACTATAAAGACGTTAAACGTTAAAACAATATTGAAATAACTCAAATTCATTCGTTACTAGCTTTGATTGTCATCTCCACCGGAAGCTAACCAGCTATCGTTGACACATATGTGCAGTTTTTTTTTACCAGAAACATCGCTGCAGTGTTACAAAATGATTTAAATGTCATTTACCTGAATTAAATTGCCGTCTTGGTCGTACTGGGCGCCTATTTTGGACCCAGTTCTCACTCTGTGGAAAACAGACGAACTCGCCGCCATGTTGAACTGAAGTGTTGTCGTTAACGACAGGTCTGCCGGGTCGCTTTATTTTTTTCCCACCCGCATTCTGTGAAGACCCGCCCTACTCTGCCTCTGATTGGCTAGTAGTCGTTGCCTTCGTTGGTTAGATTGGTTAGGTTTGGGCACGAGGAGAGAGATGGTTGAATTAGGGCAGGGTAAGAATATCAGGATCACAGCCAATCAGAGGCAGAGTAGGGGCGGGTCTTCGCAGAATACGGGTGGGAAAAAAATAACGTGACAGGTCACATGACGTCACGCTGTACTTTTTCTTAAAAAAAGACTTTATTGAATGCATCTGTAAGGAAATAAATAGCAGTTCAATTAATGTTATTTGGAAAAATAAATGCCATCATTTTAAAAAGGAGATTTTAGCAGGCCCGAGAGGTTAAGGTGGTATGGAGATACTGGACTTAATATTTAAAAACTCCAGAATCCTTTTGGTATTTCATAACGCAGAATATTTTTGAAAAATGGGAGGCCTACAATTTATATGACTATGTAATTATGATGAAACACAGTTACCACAAAAGTCTAAATTTCATCCACATGCTTTGTCCACAGTTTCTCTCCCCACAAAACTATTATGGAACAATGAGTACATAACCAGAAAGAATAAAATCACTATATTTGCAACATTGATATTGTTCCATTTCCTGCAGTACTTTCATACTGGAAATGTGTTGTGGGAAATATTCCTTGGAAGAAAGTCTGGACTTTATCCTTCTGAGCGAAGTCAGTTTCAGACTGCTCCATAAATTTTACCCGGTTAAATAACTTCTTCTTAAATACAAAAAGGTCATTGATACCTGTTGTGCCCTTTGTGAAACCAGCAGTGAAACACCTGCGTCTGTTCTGGTCAGAGGTTCTGAACTTTATTCAAATGTATTTTTTCAATGACTTTTGTTTTACTTTTAAAGATTTTTACTTTGGTGTTTTGGATTATGAAAAGAAGATGAAGTTAGATTTTTAAAGATAAATCTTATCTTCTTTTTTGCTAAGTTTTACATACATAAATGTAAATTCAATAAGTCAAGGCCCTCCTGCTTGTTGTTAAAATTGAGCTGAACAGGTACTTTGACTCTATTAAATCTTCCAAAAATGTTAAAGCTATGAAATCTGCTTTTATTTACAACACTTCTGAAAGATATGTGTTGATATATATTTATTTAAAATGTAATATGTGGTTAAGGGCATAAGAATAATGACAGAGAATGACAAAAAGAGATTTCTGTGCTCTAAACAAAGAAACACATTTTCACTTATTTTTCAATTGTATGTATTCCAAAAATATAAATATTAAAAACACTTTCTATCAAGAAAAACTTTATGCTAGTGATATTTTAATTTATCATCAAAATAACTTAATGTCATCTTTTTAATTCAATGGACCAATAGAAAATCCAACTTTACCTTATTTCTAATTGATTTTGAGCTCTATTACAACTCAACAAAGCAACAGACCCAAAGTTTTTAAAACATAAAATTTTGTGACTAATGTTACTTGATTATTAATATGTACCCCTTTTTTTATTAATTTGTTTTTTCCTCCTCCTGTTTTTTTTTTTACTTTTTTATTCTATTACTACTATTATTATTATTCAGTGGGGTTTATCTTCCATCTCATGTTATGCATTCTATATATTCTATTTTCACTTTATTTTATCTTATTATTATTATTATTAAGTGGGATTTTTTCCATCTTATGTTACATTAATGTTTTTAACATGTTTTTGTTAATTTTATGTCTTTTTCATGTGAAGCACTTGTTACATGTAATTTCTTTGTTGTAAAGCAGCTGCATTTCTTGTATAAAAGGTGCTATACAAATAAAGTTTATTATTATTTATTTTGCTTTTATTGAATGTTAAAAGCTTCTTGCTCAATCCTTTTACACAATGTTTTTTTATTTAATTTTGTCATAATTGAGTTCCCTGGGCACTTTGTTTACTCTTTTTGTTATATCGCTTATGTTATTGTTTTGTGAATTTGACTGTTTTCAATAAAGTTAAAAAAAGAGGATATTTTGCGACAGTGCTGCTCGTATTGCGGCGTCTGTTTTGCGACAACGGCTCAGTTTGAGGCACACGTGTGTACAGTCTCGTCCTGTCGGCGGTGTTTACTGCAGCATGGCGAAAGTTTCCAAGAAAAAAGTGAGTAAAAAGAGTGTGAAGAAGAGCTCAGAGGCGGCAGAGAAGACGCCGCATGTGCTCTACGATGATGATGATGATGATGATGAAGGGGAGGGTTTCAATGGAGCCGAAGACGCAAACATCAGCAGTGAGGAAGAAGAGGAGGAGGATGAGCGGAGGCGACACAAGCTGCTGGAGGCCATCAGCGCTCTGGGAGGTCAGAGGAAGAGGCCGCTGGGGGAGAGGTCCGAGGCGGCCGTGCAGATGTCCGAGTTCACGGTGAGCGCGGAGGGGGGCGGCGGGGGGGTCCAGCTGTCCGACCTGATCGGCAGCTTGGACCAGACCCCCGCGGTCCCGAACAAGACCAAGAAGCAGCTGAAGAACCTGCAGCGCGGCAAAACCATTGAGAGCCCACTCAGCAGGCAGCAGAGCGAGCGGATCCAGAGAGATGTGGCGTTTCAGAAGGCGGCTGCAGAGGTGACCCGCTGGAAGAGCGTGATCCAGCAGAACCAGAGGGCCGAGCAGCAGGTGTTCCCCCTGAACCAGGAGACCCCGGGGCCCAGAACCATGGAGAAGGTAGTGTCCGGCTGGAAGGCGCGCACGCCGCTCGAGCAGGAGATCTTCGCCCTCCTGTCAGCCAACAAGCAGCCCATCCACGACCCCGTCCTGACCCCGGCTGAGGAGGCGTCCCTGCGGGCGATGAGCCTGGAGGAGGCCAAGATCCGCCGCGCCGAGCTGCAGAAAACCCGAGCCCTGCAGTCCTACTACGAGGCCAAGGCCCGCCGGGAGAGGAAGATCAAGAGCAAGAAGTACCACAGAGTGCAGAACAAGGCCAAGCGCAAAGAGTTCCTGAAGCAGTTCGACGACATGGTGAAGACGGACCCCGCCGCCGCCCTGGAGGAGCTGAACCGGATGGAGTTGGCCCGCATGCAGGAGAGGATGTCGCTGAAGCACCAGAACAGCGGCAAGTGGGCCAAGTCGAAGGCGATCATGGCCAAGTACGACGAGGGCGCTCGCAAAGCCATGCAGCAGCAGCTGGAGGTGAACAAAGACCTGACACAGAAGCTGGCGACATCGCTTAGCAACGAGGGAAAGGAGGAAGAGGAGGAGGAGGAGGCAGAGGAGGCAGAGGTGCTGCCCGACTTTGTGAATGATGCAGAGCGAGGACTGGACTCTTCAAACCCCTGGATGAGAGGGAAGCTGTCTGAAGAGCCCGCAGAGAAAGAGAAGAGTGATACTGTGGAGCTTACAGCAGCAGCAGCAGCAGCGGAGGAGGAGGAGGAGGAGGAGGAGGAGGAGGAGGAGGAGGAGGAGGTTGTGGAAACAGAAGAGGAGGCAATCCTCAGAGAGTTTGACAGCAGGAGGAAACAGCGTCAGGCTCAGGAGGCTGAAGATAATAATAATGATGATGATGATGATGAGGAGGAGGTTGAGGAGAAGAAAGACAGAGAGGAAGAGGAGCTGTCAGAGTTCACAAGCCTGTACAGAGAGATAGCAGACGGCCGGCGGGATGCTGAAGCTGAGCAGGCTGAGGTGACGGCAGACGCCTCCGCTCAGCTGGAGGAGGGGCTGGTGAGGATCAGGACTCTGGAGGACGTGGAGCTCCTCAGTCAGGAGGCTGATGAAGCACCTGTGGAGCCCCAGCAGCCCCCAGCAGCACAGAGCCCACTGCCTGGAGCTCAGAAGGTCGGCAAAAACAAGAAACGCAAGAGAGGGATCGAGCTGGAAGAAGTTCTCACCAAGGAGACAAAAGTCATCCAGGTCCCACTCGCTCCGACTGTCGCGGACTCAGAGGACTTGGAGGACTCGGAGGAGAAGCTGGACCAGAGGGGGCTCATCAAAGAGGCGTTCGCTGGGGACGATGTCGTCTCAGACTTCCTGAAGGACAAGCGTCAGCAGGAGGAAGCAGGGAAGCCGAAGGTAGTGGACCTGACGCTGCCCGGGTGGGGCGAGTGGGGCGGGACGGGCCTCAAGCCGTCCCGCAACAAGCGCAGGAGGTTCAGGATCAAGACTGCACCGCCTCCCCCCAGGAAGGACCAGAGTCTACCCAGCATCATCATCTCGGAGAAGAGGAACAGCTCCATCAGCCTCCACCAGGTCAACTCGCTGCCGCTTCCCTTCCAGAACCACACACAGTTTGAGGGCACCA
The DNA here is from genome assembly GCA_038419695.1 of Scomberomorus guttatus. Taxonomy (NCBI): domain Eukaryota; kingdom Metazoa; phylum Chordata; class Actinopteri; order Scombriformes; family Scombridae; genus Scomberomorus; species Scomberomorus guttatus. The sequence goes on from CM076456.1 coordinate 30,570,835, forward strand.
TCCGCTGTCCGCTGGGCCGCACCTGGAACACCGAGCGGACTGTCAAGAAGATCACAAAGCCCCGGGTGGTCACCAAGCTGGGCGCCATCATCGAGCCCATGGCCCGGGAGGAGCTGATGAAGGGCAAGAAACAGGCGTCTGCTGGGAGTAAAAGTGATGTGAACTGGAAAAGAGAACATTACTGAAATAATCATGTTAGTTATTCTCCACTACTCATCTACTCAGTAACATTAAATACTATATACACACTGTATATATGGGATGATGCTATTTAACTCTGACGGGTTACTTGGGTCCATGTTCTGAGAATATTTCAGCATTTTGGGAGCTGAAATTCTGTGTTTGACAAATTCTACAAGTCATATTTTTTCTGGAGCTTTTCATATTGTATATTTGATATGTCTGATATTGAAATTAGGGCTGCAGCTAACGATTAATACAGCCAATTATTGTTTCGATTTATCGTTTAGTCACAATTTCTCAGAGCTTCAATTCGCTTGTTTTGTCCAAACATCAGTCCAGAACCTGAAGATTTTTAATTTACTGTCACAGTAAGCCTTTCTGCTTGAAAAAAACGATTATTCGATTGTCAATAGTTGCTTGTTAATTTTCTGGAAGTTGATTGATTGTTGCAGCTATAATTGAAATATGTTAAATCAAGCCTATAAAATCAACTAGTGGCACCTTTGGAGTTAAAGATGTGGTTGCAAGCTTGTGAGTTAAATAATTAACAGCTGTTCCGTATCTGGGTTCAGCAGTCAGATGCATTACACTGTGTTAATGATCATTTTTGTAATCTACATGACACATACCACAGTACAGATCTGGACTCTTGTGTAAAAAGGGTGCAGTAACTATCAGTAACTGCTGCTGCTCAGTGTTTTTGTCTTGAGGAAGAAAAAAAAAGATTAAAAGTGTAATTTGTGCTTCAAATGCAAAGTTGTCATGTGGTTGTAATGTTTAAAATGGGTGATGGACCCTGATGTGGTCCTATCATTACAAACCGCTTCCTTAACTAACAGTAATATCATGTAAAAACACTCAAAAGTCCTGCTGCATTCAGATCATTACTTATATAAAAGTATTAACAGAAATGAGAAAATGTCTCAAGTATCAAAAGTAAAACTACTCATTATGCAAACTGACTGCTTTCAAATATTATATATTATTCACCTATATATTCTATTTTTGGAATATTATTACTGATGTTTCTGTGTGTAAGCAGCATTTTAATGTTGAGGTGCTAATTTCAACTAAACATACAGTCTGTTGCTCTGAAATGTAGTGGAGTGGAAGTATAAAAGCAGATAATGGAAATATTAGAGTGCAAGTACTTTTTCTCTAATTAACTAACTAAAGCTGTCAAATAAATGTAGTGGAGTAGAAAGTACAATATTTCCCTCTGAAATGTAGTGGAGTGGAAGTATAAAGTAGCATCACATGGAAATACTCAAGTAAAGTACAAGTACCTCAAAACTGTACTCAAGTACAGTACTTGAGTAAATGTACTTAGTTACTTTCCAGCACTGGATGGATGAAAACTAATGTGAGCTGCTGTTAAAGCACAAACCTGTAAAGCTGCACAGGTGAAAGATGAACGAGAGACAAATGACTCCTTTTCTTTGAGGTTATGATAAAAATGTTGATATGATTTAAGATGAGAATATGCAGGTTATTGAGAAAGCATTTTAATCTGTTGGTGCAATTACCCCAATTAATTTTTTATAATAAAGAGTTTAATACCTATAAACTATAAAAGTACACAATAAAAATTAAATAGACACACTTAAAAAGAACCAATCCAAAATTAGTTTGTGATACTTTGAAAAACAAACATGATCTTATAACTGTTAAAAGACAGAAGGAGCCAGAAAACATATTTATTTGTGACATGAAGAGAATTTTTTTTTAATCACTTCAGTTCACATTTACAGTTTTACACAAAATATAAGCTGCATGAAGAACAACTAATTATAGGATGATACAAGTTAATTTATTATTTGTTCTCTCTCCTCTTGTTTCCTGTCATCTCTCAGCTGTTGCTGTATAATAAAGCTATAAAATGGCCAAAAACATTTAAAAAATAACAAAAAATGTTAACATTAAGTTTAGTAAAGGACTTAAATGACTCCTGAGCTCGCTTTCCTGAAATTTGGAAAATTAAATATGTCAGAAACTCAAAAGTCATATGAAAATTCAGATTTTTATAAGATTCCTGGAGCTTCCCTTTAATATTATAATTATAGGGCTGCAACTAATGATTATTTTCATTATTGATTAACAATGAAATGTTACAAAATTGTGAAAAACTGCCGTTCACAGTTTCTAGGACCAACAGTCCAGAACAGATTTTAAATTCTGTATGTATTTTAAAAAAACAACGAATATTTGCTTGAAAAATGACTCAAAATGATTAATTGATTATCAAAATAGTTGCCGATTAATTGTCTGTCACTTAACTAATTGATTAAATGATTAATCATTGCTCTAGTTATAATAAGCCTTATTAAGTGTCAAATAATTTGAAAGCTCAGTCCACCGCTGTGAAGGAGTTTTAATGTAAACTATGAAAGTCAAACTTCAGCTTTCACGTGGCCAAATATTTTTGCTGGAGGGCCGGATTTGGCCCGCAGGCCACTGTTTTCCTCCCGCTGATGTGAGCTGTCACGGGCCGCTGATCAGCAGGTAGCACAGTGTGCAGACATGCTGCAGCCTGATGAGAGGCTGCATTTCTACCCACCTGAAAGAGGAACAGAGGGTCACTGTTATGAGTCATACAGCATCTCACAGCAGCTTCTTACACGTTTGTGCTTGACTTCCTTCCTCTCTTTCTCTGTTGGTTTTCAACACATCTGTAAGGCCATGCGGCGGTGTCTAAAAGAAAAGCCATTACAGTTGGGTTAAACCTTCACACATGGGTGAGAGTGCATGCTTTGGCACCTGACGTCTCTGTATTTCACGTGATAGACACTCTATTAAAGTAGGGGATCCCGTAATGGACTATGCATCAGTTCAGGTAATGGTTGTCAGCTTGAGTGCCCGAGAGGCAGAGTGGAGAATTCCATTAGAAACCTTATAGTTACTAAATCAGTCATTCTCCACCTTCCTCTCTATCGAGCCACCTCTGTGGGGCAATTACTACAGCTTCATACAGCTTTCAACAATGAAAAGAGACCTAGTCCTTGGACTCGCTGCCTGCTGGACTGCAGCGAGATCCGACAGTGATTCTCACTCAAATATATGAAGGCTGCTGTGGCTGTAAATCAGAGAGCCGGGGCTATAAATGGCCTACAACTCCCATGATGGAACATGTTTTTCTCCATAATGCCCATTTGTGAGATCTGCTTAAATATTTATTCTAGGATGAAGGAGCATTTATGCCGGCAGAGCATTAAAGACACCATGCTGGCTTTTTTCTGTTCCCTAATCAGTTTTAGAGTTGTTTTATGGCTTTTTTATGCATTTATCATCATGCAGAGTAATTCCAAGAGGAACTGTACTGAGGAACAGTACAGCAGAGTTAAATACTCTCCTAAATACAGCAAGACATGTTTAAAGCTGCAGTTTTTAAAATTTCATTTCTATTGTGTTTTATAATCCAAGTACAAACAATAATAATAACGGGAAAAAAGAAAAGGAATAAAAATAAATTGAGGGGTTCAGTTCAGTCTTGGCTAAAATAAAAGTAATGGTTCCCTGTTTTTTTAGCCACATTTCAACTGAGTAACATACATTTATTAGCCAAAAAAATAAGAAAGAATAGTAAACAGACATAATGAATCTATATTAAGAATAATCTCAGTGGTAAAACTGAACAAATACAGTGTTTAAGACAATGAAACATGTTGTTATTGGAGCAGCATTGTGTGTTATTAATCTGTGAGGCTCTAATACGACCTCTGCTCTCTGGTCACAGCACAACATTAACACTTTAAAATCACCTCATGTTCAAACTCTGCTGCGTACAGATAAAACTAAACTCTCTCATTTCACTTGATGTTAAAAGGCTTTACTCAAGTATTTGCATTTACACTTTTAATTGCTTTTCTTAATTTGAATCTAACGACTAATGTGTGTGAGATATTTCTGTGTGTCCATTCTTAAAGGACGGGTTCACAATTTTTCTAGTGTGTCTTAAACCAACAGTCAGGAGCCAAATGAAGAGTGAAACCTGTTTTTCTTGCTGTAATCATTCCTCCTGTTCATACTGACCATTAGAAGATCCCTTCATAATGCACTTACAATGGAAGTGATGGGGGACAAAATCCACAGTCCTCCTTCTGTGCAAACATGGATTTCAAAGTTTATCTGAAGCTAATATGAAGCTTCAGCGTCCAAATGAGTCAAATCAAGTAGATATCTTTCAACGTTACAGTCTTTTTAGTGCCAAAGTCCCTCTTTTTGTTACTATACTTCCACCACAGCTCAACAGGGAAACACTGTCCGAGGAAACACAAAGAGGGAATTTGATGCTAAAAAGACTGTAAATGTGGCAGATATCCACTTGATATGACTAACTCAGACTGCTGAAGCCTCATATAAGCTTCACATCTACTTTTAAATGACTGTGTGGACACACTGTGGATTTTGGCCTCCATCACTTCCATTAAAGCACATTTGAAGGGGATCTTTTAATATCCAGTATGAACAGGAGGAATGATTACAGCGAGGAAAACCTCTTTCACTGTTCATATGGACACCTGACTGCTGTTTTAAGACACAGTTGAAAAATTGTGAACCTGTCCTTTAAACTTTAATGTTAATGTTTATTCTTGTACACAGATCTCTCTTGAAAAGAAATTAGACTACGAGACTAAGGAGGATTTAATAAAGTAAATCTTGAACTACAGAGTCTGTGTCTCCAACCAAAACAGATCAATTAAAGTTCCTCTGTGAGACTTGAATTTGTAACAAAGGTTTAAAGTACCAAAACATTTTATGGAGGTGCACTGAAATAAAATAGGGCTGCAACTAGGGATTATTTTAATTATCAATGAATCTGCCGATCATTTTCTCAATTAATCATTAAATCATTTGGTCCATAAATGTCAGAAAATAGTGAAAAATGCCCGTTATAATTTCCCAGAATTAAAATTTATGTCTTCAAATGTCTTATTTGACAACGAAAGGCATTAAATCATCACATTTGAGAAGCTGAAACCAGCAAATTTTGAGCATATTTGCTTAAAAAATGACAAAAGCAAGTATTTGATTATTAAAATCGATCGACTAATTGATTAATCGACTAATGGTTGCAGCTCTGGAGTGAAGTGTTCTGTGAAAAAAAACTAGAAGTTTTGTTCATGCACACTAATAGAAGTGCATTTTCACACATTTCAGGCCACACCAGACTAAATGACACCTCCAGCTCTAAAGCTGCTGCTTCATTAAAGTCCAGTTATCTTGCAGGCCTGTGCATGAAACAATCTGATAGAGGACTCTTTCCCATCTCCCCCTGTAATCCCAGGCCCAACTCCATTCCCACCCTGACAGGTGTAAGATTAACTTAGTTAGGTGCAGAGCTGCTCATGCACACCAAATTAAATTAATGGAACAAATTTCCCTCCTAATTAAGATGAAAATACGTGTCAGTTGTAACCTTGCTGAGCACTAATTATGTACAAATGATTTATCATCTGTTTCGTCCTGAATAGCAATGGGCTCACCTCTCCGATAGCCCTGGCTGGCTGTTAAGAGATGGCCCCTGATTAACTGTGACAGGTTGTGCTGCGGAGAAGCTGCACGTCGCCAGCCAGCCAATGAGAGCCGGCCTGAGCTCAGTCTCTCCTCCCTTCCATTAACCTACATCGAGTGTGCAGCTGAGCATCACTGTGCCTCGGCTCTCCTTCTTGTTTCTCTCCTCGGAATGAAAATAAAGTACATTCAAAAGAGGGAAGGTGGGGGTGGAGATGGGGGTGGTGTGTGAGTGATGCAGGCTGATGGAGCAGTGGGGATGAGAGAGGTAAAAACCTGAACTCAGGATGAATCCCACATGATGTGCCATGTGTATTGAGACTGGATTAGTGTCTAACAGAGGGAGATGAAGTGTCTTTAACAGTCTCTCCACCTCAAATAACAAATTGAATAACGCAGAATACAGTCAAGCTCATACATCAACATTTTACGCCCGGCGGCGGATAATTGTTTCAAAATGCCTTCAGACAAAAGCAAGCTGGTAGCAGCCTGAGGCCAGCAGGTGGTGCAATAGGTTAAGCCTGCCAAAAGCTTCCTGAGGGCTGGAATATCAAAATAAACAGGGCTTCATTATACAATTACAGCCTAACTGGGATATTCCATCTTATTTCCTCCTGCCTTGCATGTACAGATATATTTCAATGGGCAGCAGCTCTGATTAGCATTAGAATCAGAGTCCCTTGTGATGCTAAGGACACACCGGCCAATCTGTAATCATTGTTCCGCAGGCTTGCTCACAGGGGATATAGCACTGCTTTGTCATTATCATTCAATATGCCACACACATGCTGGCAGAGCTGCCACGGCGCTGCCAGCAACAGGGCATTTGCATTTCCTTCTCATAGTGTTAAGAATGTGTACAGACAATAATGCACCACAAATGACTCCTCTCTGTTTCTGAAGATGCATTTCCTCCCTCACTGCTGCTAAAAACAGAAAAAAAGCTCCCTCGTTCTACATCTTATTCTCTCCTCGCGTGATTCTCCTGCAATAGACTATTGTCTGTGTGTGCGTCCTCAAAATGTCATTATGTACAGGTGTCAGCTCCAGCCATTAGGGATCATTTGACTTTCTATTGTGATATGGGAGTTATTTAGCTGACACCTACTGTTGCCACAATTTGTTCGTCGGATGTTTCATTGTTGTGGTAAATGTCAGTACGTCTGCACAGGGGGAGGAGGTACCTGTGTTCTTATTTCTCTTCTCTGTTCTTTAAACCTGCTGATTCCCCTGCTGCTGCTGCTGCTGCTGCTGCTGCTGCTGCAGCTGCAGCTGCTGGAGACGTGGCAGAGCTTTGGTTAATGCAGATCCAGAGCGTGTCAAGCACACACAGACACAGACACGCAGAGGGAAGGTCAAACGCTCATTGTAAGAGATATCTCCACATTTCTGCTGCGTGCCCTGTGGGTGTAGGTTTCTGTACCACAACTGAAATAAAATTCTCCGCTCTGACAGGAAATGTAGGAAGGAATCGGAAATTAGTTTTGGTTTGATTTTGACAAGGATTTCACATTTTTTGTGCATATTTGTGACGCTGACTCTGACCTCTCTAAGATGTTTTTAAATTAAATAACATTCTTGTACGGATAAAGAAGAATTTCAACAAATTTGATGATAATGCTGCATGTTTTACATTTACTGCTGTTTGTTTTATTTTCCTGCCGTTTTATGTCATATGTGTTCCCAACCAACATATCTCTTAAATTAAACGTTTGCCTCTTTGCTCTGGTCATACCACATGTGACGCATTCACTGGAACACAAGAGCCGCAGCCATTTTCTTTTGTTGCTCCCACACCCTTTTTGCCGTTTTCCGCCTGCATGCAGCGAGAGAATCGGAGGCCGAGGTTTGAGCGGTTTGGCAAGCAGCATCTCCCACTTCATGGCTGTCTGGGGATTGGAGGACGAGGCAGGGAGGGAGGGGGTTAGAGGTTAATTATAGACAACAGAGAGGTCACAGGGCCTATTATTTTGGAGCCGGGACCTGCAACGGTCCAATGGGGATGACATTTACGACGAGGGCCCGGCCCCACCCCTCCATCACCATCTACACCCACCACCCACCCCGCGCACGCCATCACTCACATTTATACTGAGGGAGGCGACACTGGGACTCACTGGTCTGATAATGAAAAGGCCCTTAGCGTTTGGCACAGGCAGGATGATGAATTGTATCCCTGGCTGTTCTCTGGCTGCGTCAGGGGGCCTCCAAGTAGCCCTTGACAACTAATTGAAAGCCCCCATACCCTCCTCTTACCTACCAGACTTCCTTTATCACTCTAATTATTGGGGGGGTTAAGTGAGTCTCTCATGGGACGGTGAGTACGGAGCGTACAACCTGCCGAGTCATCCTATTAGATAAAAAATAAATGGCAAAAGCATAAATGAATCACTGTAGCTGTCCTTAATCTGAGGATTGTCTCCGGCTCTGGTGAAGGCTCGCGCTCACAGTTTCCGTACAAAATAAAAATGGCTTTTTCAGATTTGCTTTATTTGTCATTTGAGCCAGATTTCATACACTTGGCTGAATATAAAGGTGTTTCTCATACAGTGTATGTGCCAAGACACCTGATGTAAACAAAAATACAACATACAGTTAAAAAGAATGTAAAAAAACTACATTAAAACATGAACTCTAAAGATATGTAACACTTTATTTTAAGGCCCGGTATTTATTATTTATAATCAATATATAAAGAGTTAATAAATGGTCTATAACACACTATAATGTAGTTATAAGCAGATATAAGAACATTTTAAGTGTTCATTAATGTACATTATTTATTATAACTTCTCATGTGAAGACATATTATTACAACTGTTTTTTACTATATTATCACTCATTAACTGTTTATACAGCAGCCTCCACTTATGGCTGAACACAAGAGGAGTTATAGTTGTTGACATTAATAAACACTTAAATATGTTAATAACAACATTATAGTGGTATTATAGTATTCAAATTATAGTGTTATAAACCATTAACAACTGTTTATATACTGATTATAAATGATAAATAGGAGAAATTCAAATAAAATTTGAAACCTTTCAGAAGATGACAGTAAAAAAAGTGTTGAACAAAATGTTTATTAAAGAAAAATGTTGACATTATTCTATATTTTTATGACTGTCAACAAATACATAAAAAGACTAAAACCAACAATAAAATGATCTACTAACGAGTATTGTGATATATCTTATTCCTCTGTGCCACAGAGCTCCAAAAACGATTAAAAACACGTCAATGAGTCACACCGCTGCACTGGGTGACATGTTCCTTCATCACCGTGAACACACACACACTATTGTTTATTTTGACTCAGTCCCACACACACACCGTCCTGCTGCCACAAATACTCACTGGAGCACCAAACATGGATTCATCCGCCACTGAAAATAGTCCCCAACAAATGCACAATTCTGTGTTGTTTGAGTGACATTTGTTAGAAACTACAGTGCCCAGCTGTTTTAGGAAATTACTCAGCCTTTTTTTAAAAAATGAAACAATACATTTATGAGCTGTTTTTAAAGGAACTGATAGGATTGTGGCTGAGTGCCGCAGACAGTGTAGGGAAGTCAGAACACTGGGAATTTTGGTCTTTTCATGGGATTTGTTGGCTATTAAGAAAATATAGAATAATACCAATAAATCTCAGTTATGTTCTTTGTCACAAATCCTCTCCTTTTTTATACATTTAATACTGTTTTGTGGCAATAAATATATATTTAGTCATCTTCTTTTTAACAGTTTTGTAATTTTCTATTGTGAACTCATCTCAGTTAATTCTGAGTTCTGTCCGCTTTTCATGTCCGTACGCCTGAGACATTTTTGACCAGCCACCAACCAAACTCTGTAAAATGTTCTGAGTATTAAAGAAAATCACAAAACTTTACCTTTCATTAGTTAATTAACAGATTAATTACATTTTCTGTCATTTTTAAAATCTCCCTACAGGTGCCAGGTTTGTCTATTGTTATTTGCCTAAAATAGTCACATTTAGGCCAAAAAATGAGCCTTCAAAACCTCATTTTGTGTAAAATGTGTGTAATTGTAGAATATAAACTTCTATTCATGTCATGGCCTCCTAACTCCTACTCTCTGACTGTAGGAGTTATAACAGAAACAACACATATAGTCCACTTTTATAGTTAAGTTATATTTAATTCAATTTTAAATCAAATAAGGTTTTCAAACAATTACTTTTTCCATTTCAATTTTTTGTGTTCTTGATTGCTTGCAGCCTTGTGTTGTTGTGTTTTTTTTCTTATTTATTATGTTTCTTATATTTTTTGGCATTTTTTTTGCTCTGAGCTTTTCCTGCTGGGATTTTCCGATCCAGTGCATGAAAACTACAGTAAACAACGATAAAGTTGACTCTGAGCTGTGGTGGAATGAGAGAGCATGGATAGTCTGTTTATGTTCAAACTATTGTGTAGCCAGATATAATCCCTGAAACCCCATCATGAGCAGCAGGCCTCAGTATGCTGAATACAAAATGGAGTGTAAATGGGACTGGAGGATTAAGAGTGATCTACTCTGCACTGTGACTTTCTCACCTCTGCATTTCTGTAAGCCTATTAGACCACAAGAGCAAATCAAATATGTTGCGGGAAAAAAATCACAGTGTGTGTGTGTGTGTGTGTGTGTGTGTGTGTGAGGAGTGATACAGCTGCTTCTTTCCGTGTCTGAAAGCTGGAACAGTTCAACAGCCTGTCGGAAAGTTTTATTACCTTAACAAATTTAATAAAAGGTCATTAAAAAAAGATTGACTGCTCTCCAAAATGCCACCTCACTGATCTCAGCCATAATATTTCCACTATTCCCACCTAATTTCTGGGTTAAATTAGTGACATTGTATAAAGCATTTAAAAATGAACATTTAAAAATATATTCACCTCAATTATAACCAGTGTCAGAAAGTAACTAAGCACATTTACTCAAGTACTGTACCAATTCTGAGGTACTTTACTTGAGTATTTCCATGTGATGCTACTTTATACTTCCACTCCACTACATTTCAGAGGGACATATTGTACTTTCTACTCCACTACATTTATTTGACAGCTTTAGTTACTTTTCAGATGAAGATTTGACACAATGGATAATATAACAAGCTTTTAAAATACAACACATTGTTAAAGATGAAACCAGTGGTTTCCAACCTTTTTGGCTTTTGACGTCTTACAAAAAGCAGTGTGTAGTCGGGGTCACATTTCAGATGTCTATGAGTTGTTAACAGCTCCACCAAATAGTGATTTTTCCCTCTAAACTTCTCACATGGTTTCATTTCAACAAATGTTCAAATGATCCAATATTTCAGCAAAAATCAAAGATTAGAGAAAAAGTCCAAAAACTGAAAACAGATTTGTGTATCAGTATCAGTAACATGCTGCTTACACACTGATGCTTCAGTATTAATAATCTAATGATGTCATATATAATAATATATCAGTCAGAGGGACCAAACCACTACTTTTACTGCAATACTTTAACTACATCAAGCTCATAATACTTATGTACTTTTACTGTAGTAGGATTTTTCATGCAGGACTTTTACTTGTAATGGAGTATTTTACATTGCTGTATTGGTACTTTTACTTCAGTAAAGGACCTGAGTACTTCTTCCACCTCTGTTGTTTTTTAACGTATCATCCAGCTGTTAATGGAATTCTTTTTTGGGGACTAATCCATGGACTACTGTAAAGCTCTAATCACGTGATACGTCAGCTTTGTGTAACGCGGTTACGTCATGGCTTTAGTAGCTGATTGGCTGTCCATTCAGCTCAAACAGCCGGAAGTAGTCGGACCAGAGCGACAAGACTAACGTTAATTCATATTTTCGTGTTTTCCAGCCGAGTATTTGAATGTCATATGAAATGTACCATCACATCTGTGGAAGGTCTCTGTCACCATGAGGTAACATGAATGTTTAAACCCCGCCGGTGTGCTGCGACGGACTGCAGTTAATGACAAATGCAGTTTAACGCTAGCTAGCTGTTTAGCTATCACATTTAATCAGGCTGAAGCTAATTTAGCATGTCCGCTATCAAGAACTACTACTACTTCTTCATTTTTACGGTTTAATTTAGGTGTGTCGCTGCTTCTTTTAAACGTATTCATCAGCACGACGCTGATGTTAGCTTCTGATTCTGGGTTAAGGGAAACATAAATAATGATATTTAGCAGCTGATTCTCCGTTTTTGCACCACTGACACTTGTGAAAAAGTGTTAGACATCATAGTTAAAGCCTTAGCGATGTTTAAACCCACTTTGAGATTTATTAAAACCAAAAAAGGGGGCGATTTCACTGCTTTTTTCCCGCATCCAGATCAAAAATCGCCCCCTTTTCTGGTTTTCATAAGCAGAATAAAGGTTTTAACAAATCTGAAAGTGGGTGTTAAACAGCCGTAAGGCTCCTACTATGATGTCTAACACTTTTTCCCAAGTGTAAGTGGTGCAAAAACGGAGAATCAGCTGCTAAATATCATTTATGTTTCGCTTAATCCAGAATCAGAAGCTAACTTCAGCATTATTTCACCAGCAGCAAGTGTTGAAAGACAGGCTAATGTTGTTAAGGCTGCTTAATGATCAGCAGGTCAATCAGGCAGACAGCTAACTGGTCAGTAGCAAAGTTATTCATATCAAATAAAAGTTTTAAAGTTTAGTGTGTTAACAATTTGCTTCAGGCGACCATACAGAGTCAGTGTGAGCCTCTCATGTATTATCACTGCATGACAGGCGCAAACCAGCTGAATGCAATTAGTTATCTAACACTGACTCATCATTAATTCACTAAAGTACAAACTGTCTGTTGTCTAAAGGAAGCGGTGCAGTTAGTGAGCACCATTATTATCTGTTAGTCACTTAAAGGACGGGTTCACAGTTTTTCAAGTCTGTCTTTAAACAACAGTCAGGAGCCCAAATGAAGAGTGAAACCTGTTTTTCTTGCTGTAATCATTCCTCCTGTTCATACTGACCATTAGAAGACTGGTTGTAAGATATTAATGAGGAGTACTAACGGGTCAGTCGGAGGCCGTGCAGAATGTCAACGTTTTGAAGCTGGATTTAAAGGTGGTGAAAATCAGAGTCCAAAGTTCTCTGGAAGTTTGTTGCAGCTCTGTGCTGCACAGTAACTAAATGCTGCTTCTCCACGTTTAGTTTGCACTCTGGGAACAGTCAGCAGCCTGATGACCTGAGGACCTGAGAGGCTCATATGAGTGTTCATATGGTCAAAGACAGTCTGACATGGATTTTGAGAGATTTTCTAGATGATCAGCATCACTTTAAACTCTGTTTTCTGACACACTGAGAGCCAGTGCAGAGACCTTAGAGCTGCTGTGATGCATTCAGGTGTCTTAGTCTTTGTTAGCGTTCTGTGATGTGTTCAGGTGTTAAGTAGCAATACCACAATGTAAAAATTCTCCATTATAAGTAAGTAAGTCTTGCATTCAAAATCTTACTTAAGTAAAAATACATAAGTATTATCAGTAAAAGTACTCATTATGCAAAATGACCTAATTTAGAGTGTTATATTTATCATTCGTGTGTATACATTATTTGAATATTAAATCTGATTAACTGATGTGTACAAGCAGCATTTTAATGTTGTCAAGGTAGAGCTAATTTTAACACCTCATCCTGTTGGATAGGCTAATCTGTAACAATGTGTATATAACAAACCAAACTGAGCTTTTTGCTTCTCAGATGTGATGATTTAATGCTTTTCTTTGTCATAAATGATAGTAAACAGAATATTTTGGGTTTTTGGACAGTTGTTCTGACAAAATTAGACATTTAAAGACATAACCTTTGACTCTGGGAATTTATAATGGACCTTTTTACTGTTCTTTGACGTTTTATAGACAAAGTGATTAATCGAGAAAGTAATCGGCACATAATAAAAGTAATCTTTAGTTGCAGCCCTACAGTAGATGTTTTGCATGTTGTAACATATACAGGGACTAATTCTAATTTTCTAATAATCAGTTTCTCTTCATAACATTCTGGACATTCTGCCATTAAGTAATTAACAGAGAACAATAAAAATAAATACTTAATATATAGCAAATCATTTGGTGGTAATATAGATGTTTTTAGGAATAACCTGTTAGTGATTCATTTACCTGATAAAATCATAACACACCAGATGTCGGGGATGTTGCCCACCCCCTCCTCTGTGTTTGTGTTCAGTAAAGTCTCATGAAGCCACAGAGTCAATCATTACCTCATTGTCAATGCAGCAACTCCAAAAAGTGTCACCTGAAGACACCATAACCTCAGATACTTAAGGAGACCGATGTTTGCAGACACTGACACACTGTGAGATGTTTTTTTAGGATGGATTTTCTGGTGTTTGCTGAGTCCCTGCCTGTCTTTGTTTTTCAGCTCAGTCTGGGATGTCAGGAGAGGACACTGAACTCACTGGCGGATAAAGACAACACACACACACCGTTCCATATTTTCCTGACCTAGGCTTACGGATGTCCCTCACACTGACAGCCATGAGCGACAGCACAGTGACCGGCGGCCAGCAGCAGTGGTCGGGGTCCGGCCAGATGCCCCAGCCTTCCCGGGGCCCCTACATCTCAGTCATCACCAACAGGTTAGCTCTGCTCCTCATTAGCTCACCTGAAGAAGAACAAACGAAGACCAAACACAACCATCAACCACACACAACATATCATAATCAATCCCTTCTGCAAAATGACCATACACAAAATGGATACAGTTTATTATAAAAGAAATATTGATGATCATAAATCCAGAACAAACCATCTTAACTCTCTATTCTCCAGAAAATCACTCTTTCATTTCAAGCCATCAATGAGTAAAAAAGTTAAATATCCATCTTTCAGTTCAGGCAAACAAACTCTGTATTCTTTCAGCCTCATAGAGACTAATCTTTCAAAACAGTGTATTCATGATCATTTCCTTTATTTGACGTTTATTAATTTATTCTAATGTTCATCTGTACATAACTCAATAGCTCAATAACGGATTAACAAACCGAGGGCATGGATCGACACACACACACGACACACACCTGACGGCACGTTAAACCACCTACACTGTGTTAAAGGAACCAAACTCACGATGTAGTTCTCATTTGCATGTTTCTGTTATGAGTATGATAGAGTATATGTATGAGTTTCTGAGTATGAAGTTTGATTATGGCTTGCAAATACTATAAGAATAGTTTTATTTTGTCCTTGTAAAGCACTCTGGCTTTGAGAAATGCCATATAAATAAACTTTATTATTATTATTACATGATGAATAAGTAAAGTGTTTATATGGGAAACATAATCGCCCTCAGACAGCCTGATGAAGGTGAGATAGTGTGTAAGAGCTGGAGTAGAGTGGCTGCGTCGTGTTTTAATTCTGATGTATCTGCTGTATATAAGCTGGCCGTCGCAGGTTATGAGTCTGCTGGACATTCGTCATGTACTTCCTCCTTCTATGTTGTGTCAGTCTGCACTATGAAGCGTTCTCTGACTCTCCTGACTCCTTGTGCTCTGTATTGTAGGACCACCAACCTGGTGATCCGAGGGGCCATGCTGTTCTCTGTGGGCGTCTTCCTGGCCCTGGTGCTGAACTTACTTCAGGTGCAGAGAAACGTCACCCTCTTCCCCCCAGACGTCATCAGCAGTATCTTCTCCTCGGCCTGGTGGGTGCCACCCTGCTGTGGCACCGCCTCAGGTACGTGAACACACTCCGTGTTAATGAGTGAAAACAGTCCTGTCCTGGCTTATTTTCATCTTTTATGTTTAGGTCAAACACTATGAACATCCAGCAGGGTTGTGAACCACTGATATAGACTGACATGGTGTTAAAATTACAATTTATGTTTAATGATCTCATGGAAGAACAGAAAGTAAAATGGTCCACAATAAGTGCCTAAACACTAGTCCAGTAGACCATTTAAGAATTTTTATTTCATACATACACATTAACTTCTCCCACACTGTAATACAACAGGCGGTATCAAGATGATGAGACGATGGGAGGAAATTCAGCCACAGTCAACATATGAAGTGATGTAAGAAGTCGGGAGAGGGAATAGACGATTCCAGATCGAGTAATCCCACAGAGAGGAAATTACAGCGTATTCTTCACAGTATTTGACAGTCTTGGAAGCAGTCGAAATTAACTTAAATAACAAAATGAATTTGGAGCCCCTTCCTAAACATGGCCTGAATAACTCCTAAAGGACAGGTTCACAATTTTTCAAGTATGTGTTAAACAGCAGTCAGGTGTCCATATGAACAGTGAAAGAGGTTTTCCTCACTGTAATCATTCCTCCTGTTCATACTGGATATTAAAAGATCCCCTTCAAATGTGCTTTCAATGGAAGTGATGGAGTAAGTGAAGGAATGATTACAGCGAGGAAAACCTCCTTCAGTGTTCATATGGGAACCTGACTGTTGTTTTAAGACACACTTGAAAAATTGTGAAACCATCCTTCAGACAAGCCAACCAACACACACTGCTGCACTTCACAAAACTTCCAGCCAACTGTGATGTGAGAAGAAAATAACTCGGTTCAAAGTCTGTTTCATTTCAAAAGATCTGCTGCTGCAGTGTTGTGGGTATCGATGGGTTTCCCTCAGACTAGTGTTGCAGCAGAGACGGTGTTCTCCACTGCTGGAGACAACCTGGATATTTCTATCATACACACAGAGGACTGTAGCATGCTCCCAAATTAGTGCAGCTAACTTTTTCCAATTTAAAAAAAAAAAAACTGTCAAGTCAATTTTATTTTCATAGCCCAATATCACAAATCTGTTTCAAAGGGCTTTACAGTCTGTACATCAGATGACACTTTCTATCCTTATACCTTCGATTTGAATAAGGAAAAAATGGAAGAAAGAACAGGAAGAGTAACAGAGGACAGACACACAATCGATGTGTGTACAGAATAGACCAAAACAGCAAAATCACAATATGGAAAGTCAGGATGATGACATGTTATATGTATGTTACATACTGCTACTTTATTCTGGCACCAACAATTTAAATTATATTGTGAGATTCTCCCCCATCATAAATGTTTTTATAAATAAGTATAACCATAACTGATGGTAGTGTTCACTAACAGCTAAAATACTAACCTTTACTATCTGACAACACATTGAGACAGAAGAGTTAATTAACTTCATCTGTATCCTGTAGACGCCATGATTAATTTAATCTTAATGAACTCATTCTGCTGAACAAATATGAACTGCAGTTACACCATATTATACACAACAGTGCCACCATAGCTCAGGGCATTAAAAAAAAAAGAAGCATATGTGGACCATGCAGGTGTATAACCACACACACACACACACACACACACACACACACACACACACACACACACACACACACACACACACACACAGACTTGCATATGAATGCACAACATGCCCAGCAGGCTCCACTAGCCAGCGTTATTGAAATGTTGTCCCCTGGGTGTGAAGCTGTGGATGGAAATGCTGCGCAGCGCTGCCGGCTCCCAGGCGGCTCAGCACAGCACAAAGCACAACAGCCCGAGGCTTTTCCTCCCCAGACACACCAGTCCTCCTGCAGGAGCCCGTCGCTTCCACTTGTTGCTAACACACACACACACACACTGGGGAGGACTACTGCATTTTGTTGACGGTGCAAAAATTAATTTGTTTTGAAGCAACATTAGTCAGGTCAAAGATGAGCTGCGATGCAAATCACTGTGGTTTGTTTTGAATCTGAAGTTATCTTCCTCGCTCGCTGCTTTTCATTAGAACGCTTTATAGCCTTTATTTATTTATTTATTCTTTTATTTTACTGTATTCATGTTTTATTCCCTCTCATTGATTTTATTTGTCATTGTCTTTTATCTGTTTTTATCTAGTTTTTATTTTATTTCAAATCGATTTTATTGGTTTTGTTACATTTTCATTCATTTTTATTTCTCGTGTGCATCAAATTATTTTACTGTTTACATTTGTTCTGTCTTATGATCAACTTGTAAGTCGTCTGTGAAGCACTTTGAATGGCAGTAAACTGTATGAAAGGTGATTGTTGTCAGACAGATCATACTGTATTTAACAAAGGCCAGAAAGTGAACCTGTTAAGGACACATGTTGTTGGTATTTAGTGCTTGTTAGGTTTTAATTTCAGCTGCTTTTTAAATGCAGAAACACTTTGTAAAAGCAGCCATCAGAACGAGGATGATGTCTGAATATGACTGTGCCGCCGCCGCAGTAAAAGCAGGTTGTTTCCTCTTTTTTTTTTTTTCTTCTCTCAGCAATGATTGGCCTGCTGTACCCGTGCATCGACAGCCGTCTGGGCGAGCCGCACAAGTTCAAGCGGGAGTGGTCCAGCGTGATGCGCTGCGTGGCTGTGTTTGTGGGCATCAACCATGCCAGTGCTGTATCCTTCAAGCTGCAGGGCTTCATGCATCTGTTGTTTTCAATATTGTGTTTCAGTGGGAAAAACAACTAGTTTGTCTAAAGCCTCAGTCAGACTGGATTTCTGAGGTGGAGGTGGGCTGATTTTAACATTACCTGCTGCTCATTTTTCACCTCCACCACAGTCCTAATTACAGCTGCAATGACCGACTGTTCTTCAGTGAACTCGCTGCTCCTCCTGGAATTTAAATCCCGTCTGGAGCCACATCCTTGTATTTAAACGTGGATCTCTGAGTTTTTTTTCCTTCTACTGCATTTTATCAGCTCTGTGTGAAATTTGACTTTTGTGTAAAAATAAGTGGAAAATATGTTTTTGCTAATATAATACATGGAAACATGCTAACAGCAACATACAGGCCTATCTGGGAACCAGCGTGACGATAGAAAAAAATAAAAACATCAGGACAGCAAGACCCCATAAAAGCACATCTTTTTATTCTTTTTTCAGCCCGTTTTTTTTGGCTGCTATTTGTTTACATTTTGCCAAATAGTCTGCATTAGAATCAGCTGTTAGCGGCTCCTGTTTGCAGTGTAACATGGATGTACAGACAACTATCACTGGATCACTTTGATACTGAGGAAATCTTAAAAATGTGATGATTCTGAAGCAAGTTCTGCAGCCTGTGTTTTCTCTGGTTTCTAAGTGGATTTATGGAGGTTTATTGGTGATGGATATCAGAGATAATGATATCCTTGGGAAGTGTAAGTCACACTGAATGATATCAACATGTGTTTCATGTCTGTGTGCTCAGATTTGACTGAGTTATGACTCCGAGAAGGATTTTTGACTCAAATTCAGGCTTTTGGCTTTGTGCTGCTGAATGTCCATGTCTATTACAGACCAGATCCTGTCATTTCCCCATCGTTAAAATGCCATTTGGACTGATGAGTTCAGCTACTGAGGAGCACAGTGAATATTTCATTCCCCACCTCCCCCTGTAAAGTTCATTGATAGGATGCAGTATTTCTCCACTGTGCTTTCATTCTCATGATTTGACGATTAACTAGGTAAAAGGTAGAGCTGTATGTGTATCTTGCAGCTGAGTAAATACAGTCTGAGCTGTCAGTCACTGACTTTCTGGTCCTTGACTCTACCGCTGTCAGAAAGTGGACTTTGCCAACAACGTCCAGCTGTCTCTGACTCTGGCGGCGCTCTCCATCGGTCTGTGGTGGACATTCGACCGCTCCCGCAGCGGCTTTGGCCTGGGAGTCAGCATCGCCCTGCTGGCAACGCTAGCCACTCAACTCCTGGTTTACAATGGAGTCTTTCAGTAAGTTCACACACACCTAGTTTGCATATTGATAGTGGAAGCAAATGGAAGAAAACAGTGGAAAATATATATAGGGAAGAGGAAGAGACGGAGAAAGAGACATTCAAAATGACAGCACCAGTGTTTACCTGTACATAACCACATCCTCCATTTACATCACCTGGCTAAGATTCCTGAATAAAACTACATTTTTGCAGGTTAATCCAATAAAATACAGTTTGGAGGTCTTAAAAGTCCAGCTGAAATTATTTTGCATGTTTTATTTTTTGGCTACATACAGTTCTGTTGTGTAAATAGTGTGTTAGGTTTGACTACAATTAACAATTATTTTCATTCACACCGATTAATCTCCTGATTATTTTCTTGATTAATTGTTTAGTCTATGGAATGTCAACAAGTGAAAATATATTAAGAGCAACCCAACACTCTGTATCAAGTGTTATTGATAATAAATTAAAATAAGAAAAGTTAACAATGATAAACTAAATGAAAAAGCATGAGAAAAGTCTAAAATTTATACTCACTTTGAGGACTTAGCAAACATTTAATTTACAGTTTACCCATTCATGAAGACAATGAAATAAAATAAAAAAAGAAAATAAATGTGGAATACCTTTCTTTTTTAAAAAAAAAAAAAAAATCCTTTATCATCTTTGTGAATTCCTCTTTTTATTGGCATTTGAAAACTTTCCTCTGTCTTCGATATTTTTTGGTATATTTCACCTTTTATCAAACTGCCTTTCGAACCAGGATTATCAGTGTGAAACACAGTTGAAAGTGAAGTGTTGGTATATTTTGTTTAAAGAATTACGAGTTGCTGTAATCTTCTCTGCACAGGTATACTTGTCCAGACTTCCTGTACATTCGCTCCTGGTTACCCTGCATCTTCTTCGCCGGGGTGATAACGATGGGAAACATCGGACGGCAGCTAGCCTTGGTGAGATATCGGAATCGTTTTAGTAAATCTTTGTCAAAAACTCTGTTGAATTCCTGCTAGATTCATGCTGGTTTCTTAAGGCTAACTGCAAAGCAAAATATTTGCATGTGTCCTCCAACACTATACACTCATCTGACCGTGAGAGTGGATTCAGCTGTGCCGTGTCTGACAGTTTTTCCACCTTTTTTCTTGTTTTCTTTTTCAGTATGAATACAAATTCATTCAGGAAAAGACCCATCAGGACTGAGGCTCAAAACGACACTTTCTTTTCACCGACCTGAAGCTAGAGGCAGGTTCTCAGAGCACATCAGCATGCACCGGCTGGCCCCGGATAAGGCAGGCCAGTCAAATGAGTACTGAGCTCCTGATTAGCCGGACAAGACAGTATTTTTGATTGACTCTCATCAGGCCGTTCAGAGCTCGGGGCAGCCACTGGCTACACTCTTACCTGAGCTGAGGGGAACAATGAGAGCGTGGTTTGTTGTGTTTCTTCTTTGGTGCAGTTTATCTCTACTTACCTGGAAAAGGGATTAGCGGTGAAGCATCTATCGCTCTTCAGATCAGCTCGGATGTTTGAAACCTTTGGCTCCATTGTGCCAAACACAGTCACACAGGGGATCAGCTTTAAAGTCTGCTCTTATCTCCTGATTCTCTCACATCCTTCACATATCAGTGGAGAATACACAGCCTAGTTAACTTATATCTAGACAGATATGTGCATCTATTATTATACATATAATTAGCTTCTATCTACACTTTAATTTCTTGATAAAAGATTGATGATGTGTAGTGCAGTGGGTCATTTTACCAGCTGCCCTGTCGGATCCAAAGAATGAAAGAATTAATGAAAGGAAAGTTCTTTCTTTCTTACAGTTTCTTATAAAATTTCCTTATTTTAGGACCATTTGATGTTTTTAAATATTGTTTTTTCATTTCAGGGAGCAACAGGTGTCCAAAATGTATCTGTAGCCTTTTCAGTTGCTTGTTAAAAATGGGCGAAAAAGCAGTTTTCCCAAAACAGCCGGAATGCCAAATTTCCCAGCTTATTTTGAACTTCTTCATAGCACTTGACTAAAAGTTGATGGTTGTCACTTATGAAACTGTAGGTGTTGAATACCTAAAATACACTCACTGGTCACTTTATTATCAACAGCTCTGTGAGGAATTCTACTTTTACGAAGCTTTGAAATGTTCAGCCTTTGTTGACATTAGAGACGTGCTGATAGCTAATTTTTATGCTGCGATTATTGTGGCCAAAAATATCACAGTAAACGGTATTATCACTATATATTCATCAAACTCTCCTGAAATACTACTTTTAGTGCTAAAAGTAGTGCTTGAAGTTTCTCTGACCTGCGTCCGGTCTTCACCAGACTGACAGCAGAAATTTACTGATAGTTTTCATGAAATCAACAGTTGCTGACAAATTCTATACATTAATAAACACTTAAAATGTCCTTATATCTGCTTATTACTGCATTATAGTGTGTTATAAACATTTATTAACTCTATATACTGATTATAAATGATAAATAGAGGGACTTTAAGTAAAGTGTTACCAAAAACAGAACATTTAAAAGCCTCTAAAGATTCCTGGCAGAGCTGTTGCATTAGATTGTACAGGTGTACCTAATAAAGTGGTCAGTAGGTGAATATGACAGTAGATAATGGAGATAAATAACTTAAAGTAGAATCAAATCTTGGATGCATGTGAAGATATCGTGTATGATCTTATATAACTAATTGCGTTAGCTTTTATATTTACAATTTTTATATTTACAAATCTAACGCACACATTAGCATAGAACTAACACGATATAAACTGATTTTGTTTTCACTGGTTTATAAAGAATACTTATGGTGTTATGAGTGATTTGTGTTCCAGCACACTGGATCTGCAGTGCTGCATCTGTTCCTTTGTTCTAAAGCTGGTTGAATAATTCACGAGCTGTTAGTTCAGATTTTAATGCAGGTACATGACTGTTGACTTACCCACAAAGGAGATCTGCATATACAGTGTTTAACAGTGTTTAAAGTCTGTTAAAATGTGCTGTTGAGGTTGTTCTCAAGTCTTGTGTTTGTTGGGTGGATGGATGGATTGGGAACCCTCCAGGTAGAAACTCATAAATAAAAACAAGAAGAAAACAGAATAAAAACAAGGATCTGTAAGAGGTGTGACTGGATCATTTAAGGGATGTTTTGGTAACAATTTCTTTGGTCTAATAAGAGTTAAAGCAGTTAAAACTGAAACTTAAAAACAGTGTTTTTGTGATATTTCATGATTTAGGTTAAACAATGTGGGGAAAAAAAAAAAACAATGGAGAAACTTTTTTAATGAATTTTTTTAAATTATGAGAAATTGTTATCCCTTTAGGATGAATTGTATGGTGGTTAAACAGGGATTTAATGGATCCACTCACTAATGCGACCTCTGAAACCTGCACATGTGCAATTTGTTTTGGTGAAATAAAGAACATGGCCTTTTGGTAAATGCTTGTGTTTTTTTTTTTTCCTGCTATTTCTATAAACATGTGGAGCGTATGTGCCTGACGGTGGGAGATGTGAGCTACACAAGTGTAAAGGTGTTTCTTTAAGAGCCGAGTGGAAGTATAGTAACAAAAAGAGGGACTTTGGCACTAAAAAGACTGTAACGTTGAAAGATATCTACTTGATTTGACTCATTTGGACGCTGAAGCTTCATATTAGCTTCAGATAAACTTTGAAATCCATGTTTGCACAGAAGGAGGACTGTGGATTTTGTCCCCCATCACTTCCATTGTAAGTGCATTATGAAGGGATCTTCTAATGATCAGTATGAACAGGAGGAATGATTACAGCAAGAAAAACAGGTTTCACTCTTCATTTGGGCTCCTGACTGTTGTTTTAAGACACATTTGATAAATTGTGAACCCGTCCTTTAAGCACAGTGATAGATACTGAGATATGCTGATCAGTAAATATGTTGCAGTTATTCATACAACGAAAGCATCAATTTATACCATTAAAACTCTAAAATATATAAAGTCAAATGTAATTTTTTCCATTATGAAACTTTGACCTGAATGTTTTTTTGAAATGTAAACAGAAATTGAGTTAAACAGTTACTGTATGTGGGTAATTTCAAAGGTCTCCAAGCTGCATTAAAAGTCTAAACTTTTTTAAAGCTCCATCTAATTAAGTGGAGATCCTACATATCTGAAACAAGTGCTGCACACAAACTGTAGTGGCACTGCAAAATTGCACACATCAACCGGTACAGTGTTCATTGCTAATGTGGATTAATGTGTCCTGTCTTGTACCGGCTCCCACAGACGCCGGCTCTTATAGACAAAAGTAATTAAGATGAATAATCGGGGTTTAAAGAGCCTTTGTTTGCATTATTGCTAAATTCCAGGATAAGGACACAGTTTCTCTTTGGTTTACACGAGTGTATGAGGCAATTTGCTGCGTGAATGTTATTGTTCAAGGCTAACTAGCTAGTAAAACAATAGGCGTGATGTGTCATAGCAGTAAGTGCTGCTCCGAAGAGCTAAACTCCCCACCACTAATGAATTCATTAATCTCTCTATTTATTCCTGACAAGCAATTATCTCCTCTCACAGAATGAGGGTCAGGAGGCAGGGTTGAGAGCTCTCACATATTTGCTGAGGAGGAAACATTAAACAGGAGCCAATCGCTGTTTTCTTCACACAGCTGGGACCACTTATATTTTTTTGGTTTTGTGTAATCCTGCATCTGATCATCCTGTTTCTAACTTTAACCTTCGTCCAAATGTAAACTTGACTCATAGATGTCTCACATTTTATCAGGACAGAGGCAGCTGCAGCAGTTCCCACCTCACCTCCTTCGCATCTTTAAACTGCAAAAACTGATTTTTTTTTGTCCACTAGTTTCCATCAGAAACTAGTGCTTTTAAGTTGATATGTTGAACTTGTTAGCAAACAGTTGCTTATTTCCACATCCAGCAGTTACAAACCAACATTATCATTCATTAGGTGTCGTGTTTCTGTCCACCTGGTGAATGTAAGTCCAATATTCACTCTCTTTTAGCTGTTTCTGCTCTCTACCAACTCCTGAGGGAAATATCTGGCTCTTTAGCTGCTAAATGCTCCACTATGTTCATCTACGGAAGAGGATTAGGGCCAAAAATTTATTTGAGGTCTGAGTTTAAACTCAGAATTCTCAGACAAAATAATCTTAACTCAAATCTCCACTAACACGTTTTTTCTTACAAAAACGTCATTGCCAGAGAGATGCAGTAAATTATGTTATTCAGTCTGTAATGTTGCTATAATAAATTACAAACTGTTATGTAGCTTATTAAAATAAAACAAAATTTAAACCTGCAGTGCTGAACTTTTACATATAAACGAATGTCCGTTACATTCAAGCCGAGTTTACACGATGCTGATTAAGCCTATCACCGCCAGATTCATCTCTCTGTATTTCACAGTTCACAGAGTTCCCGTGCTGGCCGTTTGGCCGTTAATCGTGCCGCTCTTCTAGACTTTCCAAATGTTATCGGACCAAATGGATCAAATTCTGATAGTGAAACGAGTCATTTCGCAGGGGTTGTGTGACGCTCAAAACAATTTTTATTGAAATGTGATGATCTGTACATATAGAGCCTCAGAGGCAGCGCTGTTGTTCTGTCCAGTAAAAACATGAAGCTTCACTTTACATTCAGACAAACTAATGTGGCAGCTACAATTGTTAGATTTCATCTGTGAGACCAACATTTATCTTCCAAAAGGAATTATATCATATATCAAAATGCTGCGGAGACATTAGAGCCAGCGGTAAACTACCAAAGAGCTGCAGATCAGTCCATCGGATCATTTTCTCCCCGGGATGACGACGGACACTGACCGTCTGATCGTCTCAGGAGTCGGGCTGCTAGCAGCTGAGATGACCTGCTGGTCTCACCCAGCCAGCGGCTCCGAAACATCTCAAATGGAGCAAATTTCCAAACAGGCGTTATTTGGATAAACTGACCACATATTGGGAATCTAAATGGTTCTCACCTGAAAAAATACTAAAACTTAATAAAGTTTTCTCCACTTTTGTTTGTCACTCAAGAAGACGGCAGTGTTGTAATTTTATATCTTCAGTGAACGTAACAGAGGCGAGACCAATCAGAGAGGATTTACAGGAAATTATGTGGAAATACTTGTGTCTTATTGGCAACAGGTCTCTGTCATTTCTTCAGTTGATGGGGTTACTATGCGAAACGCTAGCTCACACAGTCAGTGTGAGGAAAAAATGTACATACAAAGATTTTTTTTACCAGTAAAGGGGTTGAAGCTGAAGCAGCAGCACAAATATCCTCTCATGCTGAGCCAGGAAAACAAGGTGTGTAAATGTCAGTATGAGTTCAAAGTTACGTGAACATGTGAGCAGAGCATACAGCTAACGTACTCTGTGCTGCACTGTAGCCAGCTAAACCGTTAGCAAGGATAGCTTAATTGTGCCTCCTCTCGGTTATCGACACTCATGTTAGATCTTAACCTGTCTGTTTCTTTTCTTATATTGTAGTCTGGACAAGCTGAGTCGTAACAATACTGAAGTAGGCAAAGTTTAACCAGAATAAGCCTAATATAATTTTAAAAAGACAGAATTCAGTCATTGTCTTCATTTTTCCACAGGTAACAATATTTTCTGATGTTTTACTACCTGTACCATTGAGGTGGGAATCATATCAAGTAAGACCATCAGCAATGATTTTGCAACCAAATTATGAAAGTTTACTCAGTTCCTTTGAGTAGTTAACTGTTTTCAACTTTCATTCAGGAAATTGTCATTGTATTGGTTTTTGAGGATTTTCCAGGCCTACTAATAATAATGGTAGTTATCTGATATGCATCATTTTGGTTTGAGACATTCGAGTGGCTGGAATATTCATGTGCAGATTATATGATAAATCAAATACAAACCCTTCCTTCCTTCTCCAATTTTCACATTTTTAAGCGATGTGTAGCCCTCACATGCAAGAAAAAAAAATGCATGGAAACAGTCTATTTATAAGTACGTTTTAAAAAGTTTTGTGATGGAGAAGAATCTGGGCTCAGCCCCAGATGGTTAACAGGCCAGCCAGCACGCCTGGCTGAAGCACAACACACACCATCGCAGTGGAAACGCAGGCCTCTAACAGTATTTAGGATGAGGAGCAGTGTTGGGCAGTAACGTGTTACTTTGTAGTATGTTATATTAATATAATTACTTTTATCAATAACAGTAGTGTAAGGGATTACAGTTTGAAATTTAGTAATTTATTAGTTACTTAGTTAGTTAGTTTTACACTTACTGGGATTAATGGAGGGTTGATATCAGTGTGGTCTCTGCGACCAGCTGACAGATTTATTCACAAGTTGTGTGTTCTTAGCCGGCTTGCTAACGTTAGCCACAGGTAGGCCTACAGTCAGGAGTCACCTGACGCTAGTTTAGTTCACTTCTGCAGTGCTGTGTGCAGTCACTGAGGCTATGCTAACGCTAGCTGTTGGACGGTCAGTAAATCCTTCCAAACTGTTTCCTGCCTGCTTGTTAAACTACAAACGTCTCATTTTCTGTTTCTACATGTGTTAAATACAAAAGATGCAGCGTGTGTGTGGAGGATTCTCAGTTTAACTTCATTTTCTGTCAGTTAAAGAATTGTTAAGAATGTAATTTATTAAAAATCTTTGCAAATTAACAACTATGAACCTAAATATGAGTTGGCAACTACCAACTAAACCAACAACATTTTTCACAGTTTTTTCTAATAATTTTGTACCACCCTCTTTGCAAAATGTCCTGTTAACTGTTAAATACATGAAAATTACTCATAAAACTTGCAGGAAATTACTATGAAATTCAGGCACCTGTAAAAAAAAGTGTTACCAATTCTTACAATGTACATGCGGGCAGATCAGCGTTGTTTTGAGATAGATTTAAAAAAATGTGAACCTATCCTTTAAAATGTTCAATAGTGCAGACCTAACTATAATTAGATGTCTTAAGATGAACAACACGCTGCTCTGCTCCACAGCAGCAGTTTATTAATCATGAACTTTGACAACAAACCTGGATTTCAACCATCAAAAGTGTTTTCAGGTGCAAAATTCTCACGCCTGTTGGTCCTCCTGCAAAGAGAATCCAACCAGATTTAACATAATACACTGATTTACATGTTTATGAGCTAATTTTTATAAAACCACCACCAGCCTGTGTCACCCTGCCAAACCCTCCTGACACCCCGTGTAAAACTTGCTCGGTCCGCCTCTGGTGCTGGAACTCATAAAGTTTGACCTTCCTCTCACTTACGTGTTTTTCACACATAGCAGGGCACAAAACCTATAAAAGGAGCGCAGTAATCGCTGAGGACAGGCCGAATGCAATGAAATAGGTCTTAGCGGGGAACCACAGTGCTCCATCTCAGGCTCGTCTCTGAGGGATGACCGTCTAAACTGGAATAAAACCCTGTTAAACGGTGTCACAACATGAATCACTGCCCCACGAGACATCCATCACTGCTTAAAAGGTGACCACAAATGATCTGTGAACCACTAGATATTGATTACTCATGTGCTGCAGGTGTCAGGTTTAATGTTGCAGCGGCTTGATAGTGTCGCCTCTGACAGCCGCTGCCCTAACTCTCCTCTGATAGATTTTAATGGTGAAATATTGATTTCTTTCTGGCCAAGGTCTGCCAGCAAGGGCCAGATCATTTGTTGGGGTAATGCAGGACACTCTGTGCCCTGGTCCCAATCAATCATTTTGACAGGGAGCACCAAAGAGAAAAGGAAGGGAAAAAAATCAGACCCGGTGAAGCTACAGCAGATACATCCACAATCAGGACTCGCAGGCCTGCAAAGCAGAGAGAGAGAGAGAGAGACGGAGGAGTGCAGATATCTCCAACACCGGCTCCAGTTAATATGAATACTAATGATGTGTTTATTGAGTGGGAATGCTCAGCAAATCACAGCTGACGGGATAACAGTCGGAGTGCCTTGAGCAGGGAATGAGGATCTCGGAGAGAGGGTCTATATTTTATTTAAGCGTCTCTCTGCTGGGGCTGGGGAGAGAGACTCAGGTAATGTGTTGTGTTACAACTCAGTGGTCGTTCCCCCAGCCGGAGCGATAACAGACTTGCTAATGGGAAGCCATCAATCACAATCAGCCTCCTATTCCACCGGTGTCTCCACTCTCCTCAGCTCTGTACGAGGGAGCTGGAATAGAGGTAATAATGGAGTTTTGTGGCTTAGCTCCCGCAGCAGCCGCACGTCCCGGAGTCATATTTCCAGCCAAAGCAATAGATGCTTTGCCATGTCAGCATGTCTTCTAATAAGAGAGCCACAAAACGGCCATGAGAAGCAGTTAAAGCCTGGACGAGGCCTTGGGCCGCTGGGGGAGAGGAGAATTAATGCCAAGCTGGTCTCAGGTGGGATGAGTGTGTTGGGTGTTTGGTGCCAAAAGCAGCTAATTGGTTTTTCATTACACTCTTACATTACAGTGTTCAGTCTACTGTTACATCCACAGAGCACAGACTGCAGACAAAGGACGAATGAATGAAGGAATAAATGAACGAGCAGGAGCATAGACGAGGGCCTTTATGTGTATTTTATATCTTTCTGGCCATTTGAAGTATATTTTATCATTTTGGGGTTTTCAAGTTGCGTAACGGACTTCCATGTGAGCACAACCGGTGCTACAGTGGAGAATATACAACAACCGAGCCAGAAAAAGAGTCATTTGTAGGTTGTCATGCTTTGTCTCTTCTCAGACAGTTTCAACTTGCGGAGACTTTCGACGGACCACTACGACCTGCAAGCTCGTTGGAAAATGAGTAAAATTCTTCACAGCAAAGAGAGAAAAAATATTGTCTTATCCTTTATTTAACCAGGTGAAAAGTCTCATTGAGAGAGTGACCTGACCAAGAGAGCAGCATAAACATTGTTACAGCAATAAATAAACACAGCTGTCACACACTACAAACGAGTGAACACAAAATCCAGTTAACAATTTCAGCAAAACATTTAAGAGCAACCACACTGACCAAGAGTACTATTTTCTCGATCCTTTAAAATTGACTTAAATTCCCCGACAGTAATCAGCTCCGACAGTTTCAGTCCTTCTGTTCCAGGAGGAAGGGGCAGCTCTGTCCTAACTCAACAAACTAAACAGTTGCATAAGCCAACGTCCCCCACATTTATGATGACTTTTCATGCAAATATGAAGTTTAGTTAATCTGATTTGAAAACCCCTTTCTGCATTTATCAGTCTATTAGCAGAATTTTCCCTGTTTATGTCATACATTCACATGAAGACTACGTAAACCTTCGGCAGCAGAAGTCTGGATGCTGACAGTTGTCTTCCTGCTTGAAGTTGGGCTAAAAGATTTCATATCAACAAATGCAGTTAGAGGGCAAACAGTTAAGTGTTGTTGCATAAAAGTTGAGGACCTCCAACATGGCAACCCCAGTGTTACATGCTATTTATATGTCCTTATATGTCGTCCACTTATCACAAGTTTCCTGTGCTACAGGATTCACTCAACTATTATTCTTATAACTCACTCTAGCCTCCAATAGTTAAACTGAAAATGTCTCTATATTATAGTAATATATTATGTATTTGAAACATGACGTGGTTTTAATTGAGTACAAATGTGTTAATTTGTCAGTAGCAGTTTGTGCTGAACTGTTGAGGCCTCATTTCCCGATAAACGATCGATCTTAGAAATTTATTTTTATATATCTTATATCTTATATATATTTTTCTTTAATTTCTACACACATACATGTAATTTCTACACATTAATTTTAACCCTTACATACTGTTAACATTCACAGACTGCACATACTTCACAGTATCTCCTCATAATTAGTCTCTACACCAAACTTCTGAACCAAAAATCTATTTTTCATTCATAAATACCTCATCAGTCATTGATTAATGGGTGATTAATCCTGAATGACGCTTGCAGAAAAAGTGTATTCTTTAGATTTTACACTATTTGTTATTTAGAGAAAAAAACATTTACAAGCACACTATATTAATATGGTCCTATGTTACCTACAACAGGAGAACACAACAGCCATCATGATTTCAGTAATGTATTGTTATAGTTATTGAATGTAAGGCGTGTGCATGCACATGCTATTAAAAGCTTTTACATACATGTTTACATATATTTTAAACGGTCTGTCAGTCATGCTGTACATCACAAAGTGTATGTTATACTTGTAATTTAGTATTCAATATGTAAATGAAGCTTCATCTCTCGTGATCATTTAATTCAGATTTCTGGGTGGAAGTCAGGTTAAGAAAGTAAACTTTGATTTAGCTTCTGCTGTTACTCTGAGCAGTGGCTGCTCCAACAGGTTCCATGAATATGTGTCATTCTGTCATCATTTGTATTAGACTGTCTGTATGTAAGCGTGTGGAAAACAACATACACACCATAAATAAAAAGATATGATATGAGGAAAGAAGAGGGAGATGACGACACAAACTGGCAGATCAATTATTGAATTAATTTGTGTGTGTGTTGGTTCCTAATTTAAACATTGCATTACTCATTTTACATCCAACGGCACGAATCAAAGAACATCAGTGTTTATGATAAAATTACAGTCTTAAAAATGAACAAAAACAATAAAACCTGTTGTTTTTGGTTCCTCCTGCAGGTTATCATCATTTCTAAGAGTCTTCAGTTAAGATGCTTTTGGGAAACACCTCTTAAGCTTGAGAAGGTTTGTACCATCTCAGCTTTAAGATGCTTTTGAGGAAGGAGGCCCCGCTCAGCGTCCTGCTGACATGTAGGAACACAGAAATAAAGAGTGTGGATGACCAGAAGGGGGCACAACACTACACATCTCAGCCTCAACCAGCCTCTAGCACACTGTCAACAACCTGACTATAATAGATGAAGTGATTTTGACCAGGGTGAAGAGATACAAGGGTAGTCATGTGATGGAGTTACAGCAGATAAATATCTGATTGTACAGAAGGAGTTCTGCTGTGAATGCAAATATAAACGTGCTGTAAATCTATTTTCAGAAACATTTATCCACTTTTTGAGCAGCCTTTATGTCTAATAAAACACACTTTAACATTGTAATATAACTGGTGTTTGATTGGTGGCAACACACACACACACACGCACACACACACACACACACACACACACACAGCTTCCCTAGAGGGATCAAGTGGAGGTTAAAGACTTGTAACCGGACTAATGGCCGACTTCCGCCTTGCATTGTTCAGTCGTCTTCAGGCTGCCTGCGTGGAACATGTATGTCAATCAAAGGGGTGGCTGCATGTGGCACCATGTTCCCATGGCAACCTGGTAGCTGCAGAGCAAATGCGGCTAGACGGGGGCCCCGACCCCGGAAACCCAAATGCACCAGGGGCCCCCCGAGAGGTGTCTCCCTTCCAACCACAAGGATTTAACATTCAGCTACTGACAGTGCTGAGCAACAAAATACTTTTTACTCTTTGTACTATTTCTACTTCATTACAGACACGATTTCATTTCAGTAAACATTTTCCAAAACAGAAAGGAAAAGGTTTCCTTTGTCAAAATGCACATCAGTAACTTCTGTTTAGGATGGCTGAGAGTCACACACATCAAAGTGAGGACTTTGTGTGCGGGGGAACAATGGTCTGGTCACACATGAAGGGCTGTGTTTTGTGGCCAAGTCCCTGAATCTCCACAGTCGTCCAGCCAACAGTTGGGGATCCAATAGGCCGGGGCAGCGCTGCAGAGACAGGTCAAGACCAATGTCAACATGCTCACTTAAAATGTGTCTGTAAAACCTGAGTGAAAAAGCACAACAGTCGCCTGTGAAGACAGACGGTGTCTTGATAATATTTAAACTAGATTCAAACATCTGCGGAGTGAAAATTTTCTTCTCTTTGAGAAGTTTTTCGATTAAAATAAAAAACTGCAGCATATAAGACACAACCATGGCCACCTGGACAGAAGACAGACAGCGCTAAATCATTTCTTAACAATTTCCAAAACGTGTCAGGGGAGCAGTAAAGGTCTTTCATCAAGACGCTCGTCACCACAGACATGAAAACGTTTTGAGCACAAAGGCGGACTGTGAGTTTGTGTCTAATCACATATGGCGTTGTCATCATACAGTGATTTCCTGCCCTGACACAAACTCCACAGCCACTCGGTCATGGAGGTCAAACTGAATTTTCTCAGAGAGGGTCTGAAGATTCAAAGGCACTGTCACGGTCCCTTGGTGATTTCGACCCCCCCTCCCCCCACTCCTCTGCTGGGAAGGTACAAAGCTAAAATTTCAAGTGAAGATAAAGTTCGTCACTGTCGGGATATGTGGGGTGCAGCGGTTTGAGAGGGTTTGAGAAGTGGTTTAGGGACTGAAAGGTCAGAGTTTTGGGGTGATTTGAGGATTCAGGACGTGGCTTACAAACACCATGATGTGTGGTTGTCTTGGATATTTGGAGACGTTCACTTCTTCACTGCTTCTTCTGTTTGACGTCTCCTCTGTTTCACTGACGTACGTTTCAAACACTAAGACGACTCCTGTCAATAATTTTGTGTTGCTGATGTTGCAGCAACTCTGATTGGTAGTTTATTTCATTTCTTGCAGTTAAATAGTGTTTTTATCCAGTAACCCAGTGGTGGAAAGTAAATAAGTACATTTACTCAAGTACTGTATTTATGTACAATTTTGAGATACTTGTACTTGAGTATTTTCCTTTTACGTCACTTGATACTTCTACTAGGTGGGAACTTATACGTTTTACTCCACTACATTTATCTTACTTTAGCTACTTTTCACATTAAACTTTTACATGAAACATAATAATCTTATAAATTACACTGCACTGTTAAGAAAATTCAACCTTTCAGTCTTGTGAGCTCTTGCATAAAATTACAAGGACATCACAACTATACACTGAAATATTGTCATTGAAATGTTAATATTTCACTTTTGTTTTGAAATATTGAGAGCAATGTTCAAGGTTTTTTTAGCTACTAATGACACTGAAGTCACGACTGGTACTTTTTCTGGAAGTTGGGGAGGGTTGAATTTTACAATAAAAAAAATCTAAAAACAAACACATAATGGGTATTTTATAGGAAGAATATCTCCACTCAAAAATATGTTTTTTCTTCTTGTTCCTTCAGCTGGATGTTTGAGCTTCACGGTGCAGAATGATTTCACATTTTCACATGTTCACATTCATCTGCTGAGGGGGGAAAATTGCTCTGCACTCACCCGAGATGAAGACTACGTCTACATTAAGCCACTAAATTATAAAAATGCAGTTTTCGTGCAAAAACAACATGCGTCCACAGCAGGAGTTTCAGCTTGTTTCTGCAAATGCTTCCATCCACATTAAAACGCCAAAACGGGAGGTTTGGAGTTCTGCAGAGGATAGACGAGAAAGTCAGCCACAGAAAACCAGCGAAGAAGAAATGGTACATTATTTCCATTTCTGTTGCAGCTTCCTGACATTTACTTTATTGCGATCAGATTCCAACAGTTTGAGCAGAGAAAGGTGATAGATAGATACGTTTACCTCTAAACAAGCTGTCAAAGTAGACAATAAAGAGAACAACACACGCATGAAGCCGTCCGCCATTGTTGTTGTTGTCTTTGTGATTTTTCTTCTTCCTCTTCCAATGAAGAAGCCGGCTTACTGTGGACGTGGTCTAAGATACGCACTTACGAGCAGGATTTGTGACATCACAACTAGCTTGGAGCCAATCGTGGTCCAGTATGCAACTTACACAAGTGTGATGTGGAAACTTGAAGCTTCCAGTGCACAAACACTGAGAATGGACTT
Organism: Scomberomorus guttatus; assembly: GCA_038419695.1. Classification (NCBI taxonomy): domain Eukaryota; kingdom Metazoa; phylum Chordata; class Actinopteri; order Scombriformes; family Scombridae; genus Scomberomorus; species Scomberomorus guttatus. Next base: position 30,604,979 of record CM076456.1, read on the forward strand.
TACAGTGAAGGAGGAGACATCTTGCGTCCAGCAGTTAAACTTTAGAAATGAACAATATTTACATATTCAGAGGTTTTTAATGAGGGACATGGAGTTGATGTCATTTTTACTTGTTAGCACGTTTTTTGCGGAAATGTCCTCAGTTTATCTAAAATCCTTGCTGCAGCCCTGGCAGTTTTAACCTCAACGTTGATGTCTTTTACCTGAAAATCACCAAATAATCCTTAACGGAGGAGCAGCCCTGAGTATATATAGTCTGACTAGTACCAGTGGTGGAATGTAACTAAGTACATTTACTGAAGTACATTTTTTGGGAAATTACTTGAGTATACTACTCTACATTTCAGAGGGAAATATTGTACTTTCTACTCCACTACTTTTATCTTGCAACTACAGTTACTTTTCAGATGAAGATTTTAGTTTGAGTAAAACAGATGATGTTTGTTTGTAATTAATTTAGATCCCTTTGTAGAGATCTTTGACATATGTCTTTTTCTGTTGATCACTGTCAAAAAAGTCAGATACAGTAAAACAGTGAATACTTCATAATGAATACTTTTACTTTTGATTTTTATACTGTGGCATCTCAGTACTGCTTCCACCACTGCCTTGTATTTAGCATTTTAAATTGATTTTTATACCAAAAAAGTAGAAGTAGACATATTATGTCTCACAGGACAGCAGACAGGATGACTCACCACACCAGGATACAATCGAATGGATTCATACACTGAAAAATATTAAAAATAAAAAAGCATTCGTTTATGTGCTGAAGTAGATACTTCCTGTTTCCTAAGGACTCGCAACACTGTAAAATGCTTCCTTAAAAATATTTATCTTTATTACATTTACAAAGAGTACAAGGTCAACATCAGGTACAGAAGCAACAAATATTGTAATAAAGATAAATATTTTTAATGGAGCATTTGAACGTGATGTGAGTCCTCGGAAACATAAAGTACTATGCAGTGGTGGACTGTACTGCAGTAAAAATACCAACACAGCAATGTAAAAATACTCCATTACAAGTAAAAGTCCTGCATGAAAAATCTACTACTACAGTAAAAGTACATAAGTATTATGAGCTTGATGTAGTTAAAGTATTGCAGTAAAAGTACATAAGTATTATGAGCTTGATGTAGTTAAAGTATTGCAGTAAAAGTACATAAGTATTATGAGCTTGATGTAGTTAAAGTATTGCAGTAAAAGTACATAAGTATTATGAGCTTGATGTAGTTAAAGTATTGCAGTAAAAGTACATAAGTATTATGAGCTTGATGTAGTTAAAGTATTGCAGTAAAAGTACATAAGTATTATGAGCTTGATGTAGTTAAAGTATTGCAGTAAAAGTAGTGGTTTGGTCCCTCTGACTGATATATTATTATATATGACATCATTAGATTATTAATACTGAAGCATCAGTGTGTAAGCAGCATGTTACTGTTGTAGCTGCTGGAGGTGGAGCTAGTTTCAACTACTTTATATACAGTTAGCTAGTTTAGTCCAGTGGTTCCCAACCTAGGGGTGGGGCCCCTCCAAAGGGTCAGCAGATAAATCTGAGGGGTCGTGAGATGATTAATGGGAGAGGAAAGAAGAAAAAACAAAGTTCTGATACACAAATCTGATTTTCTACACACTGCTTTTTGTAAGACGTCAAAAGCCAAAAAGGTTGGAAACCACTGGTTTCATCTTTAACAATGTGTTGTATTTTAAAAGCTTGTTATATTATCCATTGTGTCAAATCTTCATCTGAAAAACTCATAACTGTACTTCAGTACAGTACTTGAGTAAATGTACTTTGTTACTTTCCACTGCTGGTAACATGTAAAATGAACCATGTTTTTGGTTTGAATTTGAGTATCTCAGTGATGAACCTACATGTTATCAGCACACGGCTGATCAATGTCTGTTCTGCTACATCTGGTGTCAATGAAAGCTGAAGTTGTTCTCCCAGCTCTCCCAGTGTTTGCTGTTGTTTATCCAGTTGCTCTCCTCTTTCACAGCCCATACTTGGTCTCCATCCTGTCCTGTTAGCTTGTATGCTGACAGACACATATGACATGCTAAATCACTGACGCCATTAGACATGCTTGCTGACCAAACGGATGACATGCTAGGGTCCTAATCCCTGGTTTGAATTGCTGTGCGCTCCGTGACTAAATGCTTTTGGTCAAACACAAATCATCAGTGTGTAATCCACTTAGCTGTGTGTGTATGTGAGAGCGAGGGAGACGGGCAGAGAGACAGACAAAGATGGTGCATGTGTGTGGTCCGAAATAGCATAACAAACTGTAACATAACAGCTCTTAAGCTGAACATGACCTGCAGGTCATGAAGGCGCTGAGCGAGTTACGCTAGCGGCTAGCAGATGTCAGATTAGCTAATGCTAAAGCTACTGTTTATGTGTCTGGCGGTGTCTGTCACCAAGCCCTCAAAATACCATTAATTACTCCTTCGTTTACCATGAAAACATTAAGGGGGCGAAGTATGAGAGCCAGAGATCCCTTAGTTTCTCTGTTAATTTCAAAACCCAAACCCCCTAAAACACCTTCATTTACTAATTAAGGACAATTAAGGGGTACATAATCCCTTAATTATCAATTTAAGGAGTTATTAAGGGGTTCTTAAAATGCAAAAACACCCTAAATTTAAAACCCCATTAGTATCAATCCATTATTATTTTACCCCTTAAAAAACCCCAAAACTCATGAAAAACACCCCTGAGTTTTCCCTTTAAACATGCAGTGTGTAGAATTTAGTGGCATCGGCAGAAATGGAATATAATATTTATAAGTATGTTTTAAACAGTGTATAATCACCTGAAAATAAGGTTCATTTTCATTTATTATTATTATACAGAAGAAGATTAAAAGTAACATTACAGATGTTAAAATGTGTTACATTTAAACTGACCTGACTCAGTTAAAACTGAGGTTCAGGTTCCTGTTCTGCAGCTCATAGAAGAAACACATTACAAAATAATGTCAGATATGTCACATATCAGATCACGTTTATCGTGAGGTAGCCTGATGATTAAACTGCCATCAAAGACACTTTTTTACAATGTTTTTTAAAATGTAAAAACTATAAGTGGCTATAGAGTTTGCATTCACATTTAATGCACATTTTAACCAAATTTCCAGAATACTGGCAAAAGAAAATTTGAATCTACCGCCGTTTTGCGGATATTGGTTGTGGAGTTGGTTCATCAAGATAAACAGCTGGTGGCGCTATTTTTCCAGCTGGTGCAATTAAACCATTTCAGAAGAAGCAGGCGCAACAAGATGATGTTATTAAAAGAGCGGCAGTCAAAGCTCAGTGAAAAACGGTGAAAAACAATCTAAAAACATGATGAAATATGACATCTCTGTTTGTTTCATGTATTGATGTGAGGAAGGTTACAGTCTCCTCATCGCTCCACACAGATCTGATGTTTTCAGCTCTTCAGTGACGTTTAAGTCACATGATTCATGTACGTCATCATTTATTCACTCAGTCTGTTTACATCACACTTTGTCATATTTTGCTTTTATTGATACACCAACTTTTCCATCTCAGCCAAGCGTAAAAACTTCTGGATGCACCTATAGAACATTTATTTCAACTATCCTACTGAAATAAGTATTCATACTCTAAGACACACTCGATATTACAATTTGAACCCTTTGTTAAAATCAAACCATGAAGTTTGGAAAAGTCAGAAGAAAAACATTTCCATGTTCCAAAGCTACATCAGTGTATTTATAAATGTGCATTATTTTTAGTGAGCACTCTATACAGATTCATAAAAATATAGTTTCAATAAGTTCAATAAGCTTGATCCGTGTTAGCGTGTAAATGTAAGCATCACGTTTCCCTTTGTTGGTTTATACCCCAACAAAATGTGGCGCCCGTACAGCATGTGTACATGTTGACGTCCTCAGCTCGGCTGCCTGTACTATGTGACCAGCTTTCATGAATATCAAGGTATTCAGGGGCACTTAAAGGGTTTAAGACTGTGCTTAATCCCTGCTACAAGTCCCCAGAAAAAACAATTTAGCTGCCATAAAAGGGCTCCTCTTTCCCAATGATGGAGATTAGGCTTATTAAGAGGGCTTATTGTCTGTGGCGTCATGGATACCCAGTGATTACACACTCCGTGGCTGCTCCTCCTCCGTTCGCCCTCAAACCTCGCAGGGATTCGCTGCCTCCAAAGTCAAATCAATTATTCCCCCCCCCACATTCACCTCTGATATCATGCCAGACAGGCTGCGCACTTCATTGTCAACAAGCATAGACGGCAAAGGCAGGGGAGTATTTGAAAAGAGGCTGTGATTGTGATTGCGAAGTGTGAATTCTGCAAGGTGGCTCATCCCATATTTCAGGATGGAAATATTCCTCCCTGGTTGGCTGCTGCGGATTCATTCCAGAGAAAATATAATACAATAATACATATATGTATTATATATGACAATATGTTGTTATTACATACAGCAGGACGACATCAGCTTCCAAAACTGACTAATCACTGTTGAAAAACGACACTCTACTGTCACCAACATGTTGAATTTAATAAACTGTTATCATCATGAATGAAGTCAATTTGTAGCTTCCATTTTTATTATTACTATTATTATTTATTATTCCATTGATTGACAGCAAACCCGGATACAGCCACATGCACACACAGGAGCCGACCTGATGATCTCCATCAAAGAATAAACGCTGCTTTCACATCGACTAAACTTATTAGAGCTAAATTTATATTGATCATCGCCTCTCAGACACAAACATGCAGCCCCACAACTCATCTTCATTTCCCTGCTGCTTTTGGTTTTGTTTCTACAAAACGATTGATCAGAACATGTAACTGATACTGTTTACTGTAGTAATATCAGCCTGCTCTTACCCTACATTAAACACAAGTATTTTGATATGAAAACATAATTTTTGATCAAAAAAATTCTTTATTACACATAAATGTCTGGTATTTTGTGACAAACTGCTGGAAACTTGATTGATCGACATTTTAGTGAGTTCTGATAGCTGCATGAGCAGATAGACCTCTTCCCACATTATACTTGTATACATTCAGAGGGGCAGACATGTATGTATGGTGGTCACGTTGATGCGTTGATACAAAGACTAGCAGCACCTAATGTGGTCTCTACGTGTATTTTATCGATGTGACATCACTATGGTTAAGGTCTGGTTAGGTTTAGGAAAAGATCACCTGACCGTGACCTTTGCCGTTAGGTGTTGAAAGGTCAGGGGACGATCGTGGTCACTCGCGGTTGGAAACGAGAAACAAACATCGATCTCTCGTGTTAAAGTCCGTTGTTGACGTTGATCCATCCATCAACCCCGACCTCATCCCTACCTGGACTTTCTCACGCTTTAATAAAGTCACCTGACTTCCTCCTTTGCTCCCGTCATAATTATTACGGCTGCTAGAGGGCGCTGTCACCTGACCGTAAACATGCTGTTTTAGAGCACTTGCCGTCTCAAATACACACTTGACAAAAGATTTAAAAAGCAATATACATTTCTATTATATAAAAATGTAAATAAAGTGTATTTTTAACACATTAACTGAATGAACTTGAGAATTACTACTTATAACACGTTTTGTTATTGTTGCTTTTCGCTCCTCTCCTGCACAGACTGCACATGGAAGAAAAATCCTGAATTGGAAGTGATTTCACCTCTTGACCTTGTAGTTACCACCACAGTTATGAGACAATGATTTGTGTTATTCAGGGACCCCCTGCTGCTGCTGTGTGCTCACAGCCTGGATGTTAAACCCCGGGGGAGCCTGTGGGCCTACATGGCGCCCCGGCGGACCTGGCCTAAAGAGGGGTGAGAGGGGTGACTGGTTTAAATGTTCCCCTGCTGCCGCGGCACTTGACCCCAGCTGCCCCTGAAACCCTTGTTCACCCCTGTTTCAAGGAGGCTTTTTGGAGAGCAGTAATACACTGAGCCTGGATTGACTCGGCCTGTGCGTCTACTTCAGCTCTCACAAATCACAAAACGACTGCGCTGGGCCAAAATAGTCACCCTGTGTGGCTGTTTTATCATGTTCCTAATTCCCATAGGCTACTTTCAGACAGGATTAGCATTACAGGGGGAAGTATTCACAATATCCATATTTAATTTATCATTATGGACAGCGTTTTAACAATGGGGAAATGCCAGGATATGGTCTGTAATAAACACATTTGGCAGCCAGAAGCCTTCTCAGGGGGGCGCCGGAGAGTTGAAGGTGAGGCAAAGATACTGCGTGAGGTGAAAAAGAGTCAAAAATTGTCCTCCTTCTTTGAGTCATGACTCAAGTCAAATCTGAATCTGAACACAATCGTGTTACACTGCAAACAGGAGCTGCTAACTGATGATTCAGCAGACTTTTAATGGAGCCAACCTGCCAAAATGTAAACAAATATCGTCTTAAAAAACACGTCTGAAAGAGAACAGCAGCACCTACCTGTAGCTGACATTACAACAGCACATCTGATCAGCTTTTATGGGGTCTTTCTCTCCCGATGGTTTTATTTTTTTCTGTCGTCTTATTGGTTCTGAGGTAGGCCTATATGTTGGTGTTAGCATGTTTCCATCTGTTGGATTAGCAAAAAGATTTTTGTAGTAGAAGGAAAAAAACTCTGACGTCGCTCCAGACAGGAGTTAAATTCCAGGAGGAGCAGCGAGTTCACTGAAGAACAGTCGCAGCTGTAATTATTACTGGTGTGGAGGTGAAAAATAACTCACATACAGAGAAGGACTGGATTCAAATCACCACACCTCCCCTACAGACACACATCCAGTCTTCTGAAAACCCAACAACAAACAAACAACAAACAAACAACAAACTTAGGCCTTGTTCAGACAGCCAGCCCAAATCTGTCCGGACGCTCTGGCCGGACTGAGAGACTCTTTTGCGCCACTCGCACCGCGACACACAACGACATCAAATCCAGAGTGAAGGAAGTCCATCAGAGCGGCTGAGCAGAATAACGACTGCAGCACAGAATATCACAATGTAAACCAGCCTCCTCCATCGCTGAGTAGGTTGAGTGGTGTGACGGAGGAGTTCTGCACCGCAAATTGACAGTGTGATTGTTTGGAGGTCGAGATGATGGATCTTCATTTCTCATGCTTCTGCGTTGGAAAGCCACGTCACCAGCGTACAGCGTCGTTACCACAGCAACCCACGCAGGTGATGTCTGGACAGACAAATTCGATCTGATCACTTGAAAATAACAGTGTGGACAGTCTGTCTTACAGATCTGATTAGAGAAACAAATCTGATTTGCCTGCAGTGTGAACAAAGCCATATATCTCAGCCTGGTCCGACTCGATGTTCTGTTCCTGCACACGTTATCATGTTGGTAAAAGCTTGTTCTGATCCAGGTTTTGCAGACTTCTCTACATCTTAGCACCACATTTTTGTCATAAATAACATATATTTATGTACCTCTATTTTAGCACTAATAGCGAAAATAAGCACAACCTTTACCTGAGCACCTTTAACACATTCAATTATTCAAAATATACAAAACTGTTCTTTGAATTGAAATCACATTAGAACATATATGACGTGATAACAACATAAACAATTTACCAGACCTGCTTGTTGGGTCTAAGCAGCAGTCGCCACGTCTTTAGGCTGAAGAACCTTAAAGTGACACCGACAGCCGCTAGCTGCTCCAACTGACTCCCATTTAAAAAGCTTAAAAAACTTCTCTCTAGAAATACTAAAGTCAATCATAGTTTTCAACGAGTCATTCTGGTCTCAATCTCTAAATTCAGACCCTCTAATAAGTGTGCTGGTGGTCATTTTGAAAATTATTGCTCTGTTAATAAGATTCGAACTTATAGTAGCTTTGATGTCTGACGAACCAGGGACATGTTGTGAGTGATAAGACCCAATCAGGAAGCCAACGTGGGTGTCTGCGTCATTGTTTTCAAAAGTCTCAGTTTCTGTCCGTTCAGACTAAAATGAATCCCGGAGTTTTCAAACTAAAACGGGGTCAGCAGTTTTTCAAAAGTCTGTTTTAGCGGTTTGAAAGGAGTAGTGTGGATGCTAGGCATAAATGCAGCGAAAGCTATGTGTTTTAAAACAATATAATATATTAGTGTGGAGTCAGACTATTGTCGCAATATTCAGTGTTTCCAGACCGTGAAAGGCAACACCTCCTTATTTGGAAGGTCCTGGCTCCAAACAGACCATAAGCTGCAACTCTGGGCTTCAAACCAGCTCACACCTCGCTACGTCCATCTTTATATACAGTGTTTGGCTGTGTCACAACAGTTGCAGCTGTGGGGTTAAGAAGCATCACTGTATCCAATAAGTCAGATGTCTATTCCCAGCCAGAGCCAGAGTTTAGACCCCCAGCGCACTGGGAAGGCACCATCATGTCGGCCGTAAGAGTGTCGAAACGTCTCAAGAGAGTTTTCTGACCTTGAACTGTGAACTGTGCCAACTGAAAAAAAAAAAAAAAACAGCCCCTTTGAAACTGCTTCTAGGCAAGGAAATGAGACATGATGAACAATAGGGATAAACAGAAGGGGAAGCAGGTGAAGAAGACGGAGAGAGGGAGTAAGAGATAGACGAGGGAAAAAAGAGGAGGAGAGGAAGAGAAACAGAATGTATAATTGAGCTTGTGCATGAACGGGTTATCTCTCGTCAATAGACCCTGAACACAAAGGTTTTGGCTTTATATGTGAGGAAACAGAGGGAGGTTTGGCCCATGTGGGACCGAGAGGAGAGAGTGTGTGTGTGTGTGTGTGTGTGTGTGTGACCAGACAGCAGAAAGGTCTGGAACACAGGAGACCCTGGCCACTGATAGGCACTCATGAAGCCTCTTCAGCAGGTTAGCGGCGACATAATTAAAAAGATAAACCTTATGAGCAGGGCACAGAGATAAGGGGTGTAATGAGAGCGAGGAGGGAGATCATCCAATGAGAGGAGAACAGGGGGGTTAGAAGGCGGTCTCAAGGGAAATAAACCCCGACCTGTCAATCATCTGCCACAGATAAGTGTGGATATGGAGCCCCGGAGCAGATCTAGGAGAGCATGATCTGTAGCTTAATGTAGTCTCCTCAAATGAGGGTTTCTACAGTGAGGTGGATCAAACGACTAAGAAGACGGGGATCAAATGCCAAACCTGATGACACTGTACATAATCACAAGGGTTGGTTCTTGGTGTCAGACTCTAATTTATGTTTGGGACTTTTTGTGGATGTATGAGTCATCCGGATCATCTTGAACTTCCCAGGATATGTTCAATGACAACAGAAATATCATTTTCTAGCAAAAGAGAGCACATCACACCCATTTTTTTCATCTGTTTTTCCAACTTTTCATTGAACCTTTCAACTTTTTTTTTTTTTAAACATTAAACACAACATACACAGCCTACAGGAACCAAACAGGTCAGACGGAAAGAAACAGATTAATGAAAAAAACTGAACAAACAAACACAAACACAAGGGCCTTCGTGTGAAAGAAATGAAATATGTGTGTTTAAGGTGAGCGACGCTGATTAACAGGAGACATCACACACACACAAATTACAGGAATTTGGAGCCATTTTAGCATCTTTTCCCTGTTTCTTAGAATTGATTTTAAAGTGTTATTACTAGTTTAGAGCCTTGAATGGTTTAACATCTCCATTCTTCAACTGTCTCTATATATATTTGTTGACATTACCTGAGGTCAGTGAACACTACAGCGCTAAATATACCAACAGTCATGACAAAGAAGTCTGGAGAGGCAGATTTCTCTTATTATGGACCAAAACTGTGGAACAACCTGAACATAAATATCCAACATACAACTTCTGTGAGTTCCTTTTAAGAAGAAATATATTAATTTTTTCTTTTTAATCAGTCAATTGTATTTTATTGCTTGTTTGCAACCTTTGATTTGTTAAGTGCCTTAAATGTTTTTTCATGCAATTTATGTGAAGAACCTTAGACAGCATTTCATGTGGCAGCGGTGACCTGAAGGTTGTCGGTTCAATATATGTGGACAGATTTCCTCATTCAGAGGTGGAGGGCTGGATGGAGGCATTAACCCAACAGGAGACCGCTGTTCGTTTCCTGTTTCCAGCTGCGAGTCGGGCCAGTTTTTAAAAAAGCGTAACTACGATCGTCCCCTAACCTTAACCCTGTGGTTATTATTGTAGCCATGATGACGAAGGTGGTCTAACTTTAAGGAAGTAGTAACTTTAACCCACACCACGTTTCTGTAACCTTAACAAAGTGATCACTTTAACCTAAACCATGATCTTTAACTAAACCTAACCAGACCTTAACCACAGCTGTCACATCATAAAACATCATTATGTTTTAACAGTGATGTGTGACGGTTTTAGAAAGCACAGACAGATGATGTCGTCCTGCAGATTACTGCTGATAGGACAGATTAGAAAACGCTCCTATGTGTCGTTCTGGAGTCACATGGTTAAAACATGTATTTGGTTGTTTAATTTTGAGGACTTGTAACCACAGTATGATTAATGTTTGCTCTGGAAAATAAACTATGACAATGAGACACTTGGTTAAGATAAAGGAAGGATTGTGATTACAATTTAATAACACGGCAAAACTAATTTACTTGTGACTATGTTTCCACAACCGTACCTTCTGTTTTGCTTTACATATTTGTACTAAACATTAGCATTGGACATGAGGTTTGGAAACATCTAATATAGACGTAATTCTTAAAGACACATGAAATGAAAAATATATTTTCCAAGTCAAGAGATTATGATAAATAGCACAACACGACAGAAAATCACCCGACTTATCCTTTAAGATCTGGACTCTTTGATTCAGGATTATTAACGGATTCCCACCATCAGTAAACTTACAGAGAAAAGCAAGTGTTCCTTGTGTTTTGCACATTCAGCATAGAAGCAAATGTGACGTAAAACCCAGTCCGCAGCTTTGTTATCCCTCCTCGTTGTCGCTTCTCTATTTTCCTGCAACACTGCACAGTTTCTGGATTATTGGGACTAAAGTGAGCTCCAGTCTGTGTGCAGCTTTAAAGGGTCACTACCATCCACCCACAGCTGCAGTGATCCTCCTCGCAGGAGCGTGGATGTGTGTTATGGCCCAGAAAGATTCAGAGCCTTCATGGCCTGAAGCTCTGCTGCTCTACAACGGCAGCAGCACAGCCCTCACAGCTGCGTAAATAACAGATATGTATTCGTATAGCGAATAATTCCCACCCTTCAAAACACACATATAACAATCTGTTCCAGTTGCAGACGTACCACTCTCTCCCACTCGGGTGTGTAAATGATCTGGGAGCACATTGTCTTTTCTTTCGCCAGCCTACCATGTGAGCCCTGCACAGGCGGGTGCCTCGTGATTGACAGTTAGCTCGTCTCCGCGACACTCGGCTGCTCATATGTAGAGTTTAGAGCCGTGAACGCAGGTGTCTCCTGTGAAATGCTCCCGCTATCTCCCTCCTCCTCTCTGTCTCTCTCCCTCTTCTGTCTTTGACACCCCCGATTAGAAGGGAAACCTGCGTGGAGAGAATGCATCTCTAACAGGAGCAATGTGTGGTGCTGTGAGGTGGAAAGTGAGCTCTCTTGTTACAGGGCCTGCAGAAGAGGTTGTTTACATGAGCACCTGAGGAGGAACAGGGTGTACAGCCTGACAGCCGGTGCTGCTTCATCTCCAAGGCCCCCTGTGCAAAAAATAAAAAATAAAATGCCAGAGTAGGCGGCCATGATGCCTCCGTGCAGCCCTGTGCCCAACCTGCAAGCACCAAAGGAAGAGGAGGAGGAGGAGGAGGAGGAGGAATTTCCCTGCACGTGTTTGACAAGGAAACCTGGCTTCCAATTTAGAGGTGACATGAAAGAGAAATTCTAATTGTTGCAGCGATGATATCCTGGGTTGTAAAAAAACAAAAATGTCTGCCTCTCAAGGTGAATAGCTTTGAGACCAGGCTATGTAATTATCATCCCACATCTTCTCTCACATTATGGTTGATATTAAGCAAGTCTATGAAAACACCTTAAAGTCACAGTGGAACAGAAATTAGCGTCTTTAGCTTCAGTCATGTGACATATTTCTGAGTGAAGCAGAAGATGTGGAGGTTTAGTCACGAGAGGGATTTGAATTGAATCTAATCCTACAGATGTGATTGGGTCGCTCTAAGTGGGCGTGTCTTAACAATTACAGCGCCATAAGGAGCTGCAGAGGTTAAATCACCAGCTCCTGATTGATGGATCAGGAGGAGGAAGATACATCAGACCTCAACCACATTATTTGGAAATGTAAACAAAGTTTTCGACACCTGAAGAGCTATTTCAGGTGCCCGTGGTTCCTGCAGAATAAATCCTGTTCTTTTTCTCAGTGTTACGTGATTCACAGTTTTCTCTATTCTACAGTTTGGATCAAAACGAAACTCTCCTGGTTAAATCATCAGAACAAAAGATGAACAACTATGTTAGAAAATATCTGGTTCTTTGATAGAAAGTTGAAGGGGGACATATTCTGCACATTTCTGGCTCTATGTTTATATTCTGGGGCTCTACTGGAATATCTTTGTATGATTTACAGTCCTTATTTATCTCATACTGGCCCTTTATGCAGCCCCGGTGCATTTATGCAGCCCCCAAGATGCATTTCAGCAGGAAACATCCAATCAACAAGCTTAAAATTCTGTCATGTGTGCCTCTAATGACGGCGTTACACATAGTAATTTGATCCATTGTTGATCTAAAAAATATTGATTAGTGCAGCTTTAATTTCTGCAGTATCAGACTTACACAAAACCTGAATGATCCGAACAGTTTAGTTTACCATCAATGGGACAGGACAAACTTTACACACAAAGAACTGTTGTTAAATGGAGACAGATAACAGGAAATACCAGTCAGGACTCCAGCTCTGCCAGGTAAAGCCAACTGGTGTACTGTTCAATCAATTAAAATAGAAATAGATGTGCAGAGTTTGTTTTCACATTCATCTGCTGAAGGAGGAAAGTTTCTCTGAGCTCACCTTAAATCTCAGTTTAACTCGTGAACCTACGAGCAGGATTTGTGACATCACAACAAGAAGTGTGGAGCCAGTCGTGGTCCAGTATGCAACTGACACCAGTGTGATGTGGAAACTTAAAGCCTCCAGAGCACAAACACTGAGAATAAACTGAGGAGACATCTGGTGTCCAGCAGTGAAACTTTAGAAATGAAATATATTTACATATTAAGAGATTCTAGATTTTTAATGAAGAAGAAAAAAAGAAATTTAAATGATTTTAACAAGGTAACTGAACTTTTTTTTGGTGAGGAAAACATATTATATAATTTATATATTCAACAAAGTATTTTGATATGACTCATGTCTGGAGGGGAGGGCGTCTTTAAGATCCAAATTTTAGACATTCTTTTAATATTGTAAAATGCATCCTGATGTATAATCACGCTAATAGGAGAGTGAGGTGTAATTAAATCTTTTCATGTGCAGTTAAGACCTTAATTCTCTTTTCCCTGTACACTCTAATTCAAGTACACTGGTATTGACGTAATGGAGACAATATTTAGCCAACAAGCTTGAGCTCCTGACAGATAATTAGCATTATTCATCAACCAAAACAAGCCATGAAGATGTTGGAGAATCTCTCATCCTAATGAAAGATGAATCCTCTCTCTTCAAACCTCGACACATGAAGAACACTGGAGAACACGGAGTATTTATTTTTCAGGTAAGTAAAAATGAACCCTTGAAAAAAACATGATTATAGTTTCAATTAGGAAAAACTTTGCGTAAAACATTTTGCTGTTTTTTTCTGGCTTTTTTGTCAGTTTTTGACAGGGTGACATTGATGCCACATTGATCTGCACTGATTGATTTGTCGCTGGTGGTACAAGGTTATTTGACGCCGCCATGTTAATGAGCTGTTTTACTGAACAGAAGTATCAGGCGGAATCAACACGTCTGCAGCTTTGCAGTCTTGGCCTGGAGTCCCAGCAACTGAGAACTTGTCTATCAGAGGAGACGTTAACCCAAAAGCTTTGACTCACTCAGTTTAACTCACAGTCCTCAGGGAACAAAGTTCATGTGTGCTGTCTGTCAAGAGTTATTTCAATCATGCTCTCTAAATTACAAGCTGTTTTATTCCAAATGCTAAATTTACAGCAGACAGCCTTGTTGAATTAGTCATTTCTGGGAACTCGGAAGGATCTTTATTATCTTGTTTATTGTGGTTTGGCATGCTTTCTTTAAAGGGTACTAACAGGTCACCATTTATCCCTGCTTAATTTGAATTCATGAGTCTCGGGGGGTGGGGGTGGGGGGAGAGTAAAGGGTTAAAGAACAATATAATGATTTGCGCCATTTTCAGTGCTGACAGTAAAACCCCAAACAGGGAGAAATGAAACACTTATTTATTACTGCATGTATCACAGTTCATCTCATAACACATTTACACATTTACACACTCCTGAAACTATGAGAAAAAACTTGATTTGAATTTAAATGTGACTGTTTGGACAATATGTACTCAACCTATTTATTCATATTAATAATACAGCATAGGAAAATAAGATGTAGAAACAGTATAGACGCTAGATATTTTCTTCTTTTTCATGCTTTTTTTGCAAATATTTTTTGTGTGCCTTTACAAAGAGATTTGACCATCAAACTGACTGCAGACAGTTGATGATCTGATCTTTCAGAGGCTCTTCAGCCCGGAAAGCTTTAAAATCCAGCTGTAAACACAACATACTGTATATACAACCTTTAATATAAAACATTGCAGCTTGCAGAAATATTGGTGATAAACAAAATCCATATGAGCTGTCACAAACCATCAGCCCTCTGCACAATGCCCCCTCATGCACTTTGGTCTAAGATATAATCCCACATAAGAAACCTCCCATCTTTAAAATGTGACACGGGGACATAGCTCTATTCTTGGAGCAGGAGACTGAGCCACTCATCACCAGGACATTGGTTACATACATATTATCCGTACACCGGCGCCCCAAATAGAGGATTTCACAGCCAGCGCCGGTGAGGATGACATAGTCGGTGCGCTATGCGGCTTCTCGCCGTGCTAAAAGCACAATAGCAACTGTGGGATTGATAATTTATCTTCTCTCTGCACCTCCTGGCTCCTAAGAGAGCAGCGGCGCACAGTTGCTCCTCTGTGATACCAGAGACTGATGCATTATGGATCAGGATCAATGTTACTGATACTCTCCTCTTCTCTGAGCCTGGAAGAGAAGCCGCCTTCACATTATTTAGGCGGTCAGATTTATATTTTAACGATTCAGTGGATGGACGGACGGATGATTGAAACGGAGGAACTGAACAACAAAATGTTGACTTAATCCACCAAAAGCACCATCCAGGCTTTTAATGGCATTAACCTGTCCTACTATCACTGGCTGCCTTTACATTTTAAAGTTGCATTAATTCTGTATCTATTATTATTGACTGTTTACACATTCCAGTCTGTTCATTTTAAACTCTAACAGCTCTTTTCAATTAAGAACATATTTTACATATTTTTATTGTACATCTATTTCATATTATTTATGATTATTTGACTTGTGGTACTTGTATTCTCTTGTATATTTTGATTGTTTTGCACCACAACACCGAGTCAAATTCCTTGTATGTGTAAACCTACTTGGCAACAAACCTGATTCTGATTTTAAAATTATATTTCTTACTTACAGCACAGTTTGGACTGAATCCAGAATCTATAATTGACCTTTTAACATCCTGCGAGTCTGAACGTGGTCTTAGATCATCTCATCAGTTGCTGCTCGCTGATCTCAGGTCTCGGACTTTTACTGTCAAGGCCTCCGAACTCTGGAACGCACTTCCTGCAGAGATTAGACTGTGTCAGCTTTTACAAAACATTTAAAAATGTACTCTTTTAGGAATGCATTCTTATAATGCGCCAATGTTATGTGTGTTTGTACGTGCATGTAAATATGTGATGCAGCATGTGTGTGTATGCTTTTATATACAAGTATATGTATGTTTCGGTGTGTACATATTTGTTTTTATCACCTTTAATATTTTTATTATATTTATTCTTGATCTTTTTAGCGCTGATCTCTTACTTTATTACTAATAATCCTTTATTTATTTTAAAATAATCCTTTATTTGTCTTTATGTTTGCTTCATTTGTCTTCTGTTTTAAAAAGCACTACAGTATGTAAATAAAGTTTATTATTATTATAATAAAACCACCTAAACAGGTTGTGTTGCTCCATAATTGCAAGTATACACACAAGTTTTGTTGTCCCACACTAATGAAAAATAATATGAAGAGCACAAATGGATTTCTGAACTTGACAATAACGTTTGAAGGCTTTCTGAGACAAACTCTCATATGTCAGAGATAAAGAATGACGACTGTTTTGTGGGCAGACCTGTTTGTATTGAGATCCAGCAGAAGTGTGTGAGGCAGTCCTCCGTCGCGCCACTAGAAAGTGCTCTTCAGCAGCTTATCATTCATCTTACACAACCCTGCCCCTGCGCTCCATCCCTCCATCTTTCACATCCCCATCTGTCTCTCTTTCTGCTCCTCAGACAAAGTTCTGCTTTTAATTTCACCGAGGAGGCAGAGAGAATGTGATTTAAAAGTGTGAAGAAGACGACTACAGTCTGCACCACCAGCACTGCACACGGTCCCGGGAGTGTCTTTCTCCGTGTGGTCGACGAACACACAGGAAGCGAGGAAATGTGTCCACTGGGAGACTCTACTCACAGTACAAGCTTCTTCTTCCCCTCGTATTCAGATGATCTGTTTCGTGAGTTTCAGAGAGGGCTCAGAGGTCAGGATGTGTCGGTATCCTGAGATATATTTGAAGCAGGTACAAGCTAGTAGACATGGGATCTTTCACTGCTACAATAATTTCACCATAAGAAGTTTAAAATAGCTCAAATCATAGCAAAAAGAGCACCGCACTCGAGATAGCGGTTTGATAGTCACTGAGCAACAACAAAAGCTGCGACCAGCGTTTCCCCCCCGAGCATCTGCTTCGCAGTAGCAGCTATCAAAGAAGCTAAATCACAGGCTGCTGTCGTGTTAGAGAGGGTGAAGACAGACCACTTCTACCGGCCAGCCACCTTGAACTGTTCATTCGTGTCTATTGTACAACACAAAGCCTGAGAAGCATAATGGTACAGTCTGTGGATGAAATGGCTCCTCTGTTGTAATGTATCGTTGGTGGCTTAAAATTCAAGGTCCTACACGTTTGACAAATTACTTTCTGTTATGAGCCACTTGGATGTTGTAGTATGTTTTTTTTTATCTAAAAAAAAAAGTAATTTGACAAAAATTCTCACCACAAGGTTCACTTAATTGGTTCTCCGTACCTTTCATCCACATTTAATGGCCTTCCTCAGCAGAACAGTAACACTGCAGTGTTGTAAAATGTGTGTGTTGTGAAATATTATATATATACAGTATTTAAACCTATGTTAGAGTACTACTGCACAACCCAAAACCAACAGATCCCAAACGTTACAACACATGTAACCATGGTAACTGTATACATCAAAGATGGCGACAGCTGCAGCCTCAAAATGCTTAGAAGATACAAAATTATCTAAAATTATCCAAGTCCTCCAAAATTAAACAACCAGATATGTGGTTTGATCATGTGACTCCAGAAAGACACATAGCAGCGTTTTCTAATCAGGCGCCTCTATCAGCTGTGATCTGCAGGACGACATCATCTGTCTGTGCTTTCTAAAACCGTCACACATCACTGTTAAAACATAATGATGTTTTATGATGAGAACGCTGTGGTTAAGGTCTGGTTAGGGAAAAATGGTTTGGGTTAAAATGATCACTTTGTTAAGGTCAGAGAAACATAATGACCACAGGGTTATGGGGCAGTGAGGAAACAGGAGTGTAGATTAGATCCATTATAAACTAAGAACATGATAGCTAGGCCCCTAAAAGAGCTCAACAAAACATAACTATACTCAATATAACAACAACTAAACAAGATGTTAACTGAACAAACTGACTTAACACAATGACCAAACCAAATAACATACAAGGGGGGAAGGATCCCAACTCCAACTAAATAGAAAGCCATGACATTGCAGCACATGGACGTCCCCCAACAACCACGATTACACAAAGACAAGTGTTAAAATGTGTGCACGCCATATTAAACAATGTAAAAAGTGAAAGAATAGATTCCACATCAAACAAACTGTGTGGTGTTAATTGTTTGGGTGTAGTTGTCTGCAAATGAAATGAGCCCGTGTAGGAAAGCAATCACAGGGACCATCGTAGTTACGTTTCTTTTAAAAAAGACCCACTGTCGGGTCAAAGCCTCCATCCACCCCTCCTCTTACCTCGCGAGCCAGCTGGATTGACGAAATTACGACAAGTTATGCGCTTGTGTCCGAACCACCGGTGGATTCTCGCGTGATCTCATGATCTCGCCAATCCAGCTGCCTCGCAAGGTAAGATAGATGGTGATAGACAGATGGTTCATCCAATCACCTGCCAAGTATTTTTTTTAAAGTGTCTGCCCTTTTCCAAACAGTTTCTAAGGACGACTTCTCAGATGGTTCCGTGTAACAAACCATCTGGTGCGTCAGGTTACCCCTCCTCCTCTGAATGAGGAAACCTGTCCACATGTACATACGTCGTCTGAACTGAATTACTGCGCCCGCTAGATGTCATCTGTCACACAAACGTAACTATATGTCGTTTTTTTGGGTGACTGACATTACGACCTGTTTACATGTGTCTCTCTAAAATTAAGACTGCTGTCAGTTTAAATAGAATCAGAAATGTGTTTAATCTACGAAAGAGAGAAATGTGATCCACACAAAATCAGACATGAGCAGCAGTATAAAAGCCTGCAGAGTAAACGGCGCCGTGTCAGTGCTGCAGACCCAAATCTAGGTGCAGGTCATGCTCCCACACTGACACTGCTGCGATGGCCCTATATCTTCTCTGGTGTAGTAAATGTTAATGGAACATCAAGGGGACATTATGGAGTCATGGTACAGCGAGTCTTCATTTAGAGCCACATATGAGATGAACTAAAGGCCAACTGTTTTAGGGTGCCCTGTCTGCTGACCTGTAATGGCCAATCCATTCTGATTAATTGGACCCTTTAACGAGCATCCAGTGACAATTATATGTGCGCTCCAGAGGGAGAGGTGCAGGATGTTAGGGTGGGTCCCCTGTGGAGTGCTGCTTGAATGGCCCCAGATCCTTCCAGGGGCCCCCTGAGAGCACTGGGGCTCCCCCTCATTGAGGAGGAGCAGCAGGCTGGGGTGAGATTACCACAAAAGATGGCTGGACTCGCTCTCTCCGGGGAGAGGAGCGCAGCGTCGTAGCTCATTCAGATGATAAATCAGGCTGCTGTTGATGTGATGTTGAAGCATTTTACCGTTCAGAAGTTTAGACTCAGCATTATTTCTGAAATGATACAAACACTGTTAAAATATTGCCTGTCTCATCGATTAATATCTCTACTGATTGAAGATCTACTACTAATAATAAAAATTATAGTTTATTTAGCATATTTCAAATCACAGTTACAAAGTACTTTGCTAGGCTAGAAAATTAGCATAAACATGAGTTTTTTGATGCCTTCATACTGACAGACAGCATTATATTTATTTAATGTTTGTAATGTTAATGTGTTTCTGGTCCTGAGTTTGTGATTCATCCTAAAATCCAGCACTTATTTTGAGCTTAATGATTTTACATGAACTTTTAAATTGTTGCTTAATATTGCAATTTAAAAAATATAATTTAATTAAGAAAAAACTTTTGTAATATATGACAAATTTTAAAGCTCAGGGAAACTTTATTTATTTATAAATATATATCTTTTAAAGCTCCGAAAGAATTGTAATATTAAATTTTAAAGCTCAGGAAAATTACAATACCGACAAATTTTATATTAAGCTCCAGGAAGTTATTTATATAAGATAGTTTTTTAAAGGGGCCTTTTCATCTAGAGAGACAGGAACCGGGGGTAAGAGAGAGGGGTGATATGCTATAGTTGTGGTATGTGTATTAACCAGAAGGCTACCAGGACACCGCAAAATCAGGGAAGTTCAAAACTAAATTATAATAACGAGCAACAATATAAGGCTTGTAAGGCAGTTTATTAATTAGCTTTTACAGGCAGTGAAAACTAAGTCGAAGAATGAAGAATCAGAATGTCTGAAATCCCAGTATGGAACCTTGTGGGACTCCAAATGTATAATCTACCATTTTAAGGTCTGCAGCGTGAGATATTAAAGAAGACATATTCTGCACATCTCCAGCTCTATATTTATATTCTGGGGCTCTACTGGAATATCTTTACATGATTTCCAGTTAAAAGCTCCTTATTTATCTTATACTGGCCCTTTATGCAGCCCCTCAGTTCAGCCTCTGTCTGAAACAGGCCGTTTTAGCTCCTGTCTCTTTAAGACCCCCCTCCGTTCTGATTGGCTGACTTCTGACCACTATGTCAACAAACTATGAAACAAATTATCGAAGTAGGATTTCACTACTTTTTTTGTTCTTTACTTGAAATGTCAACTTCTCAAATACATCCGTGCATGTTGGAGCTGAAATCCGAAATACGAGAGTGGACAACATGAACAACACATGGAAAAACCTTAGCAACAACCTTAGCAACACCCTTAGCAACACCCTTAGCAACCAAGGCTTGTTTTGCTGTTGTTGTTTGAGGTTGACCTTTTGAGGTCAGATAGGATGTGTTGTAAAAAGCATAATAAGCTGTAGCTTCGGCCTACACTGTATTATACTGACTGTTATTATGTTTCAAATATATATCTGTGTGTGTGTGTGTGTATTCATTTAACTAAACAACTAAAAAAGGCTACAGAACAGACAGCTGTTTATGGACATGTGCAATCTGACATCAGATCATCAGCAAGGTAGAAAAAAACATTGCAAACGAAGCGTACAGGGCAGGTTGCAGCCCAGACTTTTGACTTGCAGGCAGCATTTCTACATACGGTATTTCTACGTACAGTACAACCTCAAATTTTGGAACTTTGACCATGTTTAACATAGATATCCGACATCACAACAGTATATAAATAACAGAAAATCACAAAAAAGCACAATATGTCCCTTTTAACTAATGATAGGAAACCCTCCTGAAAATGAAGGTCACTGCTCACACTGAGCAGTTTTGATTTGAGGATCAGGTTTATTTCTAACTTCTTTTGAATATTTAGCAAAGTTACATGTATAATAGTGTTTTCCGAGTTTTGAAAGTGTACATATCGGCAAGCAGTAACTGGGAGGCGACGCTGGATAGCTCCTGGCATTATTGGACCACGCAGGTTAAGTAGAATCTCCGAGCGAGAGGAGAGAGTGGTGATGGATTCAATTACTCCTCCTTTGTCCATTCAACAAAGAACATAATTAGCACTAATGGTGATAGCAGCAGCCACAGCACCTCCTCTCTCTCTCACAGATTCACACCACATCGAATGCGTTACGAAACACCCGCTGACGCTCTCAAACACACAATAAATTCTCAGTGTTGTTAAAAGCCTGAACTGCAGTTTAACATTCAGCAGCCACAAGGAACAAAAGGGTCATTTCAACAGAGAGCGGGCGAATATTTGGGCAAATTAGCTTTCATCAATTCAATTTGCAAACGTTGCCTGTCTTCTCAGTGCAAGAGGTCGCCTAAATGAACGTCTGTGATTAGAATCAGCAACCTAACTGATCCCAGTCACGGCCTTTCATTCAGCCTGTGAATGATCCTAGCCATGCTTCTCTGTCTGGGCAGCGATAGCAAACTCTTTTCATTGACTGGCATAATAGTCCTCCTGAAACCCGTTAA
Source organism: Scomberomorus guttatus (assembly GCA_038419695.1). Lineage (NCBI taxonomy): Eukaryota > Metazoa > Chordata > Actinopteri > Scombriformes > Scombridae > Scomberomorus > Scomberomorus guttatus. Next base: position 30,626,792 of record CM076456.1, read on the forward strand.
TTACTGTGATGGTAAGATATGGATAGGGCACTATACGGATGGTAATTGAAGAGATGTGTGTAACCACCCCCGCCATTATTAATCCACATAATTTCCTCTTTCATTTCAAATTAATTGGAATAAAATGCTTGCTACATTAGCCTCATAATGAAAGGCAATAATCTACGGAAAAATGTATAAGTGCAAGACCTTCTCTGCAGGTTCAAATTAATTAAATTCCTTTTTAGCCATATTTCATTAAAACGCTCTCATTTCAGGCCAGCCAGTATCAGGCCCTTCGTCATTCACTGATGAGAGAGAAAAAAGGTGAATTGTTGAGAGAATCCAACTGTCAGCGAATTTAGTTCCAAATTAATTATTTCAGCCCGATAACCCTTTTCATCTCTTTTGACTCACTTTATAGAAAGAGCCAATTAATTATGTCAAACATGCTCTCTCCTTTTGCTCCCCAGAGTGGGCAGGCAGGCTGATGGGGATGTTTACTGTAAGACGACGGGATGATGGTGGGGCGGTGGGTGATGGGTGTGTGTGTGAGTTGGGGGGTGGGTGAGGGGTGGTGGTGGTGGTGGTGGTAGTGGGGGGGTGCTAGGGAACAGCTCGCCCCTAATCTCGACACACCTGTCAGGCAAACAGCTCGTTATCTAGGCACTGAGGGCCCAGGCTGGTTTTGTCAGGAGCCAGGCTCTAACAACAATCCAGGGGAACGTGTTGGAGCCGCATAGTTGAGCACACACACACACACACACACACACACACACACACACACACACACACACACACACACACACACACACACCACACACACACACACTGTCCACTGTTAGACAATTCACTCAATTAGCCCACGGCACTCAGCCGCAGCCTTAATGAGAGTGGGGAGTGGGGAAGAAGTCGGGGGTCAATGGATGTTGTTTCTCGTAGAAACTTACATCCGGGCTTTTATCGACGCCGGCACAAACTGTGTGTTCTCATGATTGCGGTCTTGTTTTGGTGAATCTCAGGGTAGGTACAGTAGTAGTAAACAAAAGATGCAAATCAGCCTGGTGAGGAGCTGATGCTGCACGGCCGGCAGAGGCAACATGCACGCCTCATGTTAGCTTGACATGCTACTGTAAGATCTTTGAATGAATACCTCTGGGGTGTGCATAAAGCAACTAGTTAGTATTTATTGATGTAGTGAGCACGTCTACAGACAGACGTGTTTACACAAACCTGTTCTGAAAGCTCACAGGCAGCGTGACAGAGGGAGGAGATAATTGTTCAGTGAGGATATACGCATACAGAAAATTAATCAGCAATTATTTTCATAATCAAGTAATAGCTTTTGTCATTTTTTAAGAAAAAATGCAAAAAATTTGCTGGTTGCAGCTTCTCAAAAGTGAGAAAGTTTTTCTGTGTCATACATGCTATTAAACTGAATATCTTTCTATCTATATGTATATATCTATATCTATATATATGTGTGTGTGTATATATATGTATATATATTTGAAAAGCTGCAAGCCAGTAGATAGAGCGGGCTGAATGTAGCCTGAGAGGCAAAACCCAGGGCAAAAAAGTCAGGGAAGGACTTACTGCACCACTGCTCTTTAAAGTGTCTATAACCTATATTTTTATAATAACAGTCTGATCTGTCAGTATGTAATGTGTTGGTCGTGGCTCGTAGTGATGAACCTACAGAGAATTATCAGTGACTCTGCAGCTCCCCTCGGCTTTACGGAGCTTTATAGTGAGTTTCAGCTCATTGTTTATCTGTCCGGCTGCAACTTTACTGTTTTGGTTCACTCTCAGCGCTCTCATAGTGTTGTTTTGGGCGGCAGCTGTTTTCAGAGAAAAAGCTGTAAAAAGCCACTGTACACTACCTGCTCAGCACCAAACAGCAAACAGACACAGTTAGCGACTGTGAGAGTGCTGCTGTAACACCAGCTCCTACAGAGAGACAAGCGTAATGTTGTTTTTAGCCTTCATGTTGCTAGCCTAGCGAGTGTCTCTGAGGCTGTTCATAGTGAGTCAGTCAGCACTAAATAGATTTTGTAGGCTCAGTATAACATGCAGGAAATTCTGAAGCTCGTGTAACATGTTTTACTGAGAAATAAGGAAGGAAACAACTTCATGGCAAGTGAAAACAAGTGCAAAGCTTTACTGCAGAAATGCTCTGCTGTCACAGGTGACGAGGACCTCAAAGAGACAGTCTGAAAATCCTACTTGCCGGAGAAAATGAGTTTGACCGCTTCAAAGAGCTTAAGAGAAGAGTGTGAGTGTGTGACTGAATAGGCAAGATACACAAATGTGGGATTTATGTTCTGCTTTAATGGAAGTATTTCACTTTTAGGAGAAAAGACTTCAAGGATGAGGACTCTCTTCTTCTTCTTCTTGGATTAATAATATCTCAGGGAAATTTTCCCAACAGGACAAATGTGAACAGCTCTTGGAAAACTGGGGTCGTCTTACATTACTTTGTTTGTGCTAACTCAGCCTCTTTAAGTCAACCTGCAAGTCAGTCATCTAGCTAGCAAGTTATTACATAGCAATTTATCTTAATTATTTGTTTTGTCATGGTCCAGTATGCAACTGACACAAGTGTGATGTGGAAACTTGAAGCCTCCAGTGCACAAACACTGAGGATGGACTTTACAGTAAAAGGAGGAGACATCATGTGTCCAGCAGGAAACTTTTGTAAAGAGTAAATATTTACATATTCACAGAATATGTGCTTCTCATCTCAGGCAGGAAGAAGGAGATGTCATTTTCAAAATCTTTAATGATTAATTGATGATTCATTTAATTGAGCTTTTATGGTGGAAAAACTGTCAGATACAGTATTTTGCAGAGTATTATATATATCTTAAAACGTGTCTGGAGGGCATCTTTAATGAGCGCTGAACGCCTGAAGCTTCGCCTCTTCAGTCTGTTGTACAGCAGATGTGTGAAAGGCAGGTAAGTGCTGGCCTCTCGCCTCGGTGCTGAGTGACTGACATGTGGCGTGACACCAAAATGAGAGCGTGACAACATGGCTGTGTCCACAAGCCTTTGGATGGGCGTGTCCTGCCTGAGCTTGTGGCCGCGACTGTGACACCTGGAAGAATTCACAAATCGCTGATTCATCTGTTAGGAGGGGAGAGGAAGCCTGCGGCGACGCTGCCAGCACTGAAGAGCACGATCCTTAAGTCTCTGGTTAGAACACGAGGTGTGTAATTCTTGTCTTGGAAAAAAAATAAAAGGTGGGAATTCACGCCCTCTCATCCTAGAGGCCCTGCTCGCATAGTTGCCACGGCTGACTGCACTTTGTCAGTCACTGAGAAACAAGTGGACAGCATCAGGTGGACACATGACTCCACTGTGGGGACACAAAGGTCATATCCTGTTTCTATCCACATTTTCCTGTCTGATCTGAATATGTGTGTCTGTAGTGGAGGAAGAAGTATTCAGATCCTGCAGTAAAAGTACCAATACAGCAATATAAAAATACTCCATTACAAGTAAAAGTCCTGCATGAAAAATCCTACTACAGTAAAAGTACATAAGTATTATGAGCTTGATGTAGTTAAAGTATTGCAGTAAAAGTACATAAGTATTATGAGCTTGATGTAGTTAAAGTATTGCAGTAAAAGTACATAAGTATTATGAGCTTGATGTAGTTAAAGTATTGCAGTAAAAGTACATAAGTATTATGAGCTTGATATAGTTAAAGTATTGCAGTAAAAGTACATAAGTATTATGAGCTTGATGTAGTTAAAGTATTGCAGTAAAAGTACATAAGTATTATGAGCTCGATGTAGTTAAAGTATTGCAGTAAAAGTACATAAGTATTATGAGCTCGATGTAGTTAAAGTATTGCAGTAAAAGTACATAAGTATTATGAGCTCGATGTAGTTAAAGTATTGCAGTAAAAGTACATAAGTATTATGAGCTTGATGTAGTTAAAGTATTGCAGTAAAAGTACATAAGTATTATGAGCTTGATGTAGTTAAAGTATTGCAGTAAAAGTACATAAGTATTATGAGCTTGATGTAGTTAAAGTATTGCAGTAAAAGTACATAAGTATTATGAGCTTGATGTAGTTAAAGTATTGCAGTAAAAGTACATAAGTATTATGAGCTTGATGTAGTTAAAGTATTGCAGTAAAAGTACATAAGTATTATGAGCTTGATGTAGTTAAAGTATTGCAGTAAAAGTACATAAGTATTATGAGCTTGATGTAGTTAAAGTATTGCAGTAAAAGTACATAAGTATTATGAGCTTGATGTAGTTAAAGTATTGCAGTAAAAGTACATAAGTATTATGAGCTTGATATAGTTAAAGTATTGCAGTAAAAGTACATAAGTATTATGAGCTTGATGTAGTTAAAGTATTGCAGTAAAAGTACATAAGTATTATGAGCTCGATGTAGTTAAAGTATTGCAGTAAAAGTACATAAGTATTATGAGCTCGATGTAGTTAAAGTATTGCAGTAAAAGTACATAAGTATTATGAGCTCGATGTAGTTAAAGTATTGCAGTAAAAGTACATAAGTATTATGAGCTTGATGTAGTTAAAGTATTGCAGTAAAAGTACATAAGTATTATGAGCTTGATGTAGTTAAAGTATTGCAGTAAAAGTACATAAGTATTATGAGCTTGATGTAGTTAAAGTATTGCAGTAAAAGTACATAAGTATTATGAGCTTGATGTAGTTAAAGTATTGCAGTAAAAGTAGTGGTTTGGTCCCTCTGACTGATTAAAAACTATTAAAAACACATCACTGGGTGACATGTTCCTTCATCATGAAGAGTTTGGTCATGTTAGTTTGTTTAGAAAGACTAATAACAGAGATCACACTTCTCCTCAGAGTAGTTCTGTGTCAGGAAGAGGACGCAGGTTTGTTGACGCTCTGCTAGCTTGTTGTGCTACGTATCACAGTAAAGTCTTAACATTACACTAAACTTCTTTGAGAAAGTGTCTGGGTCAGAGGCTGATCGACACGATGAGCATTAAATACTGTAAAGAGAACCACACATTCTGCTTTTGGATTCTCTCTTTTTTAAGGTCTGAAATGTGTCATCAAGATAGATAAAAGTGAACTAGATTAGGCACTAAATAACGTCTATTTTTGGAGCCTGTGCTGGTCCCTCTGTTCAGAGTTTGAGAGACAGCTTTTGTCAAGCTGTTAAATGATGGAGCATGGAGGAAAGAGTTCAGGTGGTATCTTCTGTTTTACCAAACACAGTGAACTTCATCTGAAACGCAGGCTGACATCAAAGAGCTGAAGAGGGAGACAAGAGAACCAAGACAGGATATATGGGAACTACAGCCGACCCACAGCTTCCCGCCCAGCATGAGCCTGACCCCCCCCATCCAACCCCCCCACACACACATCAGCTTTAATGGTGGAAACCTAGACGATAACTTTACCTTGCATGTGTTTGAAAGCAGCTAAAATCTCTACTAACTATGGAGCTGTGAGACCAGTATTAATTGATTCATTCAGTTGTTTAATTGATCAGTTCCATTGATTTGTGTCCTCAGCATAAGTCCAAGGCCTGTAGTCTTCCAGATCAGTTTATCTTCACCTTTAAATTACTTATAAATACAACTATATAAATCACTTAATACAACTTTATTTTTAAATTCAAGACTGAAAATGTGCCGTATGAGAAGATACAACATGCAGTTTTTATTTGATAACTCGACCATGAGAACGAATCTGCATTAACTTTTAAAGGAAGTGGTAAAAATTTTGGGGAACATGCTCATTTGCTTTCTTTCACCGAGTGAGATGAAAAGAGTATTCTGACTCCAAACAACACGTTTATTTAGGGCTGCAACAATAATTTTCATTACAGATCAATCTGTTGGTTATTTTCTTGATCAATCGATTAGTCGTTTGTTCTAAAAAATGTCAAAAAAATTTGAAAAACGACAATTACCTTTTTCCCAAATCTAAAAAACAACCTCAAATGTTTCGACCAACAGTTCACATCCAAAAGATATTCAGTTTAGTGTCATAGAGGACGAAAGAAAAACCAGAAAACATTCACATTTAAATGGAATTTAAATGTGGGAAAACTGGAATTAATGAGGATGAAACAGATATTTCTGTAAAAAGAAGAACTGAGAGCAGCAGAGTAGGTTTAACAAAAGAAAACCTTTAGATAACAATTATCTACACACTGAAATTAAAGTTAAAATAAAGTGCCAGCTAGCAGCCGTGAAGGAAATAATAATGAAGGACAAAAATGTCAAAACACAACTGAAATAAATGTTGGATCATAAAACATGGTCAGGACAGCCACTAATGAAAGTGAAGTTGAATATGGTGAAATTTGAAACTGTAAAATATTATAAAACTGTTATAATTGTCATAAAATATTATAATAAAAAAGATAAATCCCCTCAGGCACCAAAATGTCTGGAAACAGCTCTGAGTAAAACCTCACTGACCTTCAGGTAGTCTGTTAAAGTTTTAACTGACAAATTCACACCTCATACGGTCAGTAGATGTTTCCACCCACCTGTTTTTAATTGGATTTTTAATTTGTGCATTAAAAAAAAAAAACCTGAGTGGAAATGCTGAAAATTTGAAAAAATCCTGAAATATTGCAAAAAAGTTTCTATGTTTGGCTGAGGTGGAAAAGTTTGTGTAGTGATAAAAGTAAAATGTGATGAAGTGCAAATGTAAACAGACTGAGTGAATAAACGATGACGTACATGAATCATGTGACTTAAACGTCACTGAAGAGCTGAAACATCAGATCTGTGTGGAGCGATGATGAGGAGACTGTAACCTTCCTCACATCAATACATGAAACTAACACAAATGTCATATTTCCATCATGTTTTCCATCATTTGAGCTTTGACTGTCGCTCTTTTAATGACGTCATCTCGTTGTGTCCTCTTCTTCTGCAGCGGTTTAATGGCACCGACTGGAGAATTAGCTCCACCAGCTGTTTATCTTGATGAACCAACTCCTCATATTCACATAACAGCAGTGGATAGAAACGCTCATTCATTCAAATTTTCTTTTGCAGATATTCTGGAAACCTAGCAATACTTTTTTCTGTTAACTTGCTTGAGAATTCCTTGTAGGTAAATAAAATTGAGTGAAAACATTTTCTTTAAATTAATCATTAAATTATGTAAATCACCCTGTTAGCACTGTGCTCAGAGCTTTAAGATTACAATGGACGCTGATGCTTTGTGACTTTTTATAAAAATGGCTCCTATTCATTTGGGAAATACCACAACTGCCTTTGTCTCCTTCCACAGGCTGAAATTCTTACATTTATTTGGATGCCAGACACTAAAGATCAAGAGTCACTAAAGTTTATGACCACCAACCAAATCCTCAACCCTCTCCACAGATGCTCCTCACCAAACCGGCACCTCTGTGGTCGATTTCAGTTACAGTTCAATCCAATAAAAGCTTCCAGCTATGATAAATTATTCTGACCCTCTGATGCTAAATTGCAAACCATCCCACAAGAGCTAATTATTTTCATAGTCATGGCCAAGATGAAGGCTAATGACTCCCCCAGGGCACGGATTGGGTTACATTATCTTAAAAACAGTTGGAACAATCCAAAAGGTGCTTTTAGACGAGCAAGAAGAGATTTAAAAATGAAATGAGAGCGGAAAAGTTATAACGCAGTGCTTTTTCACCTGAAAGAAGATCCTAAAAATCCATGAAGCTAAAAATCACTCTTGCAGCTCACGGCGTGCTTATGTTTGCCAACATGTGTGGATGTGTGTATTGTTTGTGCATGTGTGTGTGTCTGTGTGCATGTGAGATAGCTTTTCGGCTGAGTAGAAGTAATTCTCCTTGATTCGTTCCCAGTCACACATCCAAATGAGTTTGGATGAGAAACACAGCGGGGAGCCTGATGGCCTCCTGAAATCCAAGGCCCCATTTCTCTGCATGGAATCACCACCCTCTCTGTTGAATGTGCAATGAATTTATGCATTGTAGATGTGGAAGTTGATATTCAAAAAAACACATGACTGTAAATTGGAGTCAAAACAAAGAGAAGGGCCCGCAGGGTAATTTTTAGATTTGTCATGCTGCAGTGTCTCAGTGAGTTTGGCGTCTCATTAGATCTGAATGAGTCTGCATCTGGGTTTAGAAAGTCTCCCAAACTGGCTTCCAGGACAGTGTGATGTTTTTTATTGTAACCTTGAATTTTTCTTAACAAACCTTTTTATCTGTATATACACAGTTGTGCCACAGAGTCACGTCTGAATATTGTCTGTGTAGAAAGAAGGAACTCGATCCATTTACACACACATTAACCATATATACCAAATTAAAGCCGAGGCTGCTGATTTTCTATATTTTTCTTAATGTCAACAAATCTCATGTTTAGAGTCAAACCAACAATGAACTGATCTACTAACAAGTACTGTGTGTGTATCAAAGCCTGATATATCTTATTCCTCTGTTGTGTCCAAAAACTATTAAAAACACGTCAGTGAGTCACACCGCTGCACTGGGTCACATGTTCCTTCATCATGAAGAGTTTGGTCACGTTAGTTTGTTTAGAAACGGCTCCAAAGACTAATAACAGCATCATGTTTTCAGTCTCCACAGAGGAGTTCAGTGTCAGGAAGAGGATGTAGGTTTGGAGCTTTTCTTTAAGATGAGTGTTTAGGAGTCACTACGATCATAATCTACATAATAATCTACGATCATTTCCAAGAGGGGCGGGCCCACTGAACCCAGCTCAGAGCATTGAGGTCTGTGCTGCCCAAGACTCACAACTCCTGCAGTATCTTTTCTCCAGCTACATGTACTATGCCCCCTTCACTCCTGAGCAAACATCTTCCCTGTTTCCCCTCCACCGTATGAAAACTGTCAGTGTTGCTGTACCAACAGAGCAGTGACAGGCAGTAAACAGCGGAGGAGCAGGGTGCAGGTGGATGCTTTAAAGGGAGCACATGTTGTGGCTCTGTGACCTAACCTTTGACCATCTCCTGCTTCCCAGAGAGCTCTGGTGTCCAGACTGCTGGGAAAGTCCAGGAAGGACAGCAAGCTGGACAACAGACACACACACACACACACACACACACACACACACACACAAACTACAGTTTTAGTTCTACAAAAACCAACAGTCTCACAAACAGAGCTGCTCTGGTGGCAGTTAATGATCTGACTGGTTGAGTTGGTCAAGTGGAGACCAAGAACAAGCTCAATGATAGATGGAAATGTGCCAAATCATAACCACACTGAAATACATCTATATTCAACCAAAAAACAAGACGTGGTGTCAGAAATAAAGCCCACTGAAAGCTTTCCTGCTGCATTTCTATGACTGGTTCCTGTAGAATACACTGTAGTACGTTCTATAGAGAGCTACACATCTGACTGGATTTACACTATATACACATTTCTGACACTATCAACCATTAAAAACTACATATACACAATAAAACAGTGATGTAACGATGGTGTATCCTCATGTGCTGCCTGTTGTTGTGTTTTTATCTCTCTGCTGTCTGCAGCTGTGTGTTGCTAAAGTCGACTGTGTGAAGAGTTTTGATGATGTGGACTCAGTATTGGTAACCGTGCAGGTAACCAATCGTAAAAAAAAAACCCTGTAATACAGTTGGTACATTGGTTTTCTTTTTCTTTTTTAAATTTGTTTCTCTGTTTGGAACATTATTGTGTGTCTGATATGGTTTTTCCACAAAAAAGTGGTTAACACATTAAAATCCTTAAAATTACATCTACTCCTTCTCCCTCATTAAAAATTCCAGAGTCTATGAATATGCAAATATATTTCATTTCAAAAGTTTACTACTTCACAGGAGATGTCTCCTCCTTCACTGTAAAGTCCGTTCTCAGTGTTTGTGCACTGCAGGCTTCAAGTTCCCACATCACACTTGTATAAATTGTATATTGGACCACGACTGGCGCCAAACTAGTTGTGATGTCACAAATCTCGTTGTAGGTTCGCCCTGTAAAATCAGACTTTCAGTGAGCTCAGAGAAACTTTCAGCAGCTGAAGGTGAAAACAAACTCTGCACATACATCATTCAGCACAGTGAAGAGAACAACATCCAGCTGAAGGAAGAAGAAGAAAAGAAGAAAAAAAGAACATTTTTGAGTGGAGGGGGACTAAAAAAAACAGTTTACATTGATTTTTCACACTGATGGATCTTCATTGTCAGCGGTCGCTACAGTTCACAATAAACAGGGTGTATGAATGTATATGTTGCTTTTAGAAAGTGAAGAGAACATTTGGTAGACAGAGGAAAGGAGCTGCTGATCAGTCTCATGAAGTCATTAAAATCAATACACTGTGAAGCTGCATGCTGCTCCTCTACGTCCAGTCCTCACTTCTAAATTGATGATCACATATTTTTGCCAAGTTCAGATTAGATTTTCTTTAGTTTTCAGTTGTACAATTGATTCTGAAAATGTCTCATTTGTGATGTTCAAATCTAAATTTGATTACTTAGCAGACAATAACTAAGGCCCCCGAAACATTGTACGCTGAGGATAACAGCATATGAGGCTGTTTGTGTCATCTTGGAGGTGAAGGGCATACAGAAGAGAGATTCTAGAAACTACACAGTGGTTCACAGTTTACAGCTTCTTCAGGCTCTGGTCAGGTGCATTCAGAAACAGCAGATCACTGTAATAAATAAATTCCACAAATATACCAGATTCTCACCTTGGGAAATTAATTTATCCCAAACATATCCCTTGAACTCTCTGAAGTGAACTTGCAGACAAAATAAATGAGTCAATGTATCAATTAACCACTCAAAGGTGCTGATTGGCCCCTACCATGCTCGTTTACATGCTCTCCAATAAACAAAAGGTACATGAGGGGGCTGCTGTATATAAGTCTTAGAGGTCCACTGAATACATTTCCACTACATCAAAGGTCCAGTAAGGCTGCATTATTTGATGATATTTCAGTACAAAAACTCCAGAACTCTGTACATGAACAGCATTTCAGTGTTAATGGGAGAAGTGAGACCTTCGTTAGTCCTTAAACTTTGGCATAAAAAGGTGTGATGTCCAGGCAGAGACACTGCTGGAAGTGTTCATTAATGAGTTCTTCACTGCATTACTTAAAAATATTTGATTTTACAATTATTCTGCTGGTGTCTTTATATCACGACTTTAACTGGTTCAGTTTTGTGGTTCTTATCTTTGTGTTTTTGGGAAAGTTTTGTTCAAAACAGGCATGTTTGGTGTTGTAGTGGCGTTTTGCGTTCCCACTCTTCACTATGGTCTCTGTTTCATTGCAAATCAAGCTCAATGATCTCGTGCTTCGCTCAGGCAGAATGAACGCTGATTTCTCAGTCCAGTCATCCATAAACACGTTTTTTACTGTAAACTTTTTCTTTCTTCGTATCGGCTAGTTTTCAACAAGACATTTTACTTTATCAGCCGGAGCTCCTACATTCCACAGCACTGCAGCGAGTGGTGGGCGGCTGAGTGATGCTGCTGAGATGACGTAGCGAGGTGTCACTCAGAAGGGTCAGGGTTCTACCTATTGAGTATGTATGCTGTATCTGAACTCCATGTGAACTGCAAGCCTTCTTGACATTCCCCTTGTGATAATAAAGACTGCAGTGCATCTCTGTCTGTGTTTAAATAATCTAAACGTTGTGTGCAGTGAATGCGCGTACAGTCTGCACACGTGCTTATATCCACCCTGGCATCAGGCTCGATGGTGCATGGCAACAGGTTGTCCACATATCGTGGAGCAGCTTGCGCAGGTGCCTCAGAGGTCAGAGGGGGTCAAGGGTCTGAAGCGAAGGGGTGAGCCGGGTCACATAGTCCGTTTTAAACGGTTCGCTCTTCCCTCCACTCCCATCAGCTCCTCCTGCTGCCACCTGTCCTGCCTGTGGGAGGTTTGCACAGCGTCCTCGGCGGGGTCAGGAGGAGCGGTCAGCAGCTCTGTGGCCACTTTTCAGGTTGGTGGGAGGATATGTGTGGAATGTCCAGACTGTGTGTGCATGTTGTGTATATTACAGAAAGCAAGGGCAGAGCCAGCAACTTACCCTCCTGCTGCTGCTGCTGCTGCTGCTGTATGCACCTGTGTTTGTGCAGTCTGAGTGTGTGTGTGGACTGTATATAACATGTTCGTAGTTTGTATGTGTGTGTGTGTGTGTGTGTGTGTGTGTGTGTGTGCTGGAGTGATATATTTGTCAAACTGACATATGTGCAGGTTAATAGTGATAATAATAACAATGATAATAAGGTTAAAGTCTCCCTCTGTTTAAAAACATCTTCTTCTTCTTCTTGTTCCTTCAGTTGGATGAAGGAGGAAAGTTTCTCCTATTTCTCATATTTCTCATATTCCTAGATTCTGGATTTTACAAGATATCAAGAATTTCTAATGAGGTAATTTAACTTGTTTCTCATATCGATAGATTCAAGATAGATTTTCAGTGAGGGAGGAGTAGTTTGTCATTTTAAGACTTTTTAATGATGTACATTTTTGTGGGAAAACATGAGACACAGATTATTATAGAGTATATTATAATGGAGCATTTTTATGTCATAAAACATGTATGGTGGGGATCTTTAACAATATTTCAGTTCATATATTTTTGTGCTTTTGTTTTGGATTTCCTGTATTCATGTCATATATGTAACTGTAATAAACCAACCTTAGTTTAAATGCGTCTGCTGAGGTTTGTAAGGTGCACTTTTGTAAATTCTAATTTTGTGCAGGCGGCCTTTTCTGTTCGAGGGATCAACATGTGGAACAATGACTGGCATCAGTTTAAACTCACAATGAAGCAGTTTTTACAGAGGGATCAGTCCTGTCAGGGATGATCTGGTGCTTGTTGTTTATGGTACTTTTATTGTATCATTGGTTGTAAATTGTTTGTTTTGTGCTGTTCTGTCTGTATTTTATCGCTGAGTTTTCTGTCTTTTAAAGGTCCATCTAGGCATTGCAAATCAGTTTAGGCTGTAAATGTTGTGGTATGTGGCATTGGTTCATGCTTGTCCCTATACAAATAAACAGGACATTGGTAATATATGTAAACTACACACACACACACACTCACACACAGTACAGAGACACATGCATACATTCCTATGACAGGAATGTGTGTTTACTCTTTGCTGCCAGGCCACACCATCGAAACACCAGCTGGACACCTGGCCTCTGGCCTGTCTTAAATTAGGCACCCTTCTCTCTGAACTCCCCTCCTTCACCCCCTCCCCCCACCCACAGAAACAACAAAAAAAGAGTTTTTTTTGTCCTGCTTGTCTCCATTCTCCTCCTTCCCTCTCTTTGATAATTGCACCCGTTTCCCTCTTTCAGTTATTATTACAAAGTATTGGTGCTTTTTATTTGTTAACCCAATTTGCGTATGCAGGAATGACTCAGGATTTCCTTAAAAAAAGTGGTGTTGTGCTTTAATCTAATGGCTGTGTATGCTCTGGGTTTCATCTCAAAGATTTCAGGCAGTTGCATGAACAAATTGGTTGGCACGTCTGCACCACATCCATTTATCCACACTCAAAATCATTTTCATCTTTTTGTTGTGGCCTGCCTTCATTCTCCTACACACCTGTCAACAAGACCAATTTCCTGGATTGCCGAGCGTTTCTGTTTTCGCGTGTCCACATTCAAATGTGGCAATCTGACAAGTGAGGGTGATTTCATGCACAAACAAGCCTGGACATTATTAAACTGGATTCTTTTAATACGGAGGGTCCCATCAAGATTTCATGTCAACTATTTGCAAGGACGCCTACAAATGGCATCAAATATAAAGTAATGAATCATTCGTAAATGTGGGATTGTTGAAGAAAACGCACAAAAGTGAATTATGACAAAGCTCTGGATTAATGTTATCAGGAAGCTTCAGTCAACAAAATACAGTGTAATTTTCATGGAAATTAATACTTTACAAATTGCACATATTAACAGAAATGACAGAAAGTTGCTGGACTTCTGCAGGTAGTGTTGTTCTGTAAATGGGACGGCAACAGCAATGGCAGAATAATCATCATGTCATCAATATAACAGACAACCAAATGTAATCAACTCCAGGTTCAGGCTGAGGGAAAGAATCAAAGATAGATTCATTTCTTTCCCCGATGGGCTGATGTGAGATGTCTCTACAGAGAGCCAAAATGAAACCAGAACTTCTGGGTTCCTCATTCAAAATCACATTTTATGCCTTTTCCTCTGCAGAAACCCAACAACCCACAACCTGAAGCTTCCCATATGTAGCATGTGTGATTAGCTAAATGTTAAATGAGAATTTGAATATGACGACCAGATGCGTGACAGAAGACAGGCTTGTTTGGGTATGTGTATGAATACCACTGACAAACACACACTGCTAAGCTTTAAATCATATACTGCAATAATGCCAAAAACAAATAAATACAAAACACAAAAACAGGCCTTTCAGATTTTGTCCTTGAGTCCCAAGAGTTAAGTTTAAGTTGAACGGTTGAAAGGAAAAGAGTTCAGTTTGTTCTACCACACACTGTGGGGGAGGTAGCGGTTGGTTCAATTAAATCCAATTTTCAGAGATTTGGAGGTAGCTCGCCATCGAGGCAAAGGTCGTCTGAGTCCAGACAAAACCTGACGGGACAAAAAAACCCTGAGCAGGTCACGAGGAATAATTAACCTCAAAAATTCATTCAAAGTTCTCATTAACATAATTCATTTCATTCAAAATAGTCAAAATTACATTTTAAATAAGACACCTTTTAGTTCAGGCTACATATATTCATAAATAATATAATCAATTATTTAACACACGAAAAACCCAAATAAAAGAACTCTCACTCCCTCAAAACTGAAATCGCTGACTGACTTAAAATGAAAGTTTCCCAATGAGACTTTTGAATTAGCGGCTAAACTAACGGTGATGGTAATGGGAGCTGGTTAGCGACAACAATCCTGACAGCTGTCACATCAAACTTTAGACATAACTCACTGCTGAATGAAGAGAAATCCAGTGGTACCTGAACACACTGGAATAAGCTCATTACAGTCTCCTCATCGCTCCACACAGATCTGATGTTTTCAGATCCTCAGTGACGTTTAAGTCACATGATTCACGTGTGTCATCATTTATTCACCAAGTCTGTTTCCAGTTTATTTTTCTCCACGCACCAATTTTTACACCTCAGACATGAGGAAAAACCTTCCTGCAATATTTCTACTTTTTCTTTTTTAATTTTCTGCAGCTCAACAATTAAACAATGAATCATTGTTTAATTTAAATCATGAAGTGTTCAAATTTCTAACAGCAAGTGTAGCAGCAGATTCTTATTTCAGAATATGGATAGTATAATGCCTCAACAACATGTAGTGCAGACCTGCACGTCAAGCAAGTTGATTGCTGGAGACGAAAACAAACGTAAACGTGCTACATACAAGTATAAAAGACACAGCCACAAGAACGTCTCCGAGCGACCCCCATACCCATAATTCCACTTTAAGAAAGAAGCTGTGCAGCAGCTTGTTTGCCAGCTGTGTTGGGAGTATGTGGAGGTGGAAGTGAGGGGGCTCTCGGCTGGCAGAAATGGCAGCAGAGGTGCGGGTCAGGGAAAAGGAGCCTGTTTCATCACCGTCAACGCCCTGAATGAGTTACAGACCAACAGGACGTGTAAGAGGATCCAGCCGCTCTGCAGCGGCTGGGATTGAAGTGCCGTCAGATGCTGTTATAAGGTCAGTTATAGCTTTACTTGATCCACTCAGGCAGCAATGACAGATTGGCCGACTGCTGCTGACACTGGTGAAGACACAGACGTGACTAAATATATAGATAGATAGATATATACTGTATGTGTGTGCTGCTGTTGGTGATTGAAACATGCAAATGAAAACAACTGCATGACCAGTATGAGTCATACAAGGCAAACTGTTCACGTGCAGTCGCACTAAACACACCCTCACATCAAAAAGCAAAGCCAGGAGCTTGGAGGCCCTGTGAGTGTGAACGTGTGTGATCGAAGGGAGTCGTAATAGAGAGAGTGAAGAATGCAGAGAGGGTCAGGGACTCAGCCGGAGCTCTCGCATTCTGTAAATGTGGGTGGGCTGCAGGCTGACGACTCCTGTTCAACCCTGTGAGAGACATTTACTACAGTATACCTGCACAACACCAGGGATGGGGTTCAACAGCATTTTATCTAATTTAAAGGATACGGCTGGCAAATTTCTATAGTTTTTTTCTTATCAACAAATCTCATGTTTGGAGCCAAACCAACAATGAACTGATCTACTAACAAGTATTGTTAGCCTGATATATCTTATTCCTCTGTGCCGTAGACCTCTGTTATTGTCCAAAAACTATTGAAAACACGTCAGTGAGCCACACCGCTGCACTGGGTCACATGTTCCTTCATCATGAAGAGTTTGGTCATGTTAGTTTGTTTAGAAACGGCTCCAAAGACTAATAACAGCGATCACGTTTTCAGTCTCCGGAGAGTAGTTCTGTGTAAGACGCCACTGAGCATGTGCGGGAACGTGGTTCTGTTTAGAGCTTCGCTAGCTTCTTGACTTTGTACTGAAGTTCTTTGAGAAATTTACAACGTAGTACAAAATCAAGAGGTTGTGATATGGAGCACAAAAATGTTAAACTTAAAGGCAAAGAAACAAATGTGGGCTCAACATTTGTCTCCTGAGTTCATTTTTACGTATTCTTGCCCTACTTGTTCATACTGGGTAACACCACAGCTTCCAGTCCAGCAGTCCTGTCTAGACAGAGGAGGAACTCATATTGCCCCTAGATTATCTTCACTCATCGGGGGTGTTGAAAACCCCCTCTGTGGTGCAGCCACTACAAATAGACCTGTTCAGTTTTCCCACTGTCACCTCAGCAACCTCTCTCCGCTCGGTGCATATCATCCCTCCTGCTGCCGCAGTGTGACCGACAGTATTTAAGGTGACAACAGCCACACTGAAACAGTTATGTTATCACTGTGGCCCAATAGAGGCTCTGCAATTACACCAAGGTTATGCTACTAACATGAATTTACACACAGTTGACTGTGTGTAAATCATCACTAAATATAAAACAACTGATATGAATACCTGTGAAGGAATGTTGTAGCATGGAGGTGCACGTAGGGGAAATTATCAAAGGTTATTGACTCAAATATTTAAACTACATTTCAGAAGCAAATATGCTTTTTTAAACAATAGTCAATGGTTTCTTTGGTGATGAATATTTTACGTATGGAACATATGATCAGCTTATAGAAAACGATACGTTGTTATAGATTAAACTAGCCAACAGTAGTTAAAATTAGCTCCACCTTCACCAGCTATAACAGAAAATTATGATTATATAATACAACTCACAGTACAACTGTACAGCTGTTTTCAACATAATGAGAACTTGTACATTTGTGGATAAACAGTTTTGTACTAATACATTTCTTTTGAATGCAGGATGTACAGAATTCCCACAAGGTGACAGTATTAGGCGGGTAAATGAGGGAAAATGGACAGGCATTAGCCAGGACGACTCGGCGAGGACTGGGGTCCTTTACAACTGCTCACCATGGATGTATTATGAGAACTGGATACTGGTGTCAAACATGGCGCCCTGTTCATTCCTATGAAAGTTGCACAGAGGTGCAGGAAAAGACATCCTTCTGTAAAGACATTACCTGGATGTTGCTCACACTTCCTGATCGTTTGTGTTGAAGAAGATATAAGACTTATGTAAATAGAAAACCTGTAGACATTGTTATTGTAATGTGTGTGTTTTACTTTGTGTTCCAGAGGCCAAAAGTTTCAGTTCAACTCAAGTTGAACTGCAAATGCCTGTTGTTGTCGGCTGCTTTTCTCAATGAACAGACCTGCTCAAATAAACGCTGTGCTACAACTATGAATGCAAAAAGATAACTGATTAACACTCCTCATAAATAACTTATTAATTTGCTTTCAGGCAAATTCCTTTCAATACCCTAACAATTTATAAGAAGTGTCTCTTAAATATTTATAAGCCAGGGTAAGTGGGCAATTTGCGCCTGACTAATGACAAGAGCATTCCCTCTAATTACACAAGTTGAAATGGGATTAGACAGTTTTTATTTCTTAAAGGCCATTGACTGGCATAACCACCAGCGTCAGGCAGTCACCGCTGACAGGAATGGAAGCCGCCATTACATGCCGCGCTAATAAAAGTGTGTCGTTTAATTAAGGCTAACGTTTCCTCTCATAATAAAGCAGCGCGTTTGAAGACCGTGCCTGACGTATCAAGAGATTTGTACTTACACCCCCGCACGTAATTAATAAGACAACAATATCGCACAGCGCCCGTGGTTCCGCATTCGAATGGCAGCGCTGGCAAACACACAAAGCTGCTAATAAACAATATGGAAATGGGATTCCCTGATGACCTCCGGAGGGTTTGAGAATTCACACGCATTTGTGCACAATTCGGGCAACGCTTATGAATACAAGAGCGCTTCAACCTTGTGAAAGTGGCAGCTCAAAACCCTTGATGATGGTTCAACATTTATTTCAGTCCCCCAGCAGTGGGATATGGCTCAGAATCAGACAGAGGCTACAGTATCCACCGCCCCCCCCCCCCCCCCCCAATCCACCCCATACAACTGAGACAGAAGGTTATTGCTGATATGGTGAGGCTTTGAGGGCCATTATCAGACAGCACAAACAATTAAGGGTGTCAATAATGAGAGAATAAGAGTGGTCTTTTGTGGAGCGCCTTTTGTGGCAGAGGCCCCTCTGGCATGAAAAGACTGAGACACACTGTTGGACCTCCCCCTCGCTGGTGTGCCGATGTAGTCATTAGCTAGTGATAAGCCCAGGGACAGAGCGCAGGATCCAATTTAGGAGGAAAAAGCTGTAAACCTATGGCGTATACGTTGCTCTTACATGAAGAAAGATTTCTAATCAAGATCAAACTGGGATTGCCCGGACACACAATGTGGTAATATCACAACAGTGCCAGATAAATATTCAGCCTACTGTCATCATCAGGGTCATTTTCCTCTGTTGTCCTCTCCTGCCATGATTGACACCTGCATCCGCCAGGCCTTGGAGAGCAGCCAGCCGTTCTCTTGTGTCGCGGCTCTGCATGGTCGATCACGGGGGTCCCGCCCTCGGACCCTGGCTGCCGGGGCCCCGGCGGGGAATCGCTCAGCCCCCGACGACACGTTTAGGAAGTAGCGCTGGCTGGTAATTGTCCTGTGCCAGCGGGGAAGGTGGAGGGACACAGGGACAGGACAAAAGGAGGAGAGGATGAGCGTGAGGGACGAGGCCTCTGAGCCTTTCATGGGAGAGGAGCCGTCTAGACATCAATGCTTCACAGGAGAGCCTGAGCCTCTTTTAATATGACTTTGAGAAACTCTTGTTCCCCTCTTTAGTTGCTTTGGGGTGGGAAAAGAAGGCTGGTTTGTGTTTCAGGGGGAGGTGGGGAGGTCAGATTCAGTGATCCAAGGCAGAGCTTGACCTTGCTGATACAACTTGATGTCAGAGATGTGATGACAACAGTCCGAACCAGGGTTTACATGTCACAGCGCCCACTCACCTCTTTTCAAATCTTTATTGGCCTGATGCTGCTGATAGCTGACATTTAGGGCAGATATTCTTCCAGAATAGCATCAACCAGTAATTCATTCTGGACATGAGAAAAATTTTTTTTTGTGTATGTGTATGTAGTTTTTTAAAGTCCCCCTCCACTTAAAAACATGTTTTTCGTCTTGTTCCTTCAGTTGGATGTTGTTGAAGCAGGAAAGTTTCTCTGAGCTCACCTTAAATCTCAGTTTAACACGTGTACCTACAAGCAGGATTTGTGAGCCAATCGTGGTCGAGTTTGCAACTTACACAAGTGTGATGTGGAAACAGTGAAGTAGGAGACATCTTGTGTCCAGCTGTAAAACTTCTGACACAAAAAATATTTGCAAATTTATAGATTCTGGATTTTACAAGATATCAAGAATTTCTAAGGAGGTAACTGAACTTTTTTGTGGAAAAACCATGTCAGACTAAATTATTATTCAAAGCATAATACGATTGGAATAATTTACCTGTAAATATCTGTTTCTGTTGATGTTTGGCTTATTTAAAAATGTTTTCTTGTCTTAAAACAAATCGCATGTTTTCAGTAATGTTACCACTGACTGTTACTTTATAGATTCATCTTTTTTCTTTTGATAATATCTAGCCTAAAGTTGTTGCTCTTCTGTTTTTGTTGCTTCATTTTTTCATTGTTTTGTTGTTGTATTATTGGGTCTTGAATTGTGTTTTTGAGTATTTTTGAATTTTTGAATTGAGTTTTTTTTGGACCCCCTTGAAAATGAGATGGGTGATACATCTAAAGGGGTTTATATTGATATAATAAACCTTGTCACAAAGTATTTTTATAGTATGTCTTGAACATGTCTGAGCAAATCAGTTACATCTACCATCACTACCCCATTGGTTTATTGTTGGTAAGGAGTGCGAGGTGTTTCCTTTCACACTCTGGAAACACGCCCCGCTACCTCGGACACAAGCTAATGCTAGCTTACTGGGAACACCGAGTGCTGCACACTTGGGCTAATGTTAGCTACTTTAGCTAAATTCTGTTAACAGGGCAGGTATTGTAATCAAGTAACATTAAACTTAGTGAAATATTGCGACAATAGTCAATCACAGCTGTCAATCAATACCCACACAGCAGACATCAAAGCTACTATAAGTCTTCAAATTTTATTAACAGAGCAATAATTTCCAAAATGACCACCAGCACACTTATTAGAGGGTCTGAATTTAGAGATTGAGACCAGAATGATTCGTTGAAAAATGTTGATTGACTCATTATTTCTAGAGAGAAGTTGAGGCTTTTTGAATGAGAGTCTGAACCGACCAACGAAACTCAAATCAGACTGAACACGACTCAGCTAACAGCTTAACGGACAGTTTTTTTGGCTGCTTGTGGAAGACAGATGTCCATCATTATCCATCAGACAGTATATGTGTGGTGTGAATCTCTCATCGCTGGTACACATGAAAACAAACAAGAAACGTCCTGTCAGTGGAGTCAGACCTGCAGGTTGTGTGTTTTTTGTTTGTTCCTCTTCTTGTTTTTCCTCGTACACTTTAGATTTAAACTCATTTTAAGTTAGAAGAAAATGAAAGACATACATTTAATATATTAGCCTATTTAATTACAGTCATTGTTTATTGCAACTTAAATATTTATCTGTAAATCTTCAGAACACAAGTCAGCTTTTATTCATAGTAACTGAGAATGTGCCTAAATTATTTAACTTAATATTAATATAATCTAAAATTGATAAGCATCTGTGGAGGGTCGGGTGGCTTCGGGTGCCATGATAAAACATTTCTTTTGAAGGAGTGCTGTGATCTAAAAAAGCATTATATGGGCAAACCTCATGAATCCCGCGACAAGAAATATTGTATGTGTGTAAAATAATACAAATATACAACTAAGTAATATTTATATGAGCTGCAGAGGGATATCATTCACTTTTTATTGCGTCAACGTGCAGTATATCTGTGTATCTGTGATTCATGATGACTGAATTAATGTCATTAAGGTGGAGAAGCTGCAGTGTGCTCATCTACCATTTCCTGAACAGGTGCAATGTGTGTGTGCGTGTGTGTGTGTGCATGTGTGTGTGTGTGTGTGTGTGTGTGCAGAGCAGGTGGGGGGTGGGGAGAGAGGGTAATGGGTCAGGGCTCTATTTTGAACAAGTACTTACTGGTTCTTTAATAAACCTTTGACCCCCCCATGGGGTCATATATCCCTAAACAACTGTGCTGCCCTGCCACCCACAGTGAGTCACTGCTGGGGGGTTTTCTCAAAAGACACCGCACTGTACCCATTTACCCTTCAAACACACCTCATAAGAAGGCACACCTCTGCTTTTCTAACATCTTTGGCTGTATCCTTTATTCACTGACTAATCCAATTATTCTTATTTTTAGAACATGAAATCCCTGGTGGAGCCCCGCAGGGCTCAGTCTTTGGCTCATTATTATTCTGTACACAATTACTTGATGGTGATGTCTTTTTAAGAGGTTTTTCTGGAGCTGGGGATGTCACTGCCATTTCATTAATGTGTTATTCTGCTGATGCACAAATGTATTTCCACTCATCCATAATGTTACATCATAACACCACTGTCACTACTCTGCAGAGCTTTGCCAATGAGCAATATCACAGCGTCATAATCACTTCACTGTACAACAATATGAAATGAAATACTGACACAGTCTAACCCTGGAATTATGTTCATATACCACTAAATTGCAACAGCAAATATGTTTTGCAGGTAATGTAATGCTTTTCTCTTAACAATGAGAAAATGTTAATTAACATCTTTGAAAAGTTGCAAAAATGTTGATACTGAACGTATGAGTATTGTGTACATGTATGTGGGTGTTGGTGAGGTCGGGGTGGGTGGAGGGGCTGAGTTGCAGTAGGACCAGAAGCAGACGGGCTGCTTCTCCTCATTTGAATGTGAAAGTATTCTTTAGGTCTTGAGGTAGCCTATCTTCTCTGGCGCAGCGTGTTTTCAATCTGTCCTGCTTGGCTCTGTGACCCCTCAGATGCGGGCTGGGGTCAGGGGTTCAGCCCGCGACAACGCCCCCTATCACTTCTGGTGTCACTCAGATGCTGTCACATTGCCTCCCCAACCACGAGGGCAACAGCACCCTTAACAATAATCTAATTAGGTATCAATGAGCTCCGTAGCCCTGGATGTAATTGGCTTTTTATGGGTGGGTGAGAGGGGGGAGGTGGGCGTACAGCTGGTGGAAGTAAATGAGACAGGATACATCCTCATAAATTTTTAGCATGTGCTGCAGACACACACATGACATGCAGACACACTTGCAAACACTCAAAAATTCACACTGTGGATATGGTCCAATCATAACTGTTTTAACGGCTGTCATGAACTTTTTTAACCACATAAACTCTGAATGGCAACTTCTCTACACAGAGGTGCTGTCACTGGTAAGCTAGCTTCAGCCTTAGCTCTTAGCTCAGTAAAGCTAAAGGTTAACAGCACAATAGCAAGATTTAGCTCAATAAAGTGGTTGGGAAAACTAAACTGCATATATATATATGCTATGAGCAGAGTCTCTTCAAGACCAGGACCACAAGGTGGAGGATGGAGGACCTGTCAGAGTTCACATTGGACTTCAGTGCTGCAAATTTTTAACTAATTTTCGATTAATCAAATTATGTAGACCCAAATGATGTGGAGTAAAGCTGGGCTTTGGGGGCCATTGTGCAGTTGCCCACTTTGCCCGGTTGGTAATTCAGCCTTGTTTGCATGTGGACTCCCCCTCCAGGAGTTAGTGGAGACAAAGCAGAGCTAAAAGAGAGTCTAATATTCAGACTTATCAGCTAGATAAAAGCACAAATAAATGCTAATGTTTCTGCTGGATGTGTAAATAGGCTATGGAAATTTTGACTTTTTATAGTTTACATCAAAATGTTTACATATTTTTTCACAAATCTATTGTAGATAATAAAATAAACACTCGTGTACATCCTGATGAATATAAACTTGTTCCATCTAATCCTGCCTCCACACCAGGAGAGGCATTAAAACCCTGCTGTCACTGTGCTGTTTGAACACTGCATGCTGTCTAATAAAGTCTAATAAACCGACCAGAAATCACATTTTAATGCATAAATTGTAACCCTGTTTTAACTCCACTTTAGCCTGTTGGACCAGAACACATTTGTTCTTCAGGTGGCAGTCGGACAGAAATGGTGTGTTGATGCAACAACAACAACAGAACTTTCAATCAACCACAGATGAAGCTGCTGCTGTTTATCATGTGTGGATAACCAATAAAATATGTCTCTAACTGCAACATAGAACATGTATTCACGTATGAGTCAATTTTAGCCAAATGATTTAAGATTAAAATAAACTTTAACTGTTAGCCCTCACTAATGTCAAACATGACATCTGACCTCACAATCTGAAACAGTGCTATAAAATCAATTATTAAATGAATTAAATGCAATAAACAAAACATATAGGCCTGTGTTTCCACTGCCCCCCAATGAAAATTCCCCCAAAAAACTGGACCATGATTGAACCTATTTGCTGACCCCTGCTGTATAGGTTGTTTGATGGTATGATATCATTGTAAAGCTCCTTGGATCAATCTGATAGGCCTATAGTCTGCCGCACAGAGCACAGGATTGTCACTGGTATTTCACACACTGAACACCATCCAAAATCCCTTTGAGGTTATACTTTGGAGAGCAAATAAAAAAAGAAGTTTTCACCTGGAGGCTGCATCAGTATCTGTGGAATAAGCTAAAACAGACAGTAAAAAGATGCATTTTCAAATCTATGTGAATTAGGTCGGACACAGTTACTCAACACGCTGTTATCATGGAAGTGTGTGTGAAAGTCAATTAGCTCCTGCTACCAGACAGGTCACTATCACCCCCCTCCCTCTCTCTCTCTTTCTCTCTTGTCCACTTCCTCTTTGCTATCGCCTCTCTCCTCAGAGCCCACAGCGCTCTTCCCCTGAGTGGCCCACGCCAGCCGCAGCGCCGACGCGCTACATTAGCTCAACACCAAAGAGCAGGGGCGCGCTAATGAGACACGGGCGTGGGCTCTGTAGCTCGTTCATCATCCTGCTCCCTCCAATTCCAACGCCCTTTTATCAGGCCCCGGCCGGGCCCCGTGTCATCTCCTCCGACATTAATCAGCTGTCCGGCCAGGCGGGGGCCCTGATAATGCCCTATTAGCTGCCGAGCTCCGGAATCATTACAGGCCAGTGAAAAGGCCAAGGATTACACTCCCCCCCCCCATCACCACCACCACCACCACTTCAGCCGCTCAGTTAGAGAGAGAGAGTCTCCTGGAATCAACAACGCCTGACCAGGAGGCGGAAATTAGTGAGCTGGCACAAAGGCTTAGCCTCAGGAAGAGGTTTGTTTGGCTTGTTTACCCTCCCTCCCTCCATGTGCTAGATGAATACATTTCTGCTATTCTAGAGGCTTTTGTTTCCAGGCTAAAGGCTTACTGTCTTCTGAAAGCATGAATTTGGGCCAATATTGACCTCATGTTGACGTTTTGTCTCTTAACTTGTGGTTACTATTGCTGGCTACAGTGAATACAGGTCAAAAGTGATCGGTTCATCCTGCCTGCTGTGCATTTCTCAGGGCTTATCTGAGGAGGTCATACGACCTGACACTAGAACTGCAATGATTAGTCGATTGGTTGCCAACTATTAAATTAATCGCCAATTACTTTGATAATCAATGAATCGTTTGGAGTCATTTTTTAAGAAAAAAATATCAAAATTCTTGGATTCTTCCAGCTTCTTAAATGTGAATATTTTCTGGTTTCTTTAGTCCTCTATGAGAGTAAACTGAATATTTTTGAGTTGTGCATCTTCAGCTTTGGGAAACAGTGATCAACATTTTTCACAATTTTATAGACAAAACAACTAATCGATTCATCAAAAAAAGACAGATTAATTGATAATGAAAATAGTCGTTAGTTGCAGCCCTACCTGACACGACTACATCCGCCACAGATATCTGATTATGAGATTGTTGTTTATTTTCAAAGCTGTGCATGGACTGGTACCAGATTATCTCCTCTCAGATCTGCTGACCAATCACTGCTCTTCATTCCACGCTCCCAGTTAAAATCCAGCGGTGAACGGGCAGTTTCTGTTGTCAGCTCTAAACTTTGGAATAGTTTGCCCATCATTATTAGATCCTGTCTATGAACACAACGTAACGTTTCCTGTTTAGAGAGGAAGTTAAAAGACAAGATTACAGAGTTGGAACGATTCCTTCCTGCTGAAACACATAAGGTCAGTAGATAGCACAAGAAGCATCATCTCTGGCCTCGACAAAGCACGCCTGAGATCTCCTGCGTGTGTCTGTTGGCTCACAGTGAGATGAAGATGATCTTTGGGGAAACCTGTGCCCCCACAACAGCCCCAGTTTAACCTATATATCCTCCCATTTCCATATCCAGTCAGACACCTCTCATCCGTCTTTCAGCCCTTTGCCATAACTCATTTATTATCGCCTCCGGGATCTCCGCAGTGATCAATGATTATGAATGTCATCATAGAGCGAGTTTCAGAGCGCCAAAACCCCTCGGTAGTAATTCGTCGGTATGGATCATAATCGTAATTATGAGATATGCTTTCACTTCCCTTTCTGATTATCTGTCTGCATGCACGAGCGAGCTGGCATTAGAGGTAGCAAAACATCCATCATATGCAGACACAGGCAGATTAGTAGGGCTAGCCTGGTGATAGATAGCCGCTGAAAGGGTAATGATTAGCTCCTGTATTGTCCGTGGAGCCGGGCCTGCTGGTGTCACACACTGCCCTCCACCAGCCATGCAAAGTGGAGCGGATGAGGGCCCATTTGTATTCATTAGAGCATGGAGTTAGCTCGTAAAAAGCTGCTCCTCTTTCTCTCTTCTGTGTCTGCTCCCATCTCTCTCTGTCTGTCTTGCACAGCCTCAGCAAGAAAGAAATCCATTCTGAATCAAAACATTTGTACAAGGTGACACAGAACACAGAGTGACAACACATGCTCTGTCTCTGCAGACTTTCCATCTGTGTTGAAAAGCAGCCTGGAAGGTTTAGACTGCGGCGCAGCCGAATCACCGGCTATGAATCCTGTGGAGCTGACACTCTGCTTGTCCTGCCGGCTGAGAGCATCTTCTTCCTGCCTGCTAGCACCCAGGAGGGGAGTCCACGGCTGTGCATCATGGCCACAACACACTGATCTGAACTGTTAGTTGACCAGAGTCACTCCAGCTTCCACTGAAGAGCTGAAAACATCAGATCTGTGTGGAGCGATGAGACTGTAACGCTCCTCAAATGAATACTTGAAACAAACAGAACTGTAAACACACACGTGTTACTTTCCAATGTGTTAATTACAACATGTTTTCATATTAACAGGCTCGTCTGTGGTATATGGTCTACACATGCTGGCATATTAATTTGATGTTTGTGTGTTTTTTTTCTACATGTACTCTACATGTTGCCACAGTCTCAGTTGTTGAGGTGAGACGAGACGACGTGTCGGCCAATTAAAACCACTGTGTTGACATGACGGAGGTTAGATGACACCTTTGATGTTCTAATTAGTCCAGCAGGGTATTTTACAAGATGTTGGTTCCATACAGTTGCCTCTGATGGCAGACAACCAACACAAACAAACTCCTGGTTTAAAGGAGTAGTTCAACATTTTAATCAGCCTCACAGCACTGACAGTCAATGTGAATGTTGTGAGTTGTTGTTGTTGTTGTTGGCAGAATAAACACAGACTTAGAGGAAAAGTTTAACTGTTTAAGCAAAGTAATCTAATCTAGTTTTGGTTGAGACTTTTGTCTTGGCGAGATTTAAAAGAGCAACACAAAAGGAATATTTATGCATTTTAAGATGCAGGTTGTATTTATTAAAGAAACATTAATGGATTTTATCCATTTGGGGGCAGCAGAACAAGCTGTAAACACACACAGTATACTGTATCACCTGCTTATTTCCACATCCAGCAGTTACAGAGCAACATTATCATTCATTTGGAGTCGTGTTTCTGTCCACCTGCTGAATGTAAGTCCAATATTCACTCTCTGTTAGCTGTTTCTGCTCTCTACCAACTCCTGAGGGAAATATCTGGCTCTTTAGCTGCTAAATGCTCCACTATGTTCACCAGCTAGTCTACAGCTAACTGTGTCTGTTTGCTGTTTGGTGCTGAGCAGGTAGTGTACAGTGGCTTGAAAAACGGCTGCATGCTGCAACTGGAAACAAGGTTGATGAGAGCAGTGACAGTGAAGTGTAGGCTGTAAAACTTAAACAATGAGCTAGAAGACGCTAAAAAGGTCAATAGAGCTGAGGTGAACTGCAGAGTTGATCAATATACTTTGTGGGTTATCACTACCAGTGACACCTTTCACATCACACATTATTTGATCCATTGTTAACGGATCAGATAATGTGTGAAAGTGCAGCTTTAAGAAATGTTAATATACTCAATATACTCATACGCCAAGATACAAATCAGATAGCCATGTGTGGCACATGTGTCGACACTTAGCTTCTGCTTTTATCAACAGGCTTACAGTAAGCACACATGCTGACTCAAAGACTTCTGTAGAGAAGAAATGGATGTCGATGGAAAACCTTTTTGATGTCTGACATTCCTGCAAGCTGCAGCTTCCCACCTTTTAGCTGTAATTTCTTGGGGTCATGGAGATATTGATGGTTTAAAATGGCTAACAATAAGACCAACCATAAAATAATTGACATGGCTTTGAATGCTACCATCTTCTGTGGCTGACATCTGTTTAATGTTTTTTTTTCTTACATATGGTTGACAACATGCGACTGTAAACATGTCTGCTTAACCTCAACAAGGAGAAAATAAAAGCAGCCTGAGGGTATTGTTGCAGCCTGCCTGCCACTGCCGGGCCCAGTATTGACACACTGATGATAGTGTCATTGTAAATCAGCCTGGTTGCAGTGTATCAGATAAGTGGCGCACTGCTACATGAAGCCAGAAGGCTGTAATGAATCAACAGGAGCAGAGAGGCCTCTTTAAATAAATACTCAGTTCATGGTGCAGATAAGAAAAGATCAGAAGAGTAACTGATGCAGCTGACTGGACAGCGTCTGTTACATACATATATTATATTGGCAGTGGCATTATAATGCAATAAATTATGATGACAGTCACGGCTATTATTCCATCATTCCCTGTCTCAGTGTTGAATGGGTGTGTCTAATTGTGAGCCTCTGCCATAAACTGGGGTCATCGTGCGCAGTTAGTGTCACGTCATCACCTGTACAGAAGTCGGCTTACTGATAGAATCAGTGTCCTGTCACAGCTGATCTTCACAGGGTGATATATGGGAAACAAAGGATGTGGCGTCGCCTGCCTGCAGACAGCAACAGGCGTCTGCTGCTGTCTGGACAGAAAGAGGAGGACGCAGAGCCCCGCTGTGACCGTCCGGCATCCCGTCCTTTAATATCCCCCCCATCTATCTGATAAGGTGGATAGGTGTGTCTCTCAGGCCAAAACCGAACCGCCTCAAGATGCTCCACACCACATATTTTTATCTTTCTCTGCTGTTGAGGATATGCAACACTGCTGAATGTTTCCTGGCAGTGCTGATTGACAGATGTATGCCTTGATATGATGTTTTTTCATATGTTTTTATTATTTTTATGTCAAATATTTTCAGGACTGACAGACAAACCCTTCAACAGACAAATATTTCTTTCAGCTCATTCCTCTACAGCCCTGTGATATTACTGTGACTGACTGTGTCTCATTTTAAAACTCCACTGATGCTAAATCAATGCTGTCTCCCTACACTGTCTCCATTATGACCTTTCCTTTTTCCATAATTTAAAAATCACAATCTGAGTCTGCTAGAAGTAAATCAGATTTCTGTTTAAACAGGACTAAGAGTCAAGAGGCTGAGCTAACTGAGTCAGTATGCTAACATGCTCACAGTGAAAATGCTAATGTTTAGCGGGTTAGCATTCTAAACTTGAACCAGCTAATGTCATTGTATTGCAGGTATTTGGTCATAAAGCAAAGTATTGGACAAAGTGACATTTTAAGACAGCTGGTCGCCTTTAACAAATGTTACTCAAACAGGAGGAAATAGTGCATTCGTTGGGAGCTATTTTCAGCTGTGGATTAATCCACATTTGGTGCTCTGGTGAGTATTTCTGGCAGCAGGACGGTGTGTGTGTGACAGTGTGTGGATTTTGAATCTCTGGTGGGGTCTGCACCTCCTGGACCCGAGGCTGCGGCTGGGCTTATAGGTGCTGAGTCCACGGAGGTCCAAGAGAGGACAGGAGATGTCAGGGAGGAGGAGAGGCCACAGAATTCAGCTTAACAGACCATTAAAATCCCCAGAAGCCTACTGATAGATGAATATCACATAACCTCTACGTCCATGGTTTAATTCCTGCCACAGACCTTTGTTGCATGACCCTGTCTCCTCAAAATTATTTATATATGAGTCAATTGTTTTCCCAATTACGTTGCTTTGGCAAACATAATCATTACCTCAATTATATTCACAGACAACATTTTTTTAATGAATAAAGTGCAACATTTACTCTATAAATGTTTTTCTATAACTTAAAACAGGTGCTGTCAAGTTTAACATTGCTGTAGTTACTACCAGCGGATAATTTACTGCAAGATCGACTATTTTGGTACCAAAAAAAAAGGAAAAAGTTGTCATCAAACATCTGATATGTTCAATATCAATATTTTTGCAACTTGCAAACAACATTTCCTCATTATATTGAGAGTTACATTTCCTGCAAAACATAACTGATGTTACAATAGTTGAATAAATGTAATTTCTAGGAGACAGCGTTGGTGTGTCGTACTCTCTACCTGTTTCCTGTCTTTTTGCACTTTCAGCTGTCAAAAAAGGGCAAAATTGCCCAAAAAATATTTTTAAAAAGTAAAAAGGAAAAAAAAAACCTCTATTATAATACACCAACAGGAATCTACAGTATGTGATTATGTGTATAGTGCATGTAAATACATAAATATGAACAATAATAATACTTTAATGCAGAGTTCCTCTTTAATAGAGGTTATGTGACTGTACACTGACATGTTGAAAAATAGTGATTCCTTACTTTACCTGTAATGTTCACCAACATTGAACCTGGGGGCGATAAAGCTTTAGAGCTGCAATGATTAGTCGATTGATTGATTACTCGATCATTTCAGTCATTTTCTAAAGAAAAATGCCAAACATTTGCTGGTTACAGCTTCTCAAATGTGAAGATTTGATGCTTTTGTGTCTCATACATGATAGAAAACTGAATTATGTTTGGATTTTGGACTGTGGATTAGATAAAAGAAGACATTTGACATCACCATGTGCTCTAAGAAATTTTCATTTAACAAAGTGATTATGCGAGCTAAAGACGAACTTCTACTTTTGTGCAACAAAGTTGGACAATAAAGTTGTTTTGGTTTTGATTCGATTCAATTAACTGAGAAAAATAATCTGCAGATTAATCCATAATGAAAATATAAAGCCCTATAAAGCTTCCTCCCTCAAAGGTTGGTGTTAGTGTCTCACTCATGGACACGTGGAGCAGAGATATCTGCTGACATGCCGGTTTCTTGCTGCTGCTGCTGTTAATATTGTACCTGAGCATCCACCTGTGTGGCTCCAACTCAGTCTGGAGG
This sequence comes from Scomberomorus guttatus, assembly GCA_038419695.1. Classification (NCBI taxonomy): domain Eukaryota; kingdom Metazoa; phylum Chordata; class Actinopteri; order Scombriformes; family Scombridae; genus Scomberomorus; species Scomberomorus guttatus. The sequence continues at coordinate 30,657,947 of CM076456.1, forward strand.
AAGGTGTTAGTCCTGACCTTTGCAGAAGAGCACTGGAAGGTCTTTCTTTAATTAAGCATGTCATTTTTTTGGCTGCTGCTTTACAATAATCCATTTGAAAACAGTGTGCACCCCTCAGCCCGTCCTCATAAAGTTTTGGAGTTTCATATTGCGGTGCTTTATGGCCTCTTCCTGCCTGCACAGTGTCAAGGTGGCTGATGGAGGGAATTAGTCATGACCTTTAAGGAGGAGGAGTGGAAGGCCTGTCATTAGCAAGGTACCAGGAAGACATTACCCCGCCTTGGTGACCTACACAGATACTGTTCAGATAAGAGATGAAGAATCACCGCTCTGTCCCTGGAAGCTCCAGAAGGAAAAAGATTGTCTTCTCTGACCTGCTGCATTTTTCTACTCAGGTTTTTTACTAAGATTCCTCTGGGAGCAGACTTTTATTTCCTCATGAGGCACTTCTAGGTATGTTTGTTATATCTTTTGTTGTGCACTTGTGGTATATCTACAGTATCTTGTTTCAACATATTGGAGATAGTGTGTGGAGGGACTTTTTTAAACTGTTGAAAATGCTCTGTGAACGTCATAAATCTGGATTCTTCAAGTTAGGAAACAGGGTTTTAAGTGATTTTCTATATTTTTCTTATTGTCAACAAATCGTGGCCTTTTAGTGATCAGCTTCTATCTGCAGTCTGAGTGGTTTTGAGATATTAAGGTTCAAAGTTTTGACATCCTAGTTAGCAAAACTGATCTACAGTACAGTTCTCTTTTATTTGTCAAAATAACAGACACCCTTAATGTACTCTAAATATATAATATCAAAATCCTATCACATGTTTCAGTGGGGTTTTCAGGATCAGGTGGATTTCAGATAGAAACTCATTTTTCTTTTGGGATTATAAGATTTTATCTGCTGAGGCTTCACAGGAAGTGATGATTCTGTTGAAAACAGACAGATGAGTCTGGATTTGTTTTAACACACAAAATCTATGTATGACCTGCTGAAGGGAGTTATGATTTATGATATTTGGGCACAGACATGTTTTAAATGTTGGCTTTCACTGACAGATCTGAACTGATAATTAAGTTCACAAAGTTTGAGATGAGAAAAAAACATTAACTATTGAACTGCTTTGTTTTTGCTGCTGTCTCTGTTGCTCATTTCAGAACCTTTCTGGTCTTTTTCTGCTCCCAAATTTACTCCTGTTTTAATTTTTTTTTTTACTCTTTTTGACAAACTGGGGTCTCTGTCACTGTCTGAGCTCTGAATGTTTCTCTGTCATCACTCAAGTTATAACGTTAAACACACACAAACCCAGTTAGCAGCAGGTAGAGTTAGCATCAGTAGCTAGCAGCCTGAATGTATCTCATATTCTTACATATTAACATTTTGGCTGTCATTGCTGTCAATTTTTAAGCAATCAGAGTAACTTAAGTCACTAATAATAAAATTAATTGTTGCTAACAACTGTGCTAACTGCGTAATTAACCTTAGAAAGCTAGCTGACTAGCATGGTAGCTAAAGGTAAAAATCTGCTTCTCACTGAATTCAAACAAGATAAAAAACTGACTAACTCAGTTGGTGTTCAGTGTCATTCAGAATGATTTAGATAAAATAATCAGTTTGGAGGTTTCAGCAACATTTTATGATCTTTTCAGCTCCTTTAACCACAGTCACAGAACAGTGAGGTAGCACCAAGTTTGAGATTGATTTTTGAGATCGAACCTTTTCTTTTCTCAGATTTTAGGGCCAATAATGCAGAAAACAAACTATAAACATACACAAAATTTTAATAACTTGTCAAATAATAGTTTAATGTGAATAACTCATTTTTGTCAACAATGTCAGAACCTGATTCATTCATTCAAACCTTTATTTAAGCCTTTAAACCTCATTTGCAATAATGTGGAGATACAGAGTTAAGAACAAAAAGTGTAGGGTTAAATAGATCAGAAGAGGACAATACTGAACGAAAACGAAGCACTGTAGACAGAACTGAGTTCACGCACATGCTTTTCCTTGTCAGAATCCTGGCGCCTACATTACCCACAATGCAACTTGACTCCATTAATTCAGTCTCCTGGAGCTGCTAGCCTCCAGCAGAGATGGAGGAGCTGCTTTCTAACTCCACACCTCCATATTCTTTTCATTTTCAAACTTGTAGTCTTCAGCCCCAACCGACACTATGTGACATCACTTGAGGTAGTTTATTAGATTTCACACGGCTCCCTCTGGAGACATAAAAGACTTTTTATACTACTTGAACACCTGGAAACACACGCTGAGCTGGTGAATAGTGTGGAGTTCCCCTTTAATAAATACCTAAGACTACATTCACACTATGTTCACATTGGAGCTGGATACATGTAACTTACAAACATGAAAGTGAACCATCAGCATCTGACGAAAGAATCAGAATTGAGCATTAATGCCTGTAATGTGAATGTAGACTTATTCAAGCTTAAGTGATATTTGTGGGGTATGTTTGTCTTTAAGTGTTACCTGATTAATTGTGCACTGTTTCTCAACGAGGTGAATACACTCGAGCCTTCCATTAGTGGCTGAAACAGCAAGTGATTCACTCTCAACAGCGACAGATGTATGCGACGCACCAGGGAAGTGAAGCAAGACAACCAGGCCAACATGGAGAACAGCACACTGTAATCATACCATCCAGTGGCTCCTGACGCTGCCATGTGAGTGCCTCCTCTTTGGCTGGCTAGTGTGCCGTGAGCAGCCAGGCGGCGGTGCCTGATTCACGCCCAGGGAGGAGACAGACACCCACCGTCTGCCTCTTCTCTATGTCTGAATGCTCCGTCGCCCGTCTTGTCCCCCACCTCAATCCTGATGAGGCTTCCTGAGGATAATTAGTCATTAGTCAGGTGAGAGAGACGGACTGAGAGAGGGGGAGACATTAGTGAGCTCAGAAGTCTCTAATCTTACCTGAGGAGGTTTTACCACAGCGCCACCTCATCTTTGTGTCGTTGAGTGGTAGATTTCCATAGCGTGAGTACTTCACTTACTTGAGGTGAGAGGAAATGAAGGTGTGAATAAGCTGCAGTGCTGGAAGAAGTATTCAGATCCTTTGCTTAAGTAAAAGTACCAATACAACAATGTAAAAATACTCCAAAAATCCTACTACAGTAAAAGTACATAAGTATTATGAGCTTGATGTAGTTAAAGTATTGCAGTAAAAGTACATAAGTATTATGAGCTTGATGTAGTTAAAGTATTGCAGTAAAAGTACATAAGTATTATGAGCTTGATGTAGTTAAAGTATTGCAGTAAAAGTAGTGGTTTGGTCCCTCTGACTGATATATTATCAGTCAGTTTTATCTTTAGTTTTAGTCAACAAACTAAAGATATTTTCGTCTCATTTTGTCATGCATTCTAAATTTTCTAAGCATTTCGAAGCTATGTTATCGCCATCTTTGTTGTGTAGTTACCATGGTTACAGGTTAGTGTCTATGTGACTGCTCTGCAGTACATCTGAACAATTTCGAAAAAATATCTAATTGTGATTATTTTGGCTGACTCTGATATTAGAGAGAATGATAATTTTTACATCATTCTCATTTTCATTGAAAAATATATTAAAATGATTATGGTGTGATTTTTGCAGGGTTTTCTTAAGTCTGTAGAATATAATGTGTAGGCCAGGACATCTCTGCAGCACAATATTTAGGCCATATTGCGATTTTCATAAAAATTTTGATTAATTGTTCAGCTCTAGACTGCAGTAATCCAACAGACTGACTCTCCTCAGTAAACTCTGTGTTTGAACATTCCTGCTCACCCAGTATTAGCATTAGTGTCACCTGTGTTCTCCACTGTAGAGCAGCTGAGTGTTCACACCTGTCCACTAAAATCCTGTCTGGGTTTATGCTGAGAGGAGAAGCTCAAACGTGGGATAACGTAGTGATATTTCTTTAGTGAACATCTAGAGGAAGATTGAGATGGTCGACTGACGACATTAATCCTCGAACTGACTCTTTCCTTCTTTTATTTTTTTATTGACTCACATAAATACAAACAGAAAAACAGAAAATACAGAATTCTGACAATAAATAAACAAGTGAGTCCTACCATCTCTAACGCTCCCAAACCAATTTACAAATCTGAACCAACCCTTTATCTTCAAACAATATCAGTCATATCATTATTACTATCCTTCAATTCTCACTGTACTTACATCTAACAGCACAGGTAATGTGCAATGTTAATACTGTACGGCAGCACTGACAGAAAAAGAAGACAATAATCAACAAGAAACAATTAACTTAAGTCAAAAAAGAGAAAGAATAAAATAAAAAGGGTGATCTTGGATTGATTTTTATAGTTACATTAAGTACTTTTCCACTGGCGTCCATGTTCTCCTAATTTTGCAGTCTAAAAGTTTCCTTTTCTAATTTAGTCATTTTTTTGCTTCAGTGATCCATTCTTTGAGTTCGCATATTTAAAACAATCCAGTTATTCGTGATTACCTTCTTTGTGAGCATACATAGACTCATTCCTTCTGATAGCAACAGGAAAGATAGCCGACTGTTACGTTAGCTTAGCTTTTTATAAACGTGTGCGCGCTGCCTGCATGTTTTCAGTTTGTTCAGCTGCTGCTTGTCTAATTCTAGGTGAACGTTACTGAAGATGAAGATGCTTCTTATTAAAGGCAGAGCAACAGATCGAACAGCTAAATTCTGCAGATGCTGCAGCTTCTTCAATTAATAATTAAAGTTTATTAATATATAGCAAGTTTCTAGATCAGACGTCACAAAGTGCTTCACAATAAGAGATAAAGGAAAGAGAAGCAAATAGAGACAATACAAAAATAAATAAAATAGAGAAAAGAATAACACTTCAATGCAAACTGGGCTGCTTTTTAAAGGTATCCACAGTAAAAACTAATTAGTTCATTTGTCAGTCTTTCACATTATTGTTTTTGTCATAGTTTTTGTTTGCAAAGGTGACTTTTTTAGTTTTAGTGTCTTTTTCTTTGGGAAAAAAGGTCGTTAACTAATATTTTCTGCCCTAGTTTTCGTTGACAAAATGAGCCCTGGAGAGAATGTGGTTTAGGAAATCCTGGAAAAGCTGTTTGTGTGTTAAAGTGTTTCAGTTTCTCCTGTAATGAAGCACGATGCTGCTGTAACGTCCAACAACGTCTCTGCAGGTTTTGACCACGTGATTTTTTTTTTGTGTGTGTGTGTCTTCTAAATGTTTTTCCTCTCTTTCTTTCTTTCTTTCTTTCTTTCTTTCTTTCTCTCGGAACCTCACATAAGTGGGAAATTGAACATGACTACTTCGACCTCTGCGTGTTCTACCTCACACACCTTCTCGACCCACCACTGAATGCTAAATTCAATCAAAGGCAACGCCACTGTGATCAAGGGGCTGGTTTCACAGTTGCTTTTGGCTCAGACTCCACGTGCTTTGAACCGAAACCACTGAAGGACATCGGGAGCTAGACTAAATACACACACATAGTCCCCAAAGGCTGTGCTGGCAAGCCTTTTTTTGTTTTTCATATATTTTCTCTCTGCATGAGCCAGGGGCACGGGAATCCTATGCCAGAGCGTTTATTGATCCTGAGCACGGTCCTCTGGAGCCCCTGCCTCTCTTAACATTGAGCACATATGAACTAACACAGGCGCTGCAGTTTTTCATTATGTGAAATGTAGATGTGATTGAGAAATTCTGCTGCTATGAGCCTGATTCTGGGGCTGAAGAAAGGGCCTGAAAACCACACTTTGAAAGCATTTCTGAAGTACTCACAGAATGTCAAGCAAAAATTAAATTGGTGACAGACCCTCCACAGATCGTAGATAACACTAAAATATATTTGACTTGTCATCACCTCCACACCCTATGGTGACATTACCTTTTATATTGATGTACTTTTTGTTCAGTTGAATGTCTCCCTTCCTCTTGTATTTGTTAACATACAATTGATTTGTGACTGTCAGATTACAGATATATTCAGATTTTTGAGCTTGAGTCAGGAGTTAAAAAATGCATTGACCTCAGATCACTGGCACCACCCAGACCCCAAGACAGTCCTGTCCAAACCAAAATTGTGCCTGGGAGATATTGAGTGTTTTGTGAACCCAAACTTTAAGCCAGAAATTGCAAATAATGCACTGATAACAAGAACAACGCCCCCTTTCTTCCCAACTGCCCTGAATATCCCCTTTAGCAAGGCACAAGTCAGGTCAGAGTAAAGCCAGGACACAAAACAGCCAGTTACGTCCACTCAGATCCACTCATATTAAACATTTTTAATACCATTTTCTAAACCTACTAAATCCTTTGTGGAGCCTCACAGGGCTCCATATTTGTCTCATTGCCATTTTTTGTGGTATGTAAAACGTGAGCGTGACAGAGAGCGCTGTGATTGGTGTGTATGTACTGAAAGGAGGATATGAGATCAGGTGCAAAGGTCCTCTGATAGTGTGGTGATAGTGAGGGGGGGTAGAGGTGTTCAGCACATTTAAAAATGAATCTTTTAAGGGGCCATATCATGCTTTTTGTGGTTTTCTGTTATTTATATCCTGTTCTGATGTCGGATGTTAAACATTGTCAAAGTTCCAAAATTTGAGGGGAACATATGTAGAAATGCTCCCTGCAAGTCAAAAGCCAGGGCTTCAACCTGCTCTGAACACTTTGTTTGCACGTTTTTTTATACCTCACAGACGAGCTGATGTTGGCTCACCGTGCATGTCCATAAATGGCCGTCCGGTCTGTAGCCTTTGTTGCTATCCGTACATGTACGGCTGTATTTGAGAAGTTGACATTTCGAGTAAAGAACGAGAAAAAGTAGTGAAATCCTGCTCCTAATTTGGCTAAAACGGCCTGTTTCAGACAGAGGCTGAACTGAGGGGCTGCATAAAAGGCCAGTATAAGATAAATAAGGAGTTTGTTGAAGTGTAAATCATGCAAAGATATTCCAGCAGGAACAGAATAAAAACCTGGAAATAGACCCCATTCGGTTAAGGCCTTCCAGGACACACAGGCATGCAATAGATGTTGGTGTGTCCAAAACCACTCTCTATTTACTGTAGTGCTCTATATTAACCCTCCATCATTTTATTTGACTGTTCAAATTCTGTGTAAATTTATCCACAATATCGAGACCTCAAAAATTCCACAATCGAACAAAGAAGTAGTGTCCATGACGTGTACAGTACTCTCTGCTCGCAACCCATTTTATAAATGTGAAAATTACATCTGTGTGACTCTACAGCTAACAGTGATGACACAAAATGACGAAGATTATTGAGCGTCTGAAATCTTGATTTACTGCTCACTGTTGAGTATTGAGTGTCTATATGGGAGGTAGTGAGTGAGTGAACGAGGGAGAGGTTTCGAACACAGAACTCATGTGTACAAAATAGACCAAAAATAAACAACAAATAACAATATGGAAAACGAGAATTTCATTATGGAAAAAAGTGGAGGTCTGGGTCTAACAGACAGCCAGTGGTCAGCAACAACAGGCTTCATCCAGATGTCTTTTTAGGAAACAGAGTGATCATGTGATCAGATCTTCAACCACAACATTTCTGCCTCCCCTTGTCAGAGCTTCAGGTACCAGCATTGAATTTTCCTTTGAAAGAATTTGCACTAGAGTCGTGAAGTGTTGCCGCTGGTGTTTTTCCCCATTCTTTATTCCCATTTCAAAGTTTTCTATAAACGATCTCCTCAATATTGCTGAACATAGAAACTCAGGAGTCTCCTGGACAATGTAACGATCCTATAGGATTGTATCGTGACCACCAGTTTCAATTATTTCAACTTCAAATCAATGTCTGTGATGTTAACGGACGGCTAAGAATACTACAATACCCATAAGCCTCGGCCACTGTTGCTATGGAGAAAAAGCCAGTCAGAGGTGCGAATCAGAGCGTAATGAATTCAAAATGCTTCATCGCTGAAGTTGTAAACATTAGCCAAGTCGTTGCCTGTTCTTTTAAACTTTTTTAAAACTTTGCCACTCGGCTCGGCTCGGCTTCTTGACTCAGACTGTAAAATCACGTTTCTCAACACTGTAATCTTTAGCTTCTGCTCACTTTTAGCGGCACGCATGACCAAATTTTAAGCTCAGTGATTGGCTGTTTCTTTCTAAAATACCCCCAAATTTTTATCTACACAGTCGACTTTTTTCTAAAGAACCAGATATTTTCTAACACATTTGTTCTGATGATTTAACCGAGAGTTGAGAGTTTCATACCAATCTAAGCTGCAGAAGTGCTCAAACTGTCAGTCTCGTAACATTGTCTATGAGAAAAATCAATGAGATTTTTACATTCAGAACCAGGGGCGCCTGAAATAGCTCCTCCCACTTTGCAATATGTCAGCATATGACCATAAATTCAAGAAAACAGATGCATAAAGAACAACAAGTACAAAACTGGAACTGCTAATAGCTAATTCTGCACTTTTAATGGCTTCAATTTGCAAAAACATTTAAACATAGGCTATAAAAATGGGTTCAAGTTGTAGCCCACAGCTAAATCACTGAATCCATAGCAACATTATACTTCCTGTTTACATCCCCCAAATCATTATGGGTAAAACTGGATTTATAAACTTACTTCCTCTTTTGTTAGTCAGCCTTCTAATAATGTTTTCCAACAGGTGCAAACCATACTGTTGCTTGTCTCTGGGTGTTTAGTATTTCTTATGGCACACAAGACAACGACAAAACTTCTTTGTCCCTGAAAATTTGAGATTGAAAGTCAAATTGATGTTGTGTTGATCATTTTTTAATAATTTCACAAATTCAACAGCTCGTGCTCAAGTGAACTGCAGATGTGCCTGTGTAACATGCTGTTTCCGCTCTACAGTATAAATCAGGATATCAGTTGCGCAGTTCTTTCAGTCATAAAGACAGTAAAACTTCAGATAGAAAGCAGAGATGACCTGAGCTGGGTTCAGTCTCGTGCCAGTGAACCTAAAATGTGGTTACAGAGCTGAGGATTACACATGAAAACCTTGGACAAGGCTCACAGTCTCAATAAAAATATCTGAAATGGCTGCAATCTTTTTTCATTCATCTCTGACAGGCCAAAACAGTCAACTCCAGTGATGGATTAGTTTGTCAATGAGCTCTGAGCATCCAAAAGGGCTGTGTAACTCTGACACAGCATTAGTCAAAAAATGCGTTGTGGTACCATATGTTGGTACCCGAGCCTCTGTGTAGTACATGACAAGCATGATGGTGCCAAATAACTTTGAACAGCCTCTATGAGAACCAGCCAGCCTGTGGAATTCAGGCCTCTGCTATGTCTGAAAAGGAAATGTGCTGAATTGTTCCAAACTCTTATTAATTCCACAGTCCTGATACCGCAAAACTCAGTCCCATAGACAGATTCATTGATGCACACATACAGTGTAACACCAGACGAGTAAACATTTGCATTTTCCAAGATTTAGAACAACTCTGTTCTTTATCAGACACAGCAGAGCTCAGTTGTGGAATGAGTACCAGCTTTGATTAAATTCAATTTAGATTTGTTTTTTCCTTTTTTGGTGAGATGTCTTCATGAGATGCCCTTTTAGGTTTTATAAAAAATCTCACCAGCACAATCCTTTTTTTTAATCCTTTCATGCATTAAGGTTTTTTTGTCTTATTTGTGAAAATAAATAAACAAAACTAAGTAATACAGACACCCGGGACACAGAAAACTGAGGGACAGGTCATATTATTCCATCATAGCAGTACTGTAAGGCTGCAAGCAACTATTATTTTCTTTAATAATCATTGGTTGTTCAGTGTATAAAATGTCAGAAAATGGTGAAAATGCCGATGATTATTCCCTGAAGCCCATGTGAACATATTCAGATGACTTGTTTTGTCTGAGCAACACTCAAAAACACAAAGATATTGAGTTTACTATCAGAAAACTAGCAAATATTCACATCCAAGAAGCTGCTACCAGATGATTTTTGGCATATTTGCTTAAAAAATGACTGAAAAGATTAATAAGTTATTAAACTCCAGGGGGATCCTACCCAATCTCCTCTTCATAACTTTATGAAGATGCTTTAGTCTTATCATCAAAAAGCTTTCTGTCGCTAACATCAATAAATATTATTTATACACTTCCAACAGATCTCTCCTTATTGAACTGTCCAGCTGAGTGATGAGGAAAACTTTTGCTGCTGAGAGCAGGACTTGTTGATGCCAAACTTGAAGAATCTTAAAGTATTCACGGATGAGAGACTCTGAGAGATGAATTTGCAGCTCAGGGGTCCGTTTCACAAAAGTGATTTGTGAGCACTGCTTACACGCAGAAGGCATATGGTGCCAGTGCCCCATTTCACTAATGATTACGAGCCCTATAGTCCTCTCGCATGCATGAGTGGCAAGTATGGTGTTTCTGCTGATAAGTTAAACATGTCAAAAATTATTGCAAGAGGAAATTATCTTATGTTGCAAGTCGCAGCTGGCATGTTGCAAATTTGGTGAAACTTGATCAACATTGTTGTCCTGGAGACTGTTCATGCTCTCCATACGCTAAGATAAAGCGTAGTTAGCCAGAAGGTTGCCCTGAAGATCCCCATGCAGTGGGCCATAATATCTGTTCCAGGCGGCTAGTTTCTGTGTTTACTTTTGTTCAGACTCAGAGACAAGAGGTGAAATCATTCATGTAAAAATCAGGATTATTTGGAGAGCTGTAGGAGGCTCACCAGCTTGCCCTGATATACGTCGTTCTGTGTGAGTCCTTGTTTCCCCAAACCTCCCTCTAACAGAGTCGGGTGCAAAGTTAGCGTGACCCATAGAGCCACAATGGCCACATCTATGGGAAACACTGCACGTTAAGTTGAAATAAACTGAAATGTTCCTTTAATGTCCCCCTTTTCACAATGTCAGATAAACTAAATTAACCACAGCGGCATGTGAACTCCGTTCTCCAGTGTCAGAGTCTGCTTTGTACTCCCGCCCGTTCAATATATTAGGACATTCTTATGGTCCTTTTTTTCTCTCCTTTGATATGTCTTTTTTTCTCCTCAGAAAAACTGTGCATTTGATTTTGGAGAAAATGGAACACAGCTTCTGAGATTGAGCAATGAGGTGTGGTATGCTGGGCTGACTGGCAGATCACAGTAACACAGGAACTCAGATTTTTTAGCAGATTTTTTTAATGCTCAGATGTTGTGTTTAAAGATAATCTTGCAATGCACTGGAGGTCTGCAGGGGGGGGATGTCCCCTATAATGTAATTTATTGTGAATCAGCAGTATCAGTATCAGTATGGACAGCAATGAACTGCAGTATGAACAAATACTGAAATTAACACACGTCTAAATGAATACATGTTAAAATATATATCATACCTTGTAAAAATTATGCCTCATTCATACACATATTTTTTGGATACTGCTTTGGCCTGATGGGATATTTTGTGTCTGAAAAAAGCTGCGTTGTTTTAGTTTCTGTGCTGCTTCAGCTGTTTAATAATCTAAGGGGCATCTGTATGACCATGAGATGTGTTATTAATTTATTTGATTTCAATCTCATAAAACTGAAAGTCAGTTAAAATGAACATTGTTGCATTGATATTTTTGGCTGATAAATTTCACAGTGATATCATATATTTAGCTGTATTGCAGATGAAACAGAAAAACACACACCTCAAATAATTACTTCAAGGTTTTTTGTGTCCAGTGAAATTTATAAGATGTAATAAACGTTTTAACGTAAGCAACGAAAGTGACAGTCCTCCTAAAAAAAATCCGACAGAATCAGTTGTTTCAGTGTCCCAAAGCGACAGATGTTTACGTTACCGTGACAGCGCCCTCTAGCTGCCATAGTAATTTTGACAGGAGCATACAAGAAAACCAGGTAATGTCATTATAGAGCGAAAAAGTCCATGTAAGGAAGGAGGTCGAGTTGGATGGATGATCAACAGAACATCAGACATCAGGCCCCAGTTTTAATCCTGTGTCCCTGTGTTAAATGTTCATTTATCTCTTGTTATATGGCAAATCTATGTCAAAGTCCCAGTCTTTTCTCTTCCTGTAAAACGGTTTCAAATGTTTGATGACTCATCCTGCGCTCAGGGGCATTTACAAAAATTCATCCAATCAAATGTGACTTTGGGCGAGTAGCTAGCCACACCGGTCATATAAAACAGCACTTCACCATTTGTGGTATGTAGTCATTGACTGTATATAAATATGGACAACATGACAGATTCCCAAAAGTGAAGCCAAAACATCTGGATCGCCCCTGGTGGCTGGTTATAGATCCCGCCCCCTCCATGTTAGGGGATGGGACATGAGGCAAACTAAAAAATCAAAGTTATGTCAAATAATTTTTTCCTCAAAGATGGTTTCTGTCGTTTTAGGTCATTTTTATCACGCTGATGTTTGTCCAAGTGCTAATTTTTCTGATAAGTTTGTTTTTAATTAGTTATTTGACGACATAAAAAGGGGGTGTGATGTCATGATTGACAGCTGTGACAGCTGCTCTCAAACCTCCAAATGACGTCACACAAGCTAGATGGCAGCTCCCAGAAAGGAGATGTTTTGGCTTCACTTTTGCATAGCAGCAGGAAGTGGAGACACGTCGTCCATATTTATATACAGTCAATGGTCGTAGTAGCTAACAGAGCAATATGGAGAGAGACAGGAAGAGATGTGTGTTTGGATATCAGTGGGCAAAAACTTTTTCATTTCCAACGTGGCTGAGATCTGATTTATTCATCTCTCCCTCGTCCTCCTCCTGAGCTAACAACAGGTTTGGGTGTGTGTGGAGCCTCAGTCCTCTGTAGCTCCGTTTCTCTCTGCATCGATAAGTTATGTATTTTGTCATTTAATTTGGAAGACTGGCCAGAGTCTGTGTACCATGTTAGAGCATGATGTAATATTAAAATCAATCATGTACGAATGGTCATATAGACTGACCTCACGAGTTGCAGTAGTTGTGCAATGAGGGATTATTTCCATCATTTTCAGTGGTTTTACCTCCAAATTAAGTGGTTTACATGTTTGTCTTGGCACCACGTTCCCAGATCTCCACAATATATCTGATGAGTACATTGTTACTATACCTCATAGAAATTCGGGCCAAAGCACTGAAAATAAGACCCAAACTGTAATAAACCAGAATTATCCTTAAAATATATGTTTGGTGTTTTGGTGCACCGCGCTCTGTGACCCTGAAGACTAAAGCGTGCACCATATCTTAATTTCAAGAGTCATATCAAGTGGAAAGAAACAGCATTCATTTATTTATTTGCACATTAAAAAGTACATTTTTTAATAAAAGATTTAAAGATTTGATTATGTACACAAAGACATTCACATATGTACAAACATATATACATCAACTATACATATTCTCAGCTATACAGGAATTTAAACAAAAGCAAGAGAGGCAGGAAGCTGATACAAAGAGCTCTCCTACAAACTAATTTAAATAATAATAATGAGGGATGGTATCTATCTGTGTCTTCATCTCCAGTATTGCATGTCAGACTACTAAAACAGTCTCTGCTACCCCCACTACTACGAGCAGAAACATTACATCAATTTTCAGATTATTACGGAGCCTGGAAAGAGCCGTGGAGAAAAAAAATGTATTCGTGCTCTCAAAGTTTAAAGAAAGCGACATTTGCCCCGTAACGTCAATTTCTTTTTGATGTGCTGATCATGGATGATTTACTTCAGGTTTGCGAGCATCCACCCTGAGTTTTTATGAACTAGATGACATTAAAGTTTTTACAGTGAAAAAGCCTGTTATCCTGTAAAATATGTTTTAGGAAGCCAAAGTATATCCACTGTATCTTAGTGCAAGATTGATATAAAATCTAAGCAATCCATAATGAGGGTGTATGCAGGACGAGAGAATGGCATGGGGGTGAATTCTGTTAGCACGAATTAAAGTATTAAACTGAGAGCACGGATAATTGAATCAAGAGCACAAATTACTAAATCAAGAGCACGGATTACTAAACAGAGAGCACAAATAATTAAATCGAGAGCACGAATTATTAAATGAAGAGCACAAATTATTAAATTGAGAGCAAAAATTATTAAATCGAGAGCACAAATTACTACAGAGCACGAGCTACTAAATAGAGCACGATTTAGTAAATCAAGAGCACAAATCAAAATAGTTAAATTCAATGTACAAAATACTAAATTGAAAGAATGAATTAGTTATTTTTTTCTTCGTGGCCCCTCCCGCACTCCATAGATTATTGCATTATACCATAGAATCAATTTTATAATGCAGCTGCTTGTCTATAAATCACACTGCAGTTTCGGGAGAAAATATATACGTCAGCATCTAATTTTGTACCACAAGGTCTACAACTGAACTGAAAAACTAATGCAGTTTTTAAGGTGTTAACAGTGATTACAAAACATCAGATCTGTGTCACAAAGGGGGGAAAAAATTCAATTGGGACGCTTCCAGATGCAATGTAAACAAGAAACACACAGACAGACATGGACACCACACACTCAGCCCTTCAGTCACTGTCAGAGCCGGCGTCTGGCCCCAGAAGACAGACGGTTGGATGTGAGCAGCTCTTCATCTCTTCGCCACATTAGAGGGACACATGGAAACGAGGCTCCCTGGGTGTTTGTGGTGGCAGTAGCCCGGTGAACTCTGGCTGAACTTCAGCCTCTGACAGCCTCCAGCGGATCTGGCCTGAGCTGAGCGGATGGACTCACACAACACACGCAACACACACACACACACACACTGTCCACCCAGTATTTTATTATTTGATGACTGTCACAGAAAGAAAAGGGGATATAATTAATTCCCAAATTAAATATTCGGCACTTGGCCACCATTTTTAAACATTCCTGACATGAAAGATAATCTCTAACTGTTTACTGACATGAAGCGAGGCCTCACTTCATTCATTGGAGCTTTTTAGTGGTTTTACATGGTTGGCTTTTTTCCTGTCACATACTTTAAAATATTATCACCATTTTCATAGCACTCAGAGATTTAATTTACTCAGTATGGAAAGTTTTATACAGTACATGGACTCATGTTTAACATTCTGCATGGAACGACACCTTCTCCATTTTCTTTCTTTCTTTATTTTTGAGTTTATTAAGAACATACGTCACTTAACATAACTGGTGACATAACCAGAATCAGACATGTAAAGGCATGTGAAGGCTAAAATGTCCAATAATTATATTAAACACTAAGTTACAAATATGTTGATCCAGAAGAACTAGGTTACAATAACAATGTCAAATAACGATAATATTAATTATAAAAGTAATCAGAATAAAATAAAGATAAATTAAAGAC
The DNA here is from genome assembly GCA_038419695.1 of Scomberomorus guttatus. Taxonomy (NCBI): domain Eukaryota; kingdom Metazoa; phylum Chordata; class Actinopteri; order Scombriformes; family Scombridae; genus Scomberomorus; species Scomberomorus guttatus. Next base: position 30,673,215 of record CM076456.1, read on the forward strand.
ATACTATGTAACTTTGCCGCATTAAAATGTCTAAAAATGACTAGACCACTGTTACATATTTTGTTGTGTACTATTGTTTGTATTGCTCACTCACGATGGAGCACGATTATTCATTGCTGTTGGCTGCGTGCTTTGTCGCCGAAGCTGTCCCCGTAAAACGAACGGGTGAACCAAATGGCCTCAAAAAATTATGGGACAAGAAGAGAGCTACAACAACATAAATAATGGTGAGAGCTTCGAGACAAGCTAGTGTGTCTCAATTCAGATACTTACTTAGTACACTTCCATGTACTTACTTGTGCAGTGCATGAATTTTGACAGGTTAGTGTTGTATCAAATCTAACACGGCTGTTCTGCACTTACCGGAAGTGACAATCGCAACATTTGACCACTTCCTCTTCTCTTCTTTTCAATGGTGGATTGCAACTGGGTGGAGTATTATATGTTATTATCATAGACTGTAAAAAATAATGGACGTAGCCACCGTGACGTCACCATTGTTTGCGGACTCACATTTTGAAGCCCAGAGTTTGCATTTTGACCATCGCCATCTTGGATTTTTGGAGCCAGAAGATGAACGAGAGTGTGAGGCTGACCCTAATGCTAGCTGCTAGCTTGGTTAGCATGGTGCATTTACAGTCTGTGGTTAACTGTGATAATGCTAATGCTAATTTTCACTAGCAAAAAACAGGCTTAAAACTATTAAAACAAAATGTACTTACCTCTTACCGGCTGCTCTCACCCAGCCAGCGGCTCCTCACGTGTCTGAAAATGGTGTTTTTTGGGTGTTTCCCACATATTGGGAATGTAAATGGTTACTTTCCTGCCTGAAAATATCAGCCCTACTGTGAAACTTACAACAGCTTTTAACCTGATTTAAAATCTCTGCTATGCAGCCAAGATGGCGACTATTGAGGTTGAGAAGTGTCCAGCGTTCCACACTGGACCATTATGATGCACCATCCGGGTACTCATAGCACTACATTTTGCCATATTTGTCAGTGTGAACACATTTAAACACTTACACACTTGTGCACTCAAAATAGCAAGTGTAAGTATGGAAGTACGCAAATTGAGACACAGCATAGGACTACATGGGGACGCAAGTGTTCTACTAGACAGGTAAGCAAACATCTGGCTAACGTTATCAAAATAATAATATTAATTTCTCTGAGGCATGTTATGAACTGTTGGCTGTCAGTTTGTTTCCGCCAGTGTATTGCAAGCCCTGCGGCCCACCAGGCCTGATTTGATCTCCCGCTGGGCCTAAGCATCAGGGATTATTTTTTTAGGTATGACTCAGAGTTTGTTTCTCAGCAGGTGTGTTGCTGAGTGGGTAAAACATTTTTAGAAACATGAACTGGTTGGTGGTGAACCGTGGCCTTCTGCTTAGGTCTATATGCTTCCTTCGGACAGTCACCCAGCCACCCTGGCTTCCTGGCTGCTCAGGAGTTGCCAGGAGGAGAGCAGGAGCTCCGCGGGCTCAGCTGTTACCAGCTTCTGGGGGCTGGCTAAATACAGCAGCTAATGTTTGGGTTTCCATGGTGCGGAGCCGCGCTTCTAATTCACTGAGCCTCGCCTCCAACATGGCAAATAAACTACATTTATAAAGGAGGCAGAGGAATAGCTAAACATAAGACACACTTAGTTGCCCCTCATATGCATATTATTCATATCCACCTCTACTTCTGAACGTACAGAGGGTGTTACTCTCATCGATGCTTTTAGGTTGTGGGAACACATACACTCACATCTGCAACAGTGATTTTACAAAATCAAAAAGATATGTTTGTGTGATTTTATAATGAGGAAGGTGAAGGAGAAAAAAAGAGAAATCCTAGATGATGTCAGATGATATCAATGTATTATCAGTTTGTGGCACATGCAAAATTACAATTGTTTTTTTTTTCACCTTTCACCTTCACTCCAAGCAAGAGACCTGGAATACTTCTTTAAGCCCTCAGTGTCTCACTGTCAGAAAGGTAAGTCTTTTAGCATAGAATAATTTCTTACAATATATAAACCATGGGTGTGGGCATCACAAGCCAGTATGAATCCAACTTGAAACAGCTGGTTTTGTTTCTATGGCTACCTGTGGTGAAGTGCAATTTCACAAACCATGCGACAAATGAGGCCTGCCAGGCTTCAGCACGTTTTGAAGTAAACCTGACTTCAAGGGGCACACTATCAATCATCGAATGGCTGAGTTTAAAATACATTCTTTATACTACAACATGTATACTACAACAATCATGCAAATCATAACTATTCTTTAAAGTCTGTGTAAAGGAAAATCAGAGATTTCTTTTTAAACACATTATACATGTTGGAAAATAATTGCTGAAAACGTGAAAAGACTGAACTATGTAGTATTGAATTGTGGAGTTACAACATTAAACTGTTTTTCACTATTTTTGTATTCAGGATTTTTTGGGTGGGCCTGAAATGGTGCCTCAATGACGCCCTGGAGCCATACTTAGCATGACAACGCCCCCTAACACTATACAAACAGGCATCAGTGGTTAACAACGCTCTTGCCGAACTCCCTTATAAAAATACTTATACTACTTATATATTAGTATTAATACTAATTCCTTTTTTTTTCTAATCTTTATTTATTCAGGGGAATTTCACTGAGAGCAATGTTGTCTTTTTCAGGACAGCCCTGATCACATTCACACAACTCTGCCCTTTACTTTATTTTAAAAATAAAGTTACATTAGGAGCCACTGTTTAATTCCACACCTATTTTATTGGTAAATGTGGACTTGTTTCAGTAAAAATTTAACACCAAAATTATATTTTTTTTCAATGGAGTTTGGTGTTTATGTTACTTATCTGCTGAAAATTCACAAATTACTTTCCGGGTTGTTTTACAAACTTCCATCGGAGACAACTGGGATTTACAGATAATCTGCTGTTACTGGTGAATGGGGTCAATGGTAGCGCTCAAGGAGTTATTTCAAATGTTTTTTTAATAGAGTTCGGCGTTAACGTTATTCACTTCTGCTGAAAAGTCCTTTGTGGCTTCGTTTTGGCCGTCACCCTTGGAGCAAAAACCTCTCACGCTGTGCTTTTTGGTGAAGTGCTGCCCAGCAAATGCTTAACACCGACTCTAGCTGTCGTCAGCAGATGCTTCAGTGGGTTTGAAATAACTCCTTGAGCGCTAAAATAAAATATATATGTTTTATGCATACTTAGGCGGGACATCAGCCAGGACAAAAGATCCTGCAGCAGTGGATCAAAGACATAAACTACTTCTGGTTTTGTTGTAAGACGGCAGAGACGGAACAGCTTGAACTTGTAATACACATCTCAGTTGGTGTTATCTGTTCTAGATAAAATAATGTTTATATTTACTCAGAAGTTGTTAACTGAGCTTATGTTCATGTTTGTCGATGCTATCTATTACTTATTCATTGTTAGCTTTTATCTGTAGCATTGTTCATATTCCATAAATTTGGACACACTGCCTGTCTTAGAGTACAGCACTCTGAATACAACACTTAAACTATCCATGCATGTTTTGTTGTTCCACTGTCTGGTCTAATCGCCGGCTATGTCTTGCAGAAACTCTGGAGCGGTCTGCTTCACCATGTGACAAATGAGCACGAATGGTACCTTGGCCATTGTGTACATGATTATCTGCCAGACAACCATGACAAAGAAAGGCTGGAGAGTGGAAGACACTGGAAGCTATGGTGCTCAACAAGAGGTGGCTCAAAGATGTCCACTGATATCTACCTTTCAGGTAACTTCAGAAACCATCTAAATGCCTGTTTCAAATGGAATTAATCATGTCATAAATTTATAATGCCAAGTAATGGGCAATGGGTAATTTGAGGCCAACTATAACCTGTGTATGTCAACAATGATACCAGTTTTTTTAAAGTAATAAAATAAGCAGTAAGTAAAGTAAGCAGTTTGACTAAAATACATTATTAGCTTCTAAATACATACATATATATATAAGTCACAAAGGACTACAGTTACATCCCCGAGCTGCAGGCAGCCATTTTGCAGAAAAGACTCCATTTAGATGAAGGGATGCTGACCTGAAGACCCCAGGAGCATCAGCCTCCTTCTGAATGTCCCACCTCCCTCTCTGGGCCTCCACGTCAGTAGAGGCCCAGAGAACAGCTAAAAGTGTTCCAAGTGTTTATGGTGTATACGTTTTCTGCAAACAAATCTATTATCAGACTGTAATAGCAGAAGTTTTATTTAATTGTCACCCACGTTAACGTCAACATTTTCAGCAGCTCCATCACTTGCACACGTTAAACATTTTGTGACACTGTGGGAAAACTCATTTACACCCAAAAGTTTTGTCTTCAACCAAATTTCACGTTTTTCCTTTTCTTCCACGGGTATCAACTCAAGCAGAGTATTATGTGCATCCTTTGCGTCATTAATCAACATTTGATATTTGCTGAAGTAGCTTTTTTTTCAGCTTCATAACCAGGCTCCACATTAACCCTTAAACTGTATTTTAAGTTTTTAAGTTGGCAGCTTTATTTAGTGTAGATTTGCTTTGTTTCTCTAAATCACTGATGTTAGAAAGCAGCGCCTTTGCTGTAAGTTTCACTGTTTTCTGACAGAGGCCGCTCCCTCATCGTCACTCCTACCAAATCAGTGCCAGGTGCTGCCTTTGTTTTCAACCACACACAAACTGCTCTTCATTCAAACATTTATAACATAAATAAAGCATTTATCGTAAATTGTCTCTTTGAACTAAAACACTAATGCATTGAGATTTCTCTGATAGTTCTTTTGTGTACTTCCTCCTCTATCCGACGTTGCCACCCACACTTTCCAATGTGTGGCCCACTGCCTGTTTCTGACCTCGGATGTCCGTCACTGCGCCCAACGAAGCCGTGATTCCACCTCCTCAGGTCTGTCCGTTTGCCCAGCGTGATTCGTGGTTATGCTGTTAACAATAAACCTCACTGTGTGCCACACCTGTATCAATTAGTCCTACACTTAAGTAGATTACCATGGCTACCCACAGCGCCACCAAATAGCCACCATTGAAATGGCTCCAACAGTCCCCACTAATATTTTTATTGATCTCAATCTAGCTGTTAACAGCAAGATCTCTGCAGAGTTGCCAGGTTTGTGTGTTTTCTGCAAAAAAAAGTGTGCTATTATGATAAAGAGTGAAAGAGCAGGATATGGGGGATACTCGACCTGATGATCTGGCAAACCTCAACTTCAAGCTGTACGCGTTGTGGATTAGCTGCAGCCCGGCAGCAGCAGCAGCAGCAGCAGCAGTGGAGTCAGTGAGGTGGAGAATCTGAAGCGGTTAGTATTTATAGTTTAAACGTTCTAAACGTCACAGAATTGAACGACTTTACTGGACAAAACTAAGATCATTTGATATATTTAATTTCAGGTGTTAGGTGTTAACAGCTGAGCTTAGCTAATAAGAATGTTCTGTAAATTAGTGGGAGAAATATTTACTATTTAATCTCATCTCTTCCCTTTTCCATCATTGGATCAAGAGCAGAATTATTATTGCATATGTGTCATTAAGACATGAACATTATTTATAAGCTAAATTAGCCACAGCTTGTCAAACTGTCATGGACTGTGTGTTTTTGGACTTTCTGTTTTGTTGCTTGGGTATTTGAGTTGTATTCATGTGTATTCTGTGGCAGCACTATGCAAGTCGCTTTATTATGAAGAGTTTTGCTGTGTTCCCTCCTATGTTCCTGTGCTTGCTTTGCCCATCTACACACCTGCCCTGCATCTAGCATTGTCAGCCCTGTCCTGCTCTGTTTCCCCCAGCTAATCAGCTCCTTGCCTGTTCCCCATTTCTTCATTAGTTCAGTTTGTATTATAACCCTGGTTTTCTGTTCGGTGTCTGTTGGATCCTCTGTTCTGTTCAGTTTCTTCAGTCTTGTCCTGTGTTCAGTTTTTCTCAGCTCAGCCAGCTTTTTGTCTTTGGCTGCAGTCCCCAAAACAAACTTTTTCATTATCCTCAATCAGCCTGCAGTCTCTGCATTTGGGTCCACCTGCTCCGCTACTCATAACACAATTGATCTGTTTGTGACTGTCAGGCATCATCCTGTCAGCAGCAGCCTGAGCAGCACAGAGACACACAGACAGGTGAGCCGAAGCCTCTCAGGTGAGCTCTGATGTCATAGTGAAAGATCTAGCCATAAGTTCAGGAGTTAAAATAATACAAATATATACGTTTTTGAGATGATTTGAGCTTCTTTCCACAAACTAAAAGAAGGAAAGAATCTCAGGTGAGTTTTGAAACCCTGACAGCAGGTAGTTACAGAGCAGCACATTACTCAGCATACAGCTGAACTGGTGGTGCACAATCAGAGTCAGTACATCAACTAAACCGGTCCAACAAAAACATGCTGTGTAAGTAGCTGGCCCGTTTGGAAAATTTACCGACGTCTGACATAAAGAGAGAGATGTTTTCAGATGTTATCTTTGTAAACAGTTCTTACTCATCTGTTACTGCCTGGTCGTTGCCTCAAGCGTCCACTCTTATGTGATCAATTATCAGACAGTGAGGTTTGTGATGCGTTTTGTCAGAGCGGCTGGATTGAGACATACAGGGAGCTGAGGTCCTGCCTCGCTCTGACTGATGGTGCAGGAATGTTCAATCCCCTTCAGGTGAATTGTCAGAGCTGAACTTCAGCAGCTGTAGATCAGCGGCTGCAGCACTGTTAGCTAGCATGTTGCTGCTTGCTGTGTGTAGATGTGTGTGGGAAGTTCTTCAACCCACAGTATTTATTTTCTATGTATTGTTTGCATGTCGATGCATGTTGTGAATGTGCACGGGTAAGGCAATGTTGCGTGTCTGGGAATCTATGTGTCCAGTTATGTTTTTTCAGATTTTTGCCAAAAAAAATAGATTTTTTTTTTTTTAAAGGAACAGAGTTGGTTTAAAGCAATTTTCAACTGGATTTTACGTTCCCAATAAAATTCCCAGTGGTGTCAGGTATCTACTCAAGTATCAGAATCTATTAGCCAAGTATGCAAGCATACAAAGAATTTGTCTTGGTGTTTACTCCCACAAATGCAACATAGAATACAAATATACCAAGAGTATATTGTACTGTACTTAAACAGTTTTGAGGTACTTGTACTTTACTTGAGTATTTCCATGTGATGCTACTTTATACTTCCACTCCACTACATTTCAGAGGGAAATATTGTACTTTCTACTCCACTACATTTATTTGACAGCTTTAGTTACTTTTCAGATGCAGATTTGACACAATGGATAATATAACAAGCTTTTAAAATACAACACATTGTTAAAGATGAAACCAGTGGTTTCCAACCTTTTTGGCTTTTGACGTCTTACAAAAAGCAGTGTGTAGTCGGGGTCACATTTCAGATGTCTATGAGTTGTTAACAGCTCCACCAAATAGTGATTTTTCCCTCTAAACTTCTCACATGGTTTCATTTCAATAAATGTTCAAATGATCCAATATTTCAGCAAAAATCAAAGATTAGAGAAAAAGTCCAAAAAGTGAAAACAGATTTGTGTATCAGAACTTTGTTTTTTCTTCTTTCCTCTCCCATTAATCATCTCACGACCCCTCAGATTTATCTGCTGACCCTTTGGAGGGGCCCCACCCCTAGGTTGGGAACCACTGGACTAAACTAGCTAACTGTATATAAAGTAGTTGAAACTAGCTCCACCTCCAGCAGCTACAACAGTAACATGCTGCTCTAACACTGATGCTTCAGTATTAATAATCTAATGATGTCATATATAATAATATATCAGTCAGAGGGACCAAACCACTACTTTTACTGCAATACTTTAACTACATCAAGCTCATAATACTTATGTACTTTTACTGTAGTAAGATTTTTTTAATGCAGGACTTTTACTTGTAATGGAGTATTTTTATATAAATCCTTTATTTAAATAAAGGATTTGAATACTTTTTCCAACACTTGAAATTCCACTTTACACTAAAAGAGCTCCTCCTGGAATGATGAAAGGTCAGAAAATGCTCCTGTTTGATTGATTATTTATATGTCTGTCTTATATTCAGACCAATACAGTGTGTGTGTGTGTGTGTGTGTGTGTGTGTGTGTGTACTGTATACACACACATGAGAACTTGGTAACTTATTTGGTGAATGAGAGTTCAGGAAGAAAACCTTGTATCAGTAAGAGGTGGATGATTGTTGTTGTTATTATTAACTTTTTTTGTTGGTGTGTGGACGAGTGAACAAAAAGTGAAAATGTATAAGCTTTGTTAAAGTAAAATTTATGGCAGAGCTTTTGTATTGGATCGTATTAGATTACACAGGTGTTCCTAATAAAGTGCTCGCTGAGTGTATGTGCATGTTTATTACATATAAATGTGTAGGAATATCTGAACTCTGTGTGTGTGTGCGTAGGTGTGTGTATGTATGTATGTATAATATATATATATATATATATATATATATATATATATATACACACACACACACACATATATATATATACATATAATGTGTGAATGTGTGTGTGTGTACAGTGAGTGGCAGGTATGTATATGGGAATAAACATATATTCTGTGTTTGCTTTTGTGCATACATATTCATGTTTGTCAGTGTATGTGTGTAGTGCATTTGTATGGATGTGTGTGTATTAGCAGATATTGTAGTGTGTGTGTTTGGAGGTGTAAGGGCGATAGGTGTGTGTGTGTGTGTGTGTGTGTGTGTGTGTGGTGTCTGCTGCTGTTCAAGGTGAGGAAGAAGAGGAAGGCGTCTCATCTTCTGTCTGCGAGCTGCAGCGCGGCCGGGCAGACAGGTAAAGGCCATTACACTGGCTTGAACGATATTAGACACGGTCAGACGTGCCCTGATTCTAAAGCCTAAAACTCATTCCATGTCTGCGTGACCTTTGCCACTATCACAACGCAACAGAAGGTTAAGGTCGATTGTTAAGGTTGAGGTGTAAAGCACTGTGAAGCCTCGCTTTCTTTCTTTTATGCACTCGCAGAATAAACCCGACACTCAGCACGCTGTTGGATAGCAGAAAGTAAACAGAAGAGCCCAACGTCCCTTTCATTTGTGTGAAAAGGCACAATAATGATCACAAGACTCAGAGGAGACAAAGTATCATGGGTTTACCTGTGGGAGCTGAGAGCTCTCAGCTGCATGTTTCCACCAGGTAGCAGGTTGTAACAGCAGCTCTGTCGCTAACAGCACGGCAGCACATATGGCCCTCTGCGTTTTTGGCAGATACCATACGGTTAATAAACCATACAGCAACTGGCAGGGTGATAAACATTCGTCTTGAGAGAATTAAAGGAACGTCTGAAGAGCTCAACTTTTTTTCTTAACCTTTTGCCTGCTGGAGTCAAAATTTTTTAAGCTTTTACAAAAACCTTTTTACGAAAAATGAAAGCAGAGTTCAATTTTATGTTGTCTGCACAAGATTCTCTTTTCATACTATTAATTACTTTTAATTTAATTACTATTTATTACCATCCCACATACTTTGTCCTGTATATTTATATGTGTATAGTGTGTGTGTATATATAATTTGCCTTTATACATATAACTATAGCTACGTCTACCAGAACCTGTACTTCTGCACATATTTTGCACAACTTTTCTATTTTTACAACCCACAAGTCAGGTCATGTGTATAGCCTCAGTATGTTTATAATGTGTATATAATGTACAGTATATAGATTGAATTCAATTTACTTGACTTTTTAATTAGTTTGTATGTATTACTCCTGGTTCTTTTTCTGTTTCCTTGTTTCCTGCACTGCTGTAACATCAAAGGTCCAGTAAGGCCTCATTAAATGATGATATTTCAGGACAGAAACTCCAGAAATACATGAACAGCATTTCTGTATTAATGGGAGATATGACACCTTCATTTTGTGACCAAACTTGGGCATAAAAGGGTGTGACAGCCAGGCAGAGACACTGCTGGAAGTGTTCATTAGTGAGTTCTTTACTGCATTCATGATTATCTGCTGGAGTCTTGATATGGTGACTTCAGCTGGTTCAGTTTTGGGCTTGTTTTTCGTGTGTTTGGGAAAGTTTTGTTCAAAACAGGCATGTTTGGCGTCGTAGTCGTGTTTTGTGTTCCCACTCTTCACTACGGCTACTGTTTCATTGCAAATCAAGCCCAAAGGCGTCGTGCTTCCCTCTGGCAAAATGAACGTGTATTTCTCAGTCCAGTCATCCTTAAACGTGTGTTTTTCACCTCCAACATTTCTTTATTTCTACCGGCTAGTTCTGAACAAAACATTTTACTTTATCTGCTGGAGCTCCTACTTTCCACAACAACCTTACTAACTGTAGCGACCAGCGGGAGGCTGAACGACAGGTGAGGTGATTAGTGAGGTGTTTAAGGGTGAGGATTTACTGGTTGGTTTGGCAAATGAACGTCTGGTTAACCGCACCTAAAGAACAGCGCACAGCTGCTTGCCAATCGGGTCTATAAAGAATTTTCCCTTAGACGTGGTAAGTTGACACATATGAACTAGTTTGTTCCAAGCATACCTCCTCCTTTACTGTGTACGATGGACACTGATATGTATCTCTGGCTATTTTTAGTATGTATACAGTATATCCTCTTGCCTAGAGGTGTTACTAGTTAAAAAACTAATACAGTATGTAGGCAGTTATAGAGTCCTACAAACTAACATATACATTCAGCCGACTCAACTTCTATGTAATACAAAACAGCAAAGTAAACTATTTATACGAGAAATCTGCTGATCATTACCTTAATATATGTTTTAAAAAGTCAGATCTTCTCTGTGAGAATGTTCTCAGAGAGAAAATGTGTGGTATTTTTAGTTTGTATTTCTGTGTGAGAAGTGTCTCATACGATCCAGATGTAAGGTGTTGGAAAGAGACCACACAGAGGCTCATCTTGACCTCTGCAGGGTCAGCGCTGCCATTTACTAACGCTGCACACCTCCTCGTCTGCAGACACCATGATGAAGCCTCCCGGAATAGGTGCGCTTCACAAACCGCTCAATGCGCTCATTTGCGATGCGGTTTCTCTGTTTACACGCAAACACGCGATTGACCTCTCCCTCCATTCTCTCTCGCCTCCACGCCAAAAGGGGAGCTGAAAGCAAATCTGTTTCTTGCAACTGTGTAATGGTTTCCATATGCCAGTCCTCGGCTCCAAGTCTACCACTAAGAGAGTCTATAAACCTTTGAGGTGCACATGCAGCGGTTTGCAAAGTTCAGCTCTGGGAACAAGTGGGGATCGTGGGACGATGATAGAGCTTTTATGGGCTGCTTCTAACCAGCTTCTTGGAAGATTACGATTTGGCAAGCGAGGGAAAGGACATGGGTGGCTGGAATTAGGAGGTGCTATCAAATATGAACTTGAACACAGCACACACACACACAAACAGACGAGTGGTGGGTGCAAGACACACACACAGAAAAAGGTGCACATAGCATAAAAAACATGCTGCCAGGCTAATTATACAACTCTGCACCAAACAGCTTTGACATTCCCACTTATCAAATTCCATATCTGTTACAGACAATGTGCTCCTGCATATATCAACATAAACTCAATGCTTAACACTTTTAAGAGGCTCTCAGACACGCTGGTGATGAAGAGCAACTGCTGCTGAATCGGACCCGGCTCGCGCAGGCTGGCAAATGCACCTGCAGTAAGTTAATCAGTCAGTGTCTCAGGCAGCTTATACAGACCAGCTGTGCAGTTCTGCACGCTGGAGGGTCCCCTGGAAAAGCAGCACATTTCCCCTCATGCTGGAATCGGGCAGATGATAAATTAGGATCCAACAAAGGCGGCCATTCAGCCTCGCTAAAAAGCATATAACCAATTGCTTGTGGATGAGCGATGAGCGAGAATTATGCCCCACAATCTTATGTATTCCTCATTCTCCGCCTTCCGCAGAATCGCCCACGTAGTCGCCACATTTTCTGCTTTTCAGCTCGAAATCAAGCTGACCTGAATTTGGGCTTGTCTGAACCTGGATTTTGTAGCATCTTCCCTAATAAATATGGTGTTTTAGCAGATTGCGCCTCATACATCAAGGTCGTCCCATCTAATTCTTGTCATTAATTGTGGCGTGTCCTGTAGCTAATTGGTGCCTCTGTGACGTGTTGTAACAGCAGCTATAGGTAATTAATTAGCTGTTTTTTTATTTCTCGACACCGCCCTCAGCTGATTACACACACTGCCCAGTTAATTAAGGCAGCACTGCCTCAATTATATCACAGCACAGTGATAATCTTTCTCTTAAAGGACAATACCTGTGTTTCTCTCATGCTGCCATCACAAGAGATAATTCACAAAACTGTTTTTTTTGTCAATTTATTTATAGAGCACATTTAAAAACAACAAATGTCGACCAAAGTGCTTTACAGAGACTGAGAATTAAAATCAAATAAAAACACAATTATGAGGATCGAGGGGAAATTAATAAAAGTGTGGAATAAAATAACACTCGGATAAATCCTAAAAACACAACAGCATTGCACAGAGAACAAATAAATAATACAATTAAATAAATAACTAAATAAAAACTGATTATTTGTTTTTTAATGTGGCACCGACTTGTTTGTTAAAGGGCCACTACCTGTTATGAAAAGCACTACTCAACCTGTGTGAACAGGTTTATGTCGTCTGTGGCTGGATGATGTCATAGTGATGTCATCAGGGTTATCTCTTGGGCTTGGAGAATAAAAATTCATCAGAGAAAGACCGTGTCATAAACTTTGTGTGTGGAGTTTCATAGATTTACAGACAGGGAGGCTTTAATGAAATGCATTGTGGGAAATGTAGGATCCAGTGTTTTTGATATTAGAGACATCCAGGGATCCTTTCCAAACCTTGGTGTCAGGAATCCACTTGGTGTTGCCAGATATGCAAATGGAGTCACAAGAAAATATTATTATTATTATTATTATTATTATTATTATTATTATTATTATTATTATTATTATTATTATTATTGTCATTATTATTATTATTATTATCATTATTATTATTATTATTGGGGTTTTTTTATAGGCGAAAGTGCAGCGAGACAGACACATGGACAGAGAAAGTGGTATGATATGCAACAAAGGTCTGCACCCAGAATTGAACCGGTTATGTGGTGTGTGTCTCAACCAGTAGGCTGCAAAAAAAGACATTTTAATAAGTTAATATTAAGTTCATTTTGTAAAAGTTTCACTTAAAGGACGGTTCACAATTTTTCAAGTCTGTCTTAAACCAACAGTCAGGAGCCCAAATGAAGAGTGAAACCTGTTTTTCTTGCTGTAATCATTCCTCCTGTTCATACTGACCATTAGAAGATCCCTTCATAATGCACTTACAATGGAAGTGATGGGGGACAAAATCCACAGTCCTCCTTCTGTGCAAACATGGATTTCAAAGTTTATCTGAAGCTAATATGAAGCTTCAGCGTCCAAATGAGTCAAATCAAGTAGATATCTTTCAACGTTACAGTCTTTTTAGTGCCAAAGTCCCTCTTTTTGTTACTGCCAATGTGGATGTGAAATTTAATTCTGTAAATAAGTGCTCACTGCTTCAACGCATAAATAAATAAACTAAATAAAAACTACATTTCTGGTCATTTACTTACACAATAGTATAATAGTAAGTAAATAAAGCTTTACATTTACAAATATGCAGCTAATATAATAGATGTGGCATAATCAATAAAATATAGATCATTTTAATGTTTTACTTTTAATGAAAAAGAAAAAACCTTGACCTCTCAACCCTCTACACACACACACACACACACACACACACACACTCTTCACGCCTGCCAGTGTGCATTGGAGTCCAAAAATATTGCCGATGACATCATGACATCCATATGACCAGCAGTGAGACCTGTGATCTACACTGTGTCTGTCAACTCAGCGCCGTTTAACAACACTGACTGTAAGAAACAAACATCAGTAACACTGTCACTCTGGTTTCTCACAGCACCTCATCTGAACACAAACACTGCAGCTGTTAGCGTCTTACACCCAGTGTGGCTGCACTGGTCTAATAATCTCTACAGATATCTGCATATGAAACTAGAATCTGTAGGCAACAGAAATTTGGTACCAGAAGCGTTCTGGTTTGTAGTCCGAGTAGTATTGACCAATCATATTTGAGCGGGCATGCAGGTAAACAGTCCATCTCAGAACCCATCAGCTATAATCTGATGACAATTTAGCTTTTGGTTAGAAATTTATCTGCATTCATATGCGTATATGTGTGTATAGAGATTAGCCAAAATGACGTCTGGACCGTCTCATGTTGCTAATTGGAATGTAAACAATGACCGGCGCACAGAAGTGGAAGTCTTGGCCCGGATATCCGCTGGTACAGCAGAAGCCCCGAAATATTGCCCCAGTTGCCAAATTGTCGTCAGACAGATAGCTGATGGGTTCTGAGATTACTGGTCTAATAACTGATAAAACTTTATGTAAATGTGGACGTTAATTTTAACTCTGTATGTGAGCTACTGCAAGCACTTCTACACACAAACTCAATGAAATCCACAGGTACAGATCCAGACACACATGCAATCCCTTTCTCTCTTACTGAACACACATACAGAATTCCATAGGGACCACACATGACGCTCGCTGGTGTTAAAGCTGTTAGCCACGGTCTGTGCTAAGCTCCATTCCCAAAATGCCTCCCAGTTGTAACCTGAACTCTTTGAGGAACACATGGGATGAGCACAGCCTCTCCACTGCTCTCTCTCTCTCTCTCTTTCTCTCTCTCTCTTTCTCTCTTTCTGTCTGTCTTTCTGTAAAATGCACTATCATTTAAAACATCAACACCTTACCTCACCACAGAACTTACCCAATGTATTGATTACCACCTGGCCTCAGCCTGGTGCTGTGAAAATCATCCCCAAGCCAGACTCCAATTCGTCAGCCGCCTCGGGCCCAGGACAGGTTGGAGCAGCCCGGTATCCTTTTACCTTCATATCGGATGATTCTGCAATGCACAGCTCATCGTCTGTTCCCCTCCAGTGCAGGAAGTAGTGTTTACAGCAAAGTGGAAGCATGGGTGTGAATGGACGTGTTGCAAGTCTGATTTTCACACCAGATACCACAGTTCAGGCTCTGTCTTAAGCTCCATTCAGTCAGGATGAACATCACAGGGGGAGGTGGGTAATGAAATCCTCTCTGTGCTCCTCTGTAATTTAACTAATCGTTCTGGACGGCATTTTGACCATGGGGAAATGATGAGCAGGACAAAACAGGAGGGCAGGACAAAACCAAAAGCCTCACTCCTTCTTGGAGTCATAAGTCAGTCAAATCTGAACACAAAGACGTGAAACACATATTGATATCATTCAGTGTGACTTACATTTCCCAAGGATATCAGTATTTCTGATATCCATCGCCAGTAAACCTCCATAAATCTACTTAGAAATCAGAGAAAAAAACAGGCTGCAGAACTTGCCAATCGTCACATTTTTAGGTTTTCTTCAGTATCAAAGTGATGCAGTGATAGTTGTCTGTACATCATGTTACACTGCAAACAGGAGCTGCTAACAGCTAATTCAGCAGACTTTTAATGACTATTTACCAAAATAGGCTATAAACGTGCAGCTGAAAGAGAATAGCAGTACTAGTAGTCAGTAGCTGACATTACAGCCCATGTGTTGAGCTTTTATGGGGTCTTTCTCTTCTGGTGATTTTATTTTTTTTTCTGTCGTCTTATTGGTTCACAAACAGCCCTATATGTGAGTGTTAGCATGTTTCCATCTGTCAGATTATCGAAAACATTTTTGTAGTAGAAGGAAAAAAACTCTGACGTCTCTCCGGACGGGATTTAAATAACAGGAGGAACAGCGAGTTCACTGAAGAACAGTCGCAGCTGTAATTATTACTGGGGTGGAGGTGAAAATGACTCACATACAGAGAAGGACTGGATTCAAATCACTGAGCAGCAGGTAACGTTCAAATCACCACACCTCCCCTACAGACACACATCCAGTCTGAACGGGGCTTTGTAATCGTAACTGTACTGTCGTTCCCATGCACAGGTAGTGCTGGAATAAATACATTTAAAGGTCTTGTCACTGAGTGTATTGCAGGGTTTTGCAGAAGTGTTAAAGACCGAAGCTTTACTAAACAGAAAAACAGCTTGGGTTGTTTGTGGAAATGCTTAAAATGACCATGATCACAATCTTTTCCTAACCATGACTTAACCATGACTGTTTTAATGCCTAAACCTAACCAACATAGAGGCAGATCATAACACAGTCTTATAAATCATTTTTATTTTTCATTTTTTAGATGTTTGGAAGGCACTGTTGTTCTGTCAGTATGAGCACCAGAACCACTGACAGGACGAAGACAAATTACCGTTGTTGTTTTATTCGGATGTCTGTTGTCTGTTTTTGTTGTTTCTAGATATAAAGCACACACATGGTAAACTGTACTTGGAAAAATAACATTACTGCAATTAAGAGGCAACTTCAGAGGGGAGAATAGCTTTACAGCAGCAAAAATTCTGGTTTGAGAACAACATTACCATATTTTAACGTTGGTGTCACAAACAGGTTAGCATGTCAGCATTAGGAGTCGTGTTTCTGTCCAATATTCACTCTCTTTTAGCTGTTTCTGCTCTCTACCAACTCCTGAGGGAAATATCTGGCTCTTTAGCTGCTAAATGCTCCACTATGTTCACCAGCTAGTCTACAGCTAACTGTGTCTGTTTGCTGTTTGGTGCTGAGCAGGTAGTGTACAGTGGCTTTTTACAGCTTTTTCTCTTTTGAAAGTCGTGGGAACTAAAACCAAAATGACGAGTTAAAAGTTGCTAAAAAACGCTGCACAGCTGGGAGGAACTGTAGAGGCTGTGATATTGTCACACTTCTAGTCATTTGACCCATTTTCAATATAAAAATATTGATTAATGCAGTTTTATAAGACTTTACATTTGCAGCTACAATGCTGCTTTAATTCAGCCTAAATAGATTTTTCCAGCTATCGTCAAATATATTATCATAAAAATATGATCATACTGTACATCCATCCACATTTTTCACATAAGTTTGTTTTAATTAGGGCTGCAACTAAGGATTATTTTCATTATTGATTAATCTGTCGATTATTTTCTCTATTAATTGATTAGTTGTTTGGTCTATAAAATGTCAATAAAACCTGAAAAATGTCACAGTCAAAGTCCAAGATGTTGTTGTCCCAACAAACAGTCCAAAGATATTCAGTTTACTGTTTATAAACCAGAAAAGTTTTGCATTTTTTTCCAAAAAAAAAAAAAAAGACAATTATTCAATTCTTTAAATAGTTGGTGATTCTCCTAAAAGTAAGACTGAGCTGGGCTGTGTTTACCAGTCTCAGAGTAATGTACAATAAATTCAAATATAGCTTTTATTTGCAGTGACACATTTTATTCCACTAACATTTCTTATGTGAGGTTAAGTGTATATAGAAATAGATCAAATTAGAAAAACCAAAGACAACCTGAAACACAAACACATTTTCAGACCTGCAACATCAGCTAATTGCTGTATTGTGATATAGACTATATTCCATACTGTGTGTTAATATCTTTCATGGCTTAAATAAAAACATATTCATTTCATTACTGTGTGTTTGTGTGTGTGCACACACGCAGCTGCTGCTCAGTAATAACAGCAGTGCTACTGTCCATCTCTCCTCCACTGTAAACACCATGTAGTCTTTTATCAGGCAAGAATATGATAAGATTCAATATCACAGCGCGGTGCGAGTCTATTATTGCCCAGAGGAGGTGCACACAGGCTCCTGCACAAGTATTTTCATTTCATGCGGAGAAGCCTCGCCTCGATTATCTGTCTCTGACACCTCTATAAATGTCTGCTCTGCTGCGGCGATGGAAAACCTCCTCCCAGTCACTCATACATATTTATGCAGCATATGATACAGCAAAGCACAAACAAAAATGATCTGTGTGAAGACAAATATAATCATTAAGGCTCATATACATAACAGGCAAAGCAGAGTACAGTTTTTAAAATCAGGTTTAAGCATGCATTTAAAGTGCTGCATTAAACTCACTGTAAGCAATTATAATAGTATATGAACAGTTAATTAATGGTTTATAACACACTGCAAAGTAGTTATTAGCATTTAAGTGATTTAAGTGTTTATTAATGTATTTCTCACCAACTATAACTGTGGGCACCCATAAGTGTTTGCCGCTGTTAAAATATTATAATTGTTGTCAAATACTGTAAATTAATAAAAATGTCCTTTTATCTGCTTAAAACTACATTATAGTGTTATAAACCATTTTAGGGCTGCAACTAACGATTATTTCCATTACAGTTTTTTATGATTGGTTACCTGCATGGTTCAACACTGAGTTCACATCTTCAAAAACTCTTCACACAGTCGACACAACAGCAACAATTATGGAGCAAACTGTGACACGTTTGCATTGTTTTCACACCAAAATCATTCAATATTCAGCGACTGCAGCCTTCAAATGTCTTCAATACTTTTCTCACTCAAACGCAAACAACCAACAAAAATTTGTGGACCTGCAGATTTTATACCAAAGCTTCAGATGTCTGCACCAAGTGCAAAATAAAACCAGAGACTCTGCTGTTTGTTTTCTGGGAGGCTCCAACAATTCAAGATTGGAAGTCAAAAATAGTTATTAAAGTTTCTCTGTTTGTTTGTATGTTTCTTTTTTTGTTTTTGTTTGTGCTTGTGCAATGTTGCAGAGGATGTTTGTGTTGATTTGTTTTGTTCTGGTAAACAATAAAAAATAATTCTTAAAAAAACAACAAAACAAACAAACAAAAAAAACTGTGGATCTGCAGCACATTTTACACATGTTTACATCCTCACTTCCAAACTCTGTTCAAACACTAACATGTATTCATACGGACAGCAATCTGCCAAATCATAACCACACTGAAATACATCTATATTCAACCAAAAAACAAGACGTGCTGTCAGAAATAAAGCCCACTGAAAGCTTTCCTGCTGCATTTCTATGACTGGTTCCTGTAGAATACACTGTAGTACGTTCTATAGAGAGCTACACATCTGACTGGATTTACACTATATACACATTTCTGACACTATCAACCATTAAAAACTACATATACACAATAAAACAGTGATGTAACGATGGTGTATCCTCATGTGCTGCCTGTTGTTGTGTTTTTATCTCTCTGCTGTGTGCAGCTGTGTGTTGCTAAAGTCGACTGTGTGAAGAGTTTTGATGATGTGGACTCAGTATTGGTAACCGTGCAGGTAACCAATCGTAAAAAACTGTAATGTGTCCATCATTTTCTTGATCGATCGATTAGTTGTTTGGTCTATAAAATGTCAATAAATGGTGAAAAATGTTGATCACTGTTTCTCGAAGCCTAAGGTGACGTCCTCAGATGTTGTTTTGTCCTGATCGACAGTCCACAACTCACAGATATTCAGTTTACTATCACAGACTAAAGACACCAGAAAATATTCACATTTGAGAGGCGAGAACTTGAGAAATTTAGTATTTTATTCTTAAAAAGTTAATCAAAATGGTTAATTATCAAAAAAGTTGGGGATTAATTTTCTGTTGCTCAACAAATCGATTAATTGCAGCTCTAAACCCTTAATTCAGTGTTTATGTACTACTGCTAATACTGCTATAAATGCTAAATAGGGGGATTTACATTGAATCCATTTTTATTGCTCTGGTTGTTTGTGTATATTTAGAAATGTAGATATTTATTTGCCTTTTGATACAATAATATGCAATAAAATGTTTAAATTCTATCTCATTCCAAGAGAATATTATTGTAAACTATTAAATATATTTAGTGATTGATTTATTCCAAAGAATCATGTGTGTCCCCAGAGGGAGAAACAGTGTCTGTCGTCTTATTAAAAAGCTCTGATATGATAAGCATCAGATGTCCTCATATGATTTTTTTATTACAGTTCTTTGTATTTCCCACCTCACTCAGTGTATTGTTCTGGTGCAGGAACCATTTTCCCCTCAGCCACACGTAAGCACTGCTGCCATTTTGTTTGACAATCTTTGGTAAAGGCGATTGCAAACAGATGATTTGGGGAAATGCCAGCGCTGTCACTTTTATTACTTCTTTAACCTTTCATACTGGACGCCCAGAAGACCGGAGAAGACAGTTTTACGGCGCTGCTCGGAAAACAAATAAAACGCTGGTGTGTTTTGGTATTCTGCGTATCTGGCGGTTTGAAGTGGAAGTGTATTTCTTGGATGGTGGGATTTACTGAATTCTGAGCCTCGTGTAATTAAAGATTGTAGAAACGTCAGTGACACTACAGACAGACCAATCTGTTTTAAGCTCACTGTCACTGACAATTAGAGCCAACCATATGTCTTTGTTGTATTGCAATCTATGTTTGCTTACAAATGATGCTCTGTGGAAGAATGCTCTGACTGAGAAATGAGAAATTTAAAGGCAAACTTGTCACCGGAGGGACATTTCTGCCAACATGATGAGTTCAGCTTTGTTGGCATTATAGCTGCTCAGGTTCCGAAACACAACTCTCACATGTGACCTGATCCAAAAACCCAGTCACAAACACATCAGGCAGACCGTCGGTTTCGGGTGCCGCTCACCTACCGGCTGGCTTGAATCAAAATGGCGTCGCCTCAGCGGGTGGGGGGCTCAGCCCTTTGAATGGCGGTCCTGTTGAAGAGCAGCGGAATCAAACCGCTTCTTGAAACGCTCTTGTGTGAGGATGAGCTAATCCTGTTTGCATGGTTCGTCTGGGAGGAAACGGGGGCTGTGAGGAGGTGGGCCGGGGAGCTTTAATACCCCAAAACACCAGTGTGACTTTTTGGAGTCGGATACAAACACCAATATCTGTAGCCTGAAGCTGCTTTTATTGAAAAACATACATTTCTCTGCTGCAGTGATTCTGGGTTTCCTCCTGAAAGCCTCTTGTGCACCTTCATGGGCACCAAATCTGGGACTAATTGGGATTCTTTGAGTGTTATTGCCTCTTAAAACGCAGAATGACCCACCACCCAGCAGCAGAAAAAACAGAACAATTAAAGGAATAAATGCAACAAAAAAAAGTAACATATCTGCTTTCCCTCCCTGCTTCACGGATGAACTTTTATCATATCAGAGATGAATGTAACCCACTGACCAAAACATCAGATGTTTAATAAATGATGTAGCAGTGTAATCCTTGAATGCACACTGCCCAGCAGACAGGCAGGCAGATGCACACACATATAAAACCATCTACCAGCTAATCCATGTATGATTTACACAGCTTACTGACACACACACACACACACACACACACACACACACACACACACACACACACACAGTGTTTAGCAGCAGTGTGGGAGGCCTGTACATCTCAATGCCACATTTGTTGCTCGCCCATGATAAAACAACGGCGGCCATTTGTGCCACAACTGCTCCGCTGGCCCTCACAGCTCACTTGTTGACAGGCTGGTAGACAGAGGGAGGCATGTGGAGTTTGAGTCTGCCTCCTCCTGCACCACCCACCACTGTCAGCCACTGTGTGTGTGCATATGGAACACATGTATACAAGTCTGCATGCATGTAAAGCCGGTGTGTTTGTGTACCCGATCGTCTGCCCATGCATGTGTGCTGCTGAGGATCAAAGAGCGAGGACGGGTGAGTTATTGGGTGCAGGGTGTGAACGGAGGGGTTTTCTGTTTCTTGGTCCGCGTTCCCTCGACGTGACACCAGACTGTTCAGAAATGGCTGAGGCCGAAGCCCTGCAGCCGTCAGACACATAAATAAGGAGTGACGTCCACTTATGATATATGATATTTGCTGAATACTGCGGTTTGATTGATCATATTCATTCTGCACATGATCAATGCTCCACAGTTGGTCTGCAGGTGAATGCACATGCTCACTCTGACAAGAAACCTTATCAGATTCTTTCTCAGTAAAAAGATGTTGAATTTTAGCACAAAATATTTAAACAAATCCAAACAGAAATACTCTTTGTATGCCCAAACTAAACTGTGTACTACTGCTGGAGAACATTTTCATAACAATTATATTTTTACTTTTTGCATTTTTTTTGACCAAGACCCTTAAAAAAGTTGTAGTTTTAGGGTGATTCTTATTTTAAATCCAAACTAAAAGACAACATAGATATCATAATACACGTTGTTTGCCCAAAATAAACGACATTTATCTGTGTGCATGACTGCAGGAAAACATGAACATGTCAGAAGATTGTGAAAAGATAGTTCCCTAAAGTTACTGACTCAATAAAAGTCTGTTTATAATTTTACGTTTTGCATTTTCTGCATGTGTGAACATGTAATTTTAGGATGGCACTTAAATATTATGACTTGATAACCTTGAACATGTGGCCACAGAAGCAAAACAAAACCATAACCAATAATCTGATCAGATAATCAGTGATGATGATGTAAGTGCTGTCTGTTGATTTAAAAGCTGAAAGCCTGATTTTCTGTTTGAATCTGTCTGATTGCACCTCAGAGTAAGAATTAAAATTCTACTTGTTTCTTTTCTTCAGTCGCTGCTGTTCATTTAACAGTGCTGACAATTTGGGCTTTTTTCTATGTAGTCTGGTGAGAACAAAATACTTCAGTGATCTGTTCTGTATCAGAAAAAGTGACAGACACAACAAAAACATGCGTGCTGATCCTCACTCAGCTCTTTCTGCTTCGAAAACCTGAAAATCACTGACGCATGCAGGCAGAGCAAAGTGAAATCAAGGCTTTCGTCTTTTTGTTTTCTCCTCCTCCTGAACAATCATTGTGCGGTTTCGATACTGTACATCCGTACAGTTTTTCATCAGCAGGGAGGACAGCAGCAGTGTTGCCTCTCTGTTTATTGCCTTCATTTGCATGTAAATTAAAGCTGCTTTGTAGCCGCGGGGCCGGCTGCGTGGCCACTGTCTGTACTCTGCAGTCCCTCTGCTTCACATGTAAACACACAGTCCACTGCTGCACACACACACACACACACACACACACACATATATGGTCCTGTGTAATTGGTAGAGAAATGTTAATTTGTCTAATTGTTTTGAAATTTGCATCACACACTGTGATTTCACACACTATGCTTTTATTATGCAATTATGCATGCATGGAGTGAAAAAGCAGGACTGAAGCATGTGAATAAATGATATTATCATATCTCTCTGCTTCTATTGGATCATTACAGAGGCCCTGCGTATGAAAGCAAACCTCCCCTTTCCTTCCCTGCAGATCTGAGGCCAGCAGCAGAGTGGAAGAAAACAGGTAGAGGCAAAGATCCAGTCAGCCTGTCACAACATTTACCTTTGAATTTGACAAATTGTTCTCAGCCCACTGTTACCCTGTGTTTTTTTTTTTTTTTTTTTTTTAAAGAAGGGGAATACTTTCTTTGGACAGGCTCCAGAGCGATTATAGAAGAGACAAACTCTTCCTATAAGGGAAGTATGAAGCTCTGGATGACAGATGACCTCCAGGCGGGAGGAAATAGCTGGTTTCATCAGGAAGATGCTCACTCGATAAGTAATTTGGGCCAAAATAATTACACAGTGGACTTCTGTCAGCAGCAGCAACACAGCTCTGAGTTTCTCTTCTCTGAGCAGCTTTAAATAAAAATCCATCTATCTATCCTGCCAAATTATAAAAACGTATATTTTCCAGCTGTTTTTGCTGCAGAATAAATAAAGTTTCATCTCCTCTTCATCACTTGAGACTGACAAATAAAGTTCCTGAGTCTCTTCTCTTATTGCATGACATAAACTTGACGGGTCAGATAGGCAAATATTTGGAGGAAGTTGGAGTGATGATTCATTTCACTTCTCAGAGTAACCGGAGGGCATTTCTGTATTCCACATATCTTTTCCTTATTGGCAGCTTAAAAATCACATCTGTTCATCTCTCCTGAAGACAAAGTGTCGTCCTGTGATTCAGCTGAGTGAGAGACAGCAGCAGCACACTTATTTACATTTTTAAATAAACCGATTCAAGGAAAAGAAAAAAGGTGAAAGATTATTTTTGACTTCCAGCTGCTGCTTTTGTTTCATTTTTGGTGATTTTCTTTTATAAACACACAAACACACAAATCAGTTTCCCATGAAAACACTCAAACAAATTTAAATGTTCAAAACTATTTTATCTGGATAAATGACTTTAATTTAAACTTGTTTGTTTTAGTGTATTTTTTCTTTGTAAAACATCAAATCCTGCAAAGTTCCCTGTTTTAAGAATAATACCTTTTTTTACTTGTTACATTTGCCCAAATAACAACAAAATGCTGAGTTAATTAACATCAGATTGTCTGATTTCTGAATATGTATTTTTTTCATAGTTCATATTTTAATGTTGTTTTTTCTCTTTATTGTTTTATTATTGTATTAATTTATTATTTATTGTATTAATTATGTAAAGCACTTTGAATTGTTCTTGTGTATCACATGTATATATATATATATATATATATATATATATATATATATATATATATATATATATAGTCCTAATATAAGTCATAATTTACTGTATTTAAAAACAATACCAGACCGTGTCTGAAAGATGCAGTTTGAACTGTTTTTGTGTTTTGTGTCATTAAATTATTGATCATTAATTGTGATTTTTGGTTTATACTTGACTTTTATTTAATATCTGATAAGAAACGTATAGGGAGCATCATGTAAATGTGGAAATACATTGTAAAAAAAAAGAGAAGAAAAACAGTTTTATTGTCACGTTTGTCTCTGAGTCGCGTCACAGAGGAATTTGTTACTATGTGAAAGACAATAAAGTTTCTTGAATCGAAATAATCGCAGATTTGTTTGATATTAACTTTTAAATGAATAATACTTTTAAAAATGTGGGCCTACTTTTAGTCTTCTGGGTTTATTCATTGTATGTGATTTCTTAATGTAAGAATGTTTTTAGTCGTTTTGCGGAGGAGATTTTAATGACTTTGACCCTGCTGAGCTTCCTGCGTCTTAAATGTCCCAAAACGTCTTTGAAACACACTCAGACAAAGGCGCGCTCCCCTCTCAGAGCTCCAACAG
The DNA here is from genome assembly GCA_038419695.1 of Scomberomorus guttatus. NCBI lineage: Eukaryota > Metazoa > Chordata > Actinopteri > Scombriformes > Scombridae > Scomberomorus > Scomberomorus guttatus. The sequence continues at coordinate 30,698,216 of CM076456.1, forward strand.
CTCTATATTTTTGTTTGGGGCCTGCAGAGGGCTGGCTGATGAAATGAGTGAACACAGAGAGACGGAGAGGCAATTTCATGCTCTGCAACGCTTTGAACAGCGCTGATAGCGGCGCGCCTCGCAGTGTAGATTCACCTCCTCTCCAAAGACGTATGAATATGGATTCAGTTGTCCCACTCACTTGAACCAATGAGCTGCGAACCACACACACACACACACACACACACACACACACACACACACACACCTCTATTTATTAATTGAATATTCGGTGTCATCCACCAGAAACAAAAATGGGTCAAATCGTTTCCAGAGTTTTTTTTCCTCTTTTTCCAATATAAAAGTGTTTATTTGGAAACATGGTTTAAATGTACATAATATACCCCCCCCATCCCCACCCCGCCCCGCCCCCCCTCCTCCGGTGAGTATAGATAACATATATCTCTCAGATAGTCTGATGCTGTTTGCTGTGTTTTACCTGCTAAAATAAAGGCAACACCGGAGGAAATGACGCACAGAGGAGCCAAATATACTCACTCTGTGATCTGGTGTAAAATAATAGTGAGCCTCGTGTGTACATACTGTCTGTGAGAACTGCAGTAATCCTGTAGTCAGTACTACAAACACCGCAGTAAAAATGTAGGAATATAGATAGAAGTCCATGTGGAATAAATTATAACATCATGAGGTTATAAACAGGAAATTATTGAAATATAATAGAAAGAAATGTCTTCTTATCATAAAGGATTTAAACTCTCTGTTGTCTTTATTTGATCCGTTTGGATTATTTTGTGTATTTTTACATCAATATTATAATATTTAATATTTAAACTTTAAGTGAGGAATTTGGTGACCTTGCTGCACTTTAAGGTCATTTTATTCTTTAACACTATTACTAAAATATTCCTGTGATACTAATTTGGGGATTTAGAGATTTTAGAAAAACTGAGGTACGAATGATCATATAAGCGCTGAAAATTTAGTGTGAGAAAATTATTTGAAATTATTTGAGAAGTCTTTCCTCCCCACCCACCCTCACCCCAAACATTTCAGTAAAAAGTCTAACTATTTGGATTTTTTACATTTTATTTATTATCTGCTCTTTTATTTGTCCTCTACAAAAGCCTGATAGAGGAATTTATTTTATTATTTCATTGGCCTAAAATAAATTAAATAAAATGCCAATATTTTGCATCTAAAAAAACACTGGAATCATCATATATATTTATGATTGCATGAACGTTTTTAACTGTGGAACTTGTTCAAATAAACCTCAGTGTCCACCAGTGTTTGTGTAATATTCCTGACGGGATTTACTGCGTGTTTCTGCTGCTGACATACGGTTTATTACTGCAGCTCTCCGTTGGTCCAGAAAAACCATATAAGAGAAGGAGTGTTTGCGGCTGTTGCAGCTGCAGCAGCAGCAGCAGCAGCAGCAGCAGCAGCAGCAGCAGCAGCAGCAGTAGCCAAAGCAACATGAGCTGGATGGAAGTGAATCTGCCCAGAAACACCAGCCGGTGCGCGCTTATTATGGCTGTGGGAGGAGGAGGAGAAAGAGGAGGAAGAGGGTCCATTTCACTCTCAGCTCAGATGGAAATAGAAATGAGCTAAATGTGGGATGTCATTTTTTTCTTTATTGTTTTTTTTTAATCGTCCAGGCTCTGTTTTCCAATAAAATCTTTGGTTTTGCGGTGGCAGGTCAGTCCAAGAGTTTCTGCTGTAGAGTCACTTTTGAAGAGGAGGAGACGGAGATGAAGAAGAGGAGAGCTGCTGACAAAACCTGCGCAGCCCCCCCTCCCCTCCACGCTCTCATCATTAAATTAGATATTATATATTTACAATGTACAGAGTGTGTGTGTGTGTGTGTGTGTGTGTGTGTGTGTGTGTGTGTGTTCTCAGTCGCTGTCCTCCTTGTCCTCCTGGATGGTGGTGGTGGAATGGTTGTACAGTCCCTGCGCCATCAGCTGCAGCGCCAGCCCGTTCTTGAAGCCGCTGGCCTTTTTGATCTTGGCCCGCTTGTTCTGAAACCAGATCTTAATCTGGGACTCGTTGAGGTTGAGCTCCTGGGCCAGAGACTGCCGCCGCTGCTCCGTGATGTAGCGGTTCACCTGGAACTCGGTCTTCAGTCTCTGCAGCTGCTCGGCCGTGAAGGCCGTGCGCGGCCGCTTGTCCTCTTTGCCGCTTTTCGACTTTTTCAGTTTCCGTGTCCTTGGGCCTGCAGTAAGGGCGAAGAGACAGGACAGCGGAAATATAAATATTCAGCGCATACTGAGCAAAAAAACTATCATAATAATCATAATAATAATAGTCAATCAATAGGTCGAGAAAAGATCATTTTACAGGCTGCAATCAGAATAATCAGCACACACACACACACACACACACACACACACACACACACACACACACACACACACACACACACACACTAATAATAATAATTATTCTAACTACAATAATAATAAGGCCCAGTTGTTGTTGCGCGCCTACATAAACTGTAACATCCTTAGGGAGCAGTAAAGGTGTAATAATAATAATGACGATAATGATAATAATTACACAGCTGCAAAGATTAGTTGATTGATCGATTATTCCCATCCACAGAAAATTAATCGCCCACTATTTTGATCATCGATTGATGTTTTGAGTCATTTATTAAGAAAAAACAATTCTCTGATTCCAGCTTCTTAAATGTGAATATTTTCTGGTTTCTTTAGTCTCGGTGACAGTAAACAGAATATCTTTGAATTGTGGACAAAACAAGACATTTGATGACGTCACCACTTTTTTTTACTCCTAATAATACTAATATGTGTGATTTTTCTTTTAATTGAACAGTACAGATATTAAAGCCCTGCACATCATATTACTGTAAATGATCCTGTGTGTGTGTGTGTGTGTGTGTGTGTGTGTGTGTGTGTGTGTGTGTGTGTGTGTGATGCTGCAGCTGAGCATCAACCCGTTAACACACTCGTTATTACCGCCTTGTTATGACTGCATGGATGAATACAGCAGCCTGTCTGACACACACACACACACACACACACACACACACACACACACACATACACACACACACACACACACACAGGATCATTTACAGTAATATGATGTGCAGAGCTTTAATATCTGTACTGTTCAATTAAAAGGAAAATCACACATATTAGTATTATTAGGAGTAAAAAAAAGTGGTGACGTCATCAAATGTCTATATAATAAGAATAATAATATTCAGTTTACTGTCACAGAGACTAAAGAAACCAGAAAATATTCACATTTAAGAAGCTGAGAATTTTTTTTCTTAAAAAATGACTCAAAACAATCAATCGATGATCAAAATAATTGGTGGTTAATTCTCTGGATTTGACTAATCGATCAATAAACTAATAAAAAAGCTGCGCTTTCTTACAGACTTATTTAAGCATTTTTGGAATCATAAAATATAAATTTTATATTATTTGACGGCGTATTCAAAGAAAACACAACAGTCCCGGTTATTTCTTAATACTGAAGAACTAAAATACTGTATTATAATGTGTATGTATAATCCTTTTATTTGAAGCTTATGGCTAAAATATGTGTTTAAATGATATAAAACGTGTTTTATTTTTAACATAATCCTGAGCAAATTAACAACACTGAATCAGTATAAAAGAGAATAAGATGATTAAATAAAATAAGGTCTGTATATTTTACACATGCAGGTATTTGTTTGTATTTGCTGTTAATGAATTCAAAATGTCTCCTGGATCTGAGACTGAGAGACATTATTTACCTTTAATTCCATTGTGCTTTATTCCGCCATGCTTTACTGACAGCAGCTCATATATTCACCTCAGACAGCAGGTTACACACCAGCATCTCACCGCGACCACAGGCGGGAAAAACCACTTTATACGGATAGAAAATGTTCTGCCGTCGATCCGTAAAACTCGTGTCACACGAGGCCAAAAGCTTTTCTTATAACGCTGTCATCTGTACAGTCATAATCCTGCAGGATCACTGCTGGCAGCTGCTTTCATGTTAATTTAAGCAGAGCTGTAAGTGAAGTTATTCAGTAAATCAGATATTTGACTCAACCTGCAGATTCATGCTGACAGGAACTATATTATAATCAAATATAATTAAAAGATCTTGTGTTTTTGTTGTTGTAATATACACAGTGAATCGTTTTTATTTTTAAAATGTGTTTTTCTTCTAAAGCAAAACAACAACAACAAAAAAACCTAATAAAAAATGATAAGAATGCATCGAGCAGGCGGGAAAAAAAACATACAAATATGTTTTTTTTTTCTTTCTACACAACACACGAGCTGTTTGTATCAGTGTTGTTAATTATTATTGAGGATGATGTGTAATACACGTGTTGTTGAAACGCGTTAATAGATCCTGTTTTTAGTCAAATCCAGATAAACGTGTCAAATAAAAACGTGTTTTTAGTTTTGTCCTGTGAGAATCTAAAAACAGCTGATCTGAGAATTTAAACACTGAGAAACTGAAACTCTCACCTGACAACATGAACACATGGAGAGCACATTTACGCCTTTTCTCTAAAACAGAATATCAACATGTTTGACACGAGGATTAATATGAACTGAATTTTAATTTCAGGTAATAAAGATAAATGATTTTAAAAATAAAAAGGTAAACTCAGTTTAGAGTTTGTGATCTTTAACATTTTCTAAAAACATTATTAACTAATATAATCCTCTTGGTTTGTTGAATGAAACTTGCTGCACGCAGGATTTATTTTAAGTTTTGTGTCATAAAAAAACAGGATTTGACTTTCTGTCGCAAATATAAAGTGAGTTTAAGGTTTAAGGTGATATTTTCCCTCCGTTATGAAGCGGTTTGTTTTTCTTCATGAAACTTTTGCCTTACCAGATGAGGGCCTGTCCGAGTACCGGGTGCAGTAGACCCAGGCAGGCCAGAGCAGCGGCTGGCTCTCCGGTGTGGGCGCCCCGGTGCCGTTCAGCACCACCAGCGAGGAGGAGGTGTTCTCCCCGGCCCCGCCGCCAGTCCTCTCCTCGGCTTTCACGCCGCTGCTGCCGGTGGAGGCGGCGGCGGCAGAGGCGGCTCCTCCGCCGCTGCCGTTGCTATTTTTGGGACTCGCCGAAGAAGTGGAGGAGGCGGAGGACGAAGTACTGTCACTGCTGCAGTTGGAGTCCTGGCACGGCGTCCCGGGAAGACTCGGCCTGTTGACCACCGAGTGGACGCGTTCTCGGCCGGAGGTCTGCGCCCTCTCCCGCGTGCCCAGGCCGTGGTCCTTCTTGCAGCCGAAATCCGGCCGCAAAATGTTGTCTATGAAAAAGTTGGTGGTTCTGTGGGCCTGCTGGGCGACCTGCAGAGGCAGTATGGGCGGCGAGGGCAGGCTGGGAGACGGGGACACGCTCTCTCCCTCGCTGCTATCCGTGCTGTGCAGATCCCGCTGCTCCTCCATCGCTGCTTCTCTGAAGAACGTGGCTTCTATTCTCTCAATCCACTTCCACTCTGTGGGCCTGTGTTTGTATCCAAAATATGACTACAGGAAGCACTAAAACATTGTTATTTTATCTCCGGAATTTTGCTGGCTGTTATAATTATTCGCAAACTGTGGACATCCTGCTTGCGTAAAGGCGCTCCGGCGCGTCATGGTCGGTGACTTACTACAAGACTGGCTATGGTTGCTATTGCGCACTACTCTCACACACCCAGAGCTTTTCACCGCTGTATGACAGTCGGATCTTCACAAAGTCCTCACATCACATCACCATGCACACATACACACGCTCTTACACACTCTCACACACCAACCGGAGGCGCATGAATAACATCCAAAGCGCAGCGGGCCAATCACCGGCCGGGACACTTTTGGACATGGGGTGACGACGTCCAATAATGTCAGACGTCTCTGAGCCAAGAGGAGAGCTGTGGAGCAGCGAGCAGGCTTCACAGAGAAACCAAACAAGAGATTATCACTGCTCCGCGCCTTCAGCCTCGTTACGGTGTATCTGTTACAGCTGAGGGAGAGGAGGAGAGCAATCACACACACACACACACACACACACACACACACACACACACACACACACACACACACACACACACACACACACACACACACACACACACACCATTCCCCTCATGACTGTCTGCTGGGGATTTTGGATGAAATTCACCTCCAGATAGTTTACTTTTAACCGGACAGAGAGTTGCGGGGCAAAACAACAAGATTTACACGTTGATCCCAAAATTTGGCACATTTTCTAGTGAAACGACTTCAACTCAACTTGCGTGTCCTGCAAATAAAACTCATTCAGATGCTGCTCTCATATAGCACACAGTGTAAACTTGGTGTATAATGAATTTGGGGCTTTTCTCTCTCACAGACATGCACGTGCACACAACACGCACACGAACTAAACTAAAAATTACACTTTCCACATCTTCATATGCGTCCATTTAACACACACACACACACCCCTCCAGGTTTGATGCACACCCCACCTCCACGGTGTTTTCCTCCTTCCTGAGGCAAAGCCACTATTGTCAGCCGGTATTGTTTTCCAGGCCGAGCTCTTATCTCTCCGTGAGAGAGAGAGGAGCTGCCGGCGGATAATTTATAGGTTTTAATTACTCCTTATTCCGCCTGATCAGCCGGACGTTCATCACCTGGCTGCGGGAGAAAAGCGGCTCAAAGCCTCTGTCACCGTCACCGCGCCAAACACTTCATCAAAGTGCGCGCAAAGTGGGCCGATAGAATAATATAATGCAGCATAACAGACAGGCGCGCTGCAGAGGAGCGTTTTCAAGGTGTTAATAGAAAAGAAGCTGCACGTGCAGCCTAGAATACAGAGAGACTGCAGGAAGGAACAACTTCATTGGTCCATTTCATATTAAGGCTTTTGTTTCATTTGGTTTTTGATGTGAATCCGGAGGCCTCAGTGCGCCAAGGACGCATATGTCTACAATCTGTGGAGAGAAATTCACCGCAATATCCAAAATAATCAAATCCCATTTTCCAGCAAATACTAAGATGCTTTAAAGACCTTTAGTGTACCGTATTCCTGTTATAATTCTATAATATTCCTGTATTGATCCAATGTTTCTGTTTTTTATTTTATTATTCTTACAGTAGAAGGTTTTATTATAAGCTTATTGTTATTCTCATTGTATCTCTCAGTGTTTTCATAATAGACTGTTATATGAATCCTTTGGGTAATTGTTTGTGTTCAGTGTAGCTTTCAGTGGCGACTTAATCCTAAATGTTCTTTATGCTGCGCTACTATAGGACTAATATAAATATACATAATATCACACTTCACTCTCTAAGTAATACATTAATTTTACTACTAAAATTGTTCAAAATCTGCTATGAGGCAACATAATAATCATCACCATACACTTAATATTAAGCCTGTAGGACTGGATGCTGTTTTATAAGCTGCCAGAACTCCACAAATCAACAAACTGTCAGAGAACACACACACACACACACACACACACACACACACACACACACACACAGATTGTGAGGTGAGGCTGAAAAGAAGCTGTCAGTCAGTCAGCTCCTCTCATGGAAGGGCTGGGATGGATTTAGAGACTGATTCATAACATCTTCACAGATTCACATTTACACCGGAGACTAAACTTCTTCAACCTGAGATCATATTTGGTGTCACTGTGGGGAAGAATAAAGGATACAGACAATCAGCAGCAGAACATACAAATCAATGGATAGTAATTTGAAAATGTAATTTATAGTTGCAGTATGCTTTCATCTGTAAGCTGTTATAGATGTGTTAGGACAGAGGCAGCCTATTGTGGGACGTTATTTCCATAAACAAAAAGGGGAAAGAAAAGAAAAAAAAGACGTAAAATTAAATGTTTTTTCCTTTTCTTTGTTTTTGTTTTTTGAAATAATGTCCCACAATAAATCTGTCCCAATAAATGTCTTCGTTTCATCATTCTGAAATAAATTATCTGGATGAATGAATATTCTTTTCATATTTTCTTAATGGCAGTCATAAACATACTCACAGATGACTGCAGCTCTTCCAACACAGGCGAAACTTTCAGTTAATCTTTTTTCAAAATGAGAATTTATTATTATGAAACACACCAACACACTCCGTCCTTCCCTGAAAGTTGAGCTTTTGAGGCCACCAGTGTGATCTGTAGGTGTTTAAAGATCAATAACCTGAGGACACACACAGGGTAAAACTGATGTCTCTCATTTATAGCCTGATATAATGTCTTTGTTATGTAAACTGACACTAGAGACTAAATTTAAAGAGATTTCTGTTTTAAAAACATTGTTTATTTTTAAGTATTAATTCTTATATTTGTGGAGTCTGTTAAATTTTCTCTTTTAATTTGTTTTGCTGCCATATTACCAGCAGTGGAAGAAATATTCAGATCCTTTCCTTAAGTAAAAGTACTAATACAGCAATGTAAAAATACTACACGTTTATATTACACATAAACAAGTAAAAGTCCTGCATGAAAAATCCTGCTTCAGTAAAAGTACATAAGTATTATGAGCTTGATGTAGTTAAAGTATTGCAGTAAAAGTACATAAGTATTATGAGCTTGATGTAGTTAAAGTATTGCAGTAAAAGTACATAAGTATTATGAGCTTGATGTAGTTAAAGTATTGCAGTAAAAGTACATAAGTATTATGAGCTTGATGTAGTTAAAGTATTGCAGTAAAAGTACATAAGTATTATGAGCTTGATGTAGTTAAAGTATTGCAGTAAAAGTAGTGGTTTGGTCCCTCTGACTGATATATTATTATATATGACATCATTAGATTATTAATACTGAAGCATCAGTGTTAGAGCAGCATGTTACTGTTGTAGCTGCTGGAGGTGGAGCTAGTTTCAACTACTTTATATACAGTTAGCTAGTTTAGTCCAGTGGTTCCCAACCTAGGGGTGGGGCCCCTCCAAAGGGTCAGCAGATAAATCTGAGGGGTCGTGAGATGATTAATGGGAGAGGAAAGAAGAAAAAACAAAGTTCTGATACACAAATCTGTTTTCACTTTTTGGACTTTTTCTCTAATCTTTGATTTTTGCTGAAATATTGGATCATTTGAACATTTATTGAAATGAAACCATGTGAGAAGTTTAGAGGGAAAAATCACTATTTGGTGGAGCTGTTAACAACTCATAGACATCTGAAATGTGACCCCGACTACACACTGCTTTTTGTAAGACGTCAGAAGCCAAAAAGGTTGGAAACCACTGGTTTCATCTTTAACAATGTGTTGTATTTTAAAAGCTTGTTATATTATCCATTGTGTCAAATCTGCATCTGAAAAGTAACTAAAGCTGTCAAATAAATGTAGTGGAGTAGAAAGTACAATATTTCCCTCTGAAATGTAGTGGAGTGGAAGTATAAAGTAGCATCACATGGAAATACTCAAGTAAAGTACAAGTACCTCAAAATTGTACTTAAATACAATACTTGAGTAACTTTTCACCACTGGTGAACAGCTGGGTGGTAGAATAAGTAGAAGTAGAAGAAAGCAGAAAATAAATAAGTTTTATTTTATTGTGTAAAGGAGGTGGTGATGCTTCAACTGCTGAAATCACACTCAACTGTTCACTCCTCACTTTAATCATCACTGGAGAGCCTCACAAGCCAAATCCACAGCCACAGAGAGCGAGCAGGAAGAGAACATTATATCAGAGCGACATCTAGTGGTCAAACAGAGAAACACGAGTAAAAATACACAAAGCAGACAGTAACAACGGAGAGGGTTTGAAACGCAGAAATGGTAAAATACGTTGGTCACCTGTACGTTTTGATTTTAAAATTTTAATGATTACTTGTAAGGCACATTGGGGTTGCCCCCCTCCTCCCTCCAGGCTGACTAGCTCTGTTTCTCTCTTAAAAATGCACTTTTTAAAAAAGAATTGCTTTCTATTAAATCAGTTAATTGTTTTGTTTTTACTCTGTTTTAGTAATTCATGCTTTAACCTCATGTGTTATTATTGTTGTATCAACTCTACTTTTATTTAATATGTATCTGGTAATTTCTCTTTTTGTTTTTATGTCTTTGTAAAGCGCTTTGTAACTTGTTTCTGAAATATGCTATATAAATAAAGTTATTATTATATATACAGTCAGTCTGGGATCACATGAACAGACAGAAGAACTGTGATAAAACATGTCTGGAATCTTTAAATTCTGATTGTGAGAAGATGACCGACTGAAAGTTGTTCTGCACATTACAACTTTACTGTTCCATATTTCTGTATTTTCACTTGTATTTTTAGATCATATTTTAATTTTTTTTTACTATTTGACAAGTCAAAATGTGTGCTGTAAAAAGGCCTATTATTATAAAAATCAAAAAGAAAAACTGATATATTCAGGCTACATTTGGAAGTGTAACTGCAATTAACTGCCAATATAATGATGCAGTTATCATTAAACAATATTTTACCTTTAAATACAGACTCATTTGTTTGCATCTGTTTGTCCAGTAAAGAGAATAGACCTATTTAAAGCTGCATTCCTTTATTTATGCCACTAGGGGGCAGCAGAACCTGAAAACGCATCAAATTGTTAAAGCGAACATGTTTGGAAACAGTCAGACACATTCATTCATTCATATGGAGTCATGATTGTGTCCACCTGATGAAGGACTAGTGATTATTTTCATTATCAATTAATCTGCACATTATTTTTTTTAATACATTGATTTTAAAAAATGTGAAAAATATTTGAGGACCAAAGAGACATCTTGAAAAATCGTGTTTGGTCTGACAGAGAGGAGCTTGTACATGTTGTATAAGCACATGGTCATTTATTAGATTAACTGTCAGATTATATCTGGGGACATTTACTGTATTCTTGGAAACAGGGTCACTGTTTTCTTTTTTGGTAGGTTAGGTTAATTCTTGTTTTGTTTTTTATCCACTAGTTTCATTAGAAACAATTAGTGAACACAACACTGACATATAATCAGCTTTTAAGTTGATATGTTGAACTTGTTAGCAAACAGCTGCTTATTTCCACATCCAGCAGTTACGGAGCAACATTATCATTCATTAGGAGTCGTGTTTCTGTCCACCTGGTGAATGTAAGTCCAATATTCACTCTCTTTTAGCTGTTTCTGTTCTCTACCAACTCCTGAGGGAAATATCTGGCTCTTTAGCTGCTAAATGCTCCACTATGTTCACCAGCTAGTCTACAGCTAACTGTGTCTGTTTGCTGTTTGGTGCTGAGCAGGTAATGAAGGTAGGCAGGTAAAGTAGGTACCGAAAATGACGCTATGAGAGCGCTGAGAGTGAACCAAAACAGTGAAGAGCTGAAACTCACTATAAAGCTCCGTAAAGCCAAGGGGAGCTGCAGAGTCACTGATAATTCTCTCCGCCAGGCGTAAACCTGGAAGGGATCATGCGTTTGGTCGTTTGTGTCCGTGTGTGTCTGTCCACAGCTAATATCACCTAATACTGGACCCATCAGAAAAACCTATTTTATAACTCCACTGACAGCTGACTCCTCACTCCTCTTAACCGCAGGTGCCATGCCTTGTTGCCACATTAGATCAATCTGTGCCAAATTTCGGTTTAGCTTACCTAGTCTGTTACAGGCTACATTTTGGCCTTTATCGTGGCTCAAAAACTGACATCCATAGAAAAGTTTGGTCTAATCTTGAACTGGAGCATCTGATCCTTACCCAATATGTTATGATCCCCTAAAGTTAGGCTTGATACGAGATGAATAAATCCCTGTTTTTGTTAGCTTCACGGCCATCTTGACTGTACACACCTGGCAGAGATCTACACTCTTCTAGTTCTCTGCGGGTTCATCACTACGAGCCACAACCAACACATTACACACTGTCAGCTCAGACTGTGTGACAAAAACATAGATTATAGCCACTTAAATGTTTTGTGCATTATTTTGGCCCGGGCTTACCCCGAAGATAAACTCCCTGTAATGTCAAGACTTTGCAATAAATGAGTAGACTGTAGTGTTTGAATTTGCGGACCAGGAAGAGAACGCTACCATCTCCCAGACTGGGGTGAAACAGTTTGAACAAAGTTTAGTTACAGTACAATATTTCCCTCTGAAATGTAGTGGAGTGGAAGTATAAAGTAGCAACAAACGGAAATACTCAAGTACTGTACTTAAGTACAATTTTGAGAAAGTTGTACTTTACTTGAGTAAATGTACTTGGTTACTTTCCACCACTGGTGTTTGATTGGGAACCAAGTAGAGCTTCTATTCTTTTCTTTTGGTGTAGGCTTTTGAAACACGGTGGTGGGAAGTGAGAGCAGTGCACTTTCTTTCTCTGGAATCCATTGGGTCATCTTAACTTTCACATGGCTTCAATACATGTTTTCCAGTCACAACGCCCTGAATTTACTGTATACACAACAATAATTCAAGATAAGTGCACTGGAATAAGTTTCAATTCCTACATTGCAAACATACAGTAAAGGTCAAAGGTCAAATCAGGGCAAGAAAAGGAAATCAAAAGAGAAACAAATGCTGAGACCAGTGGAAATTTAGAGGCATAAATGCTGAAAAGAAGAAAGAGACGGAAGAAGTGACAGCTCCCACTTGTATAAACAAATCAATTTCCTCCTGCATGTGAAATGTCACAGCATGAATAAAGTTATGTTTCTTCTTCATGTCAAATATGATTTCTTTTTTTAAATGAACATTTTCAATTCTTTCATTTCCACATCCAGGATTATGGAGCAACATTATCTTATTATATTGTCCATGGAGACAGTGAAAGATAAATATGGAGAACCAGTTTAAAGGATTTGGCTGCAATTTTCTATATTTTTCTTATTGTCAACAAATCTCATGTTTGGATCCAAACCATCAATGAACTGATCTATTAACAAGTATTGTGTGTGTATCAAAGTCTGATATATCTTATTCCTCTGTGCTGTAGACCTCCGTTGTGTCCAGAAACTATTAAAAACACGTCAGTGAGCCACTGGGTCACATGTTCCTTCATCATGAAGAGTTTGGACACGTTAGTTTGTTTAGAAACGGCTCCAAAGAGTAAAAACAGAGATCATGTTTGAACAACACATGGAAAAACCTTAGCAACAACCGTAGCAACCAAGGCTACAGAACGGACGGCCGGTTATGGGCAGGCAGGACGAGCCGACGTCAGCTCGTTAGCAAGGTGGAAAAAAACTTTGCAAACAAAGCGTTCAGAGCAGGTTGAAGCCCTGACTTTTGACTTGCAGGCAGCATTTCTACATACGTTCACCTCATGTTTTGGAACTTGGACCATGTTTAACTTTCGACATCAGAACAGGATATAAATAACATTCAGGTAACTGAATGCTGACTGTAAATGTTGTAACCTTTCAATCATTTTACATGAGAATCACAGTGACTGGTTCTGATAATGTGTTGGACAGCAGGGTGCGAGTGGACCACAGTGACCTGCTGACCTCCACCAGCTGTTTAGTCTTTTGTGTTAGAGTTTGCTAAATTACCACAACTTTTCTGCATGAAATGGCCAAATCAACAGACCGCTTGTGATTTGGAATTGAATTACCAAGAACACACCATGCTAAGTGAATCATGAACACAGTAAAACACCAACATGACTGAAAAGTTTATCCCAGTCATCTCTGTGGCTTGATGAACACCTCAGTGTCCTATAAACTAATACTATTTATACAGGTTGGAGCAGACAATGTGATGGTCCTCTATAAAAGGAACCTGGAGCTGGACAACATTAAATAAGAACTGGAAATCAAAAAACCCAAATTGGAAATTGAGCAACTGGAGAAGGTATTGCAGTGAATAGTACCATTTCATTGGTATGATCAAGTATGATTGACAGGCAGAACAACTAAATAAAAAAGTGAAACACATCCTGTGATTGCTGTATTCTTTTTTCAAGGTTAACTTGTCGTTGTACAACACAGGGTTGCAAAACGAAATGAAAGTTGTAGCCCCTTCATGCAACACACATAGAACATACGATACAGTATTTACAGATAATTACATTTGGAATCGAACAAAATCAAATATAAAATAAAATGATGTAATACACACACACACACACATATATATATATATATATAATACAACAACGGATTAGTGATGGTCTGTCTAATGGCTGCTCCAGTGGGCTGGTCCAGGCTTGATGGGGTCCATGATGTCAGGTGCCACCAATGTCATCAAGTATCGCCTGCACGGGTATCCTCTGTCCCCCAGCAGCAGTCATCATAGTATCCTGTTATTAAAAGGAGAGGAAATTACCTGATCAGTGCCACAATTGAACAAGCAATGGAATTAATTGTGTATATTTGCCATACCTTGCTCAAACTGGTGACCCAGTGATGACTCCAGGAAAATGCAGGAGTTGTGAACCCAGCCAGGCCATTTAGCCTCCACACTTGTGACCATCAGCTGGTGGTTACAAGTCATCTGCAAAGGCATTTCAGGGTAATTTCACAATGAAAGCACTAGAACAAGGTGCATGTAAGTGTGTGTGTGTGTGTGTGTATAGTATATAGTATATATTATTTATTTATATATATTGTTAGTCTTAGTGTTTCCACCTGGGAAATTGTGTGTTAACTGGGTTCCAGCTGTGATGATTTGAGTTAATGATATTGAATGCTGGTGCTTTCTAAATGAGCACGTGAGTGAAAACAGAGGAAATGGGTCTGTGTTTTGGTAGATGGTGTCATGGTTTGTGTTTAGTTAATAGGTTATAGTGTGTAAACCATCGAGAAAAATTGTAAAGTCTGAAGCAGGCAGCAGTGTAGCAGCGAGGACAGAACTCAACGTTGTTGTAGGCAGAGTGAATGTTTATATACACCACCTATTGATAGAAGTAAGACATGGATATACATGATTGGAGGTTGTATGGAGCATGTAAACATAACTGACTTCTGTGCCAGCCTGAATGGCCACAAGGGTCCATTCATTAAAACTAATTCTAAAATGGACAGGTGACCAGTGTAGGGATGCTAAAATTGGCGTTACATGGACTCTTATTGGATTTTGTGAGTCGTCTTGCTGCAGCATTCTGGACTAGTTGAAACTAGCAAGATGATGTTGAGATGAGAGATTGAGTTTGAGTGAGAAAGCTGTTCATGAATTTTGAAAGATGTGGTCATTGAATGCATCTCTCTGTATAAAACAAGCTCTGTCTTATTTTTACATATTTTGGGCTTCCAGCTCAAAAAACCCATGAAAATAGGAATTCAAAAAATTAGAATACTGTGAAGAAATCACCATTTACTTACACATCAAATCAATCAAAATATGGTACTTTCTAAACGATATGTCAATGTTCAATACTTGGTTGGGAATCCCTTTGCCTTAATCACTGCCTCGATGCACCGTGGCATTGAGGCAATCAGCCTGTGACATTGTGTGGGAGTTATGGAAGCCCAGATTTACTTGATGCTTGCTGTCAGCTCTTTGTTTTTGGGTCTGGTGCTCCTCATTTTCCTCTTGATAATACCCCATAGATTCTCAATGGGGTTTAGGTCTGGTGAGTTGGCTGGCCAGTCAAACACTGTGATGGTATGGGCATTAAACCAGGTTTTGGTGCTTCTGGCGGTATGGGCAGGGGCCAGGTCCTGCTGGAAGATGAAGTCTGCATCTCCATACAGATCCTCAGCAGAAGGAATCATGAAGTCCTCTAAAACATTCTGGTAGACTGTTGTGGTGACCTTGGATTTAAGAAAGCAGAGTTTACCCAAATCATGACTGACTGTAGATATTTCACACTTGACCTCAAGCAGTTTGGGTTCTGTTCCTCACCCGTCTTCCTCCAAACCCTTGGACCTTGATTCCTGAATGAAAGGCACATTTTACTTTTATCGGAAAAGAGGACCTTGGACCACTGGCCAACAGTCCAGTCCTTCTTCTCCTTGGCCCAGTTGAGACGTTTCCTACGTTGGCTCAGGCTCAGGCCAGTTGTCAAGTCTGCAGTCTTCCCCACATTGAACCGAACTGAGACAATTGAACCAAACTGAAGCACTTTAATGACACCTGGGGAAACCTGTGCAGGTGCTTTGAGTTTAGTAGATGATTAGTGTGACACTCAGTTTAAAACAGTCATGTCCTGCAAAATTTGGGCTGATTTCTTCACAGTATTCTAATTTTTTGAATTCCTGTTTTTGTGGGTTTTATGAGCTGGAAGCCCAAATTATGTAAAAATAAACAAATAAATACTTGAAATCGTTTGAATTGTGGGCCCTGAATCTATAATCTATGAAAGTTGAACCTTTTTAATGGAATTATGGAAATAAGTTAACTTTTCCATGATATTCTAATTTTTTGGAAAAGGTCTGTATGTCCTTCGCATATCTCGAGAACCATTGATCCGATCTACGTCATACCTGGCAGGTGGATTGCTGGAGACCCAAGTAAGGAAGGCAGTGTCGACTGTGAAGTTGTTTGGATGAGCGGTTCTCAAGAAATATGTAAAAATACCTGATAAACAACGTCAATTTGCTTTTTCTTCTGCCTGTGGAGTCAACACGTGGAAATACGGACAGCGCCACTCTGCCATTGCAATCCACATTGTGGTCAGAGGTGGGATTACCTCCACAGTGACAATGACTTGAAAAACTTTAACAGACTAAAGCTCTGCTATTGAACTGTGTACTGTGAATGAAACTTGGCATGTACGTTCAAGAATTAGTGCTGGATGTCTCAGACATGTCTTGAACAGGGGATGGATGGATAGATGGATGGATGGATGGATGGATGGAACTGTACATCGATCAACGTCGCACTCTGTGGGTGTATTGCTGGGGACCCAAGGACATGCAGTGTCGAATTTGGTGCAATTTGGACAAGCCTGAGAGAGAAGAATGAGCGCACACAGGAAAAAAAAAACAGAGGCAGAGGCAGTAAAACTAACCAATAGGAGCACAGACACATTTGATTGGCAGCAGAATCAACCAATGGAAGGCTGTAAACTGCCTCTACAGTTCAACCTCAGTTTAGTCTCACTGGTGAAGTTTCTGTCTGGATTTAAACCATTAAATGTATTAATTCATAACTTTTTTAATTGATATGTTTGTCAATTGATACATATGTATGTGGTTCTCAAGAAATAATAAGCAATCGGCCCCTTTCGAACAGGTGAGTTTTGAACGGGCACTGTACTAGTTTTGTGCAAAAGCAATGAAAAGTGATCCACAGTTTAGTCCACATTGACTCCTGTTGTGCTGACTGTGTGAAGAGTTTTGAAAAAGTGAACTCAGTATGTGTGTGTCAGCAATTGTTAAAAAACAAACAAAAAAAAAACAAACAAAAAAAAAACTGTAGGCAAGGGCATAGGTTTGGTTTCGACTTTGGTAGGGATATTTTTTTGTCAGATGGCCAAAATAGCTGTGCACAGTACGTGCACTCACTCTCTCTCTCTCTTTCATATGCACACATGCGCACACACGTAAAGAGCCTGACTCTGCAAAAAGTTGACTTTATTGAATATGCTGAGAGTAAAATGAATATTTAGGAGCACCCTGGTAGCTGATTCCAGCCCAGGACCTTTGTTGCATGT
Source organism: Scomberomorus guttatus (assembly GCA_038419695.1). Classification (NCBI taxonomy): domain Eukaryota; kingdom Metazoa; phylum Chordata; class Actinopteri; order Scombriformes; family Scombridae; genus Scomberomorus; species Scomberomorus guttatus. The sequence continues at coordinate 30,715,725 of CM076456.1, forward strand.
CACACCCATCTCTCTCTCTTCCCTGGTTTCCTGTCTGCCTCTTCACTATCCCCTGTCCAATAAAGGCCAAAATATTTAAAATCGACATGGTCTATTATACATTTTCACAATAACTGTTACAAGAAAATAAATGTATAGAAACTTCTGCTGTAAACCGCTTTCAAACCTCACCTGAGATTCTGCAGCTGTGCGCTTCTTTCAGTTCGTTGATTCAGGCGACGTAACTGAGAGTCATGACAGAGCCACAGAAATGCTGCTATCTTTAAATCATCTTTAAATCACTAATGTTGGGCTGCAGCTAGTCAACAATGTGTAACAGTTTGAAGTTGAGCCTTGCCAGATCATCAGGTTGAGTATCCCCCATTTCCCTTTTTTTTACTCTGTATCATAATAACCCGCGTTTTTGCAGAAAACACACAAACCTGGCAACTCTGGGAAGATCTTACAGTTCATATTTTGTGGAGTTAAAATGACTAGATCGTTTGAGATCGGTAAAAATATTGGTAGTGACAATTCAGCAACATTTTGGTATAGAGAAGGGCAGGGAGGCAGCTTTTCACTGATCATGTGCTTGTTTCGAAGCATGTAAAGTGAGATGTGTGTGTTTGCTTGCAATTTATGTACGAAGGTGTGTATGCTTTGAGATGTATGCCTTAAAATTGGTGCAGTTTTTAACAGAGTGAATGCTTTTTTGACAAATTGCTTGGTTATTTTATGTCGGGCTACTATCTGCACGTGTGTTCTTACTGTGATGTTCGGTTTTTTATGCAATTCCCTTAATCTGAGACACATTTGACAATGAAAGTGACCAAGTACCCTGATACAAAGTACTAAACTTTATTTCTGTTAATGTTTCGAAAGGCCTTCTTGTTTCTGTGGTTATGGTCTCACAACTTCCTCATTCTACAAACCAGTTGCACTGCATGGGCTTTTTACAGCTGGATTTTGGCCACCTCAGCTACAAATCAGATGCACTTCCTTCCTCTACTTCAATCTGTGTCCATAAAAGTTATTTCATGTGGAGGTTCTGTTGCAATCTGGGGCAAATCACATTTTCCTGACGTCATGCACTGTGTGTTATAAGAGTTTCTGAAGTAGGAAGTGAAGGTGACTCTGGACTCTGGAGAGCATGGAGACATCAGTGGACACCGCGAATGATCGAGTCTCATACTATCATAGTAACCCGTTGTTTGACATGTCGCTCAGCGGGAGTGATCTCTACAACGTGCACCCTGACAGTGAGTACGAAAGCAGAAAGTATCAAACTTTTCAGGGCAAATAGATGCAGTTTCAGACGCTCCCCCAGAAAAACTGGTACACAGCAACTTACCAACAGGTAAGGCACCTGATTCATGGCTAAGAAAGCAGTCGGACACCTTTTTATTTGTCAAAACTAAAACATTCAAGGATAGTTTTACTGACAAAGTTTATCACTTCAAGCAACTTGTAAACTGTAATACTATTGTCATTTATAGACTTGAAGGTCCATGTGGGTGATCTTTTTGTAGGACACACAAAAAGGTCATTTAAAGATGATGTCTTAAAGCCACAAAGGCAGACGCCACTGAGCATGTGCAGGAACATGGTTCTGTTTACAGAGCTTCATTAGCTTGTTGTGCTACATATCACAACCTACTTTACTTTGTTCTACATTTGTAAACAGAACCGAAGGTGTCTGCCTTACACAGAACGACTCTCTGGAGACTGAAAACATGATCGCTGACCAAACTCTTCATGTCACCCACATGTGGCTCACTGACGTGTTTTTAATAGTTTTGGGGCAACAACAGAGGTCTACGGCACAGAGGAATAAGATATATCAGACTTTGGATACACACACAATACTTGTTAATAGATCAGTTAATTGATGGTTTGGATCCAAACATGAGATTTGTTGAGAATTGTTGTTGAAATATTATCATCATTTGCACAGAAACTGCTGTGGAATAAAACTGAGCACATGTAATTTAATAAATATTCAGGAAACTGCCAACAAAACAGTTACTACATGGGAATTCTCTGCATTCTCTGAATTTTAAAGTAGATAATACAGTTAAATAGAGGAGTAAGGTTGTGTGGGTAACTCCTGGATTTCCTGGAAATTTTCTGAGTAACTAGCAGATATTTATTGGTTAACTTTTTGGACATTTTACAGAGAGGGTGGTACAATTTAGTACAAATTATAAGAAAAAAAGAAACATTTCTAAGTCGGTTCATATGTAGTTTAATTTGCAAAAAATCTTAATAAATTAGACTCTTAATTCTTTAACTGACAGAAAATACTTAGTTTTCTTTGTAGTTTTGTGTGTCAAATGATAAATCAGCATATTAAGTTTTTTCAATAATTTCCTAACAGTAGCTGTAGCTGTAGCCGTAACTTTTCATTCTTAGGACATTTCTTTGGTTATGTAATTTGGTGATATACAGGAAATGTGCTCATTATGGAGTTTTTAAGAAACAATATAATATGTAGTTTGACACACAAAATGACACACTGAAAAGTAGGTATTTATGTCAGTTAAGGAAAAATTCAGTTTTTCCAGCTGAATCCAAATATAATGGGCACAACTAAACAACTTGACACTTTTTTCAGTTTATTCTTCACCACCCTCTCTGTCAAACGTCCTAAAGATTAACCATCAAATACCTGCAAATTATTAGTATAAAATTAAAGGAGCTGTAAAATAAAGTGTTACCAAAGCAATTAATGTTATTTTACAGAAGATAGTAGGAGTATGTTGATTACATTTTCATGTCAGTCTCTGTCTGTCGCTTTTCAAGCATGCCAGCTGCTTCTGTGAAATCTGAGAGTGAATGAAGGGGCAGCGATGACCAGTAGGTGGAAGCAATGCTTCATCTTTAATGTTAGACAGGATATGCTTCATCTTTAATGTTAGACAGGAGGCTTAGCAGGCCTGTTGTCACACAAGTGGGTTCATCACTATTTTAAAACACGGCTCTAAAGAGGTGACTACAAGTACATAAATCATTAAATGTCATCAATTAATGGGGGGATAACAAATGCACCAAACTATACTTAGAGATCTCAGTTTCATATGATTTCAAACAGCAGAAAATGTCCACAGTTTCCTGAATATGTGCCCCAAATTTTTAGAGGAAGCAACAATTGTGTCACCCGCTGCACTGGGCGACATGTTCCTGCCCCAAAAGAACAGTGTTGGAAGAATTATTCAGATCCTTTAAATACTGTGTGTAAGCAGCATGTTACTGTTGTAGCTGCTGGAGGTGGAGCTAGTTTCAACTACTTTATATACAGTTAGCTAGTTTAGTCCAGTGGTTCCCAACCTAGGGGTGGGGCCCCTCCAAAGGGTCAGCAGATAAATCTGAGGGGTCGTGAGATGATTAATGGGAGAGGAAAGAAGAAAAAACAAAGTTCTGATACACAAATCTGTTTTCACTTTTTGGACTTTTTCTCTAATCTTTGATTTTTGCTGAAATATTGGATCATTTGAACATTTATTGAAATGAAACCATGTGAGAAGTTTAGAGGGAAAAATCACTATTTGGTGGAGCTGTTAACAACTCATAGACATCTGAAATGTGACCCCGACTACACACTGCTTTTTGTAAGACGTCAAAAGCCAAAAAGGTTGGAAACCACTGGTTTCATCTTTAACAATGTGTTGTATTTTAAAAGCTTGTTATATTATCCATTGTGTCAAATCTTCATCTGAAAAGTAACTAAAGCTGTCAAATAAATGTAGTGGAGTAGAAAGTACAATATTTCCCTCTGAAATGTAGTGGAGTGGAAGTATAAAGTAGCATCACATGGAAATACTCAAGTAAAGTACAAATACCTCAAGTGTACTGAAGTACAGTACTTGAGTAAATGTACTTAGTTACTTTCCATCACTGCCAAAGATGGCAGTTACTTTAGTTTGTTTAGAAACGACTCCAAAGAGTAAAAATATCATCAAATTTTCACTCCCTGGAAAGTTTTTCTGTGTCAGGGAGAGGCCACCACCCATGCAAATATACAGAAAAGCTGACTGTGGTTTTAAGTAAACATGCTTCAAGTCACTTTTGACTTTCAATATTCAACCAAGGATACGATTTTCAATACCTTTAACTAAACGCTGTGAAACAGAAGCACAAAAAAGAGAGTAGATACTAAAGAAAAACAAATATGTTGTCAGTGAACATTTTGCTGATACATTCAAACGTATTATATAAATATCATTTTTTAAACATGATTGTTGAAACTTCCTAAAAGAAAGAAGCACTTTATCTACTCTATTTACTAGTCTGAGATGAAATACATTCTGGGATAAAAATAGAAAAAACTACCATCACTGACCAATATGCATATTACATATTCCTCATACACAAGCACCTCTGACACCTTCAGAGGGGACAGGAGTTCACCTCTCAGTCATAACCAGTTTGGTCCAGTGTCAGTTTCTTCACTTTACTGCCAATGGAAAAGAAATCCATCTCCATTGCTCCCCCCAGGTTTTCAATGCGATTGACAGCTGACATTTTCCACCGCTTGTCGAAATGTTTCATGCTCGCAGCTTTCCACATTTATAAAAGCATTTGTATCAGCTGGATGAACCCGGGCAACTTTCTGTCTCCTAAAATGACTTCCCTATGATGTTGAGAAGTCTGCTGCAGGAGACTGGTCATATTCCAGTGTTTTAAATATAGTTTCTCTGTTCGTGTTTCAGATCTGAAGCCAGCGAGGCCCAGAAGACAGTGGTGTCTTAACATGGTTGTTGTTTACCTCATCTTGCAGACTCCCCTCAATGCCTTTCTCCTTTATAAAGGTACAAATGCATACAGATAGTATCACATGTTTATTTTTAAATGTCAGAAATCAAGATTATTTATATACCAGTATGTGCAATGGTCTTTTTTCACAAACTACACATCAAACTGATGCCAATATGTAAATGACATGAAACATATTTGTTATTTCTTCCTCTTGGTCCCAGTTTTCACACTGGAGACGCAGTTTAACCCCAGTTCAGAAAAGCTGACATCCAATCACATTCCTCTGGGTGAAGGGGAGGGTGATGGCAACCTCCAAACCCTGATCCACAACAACACTGAAGAAACCAAGACCCTGAGAGGCCACCTATGGACCCTGCAGAGCCAGGTCCTCCTGCTGTTTATGTGTAAAATCTCACTGAAGCTTCAGTTCAGTTTTATTTTTGTTCAGTTCAGACTTTCTAATTTACTTTGGCTCCGTATGTCCAGTACATCAGCGACAAAAAGTAACTTTGGTGCCCCAGGACAATTAACATAAATAAATAAGATCACTACAAATACTTCAACATATGAGGAAATTGGCTTTTTTAGCTTTTTTTCTGAAAGTGATGTCATTCTCATGTCAGGGCGTGGTTAGCCTAGCTTAGCATTAAGACTGGAAGCAGGGGAGACATGTTGTGTCTTGTTGTTTAATCTTTAAAATCACAGTCATGTTTTTCCATTGGTTGCCATGACAACAGGTCAACAGCCTGTGTGGAGAGGAGGGTCAGCTGGACAGGATGAAGGCCGACCTAAACCTGCTCAACACGAGCACAAACAACCTGGGGGACAAACTGACAGCCATCAGCCTCAAACCAGGTAAAGTGCCACGTGTGTGTGTGTGTGTGTGTGTGTGTGTGTGTGTGTCACAATGATGCAAGAACATTTTCCTATTTTTATCCTCTCTGACGTTTTTCTGTGAGGTTTTTTGTTTGTTGAGTGTTCCAAGTCAGAGTCAACAAACTCTCTTTACGTCACAAACTTATCATAATTCGCCCCTAAATCTGCCATATTGCACTCACCACTGAGTTCTATGAAAAGGCCGGATGGTCGTCACTGGCATCTAGAAGGCACCAGTGTCTTCATTAATAAGGCTTTGCTATCTAATTTACCGAGTTATTTCACATCATTAGTTGAGCTGACAAAAACATAACAAATTTAGGAGTGTCAGTAGTAAGAGACCCAAAACAATTAGAAAATATGAATCCAACAAAGAGAGTATTTTTCTGGGTTTGCATTGAGGGTTTGGTCTCAGTAACTGTTCACGATCATGCAAAGTGTAAAACTGTAACAACCTAGTCCAGAGTTTATTGACCCTAGAAATTCATGTGTGTGTGTGTGTGTGTGTGTGTGTGTGTCCTCAGGACCTCCTGGACCGGCAGGTACTAATGGGCTGCCAGGTGTGCCAGGAGAGAGGGGCCTCAAAGGTGAGTCAACCATATACAAATTAAAAATGAAGTTAGAAGCTGAAGTTATTTAAAGTTAAAAACGATAAGTATGGTCTTGTAGTAACTGATGAATTAAAGGAACAACCTGAATGAGTGGAGGAGTAGACCTGAACATTACCAATCAGATGATGTGATATCAAACTAGTTCAGAGAGGGAATTTAATCTCTAACCTCTGAGCGAGAGAACGACACCAGGATAAAACTGTCTCGGTGTTTGTTTTTTTACAACTGATTCAGCGTCGGTGTGTCTGAGCAGCATTAACTTTCAGCTGCAGGTCCGGCGATGATCCCGGCCTTGATGACCTGTCATCTGTTGTCAGGCGGCTGATGAGACGCGGCTGATGGATGAGCTGCAGCCATTATTTCACATGCCCTCACAACTTAGTCAATGCACTGACATTTCCTGTATGAAGTCTCTATCAGGGGTGGACTTTTACTAAAGCCGTCAAATTACCCAAGTCTGAGGCAGATGTTTCACAATAGGTCAACCCTGAAAAAAACACATCATTTGCTGTTCAGTTTGGTGTCTTTACCCTAAATAATAATAATCTATCACATGCTAACATGAGTCCTAGATCAAGCTTGCTTCACTTCTGTGTTTGTGTGCATGTGTGTGTGCACAGGTTCTGTTTTGGTTTATATACATTTTCTATCTTCACAAACTCACTGATTTGCTCATAGTTTCGGTGTGTTTTACATTGCACGAACATCTGTCTGTCCAGTGCTTTGCTTCAGACAAGCCCGTTACTGACATTGAGGTCATGTCCTCTGTATTTATTTATGACTCAATATAATCAAATGTGACCACCTGTAGGCCAACAAAAAGAAATAAGTAAAGAAATAAACATGACATGACAAACAAGTGAATTAAGTATTTCCCTACCAGAATTCAGTTAACTGAATAAATCAAAGCTGAAAAATATAAATAACACAACAAGTCCTCCAAATGAAATGACTAGATATGTGGTTTGATCATGTGACTCCAGAACGACACATAGGAGTGTTTTCTAATCTGGTGCCTCTATCAGCAGTAATCAGCCTGACATCATCATCTGTCTGTGCTTTCTAAAACTGTTACACATCACTGTTAAAACATAACGATGCTTTATGATGTGACAGCGCTGTGGTTAAGGTCTGGTTATGTTTAGGGAAAGATCATGGTTTGGGTTCAAATGATCACTGTATTAAAGGGGCCATATTCGGATTTTTGTGATTTTCTGTTATTTATATCCTGTTCTGATGTCAGATGTTAAACATGGTCAAAGTTCCAAAATTTGAGATGAGCGTATGTAGAAATGCTGCCTGCAAGTCAAAAATCAGGGCTTCACCCTGCCGTGCTTCATTTGCAACGTTCTTTTTCTGCCTTGCAAACAAGCTGAACTTAGATTGTCCTGCCTGCCCATAAACGGCCGTCCGTTCTGTAGCCTTGGTTGCTAAGGTGGTTGCTAAGGTTTTTCCATGTGCCGTTCATGTTGTCCACTTCTCAGATTTCGGATGTATTTGAGAAGTTAACATTTTCAGTAAAGAACGAGAAAAAGTTGTAGAAAACCGCTGACCAATCAGAACAGAGCGGGCTCGTCAGGAGGGGGGCCTTAAAGAGACAGGAGCTAAAGCTGCCTGTTTCAGACAGAGGCTGAACTGAGGGGCTGCATAAAGGGCCAGTATAAGATAAAACTTACTTACTTAATCCTCTACGTTCCCTGTGGAACATAAAGCTGCGACTATCTGCTGCATTATTAACTGTAAATCATACAAAGATATTCCAGTAGAACCCCAGAATATAAATATAAACCAGGAACTGTGCAGAATATGCCTTACACACAGCAGCAGCAGATGCAGTCCATCAGTAGCTTACATACCTGTATGCTTCTCTCCAGGTGACAGTGGTGTTGTTGGACCTCCAGGACCAAAGGGTGAAATGGGACTCAACGGACAACCTGGAAAGCCAGGAGTTGCAGGTCAAATTGTTGCATTTCATCATGATCATTTGTGGAATAATGTGGTTGTTGTTATTCTTAAAGCTCTACTAGATATACTTTTTATTCTTTTAAATACACACACTTGAAGCGTAAATCACAAAATGATGCTGCGACAGAAAAGAGTTTCCCATCCACACTAACTGAGACGCTGTCACTGCCCACCACAACAGACAAATAGAAGGAAAAGCAAATTGTGACATCCAGACAAAGCTTGACTCACTGATGTAAGAACCTTTTCCCTAAAGGCAGAACTGGACTTTGTTTATTTTATTACGAAGCATCACAAACCTGCCAGACTGCTGCAAATGTCTGTGCAAATTTGCCCTGTGGATTAGTCTTGTAAACAAACAACGTTATGTTTACATCCTCAGTCCTTGAGATCTAATGACGGTGTTGAATGCATTTCCTTCTTCATAAAACAAGTATTTAAGTATTTTAAATCCTGCTGTTTACATCCATGTTTACTAACTTGTAGTCTTCTTCTCTGCCTTTGCTGGTGCATTGTTATCTTTCTTGATACATTACATCCAGCTGTAATAATAATAATAATAATAATAATAATAATAATAATTATTATTATTATTATTTTAACAACTTAATTTGTATTGAGTATTACAAACTGGGTGTCGGTGGTGACATTCCCGGGAACAATCACAAGTGGTGCACAGTTAGTGATGTGTTTTTCTATCACACAGCAGTGGTTGGTCCACCAGAGAGGGTAGGCGGAGCTAACGCAACAGACTCGCGCTTCAACTCACTTGTGTGTAAAATCAGGCAAAAACCAACAGAAACAGACACACACACACAAAAATAGAGGCATGCAGGCATTAAACCAGGATACGCTGCATGGTAAAAGTATGTTTTAAGAAGACATTTAAAAGACACACAGGCAGCCAATAGAGAGAGAAGCTAAAATTGGAGTTAATGATTGAATTTCCTGGTCTGTAGATCAGTGAAACTGCTGGCAGGACTGCGTATTGCGTCACATGCGTGCTGGAGACAAACCAAACGGAGACCCATTCCTAAAAAACTGCTCCATAGTGAGGTCATACTAGAGGAAACTCCACAGTGGACCTTTAAGTCCAACAGTTACCTCTCCACTCCGCCAGTGTCAAACTCAAAATTGTTTTTATGTTTCAGGCCCATCTGGACCTACTGGACCACCAGGTAAGCTTCCACTGATACCAGATTGTGTTGGGGACTATTTAGATGTTCAAGGATTAACATTTTCTTCAGCCCAGGTCTAACATACAGAACATACTGGTCTCTAGTTTCACAGCTGATAACACAGGATAAAACAGGAGTCTCTGAGTGTAAGGTGTTAAAGGACGGTTCACAGTTTTTCAAGTGTGTCTTAAACCAACAGTCAGGAGCCCAAATGAAGAGTGAAACCTGTTTTTCTTGCTGTAATCATTCCTCCTGTTCATACTGACCATTAGAAGATCCCTTCATAATGCACTTACAATGGAAGTGATGGGGGACAAAATCCACAGTCCTCCTTCTGTGCAAACATGGATTTTAAAGTTTATCTGAAGCTAATATGAAGCTTCAGCGTCCAAATGAGTCAAATCAAGTGGATATCTTTCAACGTTACAGTCTTTTTAGTGACACCTGACTGCTGTTTTAAGACACAGTTGGAAAACTGTGAACCCGTCCTTTAATTGACTCACCTTTAACAGGTGAGTCAATCCTGATCTGAGCGTGTTATGAATATTATAAATATTCCATCTACTCTGTTCAGCTTTGACTACTACAATAGCACCTGAGACAGTCAACTTGCAGACAAATCTCTTCCCCATAATCTGGAGAGTCTTTGGCAGACTGACAGTCTCTATAATGTTACACTAGTTGCATTTCCATCCACCTGTTTTTATTCACATCTTCAATTTGCACTTAAAAAACCTGAGTGGAAACGCTGAAAAACAAAACAAAACAAATATTGCAAAAATGTTTTTACGCTTGGCTGAGATGGAAAAGTTAGTGTATCAATAAAAGCAAAATGTGACAGTGACTGAGTGAATAAATGATGTCGTACATGAATCATGTGACTTAAACGTCACTGAAGAGCTGAAAACATCAGATCTGTGTGGAGCGATGAGGAGACTGTAACCTTCCTCACATCAATACATGAAACTAACACAAATGTCATATTTCCATCACGTTTTCCATCATTTGAGCTTTGACTGCTGCTCCTTTAATGACGTCATCTTGTTGTGTCCTCTTCTTCTGAAATGGTTTGATGGCACCGACTGGAGAATTAGCTCCACCTGCTGTTTATCTTGATGAACCAACTCCTAATATTTGCAAAACAGCAGTGGATGGAAACATGCATTAAAGTGAATTTTCTTTGGTTAAAATGTGCACTAAATTTAGATGGAAACCTGGCTAGTGATATCATATGAGAAAAAAGTCACACACTCACTGTTGAGTAGCTACAGAATGCATGATGCTATATGATATGATTAATATATTTATATACAGAAATTATAATTAGGAATGTAAAGTATGTTGAGCTGTAAAGTCACTAAACTCAGATATGTGTGTGTAGTGTGTGTGTGTGTGTGTGTGTAGTGTGTGTGTGTGTGTGTGTGTGTAGTGTGTGTGCGTGTAGTGTGTGTAGTGTGTGTGTGTGTGTGTGTGTGTGTGTGTGTGGTGTACTGTGTGTGTGTAGTGTGTGTGTGTGTGTGTGTAGTGTGTGTGTTTGTGTGTGTGTGTGTGTGTGTAGTGTGTGTGTGTGTGTAGTGTGTGTGCGTGTAGTGTGTGTAGTGTGTGTGTGTGTGTGTGTGTGTGTGTGTGTGGTGTACTGTGTGTGTGTAGTGTGTGTGTGTGTGTGTGTAGTGTGTGTGTTTGTGTGTGTGTGTGTGTGTGTAGTGTGTGTGTGTGTGTAGTGTGTGTGCGTGTAGTGTGTGTGTAGTGTATCTGTGTGTGTAGTGTATCTGTGTGTGTGTAGTGTGTGTGTGTGTGTGTGTAGTGTGTGTGTGTGTAGTGTATCTGTGTGTGTGTAGTGTGTATAGTGTGTGTGTGTGTGTGTGTGTGTGTGGTGTACTGTGTGACGCACATACTGACTCATGGTAAACTCATGGTGATTATCACTGGTTTCACATCATGTTGCAGGTTCAGTGAAACTGGAACATCAAGTGATTTTAGATTTAATTCCTGGGTGGAAACATGTATCAGCAGATTGCAGTTATGAAATTGTTTAGTTTCTCTTCCTCCTTTAACTTCAGGTCATCATAAACAATATTGCTGACATATACAATTTGCAAATATCTCATTTATTCATAATTGCCACTAATTTTTTTGTGTTTTTTGTGTTTATATGTGTATGGATGCAGGTCCTACGGGTCCTCGTGGTCTCCAAGGAGTCCCTGGGAATAAAGGACCAGGTACAAAGGGAGAGAAAGGAGATCCTGGGGCCCCGGGTAAGTATTGGTTGAAGAGTTTGTCATCATAGCACCACTGTGTTTAATGACTTTTCTTGTTTAAACGCTGTTAAAACGCTTGTTTTAAAGACATTTCTGCACTGTAAAGAAATCAATTCTAATTAACTGAAAGCAGAAAAGGGCTCAAGCTTTGATGTTTTTTTCTGCTTTTTAGGGCTGCAACTAACAATTATTTTCATTATCGATTAATCTGTCAGATATTTTCTTGATTAATCATTTAGTTGTTTGGTCTATAAAATGTCAGAAAATGTCTGTCACTGTTTCCCAAAGCCCAAGACGCAACCTCAAATGTCTTGTTTTGTCAGGAACAACAGTCCACAACCCAAAGATATTCAGTTTAATGTCACAGAGACTAAAGAAACCAGCAAATATTCACATTTGTGAAGCTGGAATCAGAGAATTTTCACATTTTTTCTTAAAAAAATGACTCAAAACAATTAATCGATTATTAAAATAGCTGGTAATTTCCTTTGTATTGACTTATTGTTGCAGCTGTATTTAAAAAACAAATCTTTTTTTTTTTAATTTTCAGCAGATGTTTTGTTGAGGTTTTATTTCTGCACTTTGATTTCAGGCATTAATGGAGTCAAAGGTGACACGGGGTCTCCTGGCCAAACAGGTAACTCAAAAATGTGTCTTTATGTGTGGCTGTAGATGTGTGTTCATGTGTGAGATACTGAATGTATTTTTTCTGTTTACTTGCAGGAGTTGCTGGAATACCTGGGCTGAAAGGAGACAAAGGAAACATTGGAAATAATGGTCCAGCAGGACCTCCAGGTCAGCTGCATACTGTACAACATCTATATGGTTGGACTGATGCATGTATGATGTACATGAGTTCAGTACGGGCCTAAAACTGAGACCTGAGCCCTGCCTGTACTCTGCCTTTAAGACTTGACCTGCCAGGTCCCGCAGAGAGCTTTATTTATGTTATATAGAAATGTGACCCCGACTACACACTGCTTTTTGTAAGACGTCAAAAGCCAAAAAGGTTGGAAACCACTGGTTTCATCTTTAACAATGTGTTGTATTTTAAAAGCTTGTTATAATATCCATTGTGTCAAATCTTCATCTGAAAAGTAACTAAAGCTGTCAAATAAATGTCTCGTCATCAGGTGTAAGGGGACCTCCTGGTTCTAGAGGTGAGTGTGTGTTTTAAAATCTTTTCAGTTTTTATTTTATTTATATTAATTTGCATATCTCACATCTCAAGGATTAAAACATTAATGTTTACATAATGTTCCATATTTACGTATATAATCATGTGATGTGCTGTGCAAAGAATTAGAAGTTACAGAAAACATCAAACAACTTAAAATTACCAGAGTTTATTCTTCCTTTCCTCATGGACGGAGGCAGAGAGAAAGAGAGACGAGTTGATGATAAAAAGCTGCTTAACAAGCTCACCCAATGATAAAACAGTAACAATAAAACATGTAGGTAACAATTACAGATACCAAAGTGGGTTTGTTTTAATTAATAGTAGAGCTACTGTTAGAGTGAGCCACCGGCCACCTCCTGCACCACACAGTCAACTAGTCCAGTTTGTTTTTGTACCCAGCTCTGATCAAAATGACCTGACTGTGATACAATCAGTATGACATACCTAGTAGATGGTTTAAGTTCATTTCAGCTCATGTAAACTGTCGGTTGGAGGATGTACTGAGCCATTTTTCCTCCACAGGCTCTCCCGGGTCATCAGGTGCCAAAGGAGAGAAGGGAGAAAAAGGAAGCTCACAAGACTGTAAGTCTGCTCAGGACTGACCTGAGAACAGCAGAAACAACAGTCATAGAGAACAACAGTTTGCTTTAAAAGTCTGAAATACCACTTTGAGTAACTTGGTATCATCACCTGAGGGGACGTTAAGAGTTCTCCACAGATTTAGGTTGAACTCCTATCACAGCAGCAAACTCACAAAGGACAGTTAAAAAAAAAGGATCAAAATCAGAGAAAGCAGAGTAGGAAGGAGACGGCGAGAGCTTTTGTTAGTGTTAGTGCAAACATATGGCTATTTCCTGGAGACCCGCGGCCTCATTTATAGACTGTGCATACGCTCATTTCTACGCATAGAATCTGATTTATCAATTTCCTCTTGTGCTTGAGAATGTAGAGATGTGACAGTACATCTTTTTTACTATATACCACCGTGAAACATTCTGATGGTATCAGTAACACCAACCATTTCCATCACCATCAATACTGCGATTATCATTGTTTTTAGAGGACAGTGTGAACACAGAGCGGCACTCCTGCCTTCTTTAGCAGTTTGTCCCCGACTCAGGGTTTTCAGTCGTTTCCGTCACAGTTATATATTTAGGTCATTTAAAGACAAGACTCTGTAAAAGTTTACAGCCTGTCATGTCATGCTGCGTAACTCTGTGGAATGACGTGGCTAAAAAAAAAAGGCAGCGATTCAACTGAAAGAATGTGAGTCAACTCAGGGGTTTATCGACTGATGCATCAACTCAGTGACTCAAACAGAGGCAGAACAACAGCAGCACAGAGAACCAGGCTATATTAACATTAGTTGTAAACACTCTGAAGGCTCGTCGTGCATGCCCATAAACGGCCGTCCGTTCTGTAGCCTTGGTTGCTAAGGTTGTTGCTAAGGTTTTTCTATTTGTTGTTTGTGTTGTCCACTTTCATATTTGAGATATCGGATTTGGCCTCGAACATGTACAGATGGATTTGAGAAGTTAACATTTCAAGTAAGCCGGAGGAAGCTTCCTGAAGCTGACCAATCAGAACAGAGCGGGCTCATCAGGAGGGGGGCCTTAAAGAGACAGGAGCTAAAACGGCCTGTTTCAGACAGAGGCTGAACTGAGGGGCTGCATAAAGGGCCAGAATAAGATAAATAAGGAGTTTTTAACTGTAAATCATGCAAAGATATTCTAGTAGAGCCTCAGAATATAAATATAGAGCTGGAAATGTGCAGATTATATCCTCTTTAATATAACCTTTAACAGCTGCAACTTTCTGCCACCGCAGCAAATGTGCGTCTCGTACCGGGGCCAAGCCGAGGCCGAGTGGAGGTGAGGCACAACGGGGCGTGGGGCACCGTGTGTGACGACAGCTTCGACACTGTGGATGGCAAAGTGATCTGTAAGATGCTGGGGTACCAGAGAGCCACTTCCACCTTCCCCGCCAGCCCGGGTAAGAAGGCACATTCCACATTCGACAGTGTTGACTAGTATCAGCAGACTGTGGCTCTGACCCTCACTCTACTTCCTATCTTTCATTGTGTTGCTGAATTTGCTCTCATCATGGTGTTGAAAGAAAGTACCAATGATACAAGAGCTAAGAGAGCTGCCTTGATGAGTGTTTGATGGCACTTAATTACGATATGTGATTTCATTTTGCCATAATTTATAACTACTTGGATCTTATTTTCATATGTTTGGCCATTGTTTCTATCAGTTGATAACATTGTCCTCACCAAAGTAATACAACATGATGATATCACTACAATCAAGTCTGACACACCTAAACAGACAGTTGTTCTGTTTTCGAGGCCTTCTTGATTTTAAAAGGAAGAAAACTTTTTAAAAATGCATGTTTCAGCATTTCATTAATTTCTGTGAGGAAAACAATCAAATGTAATCGTTATTGTGGCGCACCCCGGTAGCCATAACCGCAACGTCCACAGTTCAATTCCAGCAGCAGACCTTTGTTAATATCTTTCTCCCCTCGTTTCCTGTCACCTCTAGACTGTCACTGTCCAATAAAAGCATAAAAAATGGCCAAATATATATTAAAAAAGAACAGATCACTGAATGTGTCAAACAGAAGCCTATTAAGTACAGTATGTATGATAGTTTTAAAAAATGTAAAGTTCCTAAAAGATTTAAAGTAAACTAGTTGTGAGGTCACAAATCCTGCTCACAGGCCCTTAAAATCAGATTTTCAATGAGCTCAGAAACTTTCCACTTTCAGCAGATTAATGTGAAAACAGCCTTCTAGTGTCAAACTCTGCACATACATCATTCTGCACAGTGAAGCTAAAACACCCGACTGAAGGAACAAGAAGAAAAGAAATATTTTTGATGTCTTATTCAAACACTGCTGTTCTTCTGTAGGGACTGGTACGATCTGGCTGGATGAGCTGCGATGCACAGGAACAGAGACTAATATCTTTAGCTGCCCGCACAGTGGAATTGGTGTGAACAACTGCCAACACAACGAGGACATCGGAGTGCAGTGTGCCTAGACTCATGCCAAACACGGTGGAGAAAAATGCTGTTTCATCAGTTCTACACAGTTAGGATCTGATGATAAACATTTAGTGATAGGTTGACTGGCAGGCATAGCACAGCCACACACACACACACACACACACACACACACACATATATTACTGTGGATGTAAGCACAGAACAGTGATGCTAATGATGATGTTCACAGCCAGATCTCATTACATATTCATAAAACACGGCATATAAAATAGCATTCAGCTAAGTTTCACTTTATTATCAAACACATTAGCTTAATTGACAGTGTAAATGGATTGTAAAGAAACTAATAAAACTTTCCTGGAATAAGATTCTCAGGCATTGTTTCTCTATTCTCGACCGCCTGCCTCTTTTCTGTTGCTCTGTGCTCATCAAACCCCGTCCTCTTCCACGCTACCTCTCTGGCCTTCGGCAACATCTCATCCATCGCACATCACCACAGACGACTTTGCAGAGGTCAGCGAAGATGAAGAGGTCACGCTGAAGTACAGGAGTCGTGCTGAGGACTGCTGGCTCTGTCACGTTTTCCCAGATGCCTCAGGGAACATACTGTAGTTACACATGTTGAGTTCACATAAAGTGGCATCACAGTCGCTTAAATGGGTATTAAGTCAGACTTATATTGTCTAAGTGATGTCCCATGTCACCATCATATCATTTCATCATCACTGTGCCTTTCTTCTGCCTCTTAGTACAAATAATCCTAAATGATCTGCTTTCTTTATTGCTTTATTTAATCAGAGAGACCGGGTTGTTGAGCAGCATCAGTGGAACTGATACTTTAGGAAAAATCTGGTGAAGACTTCCCTCCAGGTGGAGCTCCAAGACACTAACCTGCTTTTTTGACCACTTTTTTTCAGCAGAAACAAGTAGTGAACAAAACACTGACTTATCATCAGCTTTTAAGTTGATATGTTGAACTTGTTAGCAAACAGTTGCTTATTTCCACATCCAGCAGTTACGGAGCAACATTATCATTCATTAGGAGTCGTGTTTCTGTCCACCTGGTGAATGTAAGTCCAATATTCACTCTCTGTTAGCTGTTTTTGCTCTCTACCAACTCCTGAGGGAAATATCTGGCTCTTTAGCTGCTAAATGCTCCACTATGTTCACCAGCTAGTCTACAGCTAGCTCCACACAAAGGAATTCATTAGTAATCAATGTGGTCCCTCAAAAGAGCGCCAAGCATCCTTTTTCTCCTAGACTATAAAAACTTTTACAACTCTTTGTCAGGCGGCTGTTGCTCTTCTGCTTTTTGGCTTGCTGAGTGTCTTTTTCTTTTTTCCCTGAGAGATAAAACCTCCAGAGAGAGACTCAACTAATAAGGAAGCCTGCAAAGATGCCTGAGCCACAAGCCAAGCCGTTTTCCCTACAATAATCTATTATTGTTGTAATCTCCTATTTTTATCGCGTAATTTAACCTTTTAAAATACTTTTCCAAGGACCCTTTTGGTAGTTAGAGCTCAGCTTCAGCTCTCCAGCCTGTCTCTGGATGCATCAAGACTAAAACAAACAACCCTACAGTGTGTTGAGCCTACTATGTGTCCTCAGCGAGTCTGAGCCTCCCCAACATTGGATTCACTCTCCTGAAGAAGTGCTGAACCAGAGCGCTTCACTGAAACTGCAGCGCTTCTCATCTGGCTGTTACCCTGGCGACCCGAGGATCACGCCGAGTCTGCCTCACCTTGCTCAGTGCTTTCTGGGAAGTTCGCTCATCATCAAGGCTTTTATCACCACGGAAACAGTAGGAAAACCATCTAACATGCTTCTGTCTGAGAGTTGATGCAAGAGCTATTCAAAAGTTAAATTCTTATTGGCTGTAGTTAGTGTCTTGGCCCTTCATTTTGTTTTTGACTTGTTTTTGATGACATTCATTCATTAATTTATTTATTCTGTCTGCAATACTTTTTAATTTAATTTACCCATCTATTCATGCATCCATTCATTCATTTTAGTTGTATATATATGTATATATGCTTAGTGTTTCCCATTAATCCCTTGCTAGCTAAATAAATATCTTTCAGGTATAAGACTGATTGATTTGATTTCATTATTTTTCCTATTAATCCTAACTCCTTAATTATCAATTAATTAATTAATCAATGGAGGTGGTGCCCCTATTAACTTTAAGAGTGCTTATTATTCATTTCCAAGTGTAGTAATATTCACTACACTGTGAATATCATTGCAACTATATTTTGTATACTGATAGATTTCGTCTTTTTTACACATTTCATAGTCTCTGATTAACTCAATCAGCGTGTGTGTGAAATCTCAACTTTTTCTGCAGATACTTTCTATCCTAGTTGTTGCAGTTTCATCTGACCAGATCAGATTAATAAGAAATTCTTCAATAAAAAATGAAATGTTCGTTTTAATCATCAGCAGTTGAGCTGACTGGTGAGCAAGTACAAATTGGAAATGCAGAGTGAGACATTTCATTTCAGGTCAGAGCTCCTGTAAATGGATTGGCCACCATGAGAAAGCGAGGCGTCATTACAGCACAACTGGAGCGCTCGCATCCAGGAAGCGAGGAAGGATTTGATTCACAGCCTATCCGTCTGCCTGCTTCTCCCTTCAGGGGACGGCAGCCTGAGTCACACCGCCATTATCTCTCCCTGCAAGTGGCACGCCTCCCTTTCTTCCCGCCATCCTTCCATTCGTATGCAGAGGGACGGGCGGGAAATGGGAGCAGGCGAGGCGTATTAAAACTACAAAGTGCTGATTATAATTCAGCAGTCTTGTCCCTCTGTTCCTCCTGGGGCCCCTACTCTGGGTGAAAGCTGGAAATAAACATGAGGGGGGTCTCTCTACGTTGTTCATTAGCCAGACCAACCCCAGGTCACCCAGGCCTGCTCACTGGCCCCCAGACCACCGCCTGTAATTGAGGGCTGACGTGGATAAATAAATGATAGGAGTGAGGGAGGGGGTCGGGAAGAGGAGTGGGTGACAGAATGGGTAATGGGTAATGAGGGCGCCCTCGCTGTCCTCCTCACCTGTGTGAACCACCTCAGTACTGACACAGACTCTCTGAGCAGCTGAGACGTTTAGGAAGATATTCATAAGCCATTATTACACATTACAGGGTCCTCTGAGTCACCACAGAGAGGATGGGACTCTCTCTCTCTGTGTAACAGGCTCAGTCCTGACTCTGTATGTGTTGAACTGTGTACAGGAATGATGGACAGGAGGCTCACTTATATTTAGGGCTCCAACTAACAATTATTTTTATTATCGATTAATCAGCACATTCTTTTCTTGATTAATCGTGTTGTCTATAAAATGTCAGTAAACACTAAAAAAATACTGTTCATAGTTTCCCATAGTCAGCGTCTTCAAATGTGTTGTTTTGTCCGACCAACAGACCAAAACACAAAATATTCCATTTGCTGCCATGTTTGACAAAGAAAAGCATGAACTCTTCACATTTGAGAAGCTGAAACAACCCGGTCTCACATCACAATGTGTAATAGCTAAGTATAAGCAAAACGTATTAGTTTCACAATGACAGGTTTTTTTGGCCTATTCTTTCCTATTGGCCTGTGTCCACCTGATGTCAAAAGGCTGCTATTCCTTTTATTCAGCATTAAAATGCGTTTTGATAACATTTCTAGCGAGAAATGTGCATTTTATTTTCATAATCTTTGTTCAGTGAAGTATATGATGTTTAGTTTGTTGTTAGTTATTATGAAGATTCTTGCAGGCTTTTTATCGTTGCTATGGTGGTTGCTATGGATGCTGCAGTAGTGTAGTTATCTGAGCTGTTATGTTATTTGTGTTATTTTATGTAACTGTTTGATGATGTTTCAATAAATAAAGTAGACTTTAGAGTGTCCAGGGATGAACTGAATTTGAAATCCAGAATTTGAAGCTTTGTGATTGGCTGACTGGAGTATCCGCTGCCCAGAAGTATTTTCTCCACTATCACCGTGCTAAGGTTTTTTTTCTGCCGACCTCCAGAACATATGATCCTGGACATGTATGCTAGCACAGCCATGTCATCCACGTTAATGATTTGACTGTTGCACAAATGACGTTATTGTTGTTATTCTGGCTCATATTTCATGTTTTTCTGACGTGTTTTTAATAGTTTTTGGACACAACGGAGGTCTACAGCACAGAGGAATAAGATATATCAGACTTTGGATACACACACAATACTTGTTAGTAGATCAGTTCATTGTTGGTTTGGATCCAAACATGAGATTTGTTGACAATAAGAAAAACATAGAAAATCTCTTATTAGAATTATTTGAAAGAATTATATTTATTTATATACTTATTTATATCGTATACATATTTATTATTTATTTACACATATTTATTTCAATATCAACACACATACTTTTTCTGACTGAAGCGAAATATCATTTCAAAAGCTCAAAATTCTGATGCCTGTTGAGGTTTTGCTAAAATCAGACCAGCTGTAACTGACATGGTGTCACTTTTGATTAAAACATTTTGGCCTCATGTTGACGCCCCAGTGTGAAGTAGTCTCGGGGTACAGCCAGAGTGAAGACCCTCTCAAACCCCTCATGGGGAGCAGGACAGTTCTGGCATGTTTTAAGCTTTTGTTTGTTAGTTTTCTTGGTTAATGTGTGGAAAAGTGTGTTGTGTGTAGGTTGTTTTATGACAGAATAAAACCAAACCAAACAACTACCCAGGCATGAAAGTTGACTACAGTTGACATGCAATTTATGTTTTTTCTTTTTGCATGTCTTTATCTTTCTCTGTTTCCCAGCCTTCACAGTATTCTATGGTTTTCTATATTACCTTTGCCAGCAGCTGTTCACAGTGGCTTTATTAGTGCTCTTCCTGGTGATACATATATACATACATGTAGATACATCTGAACCGTTGATTAATGCAGGATTTTCATGTTCTGTTCACACTTCACGTTATTTGTTTCTGTTTTTATTTCAGATTGTTCTTCACACACTGGTTTTCTGGTCTGCCTGAATCAGTGTCTCAAACAGCTGAAGGAAAGCTATCACTGCTGTAGCTTTAAGTAATGTTTGATGACAGCTCTTGGCTGTATTTATTCTGCGTGTCAGTATTTTTGCCAGCTCTGTACTTTGTCCCTTTCTGTTGCCTGAAGCAGCCTCATCATCATTCAGTTTGGCATGATATATTTTTTACCCCACTGCATGACTTCCCTTCTTCTCTTGTTTCTGGAATATCTGTTTGCAGTTTGTGTCATGCCCACTGAACTATGTGTTGTACATAATTTGTTTCACTAAGCAGTGTTCAGAAATCTCTTTTTTCCCTTCAAATCTCTGCAGTTAAACTTCCTTCAGGCTGAAGACAATCATTGGCAATGTGCTTTAATCCTCATCTCTCTAGAAAAGCATATCACTCAAAGCTTTGACAGGATTCATAACTACATTCATAGCAGTTTGAAAAAGCAGAGCATTTCTCTCACCTTGACTTGAAGTAACAGCTTAGCAGAGCGTCCGTGACAAAGCGGCGTCCGTGGTAGTGAGGCCAGCTGGATGGTCCTGCCGCGCCGCAGCGTCGTCCCAATGACAAATCATCGATCATCCTCCACCTCCAGCTGAGGGTCCCGTAGTGGAAGACAGGGTCAGGCCCGTGCACAAAGACGGGCTTAGCCAAGACCCATCAAAAGCTGACAGTACCCACCATGCCATGAATGCCAAAGGACTGCCCGTCCCAGTGTAGCATCACGCTCCTTTGTTAGTTACCCCCTTTTTTTAAGAAGGTCGATGACTTCCTTTCTTGATGTCTTTGGGTATTAAACAGTTCTTAGTAAAACATACTAGTGGCTTTTCCTACAGAAATAAAAATACTATTAATTGAATGTCAAGATTTCATGTTAAATATCAAATCTCACCAAGCTAATTTCACTTTTGGATTTCCTGCTGTTGTTTTGTAGGGACATTATAGCAAAAACCATGTCAGTGTTAACAACAGCACTTATCCACAGGATGCAGTATCCAGTTAATGTACAGTGATTGTTGGGATGGAAAACGCAGGGCATCTTATCCATTCTGCCCTCACACTCATATTCAAGTCGAATCACTTTTTACTCAAGGGATAAGTTAGATAAAAGGAGGCCAACTGTGGTTGAGACCCCCCCCACTTTACCCTCCTCCCACATTCTTTTTAAAGTTGTGAATCACTGTATCCCCACAAACGCCCTTATATTGCAACACTTATGCAGTCTATCCATGAAATGTTCAGGAACATTTCCTGCAGGGGGGTCATATATGACTAGGAGCAGGGATCAATATTCAGGGAAATCTGTACCGTCAATTTCCCACCTCAAGACCTTTGTTTGTTTTCAACATGGCGACCGTGTCACAAACTTTCTCATATTATGGCTAAACACTACACTAAAATGTTTCTGGAAACATTTGAGGCAAGAAATAGGCAATGCAGTAACATAATCTTGATTCATATTTGATCAGGACTGCCTAGTTTGAACATTTGATCTGAGTTATGGGAATTTCACCTTCTTTTTCTGTTGAGTTTTATGGCAGTTGGCATCCGTAAGTGTTGCATTACCGCCATCTGCTGGACTGTCCCCTGCCCTATCTATTTTGGCATTGCCATGGCATGTGTGAAAAGGTGCAAGATGGAAATGTTCCTGAATGTAGCTGCATGTGTGAATAGTGAAAATCACTAGAAGGTTGCCTAAAAGGTTATCCCAGTAATTTACTGGGAACTATGTGTGAAAGGGGCTTAAGACATTAGTTAAAATAAAGCAGGCAAACATAAAACAGGAAGAATATTTACATTTTAATCCAATCAAAGAGGACATTGTCACACAAACTGAAACAATTGAAACAATTTTATTGATTGCAATGCACACTGTATGCATTTAAGCATATAGTGTACATTGCAATCAATACAATTGTTTCAATGCAGTAAAGGCCATTAAGGTGCTCCCACAGTTTATTAAGGTTACTGTAGGCTATGAATGACATTTTCACAACAGCATGGCATGTTGATAATTTGCGAAGGTGCAGCAGTAGGAAAGTCATGTTTTTTTCTGATTTATCATAAATATGGATTTGAGGCATGGCTGCTTACAACACAAGGACAATGTTAACATTCGTATTGCCTGCTTGCTGTTACTCTGCCACAGAGTCCTGTAAACTCGTAGTTTTGGGAAATTTAACAAAAAGGCTTGTATTTAATCCCACATGCACTAGTTAGCTGGCATTAATGTGGTACCTGCAACACAGAGATAAAATGAGAGAAGGATGAAAACATGTATTAAATATTAAAGAGAAGACAGCAAAGGAAGGGAGAGCTAGAGGAAGAAAATAGAGGGAGATGGTGAAACAGAGAAAGAGGAATCAAACCTTTTGTACAGGTTAGTGCAATTCAAAGTGCTTTACAGACGACTGACAAGCTGATAATAAGACAGAACAAATGTAAACAGAGACATTTGAGACTAATGCACACGAACAAACACAAATGATGAAAATGTAATAGTAAAACCAATAAAATAGATTAAATCAATAAGTGGGAAATTAATATAATAAAATAAATGATTAAATAAAATAAATCAAAAGGCAGGTTTCAGCTGCTCTCAGTCAGTGTCTGTGTTTGATTGACAGTAGCTGGCAGGCTACCTGTGTCGCAGAGACAGAGACAAAATAAATAAACTGCTGTAGCTACAAGTCATGGACAGACAGCGTGTCGCTAACAGGTATGTTTACATGCTGTTTAATGTGCTGCAGCTGAGCAGCTAATTAGCTATCTGGCTGCTAACTGAAGTTAGCGGTGCACTTTTCCCCGGTGAATGTTTGTTTGGTGGCTCGCTCAACAAGCTAAGCTGCAGGACAAGACGTGTGTTCATGTTTGTAAGTTAGATAAGAAGGAGACTTTAGCAGGAAGGCTAATGTGGGTTGTTGTTCAGACTCTGTGGCTCTGTTGTTGTGTAGCAGGATGCTGTCAGGCTCAGTGTGACCGTCTGCTCTGTATGTAATGTAAAACGAGGGGGAGCTATCACGAAATCAAAGAATTCAAAATAAAATTTTACAATTTTTTCATTTTGGTTTCAGGTTTTTCTCAAAGGAGAAAACAGGACAAGTGATTTACAGAGCAGATATGTTGCTGCAGGAGACAAAAAAATCAATACAGAGTGTAAGGGAAAGAGAAAGGGAACAATAAATAAATGAATTAGTTAATTGTGTCTGTCTTACGTGTTGTTGAATCCGACAAACAAACACACATTTATATCATTTAATACATCAGCTCAGTCTCTGAGGCTTTTATTACTAAAAGGTCATTTCCATATGTGTGTTAATGTGTGTGTGATCTCATCTTCCACCCTCAAATTTCTACATAGCATATGTGTGAGTATTATGAGTGTGTGTGACCTCGTTAGCACATCACTAGTGCAGATGCTTCATAATCAGCCGTTAGGCCCGCGATAATTAAACCTCCAGTGAACAGTCATCCCTGACGACAGAGAAGGAAGCTCCTCTTTCCCTTTTTTCTTTTCTTTCACCTTTCAGGCACACATCTCCTTCATCACGCCCCCATCCTCTTCCTCATCCTCTTGTCCTTTCTCCCCCTGAGCTTTCCAAATCCACTGACATCTCTTTGACTGACTGCATACTGTCATTTTCAAATACAGTATATTAATTAAAATTTTACTTGATGGTGAACACAGAGAGAGAAAAGCTGCATGAACTGATTTTTTAGTCCACTAGTTTTCAGCAGAAACAGGCTGTAAACAAAACACTGACACATCATCAGCTTTTAAGTTGATATGTTGAACTTGTTAGCAAACAGTTGCTTATTTCCACATCCAGCAGTTACAAACCAACATTATCATTCATTAGGAGTCGTGTTTCTGTCCACCTGGTGAATGTAAGTCCAATATTCACTCTCTTTTAGCGGTTTCTGTTCTCTACCAACTCCTGAGGGAAATATCTGGCTTTTTAGCTGCTAAATGCTCCACTATGTTCACCAGCTAGTCTACAGCTAACTGTGTCTGTTTGCTGTTTGGTGCTGAGCAGGTAATGAAGGTAGGCAGGTAAAGTAGGTACCGAAAACGACGCTATGAGAGCGCTGAGAGTGAACTAAAACATTAAAGTTGCAGCCGGACAGATAAACAATGAGCTGAAACTCACTATAAAGCTCCGTAAAGCCGAGGGGAGCTGCAGAGTCACTGATAATTCTCTGTAGGTTCATCACTACGAGCCACGACCAACACATTACATACTGACAGATCAGACTGTGTTATTATGAAAAATATTGATTATAGTCACTTTAAACGACGGGTTTGCAATTTTTCAAGTCTGCCTTAAAACAGCAATAGATTTTAACTGTATTTAAAAGTTTATCTGAAGCTAATATGAAGCTTCAGCGTGTATTACATCGCTGGGACGGTGCCCATTAGGAAAGAGAATACAAAATGGATTCTTTGTGCGGTTAATTTCATACTGAAGAAATTAATTTGCAGTTATATCAACATGCTTAAAAAGTAAAAACTAGTTTATATGCTCAAATATTTAATAATAACTTATTAAGGTTGCTGACTCTGACGTCGACCTCTATCAGCCCGCCGCCACTGATACTAAAATATTTTGCCAAATACATTTTGATTTTTGAAACATAACTGCTGCTGGGATTATGTTCAATGTGGCAACTTTTTTCCAGTGAAGGACGTGTTTTGTTTTATTACCACAAGCAAGTGTTGGGGAGGAGCTCAGGGTGGATGGCGAGCTGGTGGCCCCAGAGAACAGAGTTTTCATCCAGAGTCCAACATGGTTAGCTCAATTTAACCTTCAGGACTTTCTGAAGGCTCGTGTTTTTCTGCACAGAGGAAATTATTAAATAAGTGTCTTTACTGCAGAAACACACCACAACAAACCAAGAATGACTACTGTCACAGATGACAAGGAGCTCAAACAGACTGAAAAATGGTAACTGCTGGAGAAAATCATTTTGATGCTTTCAAAACTCTGAGGAGAGAGAGTGTAACTGATAGACAAGATACACAAATGTAGGATTTATGTTCTGCTGTAATGGAAGTATTTCACTCTCCTCTTCATGGGTTAATAGTATCTCAAATGTTCAATCAATCTTCAAAATGTCTTTTTACAAAAATAAGTGTTGGAAAAAGGGGTCGGTTGTCTTACAATCAGGGTCGTCTCATATTCAGGCCAATACGGTATATCAGCTGTCTTACTGTATGTTCAGGCATGGCATGATTACATACAAAGTCAATGGAAAGTTATGATTACACGCAAATCAAAGCAAAGATGTGTCTGCGCAAATTTCAACTTGAGCAAAAGATTCTCACATATCCTGAAGCTTCATGAATCTGCTTTATTAACTTAGAGAGATGAGATGGGGCTGGAGGGAAATAGCAGAATTCAGTCAGAGGCTGAACTGAACACAAACACTCAGACATGGTCGGTGCATCTGTTGCAGTTGTACGGTTGGTATTTTGGCTGGTTGGGGCGAAAAAGAACACATAGTGGTGAAATATGTGAATGAGGTGATGCAAAAATTTGTACTGGATTGCATTAGATAGCACAGGTGTACCTAATAAAGTGCGCAGTGAGTGTATATATATGAAGAGTAAACGCCATCCTTTAAAAAACATGAACTTACTGTTGAGTTATTTTTAACACATTCTGAACCTGTTTTGTCACAAAACTGTTATTGTCCATTGTCAATGCATTGCAAGTTCATGTTTTACAGCTGAAAACGTTCTTGAACGGAACCCAATAAATCCATTCAGTGGATCAGCGCGCAGTATTCAGGTCAGGTGATGCACTATGGCAGCACTATGTTCAGCTGGAGATGTGCTGTCTGAAAGCAAATTTCAGTGTAACTTTGGCTCAACACTGAAATACTAAACAATGTGAAACACTAAACTGTGAAACACTGAATACTGTGAAACACTGAGTTAAACTGAATACTGTGAAATACTGAGAAACAATAAGTATCATGGAATATGGAGTTACACTGAATACTGTAAAATAATTATGTCTTTCCAGTTTAGTGCAGTTCCCAAAGAATTGATTGTAGACAAAAAACTGTGCAAACTTTAGGCTCAAGGAGTCAGTTCCTCTGTGCTCTTTAAAAAAAGGACACCTGTGGTCTTTAATTTAACACTCTGCACTTAAATCATTGGCACGTTCACGCTCAGAGGTTTTGTAGTCTGGCCGGGATTTTCCAAGGTACGATCTTTTAAATGTGTAATATTTTCTATTACTGGGCTGTTTTTGTTGCAATGTTCAGCACTTTACCTGCTTGTTTTATGTTAAAGAATGTTGAAGGAACTTTGTTTGACCCTGAAACATGAAATGTGGAGTTTAATTTTGTATTTTGTTTGAGTTATTTTTACTTAATCAAAACAACCCAAATGCAGTTTGATTGGTATTACCTGGAATGCACAATAAACAAACATGATTTATGAAAATTATTATCTGTTTTTGCAAATGAACTCTTCATATATACGGTACTGTATATAATTGGAAAAAGGTCAGTTGAGGGCAGAGAAGAAAAAAAGAGAAGAGAGCAGTCGACCTGGTGGCCTGGCAGGGTCTCATGGTGACATGGTGGGGCACAGCTGGTGACAGAAGCGGTGAATTAGATTTGGCTTCAGCTGTTGTAAGTGGAAACGCACCCGCACCCCCCCCCCCCCCCCCCCATCAACTACAGCACAACATTGCATAACAGTCAATTAACACCATTATTTTTTCCCCCCAAATGAAATCACTGTGGGCGACAGCAGTGGAGCTGGCAGTGGTGACCGTCTTCTGTCACATCAATTAACCCCTCAGGGAAGAGAAAACAAGGTTTCAGTAGAACTTGATTTAAGACATCAAATGTTTTTTCTCGAACCAATGTTCTCTCCTGAGCAGACACTTGACAGTCAAAATCAATTACTTTAATGAACCTCATGCATAAGCTGAGCAACGGCAGGGGCAGAGGGGTCAACTGCCCCAGGGCCCACGCTCAGTAGGGGCTCTGCTGCGTAGCGCACGACCCAACTGGGGAGCGCTGCAGGTAGGGGTGGGCGATATAGCAAAAAGATCATATCGCGATTTTTTTCAGGCAGGATGATGATCCACGATGTTATCGCGATTCTTTTTCATGTTGGTTTTTAAGACCATTTGCAAGTTACTGAACAGTAATCAAGATTCAAAAAACTAAAGATTTACATCTTCAGTAGGAACCAATGGGCTTGGAGCTGAGAGCCACAAAGTAACCAGTAACTATAGCTGCAAAAGAGTATTTCTATCTGAAATGTAGTGCAGAGGACAGGTAGTAGGCAAGTACCTCAAACAGTACACTATGTGAGTAAATGTGCTTTACTTTCCAAACTGACATGAGAATTAATGCTAAGTTAACAGCTGTTTACTAACTGCATATAGGTGCATTTAATAAAGAGCAGTGTCAGCACTCAGCATTAAATCACGTCCTGTAACTTTCACATTTTCAGCCCAATTAGAAAAACTCCAACAAGAGTCCAATTTTATCCCAAACTGCCGACTGACCTGTGACTCCTGTTGGATCTGCACACACCAAGGGTCTAATTCAGCCAACTAATCAAATGGGTTTCTGTTGCTCATTAGAAGCCCTCATCTGCCATGCGGTGTGCAGCTGCTAACCTTTGAGACTAGCCCTGCGGGAGAGGCGCACTCTCATTTGTATACAATGCATGTCAAGGATAGTGTTAAAGGGCAACCAAATAGCACTTGGGTGGTGGTGAGTGGGGGGGTGGGGAGGTGTTAGTAACAAGAAGTGTCATTATCCATAAGTTTTCCTCCCTGGGCAAATGAGGCTCCAAATGTACCTGCCTCAGACATTTAGGTTGTGTCAAGTGCAGGTTAAGCTCCACAACTCCCCGTACAGTTCTCTACAGGACACCAGATCAATGTTTCAAAGATTTTCATGCTCCCCATTCATCTCTTATAAACCTAAAGGTTAAAGTGATGTTTGTGTAAAAAATATTCTATCTTTAATCAGAGGAAAACATAACTTCTAGGTGTGATGCTTGAAAAAATTATGATGCGAGGATTGTTAGTTTCTACAAAACAGGGACTCTAATTACATTTTTTAGAGCAAAATCCAAACTGTCTCCAAAGTCAAAACTCTGCAACAATCATTGTGTTTGTGTGTCTTTGTTTTTTGTTAGTTTAGCATTTTCTAATTGCAGCTAGGACTGATGTCATGAATTTTGCAGGTATTTGGTGATAAACCAAAGTATTGGAGAAATTAAAACCTCACTTCATGATGGGATGACCAAAGTTATTACAATGTTATGTCCAAATCTATCAAATGTCATGGCAGTCCAGCAGTTGTTGAGACATTTCACTGACAACATAAAATGTCAACCATATGGTGGCACTAGACGAAGGTTCAAAGGATCATCAAAGTCAGTAGGATCCATCTTCTGAGGTTAATGAATGCGTGTATGAAATTT
Source organism: Scomberomorus guttatus (assembly GCA_038419695.1). Classification (NCBI taxonomy): domain Eukaryota; kingdom Metazoa; phylum Chordata; class Actinopteri; order Scombriformes; family Scombridae; genus Scomberomorus; species Scomberomorus guttatus. The sequence continues at coordinate 30,745,018 of CM076456.1, forward strand.
CATGGTAAACCAATTAATAGTTGTTGAGATATTTCAGTCTGGACAAAAGTGGTGGACTGACTGACAGACTAACATTGACATGAAATCATATCTTGTTACTAAAGTTCAAATTTGAACTCGTTTCATGTGCAAAGTTGCAGCTTTAATAATAGTTTAGGAGTCCACCCTGACAGAGACATGGTGAAGCATCTATTCAAGGCAACACGGAGCTAATATTGTTTTTAACTATTTATCATATTATCACACAAGATAAAAACATCTTTCAGGACTTCAGGGTCATTTGTTTGTAGATGTGGGTCGTAGCAGCAGTCACATTTTTATTTTTTATTTTTTTTGCCTCAGACTGTCTTTGGTCTCCGAAGCTCCAAAACAATGGGCGAGTCTCACAGATCTAGGACACCATCTAGGATTGATGATTAAAGATTTCACCACATTTCTCTCTCTTTTGTCTCACACAGCCCAAAATTGCAAAAGAATAGTGTGATCTTTTAAATTTTGACTCAGAGTGTGACACTACTTCTACCAGTCTATGTCAGAATACATCAACACTTTCCTCCATCAACTCTCTCTCCTGCAGAACTCGACTGTCTAAATGCTGAGTGGATGGCAGAGGTTTGTCTGCGAGGCTATGTAGTGACATTAAAGTTGGTCAGTGTCAGGGAGTGACAGCACCTTATAGGAGCAGTTTAGCATAGTGATTAGCCGGCTTCAGCGTGTGGCAGCGGCTCGCCGTAAGCCACCCACTCCTGGAGAATAATGGTGAACTCCTGATATGAGCAGCACAGCGTCCGCAGTCCACTCCAGTCTCTCCCCCTCAGGGCAGCCATACTCTGTGATAGATTCTCAGGCCTCCACTGCTGTCTCATTACGAATCGCTCCCATGAATAGAGATGTGACACATTTGAGAAACAGTGGCCGTGCATTATGGCTAATTCACAGGACCCAGGGTTTAAATCAACCTGAAGAAAGCGGGAAACAGGGACATAACTCAGCTGCAATGTCTCCCTCAGCCTACATATGTGACATCCATCGGGAGGTCAGCAAGGAAGTGAAGAGGAATAAAGAGGAGCTATTGTATAAGGAGCACAGAATGGAAATGTCTCTTTTATATGCTGGCTAAATCAGAATTCCTTATTTACTCTGGCTGTCATAAAGAGTTGGAGGATGTGTGGGCTTATTATGAAAATGCTACTGTATGGCCAGGGTGCAATTTGTAAAGAAAAATCAGAAGGGGTGGGTCAGATGTTTTTGAAACATATATATATATATATATATATATATATATATATATAGACTATGGAGCCTATTGGGCTATTTCTTGCAGCTGTTACATTAATGTTTATAAAAATAATTATGAACTTAAATAAGACAGTTATGAAACTTGAACTTGACCACTGCATTTGTAGGAATATTTTAGTGCATTAAAAAAAAATCATCAAGTAGCGCAATATTTTCACTCTGAGCAATGTGATGTCAAGTCCTTGTCCTTGTCCTTTCCTCATGCGGACACATAGGAGATGTGACCATATACAAAAAAACCCAAAAGGTTAAATGCTAATTTAACATGCCACAATTAAATCCCCCAACACTCCCCAATACTGTGGATACTCGGCTAGATGTGCCAATACACTTAACGTCAGTCTTGCAAGTCACTGTGTAATTCAGCTCTATGTGCAGCATGCAGCAAACTTCAATATTGAATAGAAAATAATCAACATGCAATAAAACAACGTCCTGTTATCCTTAAAATAAATAGGCTACAGTATATGCCTACTTGTCAGACTAATAAAACAGTCTGCTTTGATGACAAATTTCTGTCTGTCTTTACTGAGTCAGTCCCTGGTCCATTTACTGAGTCGTCTCGTAGTCCCTGGTCCATTTACTGAGTCATCTCCTAGTCCCTGGTCCATTTACTGAGTCATCTCCTAGTCCCTGGTCCATTTACTGAGTCATCTCCTAGTCCCTGGTCCATTTACTGAGTCGTCTCGTAGTCCCTGGTCCATTTACTGAGTCATCTCCTAGTCCCTGGTCCATTTACTGAGTCGTCTCGTAGTCCCTGGTCCATTTACTGAGTCATCTCGTAGTCCCTGGTCCATTTACTGAGTCATCTCGTAGTCCCCTGGTCCATTTACTGAGTCGTCTCCTAGTCCCTGGTCCATTTACTGAGTCGTCTCGTAGTCCCTGGTCCATTTACTGAGTCGCCTCGTAGTCCCTGGTCCATTTACTGGGTCATCACGTAGTCCCTGGTCCATTTACTGAGTCATTACGTAGTCCCTGGTCCATTTACTGAGTCATTACGTAGTCCCCTGGTCCATTTACTGGGTCATCACGTAGTCCCTGGTCCATTTACTGAGTCATTACGTAGTCCCCTGGTCCATTTACGGAGTCATCTCGTAGTCCCTGGTCCATTTACTGAGTCATCTCGTAGTCCCCTGGTCCATTTACTGAGTCGTCTCGTAGTCCCTGGTCCATTTACTGAGTCGTCTCGTAGTCCCTGGTCCATTTACTGAGTCGCCTCGTAGTCCCTGGTCCATTTACTGGGTCATCACGTAGTCCCTGGTCCATTTACTGAGTCATTACGTAGTCCCCTGGTCCATTTACTGGGTCATCACGTAGTCCCTGGTCCATTTACTGAGTCATTACGTAGTCCCTGGTCCATTTACTGAGTCATTACGTAGTCCCCTGGTCCATTTACTGGGTCATCACGTAGTCCCTGGTCCATTTACTGAGTCATTACGTAGTCCCCTGGTCCATTTACTGAGTCATTACGTAGTCCCTGGTCCATTTACTGAGTCATTACGTAGTCCCCTGGTCCATTTACTGAGTCATTACGTAGTCCCTGGTCCATTTACGGAGTCATTACGTAGTCCCTGGTCCATTTACGGAGTCATTACGTAGTCCCTGGTCGATTTACTGAGTCATTACGTAGTCCCCTGGTCCATTTACTGAGTCATTACGTAGTCCCCTGGTCCATTTACTGAGTCATTACGTAGTCCCTGGTCCATTTACGGAGTCATTACGTAGTCCCTGGTCCATTTACGGAGTCATTACGTAGTCCCTGGTCCATTTACGGAGTCATTACGTAGTCCCCTGGTCCATTTACTGAGTCATTACGTAGTCCCTGGTCCATTTACGGAGTCATGGTGAAAGCCCATTTCTGATTTTATTGTTTGCACTATAGACTGCTCTCATGTCAAAGTGCTTTACTTAGATTTTTTTAAATAGCCTATTTTATTTTGGATATTTTATATGGTTTATATGGTAAATCACTATGAGGAGGATACATTTTTGTCCCTACTGGGGATAAAAATATCTCAGCAGAGGCAGGGATATATAGACCAGAGGGGGGGAATCCCCACCATCACCAAATCGCACCCTGTGTATGGCTGATACTGATTCTGTGCAAGTGAGCCTTTTACAATAAGAAAACAACCAGCTGCCCGAAGCTCAACCAAAATCATAACAGCATTTTATAAAAGGGTTTATAAAATTGCTATGACTCTCTTTCCTTGCCGCTGTTGCCAAGTGCTGCTCACAGGGGAATGTTGAGTCTCTGTAAAATAAAGAGTACAGTCTAGACCTGCTCTATGTGAAAAGTGCCCTGAGATAACTTCTGTTATGATTTGGTGCCATATAAATAAAATTGACTTGACTTGAATTGAATCTCTTTTGCCAGAGAGTAAGAAGCTTATTACAAAATTAGTGAATTTTTTTCCCTAAGGATTCTGCATCTGTCAACTGTATCAAGAGGGCTTGGGCCAATGCTGTGTTGCCTGATAAAATATGGAGGACTTTCACATATTCATAGTTGTTCAATAAACATCAGACACAGGTTAATTCAGTTCAAAGTGATTCACTGTTTTCATTATTCTAAGGTCACGTTACATACATTTTACCCCTCTGTGTCTCCAATCTGTGATAAATGTAAATCAAATGATGGTACACTGTTGCATTTATTTTGGGACTGTCTGCTAATTCATCCATTGGTCAAGAATTTTTTCTTTTTGTAGGACTGTCTCCCCTGACAGGGAGTTGGCTCTCTTTGGATGCAGTTTTATTGACGGGCATGGTACTAGCAAAAAAACATATTCTCAAAGACTGGAAGACACAAGCTCCACCGGACTTCAGAAACTGGTTGCATGAATTATTATTTAATAATTTAAAAGGTCAGCATAAATGGGAAGAATCTTGGGGTCCATTTTTGCAATATCTGAACTTAATTTGACCATATTTGAATGTATATATAGATTGTTTTTTTCTTCTTCGGTTTTGTTTTTTTCATATTCCTATCTATGCTATTTTTGATGGGCTGTAATTAACAGTCACATATGGATGATATGTACTGTTATGTGTTTTTGTGTCCTTGATGTGGTTAAGATGAACTTTTCTTACTTATATCTTACTTGTATTTGTGTTGACATCAGTCTGATATCTGCAGATAGCTGCTAGCTAGCGTTAGCTACTCGGCAGGTAGAGACAGACTGAATAAAGTAGAATCTGCACACTGTTCAGTTGACTTCCATGTCTTTACATCTCGTAAAGATAATATCTCGTTAACAAACACAAACTGAGAGCTCAGATCAGTGTGAATTTTTTTTTCAGTCTGTTCCTCTCATAGTTGCCAACTCTTGATCTGCTACGAGATAGTCAGAGTCAGCTAAACATACTGAGTCATGACAGTCACGTAAACTGTGGTGGGTCTATAGACTGTAACTGTTAGTTTATGGTACTGGGACTCAAATACAGTATTTCATACATCATGCGGCCCAGACTGAACCACTCACAACAAGTACCCACTGCTTACACGTAACATTTAGTGCACATATACACATTTACTGAGAAAAGGCGAAAATGCAAAGATCAATCTAAAGATTTCAAGAAATGATATTAGATCATTCAAATAAAAATATTTTTATTCTGATTCTTGCAATGCTGAACCTTTTGTTTACCTGTAAAAAAACAAACTCTAGCTACATCCATGAAAAAAAGCGACAGGACATTTGCCACAAAAACAGATATCAGATCTAAAAGTTACATATTTATGTTCCTAATAACTGGTGCCACAGCTTCTGTGTCAACTAAAAATTACATTTACAGGACGCTACTGATTGGTCTGGACAAAACAAAGCAAAATATCTTTCCCATCCCAATAAGAAAGAGGCTAACATGATAACAGTGTCAGGCTGAATGAAATAAGTGAAACAAAATGGCAATTCAGTCTGATTCTCCAGCTATGCTGGTAGTGCTTAGATAGGTCGTACCATTGCATCGTTTACTGAGCAGTGTGACACTTCATCAAATCTCCCACCTTTGATTCATTCAAAGTAAAGTCTTGTCATGCCCATGTGAAAATGTCAAAGATCAAAACAGTATCAATAGTCTCCTATCCCACAACTGCACTCACCTACCAAATCGCCATAACAGTACAGACGCTTCCCGTTGTTGCCCTTAAAGATGTACACCCAAAATGTTAAAGCATAAACATATGGTCTAGACCAGATGTTGCCAATGAGCTGAATGTATAGTGTTTATTCTCAGCAGAAACAGTAGTACCAGCAGCTTTTTCACATTACAGGAAGACATTTAATTCAATGATAATATTGAAACATCACTTAATTCAAAGTAGAGACTTAAAAACAACTTCACCAGGTCTTACATAAGGTATGATACATTTTAAAAAATGGAAAGGAAGCTCAGACCATTCTTTAAGTTCTGTTTTTCTGCCAGCATTCAATAAAATTGCGTCTAGAAAGCATTAAAGAATTGGATCAATGACACCAAATTTGCCACCCTGACTGACTTGTTCATCTCTTGGTCATTTTTAAATCCTAATTTTGTCATCCTCCTCTGGTCAGTCTTTGTGCTGTAGCATCAGTCCGTCCAGAAGGCTGCAGAGCTGCAGCTTTACTTTGCATCTGAGGTGGCTAACACTGGATGCTGGAGGCTGGCTCTGACTTCTCATCTGTAGCGCTCTCTTTCTGTCATGCATATTCAGCCGAAAGGTTGGGCGCTGCTCTCCATGTCCCCCAGACTCTCTGGCCGTCAGGGCCGATCTGTCCCAGTAGGACTGCTCAGAGGCGACACAGAATCAAAACAGTCCAACTTCACTGTGTTGTTATGATATGAAATGTTGGTCAAAGCTGCCTCAGCACCCACTAGGTGTATGCACTCATGCAGTTTTAGTAGCCTGGATATTATGTGTTGGTGACCTGGATTACAGTCAAAAAATAAACCAAATTCATAAGGGAATCCCAAAATGTAGAGATTTCTAAACAAGTAAAAATTGATGTGTTCATTTAAAAAAAGTCTGTTTTCATGTACATGAATGTCTGTGTTGCCAATTGATGTAACACAATAACCAATTAACCTACAGACGGGTGACACGTCAAAGTGAAAAGTAACCAGGCTGTGTCTGAATTCTTAGTGTGTAAATGTATAATGTAATATTCAAAAAGTAATGCGTTAACGCCCAACACGGCTAGTGAGTAATGTTTACTGGTCAAATATTACTAACTTCTTGTATTTCATTGGGAACTTCTTAAAGGACCATCCTGGTTAACTACAATATGGGGATTATTTTTGTGGCAATATCACTAAAAAGAGGCCGATGACAAAAGAGACTTCCAAAACACAGAAGTCAGATGACTAACACAGATAGATAAATAGATAGATAGATACTTTATTTATCAAGAGGAAATCCTCGTGTCATAGCACCACCACAACCAAGAGGTGATAGAGCAATGTAAAGAGAAAATTAAATCCACTTGTTACAACACTGACATTTCATCAGCTTTTAAGGCTGCCACGCCATTGGTCTGATGGCCCATTATTCCGAAACCCCAATAATTCGAAAAACTTCCCATTGGACCGAAGGCCCATTGCTGAAAATATACACTCCCCCTGGAGTTTTTTGCCCTTAATATCTCAAACAGTGGACTTAGCTGCAGGAGACTGCTGTTCGCTTCAAGTTTCCAACCGTGAGTGTCATGTTTCCAACTACAGTTTTTTAAAAACCATAACAACTGTCGCAGCGTTTACTGTTGCCATGACGACGAAGATTACCTAACTTTAAGGGAGTAGTAACTTTAACCCACACCACGTTTCAAGTGATCATTTTAACCCATGATCTTTCCCTAAACCTAACCAGATCTTAAACCACAGCATTGTCACATCATAAAGTCATAGAACTCCAACAACTCTAGTGTGTATTTTTGAAAAAATGGGCGTTTGTTTTTGGGATAACGGGTTTCGGGATAATAGGCCTTTGGACCAGTGGGCAGTCCCCCTTTTAAGTTGATATGTTGAACTTGTTGCTTATTTTCACAGCAGTTATGGAACATTATCATTCATTAGGAGTCGTGTTTCTGTCCACCTGGTGAATGTAAGTCCAATATTCACTCTCTTTTAGCTGTTTTTGCTCTCTACCAGCTCCTGAGGGAAATATTTTTTCCCTGAAAACAGCTGCCTGCTGCGGCTGAAAACGACGCTATGAGAGTGCTGAGAGTGAACCAAACAGTAAAGTTGCAGCTAAACAATGAGCTATAAATCTGAGGGGAGCTGCAGAGTCGCTGATATTTGTCTGTGGGTTTATCACTACGAGTCACTGTGTAAAATATACAAGAATGCAACTGCTCCTCCAGCAGCAGGTCTACAACAGCTGTTTCCTAACTGACATCGTTACACACACTATTTTGTCTGTGTGGAGCATTATCTGTAGGTATTCTTTTTATTACAGCTGGTTTGTGATTATTGTTTTATGATCAACTTCCTGCTAGCTAAACTAGCCACTTTACTAGCTATCTGGAGCTAACATTTTGCTAGTACCACATTATAAGTTACCATTCAAATTTTGCACAAATTTGAGCAGAATTTCCAAAATATTGGCAAAACAAAAAATCAATTGAATGAGCATTTCCATCCACTGCTGTTATGTGAATATTTGGAGTTGGTTCATCAAGATAAACAGCAGGTGGCGCTAATTTTCCGTCAGTGCCATTAAACCGTTGCAGAAGAAAAGGACACAACGAGATGATTCATTAGAAGAGCGACAGTCAAAGCTCAAATGATGGAAAACCATGTGGAAAATGTGATGGAAATATGACATTTCTGTTGGTTTCATGTATTAATTTGAGGAAGGTTACAGTCTCCTCATCGCTGCACTAGATCTGATGTTTTCTGCTCTTCAGTGATATTTAAGACGTTTAGGTCACATGATTCCTGTACATCATCCTTTATTCACTAAGCCTGTTTATGATGCCAGCTTTTCCACCTCAGCCAAGCCTAAAAACTTTATTGCGATATTTTGAGATTTTTTGAAAACTTTTTTTTTATGTGCAAATTGAAAATGCGAATAAAAACAGGTGGTTGGAAACACACCTACTGTTGAGCTAACTGTGAAGTAGATTCTAATATGTGTTTGCTAGAGTAATTACAGTTCTGTAATGTTGATGTTTACTGATGATTATTTGTTTCTCCTGGACATGAAAAACTCATTTGACAGCTAGTTTATGCTTTTTGTGAATCCAGTTCACTGTACTAATTCATTTTTATGATAGCTTTGGTCTGACTGTTGTTTATGGTATCTTTTTTGATTTGTAGTCACCATCATTGAATTTGTCATTCAATACCGTTTTCACAGTTTCACAGCTGCTTTAAAAACCTCAAAGGACACCAGCTGTCTTCAACCTTTATTGGAAGTGTTTTAGCTGGCTGCATAGCCGTGCACCCACATGCACAGTGAGGGCAGAAGCTCAATTTAATAGATTTAAATCTGACAGATTATTTTATGTGGGGCTGAACAGGTGAAGCCAAGTGCAGACTCAGATGAGGAGGCAGGAGTAAGATAAATAAGATATTTATTCAAACGCACATAGAAGATGGGGTGCAGGCCAGGGGAAGCTGAGGCTAGTAGCTGGAAAACAGGGCCGAGGCCGAGGACTGGTGGCTGGGAAGCTGGAGCTAAAGCTGGTAGCTGGGAACCAGGAACTGAGGCTGGGGCAAGGGGAGTTAGGGGCCGAGGTAAGCAGGTCCGACAGGAGACAGGGACCGGAGTCAGAGCAGGTGGAACTGCAGGGGAGAGGAGAAACGGCTACGATCTGGCAGGGTGGTGGTGGCAGAGCTGGGTATTTGTGGAGTGCTTGATTACGGTGATGAGGTGCAGCTGGTGTGGCTCTGCTTTGACTCCAGCACTCCTGCTTCCACTCAGACAATCACAGACACACAGGGAGGGAGAGGGAGAGAGCCACTGGGGAGGCGACAACAGGTTAGAGAGACCCAGAGCGGGATGTGGAGTCAGGGGAGGTGGCTGAGGCAGATATGTGACAGATAAAAAAAGTGTGAAAATGATCACCTAAGCTCTCCTTACTGCTGCTGTGCATACTCACAGTTTACATGCAATGACAGATTACCTTGAACACAAAATTTCACTGCTATTTAAACTCATCGCACATTTCAAAATCTGTGTTCTGTTTCTAATTACCTGAACAAGCCTTTGCTGTTGGGGATTACAGCTTGGAAATTTGTCTCAAAAGCAGGGACGTCTGAACAGCGGCAGGAGGACAGGCAGGAGGCTGAATACTGATAACTTACATCACAGTCCCCTTTGAAGAAAGTCTGACAGTTGCAGGGCGTTCACTGAGTCTGAATATGTCTCCTTTGAAGTCAGCAGAGATGACTTGTCTCTTTGTTGCAGGTCGTAGGTCATCCAGCCAAAAAAAACCCTGAAAGGTAGATAGGGAATACCCAAGTGGACTCAATCTCACAATGTTAATAAAACTTACATGAGCTGACTTTGAATAGCAGTAAATGTCAGCACCACAAAAGCTGTTCCCACCGTCTGTCTGCCCTGTGCTAACTTCTGTCTCCTGTTGAGAGAGGCGGTGATGTCCGAGTGTTTGCTGTGTGTATGTGATTTTTTTTATTGCATGTTTCTTAGTCTGAGCTTAAGGCTAATTGTTTTCACTGAAAAATGACCAGTTATTCAACTTCCCCAGGTCACACTGCTAGGCAATGTTGTAGTCTTCACTAGTGGCAATGCTAACATGTTCTTCAAGGTTCAATTCTCAATGAATAACATCCATATATGTATGTGTGTGTATGTATGTATGTGTGTATATATATATATATATATATATATATATATATATATATATGTATTCAATTTCTAAAGACTTTCTTTCAATATGCATGAGATACAAAACATAGTGTGTATATTTTACATAGAGACATATGATTGTAACCTCAGTCTGATGCAGTAATACAGAGTTTGGTGATTAGCAGGTGAAACACTCTATTTGGATCTTGGCTCAACAGCATTCAGTGACTTTATTTCACTCAGAAATATGAATACAAGCAGGTGCAGTGCAAGAACTGCTTTAAAACCCATTAAAAACCCAATTATGTTCCAAACACAATCAAAATATTGTAACAGTGGATTTCTACTGTAAATGCACTCATAAATCATTAGCAATAAAAAAATACTATAGTAAATATGACAATAAAAATCTTAAGAGATCTTGTTTCAACAAAAAGGAGTTTATTTATTTTCATGGATGGTTAACTCATATGAGTGAATAAAATGATGCTTTAAAACACATTGCATGTATATTTTGTATTATTTTAACAAACATTCAGATCCACTATCACTGGTTCTAAAGGAAGTCAAAATATTTGCATGGTTAAAGTCCTCCTCCTCTTAAAAACATGTTCTTCTTCTTCTTCCTTCAGCTGGATGTTGTTCTCTTCTCTGTGCAGAATGATGTTTGTGCAGAGTTTGTTTCACCTTCATCTGCTGAAGGAGGAAAGTTTCCCTGAGCTCACCTTAAATCTCAGTTTAACACGTGAGCCTGTGAGCAGGATTTATGACATCACCACCGGTTTGGAGCCAATCCTAGTCAAGTATGCAATTTACACCAGTGTGATGTGGGAACTTGAAGCCTCCAGTGCACAAACACTGAGAATAAACTTTACAGTGAAGGAGGAGACATCTGGTGTCCAGCAGGAACATTTCTGAGATTAAAAATTTTGCATATTCATAGATTCTGGATTTTTAGGGAGAAGGAGGAGATGGTTTTTGTGTAGATAAACAATATCAGGAACAAAGTATGATTCAAAGCAGAGTATTTTTATATATCTTAAAACATGTCTGGGGGGAATCTTTAAAGTTTTTCATTTCACTGCAGCCAGACAGTAAGAGACCAGAGAAACAGAGTGAAAGAGTAATATAGATTGAGAGGGGACTCATTAGCATGCATGAGAGAAAAAAAGTACAGGTCAGCTGACCTTTGACCTCAACTTGAGAGACCCTGGAGTCAAACTGAGAATGCAGAAGCAGCTCAGGCGTGAGGGATGATGGGGGAGAAAGATTAGGAGCAAGGATGGACTGCAGAAGAGAGACAGATTATTGTTCTCTTCAACCAGATCTTGTCAGCCAGAATCTGTACAGTGAGTCATCTAATAAAATGCCATACTGTTTCTCCAAACATGCTAAGAGGCTTAAGTCCTCTCTTTGTTTAGACAAAGACAGAATGATGTCTAAGCTCTCATGTCATGGAAATGACAGAGCCTATTAGGTAATATTGACAGAAGGATTCTCTTAAGAAGCTGTTTATTTTTAGATGACCGAGGCATCTAAATATGTATTCAGGACAAGAAGGTTGAGTGGCAAAAGCTTATTTTTCTCTCCTTTATTCTGCCACTCTCACTTCCTGCGCATGTACAGGAGTGTTGAGTTCTGACTTGTTCATCAGGACAATATCTACAATACATCCTTCATGAGTTGAGAAAGGTTCACCATCCTGGGGCTTACACATGAGAAAATGTTGTTTTGATTGAATGTTAAAGAAACTCGTTTTATTGCTTGAATATCTGTGAGATGCAGCCAACAGCAGACAAATGATTCAGGAATCACAAGAGGAGTGCAGCTGCAAACGTAATCTGTGAATGAACATGAATCGGTGAGCGCTCCCTGGAGTAGAAGCCGTTCTGTTATTTGTTGTCATGGCTAAAATAAGCTCACAGCTCTGGAGCAAAGTACTGGAACAGAGTTGTCAACCTTCTTTGTTTTATTTTGCCACAATCTTTGTGGCTTTCATTGGTGTGGTGTCCATCTAACAGTGCAAGTAGTGCTGTGACATCTTCCTTCAAGTTTTTGTTGATATTTTTTTAGTTTTTGTAGGTGCTCATTTGTCTGTTCAGCCATTGTGACACATTCTAACTACTCACTTTGTTTCAAAAACATAAAACACACAAACATTCCCTGAACACGTTTTGTCAAACTGCTGCAGTAAATAAGACAGATTTATACTTTTTTTTCCCATTTTTATTTTTCTAAAGGACAGGTTCACAGTCAGGAGCCCAAATGAAGAGTGAAACCTGTTTTTCTTGCTGTAATCATTCCTCCTGTTCATACTGACCATTAGAAGATCCCTTCATAATGCACTTACAATGGAAGTGGGGGACAAAATCCACAGTCCTCCTTCTGTGCAAACATGGATTTCAAAGTTTATCTGAAGCTAATATGAAGCTTCAGCGTCCAAATGAGTCAAATCAAGTAGATATCTTTCAACGTTACAGTCTTTTTAGTGCCAAAGTCCCTCTTTTTGTTACTATACTTCCACCGCAGCTCAACAGGGAAACACTGTCCGAGGAAACACAAAGAGGGAATTTGATGCTAAAAAGACTGTAAATGTGGCAGATATCCACTTGATATGACTAACTCAGACTGCTGAAGCCTCATATAAGCTTCACATCTACTTTTAAATGACTGTGTGGACACACTGTGGATTTTGGATTTTCTTTTAATATCCAGTATGAACAGGAGGAATGATTACAGCGAGGAAAACCTCTTTCACTGTTCATATGGACACCTGACTGCTGTTTTAAGAAAACTGTGAGCCTGTCACATACACATACACACCCATTAACAGCATCAATAACAACAACAGAAAGGCATACAAAACAGAACCCCCCCCCCCAAAACCAAATAACCATTGCAATATACAAACAAACAAACAAACAAAAATGTACAGGAATATCATAGGGAATAAATAAATAAATAAATAGACACTTTCAAAGAGGTAGATAAGAAAAAGAACAATCAAAAGATAGCTTGTTATATGTATATTTTATGTTTTCCACTAAATGAAGAAAGAACAAAACAAAACAATACATACATTTCATTTTTTAAGTAAAGCTGCACTATTTTCATATTATAATTATATCATATTATAATGGATGGAATGACCACATATGATGTGAAAGTTGTCACTCATAATGATGAACCGACAAAGATCTATCACTTGGCTAGAGAGACATGAGGACAGAAAAGGTGGGTTTCTGTTCTGCAAATTTGTTAAATTTATTTGTAATTTTGCAAATAAAAAAATAAGTTTAATGATAAGTTTAAATTTAAACAAAAAAATAAATTTTTTTCAAGCTGTTAAAGGAATATTTACTTAGGAGTAGTTAGTTAGGAGATCGATACTGTGGTTGCCAGGCAACCAGCAGGGACCTCAACACATACCCGTGTAAAACCACAAATTGTCATGTTGATTACATTTTTTTGAAAGTGTTGATTCCTTTTTAACTAAGTACAAAGCCAGGCTAGCTGTTTCCCCCGGTCTCCAGTCTTTATGCTAAGCTACGCTAACCAGCTGCTGGCTCTCGCTTGAGGGTGCTATCAATCATGTTGTCCCTTTTGGACTCTGAACTGAAGGTGTCACTTAAATGCGGCCATGCGGGGATTATTTGAATTGGATAAAGGTCCACCAAACATGTTTCCTCTGTGTTCACTTCACTGTCTGTTGCAGCAGCAGACTTGGTGCTTCTCTTCTATTCTTGCACATTTGTCATATGACACTTTCTAAACTTTGTAACAGGTACAACTTGGATTGTAGCACAATTAAATTAATAAGTAAAATATGTGAAATGTAATTAAAATATATAGGTAAGTTGGTGAAGAAAACAGGGAAACATCTTCGTATCGAAAGCAATTATAAGTTACTTTCTGCACTTGAGAGAAAGAGAAATTGAAAGAATGTGACAGTCTTTTGTGATACAGACGAGTGTAAAAAGAATAAAGTTTTACTACCTGCAGCAGAACTATGTGAACCTGTTGAACTCAGCAACAGTGAGGATCTCAGGTTTGCCCCTGTACTCATTGAGGCTGCTAATTGATGCTGTTCTGTTTAAGAATGTAGGCCTGGCAGCAGCTGAAATCATCAGCATGCTGCCCCCCACCTCAGGAAGTGTTGGCATGCAGGACTGGCAGAGAAACCCAAGTTTAATCGGTCAAATGTGACCAGCAAGCCGAGAGGAAAGGAGAGGGCAGCTGACATAAGGACAGTGTGGACATCATTTCTGTTATTTTTAGGGGGGGTTACATAGAAGAGTGTCGGGACAGACAGCTTGGCTATCTCCTCTCTCTCTGCAGAGCACCGTCAGTATGTTTGAGGCAGAGCTGATGACAAGAGATGAAAAGCAAGTTAAAAGTCAAATACTATCACATCACACACATGAAATAAATCTTAAAGTAGATATTGACTTAAAATGCAAATTCACTTTGACAGTCAAGGTGGTGGCAGAGTTACATAAATGACAAGCTTATTTTTTTGTTTTGTTCTTTTGTTTTTTTTTTTGCACATGCAGAGTTGCCCCAGTTTATTGTGCTTTTCCAACTGTTGTTTTCAGCAGTATTTTAAGTGTCTGTAGTTCAGCAGTAACCGTATTAGAGGCTTATAATCAGTATATAAACAGTTAATAAAATGGTTTATGACACACTATAATTAAAAATAGTTATTCACTGCTAGGTGGATGACACACGGATCTATCTCCTCCTAGAGCCAAATACCTGCAACAAACTCACTGACCTCAATAACTGTCAGGACATCAAACTTTCTCCAACTCAATGAGAATAAATCTGAAGTTTTTTTATTTGGATCACAACAATCAACTGACATTATTTCTCCTCATCTTGGCACATGGTCCCCTGTTGTTAAATCACATACAAAAAAATCTCAGGAGTCATATACGACTCAGCTCTCGTGTTTGACAAACAAATCAATCAGGTTGTAAAATCAAGTTTCATTCAGCTCCGTGTTGTCTCCAAACTCAGATCAATTCTCTGTACCTCTGACCTGGAGAGAGTCATCCAGGCCTTCATATCCTCCCGCCTTGTTTACTGTAGATCTTTATATTTTGGTTTCACTCAGTCTTCTCTATCCTGTCTCCAATTAGTTCAAAATGCTGCAGTAGGAGTTTTAACAAGTCTTCCCTGCTATCAACTATGCCCATAAGTGTTTGCTGCCATATAAACAGATAATAAATTACAGTATAGTAAAACACAGTTGTAAAAATATAAAATATGTTTTCATAGGAGAAGTTAGAATTATTGTACAAATACTATACATTAACTTAATGTCCTTATATCTGTTTATAACTACATTATAGCCTGATAATATATCAGTCAGAGGGACCAAACCACTACTGTTACTGCAATACTTTAACTACATCAAGCTCATAATACTTATGTACTTTTACTGCAATACTTTAACTACATCAAGCTCATAATACTTATGTACTTTTACTGCAATACTTTAACTACATCAAGCTCATAATACTTATGTACTTTTACTGCAATACTTTAACTACATCAAGCTCATAATACTTATGTACTTTTACTGCAATACTTTAACTACATCAAGCTCATAATACTTATGTACTTTTACTGCAATACTTTAACTACATCAAGCTCATAATACTTATGTACTTTTACTGCAATACTTTAACTACATCAAGCTCATAATACTTTTACTGTAGTAGGATTTTTCATGTAGGACTTTTACTTGTAATTATGTATTTTTACATTGTGGTCTTGTTACTTTTACTTAAGTAAAGAATCTGAATACTTCTTCCACCACCTATATATTATTCATTGTATTCCACAATATAATATTTAGCTGAATATACTGTATATCAGTATTTCTAATTTGCATAGGGGAGGTTGTTGTTTGGTTTTAACCACACAGTATGACCAGTATGATGGTATTTCATTATCTTCCGCTTTGTAATTTCTGGAAGGTGTCTTGATGCCAGGTGGTGTTGATATATCATTTCTTGATAATGAGGTGATGTGACAATACACCAGAGTCTAATTAAGCCAGTCTTTAATCACACAGACAAGAAGACGTAACATTTTATAACATTTTCATACCTGAGTTGAGGAGAATTTTTGGTATGATTTAGATCAATGAAATGATTCTGTAAAAGATGAGAGGGGGTAAGTGAGGGTAAGAATGAGGGTGACACTGGTGTAGTGTCAGTTGGTGCACACTATCAGCATCTGAGATGTTTAAATATAAACTCGTCCTGAGGCCTACAGACGGCCGTTGTGGGCTCAGCTGCAGCGCTTTGGGGACAAAATGCCTTTATCTGCGACAGGCCCGCTCTAACAGCAACAGACTTGCTGCTATCACCATCTCTCGCACGAAACATCCACTTTTTCTGCCAAATTGTCAGGAAAGTAGTCAGCTAGACACAACAAAGGCCCGAGTCATCTGCATTTGACTTCGACGTGCAGCAGCTGAGTAAAATGTGGCGTCATAACAACGAAAAGCAATGGCATTTCATGGAGATCATGTTTAATATGCTAATCACTGCTCATGAATTTTAATGTTTCTGGGGATGAGCCTTGGGAAACTCCAGGATGACACGGCACCACAGACCTTTCCATGCGGAGTCCCCTGATACAGCCAGGGAGTGTCTCTGGCGGTGACCCACGCTGTGGGTTGGCATGATGGGCCGCCCACAGACACGCCAATCACACGCAACACAATGCTAATTGCTAAAGGGGAAACAAGCTGTGTGTGTGTTTTTTTATGTGACGTGACAAACGTATATAAAGCTGTTGAGAAGAAGAAAGATGAATGTCATGTAGTCTAATTTATCGAACAGACAGAAATCCACAAATCCTCCCATAAATCCTTTCTCCTTCTCCGTCACACACATGCGCGTACGCACACACCTGCACTTTCAATCACATCTCAGACATTTTTACATTTAAACTGGTTCTGTTAAAGCTGTACACCCGCCTAAACTCCCCGGAGCCCATTCTTACTCTTTCCATTATTTATCAGCTCTCTGACAGGACCGCTAGAGCTGATTTCTGTTCTGTTTTAGGATGACGCGCAAATGGAAAGAGACAGTTACTTCTCAAGGTCAGACAAGGTAATACAAAACTATAAGACTC
The DNA here is from genome assembly GCA_038419695.1 of Scomberomorus guttatus. Taxonomy (NCBI): domain Eukaryota; kingdom Metazoa; phylum Chordata; class Actinopteri; order Scombriformes; family Scombridae; genus Scomberomorus; species Scomberomorus guttatus. The sequence goes on from CM076456.1 coordinate 30,762,263, forward strand.
ACCGGAAGATAGAGAGAGATTCCCTCTGGTGTTATTAGCTGGTTTCTGGGTTTTGCCCTCTGGGATTGAGCACCAAGAGGAGTGAAGGTGTTGATGTGTGTCACAAGGATTCTTTCTGTTGGACACTGACCGGACCGGATTACAGAGGCATTAACGACAGTTCTGTCAATATCTGCATACAGCTGCACTCATCAGTATTTTTATATTAACTGTAGAAAACATGACTATGTGCAGGGACGAAGTGGGAATTAAGATCAGCCCGGCACTTTTGATTCAGACCAGCCGACCAAAACAGATTAAAGTAACGGTGATGATTTGTTAATCCACATTTGGTGCTCTAGTGAGCAAACACACACACACCTGTGTGTGTGTGTGTGTGTGTAATGAAGAAACATGTCACTGATGTGTTTTTAATCATTTGTGGAGAACAATGGAGCTCTACGACACAGAGGAATAAGATACATCACAATACTTATTAGTAGATCAATTTCATGGGATTTGTTGACTGTGAGGAAAATGCAGCATTTTTCTTTGTCTCACTGGTTCCAAACTTTTTTTCCTTGTAAACCTTTATAGCCAATCAATACCTACTAGAAGCCCGTCATAATAGGTTTCATACTGTATGTCTTTGAGCCTTCCCAGATTGTTTCATAAGACGTGTTTGGTGTCCTGACGAGGTAAAAGTCCTCACAAGAGAAAAACATACCAATGTCTGATACAACCATGTCTCCTAGAACAGACATTATGTTGCATTGGTAAATGTAATTGCTGCGTGGATTATGTTCACAGATAACTTTTTTTCTGATGAATGGAGCGCAACATTTATATATCGCTCTGAGGTCGGAGGTCGCGGTGGATGGCGGGCGTAAATGTTAAAAAAACGTGTTGCTTCATGTCACTACAGACTTTTTTCTGTATTAAAATCCTTTATTAACCTTAACAAAGTGCTGCCAGAGTCTAAAAACAACCATACAGGTTTAATATTGCTGTAGTTTCTGCTAGCAGATATTTTACTGTAAGATCAGATATTTTGGTGGGAAGAAAAAAACTTTGTTGTCTGTGAACAGTTCACTTATACGTTCAGTATCAACATTTTTCCAAATTGACAAATATGTTAATTAACAACATTTTCTCATTATGTTAAGAGAAAACATAATTCAGCAGCTTTACGTTTCCTGCAAAACATATTTGCTGTTGCATTTTTGTTGTATATGAACGTAATTTCTAGGGGACAGGGTTGTCTGATAAGTCACCATTTTTAATAGGCTTAGAAGCATTAATTAATGGTTAATGAATGTACTAGTGTTTTATATATCCTTTATAATAAGAATAACTAGCTAACTCCCAGAACTTGTTGGTCTTCAGTAAAGTGGCGAGAGACAATTTCAAATAACTTGAACAGCAGTCTCAGTGATGATAGGGTCACTTCTTGTTTACTTTTTTTGTTTTGAACATCAATCTCTACTGTTAAAGTCTGATGTTTTGTTGACCCCTCCATCCACCCTGACTTCCCTACATGGACTTTGCTGCTCTATAATAACTTCACCTGATTCCCTCCTTTGCTCCTGTCATAACTGCTACAACCATTAGAGGACTTCTATCACTTTAATATGGATGTTGTTTGGGAGCAGTTGCTTCACAGTTTTCAGTCTCACTGACTGATTAAAGGCTGACCCAGGTGCCAAAGTACAGACCATCATGAGTACAGCAAATCTTTGTGTTCTTACTGTATTACCTTTAAAGTCCAACTAAAATCAAATCACTTTTTTTTGGTCTGCAACAGCACACATATCTGCTCTGTAACTCACATGTCCCGTGTTCTTTGAGAGAAAAATCAGAAGCCAAAAGGGTGGAGAGGAAGTGAACCTTCTGTGGTGGAGCTCTCTCTCTGCCTCCCTTACACTCATTACCTCCATTAGGTACCACAGGCTTTGGTCCTGTTGCTTTTATGACACAGCAGCTCATCAGGCTGCATATGAAGCTTCTTGTCACAGAAGACTCTCACCCCCACCCCTCCTGAAGCAGACCGATAGGAAGTGACATATGCGTTGCAGCAAATGGGGCAGGAGGGTCACTGCTGGCCAGTAACTCATTGGTTAGTCATCTCAGTGACACTGAGCAAACCGGCTCTACTACTGCTGATTAGCATGGCCTCCTGTTCCCGGGCCTCCTCTGTGAAGAGATTCAGAGAGACAAAAATAAAACTCCACAATATTCCTGTAGTAATGCGCCCCACTCGAGTCCTTTTCCCTCCTCTCAGAGCATATTGGTTTTCTTTGTAGTGAAATGTTTCCCCTAAGTGCTCTTTTTGCCTTATGGTCCCTCTGTTTGCTCTCCGAGAGACAAACCTATTTTAAACCGTTGCCTCTTGTCAGAAAAAGTTAGTGTGCGATGCCCAACGCTCGCCATCAGCAGCGTCCAGCTCCCCTGTTTGTTTCTGGAAGTGACAGAGAGCGTCTTGTTGTTTTATTAGTGCTGGTGCAGAGGGAATCTAGCATCTGTGTCAGACCCCTGGCTCAGGTGTCAATCAGAGACATAAAGCATGCACCTGCCTGCCCGGGGCCCCTCTGAAAGCAGACTAAATGAGAGGCAGGAAAGCAACAAATAGAGTGTTTTATCTCAGCCGCTGTGGTGTCCCACCATTGGTTTTTTTTTTTATGTATTGCCATAAAAACCTGTTGACTTTCATTTAGCAGAGAGGCTTGTGGGCAGAAGAGAGGGTGACAGTAAAGCAGCATGTCTGATGAAGTCTGACAGCTGCCGACAAAGATGGAGATTTCACAGAGGATTTACCTTTTGATTCAGAGGTCTGATTTGTATATTCTGTGAAAAGCACTTAACTCACAGAGTGAAGCGCCTTTTAAAGAGGAAACATTTCTCTTATTAAATCTAGTTTTTTATATGAATCTGTGGGCTGATCCTTTGAAGATGCACTGTGTCAAATCTGAAATCTAGAAAGAATAAGAGGTGTCATTTCTCTTACTTGCTAGCACAAAAATACCTACATACTTATCCATCTATTTAGCACAGTCAGTGTTTATGCCCTTCACACCCTGTTGCAATGCAAATTAATAAACAAAAGCTGATGAAGCCAGTCAGTATGCACTCCAATACTGTATGGTAGAAAAGAAAAGAATGAAGATTGTGGACAGAAGCAAGCAAAATTAATTTTTTTATGGAATTGTGGATTAATCCGCTGTTGAAAATAGTCTATTTCCTCCTATTTGAGTAACATTTGCTAAAATCTACAAATGAAGACTTTATATTTATGAGGAATCAGTGGACTTCAGGCTGAGTGCCACAGATCAGAGTAAAGAAGTCAGAAAGTATTGAGAGACATCTTGTTGATTTTGGTCTTTTCATGGTTGGTTGGGGCATCTGCTCACAAAGCCTCCTGGATGGATCATATATCCCATCAAGCCTGGGAAAACCTTGAGACCTCAAGAGGAGTGGTGGGGTGTGGCTAAGAAGAGGGGCAATTCAGTTCAACTTTGCTGTCATTATAATTGCGTGCAATGAAACATATTCTTGTCATTTCAAGATTACAGCTCGTACTGGTGAATGTTAGACTGAAGTGCAGCTTTTAAAACATTGAGAGGCTGCAGCACGGGGTTGGTATATCTGGGACGGCTTTGAAGTGGTTTTGTTCTTATTTGACAAATTTATTTGAAATCTTTTGTTTCTATTGGTGACCATGTCTCCCCTCTCTTTATTTATTTACCAGGGACAGTGCACATTAATCAACATTTCAGTTTCCACATCAATGTAAATGTGCTGTAGTGAGCTAATGAGCTAATTTTCATCCATATTTCCTGGGCAGGTTATTACAAATGAGTGAACTAATGTCAATACAATACTTCAACAAGCACTACAATACAACACAATTCAATAAAATACATAAATACATCACAGAAATAACAGAGATATATAAAAACAATGAGAGCATATAAAAGGCAGTGATTACTCATGATTGCAAGTTCGGTTTGCTTTAAGCCATATCTTCAGTTTATGTTTAAAGGTAATTAGTGCTCTCTCTTAATTCAATAGGTAGACACTTCCAGTAGTGGGTGACTCTGACTGAGAAGACTGTTAAACTTAAATATATATGATGTAAGTAAAAAAAAAAGTATTCAATTAAAGCTCCATTCTCAATTCCTATCAGATCTATTTGTAAATCTTGGTATAGAGGACAGTCACAATATTCAGATTCTTTCATCTTCAATCACACCTCTGTATCTTACAGTTGCAATATGTATTGGTAATACACCACATCTTATCTGTGCACACAGTGATCTCTGATTTTTAGGCAAATTTTATTTAACATATTTTTCACATCTGTAGTCTTTCTTAAATAAATAATAAGTTCTCAGTTTTGGCTTTTGCCAGATTTCTTCTGCCCATGTTTGTGTGCATTTAGCCCGGACCTGGTATTTAAACTCCTTCACCTCTACATTTGCTTTTTGGAAATAACTTTCTTCAAGTCCACACTCCTTTAGTAAATTAAATATTTCAGATGCTCATTCACCTCCAACAGAAACATCTCAATAAAATATTTTACCAGTGATCCATGCTGGCCTTCCATCTTACCTGGAGTCCCACCCTATATCTCAGATTTATGAATTCCCCAGAAGAATCGAATTGCCTCAATATGGACATGTTCATTTTTTAAAAACATTTTATAACCCTGTATTCCTGACACTATCTAAAACTGTAAGTGTGAAAATGAAAGAAATCTGGAGGTGTGGCGTTAGAAGTGAGGCTACCAGACCTCTGTAGCTGCTCCACTGCTGGATGGCAGCAGCTCGATATCTCCAATTCAGAGGCATCTATTTTCATCCTTTAAAAAAACAGTTCATTGTGAGTCTGACAATGTTTTAGGAGTGCAACAGTCATTATTATTATTATTATTATTATTATTATTATTATTATTATTATTATTATTATTATTATTAATAATAAATGAAGTCTGAGCTCTGACTTTCTGTGTAGGATGGTAAGAATACAGATTTTTTTTCTGTAGGCCAAAGAATAAAATTTATTGGACTAAGTTATTTGATTCAAATTAAAAAACTGCCCTCCCACAGATTGAGCTTTCTTCTATGGTCAGAAATGCTCATAGCATCGGCATGAATGTAATTTTATTTTGACCTTATTTATAGGTCAGGTTTTTGAGGTGTATTCCTGTTTAGAAGGCCAGAGACTTCAGAACAGAACTGCATGGTGATACAGAGCCTGTTGCCTGCAGAAAAAAGGCTTTGAACTACATATTTCACACCTACTTCAAGAACTGTACACACACATACAGCTCCAGAGACTGCAGACTACAGAGACTACAGACCGCATTTGTACTGTGAAGGAAATTATTTTATGAATATACATAAATGCTTGTGTGAACTTGTGAAAGGTTAAAATGTTTAGCAAAAATCACAGAAATCCTGTTTGTGCATCTGAACATTATGTTCCTGTGTGAAAGAGAAACAGAGAACATCTGTTTATTCTGAAACAGATCCTGCCCTGTCTGTTTGCGTATAATCATGCATAGAGGAGTCACAACAACTGCTAGAGGTTGGTGTGGACAGATTAACTGTTCGGGGCTCACTCCTCTACAGCAGCTCGTATGTCTGTGAGTGTGAGTGTGCCATGCTGTGAGCATTAAAGAAAGTGAGACAATACTATATCGAGCGTTGTCTCTTTCCTCATTGAAGTCAAGTGCAAGAGGTAGATTGCCACAACAGTACCCTTCTTCATTCCGATGCAACACCTGAGTTGGAGTTGAGAAGTGTGACTCTTACAAGGACTTGACTTAAAAAATACTCGGGTCTTATTTGTTTCGTTTCTATGAGCACACAGTTTATTTTTTTAGTTTGTTACTGTCCAATTGAATCTGTGGCTGGATTTATATTGCAACTTGAACTTATCTCAAGAGGTCCCACCTTGTTATTGTCTGGCTTACTTTTCAGTATATGCAGTCAAAATCTACAGCAGTGTCATGTGGCTCTATTCATCCTCACAGTTACCTTTATTACTCAATACTCACACTGTATTTTCTAGTAACACATACTGGTTACAGACACGCCCTCTGTCGAGCTGCTGTTTAGCCCGTTAACATGGGGCTAGGGATTGTGGGAAATGGTGTTTGTTAAAGACCGCTAAAAACATAAATATCAAATAATTTCAAAAAACTCCCGTCCTTATCTGAACGCATGAAGCAATTCACACGACAATCTGTTGAGAAAGGTTCTGTTCCAAGATGCTCACCTGCGGATGAGCCCAAAAAGTTTTCTAGCTTCTAGGTTTTGCTACCATGTTGTGCAGCTCACTGCACATGCTCAGTAGTGTTTCTTCTGCTGGCCCTGCCTGCGAGTTCATGCTCAGCCTACAGACTTTACATTGGGAGGGCATCACAAACTTCAAGGCTGTTGGAAGGTTTTACAGATATAAAACCTTCATGGATTAAAAACTGATAATACTGATAATACAAAGAGTTGAACTTATTTGCAGTTGGAGGTGTCCTGTCAACAGTTTTACAGTCTTTCTCTTGTAATGGTGGTCTGTAGGGAAAATGCCTTCTGGGCCGCAGGGTATTTTTTTGCTGCAATACTGTGAGTGGCTACTAGGAAAAATTGACAAAACTTCACAAAACTACAGAGAAGTTCATCTAAAACCAGTGGTGGAAAGTAACTAAGTACATTTACTCAAGTACTGTATTAGAGTACAATTTTGAGGTACTTTACATGAGTATTTCAATTCGATGCTACTTTATACTTCCAATGATCATCACTGCATGCTTATATTTAACTTTAAAACAAATATGACTGACAAATACTATATGAGTGAAGAAGTTTTCCTTGTCATTGTATTGCTGCAGCACAAGTGATCTGTGCTTGATTTCCAAAAACAGCTTTAAAGTCGTGGTGAGTTCTTTGACGCACAAGACACTCAGAAGCCTGAGCTTCTGAAGAGTACTTGAAGGCAGCAGGAGTCTCCTCTGTCCATGGTCCTGATGTCTGCTGCAGAGGTCTTTACTTCACACAACAGATCCAACAATGTTGCTACACATAAATCATCTCATCTTACATATGATAGATACTAATACATATTTCCACATCTGCTGTGGCTCAGGGTAAAGATAATGTTCCACATGTTCTGCCATCAAGTGTAGCTTCGTTTGCTTGGTGAAAGTTTTCCAGATAAAAACCTGGAATAATTGGATGAATGCAAGTGATTCTTCAGAGCAGTGAAACATATGAGCTTGGTTACCTTTATTGTTATACTTCTACAGTAGGTATCTTATCACCTAGATGACTGAGAATACTAACAGTCATATTGCTGCACATTTTGGGGTCCCAGAAGAATAATGTGAGTATGATAGAGGAATAAACATCAACTTCTGAGACTGCTGATAGGAAATTTTGGGATATGAGGACACTATTGGGAGAGTGTATATTTAAACACATTTGCATTAAATATTAAATGACATTAAGATTCTTTAAAGAAAACCCTCTAGTTTAGAAAAAGCTGGACAGGACGAGGACAACCCTGCAGGTAAAAGTGACATTTTCGCTGTCAGCACTGCTCAGCCGAACAATCCCAGGATGAGTGAAAAGAGGGGACGATATTAAAATATTTAATTAACCTCTGCAAACTTGCACAAACATGAAGCTCCAGGTAACAGCTGGCTGGATGAGTAACGCATGTTTACCCGCAGGATGTGACGCTCCATGCCTTAAGGATCTTAAGTGCGCACTTAACATTCGGCCGGTGTTCCACGGCTTCCAAGTCCGGGCGGTTTAACGAGGACGTTGGTCCTGAATGGAGTGTGATGTGCTAAGCTGTTGACTTAATTAATGGGACACTCATAAAGCACAAGACGCTGAGACAAAACGTCATCTCCACATTTATCAGAACACGAATGGATCACTGTCAACCACAAGATATTCATGCAGAGCTGTGTGGCCAGGACAAGGCCATCTATCTGTATCACACATACACACACACACACACACACACACGCACATAGGGATGACACACATGCACACAAGCTCTGTCTGTCTGTCTTACTGTCTCTCTCTCACGCAGTAATAGTCTCTCCACTCAGATCAAAGCTGGATTACCAAAACAGGCAACTGTGGTGGAAGAAGTACTGCTTTACTGCAGTAAAGCAATGTAAAAATACTCCATTACATGTAAAAGTCCTACTACAGTAAAAGTACATAAGTATTATGAGCTTGATGTAGTTAAAGTATTGCAGTAAAAGTACATAAGTATTATGAGCTTGATGTAGTTAAAGTATTGCAGTAAAAGTACATAAGTATTATGAGCTTGATGTAGTTAAAGTATTGCAGTAAAAGTAGTGGTTTGGTCCCTCTGACTGATATATTATTATATATGACATCATTAGATTATTAATACTGAAGCATCAGTGTGTAAGCAGCATGTTACTGTTGTAGCTGCTGGAGGTGGAGCTAGTTTCAACTACTTTATATATAGTTAGCTAGTTTAGTCCAGTGGTTCCCAACCTAGGGGTGGGGCCCCTCCAAAGGGTCAGCAGATAAATCTGAGGGGTCGTGAGATGATTAATGGGAGAGGAAAGAAGAAAAAACAAAGTTCTGATACACAAATCTGTTTTCACTTTTTGGACTTTTTCTCTAATCTTTGATTTTTGCTGAAATATTGGATCATTTGAACATTTATTGAAATGAAACCATGTGAGAAGTTTAGAGGGAAAAATCACTATTTGGTGGAGCTGTTAACAACTCATAGACATCTGAAATGTGACCCCGACTACACACTGCTTTTTGTAAGACGTCAAAAGCCAAAAAGGTTGGAAACCACTGGTTTCATCTTTAACAATGTGTTGTATTTTAAAAGCTTGTTATATTATCCATTGTGTCAAATCTTCATCTGAAAAGTAACTAAAGCTGTCAAATAAATGTAGTGGAGTAGAAAGTACAATATTTCCCTCTGAAATGTAGTGGAGTGGAAGTATAAAGTAGCATCACATGGAAATACTCAAGTAAAGTACAAGTACCTCAACATTGCAGTAATAGTAAATGTACTTTGTTATTTTCCACCACTGCTTTAGACCAACTATACTTAAACTTTACAAGTTGTCTGTTTAGTCAAAACATTGATTTAATTTTTATTTATTTTATATGTATGGAACTAAATCTATTTCATCTTCTAACCAAACGTCTCTTTTCTGCTCACTCTGCACATTAGTTACATTTCTTAAAGTCAAACCTACATCCTGCTGTACCGTCACATTTTTCCTGATTACATGAAACATTTGGCCTCAGTTCCACAAAATCCCAAACCAGCGTAGAAAACATATCATTTATTGAAATTATTGATCATACTGGAATACGAAGACATATAGAAACATTTTTGCAACACTGGATGGACAGTTACTTGTGGCCTACAGCCTATATGGGTCCACTGGTTTTATTTATTTTTGAATAAATATATACATAAGTGCTTATAGACTGCATATATCTTCGTGAGACACACTTTCAAGCAAAAAAATAGCATCACGTCACACAGCAATGTCCTCTGTATATAGGGTGGTCATCAAGGCGTGTTCAGTTCAAATTCAATACACCCCTGAACAGGTCAATTAACAACCTCAACTCCACAAAATACACAAAGAGAAAACGCAACAACACCTGCACTGCGAATATAGACTGTGAATCCATCATGTGAAGGCAGTTAATCTGTGGCAGAGTCTCTTATTTTTCTCAAAACAATGGAGGAAAATAAATCTGGGGTTGTTATTTTGCAGAATTATTAGTTGAATTTGTGATCTTAATAATTTCACTTATTTCCAAAGCTGAACAAACAGTTTCAGAAGGGTCCTTGAACGCGCCACGGTGGAGCTAACGAACATCAGCAAAGCGTGTTAAGATGTTGTGAAAAATAATTCATCATATAAAATAAATAATTTCATCCTTGCGGGTAAAAAAACATAATAATCCATATAATTAAAAAAAAGAAAAGTTAGATTTGAAAACTGAATATGAGGCTATAAGTGGCATCTTCCTCTTGTCGGTCTGATTAACTGTGTAGCTTAAATTATACTGGAGTTTATTTCTGTCATTGCAGTTCTGGGATGGAGTGATGACAATATCCCACATTAGTCCGGGTACAAAAGGAAACCGGAAAACGTGCTGTATTTGTTGTTATTCCCTCCGTGCGCCTTTCCGCCGTCCAGCTTCACATAAATCTCGTCCCCGGAGTCCAGATGCAGGACGACGCTGTTGCTGGCGTAGTCGTAGTTCTGGTCGGCGTCCTGCGCTATGGCGCTGGCTCGGACCTGCAAATGAAGAGAGAGAGAGATTTGACCCAGCAGTATAACCCCTCCACCCACACCCACCCTCTCTATGAACAGACGCACATGTTTAATTTACAGCAGGACAGACCGAACAATAACCATAAACTGAACTGTGTTTCTACGTTTACTGACCAAACTGGATACAATAAAGAACCAACATCGACACCACAGTGGATTATTTTGAGCGCGTAATAGCTCTCCGCGGCTCCTTTGCGCATTGGAGAGCTGATTCACGCACGAGGCAAGAACCGTAATTCATTTATGTTTAATGCACACAACACACCGGGAGAATGTTTACCTGTCCGTTTTTGCACAGGTCTGCCCACATGCTTGTCCCGTCTCCTCCGCGCATCAGCACATGATAGGTGAAGTAGTAAATCCCAGACACTTGGCACGTGAACTTGCCGGTTGTGGGGTCGTAATGGTTCCCCAGGTTCGTGATAATGTCGTCAAACCTCAACACTTCGTATCCCTCGTGAGGGTTTTTCAGACCCACATAAAATGCGATCTTTGACCCGCCAACAGCAGAGCCGGGCTCTCCGCCGGTCTCGGTCCGCGCTGTGCCCACTACCCCGGGGTACCCCGTCTTTCCTGAACTTCCTCTATCCCCCGGCGGCCCTCTCGGACCGGGTGGGCCCGGTTCGCCTGGCGGACCCCTCGGCCCGGGTTTCCCCGGCCGGCCCGGCTCCCCTTTAGTCCCTTGAACAAAGGTCGGAGATGGAATGGCACTCAGGTCCTGCATGACCTCCAGAGCCGTGGCGCTCGGTTTGGGGTTGTACGGGTCACAGATCATCCGGCAGGTGCCCATCATCTCGTAGTGAGCATCGGTCTTGGAAGTTTGGACCAGAAGGGGAATTGCGATGATGAGAGCCAAAACCATGACGATGCCAACCACAGCGGCGACGATTCTCTTCCTCTGGAGAGTCCGAGAAACAAGCGCTAAAAAGTCCGTTTTACTTTGGGACGTAATGGTGGAAGGCGGTGAGAGCGCTAACAGACTCGGCAAAAAGAGAGAGGACCAACAGGGAGTCACTCAGTCTCAGGATAAAGGGAAAAGAGAGAGAGAAACAAACGCGCTGTAACCTCCAGCCCGGTTCAGCCTGTAGCGTTTAGTTGCCTCTGTCACTTCGTTTCACACAGCTGACAGGGGAAATATTCGTTTTGGCATGGCGGGACGCGGCGGATCTCCGAGCAGAAAGAGGCTTCCAGCGGTTTTTGTTCGTCTGCAACATGCGAGAGGAGTCGAGACCGCTGACGTAACGAGTTCAGGGCAAAGCCTGTTGCAATTTGGATTAAGACTGCAACAATAATCATGTCATCTTTATGTATGAATTATAAATCCCTCTGCATAGCTTCAAGGGAATAGGATCAGGAAGCATTACTGACACTTTAGCAGACTGTGAGACATTTCCTCTCTTATCTCCTCTCCTTTAGAGAAAATCATCTAAATGCAGGCTGTCTTTGAGAGGAGGGGCTGAATAAATTAATTCAGATGGAGCTGTTCAAAAGTACAGTTATTAAACTTTATTTATGTCTCATTGAGATTGAGATCTCTTTGTCAAGACAGACCTGAGAACAGCAAACATTCATAATCAGCATACAGAGATAACACAATAAGGCCAGACAGATACAATCAACCAAGAATTAATATAATCAATTACAAGAGCTTTAAAATCTCCAAGGGGAATGAAAGAATCTAGTTAAATCTACAATTTAACAGGTGCAGAGTACCTGAAACCAGTTAGCAGTTTGAGTCTGAGATTAGTGCGTACATGAGATATCTGAGGTTAAGTAGTTACTGGATTGTGTTTCTGTGGTTAAAATGTAATTATGGGACGAGATGTGAATCAGTTCGGAAGCTTTAACACCTGCGCTTTACAGGTGAAGATCATGAGATGATTATTTCTTCTTGTGTGTGAGGAACAATTAGCATGAAAAGGTGTGTCAGCAATGTTTATTTACTTTAGACCAGCAGTGGAAGAAGTACTCAGATCCTTTACTTAAGTAAAAGTACCAGTACAACAAAAATACTCCATTACAAGTAAAAGTCCTGCATTAAGTTAAAGTACATAAGTATTATGAGCTTGATGTAGTTAAAGTATTGCAGTAAAAGTACATAAGTATTATGAGCTTGATGTAGTTAAAGTATTGCAGTAAAAGTACATAAGTATTATGAGCTTGATGTAGTTAAAGTATTGCAGTAAAAGTACATAAGTATTATGAGCTTGATGTAGTTAAAGTATTGCAGTAAAAGTACATAAGTATTATGAGCTTGATGTAGTTAAAGTATTGCAGTAAAAGTACATAAGTATTATGAGCTTGATATGAGCTTGAGCTTATATAGACGTCAGTTCAGATGACGTCTATATAAGGTGATAAATTTCAATGTTTGGAAACTAACTAACAGTGGACTTAGTGGACTTTGCTGCAGGAGACCGCTGTTTGCTTCCAGTTAAAAAAAAAACGTAACTATGATTGTCATGGTGTTCACTGTTGCCATGACAGCAAAGGTTGTCTAGTGATCATTTTAACCCAAACCATGATCTTTCCCTAACCCTTACCAAGTGGTGTTTGTGCCTAAACCTAACCAGACCTTGTTGGTTCATATTGGTGGTTTAGTTTGGAGAACTTGTTGGTGTTCAGTAAAGTGGAGTGAGACAACATCAGAGAGAGAGAGAACATCAATCTCTCAGTCTCACTGACTGATTAAAGGCTGACCCAGGTGCCAAAGTACAGACCATCATGAGTACAGCAAACCTTTGTGTTCTTACTGTATTACCTTTAAAGTCCACCTGAAATCAAATCACTTATACACACTTGTCGTCACAACAACAAGAAGGTCGGAGCTCCTTTTCAAACTGATATTGTTACAGTTCCTGCAGTAGTTTCATACTGGGATGGTGTTGTGGGAAATAAGAAAGTCAGAAGAAAGTCTGGACTTTTAATAATTTCTTCTTAAATACATTAATACCTGTTGTGCCTGTTGTGAAACCAGCACTGAAGCACCTGCATCTGTTCTGGTCTGAGGATCTCAACTTCAATCAAATGTATTTTTTCAATGACTTTTGTTTTTCTTTTAAAGATTTTTTGATTATCTTTTTGATTATCAAAAAGAGGATGAATTTTCAGATTTTTTAAAAAAAATCTTATTTTCTTTTTCGCTAAATTTTGCATACATAAATGTAAATTCCTGCTTGTTTTTAAAATTGAGCTGAAAAGGTACTTTAACTTTAACTCTATTAAGTCCTCCAAAAAATGTGTATTATTGATCTGTTATTCATGTCAAGCCTGGGTCCCCTGGCTTTAAGTTGTGTTGTTTTGTAATATGTGGTTTGTTTAATAAAGTATGGAAAAAAACAAACAAAAAGAAAAAATGCTCTGACTCGATTACAAATTGATCCTGTTCAATTTGTACCCAAAACAATCAAAACAACAATCAGGTGTCCTGTGACCCTGCTAGAGGTCGGGCTGCTGATGTGGAGCCTGCAGCTCCAACACCTCACCAGTGGTCAAATGCATGCTGGGAGCTGGCCTACACTGGGAGAACATTCCTTTGTGTTTGTCATTCACTAGCTGGAGTCCTGACAGATCTGACATCATCTGGCTTCTGGTTTCAAACTAATTCAAGCTCAAGGGTCCTTCTCTGGAGGACACCACAGGCCCCTGGAAGCCCCTCCCTGCCCTGCGCCACCACCTTCAGCTTTTGGGTGAGACAGTTGGAGCCATCTAAAAGTTGGCTGGTGCCCATTTTGTGTTCACCTAATCTGCTACAGAGGCACGACTTGCTTTCTGTTGGCAGGATCAGCTAATCCTTATCTTCACAGATCCGTGATTTAGCTTCTCCTCATATCCCCTTGTCTCAGCAGGCTAAGCTAGCAGCTAACAAAGCGCCCATGTCGATTCCCAGGAGCTCCTCCACCCCGCAGATGAGTGACACATGCACACACACGCACACGCACGCACACACACGCACACACACGCACACACACGCACACACAGCGCTGCACAGCACAATCCATGCAGACAAGTGTGCACAAACAGGAAGCCAGAGTCCCCGCAGTGTTTCTACACTCCATGGAGGGCACAAATGAAATCATTCTGTTGGTGATTAGCATCCATGTGGATTTGAGAAAAAAGCTGAAATAAAACAGATTCACTCTCAGCTTGATTTTTTTAAATTGAATAATGCATATTCATTTTGTGTTTGTGTGTGTGTCTGAGTGTGTGTGTGTGTGTGAGAGAGAGAGAGAGTAGACTAAAGTATTCCCCATGGTAAACAATCCCGGCGGTGGCTATAGGCAACGTGCACCTTGCCCACCCAATCAAAAGTTAAGAATGTTTTTTTTTTCAGCCAATGGAAAAATAGCACAGAAAATACCAGTACCGTTTCTAGCTTCTGATTGGGTGGGCAATCAGAAGCTAAAAGTCGCCCACTGCCCACTCCCTCTTCTCGTCCTGTTCAGGCACAAACACACAGGACTCTGAAGCAGACCCATCCGCTGCACAGTATCTCTCGGAGCATGCTGAGGGGGAGGGGTGTTGCTATGACAACTATGAACTCTGATGGCTCAGACTGCACACACACAGGTCAATGCAAAGCAAGTAAAAGCACACACACCGTCCCACTGCTCGTGAAAAATCACACACTCAAACGCATAACCTGCTCTAACTTGTGTACGGATTGGAACAAATTAGTTTTCCAGATGTAGGTTTAAGTTTTTGTTTATTATGCTTATTTTTGGGATCATGTACAAAAACAGTAATCTCAGAGAGAGGAGATGCTCTGCACCAGATTTAGCTACTAGTGAATTTCCATCAGCAGTCCATTTGCATCAACTCAAATTTATTTGATGAAGGGAGAAGGACAGACTGAGGAGAATTATCTGTGTCTGCCAGACCCATTGACTGTATATAAATATGGATGTCATGACAGCTCCCCAAAAGTGAAGCCGAAACGTCTCAATTGCCCCCTGGTGGCTGGCTGCAGTATAGCTCATAATCCCGCACGTCAAATAGATTTTTCCCAAAGATGGTTTGTTTCTGTCATTTTAGGTCGTTGTTATAACGCTGATGTTTGTCCAAGTGCTTATTTTTCTGATAAGTTTGTTTTTAATATTTGACATATAAAAAGGGGGCGTGACATCGTGCTTGACAGCTGTGACAGCCACTCTGAAACCTCTGTCAGACGACAGGTCGGCTGAGGGGGCGTGTCCCGCCGTCATCCTGTTGCCCGACTCTATTGCACGGACACTGGCTCCAAATGACATCACATAAGCAAGATGGCCGCTCCCAGAAAGGAGATATTTTGGCACAGAGGAATAAGATATAACAGGCTTTGGATATACACACATACACACACACACAATACTTGTTAGTAGATCAGTTCATTGTTGGTTTGGGTCTAAACATGAGATTTGTTGACAAGAAGAAAAATATAGAAAATCACAACCAAATCCTTTAAGTGCTCAAGACTGCAAGTGTGGGTATTGGGATGGGCCCCCTCTGTTGGCCAAAGAGCTCCAATATGGCTGCCAGAGAGTGTGTTGCGTCACCTAAAGTCCCTCCATCTGTGCATAATATTTGCGTCTGTGTGTGTTCCTCTCTGCCTGCGTGTCAATGCTCCTCTATATATAGTCGACTGTGCCTCAGGTCAGACAGCCACACACTGACATTCTGGCTGCAGCTTGTTTATCAAGTGGCTGTTCATTAGATTCATATACTCTGCTGTCCGCCTCAATGACCAATACTGCTGTCATATTTAGTGACTGTTTACATAATCAGCTTGTCACATTTCATTAGGAAACATTTAAATCCCTCTGAATAATATGGGGATTTTTATTTTGTTAGACTTGAGTTGTGTTTAAAAATGTAATTAAACAAGTCAATATTTATCTATTGGCAAAACAATCTCACCACAAGGTTTCGGATTTTACATGAAACATTTAAATCTGTGCTTTGTCTGGTTGGAGTTCTTTGTCAAGCAGTTCCACGATTTTTATTAAGATTCAGTCCAAGGTTCATGAAATAAATACAAATTCAAACAACAGAAGGTTGTGTTTTCTTCTTTCCTAGCCCATTATTCAGCTTACGACCCCACAAATTACCTTTGACCCTTTGGAGGGGGTCCTAGACTACACCACCCAACAGTGAATAACAGTCCTCCATTCAATATCTTCCTTAAAGGACAGGTTCACAATGATTCAAGTGTGCTTTCAATGGAAGTGATGGGGGACAAAATCCACAGTGTGTCCACACAGTCATTTAAAAGTAGATATGAAGCTTATATGAGGCTTCAGCAGTCTGAGTTAGTCATATCAAGTGGATATCTGCCACATTTACAGTCTTTTTAGCATCAAAAGGACTTACATTGTAAGTGCATTATTAAGGGATCTTGATCAATCAAGAAGACAACATACTTTGACCACTTCCTCTAAAGGAACTCTGTAGGGTTGTTTTGGTCCGAGTACGATTGCTGTGTTCAGATCTTGTGACGTCCCCCTCTCTGCCTTCTGCTTGTGAGGTTGCTTTGGCTCCTGGGGCAGGAGGGTAGAAGAGGATGTCAGGAAACTACCTGGGTAGTTTAGGCCTCAGCCTGTTTCGGTGGCTTCTTTGTTAACCTCTCGCTCTTCTCTTCCTCCCAGGCCTCCACCAGTCAAATGGGTTAGGGTTTTGTTTTGTTTTGTTTTGCTTGCATGCATCACGTACTTCACCCATCCACACATTGCATTCATTACGGACTTGGCTGACTAACATTATTATATTTTATCTTAAGTTGACAATAAATGTCATTTTAGAAGCTTTATTCATGTGGGATTCCCTTTTTTGTCGCTGACTCTGAACCAGTTTGTGACAATCTGCCCAAACGAATCACAACAAGGAGTAAAACTAACCAGACTCCCATTCAACCAGACTAAACAAGGCAAGGCAAGTTTATTTGTAAAGCACAGTTCAGCAACAAGGCAATTCAAAGTGCTTTACATAAAACATTAAAAGCATAGTCATTAAAGAGTTAAGAGAATAGAAAACAATCTAAAATAAAATAAGACAGGTACAAAATACAAGAATAAAAAGTTAGAGTGCAGTGTAAGAAATAAATAATTATTTGATTTAATAAAAGGCAACAGCAAACATAAAAGTCTTCAGCCTTGATTTAGTTTAGTTGCAGCAGACCTGCAGCTTTCTGGCAGTTTGTTCAGATATGTGGAGCATAAAAACTGAACACTGTTTCTCCAGGTTTAGTTTGGACTCTGGGGACAGAAAGCAGACCTGTCCCAGACCACCTGAGAGGTCTGGATGCTTCATAACATAGCAGCACATCAGAAACGTATTTCGGCCCTAAACCATTCAGTGCTTTATAAACCAACAGCAGTATTTTAAAATCAATTCTTTGACAGACAGGAAGCCAGTGTAAAGATCTGAGAGCTGGAGTGATATGATTCACTTTCTTTGTCTTAGTGAGGACTCAAGCAGCAGCATTCTGAATCAGCTGCAGACTTTTTAAAAAGTCGATCAGACACCATTACACAAAAACACCATTACAGTAGTCGAGTCTACTGAAGATAAATGCATGGACAAGTTTTTCCAAATCCTGCTGAGACATAAGTCCTTTAATCCTTGATATATTCTTTAGGTGATAGTAGGCTGACTTTCTGGCTTGGTTTGTGGTTTTTAACATTACCAACTGAAGTTGAATGCTGACTTTTAATTGTTCTTCCTTGGCTCCAAAGACCATTGCTTCAGTTTTGTCTTTGTTTAACTGAAGATAATTCTGGCACATCCAATCGTTGATTTGTTCAATGCACTTACTCAGTATTTGTATTGGACCATAGTCCTCTGGTGATATGGTTATGTAAATGTGTGTGTCATCTACATAATTATGCATATATTTTGTTGTTTTCCATAATCTGAGCCAGTAGAAGCATGTAGATGTTGAATAGAAGAGGCCCCAGAATGGAGCCTTGGGGAACTCCACAGGCCACAAAATCAGTTTGGTGGAAATTTAATCACAAGACACCCATCACCAGCAGCCAAAACCAAAAACTGTCTCTCACTCAACTTTTGCGTAAATGTCAGTTTGACACATTTCAGCCAAGCAGCGCAACACGCTGCGGGCCAAAGCTGCAGCATGTCAAGACATCAAACACACCACACACCAGCAGCCAGAAGAAGTGTGTGTGAGAGAGAGAGAACGATAAAGTGTGGGGGAGCATCTAAAAGATACATTTTGAATGAATTAAAGGCTTATTTGTGGCAACAGGGCTTTAAATGTGACCTAAGGGAAAGTCAGTCATCTTTATGGTAAGTGTGTAAGAAGACCATTTACTTTTCAACAAAGCAAGAAATGATCTTTGTAACTCTGAATGTCCAACACTGTTGGGTTTGGAGAACAGTGTAGGAAAAGTGACAACAGTTCTTTATTGATTCACTGGCAAGAATACAATGCCTCCAGTCCATGTGCAAGATTACACACATTCTGCTGACATATTGTTGGAAGGTGTAAGTGAAAATGGACTGAAGTCAGTGTGGTCTGCAGTCGCCTGTCTGCTCAGCTCGTTGAACCTGATCTAACACAGCACCCTTTTTACTGTGAAGGTCACAAAGCAATTAATGCTACTATTTTATCTTCAATGGGAAGTCTGAGTTATTTGTTGTATTTTAAGACATCTTTCTAAAAATGCTGGTTGACAAGACCCAAAAGCAGATCCAACAGTGTTGCTTGTGGGCTTCATCAAGCTGTTAAAGTGATGGCTTTTTGTTATTCAGACTGAGGTAACTTTTACATTAAACAGGACATATTCGCTTTTTGTAATTGTCATTTACATACTCTTATGATATCAGATGTTAAACATGGTCAAAGTTTCAAACCTTGAGGTGAATGTATGTACAAATGCTCCCTGTAAGACAAAGCCCAGGTTTCAGATGCCCTGATGCTTCGTTTGCAATGTTTTTTTTTACTTTCCAGAGAAGATGATATCAGCTGCGTTCGTTCTGTAATCTAACTTACTGAAATTGTTCACGTTGTCCACTCTCATATTTCAGATCTAATTCAGCTCCAACATGTACGGATGGATTAAAAATGTTTCCATTTGGAGTAAAGGAGAAAAAGAAGTGAAATCCTGCTACTGTAGTTTGTTTACGTAGCCTCCGGAGCCGGAGGAAGCTTCCTGAAGCTGACCAATCAGAACAGAGCGGGCTCATCAGGAGGGGGGCCTTAAAGAGACAGGAGCTAAAACGGCCTGTTTCAGACAGAGGCTGAACTAAGGGGCTGCATAAAGGGCCAGTATAAGATAAATAAGGAGTTTTTAACTGCAAATCATGGAAAGATATTCCAGTAGAGCCCCAGAATATAAATATAGAGCTGGAGATGTGCAGAATATGTCCTCTTTAATGTTCCTTATGGCTTCATTTAGACATGACAGGACATTTACTGAAGGAGACAATAATGCTCATGCAATATTTGGCACCTGGTGCACAAGAGGAGCAGAGAGAGAGGTGAGTTAAAAAGCAACAATGTATTTACGATCAGCCGAGCAGCTGGTTAGCAAAGACTTCCTCATCGAGTCTGGATATATCGTACCAGTGTGCAAGGATCATAAAACAAACGCTGCGTTGGAGTTAGTTATGTTGATCAATGCAAATGTAACATTACCGAGGGCTGCACACTAGCCAGAGCTGCCACTGTCAGACTAGTGGACAGTCAAAAAAACTCAGTCTGTTATATTCATTTCAGCTTGTTTTGGGAAACAATAAGTGAAATGGGATGAAGTGAAGTGGGACAAAGAAGTGAAAAACATGCAGTTTTGCACTGTTTCTTTTACCTACTTTGGGCAACGAGGAACCAGGACCTAAGTAAACTGTATGCAGCCGCATAACTTACAGGTACTGTAACACAGTTGCTGATGTGCTGTTCTGTAATCAGAGTTGGCAAAGTCCGATAAAATATCTCTGAATATGTCTGAAAACAAAGTCAGGTTTACCAAAGCACCGCAAAAGTTTCCTGTTCTGTCTCCATTCTCTCTGCACCGGGCTGCTGTAATGTAGCTCCAGTGGTCGCTTCCTCCGCCATGCTCTGTTGTGTCTAATTCAACAGTGCAATATTCAGCCTTGTATCAAGAAACTAGTTTTCTTCCAAATATGCTGATATTTTAAAGTATTTAGTAGTATGATATTTTAGTGTCTGGTTTTCCCTATCAATAGCATAACATGGTAGATGGGATGTTTTTGGGAGACCCACATTTTACCGTCCTTGAAGGCAACACAGAAAATGAGGAGTGGTAGTAGTTTGTAGTCTGTGCGGGTGCAGGCAACATGGAGGGAAGTTAAACACTGTTCATTTGCATATACTGCCCATATTGAAATTCAACAAAGTTTCCCTTTAAATTAAAACATTTAGCTTGCTTTGGGCTTTTGTTTTGTGTCTACTTTTTGAAACCCAGTGTCCAATGTGTTGCTGTTTGTATGACTGCTGTGTCTTCAGTTTCAGAGTAAGCTGTGGTCAGAGCCATGCTTCAGTCCTCTCCAGGCAAAACAGCAGCAGGGTCTTGCCTTCAGTAGTTTTTAACTTTGGTTGTGACTTGGAGGAAGGTCGCTGCAGAGGAATGTAAATAAAAAGATGCCTCAGTCAACTTAAGCCTCCTCTTCGGTTGTTGAAAGTGCATGTAAATAACTTTTGGTATATATGGAGAGACAAGTATGTCCTGGAAGAATAAAATACACGTGCACAAGAATTAATGGAAAAATGAAGACAAAAGTAGCTAAAAGCAGCGTTTGTGTACATTCGTGTCTGTGTGTTTGCCTCAAGAAAAGAGTGGAGCTACAAAGAGAGAGAGGAGGATAATTATGTGTTTGCCTTCAGCTACATCACTGAGTGAATCTCCGCTTGAGACGGAGGGTTTGCGCTTTAATTTGCTTCTGTCTCTTATGTCTTTTTGGTAAAATGATGTTTCCCTTTTCTCTCTGGAGACACACTAACTAACAGAGCTGCAGCCAAATTACGTATTCTGCTAGATGTATATTGGGCCTATAAGATTACCTTCCTCCAGGTCAAGATCAATGCTGTCACAGGACTGTTATGAGTAAAATGCAACTGCACAAGAGTTAAAGGAAAACATGACTGTTTTCTGAGTGTTGTATTGGTGTACCTCAAGGTTTTATTTAGTATTTATATTAATGATATTCCATCTGTCTGTCCAGAATTTAATATCCAAATGTATGCAGATGTAAATGCTACTAAACAGCAAACTGCATGCTGAAACATCCCATTCTTTATATTTTTATATCTAAGGCATACTGCTTTGTAAGATAAGATTGGATATTTTATTCATTTTACAGCATTCAGTATTTATGTACTCATACAGAATAAAATTGTTGTACACTGAAATAACTTCAGAAACACAGCCAAAGCCATATTTCCCTCAGGGACGCATTTGAGGATAGAAGTATGCTCAGTGAGATTTCCACAGAGATACAGATGGTACCCACATCACTGTCGCTCTCAAAATCACTGTAATTACACATGCCCTCTTGGGTATTACGGCTTTAATAAAGTAGCTTAAAGTCTTTAAGACCATGACAATGCAGGTCTTCTGTCTAAGGTCATTATCATACAGAGTAAGAGATTCTCTTCTGTTATGCATTAGTGTCCTTTTTTGTTGGCATCATTTGGGGTGGGCCAATATGGAAATATTTTGATTACAAAAATTGAATTTTGCAAAAGAAATCAAACTTGAACTCTTGCCTGTATTTATCAAACTTCTAAAAAATACACTTAAAATACTCTGAAGAGCCACCTTTGGAGTAAAAAGTTCTTTACTGAGTGTGAGCAATAAGACATTTATCAAGAGGCTTAGTCCTACTTACAGCCAAGCATAGGAGCAACCTTTAAAGTCTGCTACAGCAACATATCTGCTCTGTAAGTCACTTGTCCTGTGTTCTCCTTTGAGGAAAGAATCTGAAAACAAAAAGGTAGAAATTTACAAGTCTTTGATTTCATGATGGCGCCCTAGATGATTTCGATTAAATAGCGTTCCATCATCCACATACATAGCTGGAGTACTTATTTCAATAAATAGTTTTTATTCTGAAGTTTGTCAGTAAAAGTGGAGGATTTTTTTTGTATCTTTCACCTTAAAGGATGCTGGCGATTTTCTATATTTTTCTTGTTGTCAATAAATGTCACAATTATTATCCCACTATTAGAACTTTTACAGAATTTATATTTCCACAGTTCAGTCCAGTTCAAGACTTTCTAACACTAAGAGCAGAGAAAATCACAGACATATAATATTAAGGAACCTAAAATGACTATTAAAGGACTAGGCTGGCAATTTTCTATATTTTTCTTATTGTCAACAAATCTCATGTGTAGAGCCAAACCAACAATAAATGGATCCCAACACTTCCACCACTTACTTTTGCCTAATTGACACTGTACAATACCAGTGCATGCCATATGTGAAAGCTGTCAGCATGTTTCCATATCACACTATCATACAGTGCATCTGTTGTTTCTTCTGATTTGGATTCAGAGATGACGCCGGGAACCCTCCAGTTTCATACATGGTGTTCAGACGTAGCAGCATGCAGCATCGCCGTCGCTTAAACTTCGTCAGACAGTAGCAGTGGGTCAGTAGACCACGACCTCAGAGTCCAGTTCACCTTCACAGAGACATTTGCCTAGTGGGTCCTGTTTTACAATGCAGATTAGTGTGAGAACAGAGCGGCCCGCAGGTCCTGTTTCAGTTCACTGCACTAGATCCAAAAGGTGTTTCATAAAAAATAAATACATAAAAAATAAAAATAAAGGAAAAGGTCAGAATTCTATAAAATTGCTTCAGTTCCTATGACCAAGAACATATGTTGTCCAGTATTTAACCAATTAGAGGTTCTTATAGTTGTTGGATGCATTCTCTCAGTCTACTGTAAATTCTATGGTAAATAACTCCTTTATTAAAAGGATATGTCTGGTGTTTTTCTTCTTGTCAACAAATCTCATGTTTGGATTTTGTGTGTATCCAAAGTCTGATATATCTTATTCCTCCGTTGTGTCCAAAAACTATTAAAAACACATCAGTGAGCCACACCGCTGCACTGGGTCACATGTTCATTCATTTTGAAGAGTTTGGTCATGTTAGTTTGTTTAGAAACGGCTCCAAAGACTAATAACAGTGATCATGTTTTCAGTCTCTGGAGAGTAGTTCTGTGTAAGGCAGACGCCACTGAGCATGTGCGGGAATGCGGCTCTGTTTACAGCTTCGCTAGCTTGTTGCTACAGATCACCAACTTTGGTGGGCAGTGTCTTAAGTTATGTTAGTGCCTTCTGTTTTGGGATAGGGCGGAACAGTGGTGCAGTGGTTAGCACTGTTGCCTCACAGCAACAAGGTCCGAACCCACCGGCCAGCTGGGGCTTTTCTGTGAGGAGTTTGCACGGTCTTCATGGGTTCTCTCTGGGTACTCTGGCTTCCTCCCACAGACAGCAGGTTAGGTTAATTGGTGACTAAATTGCCTGTAGGTGTGAATGACTGTCTGCCTCTATAGTATATATTAGCCCTGTGATTGACTGGTGACCTGTCCAGGTGTACCCCCCTTCTCACCCAATGTCAGCTGAGATTGGTGCCAGCTCCCCTGTGACCCTCTAGAGGATACAATGGAAAATGGATGGATGGATTTTTTGGGATAGTTGAAAGTGCTGAATTACTGCCTGTAACTAATGTTCAGTCCAACATTTCTAGTTAATTAATAGCTGCTAATTAAGTGCTACGGCATCGGAGCTCAGCTGCTATGTCTGGTTAAAGCCACCAGATGTCAGTGTATATTCCTGAGGTTAATTGGCCCTGTTTAAGTTACCGTGGTAATAAGTTGGTATAGTAATGAAGTTTAATGTAGTCACTGTCAGTTTGGTATTAGAGTCACTTATATCTTTATTATATATTGATTCCACTGTGGTTGCTGTTGAATTTGTTAATCACTTTGCCAGTACCTTTTAGTTCATAAGCTTATTTTCATATTTTATTTCCTTTTAATTTCTTTCTGTAGAACCATACAAACACACCCATCTATCATCATCCATCACCAACTGTACAACCCAAGCCAATATTAAAGAAGCTGGAGCAGCCCACCAGCCCAGTACAGACTTTTGGTCCCTCACCCACATTTATTTTGCGTAACATGGTTGCCTGGTTTTTGTATTTCTTTATTTATATACCTGATGTTGTGTTGTCCTGTCTGCAAATTTTTATGCCGCTGTCCTGGCCAGGTCTCCCTTGCAAAAGAGGTTTCTGACCTCAAAGGCACTTACCTGGTTAAGTAAAGGTTAAATAAATAAACACATTGAGAATGTCCTCCCAGGAAAAATTACAGGATCAGTCATGAAGGAGGAAATCCGGTGATATTATAGAGCGACAAAGTCCACATAAGGAGGCCGTGGATGAAGCGGCAGCTACCACGTCCCTTAAAGTGCCACCGACAGCCGCTAGATGCTCCAACTGACTCTCATTCAAAAAGCCTCAACTTCTCTTTTTTCAACGAATCATTCTGGTCTCAATCTCTAAATTCAGGCCCTCTAATAAGTGTGCTAGTGGTCATTCGGCCCCGTTAAAAAGATTTGAAGACTTATAGTAGCTTTGATGTCTGCTGTGTGGACATTGATTGACAGTTGGCTCATCTGCTGCTCTCCCTGGCTCCGGGACTCACACTGAGTCGGACTATTGTCGCAATATTTCACTAAGTTTAATGTTACTTGATTACAATACCTGCCCTGTTAGCACAATTTATCTAAAGTAGTTAACAATATCTTGAGTGTGCAGCGCTCGGTGTTCCCAGTAAGCTAGCATTAGCTTGGGTCTGAGGTAGCGGGGTGTGTTTCCAGGGCGTGAAAGGCAACACCCCGCACTCCTTATTTGCACCAGCCAGAAGCAGCAACTCTGGGCTTCAAACCGGCTCCAATGCAAACCAACGGGTGATGTCAGACTTTAACATGTGAGATCACTGTTCATTTCCTGTTTCTATGATCTATCTATCTATCAATCTATACAAGGTGGTAAGTTGTAATGATTAGAGAGTGTTGATCTAATAGAAATAATCATATCTGTTGTGAGCAGTGCACTTGTAAAACTGTATTTTATGAGCCTTGTATTTAACATAAACCTCAGCTTTTGTCATGGTGCCAAATATTTTGACTACCACTGATGTACAGTATCTGCCATAAAAAGACACACACACACACACACACACACACGCAGCAGCAGCAGCAGACCTGCAGGTTGCCTGACTGCATTTACAACAAATTAATCCACAGCTGAATATAATAATCTCCTGAGGATCATTAAACATTTCACCTAATCAATCATTTGGCAGGAGCTGGTGTACATCACTCAGCTGTCAGACATGTTTTTTAAGATGTGATGAATAAACACATCTCTGAAATAAATCAAGCAGTTATCACATGACGCATTAGTATAAATATCATCTAAATGGGGTTGAGTCACTGTCTGAGCCTGAAATGCCAAACGCTGCCAACTGCAGGGTGTCTGTGAGAGGACTGAGTGGAAAGGTCAAAACATCGAAATAAACTCATTAACAGGGTGTTGGCTTTATTTATAGTCACATTCAGATGAGGAAAAGTGTTTTTCTTTTGTTTTTAATGCGCTTGTTTTGGTCTCAAACATCTTACCAACACATTGATTTCTTTATTTATTAACAGTTATGTAGTTATCGTTATGTTTACATGCACACAAAATGTGTCTTAAATCAATACAGCGAAAAACAAACACAGTAAGATGATTTGTTTTAGGGGTTTGTGACAGAAGACAATGTTTGTTATTTGCAATTCGATGGACAAATGTTTCACAACTGCAGTAGTTTTTGGTGCCATAAAAGACCACGTGGGCTGGGCGCTTGTTTTTATAAATAAAATCACTAACTAACAAAAGCACAAATAAAAACATACACTTTCTCTGCATTCATTTTTGTATTTGTTTAGCACCTTTTAAACTGTCCTTACCTCACCACAAACTCAGCTTTAAGTCTGACTTATCATTTTGTACAAAGTATAAGGCTAGCAGGAACCTATATAACAAGAAAAATGACACAGTTGCCTTGAAAACTTTACAAATCTTTAGTGACAACCCCTGAAAATATGATTATAGAAAAGTAAAAAGTATTGTTTCACTATTTATATACATGTAAAGTGATTTTATCTTAACTCGCTTTTGTGCCTTTTCCATTAAAAGAATATATTTTTTTAAAGTTCTAACAAATATTTAAAAAAATGTTTTGGTGTACAGGTGTAATTTGTGATACTGTATTTATTTTTTTACAATAATAGATCAGAGCAAGTGTCCTGCTGGAGGAGGAATTTTTCACAACCTGGCAACCCAAATGTCATTCTTATTGATGGCTTATAACGAATTAGTGACTTATCAACTATTAATAAAGTACATTTAGGTACAACTTTAAAATCCTTTATGACAGTTATGATTCCTGTCGAGCCGTTAGTCAGCACAATGTGTTCTTCACTCATGTTCAGCTGTTGACAAAACCCCTCTCGCTCAAGCTTTGTCCAACTGTCACCTGAAAAATGATATCCAACCCTGCTGCCATCTGGAACATCCTGACAAACTACACTTACCATCAACCTTCACATGGCACCTGTATAACCTGACCAAAGTTCAAGAAACATGATGAAGAAGGTGTGTTCATGACCCAACAGGTGCAGATTCAGTAGCCTATCATCCTGCAACGTATTTTATGTATTTATGCAGCACAGAAGCGTTGTTTTGTGTTAATTTACAGACTGAATCCAATTAAAATCTCACTGATGTGCATGTAAACTACTGTAGAAAACCATGCTCATCGTGTAAGGGCCCGTTTTTCAAAACATAATCTTAAAATGCTTTTGTATTATATGTTCAGATATTACAGGCTCTTGACATGATTTTTTTATTATTATTTTTGAAGACTGTAAGAACTGACAATGACATTGAAAAATATAGATTAGACAGCACATCACCCCTGTGTACTACAGTAAAAGAGCAACACCCAGTGGAGACAAAATGTATGTGCCATTATCATTTTCGTTTCATGACATTTAATAAGAAATACATACATACATACATACATACATACATACAATTAAAATGAAGCCTCTGTCTCTTGGTGTTTAGTGTGTGTGAGCTGTGTGTTTGTCGCTGTTTCACTGTTATACAACTTTTACATTATCAGCAGACTAAAACACGTGCAAGTGTTATCTTCCGCTGTCAGATGTGATGCCTTCACGTACTGTGGGGAATATTGTTGTGGCATTGTGAAACATACCTATTAAGACTGAACTGTCAATAAAAGAATACAGCAGAAAAATAACAAAAGTAAACAAAATTTTACATGTATACAGACAAGTTACACAGAACTCAAAAGGGAACAATAAGACTGATTATTGAGACATTACAGTTTTGATTCAGATGAGGGAAATATTTGTGTAAATGATTAAAATTGTAAGAAGGGAGGAGAATTTCTAATGTGATGTAGGATTTTGTTCCAAATTTTAGTGTATGTACAGAAAAATGACCTTAAACCATAGTTATTAAAAGCAGGTTTGGGGTTCAGTTCACTTGTAATAGCTTATTCTTCCAAGTCTTATGGAGTTTATATCTTGTGAAGAAGGGAGAAGGTGATAATATATTTGATATGATCTCTCTATGTTAACTATCTCTGTCTCATTACTCTATTTTGAAATATGTATGCCAAAATTGCACCTATATTTTATGGTATTGTATTTTGTGAAGCAGCTTGTAACTCGCTATTGAAATAAAAAAATATTATTATTGATAGATAAATATAAAATATAAACACAGGATAACGGACTATATACATTATTCCATTGTATTTTAATGCTTTGTTACTTTTACTACAACTATTACTACCACTTTTACTTTTACTTATGTGTACAGCAGTTACAGTTACAGCCACTGTATTAAAGTGATAAACAAATAAACTTGAAACTGAAAAGTCGGAGCTCACCGGGAGCACCTGAAGGCAGCAGCAGTGGGCGGGACGGGGCGCCTCACCCACGGGACCGTACGTCACCGGCAGTCCTCCGATCTCTGTGTGCGCGAGAGGCTCAGTTAAATAATAGCGTCGTTGAGACTTCGCTACAAGGTCTCAGCTTTGAACGAGAAGAATGAAACATTTCGGGATTATGTTTACATCTTAAAGTATATTCACATCGTCCCTGAACCCGGGAGAAGACGGTGAGTGACACGTGTCGTTTACATACATGTTACATACATGTTACATACATGTCATGTAGTAACAGTTTGCTGGTTTTACTGTCTTACTGATTTACTGGTGTAATTTGCTTTTTAGATATTATCTGTAACACATCGCTGTTTGTGTCACTCGGTTAAATCTTAATTAAAAAGGTTGTTTGTTTCAGCTCTTAATAGACCTTCTCACCATTATTGTTACAGCAATTAAAGATTATTTCCATTATCGATTCATCTAATTTTCTCCCGTTTGTTTTGTATAAACTGTCAGAGAATAGTGAAAAGAATGCTCTTTATTGTGTCTTAAAGTTCAAGCTGACGTCTTCAAATGTCTTGTTCTGTCTGATCAAAGGTTCAAAATGTAAAGATAATCAGTTATGATCATATATGACGCAGAAAAGCATCAAATCCTCACATTTGAAGTTGTTTTTTCTTCGCCATAACTGTAGTTTGGTGCTTTTTGTTGGCAGATTTTATTTATTTGACTCTTTGCTTTTAAGTAATTTTGGATTTAACAATGTGCATGCTGCAATACCTATTTTTTTTATCATGTATTGTCTCTAATCTATAGTTATGTTAATAAAAAAATGTATTTCACCAGGTGTGTTTCATAAATATTAAATTATTATTAAATTATTGCTGAATATACCATAAGTGATGTTGTTGCTGTGGTGTCAGGTGTTACTGAATAAGTAACACCATCTACAGCTGCAATTAATCATTTAGTTATTTAATTCATTTAATTCATTGGTTGATTGACAGAAAATCCATTGCCAACTAATTTGATAATAAATTAATAGTTTGAATCATTTTAGAAAATATGTCCAAATTTTCTAAATCCAGCTTCTTAAATGTGAATATTTTCTGGTTTCTTTAGTCTCTATGACAGTAAACTGAATATCTTTTGGTTGTTAAAACAGGACATTCATCTTTGGCTTTGAGAAACACTGATCCACATTTTTCACCATTTTCTGACATTCTATGGACCAAACAACTAATCTATTAATTGGTAGCTGCAGCCCTACCAGCATCACATAGTGAGGTCATGCCATTTGTCTTTTCATGATAATAATAAGTAATATGTATTTAGTCACGTACAAGTCATGACATTTGTTTGCTGTTTCTACTGTCCAGATGTATGACGCTATTTAAATACATATATTATCTGTAACACATCAATATGTCACTCAGTTAGCGCTGCAACTACCAAATATTTTCATTATCAATTAATCTGATGATTATTTTCTTGATTAATCGATTAGTCGTTTGGTCTATAAAATGTCAGATGTCAATCACTGTTTCCCAAAGCTCAAGAATACATCCTCAAATGTCCCGACCAACAGTTCAGTAAGCAGAGATCAGTTGAAAGTGCTTAATAGTTATTGAGGATAACAACAGGAAGAGTTTTGGCGATTAGACTCCGTTGATGTGAAGCATCTTCTTAAAGCGTAGGCCCTAATGAAGACAGGAGACAGACCAGGAGACAGGCCAGGATCCCCCCCTCCCCCAATGATGCTGGTGGTGGAGGAGTGGAGCCAGCAGGTGGTTTATGGAAACCTTTGGACGAGTCTCCCTGGACATCATGGAGGTCATGGTGGTGATGGCATGGAAGTCCGCGATATTTAAACATAAGCATCTAGGGACTGATTGGCTTGAACGCGGGCATAAAGATCATTGGTCAGATACACTAAAGTAAATGAAGCGATTATGACAGTGTGTGAAACAACAGGGAGAAACAGAACAGGAGAAATAATGACAATCACCTGTAGTGAAATAAAGGCAGAACATAATGATCTTATATCTTCTGTACTGGACGTGTGCCAAAGCTTCATTCCACAACTTAAGCTTTCTTCCAATGATAAGAAATTTGCTCTTTGCTTACCACGAGGTAGGGCACAGAGCACAGTGCAGACACATGATGCAGAGGTTATAGTTCAGGTTATATGAGTTTTTCTTCCATCACTCTCTGCCTCCCCTGTGTCACTTCTGGCTACGTCCCATACAGCTGTTATCTCATGCTTGCGCTTGAAAGGTCAAACAAATAATCTTAAAAAAAATGGACTCAAATCGATTAATCGACTAGTCGTTGCAGCTCAACACTCAATAGTTGTTTATTTAAATCCTAATCCTCCTCTTCCCCAGCAGAACATCATGCAGACTGACATGGAGACGCCCTTGACGCCCTTTTCTACCTCCAAAGCCTCAGAACCCCTGCCGGTAGGCCCTGTGATCGGCATCATCGGCTCTGGAGACTTATCCCGCTCCTTGGCGATCCGGCTGGTGGCCTCTGGTTTCAGAGTGGTGGTGGGCAGTCGAGACCCAAACCGTGTCCCCAGGGATCTGTTTCCTGATGGGGCGGAGGTGCGGTCACAGAGAGAGGCGGTGGACAGTGCAGAGAGGGTGGTGTTTGCTGCAGTCTACCCAGAGCACTACTACACCCTGGTGGGGCTGAGGGAGCGGCTGGCCGGGAAGGTGTTGGTGGATGTTAGCAACGCCACCAGGCTAAACAGTGAGCTGTCAAATGCTGAGAGGCTGGCAGAGCTGTTCCCAGAGAGCAGGGTGGTGAAGGCGTTCAATGTCATCTCTGCGTGGGCGCTGCAGACTGGAGCCCATGATGGAAGCAAGCAGGTGAGGTGGAGGGACAGGTGAGGTGCAACAAGCATTTAAACAACACTCCACTGATTTAGCATTTCACTCCTGTAACAGCAGGCTGTTCTAAAGAGGCACGTACGAGTGATTTAAGAACATCTGTAGCGCTCATCAATCTTAGAATTTTCTCTTAGGTACAAAGTTTGAGTTCAGAGCTGTTGTACATATCATGAATAGATCATCTCTGACTTTCTTCACTTGTTTGACTTACAATTATAATGTCCTAATTATTCTGTTCACCATATTATCATAAACATCATCATGGCTGCCAATCTTTTTAGATTTTAACTACTATTTTAACTTCTACATTTCAGTAGTTGTTGGAAACTTGTGTCAGTCTGACAGCTGCTCAATGTCTCTGCAGCTCTCTGTCCAGCATCATGTTGTGTTACAGCTGACAGTGTAACATCACCTACTGTAGCTGTAATATTCTCTCTAATATCTCTGTGACGGTCACGTGACCGCCTCTCATCACGGAGCGCTTTGCTTCAGAAAGATGTTTTCTAGCATCTAACTTCCTGTCAAAGCGCTCCCTCTTTATTTCTGTCACAGTGCAGCTCTGCTCTGATGGATTCATATTTTCTAATAGTTTCAGGTCCTACTGACACTCCTAAATTTCGTATGTTTTTGTCTGCTGATTTCTGAAAGCAGGACCTGGAGCTGCATGGTGTTTTTACTCTTTGGAAACTTTTTTGTGAATGAAACTCGCCCACAAACGGAGGAACATGGAGCTTTTAGGGGCATGGGTTCTGCTAATTATCACATCCCACAAAAACACACCTAATCATGAACAGGTGACATTGATCAGGCTGAAACGAGAGATTTACAACAAGTTCAGGCAGTTAAGAGAGTTTGTTGAATCCGACTTGGAACACTTGTATGAAGAAAACTCAGAAAAAAGTCCAAGAGATTTAGGAAGAAAATAGGAAAATATTCTTGCTCAGTGTCAGACTCCCGGTGGACAGTTTTCAAATAATGATTTGATGTAGCAGAACCAGAGATATCATCCTCTTTATTCCACACATTCTTCTTCCTCATGTGAGTCATTAAATATACAGTGAATGGCAAGGCAAGTTTAACAGTAAGGCTTTACATAAAACATACTGTAAAAGAAAACACAAGATGTTATAAAAAGACACATTTTAAATTAAAAAGAGATAGAAAATAAAAAATAAGCTGAAATAGAATAAGAGATAAAACAGGAGAATAAAAGCCACATTGCAGTGCAAAATATTAATCAAAAGCCTCAAAATTAATAAAAGGCAGCAGCAAATAGAAAAGTCTTGATTTTATCCTGGGAGTCTGTTCCAGATATTGTGCAGTGATACATGTAAAGGAAACATTAAAAGTAAAATTTCTCATTTATTTGCTGTAAGGACATTTACACTGATTGACTGAACTCATGTTTCCATCATCGTACCCCCCACAGGTCCTGATCTGCAGTAACTGCTCCGTCTCTAAAGACATGGTGGTCCAGCTGGCTCGTCGCCTGGGCTTCAGCCCGGTGGATATGGGGGCTCTGTGCTCCTCTCGGGGCATTGAAGAGGCGCCGCTCATCCTCTTTCCCTCCTGGTTAGGCCCCATCTTGGCCACCTTCCTCCTCTTCCTCTTCTTTTACGGATACAACTTCCTGAAGGGCGTGCTGCTGCCCTACCTCGTTCATGGGGAGAACAAGTTCTTCAAGCTCCCAATGATTATGGTGAATGAGACTCTGCCTGCGGTGGCCCTGGTTACACTGGCTTTGGTCTATCTACCAGGTACTGAACACAGCGGTGAAGAAGGACACTGGACAGCAAAAACATACAGTACCTACCATTAATACCACAACTGTGAAGCTGTCATAGATTAGACTACACAACAGTATAACTTCTTAAACTTAGCTCTACCTTGACAACATTAAAATTCTGTACTTCTTCCACCACAGCTGTTAACATCTGGCTAGCATTAATGGTCAAAGCAGTGGCATATTGCACATTTAACACTGAAGCGAGTTACTATTGGTTTCAGTGTGAATGATAAATGTCCCATTACTAAAAAGTGTTCCTGAGCAGGTCTGGATCTTACAAGAAAAAATCCACAATTTCCAGATTTCAGTCAGGAGTGAAGTCTCTGGAGTGAAAGTGCAGAGTTAGTAGAGTCAAAAACAATTTCATTTCCCAGTATGAATGAACTGTTAACATTTCAAAAGTAGGAGGGAATTTTTAAATTAAAGACCCCCTCCAGACATATTTTAAGACATGAAAAAACTCTGCTTTGAATAATAATTTGTGTCTGTTCTTCTTAAGACATCTCCTCCTTCTTCTTCATTAAAAATCCAGAATTTCTGAATATGTAAATATCTCTAATTTAAATATTTATACTTGCTGGACACATAATGTCTCCTACTTCACTGGAGGCTTCAAGTTTCCACATCACACTTGTGTAAGTTTCATACTGGACCATGATTGGCTCTAAACTAGCTGTGATGTCACAAATCCTGCTCGTAGGTTCACATGTTAAACTGAGATTTAAGGTGAGCTCAGAGAAACTTTCCTCCTTCAGCAGATGGATGTGAAAACAAACTCTGCACATACATCATTCTGCTCAGAGAATGTGAGAGGAAGACGACTTTGAATTTTAGAAACATCATGGACCTTCAACAAAAGTGAAATAAAAGAGGAAATAGTCAAATGTAATATAATCCGGCAGGGCGGCCGGTTGGCTGAACATTTTACCAAACAGGTGTCACTCTGTAACTCCTGTTTTAACTTATTAATTGCTTGACTTGACATTTATCCACCTCAGGCAGAAACATTCATTTCAGTCAGGTAGTTGGATGAGAATGTCTGTAAAGCTGCACTGAGTCTCCTGTTTTTTCAGGTCTGCTGGCGGCTGTCTTTCAGCTCAGCAGGGGAACCAAATATCAGAGATTTCCTGGTTGGCTGGACTACTGGATGTGCAGGAGGAAGCAACTCGGCCTGCTGAGCTTCCTCTGTGCCACACTCCACGCTGTGTACAGTATGTGTCTGTCACTGCGGAGGTCTGCGGGGAAAACAGTGCTGGTAAGACTGGGCAGGTATACACCACGGACATGTTCACGTGTTTGGGTCAGTGTTGTACTGAGGTGACTCTGGCCCTGAAGTTTGAGAACCTCAGCTCTGATCTTTTTTGTTTTTTAGGTGGAAGCTGGTGTTGCAAACTCCGGGGCATCTGAGATGGTATGGAGGACTGATCTTTACCTGTCCTGTGGAATTCTGGGATTTGGAGTCCTCTCTCTGGTGGCTATTACTTCTCTTCCCTCTGTGGGAAATGCCCTCAACTGGAGGGAGTTTACGTTTGTTCAGGTCAGCAGTTTACATTATGATAATTGTTTTTAATGCTTTTCTGTCCTGCCAGTTCATTAATTGCACTTAAACCTGCATCAACTAATTTGTTGGCTTGTTTTTTGGTATTTACCAACCAATAATTGGTCAAATTTAATGACCTCCTTGAATACGAGATTCATCTCAAGAGGCTTATCCAGTAAATAATTTATTTGTTCTAATTATCAAAATTCTCCTTGGTGTATTTTGTCATCCCAAGCACTTTGAATTCTCTGATTGACAGTTTTTTTGTTTTTTTCTGTGTGTGTCTCCAGTCAGGACTCGGTTATGCTGCCTTAACTCTCTCCGTCATGCACACACTCTTCTTCGCCTGGGACTTTGCCTTCTTCGCTAAGGCCTACCCTTATTACCTACCACCAGTGTACCTGCTGTCCCTCATCCTGCCCTGCGCAGTCCTGGTTGGACGGATCCTCTTGGCTCTGCCGTGTCTGGCGTTTAAGTTGGCAAAGATCCGCAGAGGCTGGGAGAGTGTACGGCACCGGCCCTCAAATACCCAGGAGCACGTGGACCCTTCTCGAAACTTTAGTGACTGCTAGTGTTCCAGATAGTAGGGGAACCAATCTGGACCACTCAGAGGTTAGAACTGTGCCATATAGACAAAATCAAAATATCACAATATTTTTGACCAAATACCTCAATGTTGATATTGTAGGGATGACTATGGGTGCTTTGACAAAATATAAATCATCATCAGTAATGTGGATGTATTGACTAAGAGTGTGTAACAGAACAGCTAGAACAGTCTGGTGAGTTCAGAAAATACATCACTTTACTGCCTTTAAAACCAGGAACACTTACACCATTCTGTCACTTCCTCTGTGCTTTCAGAGGCTGCAGCCGGACATCTAGTCATGAGAGCAGCTTTTCTTCTTTACACTAACAGGAAGAAGAGAGACACAGAGACAGAGAGAGAGAAAACAACAACGAGTGCAGAAATGTCACCTGATCATGATCCTGATGCAGTCGTAGGACCCAAAAGAACACAACTCCAGAACGCAGCATCGTGTGAAGCGTGCATGGAGCATTTTTGGTGCTTTAATTCTGACCTGATGACACTGAAATATTCATTTACATAAAACTTGCAGATAGTCTAATAATCAACACTGTCAGGACACCAGGACAAATACTCAAAACCAGGAACTGAAAAGAGAAAAGTGTTATGTAACTGAAATGGTAAAAGGGACCCTTCATATGTATGGTAGACTTTGGTTGAGGCTGCAGAAAGCAGCTGTGCACTTTAATGGTCCTGAAGGCAAAAAGAAGTAACTCTTTGAACACTTAATCACCCAGAAATGATGCAATATAAACTGTGCTGCTCTATGAAAGTAAACCTGACCTGTAAACAGTAACTGTCCTCACATCAATGAGCACAGTGCCGTCTGTCTGTGGTTCACATGCACTTTCACAAATCATGTATGTATTGGCTCAGGTGTGATCTCTCGCTATGTTTATTGTCCGAACACACAAATAAGCCTTAATACCAGTGGTGGACATCAGGTACGTCATTATAGTACAATTTTGAGGTTCCGCTTGTTTCTTTACTATTTCCATTTTCTGCTACTTTTACTTCCAGAGAATAATTGTACTTTTTACTTCACTACATTTATCTGACAGCTTTAATTAATGGTTACTTTACAAATTCACATTTTACACACAAAACATAGGATCAGTTTGTAAAATATGCATCTTTGTCTCTAAATCAGAGGTTTTCAAACTGTGAGGCACGCCCTCCCAGGGCAGTGCGGAGGGAGAGACATCTGTACCACCAATTTCCCACCTCAAGACCTCATAACATTTCAGGGAAAATGCCGGTACGGCTGTGTTGTAAATGAAAGCAGTAACATTGCAGGGACAAGCACGTAAACCAATCACAAGACTCTGCTGATGACATATTTGAATCTGCGACTTGTTTACGGTTTCCTTACCAATGCTTTCGCAGGTGATTTATCTCGCTAACTTGTTGAGTATTAAATACATTACAAGAACATTGACACCGGACAAAAACAGCTCGTCGCCTGTTTCTGAAGATAATAAGAGACTTCTTCCACTGCGTACACGTACATCCGGCCTTGCCCCATTTTCCTCTTCTTCTTCTTCTTAACTTTTATGGTGTTGCATTGCCGCCATCTGCTGGACTGTCCCTTGCCCTATCTATTTTGGCATTGCTGTGTTATGTGTGAAAAGGTGCAAGACAGAAATGTTCCTGAATGTAGCTGCAGGTGTGAATAGTGAAAATCACTAGTGGTGCCTTAAGGGTTAACCCAGTAATTTACCAGGAACTATGTGTGAAAGAGAATATGAATCTATCAGCTGGTTTATGAGCTAAAGAAAAATAGTATAAAAATAGTATTTATGCTCAGCCACTTTCTAGTTGTGTATTAGTATTGATTAATACTATATTAGCGTTTAGAGCTTCACTTTAGTAGCTTTCAGGATTATTTGCATACATTTGTTGGTTGATAGCAGCGGCTTCTGTGCCAGATGGGTGCTGCTTAAGTTCAGACAATCATAGTAAAGTTTATTGAATTTAAGGTTAATTTCCCTGATGATGAAATCCCAACATTGTCTGTGTGCTTCCACGGGTTAAATCCACTAACCCAACTGTGATGTGTTGTAAAGACCCTGCACTTTTTTTTTAATATACCTCACATAAGTCTAATTCTAGTGAATTTACTTGTCTGCCTTTCAGAGCAGGTTCAAAGCACACAGGAATCATTTAATAAGACCACTGAAGGGACACGCTTTGCTTTTGTTTTTGAGAGAGCGATCGATTTTAAAGCAAACTTTTATCATGAATCTTTATTTTTTTAATGTTCTGTTCTCCTTTATTATGTCTGTAGTATGGAAACATTGAGAATCCAAAAAATGATATTTTTGATACAAGGTTTTTAACTTAACCTGACCTGATTTGAATATTTGTGAAGCGTGATAATATAAACAGATATGATAAAAGATAAGGCACGATGACCACTGGCTTTATTTGTGAAAATGTTATTTAGATTTTTATAAAATTTAAATAAAGAAAAAAGAAATAAACGAGTGGTTAGCATGAGTAATGCTTTCATGATCTGACTGAAAAAGAAAAGATCAGCACCTGCAGAAACCAAAACTTCAATCAGTTGAAAATCCACAGAAGATCAAAGTGCCTTACTTATCAAATACACCTGCTGAATATAAGAACATAGACACCTGTATAATGTAATGTGTTTCAAGCAATAAATCTTGTTTTTAAGTCATAATGTTCATTTTGTGTTGTTTCTGAGAGACATTCATTCATCTGTCTTTTTGGAGGTTGTTTGTGCTGCTGCTGTAAATCATCATATTGATGCAGTTAATGATAATGAACCTGACTGTCCCACCAGGACCGCAACTAGCACTTATTTTCATTCATTGATATTTTTTTAAACAAATCCTTTAACCTACAAAATGTCAGAAAACAGTGATCACACTTTCTAGAGTTCATGTTGTCTTGAAATGATTTGATTTTCTCCATCAACAATCCAAAACCCAAACAGGTTGAATTAACAATTATATATACACACAAAAGAGACAGCAGCTTTGTTAGCTGGATTTAAGGTGGGCCAACATTATGGAGGCTGGTACCATTTGGGGCACCAAACCAAGAAATTGCAGGTGGACCGCAGTATGGGAGGAAGATTCCTGGTTTCACAGCATAATATTAACAGACTTTTTAGCCCAAGGAACATGGCAACTAGAAAATATACAGCAGAAGAGTTTACAGAGTGCAGCATTGTGATTGGAGATCGATAAGGCTCAGAGGAGGATCTGAGAAGTAGCCAGATGACTAATGAGACGCAGGGCTTTGTTATGGCTGCTTTCAGCAGCTGCCAGATGATTTTCAGCTGACAGGGACGGTTCAAAGGTTTTTGTGTAATAACTCATATGTTGTGAAAAAGGCGCCTGAAATCCACAGTTGACGCATAGCTGTGGTTTGTCCAAGTAGTGTTGCCGTACCAAACTGTCCAAGATGGCGGACCCGCTCGCACATGCGCGACTCACCTCCCCGGTTGACTCAGTTCCTGTTGTAATAAGGTTCCTTCACATGTCAAACACAACACAGCTCTCCGACGTTTCTCTCAAGCTTTAGTCACACTGAGCAGCAGCCGGACATGGACTCAGCCGTGGTCACGGTTCGCCTGGTGAGGTCCTTCGAGCACAGAAACTTCAAACCAGTCGTGTTTCACGGAGTCAGTTTGGAGCAAACGGTGCAGGAGTTTATTCAGCTGGTCAGAGACGGTGAGTAAACAAAACCACGGAGCGCGTCAGTGGCAGGTTACTAACACACTAATTTAATTATAATGCGATTAAGGCAGAACGCATATAAAGTAAGTAAAGTTTCTGTTTAAAGCGCCTTTCACAGACACCAGTCACAAAGTTAAACAACAGATAAAACACACAGGGGAAAATTAAAGTTAAAACATAAAAAACCACATGCTGCCTAAATGCCTGTCTGAACAGAAACAAGACATATTGGCAATTTAACAATTTATTCATTTAACAAACAGGAGCCTCAATAGCGTGTGGAAGAACCATACACAGCCCCAACAGCCTGGCACCTCCTCCTCTGGCACGAACAGCGCGCCCAAGCTGATCCCACAAGTGTTCAGTGGGGTTGAGGTCAGGACTGCTGGCAGGCCATTCCATCCTCTCCACTCCCAGATTCTGCAGGTAGTCTCTGATAAACCCCGCTCTGTGGGGGCGAGCGTTGTCATCTTGGAGGATAGAGTTCGGTCCCAGACTGTGGAGATATGGGATTGCCACTGGTTGCAGAATCTCATCTTGATGTCTCTCTGCATTGAGATTGCCTCCAATGATGACAAACCTTGTTTTTCCAGTGAGGGAGATGCCGCCCCACACCATCACACTGCCTCCACCAAAACATGTTTCTCTATCGGTGCAACAATCAGCATAGCGTTCTCCGCGTCTTCTCCACACTTTGACCCTATGATCCATCCGTAGGCAGAATCTGGACTCATCGCTGAACATAACATTCCTCCACATGTTCAGGTTCCAGTGCACATGTTTCCGACACCAGCGCAAACAGGCCTGACGGTGAAGGGCAGTCATGGCCGGCCTCCTGGCAGCCCTATGAGACCAGAGATTGGCTGCGTGCAGCCTGTTCCGGATTGTCTGGGCAGAGAGCCGTCGGCTGTGTCGTCCTGCAAATCTAAGTGCTGACAGGGTGAGGAAACAGTCTTCTTGGGACGCCCACTTCACGGCCTGTCTCTGACATCCCCCTTTATATGGAACTTGGCCTTCACTTTGGAGATGGTACTAGGGCTCACTCCAAATAATGCAGCAACGTGGTTTTGTGGATCACCATCTTGAAGTTGCCCTATCACACGGGCCCTATCCAGATCAGTCAAACGTGGCATGCCGATTCTTGGAGCAGACACCTACTGACTACCGTAGCAGGGCCCATGCTCACAGGTGCTGCCAATCAGGTGCCTCAGCTCAAAACAAGTGTCAATAGCAACAGCAAAATAAGCTGTTTGGTAAATGCAGAGAAGATTTGGCAAATTTTTCATGGGCGCAACTGACATTCTCAGCTCTGCTGCTCATCCCACAAATACATGTTCTTTACAAATATGGCACCATTTAAAAGGGAAATAAACAGGCTTTCCAACAGTATTAGATTTATTGCCAGGAAGCATTGTTATAACAAAGAAATAATCTACCAAACACAAATTTCCTTACTTTTTGTGCTAAGTTTATATAGATACTTCAGCCATACTCATCACAAAAAGTAATTTTTTTCACAAGGTGAAATCTCTGGATATTGGCCTATCCCAGATATATGGGTGTGTGTGTGTGTGTGTGTGTGTATATATATATATATATATATATATATATGTATGTATGTATGTATGTATGTATATATATGTGTATATATATATGTGTGTATATATGTATGTATATGTATATGTTATGTATATGTATGTATATATATATATATGTATGTGTGTATATATATATATATATGTATGTATATGTATGTATATATATATATATATATATATATATATGTATATGTGTGTGTGTGTGTGTGTGTGTGTATATGTATGTTGTCCAATATGTGCTGGTACATATAACACACACACAAATAGATAAATAGATCATAACAACAGGAAGTAAAGCTACTCAACGTCACAACTCTCTCTGGATAATCAAACTATATGACACATGTAAATGAGATTATTAAAGGGAGTTGTCACCTTCGCAATCATGTAAATGGCATAATCGCACTAATGTCTTAATCACATAGTAAACATATTGTTATTAGCAGTAAAAAATTAACCATCAATCTCTTCTATTTTCCAGATATTGCAACAAGACCAGGGCTTCCTCCACCTTTCAAGAAATATGCATATGGTATGTTTTTTTTGTTGTTTTGTGTTTCTGCATATCCATGTTTTATCTTTATAGTTTCAATCTGTGTGTTTTTTTGTTTGTTAAGGTTCCTGGTGAATATATGAGAAAGGGTGTTTATAGGTTTGGTTTTAACTTTGGTGGGGACATTTTTTGTCAGGTGGCCAAAATAGTTGTGTATGTGCACTTGGCCTCCCTTTTTCTCTTTCACATGCATACATGTGCACACACACATAAAGAGTCTGACTTTACTGAATATGTATTTGCTGAATCTCACGCAAACTGCACTTTTATTTTTACATTTTATTTTATTGATGTGAATCTGAGACCAAAATTAATATTTAAAATTGAGATTTCATAGACTGTCACATAAAAATGTATAAAAGTCTGTATGTGCTGTAAGGCTTTCAGACATCACCTGAGATTCTTTCAGTTTGTTCAGCTTATGGCTACATCTCACTATGACATCAGAGCTCACCTGAGAGGCTGCGGCTCACCTGTCTGTGTGTCTCTGTGCTGCTCAGGCTGCTGCTGACAGGATGATGCCTGACAGTCACAAACAGATCCGTTGGACAAGCTGTGGCTAATTTACTTTATAAATAATGTTCATATCTTAATGACACATATACAATAATAACTCTGCTCCTGATCCACTAAAAGGGGAGGGATTAGGCATTAAATAGTAAATATTTTCCCACTAATTTCAGCGATTAATGTTTGTATTGATTACAGAACATTCTTATTAACTAAGCTCAGCTGTTACTGACACTTCTGTCCTTTAAAAAAGACCAGATGTCTTAAATGCATTTTGGAGGAATTTTCAGTAGTAAAGTTGTTTTTTGTTGTTGCTCGGACCTGCTAACGCCTGAAATAAAATATAATATGAAATGACTGATGCTAGTTTTGACCAGTGAAGTCGTTTTCACTTCTGTGATGTAAATACTGACCTCCTCATATTCTCCACCATTCATTCATCACCGACTCTACCGCTGCTGCCGGGCTGCAGCTAGTCGTCAATGCATAAAACAGCTTGATGATGAGCCTCCCTATCCTGCTGTTTCACTCTATCATAATAACTCACATTTTGCAGAAAACACACAAACCGGGCAAATCTGCATAAATCTTACAGTTGACATTATGTGGAGTTAAAATGGAGAGATGGTTTGAGATCGGTAAAATATCGGTAGGGACAACTCAGCAACACCCTGACATCCGTCCGTCCAAACAAATGTCCCAGATTTTCTTTGAACTCATGCTTTGTAGATGAGAACCACTGGTTCCACAGGTTTCACATTTTTACAGAAATACAGTATGTTGTGATTCATGTATATTGTGTAATGTCAAAAATGCAGTCAGATGTCAATATAATGCCTTAAAATTGGTAATTTACTCTGACCAACAGCCCCCCAAAAAATCTCAGTGATCAGAGTATATAATGAAATGAACCTGAGGAGAGTAAGGGACTCTTCCTGAATAGCTTAGCCGGCGGTCCTTGCTAAGACAATATAAGAACTGCAGCATCATTTATCATCAGAGATGTGGCAAAGGCAGCTAAATTTGAGAACATGTAGTGTGTCAGAGGTAATTATGAATAATCCTTTAAATTGGAGAAGAGTTAATTTTTTTTTTATGTTAATTTTTTTTCCTCTGCATATGATTCCATCCTCTGGTGTTTACAGACACAATGAAGATTATCCACCAAGCACATGGAGCAAAGGTACAACTACTTACTTTAATAATATCCTAACTACCAATTCCATAGAAATCATTCAAATGAAACAGTTTTATGTTTTTGACTAGGGCTGCAACTAACAATTATTTTCATTATCGATTAATCTACTGCTTATGTTATCAATTAATCAATTTATCATTTGGTCAATAAAATGTCTGAAAATGGTGAAAAATGTTAAGAATTTTTTCCCAGAGCCCAAGGTGATGTCCTCAATGTTTTGTTTTATCTCGATCAGCAGTCCACAAGATATTCAGTTTACTGTCATAGAGGACGAAATAAACCAGAAAAAATTCACATTAAAGAAGCTGGAAGCCGAGAATTTGGATTTTTTTCCTTTAAAAATGACTCAAAATTATGAATTGACTATCAAAATAATTGCTGATAAATTTTCTGTTGATCGACTAGTCTAATTGACTGATCGTTGCAGCTCTCGTTTTGAAATTCAAACGGGGATAATATGCTAACATGTAGCTATGAATAGCGCTGCTGGCTTAGGTCCCACAAAAGTATAACCATCAGTGACAGCTGCTGATGAGGAGTGCTATAAGCTCAATGGTTTAGGATTTTGGGGTGTTCATAGAATGAGCTGGAAGACATACACACTGAACCAGCTGGTGTTTGTCACATTTCAAACTCAGAAATGATTAGATTTGTAGTATAGTTAATTATAGATTTAACTTTACATTTAGTTGGGGAATTCTGTGGTCCCTTGAAATCCAAAGTTGCTCTTTTTCTTTGGCAGACAAATGAGCTGGTGATGAGTTTAGAGGACGATGAAAAGCTGATTCTTCAAAATGGCCTAACCCTCAGAGCTGCTGGCGTTGGTAAGCTTGTCATTGCTGTTCATTGAGCACTTTCAAAATGTGTACATTTGCTCACCGAAAACTGTGTCCAGGGAAGTTTTTATCCTAAAATGAAATGTCAGTCATGAAAAGTTATAATGCCTTGTATAATAGGGCTGGATGAAAAAGTCAGTTCACATAAAAATCACAATTCTTATCTTCTACAATTGTGAATCGATTCACAAATGACGTTAGTTCAATGCATTATATTGAGGGCGAGGGCAGTGCAGCATCCAGACAGTGTACAGCGCGCACACACGAGTTCTTTTGGTGAAAAGGTGAAGTATTTAGTGCAGGGGTATGGTATGACACCACAAATTGGAATCAAAATAAAACCTAAGATACCTGCAGATTTCCACCCCTCATGTACAAAGACAAATATTTAAAACAATACAATTCAACAGCGCTACAAACTACAGCCTCCAAAATGACTATATAGATTTATATAGCGCCAAATCACAACAGAAGTTATCTCAAGGCCCTTTTCACACAGAGCAGGTCAGACTGTACTCTTTAATTTACAGAGACCCAACATTCCTCCATGAGCAGCACTTGGTGACAGCAGCAAGGAAAAACTCCCCTTTAACAGGAAGAAACCTCAAGCAGAACCGGCTCTAGGTGGGCGCCATCTGCCAGGAC
Organism: Scomberomorus guttatus; assembly: GCA_038419695.1. Taxonomy (NCBI): domain Eukaryota; kingdom Metazoa; phylum Chordata; class Actinopteri; order Scombriformes; family Scombridae; genus Scomberomorus; species Scomberomorus guttatus. The sequence goes on from CM076456.1 coordinate 30,806,467, forward strand.
CTGTTGGGTTAAGAGAGAAAGAAGCAGGGAGGAGGGGTGGGTTGTGGTGGAGAGAGACACAGAGAAGCATAAACGGTAAAAACAAAAAATGAAATATGAACTGTCATGAAGGTAGGATTTATTGCAGGGCTATTGTGTAAGACTGTGGACCTAATAGACTGGCAATAGAGTCTCTGTTGTCAGTTAATGACTGCATTTCCATCTCAGCCTTTGTCCTGTGTTCAAAGGCCAACAAAACCAGTTTATCAGACCAAGAAAAAATGCCCCTCAGGTTTTTGTTCAAACACTGAGCAGCAGGATCCAAACATTTTCTGTCTTATATCAACACCTAGCTGCACCTTGTAATATAATTTTCATGAAATAAGTCTATGACTTCCAATGCTAAGAGCTTAATATTGATGCATTGCTGCTGGAAGTACAGTTTCATCACAGTTTTAACTCCATTTTTGTGTTTGTCTTTTCAGCAAATGAGACAGAAGTGGCCTTCTTCAGGAAAGAAGACTATGGTCTCTATAAAGCAAATCCCCAAACTGCGTGGTGACCAAAGTATTTTATGTTTATAGCAGAAAAGAAGCCTTAACGGACAGGTCAAAGGTCAAGCATGCCGGGAACAAAAGGAAAACAAGAATGATGCCATAATGTTTTAATTTGCGTGTTTGTTTTTAAAGGCCTATTATCCACCACACTGGTATGCCTTTTGATTTCTGTTTTATTCTGTTTTTTTTTTTCTTCTGGTAGTTGTGACCATGGACATTCATTTTCAATATGTTGTTTTAAAATATGGTGAATAAAGTTTTCTGACAGCTGATGTTTTTTGAATGCTGTTTTTTAAAAGTATTAACATAGTATAGTTACTGCATTATACTCTAGAGGGTGAGCTTTTGTTGTGTGCTGCAATCAAGTCAGTATGTTTATAAGAAAAGGTTTAATAAATGTGCTCCGTTTGTTTCTGGTACAAAGTCCAATTTCTAACAAACCCTAAACTTGTTGACTCTCCTCAACTAGTGTTTAATGGGCAAAACATAAAAGGGAGTATGTAGAGTTGCAATGATTAGTCGATTAATCGATAAGCTGCTAACTATTGAATAAAAAACCTATTTTGATTATCGATTAATTGTTGAGTTGTTTTTTTAAGAAAATTGACTGACATGTACAGTACTGTGCAAAGGTTTTAGGCACTTTAGATATTTAGATGTTCTTCTCCATAATGCAACACCATCAGGGATGTCTCTGATGGTCCCAAAGTTATTCTGCAGCATGACAACGCGCCCAAACATCCAGCCAGAATCATAAAGAACTATCTTCAGCAACAAGAAGAACAAGGAGTCCTGCCCCCACAGAGACCTGATAAAATTGAACACAATTGTACTTATTGTAAAGGCTGAAAAAAACCACACACCACATTTTCTTTTGCACTCAAATGATTTTGGGGAAGACGTGTGATTGATTACAGTCTAAGATATCTGTCATTGCTCCATTTAAGGGTGCTGATAACATTCAAAAATAGAGTATTATATATAAGGTATAAGAAGATAATTAAATGAAAGACAAAAAATGTTTAAATAAATTAAATAAGAGTAAATAATTACATTAATGAATAAATAAATACATTTAAATAATTAGGCATGATTGGTTACAATTTTCACGCCACCCAATGAACGACCGTGGAATTATGACAAGCGATTGAGTCAGCCAATAGCGTTGAGAGGGGGGCGGGGGTTACGCTGGTGCCACAGTGGGGTAGCACCAAATAGGACGGGCGGGCGGAGTCGGACCTTTACCCTTTCACCGTCCGTGGAGTCATCTCTCCTGATCGGCCAGCTTGCCTTGTCGGACCCGTAACCGAAGATGGCTGATCTCCAGGTGTGTATGGAGTTAGTGAGCAAGGTTTAGGCATTTAGGAGCTAGGTTTACACGTTCCTGCGTGCCGTTAAATGGGCGATAAAGGAAGTCGTTAGCTGGTGTTCTCGGTTAGCTGACGGAAATGACAGCGCCTCGGGTTATGATTCCTTCAGTCAGCACATGGCAACGGAACAAAAGAGTGTCATTGTTTCTAAACTGATACTTTGGTGTACGATACAGACCAGATTGTTGTTAGTGAGTGTTTTTAATGTGGTGTTTGTCGTTATCCTTCTCTCCGTGAGGTCACGTGTGCACTAAAGAGTCATTTATACCTAAATTAACAGTTAATATATTTTGTGTGTAGCGTCTATAAACAGCGCGTAATGTTTTCTTCTTTCCTCTCCCATTAATCATCTCACGACCCCTCACGTTTATCTGGTGACCCTTTGGAGGGGCCCGACCCCTAGGTTGGGAACCACTGGACTAAACTAGCTAACTGTATATAAAGTAGTTGAAACTAGCTCCACCTCCAGCAGCTACAACAGTAACATGCTGATAATACTTATGAACTTTTACTGCAGTAGGATTTTTTTATGCAGAACTTTTACTTCTAATGGAGTTTTTTTTTCTACATACTTAGTTTATTGGTACTTTTACTTAAGTAATCGATGGTAACAGATTTATCTATTACTAAAACTGGGACATGAAATTGAAAACTCGGACTTTAAAAGAAGTATGCTGATGTGATACAGCTCTGCAAGCCCAGTCACATGTTGCAGGATTGAGTAGAAATGTAAGGGAGAGTTCATGAACTGCTATGTCCTGCCTCACAGTCACACACACATCTGGCAGCTGACCAGTCCACAGTGCTGCGGACCTCCCTCCCTGACCTTTGACCTACAGCCATCCAGCAGGTGACACAACCTGTCACAATGTGTGTCCTTGAGATTTCCTCACAGATGTTGCAACATTCTAGCAAAAACCCTTGATTTCTTTTTACATTTGCAGCACATTTTACTACAAACTGACACGTTTTGCAGTGCAGTTTGGTCTATTTCATGCAGGGTTTTCCCTGCATGTATTCAAATAATTATCCATAATGCTTCTCTGTCAATATCCAGACCGACAGGATCATCGCTGGCATGAGTCCAGATCATTTCTCTGGGGCTTTATAGTATCTGATGGTTCAACCCTCTGGCCTAGTTGGCACAGAGTGGCACAGCTAGGGGGGTTTGTTGTTTGTGGAGGGGTCCAAGTAAATCAATGAGCTTTTTGTGACTGTAGGAGTTGTTTTCTTTTCAGTTGCACGGTACTAGACTCCAGATTTACAATCTGAATGGAAAGATTTCAGGGTTGTCTCAGGCCATGCTGAAGCTCTGTTGGTGTAGGCTCAAATCCATTTGTGTGCAGATTATCACATCAGTTTAGAGTAAAGTTTAATACATCTATCTTTTTCTTATCAGAGACTCTGAAGGTGGAGGAGTGAGTATTGATTTATTGCGATAGAGGCTCATGTTGCATCTGATTTTTATAAAAGTTAACCTGTCAAACATAAGGCATATATGATGCGAGCTCAGGTAAAAGAGATCTGCACTGCAGGAAACAGGCTGGCAGAATTGGTTAAATTAAACAAAAGCCTTTACTCACTGTTAGTGTCTCCTGCACAAACAGAATGTTTCTCCTCTGTTCGAAACATGAAACTATTGATCCTGCATGATTGAACTGATCTTGACGCATCTCGTCTTTTCATCAGTTTTGGTTACTAGATGAAGGCCGTAACGGTAGCCTCTCTCAACTACTGTGAACAGAAAGCTAAATCATCAAATTAATCACAGTTTGACAGATTAATTACAGTCTACAGTTATTGGCGATTTAACGAGCAGAGCTCAGTGGTTCTGTCCACATTTTACTCACTGGAACAAAAATATTTTTCTATGTTTGTTATTTGCTTAAGTCTGTTTGAGTACGATAGCTGTACGCAGTTTCTCTCAGTATAATTTCATGTGAATAAAATTACAGAAATGAAAGACACCTAGAAACAACGGAAGGGCCAGACAACCGATCTTAAACTGTATTTCCATCCTGTAGACACTATGTCACTCATACATACTTGTACAACTATACAAGTAGTATAATCCAACACATTGAGAACTTCACTTCATAGTAGAGCTGCAAGTAACGATTATTTTCATTATCGATTCATCTGCCAAGAAATTGTTTGTCTATAAGATGTCAGAAAAAAGTGAAAAATATCATCACAATTTCCCAAAACTTTGCCAACAATCCAAAACCCCCAAAAAGTCAGTTTATTATGACAAACAAAAGCATCAAATAGTCACTTTTGACACTGAAGTTTTGGCATTTTTGCTGGAAAACTTACTGAAACGATTAGTCGATTATCAAAATAATTGCAGATCATTTCTGACGATCGATTAATTGTTTCAGCTCTAGATTAAAGTGCTGATTATTTTCTCAAACGTTTTAAATACAAAAGGTCTGAATAAGTCAGAAAACAATCACAATATCCTAGAGCACAAAGTAACATCATCCAGTGTCTTGTTTTGTCTGAGAAAACCCAAAAATATTCAGTTTACAATAATGTAAGCAGCAAATTCTCAATTTTAAGAATCTGGATCCATCAAGCAATCGTTGCAGCTCTAAATTTTACTATAAAGCATGAAAAATGAAAATGTGATGAGTATTGTTATGACACTGTCGTCTTCTCCTCTGTAGGCTAAATTTGATATCGCAGCAGAAGAGGTGAAGCAGCTGAAGACGAAGCCTGCAGATGAAGAGATGCTGCAGGTCTACTCGCTGTTCAAACAGGCCACTGTGGGTGACGTCAACACAGGTGGGAAAGCCCTCAATGCCTCCTGCCACAAACACACTCCAGTACTTTCAACAGTGTCACTGCTCTTGATTCCCTTTATCATAACTTACAGATCACTGTAACTCTTCAACAGCCTCAGTGTCCAGAAAACTAGCTGCAGCACATGATATGATCTCTGCTGCATTCTTGTTAAGGAGATAAATTCACACAACAGCCACAGAGACATTTAACCACCAAAGAAGAAATTAGCGACCACAGAGAGAGAGAAGCTGTATCTGACTCACTTTATCTGATGTCTTTGTCTTTCTTTCATGGAGATAAAAGGAGATGATGTTTCTCTCTCCTGAGAGAGAAATATAAATCTGAAAAGAGGAAATTTGTTGAAAAGGCCTATATAAAATGTAATTTTTGGTGACGTGTTTAAAAGTAGTTCACAATTTGTACATTATAATCATTTCTTTTCTAATATGCTACTGTATGAATCTATGTCTGTACCCCATACAGTGGTATAGAATTGAGGATGAAATCTGGAAACTGTCATTGGACCAACGCAATGTCAATATTTTATTCTGGTTGTTGATTTGAACAGATTAACAGATTAGCATGAAAAAAATGAATGATACATTAAATTGATATGAGATCCTGCCCTGCTCCTCTGCTCTCCTCTCACCACTTCACACACACTGCCTGACCTGCAGGTGTCGCTGTTGGAGCATTTCTGCTAACTTGCTTTATATACTTAAATCTCTTCACTTACATCACTCTGTCTCTCTCCTCTCTCTGAAGCTCGTCCAGGGATGTTTGATTTCACTGGGAAAGCCAAATGGGATGCCTGGGAGAAGCAGAAAGGTACACTTTCAGTCCTGTAGATGGTGATGCTTTTTCTCTGTTCATAGAAAAGTTGCAACATGACTACTCAGGTCCTGCACCAGATGGTCACAGTGCTGCTGGTTTTCCCTCCACTTATGCAATGAATTGCATCAGTTCCTGATTACACTTAAAGACTGAAAGCCTATTATCAGTCTCAGTTAGTGATTTCAACATAGTCAGGTAATCCTTTAAAGTCCTCCTCCTCTCAAAAACATGTTTTCTTCTTGTTCCTGCAGCTGGATGTTGTTCTCTTCACTGTGCAGAGTTTGTTTTCACAGGAAACTTTCTGTGTTCTCCTTAAATCTCAGTTTAACACTTGTACCTACAAGCATGATTTGTGACATCACAGCTGACACAAGATGGCTCGTACTGCAGATGAATGTGAAAACAAACTCTGCACAGAGAAGAGAACAACATCCAGCTGAAGGAACAAGAAGAAAACATGTTTTTGAGTGAAGGAGGACTTTAAAGTTATTTGGTTGCTTTCAAACTTCAAGCTTTGTGTGACAGAAACTAGCAGCACTCTGAATTCTCAGCTGGACCTAAAGTAAGAAAAGTGCTAATTTATTCATTTACTTAATAAAATTTTTTTTTAAAAATTAACTACCAGGCAAGAACAAGGAGGACGCCATGAGCGAGTACATCAACCTGGTGGAGCAGCTGAAGCAGAAGTACGGAGTCTAACATCACATTAGAACCACAAACTGACCGGGGCCAACTGCTGGACGGACAGAGAGCTCTGACTGGGACCACCACCAGCCGGCCCTCATCCTGACGCTGTGAAACGCCTTAAAACCCCAACGCGTGTGTCCTTACACAACGAATATGAACGCCTGCTGGACTGCTCACCAGTGGTCTCGATGAGATTAAAGCTGGGCTGAAGAACCACTGATGGACGACTAGAAACTGTCCTCCACCAGCGGACCACCTCATATTTCAGTTTCCAACCATGTGTATCTGCACAGAATCCTGTCATTTCAATATAAATCACTCTTCTCTTCCTGTTGTGTTTGGTGTACTCTGATTTTCTGACATGTTCTTGTTTCGCACATGATGCGTGTTTTATTTGCATGATGAGGTCAAACTGAAACAGGGAATGATTCACAGTGGATTGGATATTTCAGGGATTTGAGCAGGAGCTGTATTCACAAAGGTGAAAGATCCTAACATCTCTTTGTGTTTTTCTGTTACTTATATCCACTCTCATATCTCAGATCTGATTCAGCTCCAACATGTACGGATGGATTTGAGAAGTTGACATTTGGAGTAAAGAAGTGAAATCCTGCTACTTACTTTTACAGCGTTACTTTTCAGATTAGGATTTTATATACGAAGACAATGATGAGCCCATAAAATACATTCTTATAGATTAAAGTGAAAAACATCTTCTTGTTCCTTCAGCTGGATGTTGTTCTCTTCTCTGTGCAGAGTTTGTTTTCACATCCATCTGCTGAAATCATCAGGAGAGAAAGACCCCATAAAAACTAATCAGATGTGATGTTATGTCACCTACAGTCAGGTGCTGCTGTTGTCTTTCAGACCTGCTTTTAGACCATGTTCATTTACATTTTGGCAAATAGTTCCCATTAAAGGTCTGCTGAATCAGCTGTTAGCAGCTCCTGTTTGCAGTGTAACATGATGTACAGACAACTGTCACTGGATTACTGTGATACTGAAGAAAACCTAGAAATGATGTGAAGTCCTGCAGCCTCTTTTTTCTCTGATTTCTAAGTGAAATGGAGGTTCATTGGTGATGGACATCAGAGATAATGATATCCTAGGTAAGTGTAAGTCACGCTGAATGATCTCAATGTGTGTTTCTTGTCTGTGTGTTGAGTTATGACTCTGAGAAGGATGATTTTTGACTCAAATTCAGCCTTTTGGCTTTGTGCTGCTGAATGTTCATACTGTAATTTCCCCGTGGTTAAAATGCCGAGGAGCACAGAGAATATTTCATCCTCCACCTCCCCCTGCGATGTTCATCCTGACTGAATGGCGCTTTAAACATGTCTGGAGAGGATTTTAAACCCCCCATCTGCAAATAAAATAGTTATTTGCTCCACCTCCATCACCAGGAACTTCAAAACAATGCTTACATACAGTAGCAGGTATTGGTTGTTAACCGTAATGCAATCTAGTGCATTTTCCTGCATAATGAGTGGGCTACTTTTACTTTTGACACATGAATTATATTTTTCAGATAGATGGTTTTACAAACTTTGGAAGTGTTTGAAGGATTTTTACTTGTTTATTACTTTACCCACAGTAAGTAGAATAATTAACACTGCTTTATTGTAGTCTGGACTCTCTCATGCTTTATATTTATAATTTTTATCATCAGGGATGAACAAAATCAATTGACCGCCATACTGTAACAACAATAAAGCAACAGGAATACCAATCACAGCTGCAGAAGCACTGCTTTGACAGGCTTGACAAAAACTGTTAATCTGGAAGTGACTGCAAGGATGTGTGGGTCAGATTTCATTATATTCAGGTGTTTCAGCTATTTTGTCCATTTTACATTTGTTCAATCATGACTTTGGATCATTAGTTCTGTCATTTGAACACTAGATGTTGCCACTGGCCCTCCGACTCCTCACATACTTCCCCTGCTGGTGTCTCTTTCCTGGTTACGGCTCATTCAAGCTCTTCTGGACAGTTTCTCACAGATCGGACCCATTGAGGAACAACAGGAAAGGACTCTAAGCAGAGGAAAGGAGCGCTTTCAGCTGCTTATTCTCTCCACAGAACCTTGTTAATCATACATTAATGTCAGACTCTCCCTGAACCTTTGACTTGAAAACTGGACTTTGTCTGCAGACACCATGACTGCCATCAGTGTCAAGGTAAGCTCGTCTAATGTGATTTGTTCCACTACATTTCACAGGGAAATATTGTACTTTTTACTCCACTACATTTATCTGGCAGCTTTATACTTTTTTACTTTTCATTGATAAAGATTAAATCAAACATTTTGTCTTGTGACCACTTACAAAAACGTGTGGTTGTGTCTCGTCACATTTCAGATGTCTATGAGTTGTTAACAGCTCCACCAAATAGTGATTTTTCCCTCTAAACTTCTCACATGGTTTCATTTCAATAAATGTTCAAATGATCCAATATTTCAGCAAAAATCAAAGATTAGAGAAAAAGTCTAAAAAGTGAAAACAGATTTGTGTATCAGAACTTTGTTTTTTCTTCTTTCCTCTCCCATTAATCATCTCACGACCCCTCAGATTTATCTGCTGACCCTTTGGAGGGGCCCCACCCCTAGGTTGAGAACCACTGGACTAAACTAGCTAACTGTATATAAAGTAGTTGAAACTAGCTCCACCTCCAGCAGCTACAACAGTAACATGCTGCTCACACACTTGTAATACTTTAAGTAACTTTAGCCGAAAATACTTCTGTACTTTTACTTAAGTAGGATTTTAAATGCAGGACTTTTACTTCTAATGGAGTACTTTTTCATTGTCGTATTGTTACTTTTACTTAAGCATCTGAGTACTTCTTCCACCAATGATAATTATATCAAATAAATATAGTGAAAAGCACAAAATGGAAATACTCAAGCATTCAAATGCACCATGATTAATGCTTTGTATTTTACAGTATATAATACAATATATATTTCAATTCAGCCATTCATTGTCCAATAAATAGATGAAAACATTTGCTGTAAAAATTCATTCATTTTTGGCCAAAGAGAAGAATATTGTGGTTACAGATAAATCACTTTCAGTGGTCATCTTTTCTTTCTAGAATTTCTAATTAATCTGCTGATTATTTCTCTCCACTAATAAATTAGTTGTTTAGTCTAATAAATGTCAAAAAATAGAAAAAATATCCCAATTTTTCCAGAGCCCAAGGTGACATTTTCTTGTGACTTACCTGATAATCAAAATAATTGATGGACTATTTCTTTCAGCTCTACCTTTGATATAGTGACATATCTGAGTCGAAATGCTGCACGTTTAATCTAATTTGACTGACTCTGATCTTTCAACTGGTCTACTAGCCTTCTGTCCTTGTTTGGAGTAGAGAGAAGTAACATGAATCAGCTGAAAGAGGAAGGTGTTCTCCACTACACACTGTTCTCTGTGTCATCTGAAGGTCTACAAAGGATCTTTTCTGCAGAGGAAACCCCATCACCACCTCGTGGAGGTCCTGGTCCGCAGCCTGATCATCTTGTGCACAGCCCTGTCCATCGTCCTCTCCTCCATAGCCGTGTGTGATGGCCGCTGGCTTCAGACTCCCGGTGGGTGCGTGTTTGGCCTGTGGCGCTTCTGCACCAGGCAGCCTGTGGAAGGTGCGGATGGGAGAATAGCAGATGGGCATCTGATGTGTCACAACCAGTCAACCTTTGAAGCTTTAGCCTCCCCGCACTGCACCACCCAGCTGGGTCAGTTTGGTGTGGAAGGAGTGGAGGTGGGGATGTGCTGTTGTCGTGCTCTTGTCTCCCTGGCTGTGGTCTCTGCCATCTTTGGCCTGGAGTTGCAGGTGATATCCCGGCTGAGTGAGGGCCAGGATTCAGCCCGTCGATGGGTGCTGGGGTCGGCTCTGATGCTGTTGGCTGCATCCTTGTCTGCATCAGGTGTGGTTGTGTTCGTGGCTCTGCTTCGAGGGTTTGTGTCGCCAGTGGGCTTCACCGTCACCTTCTGGTGCCAGTTCACCGCAGTTTTCCTCTTTCTCCTGAATGGACTGGCAGCACGCTGCATCCATCACATGCACATGCCAGCTCCACTGAGTGGCACCCTGTAGACATGCTGAGGGAGTTTCCAGGAACTCTAAGTGTACGGGGGTGAGGTGAAGTTATTAACATGCAGGAGGGCCCGTCACTAGGGTGACGGGCCCTCCTGTGCTGTAAAATTACTCAATTCTATCTCCTTGGTCTTTTTAAGTTATTTGAATTTTTAATTTTGGCACTTTCATTTTCGATGTGGTTGGATGACATGTCGTAGGCTCGAGCTGCAAGGTCAGTGTAGAGAGACATCTCTTTTATAAATGGAGTGTTGCAGTTCAAATTACTGTTGCAGCAAATGCTGGTAAATTCCTAAATAAGCATTAACTGATTTTTTGGCCACTTGTTTCAGCGGAAACCGTTATGTTGAACCTGTTTCTTATTTTCACATCCAGCAGTTACGGAGCAACATTATCATTCATTAGGAGTCGTGTTTCTGTCCACCTGGTGAATGTAATATTATATGTAATATTCACTCTCTGTTAGCTGTTTCTGCTCTCTACCAACTCCTGAGGGAAATATCTGGCTCTTTAGCTGCTAAATGCTCCACTATGTTCACCAGCTAGTCTACAGCTAACTGTGTCTGTTTGCTGTTTGGTGCTGAGCAGGTAGTGTACAGTAGAACAGCTGCTTGCTGCAACCAAAACGACGCTATGAGAGCACTGAGAGTGAACCAAAACAGTAAAGTTGCAGCCGGACAGACAAACAATGAGCTGAAACTCACTATAAAGCTCCGTAAAGCCGAGGGGAGCTGCAGAGTCACTGATAATTCTCTGTAGGTTCATCACTACGAGCCACGACCAACACATTACACACTGACAGTGAATACATTGAAATTACAGAAATACTGCCTAAAGCCACTTTAAGAGATGTGCAGCCATGAATGTAAAAATGTTCTAAGTGCTCATCAGATTGTAACAAATAAGAAACACGCTGATGTGTGGACTGAAAGTTAGAGTTAAGAGGCCACCTCATAATTATTTCATACCTTTTGTTTGACTGAGAATAGCCTTCATTAAAACAGGATGTGTAAAGGGATCATGGACTGTAAGTGGTAGTGTTGAGAGACCACAGCCTGTTTTTTAAAAATAAACTCAAATAAAACCTAAATCCTTCCACTGTGTTCAGCCTATTTTATATTTCTTTCCTTGCTGTGGGAGAGAGCAGAAGAATAACCCTGAATTCTGCAGCAGGACAGCAAACCAAATCCACTGCTTTGATTGAGCACACCGGCTAAATGACATGTCGAAATGTTTGGACAACAATGGAGCTCTTTGCTTACCGATCTAGGAACCTCTTCCTGTTGAAAAATGTGTGTGTGTGTGTGTCACTACATCAGCCAAAAGTAATAATCATACTGTAAGCTGAGTTATCACCTGAAGCCAGACTGACCTTTCAGTATTGTCAGTGAACATTTACATAATAAGAACAGAGTTTAAAGGTCAGTTGATAAGAACTTGGTGATTAGTATCTCTACTGTGTGTACTGCACAATAAACCGCACAGTGACGAAACCAAACTAATTACTGAACATGCAGGAAAAAATCCATCAGCTTCTAGAAAAAAGAAATGATAGTCTGAAGAGAGATTTCCTTCAGATTTGTCATTTCTGTTGCCACTTAAGGTATGCATATTGTTCTCCCAACAGTATGGTTGTGTTGTATTATCTATTCACATATCTACTGTACTTTATTGCTGCCAGTACAATCAGTGCAGCAGCTTATACATGTCTAGCAAACAGCATTCAATAGTTAAACATCAATTGAGTAGAAACAGAAGAGTCAAACAATAACACAAAGTGCACTAGAAAATATTACAGCAGAAGCAAAGTTTGGGTTTTTCTTTAAAAGTGGGGCATGTTTTCTCTCAGACTTGTCTGTGTCTTGTGTCTACAGTCATGCGTCTAGATACATGCTAATGTTATCATGCTAACATGCTCATAATTACAATGCTAACATGCTGATGAACAGTTATAATGTTTTTCACCATTTCAGTTTAGCGCGTTATTATCCTAACATTTGCTAAGGAGTACTAAACACAAAGCAGAGCTGAGGCTGATGGGAAGGTCATTAGTATTTGGTCATAAACCAAAGTATTGGTTGATGGCGCTAGATGAAAAATGTGTTATTCCGTGGGGAACATGAATGTCTATACCAAATTCTGGCAATCCATCCAATAGTTGTTTCACAATAAAAAAAACATCAGTGTCACTGACTGAATCAGTAGTTTTAGCAGTGGAGCTCTTCACTGCTGTCAGCTCAGCTGTGATACACAGTATGTTACTTCCTGTTATAAGCTTTCTGAAAGATCTTGAAAACCACAGAAATGATCATGACGTGATAACTTCAGTTGCTCAGATAGTTGGCTACTGAGCTGTTAACCTTATAACGGTGCTTTTGTAGGTCTAGTTTTGTACTGAACTGAACATAACAGCTTGAATGAGCAACAGGCTGAACTCACTGCTAAACGTAGGCCAGTCAGAATCAGTGCTGAAAATATGTGGTTCTTTGATAAAAAGAACAAAATATGTATCAGAATACAACAATTTGGGATTCACATCATCTGACAACTGGAGAAGGTTGTATGATAACTGAGTTGGTCATGTGAGGGTTTAAAATGTTTTGCATTGTCAAAATTACAATAAATTTGGGTTTAATTATATAGAGCAATGATGGCCAAGTCAGATATGTATATTGGTGCATTCAGAAAAATCCCAGATTCCCAGTTGTAGTTATGACTTGGTTGTTTGACGTGAACACTATTTACAAGTTGGAAACTCGTATTATGGTAACTCTCGATATAACAGCAGGTGAAAGCTAAAGATTATAGTGTTGAGAAAACTGATATTACAATCCACAGCATAAATGAATTCATTTTTAATTAAAAAACAAAGCATTTTGAACTCATTACGCTCTAATTCGCACCTCTGACTGGCTTCTTCTCCATAGCAACAGCGGCCGAGGGTCTTTGGTATTGTAGTAGTTTTAGCTGTTGGACAAAAAACGATTTCTCAGAAAAAAAGTTGAAATAATCGAAACTGGTGGTGTAACATAAATAAGTAAACAAACTACATAGTGACTAAATGAAATGATTCACATCAGCATTTGTCATTTTCACCTCTAGAGGAAAAGCCAGGGGATCCCTTAGGTCATTATAATACATCATCTGGGAACCACAAATGTGTGTATAACATTTTGTGCCAATCCATCTAGTATATGTTGAGATATTTTTTTACTGGATAAGTGTAAACTTTGACCTGCTGGTGGCACTAGATATAAAGTCAGTAGATCACCAAAGCCAGTAGTAGTAGTTCATGGCAATCTATCCAATATTTGTTGCGATAATTTCAGTCTGGACCTAAGTGGATAAAAATATGCATAGAGCTTGCTTGCTAATGACCTCAGTATTATCTTTACGTTTGAAAAAATATGTTTCGTTTATTGGATATTTTGGTATTGAACAGGACTCTGTTTGCTCAGGTCTCAGTCAGCAGCTGATGGTCTCTGTCTCCTCTGGACCCAATCTGGACTTGGTCTTGGATTTGACCACAGTGGTCTTGTACAGTCCCCCCAGCCTCCTGCTATGCCAGGCCGGACTCGGGTGTGGTGGCTGCTTTGATGAGCAGAGTGACGTTGGTGGGGCCACCGCCACTCTGGCTCATGGAGCTGCACTGTCTTCTGGGCTCCACCTGCAGACGCTGCTTCAGCCTCCACCTCCACCACCTCCTCTGGATCTCATTCTGCACCTGGAGAATCATTTGCATCAATTGAACTATTTATGACATGTGATTGAACAGCGCATAAGAGAACATTAGTGTCTTCCAAACAGCATTCAGCAGCTACAAGCCAATTGTAGCAGCATAAGGCGACATGTTGGTGGCTCCAAATTAAAACAAGAGGTAACTTTTTTTGACTTTGACTTTTTAACTTAAGTTCTGATTTATAAAAAGTTATAAAGTTTTAATAAAAATAAATATAATGATAAATAAAAAAGTTATAACAATAATTCTAACATCCATGGACAATCATTCACCTTACTACCAATATCCACCTGGCATTAATGTACAGTGTACTATAACATATTAACATTATTGAACGGTGTATACTCAGCAAATAGTATTATAGTTGTAATTATGGTTATATCTCTAGTCTCTATTATATTTTTATTTATTCTATTCATTTTTATATAATGTTATATATGAGTTATATGATTGATTAATTGTATAAATTTTAGTATAGTAAATTTTGTGTAAATCTATCATAAAGTTTACAGGTTTTCAAGCATTTTTTAAACGGCAGGTCATATCAGCTGTCACTAATCAACGATATTCCTGTTCTGCGACTAAAGTAAAAATTGGCTCTCGTCAGGTTTGAGTCACCTGTTGCTCCAGCAGCAGGTTTCAGTTGGTTTCAGTTGATCATTATGTTTCTAGTAGCAATCACCACAGTGAATCTTCGCGTTGCGTTACTCGAGTTTGACCACTGGATCACTTGTGTTTATTCGCCCCAAATAGCCAAAATACATTACTGTACACTAGCCGTAAGCTAGGCATGAAAGCCTTAATGGTCCAAACGCCATAAGATGTTCAAAATGGACGTGTTAACAGGGTATTTTCTATCGTCTTAAAATAATCTGACATATTAATGCGAACGCCGAATTAGACATTTTGGTCCAATCTGTGTTTCATACCTAGTGCGAATTCACATCTATTCGTGTCTTTGCTCTGACTTTGCATGTAATCGTGTCGCGTGAAAAATTTGCTTCGTGTTTGGTCTGAACACACCATAACTTACATCGTTTCATCCACCATTTTGTCTGCTCAGCAAAAATAATCTTTTATCTGCTCTGCAAATGCTCTTGTCGGAGTATTATCTGTAGATATTTTTTTTATTAGAGCTGAATTTTAGTTTTTTTATGATCAGCTTGCTGCTAACCAAGCTAGCCACTTTACTAGCTATCTGGAGCTAATGTGTTGCTAATGCCACATTGTAAGTCACTGTTGGGCTAACTTGTATGTATTTTACTCTTTTTACTCTTGTGGACTGTATGTTTATTAGAATAATTGCAGTGCTGTACTTGTTATGAGAACCTAATGTTGATCTTTACTTTTGATTCTTTGTTTTTTTAAGCAAATATAAGTATCAGATCAGACTCGGTGGTGGCATTTTTAGTCATTAAAGGAACCAGAGCAGCAAAAACACCTGATCAGGACATCCCTAGTGAACAATATGGAACTTAAATGTAGAAATGAATAGGTACATTTTCATTTTGGGAAGTGGAAAGAATAAACCCTTACCTCTCCATTCAGGAAACAGTACAGAACAGCGACAACAAACCCCTGAAACAGCACATACAGAAACATCAGCTGTTTCCATGACAATGAAGGAAAGTTTGCTGACCATGCATGTTCATTTTTAGCAGCTTCCTGTTCCAGCCTCTCAGTAACAATGTGTTCAACATCAGTACATTCATTAATGCAGATTCTGTTAAGTGCTTTCAGAGCTGCAGGAGGACAGTACCTCACTAACTAACAGTGAAGAAACAACCTGCTGAGTGAGGTGAAAATGGTGCATAGTAACTTACAGTAATCTTTACTGTACCTGAGTGGAGGCAAAAGCCAGTTCAATAAAGTTCCAGATTTCATAGGTTTTGTTGTTGACTTTGTGTGGAAGGAAAGCAAAGATGATGTAGTGCAAGCCAAAGAGCGACACCAGGAGAAATGATGACTTGGCAAGTTTCCTGTTGTTTAAAAAAATAACAGCATGTGAATAATACAAAGAAAGCAAAGGTTTTTGTCTGTAACATCACTACTGGGTTAAATAGTTTATCTGACTTGTGGCTTTGTAGATAAATAGCACTATTAGTTGCTTTTAAAGCCAAACTGAAATACAATTTAATTTTTTCTAAAAAATCAGCATCCGCTTGTTGTTTGTTTTGACTTGTGTATTTGGTTAAAAATTCTAATTACCAAAAAGAAGAAATTTAAAGATCTCCTCCTCCTCTATTTTGACTAATAGTTTGTGTCTGATATGGTTTTTCTACAAAAAAAAGTTCAATTATCTTGATAAAATCCTTAAAATGGCATCTCCTCCTTCTCCCTCATTAAAAATTCCAGAAGCTATAAATATGGACATCATGGTGACTCAGTGGTTTGCACTCCCAGGTCCTTTCTGTGTGGACTTTGCATGTTATCCCCATGTTTGTGTGGGTTTCTGCCAGGTGCTCCGCTTTCCTCCCTCCATCAAAGACATGTATGTTATGTATGTTATGTATGACATATGTATGTTTGTCAGTTCCCCTGACAAAAAGAACTGGAGTTGGTCTGTGGGCGCTGGACTACAGCTGCCCGCTAGGATGGGTTAAATGGAGAGGATACATTTCATTTCAATGTATGTGAGCTGAGAAATTATCATAAAAAAATCATATGCAAATATTGTTGATTTCTAAAGTTTTCCTGCTGGACAGAAGATGTCTCCTACTTCACTGTCCATTCTCAGTGTTTGTGCACTGGAGGCTTCTAGTTTCCATATCACACTTGTGCCAGTTGAATTTTGGACCAGAATTGGCTCCAAACTAGTTGTGATGTCACAAATCATGCTTGTAGCCCCGCCCCTTAAAATCAGATTTTCAATGAGCTCAAAGAAACTTTCCTCCTTCAGCAGATGATGTGAAAACAAACTCTGCACATACATCATTCTGCACAGAGAAGAGAACAACATCCAGCTGAAGGAACAAGAAGAAAAACATATTATTGAGTGGCCCCTACATCAGAGTTCCCCAGGGCCAGATAATGTGTGATTCAGTGTCTGCTGTAATTTGTTTGGTCCAATACTTGTGGGGGCGGGCATTAAAAGTAGTTTGTAATATCACTTCAATTCCAACGCCCACACAGCCAGTTAACTTGTGTTTTGCCTCATTTTTTGGTTTCTTATGCCCTGCCATCTCCACTTCATTCCTGTTCTGAACAAAAACAACAACAGAGACACTTAACCAGCTGCAGAGCAGCCAATATAGGCCTGTTCAAGATGAGCCAGGCTTGCGAGGAATCGATCACTGTCCATCATTGTATTATACATATTGGTGAGATTTGGAGGTGTGGGGACATGGTTAGCTGCCACTAAAAGAGGAGAAATTAATCTCCAGGCAACAACAAAGTTGTCTTATTTACATGTTGTGTCTTTTTATCTGGATTGCTGACGTTAACCATTGGTAAGGCTACATTCAGTAGATTCAGTTAAACACAGAAGATGGAACTTGTGGTTGTGGAGGTTTTCAACAGCGGTAAAAGAAGTATTCAGACCCTTAACTTAAGTAAAAGTACCAATACAGCATTATAAAATTACTCCATTACATGTAAAAGTGCTTCATGAGAAGGGTGTTTTATCAACACCCAGCAGGTGAAGAGTAACGTCTAGTGTGCTTCCTTCTACTTTCTCAGTTTGGTGAATTTGGTTTATTCAGCTAGCTTACGCAACAGTTCCACCTGCAGTTAGTAGGAGTAAATACTTAATAACAACTCATCTCTAAGTAAGAACTAGTTTGTGTGGTGCAACTGGTTTTAATTTAGTGATGTATAAATCTGCACTTAGTCAACAATAAAATTATAATGATGCCAAGTTTGACGAGCTGAACCAGATTCTTCGGTTGCTAATGGTACATAATCGGCACAACGTGGGCTTGTTGAAAAGTGGAACAAGCTTTATATTAACATTTGTGAGTTATACAGGCCTATGATGTCCAGTCACTAGTGCACCACAAAATAATTAAAACCTCAGTTTTGACTTCATCGGGATACATTTAATATTGCCTAATTGAGCACAATATGAAAAACAAAAGGTTTTACTTTTTACTGACCTGTAGTGGTTGAACTCACAGCCAGGCATGCCTTGTGTCCTCAGCTTGGCCACCAGTATTCTTATAATACACAGGAAGAATAACAAGTTCACCTGAAAAACACATTGATTAGAGTCAGCTTCAGGTTCTGCTATCACTGGCAGTGTAAAATAAACCTTGCTTAGCATTACAGCATCATGACTGCATCATGACATTTCACTGTCTGATAACGGGGTTACAAAAGGTTAAAGAGGTACTGACTATAATGAAGAGCAGAACAGGAAGTCTGAGGATCCACCAGATCCACTCACTCCTTCTCGTCTCCCAGCAGCTTCAGAGTGAGAGATTTAACACAATCAGCCAGACATAGGAATACTAGTCAGCACATTCCCACAGTTAATACACTCTATGGCCACTGTGTGATTTTAAACCTATGTTCATTAATGTGCTGCTATAGCAGCCTCCACTCTTCCTTCCAGCAGATGTTGTAACCTGGCTGCAGGTATTTTTTCTCACATTTAGCCTCCAGAGCATCAGTAAGGTCCAACACTGATGTTGGGTTGATAAGGCCGCCTTGTGTTGGATGGGGTTGAGGTCAGGGCTCTGTACAGGCCAATCATGTTCTTCCACACCAAAAAGGGAAAACCATTTCTATTGTCTAAAATATCACTATATGTAATATCAAAATTTTATTGTATTTCTGCAGATCCCAATTACTGTATCCTGAGATTTCACAGGCATTCCCAGAGAAACACAGCTGGGACCTCTGGATTTTTAGCATGTGTGCTTGTGTGTTTGTGTACTGTTGTGGGTGCTAGAAGAAAGACCTCCAAACCTCTTGTAGCAGTAGGTGTGTTTTTATCTACCAGTTTTTATTTGCATTTTCTATTTCAGCATAAAACTGCTAAAAATTTTAAAAAATCTCTAAATATCACAAAAAAGGTTTTACACATGGTTTTGGTGTAAAAGATGCTGTGTGGCTAAAAAGGTGTAAACAGACTTTGTGAATAAATGATGACGTACATGAATCATGTGACTGAAATGTCACCGAAGGGCTGAAAACATCAGATCTGTGTGGAGCGATGAGGAGACTGTAACCTTCCTCACATCAATACATGAAACTAACAGAAGTGTCATATTTCCATCATGTTTTCCACATGGTTTTCCATCATTGGAGCTTTAAATGCCGCTCTTTTAATCACGTCATCTCGTTGTGCCCTCGCTGAAGAACCAGCAGCGGAAGCGGCAGTGGATGAAAATGCACATAAATTTTCTTTTGCAGTTTTTCTGGAAATTTGGTTAAAATTTGCGCTACATTTAGATGGAAACCTACAGAGTAGCCTCATTGGATAAACTTTTCAGCTGCATGATCCTCCCAACTACTTTCTATGCTAAAAGGACAGCTCACAGTCCAGCTGTGGTAAACATGTCTTTTACAATTTGTACGAGCAACAATCAACAGGTGAACACTAAGTACAGAAAATCACCGTAATGTTACAACCAAATGTCCTAAAACAATTCCATGAAGACAACACACTCTAGTGGATGCATGTAATGGATGTTCCTTCTCTGCCACTCCAAACAGTATAACTTCATGCCAGTGCTTACATGGTCATACTATTAGAATAAACATCATTTTATGTTAATTATAAGCAGTTTGTTTGGAATCCAATTTCATTTATGTTGATAAATCCTGTCGATCCTGGGAAAAGAGGTATTTATTCAAGGAAGTAATTGTTTTAAAATCACATCCTTCATCCTTGATGTGGGCAGAAGGGGTGTCCGAGACTTTTAGCCATATAGTGTGTATGTGCTGTATGGATGAATATATATATAATATTTATCCTACCCTTCGTCTTCATAGAGGTACCTGGCAAAACTCCAGCCAATCATAATAACCATCGGAGAACCTGAAAGTAAAGAAAAATGTTGAGCTGTGGTTTGTTTTTCGTGTGATGATTCTACAATTAAACTATTGTCTTCTACAATCTTACAGACTAAAATGTGCTTTGGATAAAACAGAAAAGGGTGATTCTCTAAGTCAGCGCCCTTTAAGTCCCCCAGACTTACTTCAAAGATTTAATTAAAGAAAATGACAAAATGCTTTTTAAAGCCATCAATTAATAGAACCAGGTGTCTTTGCATTATAATGCAAAACAAATTAACATGTTTTTTATTTTATTTTTTAAAAATGGGTTGTCTAAGTAGAAGACAACAAGTGCGTTTGCACTTGGCACTTAAATATCAAACAACAAAAAATTGCAATTAATACCAGAATTTTGCTGCTAATATAATCATATGTTTATCTACTTTAACTAAAAATATTTTTTTCTGAAAAAAAAAACATGAATTATCTATGAAATATTGATACACGTCCTCCAGTTAGTTTTCAACCCCATCACACCATACCATACCTGTCAACTTTAAAAAAGATTCAGTTCCTGTTTTATTGAATGTTATATCATTAATTTCACAGGAAAATAAATCCATACTTCAGTAAAATATTGATCATCCCTTCAACCCTGTTATTTGATAGGTTTTTAATAATATTTTAATGATGAGAAGAAATATGAGGTTAATGTTTGTTGAACTCTGTGAACAATTTACAGGATAATCAGTAAAAACTAAATGGAAGTCTAACCAACTTATAGTACTAATGCATATTTTTGATAAAATATGAAGGTGGATGTTAGTTAATGTTCTCATGACCTGCTTTGGCAGTCAAATGGTGAGTATGTTAAAATAAAAGTGCTATTTAGAATAAGTGATCTTAAACAAGGGACATCTGATTATTGAGGTTCTACAAGAATTTACTTGAATATCTTTTCAAATCATATTCACACTGGGTCCAAGTTTTCTGTGACGGGGCTGAACTCAAATAGACTTTTGGTGAGAAAGAAATGCCTAATAATGTAGGTATAAAGGTTTGACTAGTCCACTATACAATGTATTGATCAGTAATACAATTATTTGAGGGTTGTTTTTTTTTTTTCAAAAATGATATGACCCAAAAGACTCAGAGAATCACCCAAAAGTAGAACAGGTTGTTTTTAAAAACAGGAGCAAATTAGGGATATGGATGTTGCCAGAGCTACTGAGAGCTGAGAAATGAGGAGTTAATCCAACAGTCGTACCCCAGCCGAAGGTGATGTACCACCACAAGTGTCTCCTGTGGGAGAACAGTGAGACACTGACCAGGCTGTACAGGTAGTGGCCCTCAGCCAGCAGCCAGCTGTAGTTGGCCATGATGCAGTAGTTAGACAGTGCCGTTGCAAGTTTACAACTCACCTAAAAGGAGCGGCAGAGGACAAGAGAGGTGAGCACACTCCCACAGCTGTCTGTACATTACAGTGCCACATTTACACTGCAGCCACAAGTGGCCAAATTATGCTTTCTTTTTGTATGTGATGGTTTTAATGCAGTGTGTACAGAAAAAAGATGCAAAGAGAATGTGAGTTCATTCTTGAGCTTGGAACCAGTATGTCCCAGTTTTTTTTTTTCAAGTGATTGATGGAAAAGTGAAATTTGATGAAAAAAAAAATTACAGTTTTACAAATTGCCAGCTCTTTTTTCTAACATTTAAACCACATCTATCATATTAACAGAAAAACAAAAAGTTGACTCCTATGTAAATTAAAAGAATGAATCAATGTTACCTTAATAAATGCACCATTAATTGGTATTTTACAGATCTCTGTGTAAATGCAAAAAAATCACACAATCTGTGCAGTTGGTTTTCAACCAAAACACACAAACAATATTTTACTAAAAGCTTCTGTCTCTCACCTTATATTTCATCTCCATCTCATCACATCACCCTCAGATCACTTTAGAAAAACGTGTACGCTGGTCTGAAGAGGTGTTCACATTCTACATAAAACTCCACAGCATCAGACTTTTGAGCTGTCAAGCTAAAGTGAGCTTAAATAAGAAATCCTGCAACGCTCTCTCTTATTTGTTCAGTTTGAGGTTACTTGATGGACAAGAGGAAGTTCTCGGACAGGATGAACGTACCGGATAGATGCCGCAGTAAAAATGGTCTTCAGTTGAGAACAGAACTGAGTCTCTGATGAAGATGAACGCTGCTCGGAGGATGAAGGAGAGGAAGAGCTGGATGTGGATGAAGTTGCGTGTGCAGTGAAGCCTCCTGGTGGAAAGAACACAGAGTGACTTAGATGTGTCAAATATTAGAACGTGTGAATTTATGCTCTCTCGACTGTTAAACGACGGGGCAAATCTCATGAAAAGACCAAAACAAAACAATGTGCTAGTCTGTCTCCTGACTCCCCTACCCTGTCTGTAGCACTTATCCAATCACATTAGTTCCTACTGAAGACGTAAATCCTTAAAAATGCCTCATCAACATACAGTTTCATATTTAAAAAAGGCTAAGTAACTTCCTAAAACAGCTGTAGTTTTTATAAAATGTTAAAATGAACAGTAGGAAATAGAGCATTTGTTCTATTCTATTCTATTTTCAGCAGCGGATGAATCCACATTTGGTGCTCTAGTGAGTATTTCTGGCAGCAGGACGGTGTGTGTGGGATTGAGTCACAATAAACTACAGTGTGTGTGTTCATGGTGATGAAGGAACATGTCACCCAGTGCAGCGGTGTGGCATTATTGATGTGTTTAATAGTTAAGATATATCACAGTACATTTCACATTTTAACATCATGCTTTTTTGGAGGCCTTTTTAAAATGAATACTGTACATTTGAAGTTGGCTATCAAATGGTATTTTGTTGTAAAATTCAAAAGAAAAAAAAAACTTGGGAAGGCGTAAATCAGGACTGTGTTTGTTTTGGTCTTTCTGCCCCCTAGTGGTCAAAAATAAACACTATTCAAATAAAGTTTGTGGGGACTGCAATTACTCAGTGTTAGTTGGTTTCTGCAATAGAGGAAAAATAATTTCTTGTTAGTATAGAAAACTCACTGAGCACTCACAAAAATCACTGACCTGAAGAGACAGAGGATGGTAACAGCCAGGGTGAGGGAGGCGAGAGACACAGCGTAGCCCACAGAGTACATGATCCTCACATACAGGAAGTAACTCTGGGACCTGAACACCTGACGAAGGCATAAATGCACACAGCAAGTTCAGCAGTAGCTAAGTTACAAATATGTGTGTGTCTCTGCATGCATTCCTATCATTATGTAAGAAAAAGGAAAATAAACCCATCCTGAGTGAGAGGACTCAGCCAGCCATAGAAGGGGCTACTATAAGTTAGTATTAGAATCAGGAGGACTTCCTGTCCTCCCAACAGGAAGACGACATACTGCATGCCTCAGAAGATCCATGGACAAAAACCAGACCACTCCTCGTAATGATTTACACTTTTATTCCACTTCACTCCGATCCAAACATGACAGTGAGAAATCAGATTGTCTGAGATGATGCTTAACTGCAGCAGTCCACTGAGCTCCACTGTTTATTTGAAGGATAAAACTGAGTGGAGGTGTAAGCTGCACAGTAGCAGAGCTGATAAGCCCTCTCAGTTTAACGAATAGTGATGGTTTATATTTTTCTTATTGTCAACAAATCCCATGAAAGTGTTGTGTGTGTTCACTGGGGTCGTGATGGCCTTGTGATTTAAAGGGGTGTAAGAACTTCCTGCATGTATTGAGTTCACTGGGTTCATTGCACAGTTATAAATTGTTCTGTACTGTTATTATGCACTGAATATAATGTGAATATAATGTAAAATATGTCAGTGGTAATAATATAATTCTCTTTCTGACTACAGCTGAGGATTGTTTTCATTGTTGATTGATTTGCTGATTGTTTTCTCCATTAATCATTAGGTTCATAAGATATCAGAGGGTAATTAGGAATACTCATTGTGGGAGACTGTGAGACTAATGAGGAATCATTTTTGTGGCTAAAAATGACAGCGTTTGGGATCTTTGCTGTTGAAAATGACTCGGATGATTAATTAACTATCAACATACAGTAGTTGCAGATTGTATCTCTGTTGCTTGGTCGACTAATTGTTTTACCTCTAATTTTATATACATCATAACTTACTAATGCTGTAATGATGTGATACTACTACCGTTGTTTTTTCTATAGTGCTATGTGCAGTGCGGTTTTGATGATGTTATATGTTGCTATTTTTCCATTTATATCTAGAAAAAAACAAACTATTTTTTTAAAGAACTCCACAACAAGTTGAACACCACACGCGCGCCACCTTAAAAAGTTGATATGACTAATGTGTCAACATAAACTTCCAGCAGACACAGAGCTGGGAAATCTGCCTGTTAAGGTTGTGTACAGCAAATTAATTAGAGCTTGTTTGCTGAAAACAGCAACCTGCTGCTGCTGGAGACAAGGTGGATGAGAGCGCTCAGACTGAACCAAAACAGTAAAGCTGCCGGCATAAAACCAAAACAATGAGCTGACAAAAAGTAAGACAGTGAGTTCCTCTGAGCTGAGGAGAACTGCAGAGTCCTTTCACATCACATATAGTCATTTGAGCCATTGTTTAGTTTTAAAGATTCACGTCTTCAGTAGGAAACAGGCGAACACATTGTTGGTTTTGGTCTTTTCATGGGATTTGTTGACAGTAAGAAACATAAAATTACACCATCTTGCAGTGATGTAAAATGAAGTCATTATGTTAAATTGCATGATTGTCTCCCCTTAAAAGTTTGTTTCTCTTTTCTTCAACATGGGTAGAACTGAGCCTTGCAGACTCTCAGAAAGTTTAGACAGAAAGTGGTTTTTATATAGAGACATTTTTAAATATCTTAATTGTCCTGAAGTGATAAATTCATCTGGTGTTCCAAACGGTTACAGTGACTGTTTGACTGAAATCTGCTAAACACAAATCTGAAAATAAAACACTGAACATTTAGATAAACTGCCAGTTGAAGGAAGAAGGACAATGAGAAACAGCACAGCGAGGAGTCGCACAGTAACGGCACGATTCCCTGCTCAGAGTACAGTACATCACAATATTATGGGATTAAATTTGTTTCAGAATAACTGAGCAAAATCCCCTGAGAATCAAACAAAAAAACTATACATAGAATGTGATTAAAAATAATTTGAAACCAAAAAATTACCTTAAAAGCAAAACAATAAAACTATACAAGGCACAATATTCACTTTTCCTTTTTTTATCTTTTTCTCTTTTGCCGTCACTTTTTCCAGTTTGGCTGCTGATTTTTTCAGTTTTGACACAAAGCTCTCTGGTAGGCAGGTGTTACAGAGCTGCGTCGCCATTGGCCAGTTGGTGGTCTCATAATAATAAAATGTAGCTCTCCTGTATAATTTGATTGTACGATTTGCCTTTGAGGTCATTGTTTGTTTTCAAATTATTGTTATCAAATTTTTTGTTTAATTCTGGGCAGATTTTGCTCAAATATTATGAAAATAAATCTAAAAAAAATCTATATATATAGTTAGGCCCAGAAATATTTGGACAGTGACACAAGTTTTGTTATTTTAGCTGTTTACAAAAACATATTCAGGATACAATTATATAATCAATATGGACTTAAAGTGCAGACTCTCAGCTGTAATTTGAGAGTATTCACATCCAAATTGGAGCAAGGGTTTAGGAATTAAAGCTCTTTAATATATGTAATATGTTCTTTTTCAAGGGACCAAAAGTAATTGGACAATTGACTCAGAAGGCTGCAAAAAAAAAATAAAAAAATAACACTGCTCTGCTCTTCCCTCGTTAACCTGTCATCAATTAAGCAGTTAAAAGGTCTGGAGATGATTCCAGGTGTGGTGTTTGCATTTGGAAGCTGTTGCTGTGAACACACAATATATGGTCAAAGGAGCTCTCAGTGGCGGTGAGACCAGACCATCCTGAGGCTGAAGAAAAAGAAGAAATCCATCAGAGATAGCAGAAATGTTAGGAGTGGCCAAATCAACAGTTTGGTACATTCTGAGAAAAAAGAGTGCACTGGTGAGCTTGGGAACTCAAAAAGGCCTGGACGTCCACAGAAGACAACAGTGGTGGATGATCGCAGAATCCTTTCCATGGTGAAGAAAAACCCCTTCACAACATCCATTCAAGTGAAGAACACTCTCCAGGAAGGAGGTGTATCAGTATCTAAGTCTACCATAAAGAGAAGACTTGATGAGAGTAAATACAAAGGATTCACCACAAGGTGCAAAACATTAATCAGCCTCAAAAATAGAAAGGCCAGAATTGACTTTGCCAAAAAACACCTGAAGAAGCCAGCCCAGTTCTGGAACAGCATTTTTTGGACTGATGACACTAAGATCAACCAGTACCAGAATGATGGGAAAAATAAAGTTTGGAGAGGAATTGGAACAGCTCATGATCCAAAGCACACCACCTCTTCTGTAAAACATGGTGGAGGCAGTGTGATGGCATGGGCATACATGGCTTCCAATGGCACCTGGTCACAAATATTTCTGGGCCTAACTGTGTATATATGTATATTTACATTTAGGTTTTTAGATGTTTAGATTCTTCATAACACCATCAAGGAGGCGTCTGATGGTCTCAAATGTATTCTGCAGCCAGAGTCATAAAGAACTATCTTCATCAACAAGAAGAACAAGGAGTCCTGCAGCAGATGGTTTGGCCCCCACAGAGCCCTGATCTCAACATCATGGAGTCAGTCTGGGATTACATGAAGAGACAGAAGCAGCTGAGATGCCGAAATCCACAGAAGAACTGTGGAAACTTCTCCAAGATGCAGGAACAACCGACCTGCCAAGTACCTGAAAACCTGTGTGCAGGTGTACCAAGGAGAACTGTCAGTTAGAGAAAATTCCACCTCTGAATAAACTTAGATATAGTCTTATACTGTCCCTTCACTGATTTGTTGTCACAGTCCGTACGTATTCCACACAGAAACATACAGGTATTCACAAAACCTTTAAAGAAAAACGGCTCTGTGTCCCAGTAAACCGTGACAGTGTGACAGGGAGTCAGCATGAACAATACCAGGACTCAGCCATCATTCCTTTTATTATGTCAACACATGTCAAAACGAAAGCAGCATATTGACCCATTTAGCTCCCATATATTAAGATATTACATGCGGTGTTGTGTTTACTACTAAATTAACTGCTTGTTAGTCAGGTGTGACTAATCCGATATCAGATTGACCACTGTGATTTTATCCACCAAAAGTTGTTTAGATTTCTCTAAATCCATCTTTCCTTACAGCCCAGACTCCTCTCTGCCCTCCAGCAGCTGTTTCAGAAGCTGTTTACATAAAACCTGCGTTATTAATGAGCACCTACTCTGATTGGCTGGAGGTGTGGCCCCCACCTTCAATCAGAATAGGACCTAATGAATGCAGCAGCATGTTAACCTGCAGTAATGTCTGCAGCTGCAGATGTGAGACAGTATACAGTGTCTATGAAGCAGAGTCTGATCCTGAATGAAGGAAGAAGCTGCTGCTGCACAGCTGAGACTCAGCAGGATGTTTCAGGACGGTGACATCGTGTCAAAGTTTCCTCACAAAGTCAAACATAGCTGGAGGTCGCTAGCTTAGCTTTAGCACAGATATATTATATTCCTTTAGCTGAGGAAGAGAAAGAAACCATGTTTTAAAACTTCATCACAGATTGAAGATGAAACAGTAGAAAATCCTGCAGCCTGCTGAGTCTCATTAAGCAGACAGTCGGCTGTAAAATGCGCCAAACACACACACACACACACAACCACTCGCTGATAACAGAGAGAATATCGTCTCCAAAAATGAATTTCAGCCGTTCCTGACATAAATTCATCCTCTGGAAGGCTGTAAAGACTTTTTAGCTGCTGAACAACCAGCAACACTTCCAGTGTGCTGCTTTGCAGCTGTGATTCAAACTGCGACTACAGAAGTAAATAACTTAAAAAGACTGAGGAGATAGAAATGAGTAATTTTACAGCACAGGAGGCCCCACCATCACCCTGATCAATCTCAATGATCAGTTTTCTTATTTTCCACACCATCAGCTCTTTAAATAATATGATGTGCTTATAAAGCTTTAGTCCAGTAGGGTTGAGTTGGAGTCAAGAGACCCAAAAATAAAAAAATTAAAGAAAGGCCCTTTCTTGTACAATGTCACAAGCTAACCGTGAAAGTGTGATATTTTTCCACTAGCTCAGCGATTCGAACACTATTGGCCCTCAGACAAAATTTACACAACTGCGCCCCCCAAAACACAACCATTACACTGTCAACCCCCAGGTCAATTTCACATGGTGTTAACTGAGTTTTTTGTCTGTATGTCCACTGGTTACAGTATGTGTATATGAATGGATAGAGGAGAGTGTTAGTGATTCTGCTAGTGATGTCATAAAAATACTGATGCAACATGAAAACATACATTTTTCGTTCCTTGTCTAACTCCAGTTTGGGGGATAACTGTGCTCTCGGTTTTGGAACTACAGTTCCCATAATGCTTATTGGGGGATGTATACAGGAAGTACAACATTGCCATGATTCAGTGATTTAGCTGTGAGCT
Source organism: Scomberomorus guttatus (assembly GCA_038419695.1). Classification (NCBI taxonomy): domain Eukaryota; kingdom Metazoa; phylum Chordata; class Actinopteri; order Scombriformes; family Scombridae; genus Scomberomorus; species Scomberomorus guttatus. The sequence goes on from CM076456.1 coordinate 30,835,040, forward strand.
ACAACTTGAGCCCTGTTGTTTTTAGACCGTTTGTTTGCAGTGTAACGTGGATGTACAGACTGTCACTGTCACTGGATTACTGTGATACTGAACAAGACTTAAAGACGTGATGACTGATTTATAAGCAGATTTATGAAGGTTTGTTCATGATGCACAGTGGAGATTGTTATCTTCAGGAAGTGTGAGTCACACTAAATCAAAAAAATGTGTCTCATGTCTGTGTGTTCAGATTTGACTGAGTTATGACTCAGAGGAGTATGAGTTTTCCCTCTGCAAACCCCCCTTCAACTCCCTCCCTTATGACATTTTTAGACACAATATATTTTATCTTTAATTTTGATTCTCTTAGGAAATAATAATGATAATAATTAATATTTAGTATTCCTTCACCAGAATGATATTCCTGGCAGTGTGGTGAAAGCTTTAATATAAAGACTATCATGCTATAATTAATCATAAATAAACATGGAAAAGTAAATTTTCATTAAATTCAAGTAAAACATTTTATACACTTCATATTTTTGGTGGCTTCTCAGACAGTGGAAGTAAAAGGACAGAAGGAAGAGGCTTACCTCCAGAGGGACGCTTTCATTTAAGCCATACTCGCATGCTAACTCATGTGGAGGGTAAGGCTCAGTCCAACCCTGCTCTGTACAGTTCCTGAACACTTTCCCTACAGAGAGAAATGAAACATAATCCTCAATGGCCACAATATGTTTCCTGATGAAATTATACATTTACGGGTTCTGGCTTTTTCAAGTCCGTCTTAATACAAGGCTAACATGCTCATATGTACGTTGAAATGGGTTTCAAAATTCACTCTTTTTTCCCTGTGGAATGAAGTTCCTCGCTAATCTGTGGCGGAGGGATACATTCTCGTAGTCGTGTGTAAGTTTTCTGACATTACCAGCGTTCACTACTTAAGACATCCTCAAAGGGAGGTTAGAATTTAGAATTTAATTTTCTTTGCAGATTTGATAGCTGGAGTATTTTTGCAATCTGTGTTTTTAGACACGTGTTTTGAGTGTCTGTGTATGTGTGATGTCTCAGAATCGATCTCCAGCTGTTCTTGTTGTCCTCCAGACCTCCTGGATTCGCTCCTGTCTCTGCGTCTAATAAGACATGAATATGGTTCACGCCTGTGTTTATCCGCTGTGTTCAGGAAGAAACAAGTGAGCAAATGTGTGCCATAAATTTCCTTTGAGAGACCCTGAAAGGAGAGAGTTGTGGCTAATAGCTGTCAAAATGGATATTTACAAGGCTCAGTAGGAGAGGGGCTGTGAGTAAATGACTGAAGAACATAGTCACGTCATCACCGGCTGAGGTTACAACAGCTGACGAGGAAGTCAGTGTAAATAAATACATTGTATGTCCTCCACTCTGTTTGCAACATGTGAGGAAAAAGCCAGTTGCCCCAACAAATCTACACGCGACAACGATAAAGTATCCCTCCGCCGCAGCTTGGTGAGGAACTTTGTTCGGCAGAAACAAAGAGTGAATTTTGTTCTAGACAGACTGCACAGCCTCACTTTAGCTTCAGCTGAACTTCTGTCTGTCATCTCTTACAAAGTTGTCTCATTCACAGGGAATCTTCAGGGTCCGTGTGGAGAGGAGGAATTATTACAGCGACTAAGATCCAAAACACTTTGTTTCTTTTATATGCTGTTTACAGTTTGTGTTTCTGTGTGTCTGTGTTTTATGTTTATGGTCTATGGTTTGTTGATTGCAGTCCACTACCCTGATGCATGTTTGTTATGTAAGCACTGTGCTAGTGTAGGGGTGCTTTGAGTGGATTATGCAACAGGCTTTTGACCGATGGGTGAACCTCACTGTGTCTTCTGGGCCGTTTCTAAACAAACTAACTTGACCAAACTCTTCATAATGAAGGAACATGTGACCCAGTGCAGCGGTGTGACTCACTGATGTGTTTCTATTGACGACAACGGAGGTCTACAGCACAGAGGAATAACATATATCAGGCTTTGATACATACAGAATACTTGTTAGTAGATCAGTTCATTCAGTTCATCCAAACATGAGATTTGTTGACAATAAGAAAAATATAGAAAAGCCTTATCCTTTAAATCATACTTTTTCATGCATGAAGTCATGATAATTCATGTGCCCTTACCATATACTGTAGTGCTACCCACATGTTTTTAACAGCTGCTAGCCCTCCCACCAACCTGTAGCGTGTAGGAATCTGGGACAGGGCTGAGATACGACCTCTCCAACCACAGCATGGGGCCAGCAGTTTGGATGGTCCCACCAGCCGATGCACTCTGTTGGAGAAAAGTCACAACAAGAGAAAACAACCTGTCAAGTTAATTACTCTTGGTGCTATTTAGGATCTTTGGACACATTCCATTTGTGTAATATCAGCCAGTGGTGGAAGAAGTACTCAGATCCTTTACTTAAGTAAAAATACCAATACAGCAATGTAAAATACTCCATTACAAGTGTTGGGCCTCAACCATGTGGTCAGACAAGGGCAGGCCTACATGTAAAACCTGAAGCCTGACCATGAGGCTTCCTTTGTCCTTTGTCCCCTGAAACAAAAGGGGGCAGCGCCAAAATGCTGCTCACAGACTCCACTTCCCATAATGCTTTGCCGAGTTCGCACCTAGGTGCGAACTCGGCAGGGAGCTCAAACCCTGGTCTCTGTTTGGCAGAGACCCACCAACACCACCGGGAGTCATGGCAACACAGCCGTGACGTCACCGCCCCTTTAAGAAGCGGCTGCGCGAATTCAACATCGCCCTTTTCCACAGTAACAACGCTGGAGGAAGCGTTGCTTACTAAAGGGGGTAACCCCGTGCACATGGACTTTTCCCCCTGGAAGATTCACCCTCGCTGGACGAGCTGAACTTCTCCCTGTGTTTAACCGAACACATTCACTGGATCCGAGAGAGACACCTGCTGCTGCAACCCAGCGCTCTCACTACCTGCAGAAGGAAGAAAGGATTTCTTCACGAAGATTACTTCTCTGCCCTGCTCTTCTTCAACTAAGTCGACTCCGCTGTTTCCCTCGCCACGCAGCCGAGGATCAGCTGCCGTCAAAGCCCCGCCGACAGAGTGTCGACGGCCCCGTCAGTATCCGAGCCGGACCAGGACGGAAGAAACACTGTATCGCTTTATGAAGCGACCACGTAAGAGGCTGTCTGGACAGAGACGGAATGAATTGTGTGTTTGTTAGCTTTTAGCTTTTAGCCTAATTGCTATGTGTTGTTTGATTCCTTTTGCTATACTCTGAGGAGTATTTAAAGTTTGCTGCCTGTTTAGTTGTGTTAACGCTAGACTGTTTGTCGTTGTTTGTCGATCAAAAATCAGACAACGTGCATCACAGAGTGCGTCTGCACGCACGCTCTCTGTGGACGACGTCATCCCACAGATCACTGTCGCCATTTTGTTCACACCCACAGTCACACACACACCCATCTACACTCCCATACACTCACACCCACAGTCACACACACACCCATCTACACTCCCATACACTCACACCCACAGTCACACACACACCCATCTACACTCCCATACACTCACACCCACAGTCACACACACACCCATCTACACTCCCATACACTCACACCCACAGTCACACACACACACACCCATCTACACTCCCATACACTCACACACACACACACACACCCATCTACACTCCCATACACTCACACACACAGTCACACACACACACACACACACACACACACACACACACACCCATCTACACTCCCATACACTCACACACACACACACACACACACCCATCTACACTCCCATACACTCACACCCACAGTCACACACACACACACACACCCATCTACACTCCCATACACTCACACCCACAGTCACACACACACACACACACACACACCCATCTACACTCCCATACACTCACACACACAGTCACAAACACACCCATCTACACTCTCATACACTCACACACAGTCACACACACACACACCCATCTACACTCCCATACACTCACACACACACACACACACACACCCATCTACACTCCCATACACTCACACACACAGTCACAAACACACCCATCTACACTCTCATACACTCACACACAGTCACACACACACACACCCATCTACACTCCCATACACTCACACACACACACACACACACACCCATCTACACTCCCATACACTCACACACAGTCACACACACACACACCCATCTACACTCCCATACACTCACACACACACACACACACACACCCATCTACACTCCCATACACTCACACACACAGTCACACACACACCCATCTACACTCCCATACACTCACACACACAGTCACACACACACACACCCATCTACACTCCCATACACTCACACACAGTCACACACACACACACCCATCTACACTCCCATACACTCACACACAGTCACACACACACCCATCTACACTCCCATACACTCACACACACAGTCACACACACACACACCCATCTACACTCCCATACACTCACACACAGTCACACACACACACACCCATCTACACTCCCATACACTCACACACACAGTCACACACACACACACCCATCTACACTCCCATACACTCACACACAGTCACACACACACACACCCATCTACACTCCCATACACTCACACACAGTCACACACACACACACCCATCTACACTCCCATACACTCACACACAGTCACACACACACACACACCCATAGGTAGTATTAGATCTTAGGAGTGTCTCTGATCAAAGCATTTGCTAACTTGTTTAATAAACACTGTTATATCTTTAAGTCTTTCTATTGTAAAAGGTGGCCCTCGTCCCAAAGTTAAGCTGAAGTTAAAATGAGGCTTCAGCAGTCTGTATTATTAATTCATATTAATAATTTAATTTCTTATTAATAATTATCTGATAATTATTTATTACTGCTAATAACCAACCAGCTTACAATCACCACCCTAACAAATGATGCTCCTGTATGAAGCTCTCTCACTCATACAAGTACAAAAGTATTACCAGGTAAATGTATTAAAAGTAGAAGTACTTGTTTTGCAGAAAATCGGGCTGTGAATATATTTAATACATTTAGTAAATTGCATTACAGTATGTGTGATTGTACCCATGAAATACAATCAGGGATGTGTTACAATAATGACTGCTCTCCATCACTTATGCAATATACAATAATATAATCTATCCAATCCAAAAGAACATACATCTAGTAAATATATTGTGTTTATCAATACCTACTCTTTGATACTATATTAACCTCAGCAGTCATATCAAGTGGATATCTGCCACATTTACAGTCTTTTTAGCATCAAATTCCCTCTTTGTGTTTCCTCGGACAGTGTTTCCCTGTTGAGCTGCGGTGGAAGTATAGTAACAAAAAGAGGGACTTTGGCACTAAAAAGACTGTAACGTTGAAAGATATCTACTTGATTTGACTCATTTGGACGCTGAAGCTTCATATTAGCTTCAGATAAACACACTTATTTGAACTGTGAACCCATCCTTTACATTTTAAATTGCAATTTGCCTTCAAGTCCTGACACAACAATGTTTAATTGCATTCCTTCAATCAGTCATAAATGTATGCATTCAAACTGAATGAATTTTATATTGAAAATGATTTCAGTATAAATGAATTCATAAACATAATGTTAATTGATCTAAATTCAGTGTAAATAAAACTTAGTGTCCACATTTAAATTGTTGGATTGTGCCTGAGTAGATTAGATATGTTAAAAGTAAAACATAAAGGATTACACCCTGATTTGTTTTGCTGTTGAAACCATCAAACATGAAGGAAATGTCTGTTATTCATGACTGGAGATAAAGTGAAGCCCTTTGGCCTTGTGGAACTCTAAAAATGTGTGATGTCATTGTGTAAGACATCAATCCACCAATCAACACAGCAGTTAATGCAATTCCTCTTCATTTTCTCTCATCTCTGGCCGACCTGGGAGCAGAAACCATGGCAACACTAAGGTTTTTTTTTTGTGCTGCAAATACTATTAGCTGAAAGATCATGCTATTACCTGCTTCAATAATGGGAGAAGATACACGGCGTTTCCTCTGCACGTCTGATGAAAATGACAGCAGCTCACCAGACAGCAGTGTAATAGTAGGTGATATTCTATCAATCCTGCTTCCAGATTCCAGCTAGAGGCTGAACAGACAGAGGCAGCCACACATGAGGATCTTTGTCAGTGAGGTTTCCTGTAGGCTAATAAAACATTGTGCTGAGGTTACTACTGTATGGATTGAAATCTGTGTCAAAAAGCTAGTGAAGCTTTTACTAACTAGACATTCAACAGAGGGCAGCGGGAATTGGGATGAAGCAGGCTTTTAAATGCCCTCATAATATAAACAGTTAAACAAAGACTTTGCGAAGTGTGTCCGATTTTGCTCTGTATTCAAAGTGCGACTCGGAAATGTCTGGGAGAGCTGGGCTTCCATACCTGCACAACCCCCCCTCCTCCTCCCAGTCAAGCATTAGTAGTTGTGACATCTACTAACGGTGACGTTACCAACATGGAGTGTTTTTTAATTCACACTTCCAGCTGAGTCACCATCAATTTGAAATGAAAGTAGGTTGCTGATGCTCTCCTGGTCTGCCCTGTGCCTAAAAAAAGCTACCAAAGCTGTCATAGCATGTTATTTTAAACTGTAGAGTCCCAAACATAACATGTCAGACAATCAGCAGTGTTGTTGAAATGCTGAACTGTTTATTGTTTTGTTTTTTTATTTGTTATATTTTTTTTACCACATAATCAATCAATCAAACTTTATTTATATAGCACCTTTCAAAAAAAAAGCAATTGAAAGTGCTTTACATGCTACCGACAAAACGTAAAAATGGATTTAGAGACTAATGCACACCGAAGCAATTAAAAAAAACAAAAAAGGTTACTTGAATAAGACAACAATAAAAGACGGGTAGTTAAGATAATAAAATATAATCAATAAAAGATAATACAAGCAATAAAAATAACAAAAAAATGAAATTGTGAAATACTACACAAAATTAATAGATTAGTAAAATAGTAAAATGTTAATAAAAATAAAATAGCATAAAATAAATCATAATGATAAACAAAATAAATATAAATAATGGTGCAAGGCCATGTAGTGTCTTATAAACTAATAAAATGATCTTAAAATCAATATGAAAACTAACAGGCAGGCTAACCATTGTAAAGACTTTAAAATAGGCGTAATGTGTGCTCTCCTCAGCAGAATTTTGAATTAATTGTAGCTGATTAATTGTATTCTTTGGTCGACCAGAAAGGAGAGTGTTACAGTAGTCTAGCCTGCTAGTTATAAAAGTGTGTATCAGTCTCTCTGTGTTGCCCAGAGAGAGAAATCTTAGATCTTAAGGACAGAATCATTTTACACCTCACATGCTGATGAACCAATAATCACAGGATCTTTGATAATTCCATGCTTGTCTTGATATTAGAATGTTTCTGCTTTTAACAGCCCTCTCTGTGTAAAAGCAGCTTTATTGCCCTTTCCTGGACCTCTCATCCAGTTCTTTTCATGACAGCTTTATGTGGGACTCGCCTTGTTTTCCTGGGCTGAGGGAGCTCCTGTTGGTTTTGAGCAGCTCCAAACAGTTCACCTCATCTTGGAGTAAAATGTAGTTTGGGTCGCATTCAGGAGGAATGGCTTCCGCCTGCAAACACATTGAAAGAGCTTCATTAGACAGAAAGCTTCACTTTCTACAGTTTTTTTCAGAATCAATAAAACAGTGCTGCTAATAAACAGGTGTTAAGCAGAGCTCACATCGGGACAGCTCTGGAGCAGAAGTGCAATGACCGCTAATTCTCCTGGTATCCACATGGAGTTGGCGTTAATAATCCCACCAAACAGTATAAAAAAATATAAAAGCGACGCAGTTAACTGAATCTGCACGTCGTTTTGTTAATGAATCGCGTCTGAGTCACAGAGGAGAACATCTCTTGAGGATCCGCCAACATCCCATCTGGCGTATGTGGACGTGTGCGGTGTGTTTCAGTCAGCCGGAGCGGAGGTGTCCTTTCCCGGCCGAGCGGTGCTGTGTTTATGCGGGATCGCTCCGAGGCTGCAGCCTGACAGCGCTGACACTCTCGCCTTCCTCCCGAAAGCACGATGATAATGATGATGATGTTGTGGAGACATTAAACTTCCCACTAAGGTCTGAATGGTCTGGTATAGATTTAATATCTCACTTTGCTGAATCGTTTACTGTACTTATAAAATTAGTTAATACACTTGTAGTCTTCTTTTATCTTTGCATAATTCTAATATAGTGCATGCTACTATAATTCTATATTGTGAGGCACCTTACAATGTGAGACAATGCATTGCAACAACAGCCTCTTTTTACAATAATTAATAATTACAACCGGGTGAAGGTGAAGTCAATATACTCAGTAGTATTTACTCAATTATTTACAATTTTGAGGTATTACAGATACTGTACTTATAAATTACTTTTAAGATTAATATATATATATATATATATATATATATATAATAATAATATAAAGACGTTTCTGCACATTAAGATGTTGCTTTTTAATTAATGTGTTAATAATATAACACTCTTAAAGAGGCCGAAATGCATTATGAGTACTTTCACTTTCTTTCACTTCAGGTACATTTTGCTGCGTTATTTCTGTCCTTTTAATGGCATCACATTTTGAATAAAGGACTTTCAAAATGCCATCTACTACATTAGCCTATTGCTGTTTTTACAATAATATTCCTCTTTGGACTTGGGAGACCAAACTATCAAATGTTTCACATTTGTACTTGAAAAATTACTTAATTCTTCTTTAAATGACTGAGACAACCATGCAATAATTCCATTGTACAAATGACAAATTAAGTCGCTTGAGCTTGGATTACTTACTTTCCAGCCTGGGTGTTTTGACACTGAAGCCACAGATATGACCAGTTCTATGCAACCTTGATCGGAAGACCACCATGGGAAACTAAACCTCCTGATTAGATACTGATGAGGATGTTATTTCAAAGCAAAGCAAGGATACATTAAGCTTTGCACTGGTAACATGAAAGAAAAGCAGCACCACTGAAAATTGCATGCTTGGGCTCATACAATATATATTTTAAGCTGTTCCTGTTTCCTGTTGGATGTTTATAGCATACAAATATATGCTGCACCTAATTTATTCACACAGATAGACCACTGCACCAAAAGAAACAGTCTGAAATTTAACATCTGAGAAAAGGTGTTACAGGACCTGCATATTTTTTACTGTTTCTCAGCAGCTCCAGTCCAGTGTTCTATGACTGAAGCAGTACCTTCTCATGTCCCCCCTTGCCCTATTCTCCCACAGTGCTTAGCAGGCACTGGAGCATGGCAGCGGATCAACACAGCAGTCAAACTGCACTCCCCTCATTACCCGGTTTTTGATTTGCAAGACAGGCAAAAGTACTAGTTCTGAGTGTATTCGGTCAGTGAGTGTATTCGCTCCAGTGAGGCCTCTGCACCCTCTGAGCCCATCCAAAAGGTTGATGATGATGGTAAGGGCCGGGATCAGTGCATGGACATTCAGACACACTGTCAGCAAATAACAGACAAAACTGTCAGCACACACAAATATGAAAACACAAAAATCACTTTAAACACTTGCGCTCCATTCTTTTCCAGATGAGATCACACCAAAACAGCCCAACATCAGCTCTTACTTAGCAGCACTTTATGCACATTAACTACAGTTCATTTACATTTGTAGACTTAGTAAATACCCTGCTAAATTAAAAAAAAGTTTGCCCCCCTGACGTCTTCCAGATGTGTTGTGTTATAATCCAAATCTCCATTAGCTCCTTCAAATCCATCTCTCACTCACTGAAACCACTTAATCAGCATCTCCTGCACACAGGAAATCAATCAGGCAGACATCTCCTCCTTGCTGGGCTCACTGCAGCTAAAAGGATGGTGGTCTCCCGCTGGAAACCTCCACATTAGTTATCGATAAATAAAGAAATGGCTCTTGTCATACAGAAAGATCGCCCAGCTAGAGCTCTCCTGAGCCTCCCAGTATCTGTAGCATTACTTGTTTGGCAGAGTTGCTGGAAAAAAATCACATTTCCTTGAAAATGAATGAATTACTGGTAGTTAAGTTATATTATTGTTACATTTCTGTCGTTGTTGATTGCATAAAAGTTGCTTGAACATGGACGAATACATGCTGACATTACATGTAATATATCGTATTGTATGAATGTACAATGTGTATCTGAGGTGTGTATATATGAATCATGTATATTGACATAGACTGTTTTCTTTTACTCATCTATTCTTGTAGTTCTAATTACAGTATATCCTGTTCTTATCGCGTACCTTTCAGGAAGTTGCACCTTCAGTGTCGTTGTACTGCCGTGCAATGACAATAAAGGCATTCTGCTCTATTCTATGAGGCCCCTGGCCCCTAGTGTTCTTGAGCCTCACAGCTTGGTGCCTGACAGAGGCTGTTTTGTGAGGCAGGTCATGCGGGGCGATCAGGCCCGCACATAGCAAAGGATCAATAGTGGTAGCTGGATTGACCAGTTTTGACTCTCCTTTATAAACCTACCCTTCAATACGGAGACTTATAGCTTCTCTAATGACCTGTTTGTAGATTCTACAGTATATATACACAGGCAAACTATTCTGTTTTGTAGTTTAAACCTTTTGTTCCTGCACCATATTGCACTAAGTAAAATGTATTTATATAAAACCTTTCTAGAACAGATGTCACAAAGTGCTTCACAATAAAAGTAAAAGGAATAAGAAAGAAACCAGAGCAGTGTGCAGTGCTGCGATGTCCACTTTGTTTTGTTTCTGCCATGGTAGCTATCACTGCTCATGATTACTACCCAGATCTTGCTTGTTGTGACCATGTGTTTCTCTTATTTTTATTTATTTTGCTTAACTTGCTTTTTGCTATTTCTTCTTACTCTAATCTTCAACGTTATTTACACTTTCCCACACTGTCAAAGTCTCTTTCATTCACAAATTATAACATCATTATATCTCAACAGTGATTTTTCCCTCGAGGTAATTGGTCATATGATGCGGTTCTTCAAATATCATTGCGATCATTCTGTCTTTGTAGCTGTGTTTCCTAGAAATTACATTAACACTGTATGTATTACTAATTTGTGACAGCAAATACATTCTGAAGAAAACATAATGCCACCCAGATTACATTTTGTTTTAACATAGGAAAATATTGTTATTTGCCAAGTAGCACGATGTAGACACTGAATGTGTCAGCAAAATGTTCACTGATATTTCATTTGTTTTCCTACCATATACAGAAGCTTGATGCATTAACTTTTTTATGGTTATACAGTATATGGTCATTTACAGCACTTGGCTAAGGGAAGGGAAAGATTGAGGTCCTGGTTAAATATTGAATAAAAGTCAAAAGTTTTAAGATGTTTCAGGGGACCCTGTCCTTTCTTCAGGAGGTTACATTTAATGAAAATGTTTGTCTTTCTCTTTTGCTAACCCCTTATACCCTTTCAACTGACCTCTTCTTATTGTAATATTATACTTCTTTATACTTCTTTTTTAATAGCATGTATACAAATATAAATTTAATAAATACAAAGCAAATATTGTATAAACAAAATGTTATTCATTTTGAATTGGCTAGTCACACCCAGTCACTGAGGAGGATAGTCATACGGTATTCTTATCTAGATGTAGTGCTCTGTTTTATAAAACTAATTCATATCCTTTACAAATAGATTTAGTTTTACCAAATCTGATTTTTACACCTGAATGCTTAATACTACTGCAGAAAATAACAGGTAAGATTGTACTCCAGAAAGTCTCTGGAGAAACTCTTTTTTAATAGAGATTACAGGAGATGATACCTGCATATTAATAGTCAAAGTGACCCAAACATGGACTTCAGTGATGCTGTTTACATCAGTAATCATACAGGTTGTTTCTCTCTTCTGTGGAGGATTTGTGGATAGTCAACATTAGAGTTTTTCAAAGCTAAATTGTGCCTTGCAAGATGAATTTCAAGGTTTACAAGGAGTCTTGAAATTTCCTCATTCTGATATACATTAGTGGGCCACAGAGAAAGTAAAAACAAAAACACTGATTAGAAGCCTGTGAGAAAATATGATTTGATGAGTTCACATGCCCTCTTGTGGATTATATCTGTCATAACTGATTTCTTTTAAGGTTGGTGCAATGTGACATGATATGAAAGGTGACATAAGTTATAGTAGGTGCCCTAAACAATGGTAGATGGTCAATCAGAACAGAAACACATGACATTAAGACAATGTACTGTAGATACAATGTGTTTTTTAAGTTGAATTTTGGCATTTATTATAGGAATTGTGGTGGTATGTACAGTATGGGGTGGTATGTATGTACGTGTGTGTGTGTAGTATTGTAAATTGTATGTTGAAATTACAGTCAAGTTTTGTGAAAGATAAATAGTAAGGACAACGATAATAAGTCATGAGGATCTAAGAACAAGTGTTGATATGTTTAATAAAAACCTACCTCTTTAGCCTGGCTTTTGATTAAGAATGATTTATAGACATTATTTACTTTATTTTAATCACTTATTTTATTGTATTCATTTTGTATGTATTTGTATTTTGTTTGTAAGTTTTTCCCTCTTAGCAATTTTATTTGTCTTTGTTTTTTTATCTATTTTATGTAGTTTTAAAAATATTTTTATTTAACTATATTATTAAAAATCATAATAATTCAATTTAATATTATTACATATTCATCATTTCTATTTCTCGTGTGCATTAGTCTCAAATTGTTTACATTTGCTTTAGTGTCTTATTACAGCTTGTCAGGCATCTGTGTAACACTTTGAATTGCACTAACCTGTATGAAAGGTGATACAAATTAAGTTTGACTGATTGAATATGGAATAAAATAATACACTGAATAAAATTTAATAAATGCAGATTAAATAAATTCTAAATGTTAATAATTCATTGTGCATATGCTATTTTTGTTTGAAGACAATTTAGGTGAAAATAGAAAAACATTTGTGAATAATTATTTTCCACATTATAACCATTACATTTACAACATCGATCTTGGGGTCTTTGCACTTAAAGTATGCTATAACATCTTTAATAGAAAGTTTAAAATGATGAGAGTGACTCATTTTCAGTTCGACAGAAAAATCAGTTAATATCAATTGGTGGTTTTGTCCACACCATTAACATACAACATATGTTCAATATAATGCACTCTAGTACACCACCACTATGATCTCAATAATAAACATAGGCTACGTCCTTTTGAAATGCCTGCTGACTAGTATATATTGTAGGAACATCACCTTTATAAATATGAAATCCTTGTTTAATTAGGGGCACCAATTCCCATCATCAGTCTTATTTTAACTGTGCCAGGAAGACACACAGAGACAACTTTATCAATCTCAAATCTGAAGTAATGTGTTATGATGCAGCGATCTAATTCTCAGCTTTAAATTGAAGTCACAGACAACAACGTGCTGATAAAATATATTTATTGAGCTAAATATCGAACAGTGAATAAATGAGACATTAGTGTACCAGACATGAATAATGATATAATGAAGTAGAACACATCATGTAAACTGCATCCTATTCATAATTTGTTTCCAGCTCATAATCATTACTTGCATGTGTCTGATTATGTTTTTGTTTCAAACAGCATCCCCTCTACTACAGACAAGCTGAATTTAGCTAAATCTTCGACAACTGTCTTTCCCTCACTGAAGGTCAGCATTTTTGGAGAGAATGAAGGATGTGCAAGTATTAAGAATTATTGAAAAAAACGAATCTAGCATAACTGAGCTTGATGTTCTGCTGAAATGACTCAATGGTAGTGAATGTTTAACTGGTAAATGGTTGTTGCTTACAAAATTCCACTTCCACAAATCTATTTCTAGGAGCATCTATATGATCCTGCGTCACATAAAGGATTCATAGAAATGAGGCACAGCGAGTGTACCAACAGAAACTTCCCTGCAGTGTTTTAGCAGGAGAATCAGTGGGTCGACCATCAGCAGATCAGCAGTCGCCAACGGTTGGTGACATTTCCCAACAGTACCCCCATTTCATCAACATACCATGCCTTGTGAGGATTTTACTTGTACTTTGTCGAATGTGTTGCATTATGTTTTTGGATATACAAAATGTAGATGTAAATTCAACTTCATGGTGAGGTGGTGATTACAAACAATCATTTCTATCATTGAGGTTCTCTGAAAATGACTCAGATCCTGCTTACACATTAGCTAGATGTATGTTCAATCTGGCTGGTGGAGAAAGCAAGACTTCCTCCTAGCTCGGTTACCGTGGAAAGGCAACGATGGATCCGTGCAACCGCTTCTTGAAGGGGCAGTGATGTCACAGCTGTGTTGCCATGACTCCCGGTAGTGTTGGTGGGTCTCTGCCAATCAGAGGCCCGGGTTTGGGCTCCCTGCTGTGAGTTCTCACCTAGGTGCGAACTGGCAAAGCATCATGGGAGGCGGAATGTGAGCAGCATTTTGGTGCTGCTCCTTTGGTTCAGGGGACAAAGGACAAAGGAAGCCTCATGGTCAGGCTTCAGGTTTTACATGTAGGCCTGTCTTTGTCTGACCCCATGGTTGAGGAGCATAAGAGATGTTACTAAGGTGACGTTACGTTGTTTGTAGTAGTAACTTGCAACCTGGTGCAAGTGACAGTAGGCATTACCAAAGTGACATTAGATTAGTTGTATTGAACTTGCAACTCGGTGCTTGTAATGGCAAACATTGCTAAGGTGACAATAGATCAGTTTTAACCAGGTGCGTGTATCGATAGAATTTACCAACGGTACGTTGGATAAGTTCGATTAGTAACTTGCAACCTGGTGCATGGCAGACGTTGCTGAAATGACGTTTGATTAGTTGTATTAGTAACTAGCAACCTGGTGCCAGTAACTATAGATTACTAAGTGACATTAGATTGGTTGTATACGTAACTTGCAACCCGGTGCAAGTGACGGTAGGCATTACCAAAGTGATGTTAGATTAGTTGTATTGAACTTGCAACTCGGTGCTTGTAATGGCAGACATTACTAAGGTGACAATAGATCCGTTTTAACCAGGTGCGTGTATCGATAGAAGTTACCGATGGGACATTGGATAAGTTTTGATTAGTAACTTGCAACCCGGTGCATGTAGTGGCAGACGTTGCTGAAATGACATTTGATTAGTTGTATTCTTAACTTGTAACCTGGTGAACATAACGATAGAAGTTGGCAAGAAACTGGCAACCTGGTGCCAGTAACTATAGATTACTAAGTGACATTAGATTGGTTGTATACGTAACTTGCAACCCGGTGCAAGTGACGGTAGGCATTACTGAAGTGACTTTAGATTAGTTGTACTAGTAGCTGGCAACCTGGTGCCAGTAACTATAGATTTACTGAAGAGGCGTTGAATACTGAGGCATTACTGAGGTGATGTTAGTAGGATATCCAAGTGGGTAACTGGCAACCTGGTGTCTATAGTTGAAACGGCAGGATGTTTCTGAAGTGTAGCGAGAATAGCTGACTTTCCTCCTCTAAAATGATGATAAACGATAATAGAATAGAATACGAAATTAGCGACCCGGTGCCACTCACAGAAACCAGAGATAAATGGGGGATGGAATAATTAATTCAATTCAATTCAATTTTATTTATATAGCGCCAAATCACAACAAAAGTTATCTCAGGGCACTTTACACATTGAGCAGGTCGAGACCGTACTCATTTACAGAGACGCAACAATTCCCCCCACGAGCAGCACTTGGCGACAGCGGCAAGGAAAAACTCCCCTTTAACGGGAAGAAACCTCAAGCAGAACCGGCTCTAGGTGGGCGGCCATCTGCCTTGACCGGTTGGGTTTACAGAGAAAGAAGGAGGGAGGGTGACGGGGGAAGGGGAGAGGGGGGTGGGGTGGGGAGAGACACAGAGAATTATAATAACAACAACAACAATAACCATAACAGCAGTAATGTAAGTAGAGCTATGACTTTATAATAGCAATAGCAATAATATCAGTAGCAGAAATGGAAGCAGGACATCCACAGGGCCACGCCACAGTCCCCACAGCCGTGGCCCACCGTTCAGGCGCTGGATCTTCCTGTGAGACGAGAGAGCACAGAGACTCCGGGGAAGAAGTCAAGTTAGTAACATGCATTAATGGTACATGAAGCATTGAAATGGAGAGGAGGAGGAGGAGGAGAGAGGAGAGAGGAGCTCAGTGCATCATGGGAAGTCCCCCGGCAGTCTAGTCCTATAGCAGCATAACTGGGGGCCGGTCCAAGGCGAGCCTGGCCGGCCCTAACTATAAGCTTTATCAAAAAGGAAAGTTTTAAGCCTACTCTTAAACGTAGAGAGGGTGTCTGCCCCCCGGACTGAATCTGGAAGATGGTTCCACAGGAGAGGAGCCTGATAGCTGAAGGCTCTGCCTCCCATTCTACTTTTAGTTATTCTAGGAACCACAAGTAAGCCTGCATTTTGGGAGCGCAGTGCTCTAGTGGGGTAATAAGGTACTATGAGCTCTTTAAGATATAGAGGCGCCTGACCATTAAGAGCTTTATAAGTAAGGAGAAGTATTTTAAATTCTATTCTGGATTTTACCGGAAGCCAATGTAGCGAAGCTAAAATAGGAGAAATATGATCTCTTTTCCTAGTTTTTGTTAGTACACGTGCAGCTGCATTCTGGACCAGCTGGAGAGTCTTTAGAGACTTGTTAGGGCAGCCTGACAGTAAAGAATTACAATAATCCAACCTAGAAGTAACAAATGCATTGACTAGTTTTTCTGCATCTTTTTGAGGCAGGATGTGCCTGATTTTTGCTATATTACGTAGGTGAAAAAAAGCAGTCCTTGAAATTTGTTTTATATGATGGCTGAAGGACATATCCTGGTCAAAGATAACTCCCAGATTCCTTACGGTGGAGCTGGAGGCCAAGGTAATGCCATCCAGAGTAGCTATGTCATTAGATAATGTGTTTCTAAGGTGTTGAGGGCCAAACACAATAACTTCAGTTTTGTCTGAGTTCAGTAGCAGAAAATTGGCAGTCATCCAGGTCTTTATGTCCTTAAGGCACACTTGAAGTTTAGTTAACTGATTTAATTCATCTGGCTTCATTGATAAATATAATTGGGTATCATCAGCGTAACAATTAAAATTTATGGAGTGTTAATTAGTGCCTGGTATCCCGCTGGCAGTAATGACTTTAACTGATCTAGTAAGAAAAGGGGTTGTTGAGGTGAATGAGGGATGATGCAAACCTGGCATCCCGGTGCCAGTGATGTCTGCTGCGCGGTAGGAAATACAACCTGGCCCCCACCAGGGGGTGCTGGTGATGTAGGCTGTGGTTGTGGAGGCAGCGGAGGATCTGTGACGTCACGCTTGCCGACTCTGGCTGTGATTGGTTCTGGCGAGGAATCCTGGAAGCGTGGGAGGTTCGGTGAGTTGCCGCTGAGTAGAGATGTAACAGTCTGGCTTTATTGTTACTGTGGTTGAAGGGAATGCCTTCCCTTACAGAAATCATTGGAGGCGGGCAACGGTTCAGTCTCAGATGTCGGGCTCTGATTGTGGATTTAAAGACAGCCGGATCAAGAGGAGGGCGTGCCGTGGGTTCACCGTGGTGGATAGAAACCTGGACTGTAGTGAGGCAGCGGATGAGAGAATTGAAGCCGCCTTCACTTGCGGCTATGCCATGGTTTTCGGCCCTCGCTGAAGGAGGAGAGGAGGCCTGTGAACTTCCGGGAGTGGGAGAGTCACCTTAGCGGAGCCTGAGTGGAGGTGCCCACGAGGCCGGTACATGCACCGCTGAATGCAGCGGCCCCGCCGGGACGCCTGACTTTGGTCTGACTGCTGTGTCATGGCTGGAGGAAAACCAATTTCACACAAATCTTCATCTGAATCAGACGGGTTGATCTGCAGTTCGTGATTCATGGTGAGTTGCCTTTTTAAGATCGAAATTCCGGCGTTTGTCCAGTTTTTTATAATGCAATCATGCGATTAGGCGGTAAAGTACGGTTTGTCTGTCGAGAAATTTGAGACAAAAACGGCTAACATCTCGTGGTAGCTTGACTGTGTTTCTGAGAAGCTAGACTGAGACTGCATGCACGTGAAGTGCGGAAGAGGAGGAGACAGTTAGGTCGGATTTATAGGAATGCAGGAGGGGCGCAGTTGAGGTGTGGTCCTGCGCCTGAAACTTCGCTAAATAAGCTTCAATTCACTAGCAAGGACCACATCATCAACAAAATGCGTTTAAATGATTTATTAAGAAAAACAATCATTGTGCGCAGATCTGCTTGCTGACTGTGTTGTGGGGAAGCTCATAGGGAATCCGCAGTAGCACCCGGGCAACAATGGACACCCAAAAACCTCTAGTTACTTAAGATTGTGCAGATCTGGGAATTTTGAAATCTTTATTGGTGTAGCGATAATGGGTTAGGGAGGAACAACGGCCCGTGAGTTGTATGAAGTGCTTTGGGATGCCATTACAGGAGGCTGAAATGGCGGCTCTGATTCTGAAGGAGTAATGAACGAAAGAAATGCCAGACAAGTAGAGTACGTGGCAGAAGTACTGGTGGAACGATCGTTTTGGTTTGTTTTGGTAGTCAAGTCAATTTATTTATATAGCGTCAAATTGCAACTAAAGTTATATCTTGGCACTTTTCGTATAGAGCAGGTAAAATACCATGCTCTTAATTTACGGAGACCCAACGTTCCCCCTGAGCAAGCAACTTGGCGACGGCGGCAAGGAAAAACTCCCCTTTAACGGGAAAAAACCTTGGACAGAACCTGGCTCTAGGTGGGCGGCCATCTACCTTGACCGGTTGAGTTGAGACAGGGGGTGACGATGTCGTCGGAGAATTAAGATAAGTCTGAAAATCAGGCGTAGCAGCTGAGGTTGGAGTGAAGAGTTGGGGCAGTGAATTTGGAGCATAAGTGAATACTGAAGAAAGCAAGCGAGAACGTGGTTCTAAATTTCGATCAACTTGAGGAATGCTGAAGCAGATGGTGTGGATGCTGACTGATGGCAAGTTGGCAGTAAGAGGAAGGTAGCAAAGATTTTTGCTCTTGGCTTAGAATTCCTCTGAGGAGTGAATTAAATGAGAATGGCTGGAGAACAGACCCGGCTGCGGATTAGGAATTTAGAGAAGAAGCAGATACCACTAAGGTAAACATGGATGGTATGTGTCATGGTGATGAGAGCAATGATGGTTAGATTGTGTTGTACTTGTTGTAAAGCAGTGACGACTGGGTACATCTCATGAACAGCTAGAGATGTGTGAAGAATATTTTCTATGAGCAAGAACTGCGTGATCTCGGTTGGCTATTTGGTGGGGAACCATCATCCACCATGGAAACCCCCAAAAACTGGCATGTATGTAGAGCTGATGTTGTCGGGGTCTGTATCTGGTGCTGTTGCTGGGAGGGGGCAGCAGGGGGCACTGGCATCCTGGTGCCGGTGGTGAAATGAACTGCAAGGAATAGTGAAGCTAGGAGATGAGGGATCCTGGCATCCTGGTGCCAGGAGCCCAAGCTAGGGCAAGCTGCTGTGGCTGCTGGATGTGGGCAGCAGGGGGCACTGGCATCCTGGCTGCCAAAAATCCTAAACTAGATCAGAACATTGAATTGGTTGTCAAAGTCTTGATTTTTCCCAAAGTCATATGCAACTGAAAAAGCATATTTTGAATCTGTGTAAATTGTTACTGCTTTATTTTCTGATGCAATACATACTCTCGTTTGCGCTATCAATTCAGCCACTTGTGCTGATGATACTGGATGATACACGCAAAAGTTAGACACGGAGTTCCACATGGTTCTGTGCTTGGACCAATACTGTTCACCTTATATATGATTCCTTTAGGTAATATTATTCGGAAACACTCCATAAATTTTCATTGCTACGCTGATGATACCCAATTATATTTATCAATGAAGCCAGATGAATTAAATCAGTTAACTAAACTTCAAGTGTGCCTTAAGGACATAAAGACCTGGATGACCGCCAATTTTCTGCTACTGAACTCAGACAAAACTGAAGTTATTGTGTTTGGCCCTCAACACCTTAGAAACACATTATCTAATGCATCTTATTAATGCATGTTACTAACTTGACTTCTTCCCCGGAGTCTCTGTGCTCTCTCGTCTCACAGGAAGATCCAGCGCCTGAACGGTGGGCCACGGCTGTGGGGACTGTGGCGTGGTCCTGTGGATGTCCTGCTTCCATTTCTGCTACTGATATTATTGCTATTGCTATTATAAAGTCATAGCTCTACTTACATTACTGCTGTTATGGTTATTGTTGTTGTTGTTATTATACTTCTCTGTGTCTCTCCCCACCCCCCTCTCCCCTTCCCCCGCCCCCCTCCCTCTTTCTTTCTCTGTAAACCCAACCGGTCGAGGCAGATGGCCGCCCACCTACAGCCCGGTTCTGCTTGAGGTTTCTTCCTGTTAAAGGGGAGTTTTTCCTTGCCGCTGTCGCCAAGTGCTGCTCATGGGGGGAATTGTTGGGTCTCTGTAAATGAGTACGGTCTCGACCTGCTCAATGTGTAAAGTGCCCTGAGATAACTTTTGTTGTGATTTGGCGCTATATAAATAAAATTGAATTGAATTGAATTATTATATATGACATCATTAGATTATTAATACTGAAGCATCAGTGTGTAAGCAGCATGTTACTGTTGTAGCTGCTGGAGGTGGAGCTAGTTTCAACTACTTTATATACAGTTAGCTAGTTTAGTCCAGTGGTTCCCGACCTAGGGGTGGGGCCCCTCCAAAGGGTCAGCAGATAAATCTGAGGGGTCATTTTTCTCTAATCTTTGATTTTTGCTGAAATATTGGATCATTTAAACATTTATTGAAATGAAACCATGTGAGAAGTTCAGAGGGAAAAATCACTATTTGGTGGAGCTGTTAACAACTCATAGACATCTGAAATGTGACCCCGACTACACGTTGAGCTGAACTAGTTAGGGTTAGGGTTAGGGTTAGAGTTATTTTAGGGTGATTTTTGGCTGATGATACTGGTACTGGCATGGAAAGATCATTCCTTTCTAATGCATTTTCTTGTAAACTGGCTTTTACACTAGGTGGCATGTCTCATCTCTTTGATCTACTGAACCGTGTCAGGAGCACCTTAACTGTGGCAAAATTGAGTCATATATAGCATGCTCTGCGAGCCATACTCAGCAATAGTTCACAAGAAGAAATAAAAACAGTTCTTTCCTTGTCTGTGGTCTTTTAATGTGTTTGGTAGTCTTAATGCCACGTAGCTGACAGCTGTTTGGCAAAATGAAGCCTGCTCACATGTGCTTCCTGGTGGTTGTTCACGTCAGTTGAAACGAGTGACATCTGTACCACTTTTAAAAAATAGGCTGTATTTTCGCTTTAATGAAGACATAAAGATTACCAGAGGAGAAGGAGAATTCAACTATAGCCTACTCGCTGGGAGTGAGAATGAACAGGACGCGTGTAGTTACACATATCATGCCATGTTGTGGTCTATCCCTCACTGGATCAAAAAACATCATTATGATCCAGTACAGCCGGTACACCAGTTTCCTTTGTTTAAAGAAAGGCAGTGTGCAAGATCAGAATCCACACAGAAACAGTCTCATTACAGTTAAAGCCACGTCTTCCATCTCCTCTGTGGTTCCAAATCTTTACTGTTTCCTCAATGTAAGATCCCTCTCTAACTATTCTTTTATCTGACAGGATTTTATCATGATGATATGGATTTTTTGGAGTCTTGGATTAATCCTGAATGTGTAAGTAAAACACAGAAATACATGGAAATAATTTTAGTTGTTCTCAGGTCTTGTTTGGTTGCTTCTCCATTTCTGTTTTACAGAACAAATTGCCCATTTTACTTAATATGATTTCTATAATTTTATTGTATAATTTTATTTTACTATTTTTTAATCTACAGAACCCCCAAACTTAGTTCTGGTTTTATTCATGAATTTTCACACCATTTATTTTTATCAAAATTTTAGATTCTTTTAATCGTACTCCATACGTCAAGCACCCCAGCCATTACAAAGGTCATACACTTGACCTTGTACTTGTGGTTTCTGTGTTGAAGGTATGATTTTTTATTTTGTCATCTCTCATCATAAGTCAGTGCTCTTCCAGGTTCCATTCACATCTTCTGCCCTCAAAACCCCCGACTTTGATTCACTCCTGCCCCCTAAATTTTCTCTCTGTTCCTTGTTTCTGCCAAGTTTTTACTACCTCAAACGCAATATTTAGTAACCACAAATACGAGGGCCTGTTTTTGTGTTTATTGTTTTTTTTGCAAATATTTTAGATTCTAAAACTCTTTTCAGATACAAAAAGTCCGAATCTTCTGCTATGCCAAGGTTAGATGAAGAAATGAGTAATCTGAAAAGTGTTGGGAGGCAGAAGGAATGTGGAATAAATCATAATCTGATGTCTACTTATCAGTGTGCAGTCAAAGAAACAAGTGGTGCCTATTTCTCTTAATTTATCACTAAACAGGGTCATCATCCCAGAATCCTCTCTAAAAGCAGAATCTCTGTGATTAGTCCCCCACTCAGCCATCCAGCTGAATCCTCCACAGAGGGCTGTGAGGAATGTCTTCATTACTTTCACAGCAAAATAACAGAGACCCTGGAACACAGTGCTGCACTTTGTAAATCATCCACCTGTCCTTCTGACTGCATTCACTTGGTTCTGAAAAGCAGTTGGTCGGACGGTCGGTCCAGATATTTTAATCATTATGAACTGCTTTCTGTCTACTGGCATATCACTTCAGATTTTAAACATGCCACTGTTACTCCCTTTCAAAGAAGCCCTCTGTTTAAGCCATTTTAGACCCATTTCTAAGTTACCATTTTTTATACAAGAATTTTCAAAAAATGACTGATTGACTAATTGATTTCTGTTATGAACACCAAACATTTTTTTGAACGCTTTCACACTGGGTTTCTCTTTCTGCAAAGCACCGACACTTCTCTTGATAAGGTCACCAAAGACTTACTGCTCGCTGCAGATGAAGGCCTCTACTCCATTTTAACTCTCTTTCACCTCTTTGATGCTCTGCATTGGTTTATCTCTTATCTGCACCATAAGAGTAATTTCTTATTCACAGTTGTCTTTTCTTTTTCAGATGCCAAAAGTGGAACCATCCTGCTCCAACTGAGACATTTAACCAATCGTGGAAAAGGTCACACAGGCTTTTATGTCTTTAAGACTGAACTTCTGAAGCAGAACTTTTATTTTGGTCAAAGCAGGCAAAACGTCCAAATACTACAGACCATACAAACAGGCTTTTAACACATTCAAAGAGAAGTGACCACATCACACCAGTCCTTGCTGGTGTTGGGCCTCATATGCCACATGCCAAAAAGCAGGCCTATACGCAATCACAAAACCTGATAACAAAGAAAGGCGACAAGTCAAACCAAGGATTCCAAATGGACTTCAACTCCCCTCATGTTCTGCTCAACTCACACCCAGATGTGAAATCCGGCAAAGTCAAACTCTCAGCTCCAGTTGGACAAGACCTGCCAGAAATGCACAGGGATTTCCCCTTCCTGGCCATAATGTCACCAAGACTATAAACACCGGAGATGCTCCCCAAGCTGTGCTTCCAGCTGTTTGCACAGCTAATGTAATGAAGTAACTCCTGTATGAACATAACTGCAACTGGGCCGAAGAGTCTCAACCTTGCTGGATGAGTAGAGACTTTCTCTGTGTTGAACCGAGCATGTTACCAGATCCAAAAAAGACCGATGTGCAATCCTGTGCTCTTACACCTTAACCTGCAGAAGAAAGACGAAGGATAACCTCTGCGCCTTACTCGTTTTTAAGCGAGTCGACTCCACTGTTTCCTCTGCAATTCCGCCAAGGATCAGCTGCCGTGAAATCCACCGACAAAGTGCAAACACACCCTACTTGCTTTCTTAAGTGATACAAGTAAGAGGCTTAAGTCTGGGCAGAGATGTTGTTGCTTGGACTGCTTTGTGTTAGCTCGCCAACGTGTGTGAGACCGTGGGTTGCATTTTATTTGTTGAAGTCAGACCGCAACCGGAAATAAAAGCAACTTCTCCTAATGATCGCTGAGATCTTTTCTCCCCTTACTAACCATGCACATACACACTCCTACACACACACACATGCGCATGTGCATTTGGTGAGCAGATAACTGTAGCAGAGCTTAGCCCTGTCCTTAGTGTTGGAGACACGTTAAGCAGACGCCATAAGCCATTGACTGTTCAAATCTCACGGTTATCTCCTCTGACCCGAACTGTCACATGATGTATTCCCCCACTAACACACACATCTACATGTGATATATACTTGCTTGTTGTTTATAGCTGCTTGTGTTTGATAGTTTGTAGTTGGGTGATAGATATTTCTTCACTGAAGTGCTATTGATTACGTTAATAAACTCTGTTATACCTTAAACAGAAGCTGTTTTGGTATTATTGGTCTATATATTGTGGTAAAGGCTGGTTGCGAGAGACATTTTTAAAGTGAACGCCCCCTTTTTGAGACTATTTTCATTGTTTGGTTATTGGTCCCTGACCTCAGGCTGGTGCCCCGTAATTTTTCATTCATATTAATAATTGTATAAATTTGAATAATCAATAATTATCTTTTTGATAATTATTAACCATTGCTAATAACCAAACCTGCTCCTAACTGAGTCCACCATAACACTGGTTATCTGTCAGTTTTAGAATTTTAAGATTTGATTTTCAGATTTCACTGCTTGTTTTTAAAGCCATGCATGGGCAGGCTGATATATCTATGACCATCTCCCTCCATATGAGCCTGATTGCAGCTTGAGATCCTCTAGCAGGGCCGTACGAATGCTTCACACTAAGGGTGATCGGGCCTTCTAAATCTTTTCTTAAAACCAGTTTTTATCTCATGTCTGTTTTGGAACTGGTGGTAATTTGTGTAATGAATGTGTTTATTTTATGTTGACTTTTTTTTTGAGTTTTTTAAATTCTTGTTTTTGATGTTCAGCACTTTGTAACTTTGACTGTTTTAAAAGGTGCTATATAAATAAAGTTTTATTATAAAGAAACAGCTTCCAGCTGCACTCATCAAACATGAGTCCAGGTGATCACAGTGATAGAAAAAGTAAACTGAAGATGATGGACAGCACACAGTGAAGACTTTACACTCAGAAATCAATAAAAACACACAAACTTGTGTTTTTCTTTTACCCACATCCCCTTTATTTAATTACTTTTTTTGGTCTTTGATGCTTAAACACAAATATAATACAGTTGAAACAGCACCACAGCATGTCTCAGAGTCATTAAGGCCACAGGTTTGGTTCAGTTAAAGTCACAGTTAACATTTCACTTGAATCTACTGATAATCAGCATGTTGATAGACTTTCCCTCAGACTGAACATCTAAACCTTCTTGTAGCTTCTCTCGGGGCTCAAGAGTGACTTTGGCATCCAGGCTGCTGTTCACCAAAAACAAGCCAGAGTAAATAAAAAAAGACAGAAAAGAGGAAGGTTATACTGTGGTCTGCATGACCATGACGGTCTCTTATCTAACCAGTGCCATCAGGAGGGAAAACATGTCCTCCACTTCTCTGAAAAATGTCCATGTCAACTCTTTTTAGGTTGGAAATTTTCGGGTTTTCCAGATAATCAGTAAACCTGATGTTTGGACCAGGATGCTGATGTCCTACTCTGCTACTGCTGCTACTTTCTGGATGAGGCACATTGGTTTTGGAGGTTCCATACAGAAACCACAATAAATGGACAGTAAAGCATCGTGAATTAAACCCTTTAAAAGCCTTCATTCATTGTTGTTTTAGTGAGTGCACACAAGAAGAAAACACTTTGGTCACTGTAAATCCTTCTTCCATGTCTACATCCCTGAGTTACTTTGTACCAATCATCAGTTGTTTTTCGTTATCTGAGAGTAAATTGAGATTCTTGTTATTAAAGTGATTTGTCTCTCAGAGGAGAAATGATGTTTCAGCTCTGATCTCAGTTCCTGGCTCATCACTGCTGCCATGAAGTGTTTGCTTGAAGTACAACAAGCTGCTCAGCACTCAGATGATTGTTTGAAAGAGCGCTTCATTGTTAACAGTAAGCTTTCATAATATTTGATGATGGTGATTAGGAGTGTAGATGTACTGAGGATGTAATAATTTGGTTATAATATGTTTTCCTTCACCGTTACAATAAGTAGATTTTTAAAAAAATGCTTAAAGGCAGAAAAGTTGCTGTGATGTTTTGGGTCTGAATAATCACAGAACAGTGTCTGAGATCCTGTATGAAGGAGGTGCAGTCTGCGTGATATGAAGACATGAACCTGATTCAGATCAACTGTTCTGTTGGTGCCTGTTTGGTCTTTATTCAGTGTAAATCACTGAGGAAGGCACAGCAACATGTTCTGCTTAGAGACGTTCCAGCAAAGATTTGCTCAGGTTTCACAAATGATCCACACTAACATGCTCCGGTCTGATGGGAGCTGTGTGCTCTCATTCACACAGTTTGTTTCCTGCTCCCAGCTGGACCGAATCAACTCTAAACTCTAAACTGGACTGAATCAGCCAATCGGAGCTGGAGGAGGATCAGCAGGGTTTGGTTATCACAGCTCTGTGCTAGCGTGGCTTCATAACAACAACGACTGAGCTAATCTTTTCAGGATCCGGATGAAGCAAAAGTCTGGAGTCATGCTGAAGGTCGACAGCCTGTAGGTCCATCCGAGTTGCCATGGAAACAACCTGAGAAGACGACCAGAACAAACTAGGATTAGTTATCAGTCCCTGCTGTATGATGCTGATGTATTTTCTCCCAAACTGCAGTGCAATGACACAAATCAGCATTCTTAAAGTTAGCTTTTACCTAATTAGTCCAGGCCATGGTGATGAAGGCAGGGTTCTCATCCTCATATTTAGTCCTGGCAGATCTGCGTCTTCTCTTACCTCCGCCGCAGCTCTGAGACAAAATTCAAGACAAAGACACAGATGAAGATTTAGATTTCAGTCAGTCCTACACTGATATTAGCTGACTGGAGCTTCTGATAGACAAAAACATATATATAACATATAGAAAATAGTAATACAAATATAAATACTTTAGTTGAGGTCAATCAAAATGTACTGGGAGTGTGTTCAGACTGCAGCTGTTCTGCATGTATCTGTGGGTAGATTTGGGAAGCTACCGGGGCACAGGTGTTGTTCTTCTTCACACACAGGTTGAGTTTGCAGTGCAGGTAGACGTCACCAGACTTCCCAGAGAACTGGAACATGTTGAAGGAGAAGTAGTTGGACGTTCCCAGTCCGTTGTCCTCCACCTTCACCGTCTGGTCGGCAGAGTTCGAACAGCTGCTCAGAAACAAGAAAACACACCAGACGTCAGAAGCTGCATCAGCATCCCCAGAATCACAGATTCCCCTGAACGTCTCGTCTGTGTTTGACTCAGTCTGAACTCACTGCGAGTGTCTCTGCTGAGAGTTTATCACAGTTTCCATTTTATGGATTCTGACTCTGATTCTGCTTATTGATTCTAGTTATTATTATTCTATGTTTTTGCACATTAACAGCACAATTAAAAAAAGGTTAAAGATTTGATGCTTACACAAAGACATTCATATATATACAAACACACTTAGACCTACATACACTCAGCTATACATTACTTTAAAGTAAAGAAACACATGAGCAGGAGAGGTAGGAAGATAATGGCTTAAACAAAGAGCTGTCCTAAAAACTCAAACAAAATAAACACTTTACATATAAGTTAAAATAATGAGGGATGGAAAGGCTACTGAGAAAGAAAGAAAAATAATAAGGCAAAAGATGTTATATGTAACAATTTTTCTCATTCCAGTTGTCCAACAGTCAGCACTGTGCTCTGGAAGTTACCAGTGTATGTTTGAGATGTTTTTAAACATAAACAGAGATGATGAGTAATGGACAATGTGTTTGAATTGCACAAAACAGAGTCTCTGTATCTAAAGGAAAATTTAGATACAGAGACACAGTCAAAGCAGCAGTAAAAAGCTGCAGACTGGCCTCCAGCTCTGTGTCTCTCACCCCCTAATGATCAGGTCATATCTCAGACTCCCATTGGGTGATGGCTGGTTGGTTGCCCAGCAGGAGTCGGTCACCACGGCGACGAGTTTGTCATCCAGCCCGTCCGTCTTCAGCTCCACCCAGACAGTCTGCTCCAGCTGGATCTCTGTGCTGGACTTCACAGCTTGTGTGTGGCCGGCGTCGGTGTAGGCCTTCATGGTCAGAGTGTAATTCCAAGCGCCAGATATAATCTGCCGGATCACAGAGCTGCAGAGCACACACACACACACACACACACACACACACACACACACACATATATTTTTAACCTGGTTAATTCTCTATATGCAGACATCAGCTGATCTACACAGGTACAGGCTACAGACGATGTGTCACCAGTAAAACCACAGCAGTGCATATATACAGTAGTTCAACAGCTACCACAATGAATCATCTACTGTCCAACACACACACACACACACACACACACTCTTCAGCACAAGCCTCCAACAAACTTCAGTCAAGTGAAACTCAAACTTCCCATTTTAAATTCAGTTGCAGCACTTTTATTTGACATACAGCAGGAGACATAAATCCTTAACTTTACAGCTGCTGTCCACATGAACATGAGTGAATGGTGAACAGATTAAGTCATGTTAAAAGGGAAAACAGCTGAATTTGATCCTAAACATTCACGATTCAGTGTTTCATAACTTCAGAGTTACAAGTTAACTCTGTTTCAGACTGCACTTGTGGCAGGTCTTTTTTACTTCACTCTTTATGTTATGAATGATGAGTCATTCATTAAAATGTGAGAATAAAGCGTTATTGTCAGCTGTGACTTCAGAGGTGATTCAGGGTCAAACCTGTTGAACCACTCACCTGTCTTTTATTCTGAAGGCCATGGTTCTGATGTCCGGCTGGCTGTAGAAGCAGGAGAAGTCGATGTTCACTTGGTCATGGCGAGTGATGAGGCCATACGCGGAGCTGTTCCGAGTCATGATGGTGTTCTTGTAAATAATTTGGCTGTTGTTGGCCTGCAGGGTCACAGGGATTCAGACAGTGTTACTGCATGAGGTTTCAGGTGCAAGAAACCGCACATTCATCTTTAGATTTCACCTGTTGTTTTGTTTGTTTATTTAGATCCCCATTAGCTACTGTATTCGACTGTACAGTCACTGTATTGTATACTGTAACATCTGACACTTTTGAGGTACTGACTGGCTGTGTGTGACAGAATAAGCTTCATAAATCCCCAGCATTGCAGGAAACAAAGGAGGTGGCGGGTCTTGACCAGGGCCCTGCAGCCACACATGGATCACAAACACTACAAGTGTGAGGAAAAGCTCGGCTGACAGGTAGAAGGGATCTGACCGCCTCTTGAGAGTCAGTAAGTAGAGGAGAGACGCCCACCGTGACCACCGTCCCACAGGCGTTGCTGCTGTTGAAGCTGAAGGTCACCATGTGGGTCTGGTTGTCCAGCTGACCTCTGCAGTTTGGGTCGTTGAGGTGTAAGGCAGAGTAGTCGATGCTTTTTTCCTCCAGGAGACAACCAACCAGAGTAACTGAAGCAGAGCTGTGCCTGCAGACGGTCCGCTCGCCTGAACAGCAGGACAGACGAGGAGAATGAAACACACACATATGTGCAACACTAAGAGTCATATTTCAACAGAGAATTCTCACTTAATGTGACACTATGTCATTCTGTGTTTTCAGCTCACAACATAAATTCATGTTTTCATATGTAAACTATGATATTTAATGTCATATTGTGTCGTTTCACATGTGAGACAGGTCTCCCTGTTCAGTCTTCTTACCTAAAGTGTTTGTTGATCTGTATTTGGAGGCAAAAACAGCCCGACAGAAGCAGCTGGTTCTACCACTGATGCCCTCCGCACAGAACTCATGAGCACTGCAGAACGTGTCCTGACAGAAGGCCTGGGGGGGGGCTGAAAGATCAAACAAAGATCAGTACTTACTGGAGTCAGTCAGTAAGATAAACAGGAATGACGGCTGTTCAGATCCTGACTCCATGTGAGCAGTTTAGTGACGGCGTGCATGAGATTATCACACAGCTCAACCAAACTTTGCTCTTTATTCAGTGAAATATGAAGAACACTTTGTCTCAGAGAAGGCGGCCATTTCACTGCCCAGAGAGGACTTGATCTGATCTCATGGATTTAATGAGCAGTCAAATGTAACTTTGACTTTGAGAAGATTTATTTCTGGGACGACTTCATCGTGTAGACGTGATGTTTACTTCAGGTTGTGTCAAACTGTCCAGGTTTGCTGGAGGCTGTGTGAACATTTGCAGCAGAGTAAACATGTAGCAGGTGAATGTTACCGCAGCAGTGATGTAACTCTCTAACACTGTCCAGGTGTGTTGATACTTTGACTTCAGTAAAGGATTCTTCCACTGCTGCTCATGTCTTGATTCCTATTCTGTCCTCACTGTTATCTGGGCTCATCTTGTCTTATTATGCCTTTTAAAACATAACTGAGTGACAGTGAAGGACGGTCTTACAGCAGCTGGCCTTTGACCTCCAGTCCTCCAGTGTGTCGTTGCTGTGCAGGCTGCAGGCTCTGGCGTACGCCTCCAGGAACTGGCAGCTGAGACCGTCTACCGGCGGGTATTTGCACAGAGTGTTGGTGCAGGCGGTGACGTAGGGCTCGGGGTCTGTGTGGTTGTGGCAGGAGGTGAAGGGAGCCTCCTTCAGGAGATTACAGCTGTCATGGTGGAGAGAAAGATCAAGTCCAGTCAGACGGCAAAATAAGGTCAATGATTACTAACATGAAGAACAAGTGTGTTTACACAGAGCTCTTCGGTTATTGGGTGACAGTCTAATCACAGGACAGGTGTTATGTCGGCAGATTAACACAAAAACTCTGTTCCCCAAATATAAAGGTGTATAATCTGTGTTCAGGTGTGTTTGGCTTCCAGCTTCATCCCTGCTCACATCAGATAACATGAAACGTGATGCAGCATGTTCTTTTCCTCACAGATCAGCATGTGATGAAGAGTAACTCTGGGTGTTTTATAGATTAAAGGACAGTTTGATGTGTGTTCAGGTGCGTCTCTGCTCACCGTTCAGTCATTGTGGTGCAGTTGATTCGACTGTCAGCAGTGTCATTGTACTGTGTCTCACAGCTAGGGGGAGACAAACAGCAGAAGTCAGGGGTGTACCCCATCCCTCAGTCCTTCATATAAATAGACACAGGCACTACTAGTATACATGCAGCCCAGTGATGAAGCGGCAGTCAGTGACGAGGTCTTACCCACTGGAGCTGTACTCAGAGAGCCTCACTTTACTCAAAGGCCGGCTGGAGTTTCCACATAAACCCTGCAGGGTGGTTCCACCTGGTCCTGGACAGTTTGAGGAGAAAAATGTGGGTCAGATCAATAAACTGTCGGACTGGATGCACATGGCCGCTCACTAAAGGACAGCTGTCAACCACTGATTCAAACAGTCTCAACATGATCACGTCTGAAGGTACAAACAGAGCAGAAGGCCGACCGGCAGCTCCCCGTCCTTCTTAACGCCAGCCGTCAAGTGTCCTCAGTCATAGACCAACCCCAGCAGCACCGAGCCATATGCTACCAGATATGCTAATATTAGCCAGCACACATTTTCTATTAATCTCACCAAAACAAAAATCTCTTCAAATGCAGACTCAGCACACAGTTTCACCTTCAGACAACTGAAACAAATCAGGATCCTTTCACTGAATTTTCCAGATAATGAACTCAGTAGTTTGCTGTACATGGGCCGATGAAACTAAATGAAATTCATCCCTTTAAAACCAAAATCACAAGAAACACATCAAGGCCTCAGTAACCAGAGGGCACATAAGGACCTCAGACTTCTCTGTTAACTATAATGTCTGATTCTGTGCATTAATCTTCTTTGATCTGAATGTAATTTCTAAGTTTGGGCTTATTCCAGCTTTCCTCTTTCCACTGTTCTTTGAGAGTCTTTGAGAGCTGCTTTTCTTCCCTCTGTGAAGCACACATTTTATTTAACACAAAAGATATTTGTTAGACATGGATCCAAACTGAAATATATATAAAAGTTTTTTCACTACTATCAGCTGGTCTCCATTTAATTCAAGTTTTATTTGTCACATATACGTTATTGGGACAAAGGCAGTGAAATGCCTCCCCGCCCCGAACTTGCACAACATAAGCTGTTTAAGTTGGTGCCATGCATTATTGGTTTACCATACAGTCAAATAACTTTTTGTGAATGAATCTGCATAATCAGCATACAGCAAAATAATGTTTCAATTTGAAAAAAAAAACATTTGTATGATAGTTGTTCATTATTCTCCCTTCTGCCTACTTTTATCCATGTAGGATGTGTTTTTCTGTACCTGTCATGTGAATCTGTGCAGTGTAGCCATCAAAGAAGACAGAGGTGCTGTAGTTGGAGTGCACCAGCTTGGCGGTGACTCCAGTTTGGTCCTTAGAGAGCTCCACACCGTGATGCAGCAGAGACGAGCTGTTGAGGCTCAGCTTTGTGTCGTTCAGCTGCATCACAGCAGAGGGACAAAATGGAGGAAACACACCATCAAACATGACAAACTCACTCAACATTTCAGTCAGCTTCTGCTTCTGTACTCCACTCTTTCCAGTTTGGACCTTTCTGCTTCTCCTCCACCGCATTTCAGAGAGAAATCTGCTACTTTTGACTCCACTGCACTTACTTTTACACTCAGCATGAGATAAATGTGGCTGTTGTCATTAAAATATTTCAGCTTTTCATGGCACAATGATTTTCAGACATGAAAGAGTTTAAAAGAATTGACTCAAGCTGCAGAGGAGCCTGTGACCCAGCAGCTGATCTGAGAGCAGGAACAGACACAAAGCTGGAGATAGTTTCTGTAATGTCATGTCAGCAGCTTTGATTTAAACGGACTCTGACAGGGAGCATTTTTAACTGTGAGCACTTTAACTTTTGATACTGGAGCACCTTTCACTGCTGATACATGTTTACTTTGTCCTCAGTAAATTTAACTGAAGCATGTTTGTTGGTTTGTAATGGAGAATTTCTCACTGTGCTGTTTCAGTCAGTGCTTCTTCCACCAGTGTTCACAAACACACACGTGTGCTACACATGCATGCTGGTTACTATATGTTGCACACTTGAATAAAAACTGAATTATGATTTTCTTCCTTCTTTATGTGGTGCATTCTGCAAAAGTTCACAGACATAGCGACACATTGTTAAAACGTTTCTTTCCAGCCTTCAGTCTCAGCAGGACAGTACAATGTGTCAGCATTTATCTGTTTCAACTATTTATCTGTCGTCTATAATACAAAACAATAAAATAGCGTTAAACCAAACAACACAAATACATTAAAAAGAATATTACTGTTGCTCCTGGTTTCATTACTACAGTATTCACAGTTAGGTACAAGCAGAGGTGGAAAGTATCTAAGTACATTTACTCAAGTACTGTACTAAAGCACAATTTTCAGGTACTTGTACTTTACTGGAGTATTTAAATTTTCTGCTACTTTGTAGTTCTACTCCTCTACAACTCAGAGGGAAACATTGTACTTTATACTCCACTACATTTATCTGACAGCTTTAGTTACTTTTCAGATTAACATTTTACATGAAATAAGATGATTCTATTAATTGAGCTGCATTATTTAATATTAAAGCCCAGTTCTAAGCTTCACATAAACAGTGTATAGTTGTGTCTCTTTGTCATGTTTCAGATGTCTGTGAGCTGTTAGTTACTCTAAACTTTGTTTCAAATACATAAAACCCAAAGAGGTAAAAGTTCCTGAAAATAAATCCAAACTTTTGAAGCAGAACTTTGTTTTTCTTCTTTCCTTCACAAATTATCATCTCACAGTCTCTCAGATTTATCTTGTGACTCTTATAAACTCCTGAAGATCAAATAATGACTTTCCCACCATGTATATGACCCTCTGCAATTACTCTTCACATACAGTATATCCACTTATTACACATTTTATGCTTGCTTATCTGCAAAAATACACAAAGTGACACATTGTTGACAGGTTTGTGTCCAGCCTTTCCTCTCAGCACAGCAGTACAACGTGTGTGACAGAAGCTCTCACTTAAGGTTACACTTCCTGTTGTGGCGTAAGTAGGTAATGCTCTCAGCTCTCATGTTAACCCTTACACACCGTCCAGGTCAAATGTGACCCGCTTTTACATTTGAGTGCAGTAATAACATCTTTCTGTTAGCCTGAATTTTTATGACTTTTCCCAAAGTGAGAATATATAAAAACATATTTCACAACTTTTTTTTATTTTTATGCAGCTGATACACATTTTTGTATAAACTGTATGGCCCTAGGTAACATAGGGCCATATTAATATAGTGTGCTTGTGAATGTCTTTTCTCCATAATACACTCTTTCTGCAAGCTTCATTCAGGATAGGGTTAGGGTTACCATTAACACCCATTAATTAATGACTGATGAGGTGTTTATGAATGAAAAATAGATTGGTGGTTCAGAAGTTTGGTATAGAGACTAATTATGAGGAGATACTGTGCAGGGTCAGAATAGGAACAGTATGTAAAGGTTCAAATGTACTATGGCTGTGAGCAGGAAACTGGAGCACAGTGAATATTTGAGAACTAAACCTCAACCTCAAACAACAAGTGTTTGAGTAAGCAAGACATGATTACCTCAGAACATGAACACAGTGTCTGCATATACCACGGTGTTAGATTGGAATAAAATGAAACAATGCAGACAAAACAAAAACATGAAATGATGATTGCTTTGGGCACATTAATGGAAAGTGGCAGCACAGAAATAGAAACTTCAACCGACAGTAACAGCTGAATGTTCTGAACACTGACAAGATCCAACAACCAGGAGGATGTGAGGAGGACTCTGGCTCAAAGTCCGTCACCCGCTCCAAGTGAAACTGTGGCTGTAGGTAACTTACCTGAACCCTCCCACCTTGTCCCAGGTGAATGTTGAACGGCCGGCTCATCCAGACGCAGGATCACACTGTCCAAAAAACTAACATCTTTACGACGGCGGTCCTGGAAGACGGCCAGCAGCTGGACGCCCGATTCTGACATCAGAGTGTACGCACAGCGATCCGGGACAGAGGCAACATGACCGCCGACATCGATGACAGTGGGGCCGGTCACAGTGCACGTGCTGTCCAACACACACCTGACAGAGGTGGCGGGACAAGTAGCATCATCAGCATGATGAAACATTTGGAACTGACTGAGGAACTGGAAGCTTTCCAGGAAGTAACACAAAACCAAACTAAACAAACAACAGTGACATGAAAAGATGCTGCTGATGTAGGTGATGGAAACTTCTCACTGACACTGAGCTATGACACAGAACAAAATGATGACACAGAACAGAAAACATTCTCTTAGACATATAAATCAAATATATTTACTGGCCGTCGCCCTGGCAACGCTCCCTGTAGCCACAAGGACTGATGCTGAGGACTGCTGAGGCATCACACCTTACAGAGGAGCCTTCTGAATCACATGTTCCCGTATTTGGTAGAATTAAAGCACCTGAAAAAAAACACAGATCGCTGAATCGTGTACAAACTCTAACAGCAACTTTAGAAAGTCATCATTTGGACCCCTGAGGGCCCGTTTAAATAGTCAGTTCAGCCACATTACAAAGCAACTGATTTTCTCATATCAGCCCAGGTGTCAGATTTCTGCCTCTACTCTGATACAATGGAGGTGAAGGAGTTCAGTTTGTGGTTTGTAGTTGAACTGGAATTACTCCAGTGTGTGGTGAGGATTATCCAGACTAACAGGGACCCTGTTTGTGGAAAGAGACGTTGCTGTTGACTGTTTTAAATGTCGTCTTATAATGCTGTCAGCATCACAAACTGAATTATCTCCACTGTGTTGGGTGGAGACAGAAATCTCAGACAGACTCAATACCTGGACAAATAAAACCAAAACTATCTGACTGCTCAGATTCCACCAGAGGGAAGACAGGAAACATGTTTGTTTGTGATTTGGGTGAACTGATCCTTTAATAATCATTCGCTCTGCTAACCTGAGTGTCTGCATCCGCTCACGTCCTTATAGACATTTTCACCTTTCGTCACATTCCAGTGATCCAGAGTAACACCATCGACCTGCACATCGACCTCCTACAGAAGAGCAACAGAGGTTACTGTCACACACTGACACAACGGAAGCACAACACATGAAGATATGAACAAAACTTTGTGGACAAACTGAACTAAAACTGTCTCGTCCAATTAAAGCAACGTGTCTGTAAAGTGTCCTGAGCTTTCATGGTTTTGTCCTGGATACTTTTTATTTTTTTTATAGTCATTAAAACTGGAAGTGAAATATGTTGAATTCCATCTAATGTGACATAAACCAGTGGTTCTCAGCTGCCTCAGGAGGCACATGTTTCCTTAGTCATTATGTCGCGATGCACATTTTTGAAATTTTTGAACCACTCAAATTTATTTCACAAAAAAATAGTGCAGTAATACACAATGCCTTCATGCACTCTTATAAAACATGAAATAAACAAAAAAGTGCAACAAAATTGCAACAAGGGCTAAAAACCCAATGAAATAAAAAGCAGACTTATCTTGAATTACAGGCATGAGCTTTTTAAACAAGTTTAAACTGGTGATGCTCATCAAGTTTCAAGAATCTAAATTGAAGTGTAGCAGAGATGACTGTCAGGGGATACATGCTGAACAGCACTGTATTATGAAGTATATTCAGTAGCACTTTACTTGAACCTTTCATCATAAGGCTGACATAACAGACCTAAGTTTGG
The DNA here is from genome assembly GCA_038419695.1 of Scomberomorus guttatus. Classification (NCBI taxonomy): domain Eukaryota; kingdom Metazoa; phylum Chordata; class Actinopteri; order Scombriformes; family Scombridae; genus Scomberomorus; species Scomberomorus guttatus. The sequence continues at coordinate 30,871,862 of CM076456.1, forward strand.
GGGAACTAACGGGATAACTGGGGAGGCTTTTTGCTCCTGACAAGAGTCTCAGAGTCTGAGATGATGGTAGACAAAGCAACTCTGAGGTTGTGCTCAATGTCCAATCTGTTCCTCTGCTTTGTCTTCAGCTGGACCAGAGCTGAGAAGCCACTTTCACAGAGTTAGGTAGTGCTGAGTGAGTGATGGATAGTCATCACAGCACTGCACCAGAAACCTCAGTCAATTTCTTTTGCGGTGTCCGATCACATGAAACTCCACCAGCTGACTCTCTCCGTTGCGTAACCGTTGGAAACGTATGTCCTTCAAAATAAAAGTTTGACTTTTTTCCCTCAACGTTTTTTTTTTTCACACACACATCTGCAACCCACTGAAAATGTGGATCATGACCCACCAGTTGAGAACCAATCACTTCCAGTAAACTGCTGGAAATGTGTGTGTGTGTGTGTGTGTGTGTGTGTGTGTGTGTTTCAACTTCTCCCCAAATATGTCCAACATATACCTACCATAGAACTCAATGAAAGTCCTGTATACGCCTTAGCATCAACAACTCCTTGGTCACCAAACTGGAAGAAGGTCAAAAAAACCTGTAATCATGAAACAGAGGAGATTCAGACACTGTTAGAAAATGGCCTAAGTCTTCCAGATAATGAACTTTCTAAATCTTTTAGGAAAGGATTTGATTGATTTGTTATAAGAGATATTCAGATGGATGCTGATGAAACTGAACAACACTCACCTGATCTATCGCACTGTTCATTAGATTTACTCTCATGTAACATGATGATGAACCTGTGAGTTGTGGCAGAGACTTATGAAAAACTGATCCTGGTGGAATGCTTATGTAAACTGTCCCCCAAGAACCTCTGGTGACTGTTCCCTGAGGTGTCAGAAAGCAGTCGTTTTTTGTTCCAGGGCTGTACGGGCCTTTGAAACAAACTGCAACTGTGCTTCCGGTCATGTTCACCTGTTAACATCAGAGATACACAACAAATAAATCAACAATGCTGATGAAGGTGAATGTGTCTGTTCTTCTTTCTCTCTCTGGATGTTTGTGTTTGTGTTCTTGAGCTGAAATTATTTTAGCGAGAAGAACAACAAACAACATGGAGACGTGGGATCGAATCCCAGCGGGGACACGGACTGTCTGACACACACCAGAGGCCTGTACCACGAAGCAAGTTCAGCTTAGTCTGGCTCTCTTTGGTTGGCTGCTTCACTGGATAACTGACACACGTATGAACACGTATGTACGTAACGGCTGCGGCACCCTTATTGCCTCATAGTAACCCGTCTGCTTCTGACTGGTTCCCTGAGGCTGCTGCTGCGTGCACATGAAATCATGATGTGAAAAAAAAGTCATTTTCTCTCAATGAAAAACGCAGTCTGAAAGCGTTTGATACAACTGAACTGTATTTTGAAACAGTCAATAAAATTAAATAGTGAAGCTGGCTGTTTCATACTTTATATTCATGTAATAAATATATAAATGTCAATTAGATGGTAACCTGCACGAGAAATAAAGAAAAAGCAAATAAAACAAACTTGGTTATAATAATCATCCGCTCATCAATTTGACCCGGACAGATGTGATCACTATAAGTTTCCACTTGATATAATATGATATGAAACAATGATACCAAACACCTGTGGGAGAATTTGATTAAAGTGACAGCAAAGAGTGATATTCAAATGTAAACACTATAATCACATGACTACAATAGAAAATGTAGAAACACTAGAAATAATTCCCGAATATCACAAGTAAGGCTACAGCTTAAAATGAGTGTGTTAATGATTATAAATGCCTCTATTATAGACCGAGTACTTTTGTTTTTTTTTGTCAGATTATTAACACACTATTATGAATATGTGAAGGACATAAAAAGTTTAAAGTAATGTCAGACTGTTTGTGCTGCAGCAGAGAGGAGAGGCTGATGAGGTCTATCTGAATCCATGTAGGAATGAAAGAGTTAAGCCCAAAAATAGCTGCTAACACACTGGTCTGGCTTCATGGTACAGGCCCCTGGTGGAGGCTTTTAAACACACACACACACACACACACACACACACACACACACACACACACACACACACACACACACACACACACACACACATATCAGATCAGAGTCACTTTTGGGGACATTACATAGACCTACATTCATTTCCTACCCTAACCTTAACCTAACCCTAACTTTAACCACTGACCCCCCTGCCTGAGCCTGAGTCTCCATGTTCACTGCTGATGATTGAAATCAAAGCTTCAGACAGCAGGCACTGTGCTTGTATTTGAACTCTGAGGCCCACATGTTTCATCAGCACTCTGCTTATCAACCGTGAGCACAATAAAGATCTCATTATTGATCCTTTCACATGTTCCCACTGTGGCCTCAGCTGAACACAGAGTGACACAGGCTGATCACAGTCACTGTCAAGAGTTACTGAGACAAATAAACCAGGATAAAGTTTCTGTCATGTGGCTGGTTTATTGTACTACATGACACTGCTGTAAATGGACTGTGTGTGTTCACATGTGACCATGTGTTTTATTACGTGCTGCCACGTTGGTTGGGCTCCACATTCAACACATTTCTGATAATTAATCTTATAAAAAACATTTGAAAAATAAACTCATCACTTAGTGAGAAATTTTTATTGTCATAGCCTGTCAAAATTTTAAGAGTGTTTTTTTACATGCATTATTATCTGAAATCTTGTTTTTGTAAAAGAGAAACCTGCTTCACGACGGTGTGTGATGGGGATCGGCAGGTAAGTCTGACAGAGGAGGGGACACATGATGAGAGGCTGCTGAACTGAAAGCACGGTCAGGAGAACAGAAGCACATGAGCCATGATACATGAACACACCCTGAACATGTCCATCAATCATGTTAAGAGCATTATTGTCAGATGATAAAGTCGTACCGGCCACGTTAAGCACACACATTTAAGATGACGGGACATCAGACGACTCTCTTTTGGGGGAGGTAAGCCTCCTGCTCAGAGACACTTCCACACATGGACAGGAAGAGCCGGGGATCAAACCGGCAGCCCTGCTAGTGGACGACTCGCTCTACCTCCTGAGCCACAGCTGCCCGTTTATAACAACAATGAATAAGAAGTGTCATCTGAGAAGCAAAACCCACAGCAAAATACGCTGCTCGCTGCTCCATTCACTGCGGCTCCTTATGCTCATTGCTTTGAGCTCACGTTAGTAACTGAAGGAGTCTCAGATGAAAGTATCAATATTTTGACCAACTCAGATCTCAGGACAGTCAAAAAACAATGTTCAGAGAAACTGTAGGAAGAAAATCTACCTGAAACAATAAAACATGTCCCCCCATGCATCCCCAGTGGAAATGATGCTTGTTTTAGAGCATTTTAAGTCATAAGAAGTTTGATTTATACATTTTATTCTATATTTTGTGAGTAAAAGTGAAGCAGACACAAAGGATCATCGAGGATAAAGACATACAAACATGATGATTCATCTTACTCACATATAGAGTGTCGTAAAGTCGTCCGAAAAAGAGAATGGGACATTCAGTGGCCTTTATTACAATATTGTTTGTAAAAGGACCTGCACCTGCTGAAATGGAGACATGGTGAGAGTCAGTTAGTGAACCGAAGTCAGTCAGCAGGACAACAGGAAAAGCTGCAGATACAAATGTTAAGGAACAAAGAGCTCTAAGGAGCCCACAGCAGCCATGTAGACTCACAGATCAACATGTTTGGTCCATAATCACGAACAAGCTGGCTAAAAGTTTACTAATTAGTCAGCTGGACAATGACCCTGCTTCAGTTCAAATAATTCTGCCTGTTGTTCCTCAGAGCGTCAGATCATCTGGTATCTGTCAGGTCTGCTGACGTCCCTAAACCCACGGTGTGGGTAGAGTTTCAAAATGGCTGCCGTGGGGATGAAGTCGTGTGTGTTCTTACCTGACAGGTGGCTGACTGCAGCCAGGGAGAGCAGCAGCAGGAGGAACATGTTGGAGGAGACCAGTCAGCTGACAGAGAGCTGGAGAACACACAGTCACATGTCACTGACATCCCATAAATTCCATGTAAATCGTTTCAGTTCAGTTGACTTTATCTCAGACCGTGTGTCACATGTGTCAAGATCACATTTCCAAACATGAAAACATCCATCACACATCACATAAATACACAGCAATCATTCAGTCTGTCCTCTGTATGTCCAAACAGGATATTTACTAAAAATAGATACAGTAAATACAACTGATATGCAGCTGAAACATGACAAAAATAAATATATTAGAATAGAAACTTGATCCTTTTTACTGGTTACTGCTTTCAAAGAATCCATGTAATGAGATCATTCCAACAACAAAACACAGCTCTGAAGTTTGGGGCAGATTTGGAAATGATGACGTGTGTATGTGGAATAAACTAACATTATAGTTTAATGAATTCTGTCTTTTGCAGTAGGAGGATTAAATGTCTTTGTTACTTAGCTTCATGCTGTCATCGAAATCACTGAAATATTGCTGTAAATCCAAAACTGAAGCAAACATTCACAGTTATAAAATAAGAGTATTAGTGACTCTTCCTCTCTCTTATAAAATGTACAGCTGGCAATACAAACATAATATCTTCTATGTGAGCATTCAAAGGCAAAACTCCTCTGGCTTTAATTCTCTTATCAGCAATATATCTATCTATTATAATAATATAATAATAATAATATGATCTATTAATATGTTGTTCTAACACTCTGGATCTTTAATGTTTATGCACGTAATTGTTAAAATATTCATTCCATTATTTATTGTTTGGTAAGACAAATGGTTTTAATGATCTGCGTCACAGAATGGCTTCACTCATAGAAACTCACTGTAACTGACATGAAGAGGTCATGTGGTCAGACATTACAATAGTAATCAAACACATCAGGAACATTCAGAAAACCATTTTCTATTTGTTTCTGCGTGTACAAGATTTGATTCCTGGCTGGTATATGACAATTATTCCAAAGAATTTCTCAGTGAGGTGAGAAATCATCAACATAAAGCTTCCCAGTGAGAGGAGCTTGCTGCTGACACTTGACAATTACAGTATTTACAGAGATACAGAAGTTACAACTCCTTCCAAATGTTAAATCACCGAACGACTGAAAAACGACTGAAAATCTCCACATTACACTGTCTCTCTTAATAACAGGTGTTTTATAGCCTCTGGTTGTAAAATGGGAAGTTGTTCATCAAATTTTATTTTTCCAAGAACATGTGGCTGAGGATTTTTAATATAAAATCATCTTTTAAAAACATAGTCTTTCTCAATTAATATTGAGCCACGTCATCAAATAAAGCACTCCAACTGTGTGTGTGTGTGTGTGTGTGTGTGTGTGTCTGTGTGAAGGGGGAGACTCCATGAACCAGCTGCACACAAAGATCTCAATCAGTTTGAAATAAATTCAGTAATTAAATGTAAATAGTAGATATAATATTAAGTTTTTTTAAGGTTTTTTAGTGGGTAACAATGTGGACTGTCTGTCTCCATAGCAACGGTGTCAAAACTGACAAAAAACTTCATTTCTCAGAATCAAAGAGTTATTATTATTTAGTTATCAAGGACACTTTGGTGTTTTTGTTTTGATGTTGAGGATATCATTAAAAGAAAACATTGAAATGAATGGAAGGCCGGAGCAGTTGCCCCCAACATCTAATATTGCCACGGTTGGGTTTACATCGGAGTTAGCTGAAAGCCCAGTGAGTCGTTACACAGACGCCAAAGGGCACCTTGGACGACGGTATCAGACACCGAGGGGCCTGACAAAGCGGCGGTATTTGAAGACCTGGGAATCAGAATGGGTTGAGCAAACAGTTCCTGTTTTCAGAGAGGGACAGAGACAAGTGGTCAGGTTGTCTTACCTTCTGGAGGCTTTCTGGCCAGTCAGGAAGAAAATGTTCTTATGAGGCTTCGGCACTGAGAGATGCAGCATGATGTATTTATAATGACACCATCTGGGCAAACTGGTTTCACTGCATTCAATGTTTGTGAGTAGGTTGACATGTACAGTGGGGCAAAAAAGAATGTCAGCCACCAATTAGGGAAAGAATCCAGGAAATCACATTGTAGGATTTTTAATGAATTAATTGGTAAATTCCTCGGTAAAATAAGTATTTGGTCACCTACAAACAAGCAGGATTTCTGGCTCTCACAGACCTGTAACATCTTCTTTAAGAGGCTCCTCTGTCCTCCACTCGTTTACCTGTATTAATGGCACCTGTTATCACCTTGTTATCAGTATAATAGACACCTGTCCACAACCTCAAACAGTCACACTCCAAACTCCACTATGGCCAAGACCAAAGAGCTGTCAAAGGACACCAGAAACAAAATTGTAGACCTGCACCAGGCTGGGAAGACTGAATCTGCAATAGGTAAGCAGCTTGGTGTGAAGAAATCAACTGTGGGAGCAATTATTAGAAAATGGAAGACATGCAAGACCACTGATAATCTCCCTCGATCTGGGGCTCCATGCAAGATCTGCCGAGTTGCATTCAAAGAACACCATACCTACTGTCAAGCATGGGGGTGGAAACATCATGCTTTGGGGCTGTTTTTTTGTAAGGGGACCAGCACGACTGATCCGTGTAAAGGAAAGAATGAATGGGGCCATGTATCGTGAGATTTTGAATGAAAACCTCCTTCCATCAGCAAGGGCATTGAAGATGAAACATGGCTGGGTCTTTCAGCATGACAATGATCCCAAACACACCGCCCGGGCAACAAAGGAGTGGCTTTGTAAGAAGCATTTCAAGGTCCAGGAGTGGCCTAGCCAGTCTCCAGATCTCAACCCCATAGAAAATCTTTGGAGGGAGTTGAAAGTCTGTGTTGCCCAGCGATAGCCCCAAAACATCACTGCTCTAGAGGAGATCTGCATGGAGGAATGGGCCAAAATACCAGCAACAGTGTGTGAAAACCTTGTGAAGACTTACAGAAAACATTTGACCTCTGTCATTGCCAACAAAGGGTATATAACAAAGTATTGACATGAACTTTTGTTATTGACCAAATACTTATTTTCCACCATAATTTGCAAATAAATTCTTTAAAAATCAGACAATGTGATTTTCTGGAAGGAAATATATTGCTCTCTCTTTGTCAGGGTTACCTTGTGAATCACATAACATCACCCACTTTCACTGAAGAAAGGGTCCATTTTGTTATTTTAGTGCTTCCTAAAATTACAAGTCTGCATTTTATTGTCACCAGGAAAATCAAGTTTTAAAAATGTTAAACTCAGTGCTCCTCCTATGATCCACGTCTGCTGTCCTCACACACAACCTGTGTAGCTGACAAGCAGGCGCATCGGTCTATTTGCACAGATAAGAGCAATCATTCCTGCTCCTCTATTAGTCAGGAGTACTACTCTATCCTGACTCGCTCATTAGCAACCCTGATGCTAAACTTTCTTTGATACAAGTTTATGGCTATGCATTTAGTGAAGGTAAAGTGAAGTAAATGAAAATGTTAAGTGAATGAAAATGTAATCACGTGGTAATAACTGCCTGAGATTCATGTATGAGGACTGAGACAGCAGTTGTGTATTTAGATATTTTAGGTCACTGTATGGTTAGAAAACTGGTGTGCAACACTGCAGGCTCTACTTACATGCTTTAAGTCAGGGAAATTCTTGTTTTTTCCCTGTCAAGGAATGACAGAATCACTGGCAGGAGGCTCCTTCGGCATCTGGATAGATTCATTTTTGTATCATTTAATGATATATTAACCTCTTTATTGAAAACAAAATCTATCAGCATTGTTATTCCAAACTGTACCTCAAGGCAATGTTGAACAAAAGCTCCTTGCCCTGCTTCTTCTGGCAAATACACATCAATAGTGCATTAGTATAATCATTTTCTGAGTAGTGTGGATAATCAAAATACTACTTTCAGTTTCCAGTTTAACAGGTACATCTGAAAAAACGTGATGCAATCTAATACAGAAACCTTGCAATAAATCTTTCATTCAATAATGTTTAGTTTTTGCTGAAACTTTTTCATTCAACTTTATTTCAACACAGAGGGACTAAGAAAAAGTCTCATCATTCAGAACCATCAGGAGGATGAGCTCCACCCCTACAGTACACTACACAAACAAAAAATGTGAATATGTGACAAATCTTTAAATATTGTCACACACACACACACTCACACACGTAATCACCCAGAATGTGCAAACAAGTGTAGCAGGGAAAATGACATCTAATAACATCTGGATTTCAACACAGCTTTATGAAAAAGGCCAGTGACAGAGAGGAAGAAAGTGGGTAGGGATAGAGAGGGAGAGACATAATTAAACTTACCTTTAAACTGGGGGAGCCAAAACATGACAGGTTCATTCTTTTGGCTTCTCCTGGACAAAGTTATCCATTTACTTTACTGTGCATGTACTGTGTTGGGAGATGGACAAACAAACAGACCTGTCCGTTTTAACTGGGCATTACAGACCCAAGAACAAAGTTTTAACGTGTGCAAAAGTGTCTGCATTTAAAATAAAGTGTATATATGTGAATTAGCAATACACCTTAAATCAATCTAACATTAAGAATACACACACACACAACACTAACTTGTAGAATTAGCTTTGTAACAAGTGCACCTCTCAAATTTCAAGTTTGGCACACAGGACTGCGCACATCTGCTAGTATAAAGCCACAGCCTGGTAGGGTGTAAACATGACATGCGACTACAACAATGTTAGACTTGTGACTTACAGACAGAAGGGCTGATTTTATACTTCATATCAAGCAAAATGAAAGAAACCAGATGCTGAAGAGACATTTCTGAACAAATGAACAGACTTTAGCTCAGCTATTTTACACAACTAAGCACAGAGTGGTCGCGGTTAGTAAACATCACTGCCGCTTTGCTCTTTCTGCTCCGAGTGAGAGTTGCGAGGACAGCTGACGTTGCAGCTTTGTCATTTTCAAACTTCAGAGAAAAGCCTGGTAGGAGCAGACATGTTACTCACCCAAGTGTGTACAACATAATGCTTCCCGCTGTCTCTAGTGCAGTGGTTAGCCGTTAGCTTAGCCAAAGATAAGTGAGTCAAGATGACTCACTTATCTTTGTCGTTAATCAACAATATTTTCTTTCTCGGGCATTGGTATTAACGTGGAGTTACATATATAAATGGCTTATTCGGCCACACAGGTTAAGTCTATAATTAACACGATTTAAGACTGTTACCGTAGTCATTTAAGGTGGTAAAATGAATGCAGCCACTAACAGCCTATTTTCCTTTCCTGTCCAAGGAGCCTCAACCAACCGACTGAATCAGTCACTAAACAGTAGCTTTGCTACATTAGCTACATTCAATTCAACCCCGCCTCACACCGGCTGGGGAAAAGTTAAACCTCCTACTGATCAATTACACGTTATTTAACCGTGGAGCTCCGGGCTGATCCGTTTGTTTCCCTTTGCCAGTGCCAGATGTAACGTTACCTGAGAGAAAACGGTAAGACTTTTCAGAGTCGTGTTAACTGCTGTGGAGCCAAGGCGCAGGGCTGCTGCTGGAGTGTGCGCCAGCGTTTGAATCTCATGCCACGCTTAGTCACATGACCAAACACTCAGTCAATCTTTTAATGTCTTAACAGTGGATGCAAAACCAAAGTTTTGCATAATATGAATTTATATTTAAGTTGTCTTGGAAGCATACTACGAGTCACACAATATTAGGCTATTTGATATGCTATTAATGAATTTATATATTTCCATGGATGTATAATTAGAGCTGGATAAGGCGCCGCCTCTCAGCCTTGCAGCCACAGTGGCCACTCGCGTTATTGCAGCGAACAATCCCCCTGCGGCCCAAAAAGCATTCTCCCCAAAAACGACCATTGTAAAAGAGACGTCTGTAAAACTGTTGACAGGACACCTCGAACCGCAAACAAGGTCAAATATGACTCTTTCTATTATAAATTTTTGATCCATGGAGGTTTTATATTTGTAAAACTTTACTCCAGCCGAGAAAAGCGATTTAAAAATCTGCGACGTCACCACAATGTAAAGTCAAGCCGAAAACAAACCACAGATTCAGCAGATCTGACAGAATGGGGAAGGCTGTTCCAAAGTTTGGGAGCAACAACCGTAAAAGCACGGTCACCTCTGGATTTAGGAACGGGGAACAGATAAAAGCCCTTGATCAGATGATCAGAGTGGCCGACAGCTAGGGCTCAACAACTCTGCTATAAATGCAGGGGCCAGGCCATGCAAGGTCTTGTACGTAATTAGTCAAATTTTAAAGGCAATTCTATGTTTTACTGGAAACCAATGAAGGGAGGCAAGAATTGGGGTTATGTGGGACCAATGACTAGTTTTTGTTAATAACCTTGTGGCTGCATTTTGCACTAATTGAAGACGAGCTACAGAGGACTGAGTAATGCAGGTAAAGAGGGAGTCACAGTAGTCTAAGCGGGAAAAGATTAAGGTATGCACTAGAAGTTCCATATTTTTGGCTGATAGTATAGGTTTGATTTTTGCAACTGAAACAAACAAAAGTGAATGAGCTTAGTAATATGAGGTTCAAAGTTCAAATGTTGGTCAAAAAGGAAACCGAGATTGTGGTCGTGATGTTGCTAGCAAGGGGGCCAATGTAGTGACTGACCTCTTTAGTAAAACAATCGCGGCCGATCACCTCAGTTTTGTCAGCGTTGAGATGGAGGAAATTTTGAGACATCCAATTTGTAACAGAAGCTAGGCAGTCATGAAGGGTGGTTAGGTTACTGAGGTGGTTTAACTGAGAAGTGAAACTGTGTCATTAGCATAGCAATGGTAACAGATATCACTGGAGGAGTTAAGCAGATGGCCCAGAGGTGTCATATATAAAGATAACAGAATAGGTCCAAGGATCGACCCCACATAAGAGAGCATCGGACGAAGACATGTAATTGTTAATGTGAACATTAAAGTGTCTGTCAGACAAGTATGAGGAAAACCATTTGAGTGCAGTTCCAGAGATACCAACCCGGTTCAGTACCGGAAAAAAAAAGATTATTATTACTATTATTATTGTTGTTTTTTTCTATTTTTAACATACATTTAGATTTTGAAGCGGTCTTATGATAAAAATATAATAAAATGCTAATAAAATAATGATCATAATAATTTAAAAGGCAGAAATTTATTTTGTATGTTGTTGAAGACATGTTGATTTAACGTACAGATCTTGTGAAAATTTCAACGTGCATTTATAAGTATTTTGTTAACCTCTTTACAACCATTAGCATTAAACGTCTCAACGCTGAAACAACTGACATTGTTTCAACCACATTTCAAGGTTGAAGGTCGATCATGTGCCAGCTGAGTGCACATGTGCACATGTGTGCACAGAATATGAATATGCTGACTTGCCTTTTATTTATTATTTATTATCACAGATTGTCACAATAAATGTTACAAGAAAGTAAATGTATAGAAACTGTAGGTAATGTGACGACACTGTCACACCTGTGGGAAAAAGAGAAGAGAGAAAAACTATTTAACAGGTTAAACCTACACCCTTCCAGCAGTTATTACACACATGAAGACCGTGCATTCAGAACATAACTGTATGATTACACACCTGTCATCCTGCAGCACCTCATCCATAAAAACTCTCATAAAGGAGCTGATTTGCTGTGACTCTGGTATGTTCTTGACAGGTTTTTCACTGAGTTGCACATTACACCAAGTGTCGTGGAACAGGTTACAGTAGATTTTTACCTGTCACATTTCATCCCTACATGCTGGTAGCACGTAATGGAGTCACATAATGTTTGATTCAGATGTCACATAAAGAAGAAATCCAATTAAAATAGTTGGTAGAAGTGCCACAAAGGTCATTTTAAACCTAGTCATTATTATTCATATATTTTATTATACATATTATATGACATTTCTGTGGAAATATTTATTTTGTATTATTTTACATTAAACTCCTAAACTTATGGCTAGATCTTTCATTATGATGTCAGAGCTCACCTGAGAGCCTGCAGCTCACCTGTCTGTGTCTGTGCTGCTATGCTGACGGGATTTTTATAATAAAACCTTCTGAGTCGCATGTTCACGTTTGGTGGAAACACCTGAAAAAAAACACAGATCGCTGAATCGTGTACAAACTCTAACAGCAACTTTAGAAAGTCATCATTTGGACCCCTGAGGGCCCGTTTAAATAGTCAGTTCAGCCACATTACAAAGCAACTGATTTTCTCATATGAGCCCAGGTGTCAGATTTCTGCCTCTACTCTGATACAATGGAGGTGAAGGAGTTCACTTTGTGGTTTGTAGTTGAACTGGAATTACTCCAGTGTGTGGTGAGGATTATCCAGACTAACAGGGACCCTGTTTGTGGAAAGAGACGTTGCTGTTGAGTGTTTTAAATGTCGTCTTATAATGCTGTCAGCATCACAAACTGAATTATCTCCACTGTGTTGGGTGGAGACAGAAATCTCAGACAGACTCAATACCTGGACAAATAAAACCAAAACTATCTGACTGCTCAGATTCCACCAGAGGGAAGACAGGAAACATGTTTGTTTGTGATTTGGGTGAACTGATCCTTTAATAATCATTCGCTCTGCTAACCTGAGTGTCTGCATCCGCTCACGTCCTTATAGACATTTTCACCTTTCGTCACATTCCAGTGATCCAGAGTAACACCATCGACCTGCACATCGACCTCCTACAGAAGAGCAACAGAGGTTACTGTCACACACTGACACAACGGAAGCACAACACATGAAGATATGAACAAAACTTTGTGGACAAACTGAACTAAAACTGTGTTGGGCCTCAACCATGGGGTCTGTTGGTCCTCGACCATGAGGTCAGACAAAGGCAGGCCTACATGTAAAACCTGAAGCCTTTCCACAGTAACCGCGCCAGGAGGAAGTTCGCTTTCTTCACCGGCCAGATTTGCTACGGAGGTAACCGTACACGTGTATTCCCCCTTTTCCTTTTTGGAGTTTCTCCCCTCGCTGGACGAGACGAAACCACGACCCGTGTTCATCCAGAACACAATCATCGGATCCACAGAGAGCGCTGTGTGCAACCCAGCCCTCTCACCTTGCCTGCAGAAGGAAGAAAGGATTTTCTTCGCGGAGAAGCGGATAACTTCTATGCCCCGCTATCTACCGACCACGTCGACCACCCTGAAAGAAGAGGGATTTTCGCCACGGAGAAGCGGATAACTTCTATGCCCCGCTATCTACCGACCACGTCGACCACCCTGAAAGAAGAGGGATTTTCGCCACGGAGAAGCGGATAACTTCTATGCCCCGCTATCTACCGACCACGTCGACCACCCTGAAAGAAGAGGGATTTTCGTCACGGAGAAGCGGATAACTTCTATGCCCCGCTATCTACCGACCAAGTCGACCACCCTGAAAGAAGAGGGATTATCGTCACGGAGAAGCGGATAACTTCTATGCCCCGCTATCTACCGACCACGTCGACCACCCTGAAGGAAGAGGGATTTTCTTCACGGAGAAGCGGATAACTTCTATGCCCCGCTATCTACCGACCAAGTCGACCACCCTGAGTTTCCTCGCTGCCCCACCGAGAAACCAGCCGCCGTTATCCCCGAGGAATTGAACGGCACCGCCAGTACCACACACCGGAGCCCCTCCGTGGTGTACGCCGACGGACTAAACACACATCAGTTCGCTATAAAGAGCGACACAAGTAAGAGGTTGTCTGGGCAGAGACTATAATATTTTGTGTGTGTTTCAGCTCCCAGCTTAGTGCTTATTGTATGTTGTTGATGTTTAACGGACCGCCGAGTCCTTGTCTGTTTACTCTAGCGAGTAATTTGAAGTTGCTGCCTGTTTAGTTAGTGTTCACCACGCTAAACTGTTGTTTTGTCCCGATCGGGACCACAGTGTTTGTGCCACCGTGAGAGGAGAGTAAGTTACTTTATCCGCTAACCACCAGACAACGGGCGCACAGATTGCTATCCGTGCGCGCGCTCTCTGTAGATAAAGTAACCGCTGCCTTCCCCCCACGGTCGTGAGACTCCGCCGAGAGTCGGTTTTTCCCTTTCTCTCTCTTTCCCCTCTCTCTCTTCTCCTACTAACCCGCACACACTCACACCTACATAACCGCACATCTCTTTTACACATCTGGCGGTAAGATAACGTGGGACACAGCGTTGCTCTGTCCCTCATTATCCGCCATCAGACACGTGTGCTTGTGAACATAAATTGGGTGAGTGCAGAACCGCCGATTGCTAGGTGGCGCCATTTTGCCATTGTACTGTTTGAATACCGCGGCACTTCCGCCGGTTCATTGTCGCGTGACGTGACTTCCTCACGAGGCCACGCCCGCCATCTCAATTTCGTACAACGTCATCTCCCCAGGTCACGCCCGCTACCGTAAGGTGCGCGACGTCAGCTGGTCAGATCACGCCCACCATTCCTGGTCCTGCACGACCACTCACTCACACATCCACTCACTCACATACACGCGCACACACGTATACACATACACATACACACCCACACACACCCACTTTGCTTACACATGTGGAACTTGTTTATGCTGTTATCTGTGTATTTGTTGTAGCCTTAGCTGGTAGTGCAGTGTTAATTGATCGAAACATTCGTTAACTTTGTTGATTTTGTGGAGATTAATAAATACTGTTATAGCTTTAAAGAGAAGCCTTTCTGTCATTATTGTGTATTTGTATTGTGATAAGTGGTTGATTGAGAGAGTCAGAGCTCGAATTCAAACCTTCTTTGTTCACCTTAAATGTGGATGTCACTCAGACTCTCACATCCAAGGTGAACACTTTTATGAGACTACCTTTCTACCTGGTTATTGGTCCCGGTTTCCGGGTGGTGCCCCGTAATTGTTAATCAAAATTAATAATTTTATCTGTTTTATAATTAATAATTATCTGTGATAATCATTAATTATTGCTAATAACCAGCCGTGCTTCTTGAGAACCAACAAATTGACGCCCCGCGTGAGGCTCTTGATATATCAGCCCTGTCATAATATTGATTCACAATAATCCAGAATTAACAATTTAGTTAAAAGGCAGAGCAGAGCACTAGTTCTCTAGTGCTCTGCCAAGCATATGCTATAGAGTGGTTATACGGTATACAGTGTGCACTAGTAGTTGTTTACAGAGAGTTAATAGCAGTTGCATGCTAATAGGAATAATCCCTAACACAACACCTTTTATTGGTTGAAATTCATGGTAGTGCTAAAAGTCACTACTAAGGTCCTGCTAAGACAGAAATAGGTTGCAGTCCTTGAATAATCAACCGTGTAAGTCACAGGTTAACCTCTCACCTGTGCATTTAACAACAATTAACAGGAGTCACAACATCCAGCCACCGTGTGGAGTGTGCCAACATGAGCTACCAGAAACCCCACGTGGCTGGAGCTGAAGCTCTACAGAAGGAGGGCCCAGACCTGCAGGATGTGGTCTCCGGCCTCATTCGCCTCTCCATTGAAGAGAAGGACAACCTGGCTAACTGTAGCCTCACTGCATGCAATGACATGCTCAAGGAACTGATGGACTACATAAACAACCCAGCTGGGAAGCCCGAGCGTACTCTCACAGAGGTGATGGGGCAAATGCTCCTGCTCGACCGGCGCAGAGCCCAACTGCAGATAGCTAAACTGCAACAGGAAGCCACGAACGACCGGGCTGAGCTAGCCCGAGCAAGGAGAGAAATAGAGGGCCTGCGGTCCCAGGTCCAACTCCCCCAACAAGACAGCGACAGCAGCAGTGATGAATCCCAGACTGGCCAGAGAGGTATACTGACCAAACCCGCTCCACAAGCAACCGGAAGCACAGCCACACGTTTCGCGCGAAATCCGTCACCGTCGCCTCCTCTCTTGGAAGGCACCCCCACACCGGACGAAGCCGGTCTGCTACGCACGGAACTTCAAGCTGCGCAGGCGAGGGAGCTCGCCCTGTTCAGGAAACTTGAAGCCGTGCAAAAGCAGACCGCCCCGAGCAACAGGGAAGCGCGCACCGGGAGTCCGGCGACCCCCGGCGGCGCAGCTTCCAACTTTGCTTCTCCGGACACTCACGAAGCGCCCTGGCAATATACGGCCGCCCCGGGCAACATGGGGGCGTACACCAGGAGTCTGGCGACCCCTGGTGGTACAGCCCCTGACTTTGCTCTTCTGGACGCGTACCAAGCGCCCTCGGGAAACCGCCACCTGCGATACACGCCCGCCCCGGACGACATGGGGGCGCACACTGGGAGTCGGACGACCCCTGGTGGCGCAGCCTCCAACTTCGTCCCTCTGGACACGCACCAAACGCCCTCGGGAAACCGCCAATCGCGATACGCGTCTGCCCCAGGCGACATGGGAACACACACTGGGAGTCTGGTGACCCCTGGTAGCGCAGCCTCCGACTTCGCCCCCCTAGACACGTACCCAGTGCACTCTAGGGACCGCCGCCCACAACATGCGCCCGCTCTACCAACCGGGAGCAGACCAACACCCGCCCTGGGCCGAAGTGGTCAGTATTACGACCCAGCTCCCCCCATGCCGCAGGGAGGGAGACACCGACCTTATTATTCCGATGAGTGGAGCGATGAGGGGTCGTGGGAATATCCAACGCACCCACCACGACCGCTCCACGGTTTGAGGACCCGAGAACTCGAGTCTCTCGCCCGTGACGTAGAGCGATTCGACCCAAGTAGTCCCGATTCGAATATTGACGACTATCTCAGGGAGATTGAGCGATGCCTCGTGGACCTTCCGCAGGCCTCTTTACGTGAAAAACTCAAACTCGTTTGGAAGACAACGGCAAGGAATGTCCACATCTTCATGGAGACATTGCCGGCCGAGACCAGAGATCATTACCCATCGCTCTGCGGAGCCCTGCGAGAGGAGTACTCGCCATACACGGATGAAGCTTCTGGAACCTTCAGCGCCCTTGCCATCACGCAAAAGAAACACGAGACACCGCGGGAATACTACAGGCGCCTGAGAGCTGCCTACTTCCAGGGCCGCAATGCCCCTGGGATGGAAGAAGAACAATCCTTTCGGTCCCTCTTCCTTCACAACCTTCACGAGAGCATCCGGTACGAGGTCACCATGTACTGCCGCACTGGTAGGTATACGATGCAGGAAGTAAGGAAGTATGCGCAACTGGCATGGGAAACACGTATCCGCCCGGTCAAAAGACATGAGACCGAAGCTAGAGTCCTGGAAATCCGGACTCCAGAGAGCACCACTCTGGCGCTGGAAGGCGGCGAAGTGCCTTGCCCCAGGGGGAGCTTCAAGACGGGCCCTCAAAGTCGCCGGCCGCCTCGCCAGCAGGGCGAAACCCAGAGACGAGGGAGTAGTGACCAGGACCAGAGTCAGTTCAAGCCACGGAAACAGGATTCTTACCAGGCACAAGGGAGAGTCCGTTTCGGAAGGAGCACAAGGTATCCGGACCAGTCAAGTAAAACCGTGGACGTCCCGGAGAGGGAACATCGAAAACAGCAAATGGAAGACTTGGTGCGGAGATGCGTGACGGAGGTAGTAAAGCAGATTGAGACCCCTCATGGCCGGCCAGGACCACCGGACTCTTCGAAGGATCCTGACCCGGGCCCTCCGCCAACCTGACTAGACCCGCCCCCCCCAGCAGCCAAAGTCTACTTCGTGGGCTGGGGGAAGGAACCGGCGACGGCCGGGCCGCAGCCCCATATAAGCACTCCACATCCCCAAGACACCCCATTCCTGACCTTCCTTGGCGACCTTGTCCGCAAGGGCAACGCCCGCCGCATCTACACCCCAGTGGTGGTAGGGGGGTGCATCAACTCCCTGGCATTACTTGACTCCGGATCAGAGATAAGCCTGATGTGTTCTAACACCTTCGCAGAGGTTGCCAGAACAATGCTCTCACTCGGGAAACCCCTGCAAGTGGAGACCTGTAACGTAAGTATAACCAGCTATACACAAGACCGGTCTCCCATCACCCAGCGCGCTTGGATGGACATCACTTTCCAAGAGATGACCCTGGTGCACCCCATCTACATCTGCACCATCGACACGGAGCCGTTGCTCATCGGACAAGACCTGCTGGACCGATTAGCCCCGCTCATCGACTGTCATCGCGGATCCATTTGGGCCCAGGTTCAGACACCGAAGCCCTTGAGGTCGGACAGTCGCCCACCAGCCTCCGGACAAGTCGCTGTTATCCGGAAGCCTAGAGATCCAACGCAAGCGATCATGCCTCTTTCAGAACCCACGCCTGGTTCTGAACCTTGTGCGCCGCCCGTGCGCATGCAACCACCGACTGGCAGTTCCAGTGCCTTCAAGGCCCACGAGTCTTTCCTCTGCTCGCTGGAGAACCTGAACCCGTTACTGTACAGCCCCCACGTGGCTGGAGGGGTACGTATCAACGGTGTCCTGGTCCCCGACGCACTCGTAGCCCTGTGGTCGGAGAAATCTGCCATTAGTCAAAACCTCCTTAACGACTTGTGTCGGCAGGAGCCGCCCCCACTCTTTGCACAGCGAAGCCACCGTGTCCTTTCTGCAGCAGTACCGCAGACGCTCCTTAAAGCTGTCGGAGTGTGCGCCCTCTCCATCCAAATTGGGAGGAAACACGTTGAACACTTTGTGAGTGTCGTCCCTCAACTTCACCCCCCTATCTTCGTGGGGGCGGACCTCCTTGTCAGGCTCGGCGCTCAGCTGGACACAGTGAACCAAGTCCTGTGGTCCCAGGCCAATGCCGCGGAACACCCTCTAACCATGGAACCAACTCATATGTTGTCAGGCCAGACCATTCCGCAGGCATGTCAGACTGCCAGTGAAGTCGACCTCGTGGTCCCGGCACGAACAGCAGGCTTCCCTCTCCGCCTTGTGATCCTTAAGGGACAGAAAATCCTTGGAACGCAAGCATTCTTCCAGCCCTTGCCCCTCTTCTGGGAGTCTAATCTGACAGTATGCGGTGCACCACTGCTCTCATTAGGCAACCGCTCCACTTACATCCTGGTGCAGAACTTGACGCACCTGCCCATCCAAGTAAGGGCAGGCCGCCCACTGGGGATGTTGGTTGACAGTTCCTTCCATGACTTCGAACTAACCGTGCCAGTCATAGGAGAACTGCCCACGTCCCTAACCAAAGACCATGACCTGGAGGATGCCCTTTTCACGTACCCGAACAAGATGATCACCATCACACGCCACGAGACACTACAGAGAGAAGCCATCTGTAGCGCCGCCCTGGGCCCCGAAGGTGACATGGTCGTGTACGCCCTTGTGTCTCAAACGGGGAACACAGCCCCGGATGCCATGGCGACCCCGCCCCCGCCTAAAAAATCGCAGTCCAACTTCGAGTCCGAAATCGATCAACAGCTCGCGAAAGCAGACGCTCTAACCACCAAGGATCAGAGAGATGCCCTCCGGCAGCTTTTCCATGATTTCGAGTCCATCTTCTCCCGAGACCCCCACGATTGTGGGGTCACGGACTTGCACACCGTTCGCATACCCACCGATCCAAAAGCACCACCTTCCTTTGTACGCCAGTACAAAATCCCACTGGCCGCCTACGAGTCGATCCAGGAGATACTCGACCAGCTGCTGAAGAAGCAGATCATCCGAGAGTGTAACTCTACATACAACTCTCCGATCTGGCCAGTATTGAAACCAACTGGTAAGTGGCGCCTCACCATTGATTACCGCCCTCTCAACAAACAGGTCCCGCTTTCGCGCTGGCCCATGATTCACTTGGACCAAGAACTGGCTAAAGTGAAGGGAGCCCGGTTCTTCTCTACGGTAGACGTGGCCAATGGTTTCTGGACCATGAGAGTCGACCCCGCAGACCAATACAAACTGGCCTTCTCCTTTGGCAACCGCCAATACACTTGGAACCGTTGTCCATTTGGATATTCGAACTCTCCGGCTGAATTCAATATCTTCCTCCACAAAGCAATGAGCGATGCCGCTGCCCGCGGGAACCTCATTTATGTGGATGACATACTGATGAGGAGTCAAACCTTTGACGAACATCTGGCTGAAATCCGACATGTGCTCAATCAGCTCGCTGCCGCAGGCGCTAAGCTGGCAATCACAAAGGGTCAATGGTGTCGGACCAAAGTCGAGTACGTGGGACTGACGGTGGGCGCGGAGGGAATTGAACCCCAGTCGGGGAGAATACAGGCCATCCGTAACATCAAGACCCCAACAAATGTGTCGGAGCTCAGGAGTTTCTTGGGTGTCTGCAATTACTCCCGACAGTTCATAGAAGACTATGCGGAGATAGCCAGACCCCTCACGGAGCTCCTCCGCAAGGACAGATCATTCACATGGGAGGAACCCCAGGAACAATCCTTCTGCCACATGAAAGAAAGACTCTGCTCGGCTCCTTGTCTGGCCTACCCGGACAAAGACAAGGAGTTCTACCTGGAGGCGAGTTTCTCTTCCCACTGCGTGAGTGCCGCTCTGGCGCAGAAATATGATACAGAGAAGAGAGTCGTCGCCTACGCGAGCCGACCCCTCTCCAGTGTCGAGATGAAGTTCTCCGACTGCGAGAGAGCCCTCCTTGCCACGGTATGGGCCGTGGAGCACTTCCGCAGCTACGTTGGAGGTCAAAAGGTGATCATTGAAACGTGTCACCAACCGGTCACCTTCCTGAACAGTCAACGGCTGAGGGAAGGACGCGTGTCCAACAGCCGCATTGCCGCATGGATGATGGCACTACAAGGCTACGACGTTGAGGTAAAGTATGCGCAGAACCATAAAATGGCCCTGGGCCAAGGCTTGGCTGAATGCCAGCACTGCGACTGTGAGGGGCAACCGAGTCCCCTCTCCTCAACAGTCACCCTGCCATCTCTTCCCTCCAATCACCGTTACTACGACGAGAACGTCTGCCTTGACCTCCCAAGGGTCTACGTGGACGGCTGCTCGTTCCACCATGAGAAGCAAACCCAGGCAGGAGTCGGTATCGTTTGGACCGACCGCACGGTCGAGGAACCAAACCACTACAGACTAGGTGCGAAGACGAGCCAGTACGCAGAGATCGCAGCAGTACTCATCGCGATCCAACAAGCTACCAGGCTGGCTATTGGACAGCTAGTGATTTGCTCCGACTCCAACTACGCCCGTCACAGCTTCATTTCACACTTTCCCACCTGGAAAGAAAATGGCATGAGGAATGCCAGGAATAAAGAGGTGAAACACTTCGAACTTTTTCTGGCTTGCGACCGCCTCGTGACGGATCGGGGAATGACGGTGTACTGGAAAAAGGTTAAAGGTCACTCCCAGGTCTCAGGTCCCGATAAGGATGGCAATGATGAAGCTGACCGACTAGCCAAACTGGGTGCCGAACAGGGTGCGCTCTGGGAGTTCAGTGAGAGTTGGCTTCCGACTCCCCAGATTAGCGTGGTGAACGCCATCACCCGCCGACAGTCACGGGAAAAACAAGAAGACTCCCAAGCCTGCACACAGATCGTAAACCTAGGCCGCAGACCCGGAGATGCTGACCTGGTCACCATGCAGGAACGAGATACGGCTATCCAAGCCATCAGGCAAGCGATGGAGAATCCCGAGACAAGACAAGACCCCCCATCTCCAGGTGACCCCAAAGATCTGCGGGCCCTTCGCCGCATCCAGCACCATCTCGAACTTGACAAGGGCCTGTTGGTCTACACCCCCGAGGGTCAAGGACCAGCCCGCTGGGTCGTCCCGACAGACCACAGGGGAGTGATGCTGGCACACGCCCATGACTCTCCCATCGGAGGTCACCGGAACTACAAGGCCACTCTCAAGACCCTCCAACAGATCGCTTACTGGCCATCCATGGCACGTGACACGCGACTCTACGTCCAAGGATGCCTGGTCTGTTGTCAATTTCAGCCGGTGCAACCCCTAAGCCGTGCCCCACTCCAGAGCCGAGGGATCACCTTCCCGTGGTCCCACATCCAGATGGATTGGATCGGTCCGGTCCCCAAGTCGGCCAGAGGTAACAAGTATCTCTTAACAGTGACCTGCGCATTCACGAAGTGGGTCGAGTGCCTCCCGGCACCCAATGACACAGCCGTCACCACAGCTGTCCTGCTGCTGAACCACGTTTTCAGCCGCTGGGGGCTGCCACTCTCCATCGACTCGGACCGAGGCACTCACTTCACTTCGAGCGTCATGACAGCCATGTTTGAGATCCTGGGAGTTGAAGTAAACTTCCATATCCCATACCACCCCCAGTCATCAGGGCAGGTCGAGCGCGCCAATCGCACTATCACCAGCATGCTGAAGAAATATGTCAGTGGTAATGGCAAGGATTGGGACGTAAAACTCCCCCTAGTGCTGATGGCCATCCGATCCACTCCGCACCGCTCCACGGGAGTGACTCCCTTCGAGATGATGACAGGGAGAGAAATGACCTTGCCGCTGCACCTGCTGTATCACCCAGAAGACGTGAGTGTGGCGACCGCCTACACGGCGCACCAATACGTCACCGACCTACACCACCACCTTCAGGCCACGTTTGCATGGGCCCAAAAGAACCTGGAAGCCAGCGCTAAAGGGGCCAAAGCCTACTACGATAGGAAAGCATCCCACCGCGAGTACAGTGTAGGTGACAAGGTACTCTACTTCCGGTTCGCCAAACCAGCAGGCCAGTCGAAGAAGTTCCTGCCCTCCTGGTCCGGCCCCTACGAAGTTGTGGGGAAACTTTCTCCGGTAGCGTACCGGATTAGGATCTCCAAACCAAGCCAGGCACCAGCCTACAAATGGGTCCACGCGAACCAAATTAAGCTCTTCCGACCATTCTCACTCCAAAGGGGAGAGGCAGCCTCCACACCCGAAAGGGGGGAGCAGACCGCACCCCCAAGGGGGGGAGATGAGCCGCAGTAGTTTCTTAGGGACAGATGCATGCCCCCAACCTCCCTGCCGGCATGCACTAACACATAACCCCTACTCCCCCTCTCACCGTAAGTAATCCAAACTTTGATCTGTTCCAGGATGAGGCTCCCTTGGATCCTTGGCACCATCATCAGCCTACAAATCGCCGTGACCGCCGACGTGGTTGACCTCGGCCCTCCAACCGGTATCATCCTGCAAGAGACACCTGGACTTCTGATTACCCGGTGCAGTATATACTCCCAGAGAATCTATGTCCGACTAGATCCCTGGGATGTATACCGAAAGCACATCCGACTGCCACCACGTCTGACGGAAGGCAGACTAAGCGGAACTCAAACACACGACACTGTTGAACACGCCAAACAAACAACCGTTCACATGCTCGAACAGCTGCAGAAGTTCCTGGTCACGGAGAAAGACCTCAGTGGCGGGAAACGACCAAAGAGATTCCTGGGAGGCCTGTTCACCGCAGCGTCGGCCATTGGATCACTGTTTCCTCAGTCGGCAGCCTGAGCAGTGGACAAATACCAGCTTACCTGGTTCCCCTGAGTCTGGTGGAACAAACCCTCAGATCCGTTGCGACCACGGTCATACAGTCACCACAGACCCACCTGGCGTACAGTCTTGGCAGCGCAATTCCGATTTATGTAGACCCACAGGAACTAGAAATAGGGTTTATCCTCAACCTCCCGGTCATAGAACAACAGAACGTGTACCGGCTAAAATCAGTATTGAATGTTGGGTTTTGGCAGGGCAACACCCATGTCCTCCTCAAAATGCCACCAACACTCGCCTACCACGACGACGACCCCTCGCTGTACCTTAGTCCCAACCTAAACCTATGTACCAAGACAAAGGATATCCACTGGGTTTGCCCAGGCAACCCCTTTATCAGAGATATTACGAATTATCTCTGTGGTCGGGGAGCCGAGTCCCCTGAACAAAAATGTCAGGGTAGACTGTCTGTTAAAGACGAAGGTATGGAGACTAAGGTAGAACGAGCAGGTAGTCGATGGCTCGTTAGCACACCCGCCAACGAAGCCCTCATGACATATGACCGTCATGATACAGCCACTAAACTGACCCTACCTAACCAGACAATGTTTTTAACCGTCCCTCAAGGAGCCACCGTACATTTTGGTGACCTGGTCCTCCATCATCTCAACCCTGACCGATACGACTCGGAGATTGAGATTATGGACGCATTTAGGGGTCACAATTTAACCATTGATGACCCCCTTCAGCAGCAGCTCCTGACTGAAGGGACCAAAATGGTAAAGTTCAGCCTCAAACCATCTGGACTCACTACCACCTACACTAATCACATGTCGTCACACAGCCAGGGACATCCTGTCAGTTGGGTCGCTCTCGGGCTCCTTCTTAGTGGTTGGATCATCACGGCAATCATCGCACACATCATGTATAAGTACATTTGTAGGCTGCAGACCAGACTAGAATCCCTCTTGGTGGTCCCACAGCGCTTCAAGCACCAGCCTGCGTCCACCCCTCAGACTAACCTCAATTCTTTCCAGGAGTAGGCCTAACAGCCTCTAACTCCACCTGCTCCTCTTCACCCCCCTACCTTGGATCTCTTCCCAGTGCTAGTGGTGAACATCGAGCAACTGATTGAGTTACAAATGAATGTACCCTGCCATTTTGTTTCTCCTCTTTTCCTTTCCCTTGTGTTGATATGTAACCTAGTAACAAGAGTAGATAACCAAAAAGCAGCAAAGAATTGTTTATTTTCTTTATTTTTTTTTTTTTTTGTGTGTACCTAGATGTAGTTAGTAACTGCCCAGACATTACCTCAAGTTTAACTATCCAGACATTACCTCAAGTTAACTGCCCAGATGAACCTCTGCAAACCCATGAACTGTTGAACTGACTTTCTGACTCTCCCCTCAGGGATTAAGGACTCTGTGTTTCAGGAACATGGACTGTATAACCCATAGGTCACGCACCCAGTGTGGACCAGTCGGCCATTGGGTTGCTCTGAAGATTGTGGCCGGCACCCCATTCTTCAGACCAAAAGGGGGGATGTTGGTCCTCGACCATGAGGTCAGACAAAGGCAGGCCTACATGTAAAACCTGAAGCCTTTCCACAGTAACCGCGCCAGGAGGAAGTTCGCTTTCTTCACCGGCCAGATTTGCTACGGAGGTAACCGTACACGTGTATTCCCCCTTTTCCTTTTTGGAGTTTCTCCCCTCGCTGGACGAGACGAAACCACGACCCGTGTTCATCCAGAACACAATCATCGGATCCACAGAGAGCGCTGTGTGCAACCCAGCCCTCTCACCTTGCCTGCAGAAGGAAGAAAGGATTTTCTTCGCGGAGAAGCGGATAACTTCTATGCCCCGCTATCTACCGACCACGTCGACCACCCTGAAAGAAGAGGGATTTTCGCCACGGAGAAGCGGATAACTTCTATGCCCCGCTATCTACCGACCACGTCGACCACCCTGAAAGAAGAGGGATTTTCGCCACGGAGAAGCGGATAACTTCTATGCCCCGCTATCTACCGACCACGTCGACCACCCTGAAAGAAGAGGGATTTTCGTCACGGAGAAGCGGATAACTTCTATGCCCCGCTATCTACCGACCAAGTCGACCACCCTGAAAGAAGAGGGATTATCGTCACGGAGAAGCGGATAACTTCTATGCCCCGCTATCTACCGACCACGTCGACCACCCTGAAGGAAGAGGGATTTTCTTCACGGAGAAGCGGATAACTTCTATGCCCCGCTATCTACCGACCAAGTCGACCACCCTGAGTTTCCTCGCTGCCCCACCGAGAAACCAGCCGCCGTTATCCCCGAGGAATTGAACGGCACCGCCAGTACCACACACCGGAGCCCCTCCGTGGTGTACGCCGACGGACTAAACACACATCAGTTCGCTATAAAGAGCGACACAAGTAAGAGGTTGTCTGGGCAGAGACTATAATATTTTGTGTGTGTTTCAGCTCCCAGCTTAGTGCTTATTGTATGTTGTTGATGTTTAACGGACCGCCGAGTCCTTGTCTGTTTACTCTAGCGAGTAATTTGAAGTTGCTGCCTGTTTAGTTAGTGTTCACCACGCTAAACTGTTGTTTTGTCCCGATCGGGACCACTGTGTTTGTGCCACCGTGAGAGGAGAGTAAGTTACTTTATCCGCTAACCACCAGACAACGGGCGCACAGATTGCTATCCGTGCGCGCGCTCTCTGTAGATAAAGTAACCGCTGCCTTCCCCCCACGGTCGTGAGACTCCGCCGAGAGTCGGTTTTTCCCTTTCTCTCTCTTTCCCCTCTCTCTCTTCTCCTACTAACCCGCACACACGCACACCTACATAACCGCACATCTCTTTTACACATCTGGCGGTAAGATAACGTGGGACATAGCGTTGCTCTGTCCCTCATTATCCGCCATCAGACACGTGTGCTTGTGAACATAAATTGGGTGAGTGCAGAACCGCCGATTGCTAGGTGGCGCCATTTTGCCATTGTACTGTTTGAATACCGCGGCACTCCCGCCGGTTCATTGTCGCGTGACGTGACTTCCTCACGAGGCCACGCCCGCCATCTCAATTTCGTACAACGTCATCTCCCCAGGTCACGCCCGCTACCGTAAGGTGCGCGACGTCAGCTGGTCAGATCACGCCCACCATTCCTGGTCCTGCACGACCACTCACTCACACATCCACTCACTCACATACACGCGCACACACGTATACACATACACATACACACCCACACACACCCACTTTGCTTACACATGTGGAACTTGTTTATGCTGTTATCTGTGTATTTGTTGTAGCCTTAGCTGGTAGTGCAGTGTTAATTGATCGAAACATTCGTTAACTTTGTTGATTTTGTGGAGATTAATAAATACTGTTATAGCTTTAAAGAGAAGCCTTTCTGTCATTATTGTGTATTTGTATTGTGATAAGTGGCTGATTGAGAGAGTCAGAGCTCGAATTCAAACCTTCTTTGTTCACCTTAAATGTGGATGTCACTCAGACTCTCACATCCAAGGTGAACACTTTTATGAGACTACCTTTCTACCTGGTTATTGGTCCCGGTTTCCGGGTGGTGCCCCGTAATTGTTAATCAAAATTAATAATTTTATCTGTTTTATAATTAATAATTATCTGTGATAATCATTAATTATTGCTAATAACCAGCCGTGCTTCTTGAGAACCAACAGGTCAGACAAAGGCAGGCCTACATGTAAAACCTGAAGCCTGACCATGAGGCCTCCTTTGTCCTTTGTCCCTTAAACAAAAGATCAGCTGTCCACAGAGCCCTCCTCCCACAATGCTTTGCCAGTTCGCACCTAGGTGAGAAATCACAGCGGGGAGCTCAAACCCGGGTCGCGGATTGGCAGAGACCCACAACCACCACCGGGAGTCATGGCAACACCGCCGTGACGTCACCGCCCCCTTAAGAAGCGGCTGCACGGAGTTACCGCCGCCTTTCTACAGTAACCGAGCTAGGAGGAAGTTCGCTTTCTTCCCCTTTTTTTTCCTGGAGTTTCTCCCCTCGCTGGACGAGACGAAACCACGACCCGTGTTCATCCCGAACACAATCACCGGATCCGCTAGAGCTCACTGTGTGCAACCCAGCCCTCTCACCATACCTGCAGAAGGAAGAAAGGATTTTCTTCACGGAGAAGCGGATAACTTCTATGTCCCGCTGTCTACCGACCAAGTCGACCACCCTGAGTTTCCTCGCTGCCCCACCGAGAAACCAGCCGCCGCTATCCTCGAGTAAATAAAACGGCACCGCCAGTACCACGCATCAGAGGCCCCCGTGGTGTATACTGACGGACTAAACACACATCTGTTCGCTATCAAGAGCGACACAAGTAAGAGGTTGTCTGGGCAGAGACTGTAATATTTTATGTGTGTTTCATAAGCTTAGTGCTTATTGTGTGTTGTTTGATTTTAACGGACCGCCGAGTCCTTGCCTGTTTACTCTAGCGAGTAATTTAAAGTTGCTACCTGTTTAGTTAGTGTTCACCACGCTAAACTGTTGTTTTGTCCCGCTCGGGACCACTGTGTTTGTACCACCGTGAGAGGAAAGTAAGTTACTTTATCCGCAAACCGCCAGACAACGTGCGCACAGATTGCTATCCGTGCGCGCGCTCTCTGTAGATAAAGTAACCGCTGCCTCCCCCCCCCCCAACGGTCAACTTTGTTTTTTGTGGAGATTAATAAATACTGTTATAGCTTTAAAGAGAAGCCTTTCTGTCATTATTGTGTATTTGTATTGTGATAAGTGGCTGATTGAGAGAGTCAGAGCTCGAACTCAACCTTCCTTGTTCACCTGTGAATGTGGACGTCACTCAGACTCTCACATCCAAGGTGAACGCTTTTATGAGACTACCTTTCTACCTGGTTATTGGTCCCGGTTTCTGGGTGGTGCCCCATAATTATTAATCAAAATTAATAATTTTATCTGTTTTATAATTATCTCTGATAATTATTAATTATTACTGATAACCGGCCATGTTCCTTAAGCTCCAACAACTGTCTCGTCCAATTAAAGCAACGTGTCTGAAGTATCCTGAGCTTTCATGGTTTTGTTTACATCCTGGCACCAAAACTCCATCTGAATCACTTCCAGTAAACTGCTGGAAGTGTGTTTGTGTTTGTGTTTGTGTTTGTGTTTGCGTTCTACCAGAGAACTGAATGACAAGCCTGGAGCAGACGTGACTCCTTGATCATCAAAGTGATTCAGATTCAGAGACTGTTAGGAAATGGCATCCCAAATATTTTAGAAAAGGATTTGATTGATTTGTTATGAGAGATATTCAGATGAACGCTGATGAAACTGAACACTCGTCATTAGTGTCATCCTTTAAACGTGTGTACACATAGCATGAGGCTGAACCTGTGAGTTGTGGCAGAGCTTGATGAGCATTTGATCCTGGTCCAGTATTAATTCAAGACTGTGATAAAATATTATTAATCATGATTGTTGGGCCTCAACCATGGGGTCAGACAAAGGCAGGCCTACATGTAAAACCTGAAGCCTGACCATGAGGCTTCCTTTGTCCTTTGTCCTCTGAAACAAAAGGGAGCAGCACCAAAAAGCTGCTCACAGACTCCACCTCCCATAATGCTTTGACGAGTTCGCACCTAGGTGAGAACTCGGCAGGGAGCTCAAACCCTGGTCTTTGATTGGCAGAAACCCACAAACACCACCGGGAGTCATGGCAACACAGCCGTGACATCACCGCCCCTTTAAGAACCGGCTGTGCAAATTCGACATCGCCCTTTTCCACAGTAACTGTGGAAATAACTTTTTTCTGTTCTTCAATGTAAGATACCTCTCCAATAAATCTTCATCTGCCAGGATTTCATCATGAGTCTTGGATTAATCCTGATTCCTGATGAATGTACCCGTCTCATTTAGCCTTGCTCTCCAGAATCTTTTCCACCAGCCATGGCTGACAGGTCGAGGCAGTAATACATAGAAATAATTTGACTTGTTCTCCAGACTTGTTTGGTTGGTTTTCCACTTCTGAGAGTCTTAGTTTTAAAGAACAAATTGCTCATTTTATGTTCGGATATGAAAGAGGTTTTTTTTGCTTGGTGACTTTTATATCCATATTTGTTGACCCACTTCTTTTTTTTCTTTTTCACTTCTGATTTTATCAAAATGTGAGATTCCTCTGATCTGTGGTGGCTTTACAATGTGGTAATTTCTCATATTGGAAGAGAAACAACCACATCACACCAGTCCTCGCTGCCCTTTACTGGTTTTGTGTGACTTTTGGAATTTAAGATTTGATTTGATTTTCAGCCACAGCCTGTTGTCATAAAGGAGCTGATTTGCTGTGACTCTGGTATGTTCTTGACAGGTTTTTCACTGAGTTGCACATTACACCAAGTGTCGTGGAACAGGTTACAGTAGATTTTTACCTGTCACATTTCATCCCTACATGCTGGTAGCACGTAATGGAGTCACATAATGTTTGATTCAGATGTCACATAAAGAAGAAATCCAATTAAAATAGTTGGTAGAAGTGCCACAAAGGTCATTTTAAACCTAGTCATTATTATTCATATATTTTATTATACATATTATATGACATTTCTGTGGAAATATTTATTTTGTATTATTTTACATTAAACTCCTAAACTTATGGCTAGATCTTTCATTATGATGTCAGAGCTCACCTGAGAGCCTGCAGCTCACCTGTCTGTGTCTGTGCTGCTATGCTGACGGGATTTTTATAATAAAACCTTCTGAGTCGCATGTTCACGTTTGGTGGAAACACCTGAAAAAAAACACAGATCGCTGAATCGTGTACAAACTCTAACAGCAACTTTAGAAAGTCATCATTTGGACCCCTGAGGGCCCGTTTAAATAGTCAGTTCAGCCACATTACAAAGCAACTGATTTTCTCATATCAGCCCAGGTGTCAGATTTCTGCCTCTACTCTGATACAATGGAGGTGAAGGAGTTCACTTTGTGGTTTGTAGTTGAACTGGAATTACTCCAGTGTGTGGTGAGGATTATCCAGACTAACAGGGACCCTGTTTGTGGAAAGAGACGTTGCTGTTGAGTGTTTTAAATGTCGTCTTATAATGCTGTCAGCATCACAAACTGAATTATCTCCACTGTGTTGGGTGGAGACAGAAATCTCAGACAGACTCAATACCTGGACAAATAAAACCAAAACTATCTGACTGCTCAGATTCCACCAGAGGGAAGACAGGAAACATGTTTGTTTGTGATTTGGGTGAACTGATCCTTTAATAATCATTCGCTCTGCTAACCTGAGTGTCTGCATCCGCTCACGTCCTTAAAGACATTTTCACCTTTCATCACATTCCAGTGATCCAGAGTAACACCATCGACCTGCACATCGACCTCCTACAGAAGAGCAACAGAGGTTACTGTCACACACTGACACAACGGAAGCACAACACATGAAGATATGAACAAAACTTTGTGGACAAACTGAACTAAAACTGTCTCGTCCAATTAAAGCAACGTGTCTGTAAAGTGTCCTGAGCTTTCATGGTTTTGTCCTGGATACTTTTTATTTTTTTTATAGTCATTAAAACTGGAAGTGAAATATGTTGAATTCCATCTAATGTGACATAAACCAGTGGTTCTCAGCTGCCTCAGGAGGCACATGTTTCCTTAGTCATTATGTCGCGATGCACATTTTTGAAATTTTTGAACCACTCAAATTTATTTCACAAAAAAATAGTGCAGTAATACACAATGCCTTCATGCACTCTTATAAAACATGAAATAAACAAAAAAGTGCAACAAAATTGCAACAAGGGCTAAAAACCCAATGAAATAAAAAGCAGACTTATCTTGAATTACAGGCATGAGCTTTTTAAACAAGTTTAAACTGGTGATGCTCATCAAGTTTCAAGAATCTAAATTGAAGTGTAGCAGAGATGACTGTCAGGGGATACATGCTGAACAGCACTGTATTATGAAGTATATTCAGTAGCACTTTACTTGAACCTTTCATCATAAGGCTGACATAACAGACCTAAGTTTGGGGGAACTAACGGGATAACTGGGGAGGCTTTTTGCTCCTGACAAGAGTCTCAGAGTCTGAGATGATGGTAGACAAAGCAACTCTGAGGTTGTGCTCAATGTCCAATCTGTTCCTCTGCTTTGTCTTCAGCTGGACCAGAGCTGAGAAGCCACTTTCACAGAGTTAGGTAGTGCTGAGTGAGTGATGGATAGTCATCACAGCACTGCACCAGAAACCTCAGTCAATTTCTTTTGCGGTGTCCGATCACATGAAACTCCACCAGCTGACTCTCTCCGTTGCGTAACCGTTGGAAACGTATGTCCTTCAAAATAAAAGTTTGACTTTTTTCCCTCAACGTTTTTTTTTTCACACACACATCTGCAACCC
Organism: Scomberomorus guttatus; assembly: GCA_038419695.1. Lineage (NCBI taxonomy): Eukaryota > Metazoa > Chordata > Actinopteri > Scombriformes > Scombridae > Scomberomorus > Scomberomorus guttatus. Next base: position 30,903,569 of record CM076456.1, read on the forward strand.
ACTGAAAATGTGGATCATGACCCACCAGTTGAGAACCAATCACTTCCAGTAAACTGCTGGAAATGTGTGTGTGTGTGTGTGTGTGTGTGTGTGTGTGTTTCAACTTCTCCCCAAATATGTCCAACATATACCTACCATAGAACTCAATGAAAGTCCTGTATACGCCTTAGCATCAACAACTCCTTGGTCACCAAACTGGAAGAAGGTCAAAAAAACCTGTAATCATGAAACAGAGGAGATTCAGACACTGTTAGGAAATGGCCTAAGTCTTCCAGAAGCGGATAACTTCTATGTCCCGCTGTCTACCGACCAAGTCGACCACCCTGAGTTTCCTCGCTGCCCCACCGAGAAACCAGCCGCCGCTATCCTCGAGTAAATAAAACGGCACCGCCAGTACCACGCATCAGAGGCCCCCGTGGTGTATACTGACGGACTAAACACACATCTGTTCGCTATCAAGAGCGACACAAGTAAGAGGTTGTCTGGGCAGAGACTGTAATATTTTATGTGTGTTTCATAAGCTTAGTGCTTATTGTGTGTTGTTTGATTTTAACAGACCGCCGAGTCCTTGCCTGTTTACTCTAGCGAGTAATTTAAAGTTGCTACCTGTTTAGTTAGTGTTCACCACGCTAAACTGTTGTTTTGTCCCGCTCGGGACCACTGTGTTTGTACCACCGTGAGAGGAAAGTAAGTTACTTTATCCGCAAACCGCCAGACAACGTGCGCACAGATTGCTATCCGTGCGCGCGCTCTCTGTAGATAAAGTAACCGCTGCCTCCCCCCCCCCCAACGGTCAACTTTGTTTTTTGTGGAGATTAATAAATACTGTTATAGCTTTAAAGAGAAGCCTTTCTGTCATTATTGTGTATTTGTATTGTGATAAGTGGCTGATTGAGAGAGTCAGAGCTCGAACTCAACCTTCCTTGTTCACCTGTGAATGTGGACGTCACTCAGACTCTCACATCCAAGGTGAACGCTTTTATGAGACTACCTTTCTACCTGGTTATTGGTCCCGGTTTCTGGGTGGTGCCCCATAATTATTAATCAAAATTAATAATTTTATCTGTTTTATAATTATCTCTGATAATTATTAATTATTACTGATAACCGGCCATGTTCCTTAAGCTCCAACAACTGTCTCGTCCAATTAAAGCAACGTGTCTGAAGTATCCTGAGCTTTCATGGTTTTGTTTACATCCTGGCACCAAAACTCCATCTGAATCACTTCCAGTAAACTGCTGGAAGTGTGTTTGTGTTTGTGTTTGTGTTTGTGTTTGTGTTTGTGTTTGTGTTTGTGTTTGTGTTTGCGTTCTACCAGAGAACTGAATGACAAGCCTGGAGCAGACGTGACTCCTTGATCATCAAAGTGATTCAGATTCAGAGACTGTTAGGAAATGGCATCCCAAATATTTTAGAAAAGGATTTGATTGATTTGTTATGAGAGATATTCAGATGAACGCTGATGAAACTGAACACTCGTCATTAGTGTCATCCTTTAAACGTGTGTACACATAGCATGAGGCTGAACCTGTGAGTTGTGGCAGAGCTTGATGAGCATTTGATCCTGGTCCAGTATTAATTCAAGACTGTGATAAAATATTATTAATCATGATTGTTGGGCCTCAACCATGGGGTCAGACAAAGGCAGGCCTACATGTAAAACCTGAAGCCTGACCATGAGGCTTCCTTTGTCCTTTGTCCTCTGAAACAAAAGGGAGCAGCACCAAAAAGCTGCTCACAGACTCCACCTCCCATAATGCTTTGACGAGTTCGCACCTAGGTGAGAACTCGGCAGGGAGCTCAAACCCTGGTCTTTGATTGGCAGAAACCCACAAACACCACCGGGAGTCATGGCAACACAGCCGTGACATCACCGCCCCTTTAAGAACCGGCTGTGCAAATTCGACATCGCCCTTTTCCACAGTAACTGTGGAAATAACTTTTTTCTGTTCTTCAATGTAAGATACCTCTCCAATAAATCTTCATCTGCCAGGATTTCATCATGAGTCTTGGATTAATCCTGATTCCTGATGAATGTACCCGTCTCATTTAGCCTTGCTCTCCAGAATCTTTTCCACCAGCCATGGCTGACAGGTCGAGGCAGTAATACATAGAAATAATTTGACTTGTTCTCCAGACTTGTTTGGTTGGTTTTCCACTTCTGAGAGTCTTAGTTTTAAAGAACAAATTGCTCATTTTATGTTCGGATATGAAAGAGGTTTTTTTTGCTTGGTGACTTTTATATCCATATTTGTTGACCCACTTCTTTTTTTTCTTTTTCACTTCTGATTTTATCAAAATGTGAGATTCCTCTGATCTGTGGTGGCTTTACAATGTGGTAATTTCTCATATTGGAAGAGAAACAACCACATCACACCAGTCCTCGCTGCCCTTTACTGGTTTTGTGTGACTTTTGGAATTTAAGATTTGATTTGATTTTCAGCCACAGCCTGTTGTCATAAAGGAGCTGATTTGCTGTGACTCTGGTATGTTCTTGACAGGTTTTTCACTGAGTTGCACATTACACCAAGTGTCGTGGAACAGGTTACAGTAGATTTTTACCTGTCACATTTCATCCCTACATGCTGGTAGCACGTAATGGAGTCACATAATGTTTGATTCAGATGTCACATAAAGAAGAAATCCAATTAAAATAGTTGGTAGAAGTGCCACAAAGGTCATTTTAAACCTAGTCATTATTATTCATATATTTTATTATACATATTATATGACATTTCTGTGGAAATATTTATTTTGTATTATTTTACATTAAACTCCTAAACTTATGGCTAGATCTTTCATTATGATGTCAGAGCTCACCTGAGAGCCTGCAGCTCACCTGTCTGTGTCTGTGCTGCTATGCTGACGGGATTTTTATAATAAAACCTTCTGAGTCGCATGTTCACGTTTGGTGGAAACACCTGAAAAAAAACACAGATCGCTGAATCGTGTACAAACTCTAACAGCAACTTTAGAAAGTCATCATTTGGACCCCTGAGGGCCCGTTTAAATAGTCAGTTCAGCCACATTACAAAGCAACTGATTTTCTCATATCAGCCCAGGTGTCAGATTTCTGCCTCTACTCTGATACAATGGAGGTGAAGGAGTTCAGTTTGTGGTTTGTAGTTGAACTGGAATTACTCCAGTGTGTGGTGAGGATTATCCAGACTAACAGGGACCCTGTTTGTGGAAAGAGACGTTGCTGTTGAGTGTTTTAAATGTCGTCTTATAATGCTGTCAGCATCACAAACTGAATTATCTCCACTGTGTTGGGTGGAGACAGAAATCTCAGACAGACTCAATACCTGGACAAATAAAACCAAAACTATCTGACTGCTCAGATTCCACCAGAGGGAAGACAGGAAACATGTTTGTTTGTGATTTGGGTGAACTGATCCTTTAATAATCATTCGCTCTGCTAACCTGAGTGTCTGCATCCACTCACGTCCTTAAAGACATTTTCACCTTTCATCACATTCCAGTGATCCAGAGTAACACCATCGACCTGCACATCGACCTCCTACAGAAGAGCAACAGAGGTTACTGTCACACACTGACACAACGGAAGCACAACACATGAAGATATGAACAAAACTTTGTGGACAAACTGAACTAAAACTGTCTCGTCCAATTAAAGCAACGTGTCTGTAAAGTGTCCTGAGCTTTCATGGTTTTGTCCTGGATACTTTTTATTTTTTTTATAGTCATTAAAACTGGAAGTGAAATATGTTGAATTCCATCTAATGTGACATAAACCAGTGGTTCTCAGCTGCCTCAGGAGGCACATGTTTCCTTAGTCATTATGTCGCGATGCACATTTTTGAAATTTTTGAACCACTCAAATTTATTTCACAAAAAAATAGTGCAGTAATACACAATGCCTTCATGCACTCTTATAAAACATGAAATAAACAAAAAAGTGCAACAAAATTGCAACAAGGGCTAAAAACCCAATGAAATAAAAAGCAGACTTATCTTGAATTACAGGCATGAGCTTTTTAAACAAGTTTAAACTGGTGATGCTCATCAAGTTTCAAGAATCTAAATTGAAGTGTAGCAGAGATGACTGTCAGGGGATACATGCTGAACAGCACTGTATTATGAAGTATATTCAGTAGCACTTTACTTGAACCTTTCATCATAAGGCTGACATAACAGACCTAAGTTTGGGGGAACTAACGGGATAACTGGGGAGGCTTTTTGCTCCTGACAAGAGTCTCAGAGTCTGAGATGATGGTAGACAAAGCAACTCTGAGGTTGTGCTCAATGTCCAATCTGTTCCTCTGCTTTGTCTTCAGCTGGACCAGAGCTGAGAAGCCACTTTCACAGAGTTAGGTAGTGCTGAGTGAGTGATGGATAGTCATCACAGCACTGCACCAGAAACCTCAGTCAATTTCTTTTGCGGTGTCCGATCACATGAAACTCCACCAGCTGACTCTCTCCGTTGCGTAACCGTTGGAAACGTATGTCCTTCAAAATAAAAGTTTGACTTTTTTCCCTCAACGTTTTTTTTTTCACACACACATCTGCAACCCACTGAAAATGTGGATCATGACCCACCAGTTGAGAACCAATCACTTCCAGTAAACTGCTGGAAATGTGTGTGTGTGTGTGTGTGTGTGTGTGTGTGTGTGTGTGTGTGTGTTTCAACTTCTCCCCAAATATGTCCAACATATACCTACCATAGAACTCAATGAAAGTCCTGTATACGCCTTAGCATCAACAACTCCTTGGTCACCAAACTGGAAGAAGGTCAAAAAAACCTGTAATCATGAAACAGAGGAGATTCAGACACTGTTAGGAAATGGCCTAAGTCTTCCAGAAGCGGATAACTTCTATGTCCCGCTGTCTACCGACCAAGTCGACCACCCTGAGTTTCCTCGCTGCCCCACCGAGAAACCAGCCGCCGCTATCCTCGAGTAAATAAAACGGCACCGCCAGTACCACGCATCAGAGGCCCCCGTGGTGTATACTGACGGACTAAACACACATCTGTTCGCTATCAAGAGCGACACAAGTAAGAGGTTGTCTGGGCAGAGACTGTAATATTTTATGTGTGTTTCATAAGCTTAGTGCTTATTGTGTGTTGTTTGATTTTAACGGACCGCCGAGTCCTTGCCTGTTTACTCTAGCGAGTAATTTAAAGTTGCTACCTGTTTAGTTAGTGTTCACCACGCTAAACTGTTGTTTTGTCCCGCTCGGGACCACTGTGTTTGTACCACCGTGAGAGGAAAGTAAGTTACTTTATCCGCAAACCGCCAGACAACGTGTGCACAGATTGCTATCCGTGCGCGCGCTCTCTGTAGATAAAGTAACCGCTGCCTCCCCCCCCCCCAACGGTCAACTTTGTTTTTTGTGGAGATTAATAAATACTGTTATAGCTTTAAAGAGAAGCCTTTCTGTCATTATTGTGTATTTGTATTGTGATAAGTGGCTGATTGAGAGAGTCAGAGCTCGAACTCAACCTTCCTTGTTCACCTGTGAATGTGGACGTCACTCAGACTCTCACATCCAAGGTGAACGCTTTTATGAGACTACCTTTCTACCTGGTTATTGGTCCCGGTTTCTGGGTGGTGCCCCATAATTATTAATCAAAATTAATAATTTTATCTGTTTTATAATTATCTCTGATAATTATTAATTATTACTGATAACCGGCCATGTTCCTTAAGCTCCAACAACTGTCTCGTCCAATTAAAGCAACGTGTCTGAAGTATCCTGAGCTTTCATGGTTTTGTTTACATCCTGGCACCAAAACTCCATCTGAATCACTTCCAGTAAACTGCTGGAAGTGTGTTTGTGTTTGTGTTTGTGTTTGTGTTTGTGTTTGTGTTTGTGTTTGTGTTTGTGTTTGCGTTCTACCAGAGAACTGAATGACAAGCCTGGAGCAGACGTGACTCCTTGATCATCAAAGTGATTCAGATTCAGAGACTGTTAGGAAATGGCATCCCAAATATTTTAGAAAAGGATTTGATTGATTTGTTATGAGAGATATTCAGATGAACGCTGATGAAACTGAACACTCGTCATTAGTGTCATCCTTTAAACGTGTGTACACATAGCATGAGGCTGAACCTGTGAGTTGTGGCAGAGCTTGATGAGCATTTGATCCTGGTCCAGTATTAATTCAAGACTGTGATAAAATATTATTAATCATGATTGTTGGGCCTCAACCATGGGGTCAGACAAAGGCAGGCCTACATGTAAAACCTGAAGCCTGACCATGAGGCTTCCTTTGTCCTTTGTCCTCTGAAACAAAAGGGAGCAGCACCAAAAAGCTGCTCACAGACTCCACCTCCCATAATGCTTTGACGAGTTCGCACCTAGGTGAGAACTCGGCAGGGAGCTCAAACCCTGGTCTTTGATTGGCAGAAACCCACAAACACCACCGGGAGTCATGGCAACACAGCCGTGACATCACCGCCCCTTTAAGAACCGGCTGTGCAAATTCGACATCGCCCTTTTCCACAGTAACTGTGGAAATAACTTTTTTCTGTTCTTCAATGTAAGATACCTCTCCAATAAATCTTCATCTGCCAGGATTTCATCATGAGTCTTGGATTAATCCTGATTCCTGATGAATGTACCCGTCTCATTTAGCCTTGCTCTCCAGAATCTTTTCCACCAGCCATGGCTGACAGGTCGAGGCAGTAATACATAGAAATAATTTGACTTGTTCTCCAGACTTGTTTGGTTGGTTTTCCACTTCTGAGAGTCTTAGTTTTAAAGAACAAATTGTTCATTTTATGTTCGGATATGAAAGAGGTTTTTTTTGCTTGGTGACTTTTATATCCATATTTGTTGACCCACTTCTTTTTTTTCTTTTTCACTTCTGATTTTATCAAAATGTGAGATTCCTCTGATCTGTGGTGGCTTTACAATGTGGTAATTTCTCATATTGGAAGAGAAACAACCACATCACACCAGTCCTCGCTGCCCTTTACTGGTTTTGTGTGACTTTTGGAATTTAAGATTTGATTTGATTTTCAGCCACAGCCTGTTGTCATAAAGGAGCTGATTTGCTGTGACTCTGGTATGTTCTTGACAGGTTTTTCACTGAGTTGCACATTACACCAAGTGTCGTGGAACAGGTTACAGTAGATTTTTACCTGTCACATTTCATCCCTACATGCTGGTAGCACGTAATGGAGTCACATAATGTTTGATTCAGATGTCACATAAAGAAGAAATCCAATTAAAATAGTTGGTAGAAGTGCCACAAAGGTCATTTTAAACCTAGTCATTATTATTCATATATTTTATTATACATATTATATGACATTTCTGTGGAAATATTTATTTTGTATTATTTTACATTAAACTCCTAAACTTATGGCTAGATCTTTCATTATGATGTCAGAGCTCACCTGAGAGCCTGCAGCTCACCTGTCTGTGTCTGTGCTGCTATGCTGACGGGATTTTTATAATAAAACCTTCTGAGTCGCATGTTCACGTTTGGTGGAAACACCTGAAAAAAAACACAGATCGCTGAATCGTGTACAAACTCTAACAGCAACTTTAGAAAGTCATCATTTGGACCCCTGAGGGCCCGTTTAAATAGTCAGTTCAGCCACATTACAAAGCAACTGATTTTCTCATATCAGCCCAGGTGTCAGATTTCTGCCTCTACTCTGATACAATGGAGGTGAAGGAGTTCACTTTGTGGTTTGTAGTTGAACTGGAATTACTCCAGTGTGTGGTGAGGATTATCCAGACTAACAGGGACCCTGTTTGTGGAAAGAGACGTTGCTGTTGAGTGTTTTAAATGTCGTCTTATAATGCTGTCAGCATCACAAACTGAATTATCTCCACTGTGTTGGGTGGAGACAGAAATCTCAGACAGACTCAATACCTGGACAAATAAAACCAAAACTATCTGACTGCTCAGATTCCACCAGAGGGAAGACAGGAAACATGTTTGTTTGTGATTTGGGTGAACTGGTCCTTTAATAATCATTCGCTCTGCTAACCTGAGTGTCTGCATCCGCTCACGTCCTTATAGACATTTTCACCTTTCGTCACATTCCAGTGATCCAGAGTAACACCATCGACCTGCACATCGACCTCCTACAGAAGAGCAACAGAGGTTACTGTCACACACTGACACAACGGAAGCACAACACATGAAGATATGAACAAAACTTTGTGGACAAACTGAACTAAAACTGTCTCGTCCAATTAAAGCAACGTGTCTGTAAAGTGTCCTGAGCTTTCATGGTTTTGTCCTGGATACTTTTTATTTTTTTTATAGTCATTAAAACTGGAAGTGAAATATGTTGAATTCCATCTAATGTGACATAAACCAGTGGTTCTCAGCTGCCTCAGGAGGCACATGTTTCCTTAGTCATTATGTCGCGATGCACATTTTTGAAATTTTTGAACCACTCAAATTTATTTCACAAAAAAATAGTGCAGTAATACACAATGCCTTCATGCACTCTTATAAAACATGAAATAAACAAAAAAGTGCAACAAAATTGCAACAAGGGCTAAAAACCCAATGAAATAAAAAGCAGACTTATCTTGAATTACAGGCATGAGCTTTTTAAACAAGTTTAAACTGGTGATGCTCATCAAGTTTCAAGAATCTAAATTGAAGTGTAGCAGAGATGACTGTCAGGGGATACATGCTGAACAGCACTGTATTATGAAGTATATTCAGTAGCACTTTACTTGAACCTTTCATCATAAGGCTGACATAACAGACCTAAGTTTGGGGGAACTAACGGGATAACTGGGGAGGCTTTTTGCTCCTGACAAGAGTCTCAGAGTCTGAGATGATGGTAGACAAAGCAACTCTGAGGTTGTGCTCAATGTCCAATCTGTTCCTCTGCTTTGTCTTCAGCTGGACCAGAGCTGAGAAGCCACTTTCACAGAGTTAGGTAGTGCTGAGTGAGTGATGGATAGTCATCACAGCACTGCACCAGAAACCTCAGTCAATTTCTTTTGCGGTGTCCGATCACATGAAACTCCACCAGCTGACTCTCTCCGTTGCGTAACCGTTGGAAACGTATGTCCTTCAAAATAAAAGTTTGACTTTTTTCCCTCAACGTTTTTTTTTTTCACACACACATCTGCAACCCACTGAAAATGTGGATCATGACCCACCAGTTGAGAACCAATCACTTCCAGTAAACTGCTGGAAATGTGTGTGTGTGTGTGTGTGTGTGTGTGTGTGTGTGTGTTTCAACTTCTCCCCAAATATGTCCAACATATACCTACCATAGAACTCAATGAAAGTCCTGTATACGCCTTAGCATCAACAACTCCTTGGTCACCAAACTGGAAGAAGGTCAAAAAAACCTGTAATCATGAAACAGAGGAGATTCAGACACTGTTAGGAAATGGCCTAAGTCTTCCAGAAGCGGATAACTTCTATGTCCCGCTGTCTACCGACCAAGTCGACCACCCTGAGTTTCCTCGCTGCCCCACCGAGAAACCAGCCGCCGCTATCCTCGAGTAAATAAAACGGCACCGCCAGTACCACGCATCAGAGGCCCCCGTGGTGTATACTGACGGACTAAACACACATCTGTTCGCTATCAAGAGCGACACAAGTAAGAGGTTGTCTGGGCAGAGACTGTAATATTTTATGTGTGTTTCATAAGCTTAGTGCTTATTGTGTGTTGTTTGATTTTAACGGACCGCCGAGTCCTTGCCTGTTTACTCTAGCGAGTAATTTAAAGTTGCTACCTGTTTAGTTAGTGTTCACCACGCTAAACTGTTGTTTTGTCCCGCTCGGGACCACTGTGTTTGTACCACCGTGAGAGGAAAGTAAGTTACTTTATCCGCAAACCGCCAGACAACGTGCGCACAGATTGCTATCCGTGCGCGTGCTCTCTGTAGATAAAGTAACCGCTGCCCCCCCCCCCCCCCAACGGTCAACTTTGTTTTTTGTGGAGATTAATAAATACTGTTATAGCTTTAAAGAGAAGCCTTTCTGTCATTATTGTGTATTTGTATTGTGATAAGTGGCTGATTGAGAGAGTCAGAGCTCGAACTCAACCTTCCTTGTTCACCTGTGAATGTGGACGTCACTCAGACTCTCACATCCAAGGTGAACGCTTTTATGAGACTACCTTTCTACCTGGTTATTGGTCCCGGTTTCTGGGTGGTGCCCCATAATTATTAATCAAAATTAATAATTTTATCTGTTTTATAATTATCTCTGATAATTATTAATTATTACTGATAACCGGCCATGTTCCTTAAGCTCCAACAACTGTCTCGTCCAATTAAAGCAACGTGTCTGAAGTATCCTGAGCTTTCATGGTTTTGTTTACATCCTGGCACCAAAACTCCATCTGAATCACTTCCAGTAAACTGCTGGAAGTGTGTTTGTGTTTGTGTTTGTGTTTGTGTTTGTGTTTGTGTTTGTGTTTGTGTTTGTGTTTGCGTTCTACCAGAGAACTGAATGACAAGCCTGGAGCAGACGTGACTCCTTGATCATCAAAGTGATTCAGATTCAGAGACTGTTAGGAAATGGCATCCCAAATATTTTAGAAAAGGATTTGATTGATTTGTTATGAGAGATATTCAGATGAACGCTGATGAAACTGAACACTCGTCATTAGTGTCATCCTTTAAACGTGTGTACACATAGCATGAGGCTGAACCTGTGAGTTGTGGCAGAGCTTGATGAGCATTTGATCCTGGTCCAGGATTAATTCAAGACTGTGATAAAATATTATTAATCATGATTGTTGGGCCTCAACCATGGGGTCAGACAAAGGCAGGCCTACATGTAAAACCTGAAGCCTGACCATGAGGCTTCCTTTGTCCTTTGTCCTCTGAAACAAAAGGGAGCAGCACCAAAAAGCTGCTCACAGACTCCACCTCCCATAATGCTTTGACGAGTTCGCACCTAGGTGAGAACTCGGCAGGGAGCTCAAACCCTGGTCTTTGATTGGCAGAAACCCACAAACACCACCGGGAGTCATGGCAACACAGCCGTGACATCACCGCCCCTTTAAGAACCGGCTGTGCAAATTCGACATCGCCCTTTTCCACAGTAACTGTGGAAATAACTTTTTTCTGTTCTTCAATGTAAGATACCTCTCCAATAAATCTTCATCTGCCAGGATTTCATCATGAGTCTTGGATTAATCCTGATTCCTGATGAATGTACCCGTCTCATTTAGCCTTGCTCTCCAGAATCTTTTCCACCAGCCATGGCTGACAGGTCGAGGCAGTAATACATAGAAATAATTTGACTTGTTCTCCAGACTTGTTTGGTTGGTTTTCCACTTCTGAGAGTCTTAGTTTTAAAGAACAAATTGCTCATTTTATGTTCGGATATGAAAGAGGTTTTTTTTGCTTGGTGACTTTTATATCCATATTTGTTGACCCACTTCTTTTTTTTCTTTTTCACTTCTGATTTTATCAAAATGTGAGATTCCTCTGATCTGTGGTGGCTTTACAATGTGGTAATTTCTCATATTGGAAGAGAAACAACCACATCACACCAGTCCTCGCTGCCCTTTACTGGTTTTGTGTGACTTTTGGAATTTAAGATTTGATTTGATTTTCAGCCACAGCCTGTTGTCATAAAGGAGCTGATTTGCTGTGACTCTGGTATGTTCTTGACAGGTTTTTCACTGAGTTGCACATTACACCAAGTGTCGTGGAACAGGTTACAGTAGATTTTTACCTGTCACATTTCATCCCTACATGCTGGTAGCACGTAATGGAGTCACATAATGTTTGATTCAGATGTCACATAAAGAAGAAATCCAATTAAAATAGTTGGTAGAAGTGCCACAAAGGTCATTTTAAACCTAGTCATTATTATTCATATATTTTATTATACATATTATATGACATTTCTGTGGAAATATTTATTTTGTATTATTTTACATTAAACTCCTAAACTTATGGCTAGATCTTTCATTATGATGTCAGAGCTCACCTGAGAGCCTGCAGCTCACCTGTCTGTGTCTGTGCTGCTATGCTGACGGGATTTTTATAATAAAACCTTCTGAGTCGCATGTTCACGTTTGGTGGAAACACCTGAAAAAAAACACAGATCGCTGAATCGTGTACAAACTCTAACAGCAACTTTAGAAAGTCATCATTTGGACCCCTGAGGGCCCGTTTAAATAGTCAGTTCAGCCACATTACAAAGCAACTGATTTTCTCATATCAGCCCAGGTGTCAGATTTCTGCCTCTACTCTGATACAATGGAGGTGAAGGAGTTCACTTTGTGGTTTGTAGTTGAACTGGAATTACTCCAGTGTGTGGTGAGGATTATCCAGACTAACAGGGACCCTGTTTGTGGAAAGAGACGTTGCTGTTGAGTGTTTTAAATGTCGTCTTATAATGCTGTCAGCATCACAAACTGAATTATCTCCACTGTGTTGGGTGGAGACAGAAATCTCAGACAGACTCAATACCTGGACAAATAAAACCAAAACTATCTGACTGCTCAGATTCCACCAGAGGGAAGACAGGAAACATGTTTGTTTGTGATTTGGGTGAACTGATCCTTTAATAATCATTCGCTCTGCTAACCTGAGTGTCTGCATCCGCTCACGTCCTTAAAGACATTTTCACCTTTCATCACATTCCAGTGATCCAGAGTAACACCATCGACCTGCACATCGACCTCCTACAGAAGAGCAACAGAGGTTACTGTCACACACTGACACAACGGAAGCACAACACATGAAGATATGAACAAAACTTTGTGGACAAACTGAACTAAAACTGTCTCGTCCAATTAAAGCAACGTGTCTGTAAAGTGTCCTGAGCTTTCATGGTTTTGTCCTGGATACTTTTTATTTTTTTTATAGTCATTAAAACTGGAAGTGAAATATGTTGAATTCCATCTAATGTGACATAAACCAGTGGTTCTCAGCTGCCTCAGGAGGCACATGTTTCCTTAGTCATTATGTCGCGATGCACATTTTTGAAATTTTTGAACCACTCAAATTTATTTCACAAAAAAATAGTGCAGTAATACACAATGCCTTCATGCACTCTTATAAAACATGAAATAAACAAAAAAGTGCAACAAAATTGCAACAAGGGCTAAAAACCCAATGAAATAAAAAGCAGACTTATCTTGAATTACAGGCATGAGCTTTTTAAACAAGTTTAAACTGGTGATGCTCATCAAGTTTCAAGAATCTAAATTGAAGTGTAGCAGAGATGACTGTCAGGGGATACATGCTGAACAGCACTGTATTATGAAGTATATTCAGTAGCACTTTACTTGAACCTTTCATCATAAGGCTGACATAACAGACCTAAGTTTGGGGGAACTAACGGGATAACTGGGGAGGCTTTTTGCTCCTGACAAGAGTCTCAGAGTCTGAGATGATGGTAGACAAAGCAACTCTGAGGTTGTGCTCAATGTCCAATCTGTTCCTCTGCTTTGTCTTCAGCTGGACCAGAGCTGAGAAGCCACTTTCACAGAGTTAGGTAGTGCTGAGTGAGTGATGGATAGTCATCACAGCACTGCACCAGAAACCTCAGTCAATTTCTTTTGCGGTGTCCGATCACATGAAACTCCACCAGCTGACTCTCTCCGTTGCGTAACCGTTGGAAACGTATGTCCTTCAAAATAAAAGTTTGACTTTTTTCCCTCAACGTTTTTTTTTTCACACACACATCTGCAACCCACTGAAAATGTGGATCATGACCCACCAGTTGAGAACCAATCACTTCCAGTAAACTGCTGGAAATGTGTGTGTGTGTGTGTGTGTGTGTGTGTGTGTGTGTGTTTCAACTTCTCCCCAAATATGTCCAACATATACCTACCATAGAACTCAATGAAAGTCCTGTATACGCCTTAGCATCAACAACTCCTTGGTCACCAAACTGGAAGAAGGTCAAAAAAACCTGTAATCATGAAACAGAGGAGATTCAGACACTGTTAGGAAATGGCCTAAGTCTTCCAGATAATGAACTTTCTAAATCTTTTAGGAAAGGATTTGATTGATTTGTTATAAGAGATATTCAGATGGATGCTGATGAAACTGAACAACACTCACCTGATCTATCGCACTGTTCATTAGATTTACTCTCATGTAACATGATGTTGAACCTGTGAGTTGTGGCAGAGACTTATGAATAACTGATCCTGGTGGAAAGCTTATGTAAACTGTCCCCCAAAAACCTCCGGTGACTGTTCCCTGAGGTGTCAGAAAGCAGTCGTTTTTTGTTCCAGGGCTGTACGGGCCTTTGAAACAAACTGCAACTGTGCTTCCGGTCATGTTCACCTGTTAACATCAGAGATACACAACAAATAAATCAACAATGCTGATGAAGGTGAATGTGTCTGTTCTTCTTTCTCTCTCTGGATGTTTGTGTTTGTGTTCTTGAGCTGAAATTATTTTAGCGAGAAGAACAACAAACAACATGGAGACGTGGGATCGAATCCCAGCGGGGACACGGACTGTCTGACACACACCAGAGGCCTGTACCACGAAGCAAGTTCAGCTTAGTCTGGCTCTCTTTGGTTGGCTGCTTCACTGGATAACTGACACACGTATGAACACGTATGTACGTAACGGCTGCGGCACCCTTATTGCCTCATAGTAACCCGTCTGCTTCTGACTGGTTCCCTGAGGCTGCTGCTGCGTGCACATGAAATCATGATGTGAAAAAAAAGTCATTTTCTCTCAATGAAAAACGCAGTCTGAAAGCGTTTGATACAACTGAACTGTATTTTGAAACAGTCAATAAAATTAAATAGTGAAGCTGGCTGTTTCATACTTTATATTCATGTAATAAATATATAAATGTCAATTAGATGGTAACCTGCACGAGAAATAAAGAAAAAGCAAATAAAACAAACTTGGTTATAATAATCATCCGCTCATCAATTTGACCCGGACAGATGTGATCACTATAAGTTTCCACTTGATATAATATGATATGAAACAATGATACCAAACACCTGTGGGAGAATTTGATTAAAGTGACAGCAAAGAGTGATATTCAAATGTAAACACTATAATCACATGACTACAATAGAAAATGTAGAAACACTAGAAATAATTCCCGAATATCACAAGTAAGGCTACAGCTTAAAATGAGTGTGTTAATGATTATAAATGCCTCTATTATAGACCGAGTACTTTTGTTTTTTTTTGTCAGATTATTAACACACTATTATGAATATGTGAAGGACATAAAAAGTTTAAAGTAATGTCAGACTGTTTGTGCTGCAGCAGAGAGGAGAGGCTGATGAGGTCTATCTGAATCCATGTAGGAATGAAAGAGTTAAGCCCAAAAATAGCTGCTAACACACTGGTCTGGCTTCATGGTACAGGCCCCTGGTGGAGGCTTTTAAACACACACACACACACACACACACACACACACACACACACACACACACACACACACACATATCAGATCAGAGTCACTTTTGGGGACATTACATAGACCTACATTCATTTCCTACCCTAACCTTAACCTAACCCTAACTTTAACCACTGACCCCCCTGCCTGAGCCTGAGTCTCCATGTTCACTGCTGATGATTGAAATCAAAGCTTCAGACAGCAGGCACTGTGCTTGTATTTGAACTCTGAGGCCCACATGTTTCATCAGCACTCTGCTTATCAACCGTGAGCACAATAAAGATCTCATTATTGATCCTTTCACATGTTCCCACTGTGGCCTCAGCTGAACACAGAGTGACACAGGCTGATCACAGTCACTGTCAAGAGTTACTGAGACAAATAAACCAGGATAAAGTTTCTGTCATGTGGCTGGTTTATTGTACTACATGACACTGCTGTAAATGGACTGTGTGTGTTCACATGTGACCATGTGTTTTATTACGTGCTGCCACGTTGGTTGGGCTCCACATTCAACACATTTCTGATAATTAATCTTATAAAAAACATTTGAAAAATAAACTCATCACTTAGTGAGAAATTTTTATTGTCATAGCCTGTCAAAATTTTAGGAGGGTGTTTTTTTACATGCATTATTATCTGAAATCTTGTTTTTGTAAAAGAGAAACCTGCTTCACGACGGTGTGTGATGGGGATCGGCAGGTAAGTCTGACAGAGGAGGGGACACATGATGAGAGGCTGCTGAACTGAAAGCACGGTCAGGAGAACAGAAGCACATGAGCCATGATACATGAACACACCCTGAACATGTCCATCAATCATGTTAAGAGCATTATTGTCAGATGATAAAGTCGTACCGGCCACGTTGAGCACACACATTTAAGATGACGGGACATCAGACGACTCTCTTTTGGGGGAGGTAAGCCTCCTGCTCAGAGACACTTCCACACATGGACAGGAAGAGCCGGGGATCAAACCGGCAGCCCTGCTAGTGGACGACTCGCTCTACCTCCTGAGCCACAGCTGCCCGTTTATAACAACAATGAATAAGAAGTGTCATCTGAGAAGCAAAACCCACAGCAAAATACGCTGCTCGCTGCTCCATTCACTGCGGCTCCTTATGCTCATTGCTTTGAGCTCACGTTAGTAACTGAAGGAGTCTCAGATGAAAGTATCAATATTTTGACCAACTCAGATCTCAGGACAGTCAAAAAACAATGTTCAGAGAAACTGTAGGAAGAAAATCTACCTGAAACAATAAAACATGTCCCCCCATGCATCCCCAGTGGAAATGATGCTTGTTTTAGAGCATTTTAAGTCATAAGAAGTTTGATTTATACATTTTATTCTATATTTTGTGAGTAAAAGTGAAGCAGACACAAAGGATCATCGAGGATAAAGACATACAAACATGATGATTCATCTTACTTACATATAGAGTGTCGTAAAGTCGTCCGAAAAAGAGAATGGGACATTCAGTGGCCTTTATTACAATATTGTTTGTAAAAGGACCTGCACCTGCTGAAATGGAGACATGGTGAGAGTCAGTTAGTGAACCGAAGTCAGTCAGCAGGACAACAGGAAAAGCTGCAGATACAAATGTTAAGGAACAAAGAGCTCTAAGGAGCCCACAGCAGCCATGTAGACTCACAGATCAACATGTTTGGTCCATAATCACGAACAAGCTGGCTAAAAGTTTACTAATTAGTCAGCTGGACAATGACCCTGCTTCAGTTCAAATAATTCTGCCTGTTGTTCCTCAGAGCGTCAGATCATCTGGTATCTGTCAGGTCTGCTGACGTCCCTAAACCCACGGTGTGGGTAGAGTTTCAAAATGGCTGCCGTGGGGATGAAGTCGTGTGTGTTCTTACCTGACAGGTGGCTGACTGCAGCCAGGGAGAGCAGCAGCAGGAGGAACATGTTGGAGGAGACCAGTCAGCTGACAGAGAGCTGGAGAACACACAGTCACATGTCACTGACATCCCATAAATTCCATGTAAATCGTTTCAGTTCAGTTGACTTTATCTCAGACCGTGTGTCACATGTGTCAAGATCACATTTCCAAACATGAAAACATCCATCACACATCACATAAATACACAGCAATCATTCAGTCTGTCCTCTGTATGTCCAAACAGGATATTTACTAAAAATAGATACAGTAAATACAACTGATATGCAGCTGAAACATGACAAAAATAAATATATTAGAATAGAAACTTGATCCTTTTTACTGGTTACTGCTTTCAAAGAATCCATGTAATGAGATCATTCCAACAACAAAACACAGCTCTGAAGTTTGGGGCAGATTTGGAAATGATGACGTGTGTATGTGGAATAAACTAACATTATAGTTTAATGAATTCTGTCTTTTGCAGTAGGAGGATTAAATGTCTTTGTTACTTAGCTTCATGCTGTCATCGAAATCACTGAAATATTGCTGTAAATCCAAAACTGAAGCAAACAT
This sequence comes from Scomberomorus guttatus, assembly GCA_038419695.1. Taxonomy (NCBI): domain Eukaryota; kingdom Metazoa; phylum Chordata; class Actinopteri; order Scombriformes; family Scombridae; genus Scomberomorus; species Scomberomorus guttatus. The sequence continues at coordinate 30,921,346 of CM076456.1, forward strand.
TCACAGTTATAAAATAAGAGTATTAGTGACTCTTCCTCTCTCTTATAAAATGTACAGCTGGCAATACAAACATAATATCTTCTATGTGAGCATTCAAAGGCAAAACTCCTCTGGCTTTAATTCTCTTATCAGCAATATATCTATCTATTATAATAATATAATAATAATAATATGATCTATTAATATGTTGTTCTAACACTCTGGATCTTTAATGTTTATGCACGTAATTGTTAAAATATTCATTCCATTATTTATTGTTTGGTAAGACAAATGGTTTTAATGATCTGCGTCACAGAATGGCTTCACTCATAGAAACTCACTGTAACTGACATGAAGAGGTCATGTGGTCAGACATTACAATAGTAATCAAACACATCAGGAACATTCAGAAAACCATTTTCTATTTGTTTCTGCGTGTACAAGATTTGATTCCTGGCTGGTATATGACAATTATTCCAAAGAATTTCTCAGTGAGGTGAGAAATCATCAACATAACAAAGACATAACATTTTTCCATGTTTATCTCTATCATCTGTTAAATCTGCTATAAGCAGGGTATCAGGGTATGTATGTATGTATGAAACATGTCTGGAGAGGTGGTCAGAATGCTCCTAAACTTTGAGTCCAAACATTTTCAGTTTTATCTTTGTATAAAGAGTAACTTTGAGCACAGTCTCAGTGAGATTCTTTAGTGCTGACTGCCGTGACTCCTCATTGTTGGAAAATAAGAACTACAACTCTGCATACCCACAAGTATGAATCAGCCAATAGCAGGCCTCTAAGGTGATGTGTCAGAGCTGCACCACATTAGTCATCACAGCATCATGCACACCATGTCATGATTAACAATACCCATGCAATTAAACATTTCATTAAAAGTCAGTTTATATATTTAGAGCCAGGTTGATTTGTCATTTCTCTGGTTTCTTATTCAGTGTTGCTCTTTCAAACTCACCTGAATTCTTCTACTTCACAACCTGCTAGTTTCATAATGTATTTTTTATAATAGATGTTGATGTGTTTAATATGCAAATCAGAAAGAATCACAGTCACATGTGAAACATCATGTCAAACATAATTTGATTGTGTTTATGCTTAATCTAGCATAGTACTGTAACAGACCTTTTATTTATTTATTTTTATTTTTTTATTTTATTTATTATCATATTTTTCCAAAATCTCCTTTGTTGTTTTCTTTGTTAAAAGTTTGTGTTCCCCATCAAGTGTGCTGTAAGTCTGCCATCTGCTGGTCACTGCTCACTGAGTTAGAAACCTCTGCAGCTCTCTGACGTAAATGCACTTTAAATTCTAAGGATAAGAGTAATGTAATTAGTAATTTTCATGCACTTAAGACCAAGTCTCAGCAGCTTTACACTGTACATACCAGCCCCAGTTTGTTTTAGAGTAAAGGGCTCACACTGTGTCTGCTTTCTTTAAAAGCCAAACTGATTGTGTTTCGTGAAAATAAACAGTTGTAACATCAGCACTTGTCAATATTGTCAATATTAACTGGTAATAATTATTATTAATAACTCAATAAAAATAATAATTATTATTAATAGTAGTGGTATGATCACTCTCAATTCGAAGAACTTGACCAACTCTTTTGCATCGCCCAAAAGTGTATTATTTATGTACAGTCCGCATCTAATACGACAAAAACAATCACTGAATAAATAATTAATTCTCACACAACCTGATGGCAGCAGCACTGTTTATGAGCTCCTGCAAGGTAAAACATCCTCATATATGTCAAACTGCTAACTAAAAAACTAAACTAAAATATCTGCACTCAAGATCTACACAATCACAGTAAACTCTATCCGAATGTTTTCAACACTCGAGTCAAACAATTGGCTTAAACAACAACAAAGAGGTGAACATGGAATCACACACACACACACTGAATCAGTTTCATACATTTGTTTAGTTGTTTTTGGAGCAAGGTATCCCTGATTCATTACATCTGTTGTATTATTCTTCTGAAACAATATTTGTCTGTACGGTCTCTACTGAATAAACTAAGAAAAAATCTAATCCATAAAGATCATCACCCCCTCTCTGTCTCTTCTTAGTTTTCAGTTATCTTGTTAGTTTGCTGTCAGATTTTTATGCCTCCACGCCGGTGACAGCCATGGCTGGAGGAATTATGTTTTTGGGTTGTCCGTCCCATTCTCATGAACATGATATCTCAGGAACGCCTGGAGTAAATTTCTTCAAATTTGGCACAAACATCCACTTGGACTCAAGGATGAACTGATTAGAATTTGGTGGTCAAAGGTGAAAGTCACTGTGACCTCACAAAACACGTTTTTGGCCATAACTCAAGAATCCATATGCTAATTATGACAAAGTTTCACACAAATGTCAAATAGAATAAAATGATGACATTTTATATCCAAAAGGTCAACCGCGACGCAGTATTCCTTGTTTTAATCTGTTGTGCATTAAAGCTTCAGTCGAACAACATGGACCATGTTTGACATGTTTTATTAGATCTAACCATGTTGTAGTTCTGCCAGACTAATCCTTTTAAGATGCAAATTAAAGTGGTTTTTACTATGTTTTCTAGGCCTGACTGATAGGAAACACAATGGTTTTATATATATCCACCTTCAGTGCTGCATTTTGTTTAAAGAAGCAGAATAACAATAAAGTTGTGTAGAAACAAACAGCAAAGATGGACACAGGTTGTCTTACCTTCTGGAGGTTTTCTGGACAATCAGGGAGAAGATGTTCTCTGATGAGGTTTTGTCTCTGTGTCAGATTACTCTTGTTAGAGTCTCTGAGAGATATGGTCTCACTCTACAATTCTCCTATTTATATTTTTCCTCCCCAGCACACAGGTGATGTAAGCACATATTTTTGTAAAATTTGCATCTTCCCAAACTGGTTAAACCTCAGAACATTCCAGAGTGATTATAGACTATATAGATTTTGTGTCTGCAAACCTGAATTTAGGTTAGCTCATTAAGACTATAGAGCATGACTGACATTAAATACAACTTATGGAAAGCTTTGACAGGTGCCCTTTACCCTTATCTGGAGATAATAATCAACAACCCACACAGAATACAGAATATGAAAATGTTTGATGCATAAACTGTATTATAAGAAAAAACTACAAAGATATTGATCCTAAAATTATTTTTTTACAACATGCAAAGTCATTGTGAATACTATGCTGGAGAACAGTTTAATAGGAATGTAAAAATGGAAGGAGTAATATCAATAATACATTTCAGTAGTAGGAGCTATTTTTTAAGACAACTTTCTAAGAAATTCACAGCTGTGTATTTAAAACACCAGGATCATGCATTGATACATAAGTTATCAGGGCTGTATGGTGACATAAACAATAAGAAAATGGTTTTTGTTTGCAGGGATTTCAATATTGATTTGTTAAATCTACTGGAACACAATACTCATCAACTCAATGTACAGTATGAGTCTATATCCCTCAATTACACTGCCAACTAGAATCAAAACACACAGTGCTACACTAACTGACAATATATTTACCAATGTTATTGATTAAGACTTATTATTAAGACTAACAAGGACGTTAAAGCATACGACCTAATTAGACGCAAAACACAAGGTGCAATTAATTCTTTTAAAGAAGACCTACAAGATTGGAATAAAGTCTATGTGGAAGACATAAATAAAGCCAATGAGACATTTTTATCCATAACAACTGCTCTCTATGAAAAAAAATTGCCCTCTAGTAAAGAAATAAGTAAAACAGAAATTTGCTGAAAAGCTGTGGCTAACCAAGGGAGTATTAAACGCACGCAAGAAGAAAAATTTACTACATAAAGGATTTTTTAAAGAAAAGATGAAAAGAAGTAGAACAAACATACAAGACATGTAAAATCAAAATGACAAGTATTATGAGATGCAGCAAAAGGGATTATTACAGTAAATTATTAGAGGACAACAGAAATAATGTTGAAAAATACATGGAAGGTATTGAATAACATGTAACCAGAAAAACAGGTTATCCAACCTATTTCCTGACAAAGAATAATACAAATATTAATGAAGTTGCAGATGAATTTAATGATTTTATGTCAATGTTGGTCTATATATTTAGCAAAGGAAATGATAATAGATATGATGTGGAGAATAAAACTATTAATGTGTATAAATCCATGTTTTTAAGGGGGACAGATGAAGAAGAAATTATTGACATTGTTAAAACTTTTAAGAAATCTACAGACTGAAATGGAATTGATGTCTATGGTTGAAAATATGATTGAGTGTGTGGTAAAACCTGACATATTTGTAATCAGTCTCTACAAACTGGTGTATTTCCTAGCAAAATACAGCTAAAAAACAGTTAAAATCATACTTATATATAAGGCTGGAGACAGGCATGTACTCTCAAACTACAGACCTGTTTCTTTACTTTCACAGTTCTCTAAAATACTGGAAAAAATATTGTATAAAAGATTAGTAGACTTTATCACAAAACATAATGTATTGTGTGAACAGCAATATGGGTTTAGATCTTATAGGACAACTTTATCTGCACTCATGGAATTTATGGATGAAATATCATCTGCAATAGAAAATAAATAATATGCACTGGGGGTATTACTGGGTCTTAAAAACATTTGATACAGTTGACCATGACTTATTAGTTAAGTAGTTACTTGGAGAATATAATACGTTTTTGTAAATATTCTTTCATACCAGAGGAGCCGAGATTAGGATATTAAATTATTGGTCATCACACTTTCTGCCACTTCCTTTAAACAACCTCCAAAACATGTCTAGACACTGTTTTATCTTTGCACAAACATTTGATTTTTTTTCCTTTTTTAACTTTCCCAATTGTACATTGGTAGCAGCTTTCAACAGTTTGTTTGACATCCTTTATTATTTATGTTTTATCATTTCCTGTTAGTACAACATAGTTTAGTACGTTCCTTTCCTATAAAATCAATACAGTGTGAGGTCCAGTATAGTATTTGTATATAGTGTTGATTTCAGATGCAGCTTGAGGCTTTGTGCATTCCAGAGACAAAAGGCACAGCCATCAATCTTCATCTGAGGGTTTAAAGCCTGATTCTGGAATGTGACTAAGCAGGAATACTTTTAAAGAGGTGAAATACTTTTGTTGTGTGTTCTACATGTTTTCATTTCATCACTACAGTTGTTCCATAGATTCACTCCCTTTATCGTGATACAATAACGTTTTGCATTTGTCCTCACTAATTGTTTTTTGAACATACATATTCCTCTGAGATCATGTTTACTTTCTCTCATTTGAAACAACCTTTGGATAATGTTTGGTAACTGCTGATTTTTTACTCTATACATGATTCGAATGGTTTTGAACCAGGTCCTTAAATTTTAGTGGATTTAGTTTCATGAAGAGTGGGTTTGTTGGCTCTCTGCAAGTGGTTTTATTTACAATTTTTATGGCTCTTTTTTGAAGGATAAAGATGGAAGATGGATCTGTGTTTGTTTTGTATGTGTTCCTCCACACTTCCACAGAGTAGGTAATGTATGGGAGTATGAAGGAACAGTACAATGTGTATAGTGATGGTTGATTTAGGAGATCTTTGACTTTATATAATATTGCAGTTGACTTTGATATTTTTACTTAAATATAATTTATGTGTGGCTTCCAAAATAATTTATTGTCTATTATTACTCCAAGAAATTTGATTTCAGGCACTCTTCCGATTTCTACATCATTTATCATGAGTTTCTTGCTTGAGTTAGTTAAACGATTCCCAAATATTAGTAAAATTTTGTTTCGCTTAAATTTAGTATTCATTTATTTGAATCAAACCTGCTCTTGTTGTTCCACGTTATCCCCACAAAGATCTCCAGTCAGAGGCAGCTTGAGGCTTTGTGCATTCCAGAGACAAAAGGCACAGCCAACAATCTTCATCTGAGGGTTTAAAGCCTGATTCTGGAATGTGACTAAGCAGGAATACTTTTAAAGAGGTGAAATACTTTTGTTGCATGCAAATAGTTTTTTGCCTCCAAGGAGGAACTCTTAACAGGCTGACCTTTGATCCAGACCCTGGGGGGGAGTTGAGCAGGCAGGTGTAGCATCAGGTGACTGGAAGAGGTGGGAAAACACTGAGACTGAGGCACTTAATATAATTAAAACTGAGCGGCCCAAAGTAGGATATTAAATTATAGGTCAGCACACTTTCTGACACTTCCTTTAAACCGACTTTCTGAATACTCTGGCTAACACTAAGGCCATTTAACTTAACGTCTTTACTGACATATATGTAAAGACGCTGCAGACATTTAAAAAAAATGTAATTGGTATTATCAGCAAAATTATCTTTTTGTCCAAATATGTAACTTGATATCCAATAGTAACATTTGCCTTATAACTTCAACAGGTTACATATTTATTAAAACAGTGATTTCATGTCCCATTGGCAGTGCTGATGACCAACTCTGGTTTTCTTTTTTCTAACACACTCTTTTTGCACAGTTCTTATTGTGCTGAGGGCATATTCATATAGGAATACATCCATTAAACCACAAAACCACAAAAATTAAACACAAAAATTGAATTTCATAATAGGACAACTAAATGTCTTCATTCTGTTTATGTGGCCATGGTACAAGATTTGATGTAATTTTGTGCAAAGGCAGGTTAGCGTTAAGGAAGGGCATTGTGTTGTGCGTGGACTTGGTGCATCATACCTACAGTATGTGATAATGTGTTCAGCGTAAAAAAAATGATTTAGTGTGTAGTTACTGGACGAATAAAGGTAAAGCTGCTGTGACGGCCCTAGGCCTTGGGATTATTGGGGTTATAACAACTTCCTGTTTAATACCCCAAACATGTTTTTGGCAAATTCTCCAGAACACCACGCCAAGGGTGTTCCAGGAAATATAAAAAGCTTCGCAATTTAGCATCCCAAAGGTCTTTAGATGTAACCTACCAAAGAGACACCGCAAACACAAACACCTTCATATACAGATCTAGGATGGCTGGTTGTTTCAGGGGATCATATAAAAGGAAAATGCTGAAGAAAAAACAGCTCCAACACAGACAAACACTGATGGCCGAGACCATCAGTGGACCCAGGGTGTGCAGTTTGAGCTCAGTATAAACAAAAACTATTAAAGGGGATCTATTATGCTTTTCCTTATTTTCAGTCATATATATAATGCCACAATGTTGGATGTTCATGTTAAAAGTGGCCAAAGTGTCAAATAATAAGGTAAATGTATGTAGCAGTAATCCTTGTGAGCAAAAAAGCACTGGTTTTAGACTGCCAAGCCGATGTCGGCTCATGACAGATTTCTTTATATGGTCATCTGCTCCACACACAGTAGAGTTCACTGCTCCGCTCCACTAACATTATGGTGTTTTTACATTGTTTTGGGGGAAGTCACACTGAGCCATGACTGACTATTCTGGAGTCACAGAATAAAAATACAGAGCTGGAAATGCGCATAATAGGTCCCCTTTAAAGTCTTCAAACTGGAGCTTGTAGATCCAAATGATGTGGAGTTAACTTGGGCTTTGCCCAGTTGGTAATCAAACCTTGGTTCCAGTTCATCCCAAAGGTGTTCTTCCACATCAAACTGGGAAAGGCATTTCTTTATGGAGCTGCTTTGTGTCATGTTGAAGCAAGAAAAAGACGAACACAACCTGCTCACACAAAGTTTAAACACTGTCTAGAATATTGTTGCATGGTGCAGAATAAAGATTTCCCTTCATTGGAACTAAGAGGTCCAAACCAGGAAAGACAGACCCAGACCACATTTTTTGGGCATATAGTGCAAAATCTTATTTTTCTGTAACCACGAGGAAATCAGTGTTACAACAGATTGATAAGAATATATTCACTTTAATTATTAAATTATACATCTTTACAATATACCCCTAATAAAACTGCAGTTGTACAAATCATTAATTGGGAAGTAATAATATGATATGAGTCATTGAAAAAAAACTTGAGAGGTATGCATTCAATTCATTGTTACTGAAGATTATTACATCTTGAGACAGATAACAAGCAGGATCCAAAGGCTCAAGGTTTCTATCGTAATACTCACCCAGTGCCCTCTTACTGTGTGTCACTAATCTATAAACATTATATATTATAATGTACACTCACAAATTCTACTTTTACAAAGTTTTGCAGTAGGTTGTGGTGTTGTACTGGACTGCATTATATTGAGTGTATCTAATGTCGTCCAGCACAACAACACCACCACCACTACAAACACCATAATAAAAATAAAGCAGAATGACTGAAAACTGAAAATGTGTGAGGTTGGTATTTGGAAATTTACACAGTTTTTGTTCTTCAAGCTCTGTGCTTCAGAACATTCAATTGTAAATAAAGTAATCGAGTCCCAAGTCTCAGCATTAATTTGAGTAGGTTTTCATCAATATAGAAAGAACTGTGTGGAAGATATAGCCTTTTTTACACATAGAGCCCAAAGTTTAGGGGTTCTAAACTAATTGGACACTTGGCTACTAAATGTTTGCTGGGCAGCTGTGTGTCATTTCAATGTTAGTGCAGCACAAACGAGCTCACACCTGGCTCAAAGTTGATTGAGATTTGCCATTTAGATTGAGGTGGAGTTGTCTGTCAACATGAAGAGTAAAAAAAACCAAAAATCTATCAGAGATATCAAAGGTAGTTGGTTTACAGGTGCGCATAGGAAAAAATGTCAAACGAGCTGGAACACCGAGGAGCACAAGTCATGTGGGTGAGTGGAAATTCATTTGCACTGTGAAGAAAAAAACCTTCATGACTGCACAGCAGGTCAAGAATGCTCTCCAGAATGTAGACAGACCTGACCTGGTCTCAAACACAGAAAGGCAGGCTGCAGTTCACAAAAACATACAAAAAGAAAGCAGTAGAGTTGTGGAACAAAGTTCTATGGACTGATGAAACAAAAATCAACTTGGAAAAAGGAAAGAGTGGAGCCAAGGCAGAGCAACTCATCTGTCAAACATGGTGGTGCTTTTGTTATGGCTTGGTATATGTATACAAAGCGTCTGCTGATGTCTGTGGCTCAAAGACTTCAGTCAGTCATTGACTGCAAAGATTTTATACTAAATATTAAATATGATTTTGTTTGACTTCATGTGTATCTGTCCAATTACTTTAGAACCCCTAAACTTTGGGCTCTATGTGTAAAAAGGGCTATATCACCCACAGAGTTCTTTCTATATTGATGAAAACCTACTCAAATTAAAGCTGAGACTCAACACTTTAATATAGTATCCATTATTTAACTTACAGTTGAATGTTCTGAAGCACAGAGCCTGAAGAACAAAAACTGTCTAACTGTCCAAATACTTAATGTCTGGACTGTATACATATATACATACATACAGACACTGTATATATATGTATATACATGTGTGTATATTGTGTATATATGTATATATACACAGTATCTATCTAATATCTATAACATCTTTATATTATTGTGTTATATTGTTTCCAACTGTGAGTAATTTCCTTTTATATGTGCATGTATGTATATCTGTATATGTGTGTGTGTGTGTATATATATATATATATATATATATATATATATATATAATTGTCTCTTATCGATTGCAGACCGAAATTATTTTCAATTTCAAATATCCATATTCATGTGTATATTGATTCAAATAAATCTATATATAAATTATTAATAAATAGGTAATTCCAGGTGATCATGTGGCCAAGGCTTCCTGGCCTTTCAAAAATGCATATGCCTCTGACTTAAAGGTGCAGTGTGTAGACTTTAGTGGCATCTAGCAGAACAGACTTGGCAGAAATGGAATATAATATTCATAAGTATGTTTTATTTGGTGTATAATCACCTGAAAATAAGAATCAGACTGAGCCCTTATATCTACAGAGGGAGCAGGTCCTCTTCCACGGAGCCCGCCATGTTGCACCACCATATTTCTACAGTAGCCCAGAACGGACAAACCAAACACTGGCTCTAGAGAGGGCCTTTCACATTTTTCACAGCCACAGTAGGTTCTGGAATGGAACGGGGGGGCTATTCAGTTGATGCCACTAAATCCTACACACTGGTCCTTAAAAGCATTATCGGATTTAATGAATTTTCTTGGTTTATTAATGTTTGTACTACTTCAAACAGGACAGTGCCATAAACTTAAAGAAAGAAAGATTTCGCCCATTGCCTCATTATCAGACTGGCTGATGATGTGATTGAGCTACCGGGTGATTCAAATTTCTACTTTCTGCTTTGAGTTTGCATCTACTGTGGGCTGCAAAACTGAAAGATAACAAGCTCCTGCTGATGGAAATGAGATTCCCTTGATGCCAGTCACTCCAGAAAAGCTCCAAAGTGTAGAAATAAAAACTTGAGGCACTCGTACAGTAGGCAGTATTGGCCCCCTGCTCCCCTTCCCTGCTAACACCACAACACGCACCACCACTAAAAGAACAAAGACGGCAGCAAATGTGCGCATATCTTACAGGCCTGGCCTACATTTCTTGACTTGCAAGTATCATTTAACGTATTCCACGGAAATGTGGAAATATTCAGCATTTGGAGAGTTACTAACAAAATGTTGTGCACATTCAGGAGGTGCTTCTTCTTCTTCTTCTTCTTCTTCTTCTGAGGCTTTAAAACCACAGTGGCTCTGTCAGACACGTCTGTAGAGAATCCATCCCTCTGTGTTTCTGCTTCAGTGTTCACACAACAGGAAGGCCCACAGGTAGTACACAGCAGTCTACCTGGTCAACGTGCAGGTGTTCAGTTTACACATCTGTGTTTATAAGCATCCACCTGTCAGCCCGTATGTGAGAGGAGTACACAGCTGAGCTCTCTGCTGTCAGATGTAGTACTGTGTAATGTAGTACTCCTTCATGTAGACAGATGTAGTACTCCTTCATGAAGTGTAATGTAGTATGTAGTACTCCTTAATATAGTCAGACTCCTTCAGACATTGTAGAATTAAATTAAAACCTCCTGATTTAGTCAGATGTAGTACTCCTTCGTGTAATTGGATGTAGTACTGTCATTCTGATCCTTCATGCAATGTAATACTCCTTCATGTAGACAGATGTAGTACTCTGTGTAGTTGGATGTAGTACTACATGTAGACAGAGTAGTATTCCTTCCAGTAGTAGACTCTTTCAGACATAGTAGAACTAGTAACTAATTTAGTCAGATGTAGTAGTCCTTCATGTAGTCAGATGACGCAGAACTTCTTACTTTAGTCTGATCTAATCATCCTTCATGATGTCAGATGTAGTACTCTTTCATGATGTCAGATGTAGTACTCTTTCATGTAGTCTAATTTAGTTCTGTAGTCCTTTATTACTCTGTGTAGTTAAATGTTGTATTCCCTCAGGTAGTCAGACTCTTTCAGATGCAGAACTTGTTGCTGTCAGATGTAGAACTTCTTAATTTAGTCAGGTGTAGTACTCTGTACTCCTAGTTGTTATTTATGTTGTCAGTACTCCATTGTGTAGTGAGATGTAGCACACTGACATCTGACTTCATGGAGTAGTCAGATGTAGGTGTGAAGATGTAGTCCTCCATATACTCAGATGTAGCACTCCTTCCTGTTGTCAGATGTAGTACTGTGTGTACTCAGGTTTAGCACTCCTTCCTGTTGTCAGATGTAGTACTGTGTGTACTCAGATGTAGTACTCCTTCATGTTGTCTCTGACGGAGGTGTGGAGGTGCAGCTCTGTCCTGTATCCAGTCTCCACACTGTGTCGTTGCTCCTTCTCCGTGCCGCTACTGTCGCTTGTCTGGCTCCATCGTTGGTACAGGAAGCGGGTCACCACGGCGACGATACACAGCATGATGAACACCACTGCCGTCACCACACCTGAGGGGCAGCCAGCGCACACACATCAGCAGGTACAGAACACTGATAATGCACTACTGATTCATCGCTAATATAGACACATTAGGATTACAATGATGTGCTGCGGCTGATGAGTGAGGAGTATGAATTCTTACATGTAGCACCTTTAATCTGAGAGCAGCTGGAAGTGTTGTTATCTTTAAACGTAAACTTTAGCCTGGCTTTTGATTAAAAATTACTGATAGACATGATTTATTTTATTTTGACTTATTCTATTGTATTCATGTTGTAAAATTGTATTTTATCTTTTAATTGATTATTATTAATATTTGCCCCTCTTAGTGATTTTTTGTTTTATATCTATATTATATAGTTTTTTTATCTTGTTTTTATTTCTCTATTATTATTATTATTATTAATTGTATTGCTTTTGAATCTATTTTATTATTATTTTTATAATTTGTATTTCTTCATTTTACTATTTACTGTATTGTTCTGTCTTATTATCGGCTTGTGTCATCTGTGAAGCACTTTGAATTGTACTAACTTGTACAAAAGGTGCTACACAAAGTTTGATTGATTAAAACTTGAGAAGAATTGAATCAGAAAAAGTCTTTGCATACAAATATCTTGGAATATCTTAAATGACAAAAATATCTTTCACATTGAAAACAGTCCACATTTCTAACTGTTTTAGATTCATGTAACACACAGTCTGATGCCGGCATCAGACTCATTACTTTGTAGTCTTAACTATGATCAGCATTCATCTCTGCGATTTATTTTCAATGCTGGAACAAGAACTCAACAATTTACAACAATTATAATCATATATTTTCTTGCAGAATAACATACCACTGAAAAACTGTGAGGATTTGTTAAAAATACTGTACAGTAAGACAGATGCAGGATCAATCCATCCAGTACCTGATTTTCCTTCAGAAAGATCTCTTACATAAAAAAGTTACATTTATACTTTGCTGTAAGTCACTTGAAAAAAGTCTTATTGCTTGCACTTTTTAATCCTGAATTGCTTCAAATAGTTTAGTTTTATTTCTGTCATTTCTCTCAGGTCCTGGTTTACTGTGTTATATGTGATTGTTGTACATTAGTAATGTGTGTTCTTATGCAACTATGTGATATGTATCATGCTGCCATTTGTGTCCCTTGTACTTTGTTGAACTCAACAGACCTCCTGCTTAAATAATAAATATAAAATGTTAAATTAAATAAACTAATGTAAATGGAGGAAATAATTAGGACAGATGTCAGATGGTAACAATTAAAAAATAGAAAATAGCTGGGACACATTTTCAATCATTTAAAGCCAAATAAATAGGCACAAAAGAGGAAAACAGACCTGCTATTACAGCCACATCATTCTGAGTATCACTGCCACGCTGCTCTTTATCTTTATTTGTCGTTGCAGATTGATCTGTAGAAGCAGAGGTGAGAGATTCATTGTTCCTGAAACATAATAATGTCACAGATTATAAACATTTCTACACGTGTCAACGCTGTGTGTGCAGCATGTCTCAATCATTGAGGCACTTTTCAAGAGGACATTTAATGGATGAATGATTTTACTCTTTTATTCAGGACTGAGTTTGTCTGATAAACAATCTGGAAAGCAAATTAAAAACTTATTTCATTGCAAGAAAAATATAAACACAACCCTTTTGTTTTTGCTCCCATTTTTTTATACACACAAAATGCTTATTTCTCTAAAAATGTTTTCACATATTGTTAAAATCTGTTTTAGTGAGCACTTCTCCTTTACCAGATATTCCATCCACCTGACAGGTGTGTCATATCAAGACGCTGATTCAACAGCATGATTATTGCACAGGTGTGCGTTAGACTGGTCACAATAAAAGGCCGATCTAAAATTTGCAGAAAAATTAAGAAAAATTAATACAAATCTAGCAAAACATGTATAACGGATACTGACTGAAGCTGCTTTGTTCTGCAGTAACAGGCTCATTTTATGTAGCTGGAGGAGAACACAGACCAGAGCATGAGGCTTCCTTTGAACATTTTGATTGCCAGGATGACAAATTTTCAAATCACAACTAGCCAAATCTGGCATCATTTTCTTCTTGGAGAGGGTTTGGGGTGCTAGTTAACAAAATATAAGGAATATTGTGATGGGGTGTGATGTTTGCTCTTACTAACTGCCTGTTTTGATTCAATAGCTGTACACGGTTTTCTTTTTTGTTTGTTTTATTTAGTTTTTGTGTCTCTTTCCTCTATTTTAATGTTACATTTGTATTATCTGTATTTTTGTTGTATAGTGTCAAAATGTTAAAACAACAAAAAAAAGATAATTATCTGTGTCAGCTGTTCTTTGCTTTACATATGAGTTTATTAATATAGCACACCGTGCTTTACACTATAGCACCATCCTGGTGTTAAATCAAAAATAAATCAATGCAGACAAAAGAGTAAACAACAAATCAAATTCCAGTGATTTCAAAATATGTGTGTCAAATCTGAATGATCACAGTTAAACTGAGCTTGTAAGAAAACACCTGAAGTTTAACTCTTCATTCAGTCCATGTAGTGATAATTTACATTGTGTGTTTAATTTATAAATACAAAATGCTTCTTGTTTCAAAAACAGTGAATCCAGTTTGGCACCATTCTCACTGCTGAGAAAGCGAATACTTGTGTGGCGGTGTTCCTGATCCTGTCTCCTAATAGTACTTTTATGTTCTGAAATCAGTTGTCAATTGTCCCCACAGATATTAATACACATATGAAGCCACATGGACATGTTATATATACAGTATATTATAAATATATGCCATATATACTTATCTTGCACTTACTGTATATTTCATTTCAGCTTTCCATTGAAATATGTAATGTAACAATCACAATCAAAAAGATGGCTTTTGTAGCCGTCACAACGTATAAAGGTGTCCATTTTTAGTTTTCTACCTATGTGACTTTAAATAAAACATGCTGATCAGTTTGTTAATGATCAGTTTAATAATGCAGCACCTGATCTCCTGATTTCCGGATGCTGAATACAGTCTATATTTCTGACATTTAGACTGAGTGTTGAATTAAGCAGTTAATCACAGTCTGGAGCGACACACACCAATCCAAGAAATGCAACAGTTACTGTCAGTACGTTCAAATACACATTGTCAGAAAAATAAACAAGGTTTACTTTTCTGCATGCAGTTTTTTTATTTTCTGGTAAATGGTTATAAATGTTTTACAGTCATCAAACTCTACTCCCTCTCATTGCACCACAGCATATTTTTCATAGATTGGTGATGTTAAACACATCACTTTCCTGTGAGCCTTTTAAAATTTTTTCCCATTTAAGGACGGGTTCAGTTTTTCAAGTGTGTCTTAAACCAGCAGTCAGGAGCCCAAATGATGCAGGAGCCCTTGCTCTTGTGTTGTGGTTTTCGGTATGTCTTGTCTTAATTGTAGGTGTTTGTATTGTATCATTTTCTCATTGTTGAAAATAAAAAAAAATATTGAGCAAAAAAAATCTGTGGAATGTTACTGAATAAAACGCTGAGGGAGAATTTTATTTATTTATTTATTTATTGGTAGAGGGACAAAACGGACATTAGTAATGACTATATCAGTGGTAAATGGTGTGGTTACATATACTTCACTCATTTGGTTATTCACAAAACATTTAAAATCTGCACTGTAGTCTACTTCACAATCTCAATGCAGCATTACGTGACATCACATCCCAGTGCAGTCCAGTCATAAAAGCACATGTAAGCCTACAGAGGTGAGCAAGAAACAACAGAAATGGATGAAAGGCTGGTGGCTGTTGCTGCTGACTGACTCACAGCTCAGAGGAACATCACCTGAATGTAGCTGCACTTCAACTGAGTGTGTGTACCTGTCTGTCACTGTTTTACCTTGCAGGTTGTGGGATGTGATGGAGTCTGCCAGCACTCCACAGTTTGATTGGACCAGAGGACCTCGGACCGTGACCAATGAGCTTCCTCGATTCAGCAGTGCTGCTTTCAGAGGAGCCACATGATTAAACTGGACTGAGGAGAGGCAGCCAATGAAACCCTTCAAACCTGCTCCAACCACCTCCTCTGGGAAGTTTCCACCTAAAAGGAAGAAAGAAAGAAATAAAGAAAGACTTTGACTTTTAACCCCCTTTGTTGAAATATACCTAACCAACCACTAATTACAGCACTGTACAACAAACTATTAAACTGTCAGTGTTCAGTCCCCTTTTCTTCCTGTGCACCTCTCAAGCAGCAGTAAATACAAAGACATTTATAATCTGCCATGGGTCTAATTTGCCTCTTCCTCACCGTTCTTAAGATGCAGTGGAAATGCAAACAGTAATGCTCAAATTGACTGAACAAAAAGTTTCAGAAACTCTGGAACCAGGACTGTGTTTCACCATCTGGTCCTAAATCCAGCACTAAGTTTGTGCATAAATTCCTCAGTGAACTGGTAATTTACTAAATCCAGTTGCAACATTAAAACTTAAGAAATGTGATCTTGTAGCCACTTCCACAGTACTTCCTTGTTGAAGTGGTGCACAAGATGAGGGCGGCGCTGTCTATGTTTGACCAATCAGCAACAGTCAGCCCTGCAAACCCTGCGCCTAAAGTTCTTGTAATTTGAAAAGTAAAACCTCCCCCGAACCAGGGACATTTTTTAGACCTGGAACTGTCCTACAGGAACTACACTTAGTCCCTGGTACCTCCAGTCAAAATGCAGGTTTAGTTCCTGAGTTCCTCAAAGGGTTCTTGGTCCCCTGGGAAAGTTCCTGCAGTGGAAACACCCTTTTATCCAAGTTTAGTTGCAGAGATTAGTTCATTTGGTTCCACAGTTCCTTGAACTTTTTAGTTGAAACCTGGATTTTTAATATAAGTTCTCTCAAGTGCCAGAAGAATGTTTTCTTTTCTGTCCCCACTTTCTTCATCTTCTGAAAGGTTCTCTGGACTGACTGCATGTGAAACCAACGAGCACACCTCCATTCTTCTTTGTATATGTGACTGAACTGTTGCTTCCTGTGGTCCGTTGCAGATCAATCCACTGCTGCAGCAGTGACAGCAGAAATTCGGTGTTGATGCTGATGCTCTAATTATTTGACGTGCAGTAATGTGCGAAGAATGGAAAGAAAATGTTTGCAGGAAATGGTACACTCTGCTGACTCAACCTTTTCTCAGGGAGAGCTTCACATCATGAGAGGACTTACTGGTGACTTTGCCCAATGTCAAGGACCTGATTAAGATCAGCTCTGCATCAGATGACAGGGTGTACTTTCTGTCCATGTCCTGGTCGATCTGGTTGAGTGGAGAGTAATCAAAGAAAAATACGGTTACAAGAAATCTAAACTGAGGCAGCAGCAGCACATTTAGACACATTATAGATTATGTTCTTGACTGCTTGACACAAACCACTATCAGCCCACAATTAGCTTTTAAGTGCTTCAGAGCTTCCTCTCCTGCGCTGACATGCTGACTCAGACACACAGCTCAATACACATCTGTGATGCACAAATGCAAACATATCTTTAGGTATGTTTTTGTTTTGTTCAGGGTTTTTTTTGTGTGGTTTGTTTCTGTTGCTTCACATCCTACATTTGGCAACATTTTACCTTAAGTCCCCCTAATTATTGTTTATAATCAGTATATAAATTAATAACTCAATTAATTATTTATTACACACTATAGTGTGGTTATAAAAAATATAAGGACATCTTTAAGTGTTTAGTAATATGCAGTATTTATCAACAATTATATTTTATATTATTACAAGCTGGGGTGTCAATGTTTGATTAACATTAACTGACAACGCAGAAGAAGAGGGATGTGCGGTGTAACTGTCAGGAAATGAATGATGTATGAAATGTAATTTGCTGTACTAATTGTGACACTAGGTGGTGCATAAAATGACATCACCTTTTGTGTTATAAAATTTATAATTTAAGTAATTTGATGTCTTCTTAATCTGTTCTTAAAATTCCTAATTTACCTGATTTTGTGGTGAACATAGATAAGGTCAGAGGGTTCAGCCTCTGTCTGAAACAGGCCGTTTTAGCTCCTGTCTCTTTAAGGCCCCCCTCCCGATGAGCCCGCTCTGTTCTGATTGGTCAGCTTCAGGAAGCTTCCTCCGGCTCCGGAGGCTACGTAAACAAACTATAGTAGCAGGATTTCTCTTCTTTTTCTCCTTCTTTACTCCAAATGGAAACTGGATATGGAGCTCATTTTCTTTAATGTTTGTGCTTTTGCTTTTGTATGTATTTTGTCCTTAGGGGCCACCGTAGGAAACCACCCTGGTTTTTCTTCAATGTATGCAAATAGTCAAAATCAGTGTGTGTGAAATACCCTGTGACAACCGGGGGGTCCCGCTGCTGTGGGTGGTACTTCCAAAACAGAATAGGCATACATCAGCCTGTAGATCCACGTAGCTATATGAGAACAAGTGGTTGTGTTTTTTTATTGGTCTATTTATTTGTTTGTTCTGTTATATACAGACTGTTTAAGGACTTTTTACATTTATTCCTCGAGATACATAAAGGACTTTAATTCTGTATATAGTATTAATAAGTTCATGTTTGCATGTTTTATTGGGCATTTTCCATTATTACTGAAACAGTTTAGTTGTGCTGCAGTGGAAAAAGAAAACAAGCTTTCTGTTTCTTGCGAGGAGTCAGGACACCTGCTGACCGCTGCAGCTACAACAGTAACATGCTGCTTACACACTGATGCTTCAGTATTAATAATCTAATGATGTCATATATAATAATATATCAGTCAGAGGGACCAAACCACTACTTTTACTGCAATACTTTAACTACATCAAGCTCATAATACTTATGTACTTTTACTGCAATACTTTAACTACATCAAGCTCATAATACTTATGTACTTTTACTGCAATACTTTAACTACATCAAGCTCATAATACTTATGTACTTTTACTGCAATACTTTAACTACATCAAGCTCATAATACTTATGTACTTTTACTGCAATACTTTAACTACATCAAGCTCATAATACTTATGTACTTTTACTGCAATACTTTAACTACATCAAGCTCATAATACTTATGTACTTTTACTGCAATACTTTAACTACATTTTTCTCAGAACTGGTTCTCAGGATGTGTTGTCTGACCACATCAGAAATCAAATGTTTTTAGCGTTGTTCTAAATGGCTTCACTCAAAGGCAGAGTGAAAAGCTGATCGCCACAGAGAGGGGAGGAAGACAGGGAGACACGTTATGGTTTCACTATGGAGATAACAGAGCATATTTTAATAGTAGTGTTGCACTCGGGCAGTGTTATGGGTCCCTCATTTGTCAATCCGACAGCAGCGACACTACAGGGTAACCAGGGTAACCAGGCTACCTGGCTAAGCCAGCTAGCATACATCCATACTACAGCTAAGTGGTGCACTGCCAAAACATTCCGGGTGGAACTTGCACTCTAGAATTTTTGTTCTGCACGTTGGACTAAGTGGATTATTAAACTATTTTGACAGTAATTGTTTGGGTCACGGAGTGTATTCTTCATACGACTGCGTGCACCAAACCATAATGCCCGTATGGTTTGGGACAAATTCATGTACAGTTAAACCCCTAGTTACAATAATTTATATCTATCTAATGATATAATGATCATGATTTAATAATAAAAATACCAATACCGACTACCAAGATGACACTGGCTGGGCTAAAAACTAAACAAATGATTTAAATAATTACATATTGACTCAGTTCACAGCAGACAGGAGTGCTTGCTGTATATCCACCCGGATGACTTGTTGTGTCTGTTGCTCACCTGTATGTAGAGGTGTTTGCCCTCCCGGTGGATTCTGATTCGGTGGAGTCGTCCGTCTGCCATGCTGCTGAGGGCGGGACTGAAGACGTCAGGGGCCCTGTCCCTCTGCAGGTGATACCAAATCTGCAGACTCCCTACACACAAAAACCACACAAACAGCATGAGAAGATGCCTTCAAACACACAGTGTTTCAAAATCCAGCCCTCGAGACCCCCTCCATTCCAGAGCCCTCAAAACTCAGGAGCTGAGCCCAGAAAAGAGTCCACTATGTCAGTTGGTGCTGAGACTAACTGCCCCTCTCAGACACACTCTGACCAGTCTCACACCAACACTGCTTTCCATAAACCAATCAGAGTCAACCAAATTATAACGCAATGTAAAGAAACCTGTCTGGAACACTGGAGAGAAGAAATTAAAAGCCAAAGTAGATCAGAATGTTATCTGGCCCTAAAGAGAGATTATGAATTGGCAGAACATCTCTCCGCTGTCAGAGATAGAAAGAAGAGACAGATCCTAACCAGTGGGGGATCAAGATGGTTTGGCGTCCATATTCATATTCAGTCAATGGTAGGGAGTATCAGTAAGAGTAGAAGTATTATACCATCTTAACACTGCGCTCATGTCAGGATGTGACATTTACAGAATCTTGCCTAATAGCAGTTATTAGATCATACATACATACCTGAATGATCACACCCTGTCATCCTGCAGCACCTCATCCATCAAAACTCTCATGAAGGAGCTGATTTGATGTGACTCTGGAACGTCCTTAGCAGATTTCTTGTTGATTTGCAGCTAATGTCATCGGAAACATTCCCATGTGATGACCCAGAGGTCGTTTAAACGCGGGTTTGATATGTACTGTTATGTGCTTTTGATTGTGTGTTTGTGTGGTGGATTTCTCTTTCTCTATAGGGATCATGCTGTGGTGTCTGTGCGTAATGTGATGCTGGCTAAGTGGATGATTGGGGCTGTGTGTGTGGGGGTTGTTCCGGGGAGCTGATTGGTTCCAACCACCAGGCTTGCAGTTTTAAGGCTGGGCTCGTCTCTCTCCACTTCCAATCAACCGGCCAGCCGACACGCTTCAAGATGACTGATTGTAGTTATTGTTGTTGCTGTGAAATATCGGCCCTGGTTTTGCGAGTAGGTAAGCTCAGGTGGTTCAGTTTTAGTTTTTTTTTTTTTTTTGTTATTTTGCCGTCAGCCCACCCTGAAGCCAAAAAGAATGTAAATAAAATCTTTACTGGGCCACAGATTCCTTCTTGCTGGTGGTTCTTGGGAGTGGGAAGAGGGGAGTCTCAATCTGTTCATGTTGCGCCAGGGTTTTCCCGTAGGCCAGGTTGTAACATGAATTGGGGGCTCGTCCGTTCTTCTTTATTGCATTTCGTGTCGTTTGGTAAGTTGTGGCAAGTAACGTATGTGCTGTTTTCTGTGCTGTCGGTTTTTCACACTGAAAAAAATGTTACACAGGTAGTTTTTTACCTGTCACATTCAGTCCCTGCATGCAGGTCACATGTCATGGAATCACATTATGTTTGATTCAGATGTTAAATAAAGAAGATATCCAATTAAAATAGTTGGTAGAAGTGCCACAAAGCTAATTTTAAACTAAGTCCTTATTATTCATGTATTTTATTGTTACATTTCTGTGAAAATAGATTTTTTTTTTCTGATCTTGATTGTGAGATCCTTCTGTAATAAATCTTTTATCTGCCAGGATTTCATCATGATTAATAATATTTTATCACAGTCTTGAATTAATCCTGGACCAGGATCAAATGCTCATCAAGCTCTGCCACAACTCACAGGTTCAGCCTCATGCTATGTGTACACACGCGTAAAGGATGACACTAATGACGAGTGTTCAGTTTCATCAGCGTTCATCTGAATATCTCTCATAACAAATCAATCAAATCCTTTTCTAAAATATTTGGGACGTCTGCTCCAGGCTTGTCATTCAGTTCTCTGGTAGGTAGGTGTTCGACATATTCGGGGAGACGTTGACACACACACACAAATACAAGCATATGATATACTGTGTGTGTGTGTGTGTGTGTGTGTGTGTGTATATATATATATATATATATATATATATATATATAAATGTATATATATATAATCTCTTAATGCTGTTAATGTTATTTTAATTAATTCTTGATGCTTTGGCAATATTGTTGTTGTGACATTCATGCTGATAAAGTGAATTTGAATTTAGAAGTAACTATTGACTGAAGCTGATGGATTTAAAAAGAACAGACCATATTGTTTCAGATATATCCGTAGATATTTATTTCACAGCTCTGCACATGTCCATATACGATCAGTGATCCTCCCACACTCACAAACCACCAGATCAGAGTCAGAAAGCTGCATGTGGAGCAGTGTTGGGTCAATATCACAGTTGCAGCTCTGCTGGTGAGGAGCTTTGTCATGGGTAGATAAAGTGTTGATTTGTCTGTTTACAGAGACCTGAGTCTGCTGCACAGAGCTGAAACAGACGGAGGCTGTTTCTCCAGGTGGTTTCTCATGTCTGTTTAATGTACAGTGACCCTTCAACAGCTTGCTTGTTGCTATTTTGTCAGATAAAAGAAGCAGAGAAGCTCATGTTTCCATCTGTGCATGGACAGCATACAGGGTCAAGTTTTTGAGTTGGGAAAACTTGATTAAATATGTCGGTGTCTGTCTTATCTACAAGAAGAAAGACTGCATACCAGTTTACGTGACGTGCAGCAAGAGGATATTGTATTTTCCAACTGAGAAAAAGGACTTTTAGTCAGTCTGTAATTGGTTGGTTTCACAAGTTTTAGAGTACAATAAAGTCATGAAAACCTTCCTGCCGCGGGCCAGTATATCAGACCGCATTTTCCTTTTTGTACGTGTTTTAGTATTTGTAGCATTTTGGGACATGAAACTCATTTTTCTTAATGTTTGTGCTACAGGAAATTACAATTTTACAACCGTAATAATCAACACAAATTCAAGAAATCTCCGCAATATTTGTGAGAGCTTAGCCTGGGAACCAGACGGATCTGCAAGTTCATATTTATTTGCTCTGGCAGATGTGCCTGGCCAATCACAACTGTTTTTCTAATATGGGGGGGGGGTCGATACAATGACTCACAGATGAGGAGCGCTGTCAAGGCCTTCACGTAAACAGCCAACATGGCTGCCACTGATGTGGAGCAGTCTGTTGAATTTGCTGTAGTGACCGTATTAAATGAACTCAACGGTATATTTTCTCTGAAAGAAGAACAAACAACTGCACTTAAAGCTTTTGTTGATAAAAAAAAGATGTTTGTCGTACTTTCAATGGGATTTGGGAAATAGTTTGTTCACATTTTCCCATCACACAGCGCTAAGTCACATGTTTAGTTGCAGGTCTATCCAATTGTGTCCAGAGGCATTTTGGTCTGCGCCCCTTGGTAACACTCATTGGAAATCAAAAATGAACTGAGAGGTTCCACACTAATTCACATTTGTGAATTGATCTGGCAATAGCAGGCTAGGGAGAGCTTGCAATTTTGCCAAATTTTCTGCCAAATCAACAGACCACTTGTGATTTAGACCAATTGTCACATTTCGGGTCATGCTAACATACATCATTGCAGTGCGCAGAGAGTCTGCTGTCTCACTCAGTCACCACAGCACCATGAGGAGTGGATTAAGTGGCCAATTAAGGGCAGTTTTTCCCATGTGGACTGTTCTGTTGTGTGTTCATTAAACATAAGTATTGATTATTTAACTGTAAAGGACATTTCTTATTAGAATCTAAGTTTATTGTTGAGATTCTGTTGAGTTTTAGCCAATTCAAGGGAGTTAATTGGTATGATGCAACAGCTAGCTAATTAGCCACCACTACCATGATTCTGCAGTTCTTCAGCTCAGATGTTGTTGCTGTGCATATTTTAACTTTGTCATCACTCAACTCTATGTTAATTTGGTGTCGTTTTAGTTAATTAATTTGGTACTGTATGAAGAATAAGGTGTTTGCCATATTGTACTGAACTCCTTACTAACTCATGAATATGCATCATGCAAATCTGTAACTGCTACAGAAATGATAGTTTGCCTAATTTAGCTCATGTTTTCCTTTATACTGTATGCTCTATCCACAAACCACACACACACACACACAAACACAACAACCACACCCCAAAGCACACCCTGCACATGGACACAGACTGAATAAGAAGTAAACCTTTCAAAAGACATCCCTTCTCTGGAGCCTAATTCTTTAACTGGCCAACTCAACCAGCGGAATTTAGAGTGGAAGTGTTAACCTTTCAATTTCTGTGTAACCTCTCTACTGTGTATATGTTTTAAAAATGTCTTGCTGTTTTCTGTTAAACGCAGTATTCTTTTATTAAAGTGGGCGTATTCTGTGCATATCCAAGTCCATATCTTTATCCTGCGGTGCGTACCATGTATACCATGGTTCTTTCTGAGTCACTGTCCTCTAATGTTTAATCGTCTTTCCCTGGTTGTAAGTCACTTTCGATAAAAGCATCTGCCAAATGACAAAATGTAAAGCGTAAATGTAAAATGTGGTTCTCAACTATCTTTTTTGCTGTTGGTGGTGATGGTCCCTGGCAGCCACATCCAGGCCCAAGTGCTTGAAAAGTAAAAATAAAAAAAGTACAACAATGTAACAGAGGTACTTAAAGTGTGTTAAATGTGCAATATGTTGCTCTATGACTAGAGAAAAAGGCTGTAGATTCTCCATACTGCTGTTAAGGTGGAATCCTATAACAACCATAATGGATTGCACGCGTTCCCGTCCAACGCTACTGATGGTGTGTTTACGGAACACACGCCGTGTTGAACATTTCCCAGCAGAGTGGCCAGTTAGCAGAGACAAAGTTATCAGTGATAATAATAATCGCAATAATAATAATAATAATAATAATAATAATAATAATAATAATAATAAACTTTATTTATGCAGCACTTTTCAAAACAAGGTTACAACATGCTTTACATGGTTAAAACATTTAAGTACTACAGTTAAGCAGTAAAATCAGAAAATTAAAATAAAACAGAATAAAATACCCCCTAGCATGAGATAAAAAAAAACAATAAAACAACAGCAGTAATAAAATAGATAAGACATGTTGGAAATAAAACAGTGTAGTGTCAGTTAAGATAAGGCCTTCTAAAAAGATTTAAAAAGATCTAAAATGTTTTCAGAAGTGATTTAAAAGACGTTACTGATTCTGCAGACATCTTCTGTGATCAGCATTATATCTCTTTACTAAGTCTTATTTTCATTTACAAAACGCTTTTCCTCATCGAGTCTGGATATATCATACCGGTGTGCAAAGATCATAAAACAAACAGCATGTTACTTATATGGATCATTGCAAACTTATTGAGAGCTGCGCACAAGCCAGAATGCCGCCAGAGCACATTGGTAGACAGTCATGAAACCTCTGAGTATACCGTCTCCATTTCAGCTTGGTTTGGGAAACAGTGGTGGACGAAAGGCTGAAAAACGGCAACCAAATGCTGTTTCTTTTATTGCTATGAACAACAAGGAACTGGGACTTGATTGTGGACCTGGATGCAGCCACATAAGTTCCAAGTAACATACAGTTACTGTTCTGTATTCAGAGTTAAAGTCTGATATGATATTCTTTAAGAAAACAAAGTCAGGTTTACCAATGTATCGACAAGTTTGTTGCACTGCTGAGTTTTCAGTCTGTCTCTGTTCTTTCTGACGATCCTCACCAGTCACTGGGACATTTCTGCAGCGCCTCTCTTTTGGCGCCGTCTGTAACGTAGCTCCGGCAGTCGCTTCCTCCTCCATAATCTGTTGTTTCAGACTTCTCAGTGTGATATTCAGCCTTGTAAAAGTAGCACCACATCTCTGATCCCAACATCATATCATGTAGTGTAGCAGAATGGAGATGCATTCCTGTCTGGTCTAAGCAGGCCTGTATCGTTTTGCCTTCTTAATTACTGGACGATCACTAGCCAATCATTGTCTGTGGGCACTCTATAAAGGCAGGTAGCTGTTTTCTGCTGAATGCCTGCCCCATCTCCTGTTCACCTGACTTTCACAATTGCCGCAGGTATGGGAGTAGTTTCTGTGTTTGGTCCTTAGATTATCTTGTCATGCTGTTGCTTATATTAGTCATTTCTGATTTTGTAGATCCTTCAATGGTGACTTTATTCTCTCAGAAGTGACCCTCTCACGGATCGCTGCTGGTAGGTCCACTCCTCCCTTACTCTGAAATGTTATTATGCTGCGTGTAGTAAATGGGTGTTTTGTTTTTAGGTAGCTGTGTGTAGTAGCAGAATAAGCACCATAGACTCTCTCCTCTCCTGAGCCCACAAACACTGCCTGATTGGTATGTAGCCTACTATGGTTCCAGGTTTATTTTTGTTTTTGTAGTTGTCATCTTTTGTAGTTGTCATGTTGTTTTTAATTTGGCGTTTTATCAGGTATCACAGGGACTGTGGGCCTGGGTCAGTGTTTAGCAGCTTTTGTCGGGAGCTGCTGCAGCAACTCTGGCTCACGCTGCAAGAATGCTGCTTTGACTCTAGCTGCTGTTAATGATAGTCGCCTTTGTCTTGGATTGTTTGGTCTCTCCACACTTCGTTGTGGGCTGACACTACCATTATTAGTCCTCTTTTTTTTTTTAGCGTGAGTGTGCATGTGCCGTGAGTAGAGTTTAAAAAAAAAATGTTGACCATCTTACTTGAGTGATTTTGTTTTGTTTAGTGTATTTCATTCATTTGTCTTTAATTTATAGCTACCTGTTTGATTATTTCATGCAAATAATATTGTTTGTGTGGCTTATTTTGTTTATTTTGTTTGATTTGCAAGTACAGGGCTGCTTGTTTTCTGCCCTTGATATTGTTTGGTGTAGTTTGTGTTTATTTTGCCCCGGATAAGTTGCCGGATAGATGTTCAACCATCTGACCAATTAATATTGTTTTGGAGAGTGTTTCTTTAGTTTTGTTTTTGTTTTTTTTTTTTTGTTTTTTTTTCTCCCTTTCTTGGTTGATTACACCACTGGCAGGAGGCCCTTTTTTCTTCTATAGCTGCTAATGACCAGTGTTAAGCGTTTCAGCATTAGGTCAACTGTAGTTAGGGTGTTTATTGTATGTTGTAGGATGATTTATAGTTTGTTTGGTTGGATGTACCTCCACTAATTGTATATATTCCCTCTTTATTTTTCAGAAGCTGGGAGCCTAAAGTGGTGGGGTTGGTGCTGTTGGTGGTGGTACCTCCTTCCTGTGTGCTGTGTTTATCTGAGCACCCCTAGGTTTGACCCTTCACTATGTTGTGTGTGTCTGGTTGTGTGTGCACGTGTGATCGGGGTGACTCTCTTCAGAAATTAGATTCTTTTCTGGTTTGTACTGCATCATCATCCACCTACAGTGAGGTCTGCTCTGTCTTTTTACTTTTTACAGGCCAGCATGTGGGGGACTTTGCATCACAGAGAAGGCTGGCTTTAAAAGTTCCTCATACAAACTCTAAACTAGGACAGACTGGTTCCCAGTAACACCACACTACTGGAATGAACTGCAACACAGCTTAGTTATAGACACTTGTTCCTCTGAGGGACTAAAGTTTTACTGGCTGATATTCTTCATAATGTTTGTGACTGTTTTATGCATGTATGATGTGTTTTGTGAATGAACAGTCTTGTTGTGATCCTGTTTTTGTAAACTGTGTATATCTTCTTGCAAAAGAGATCTTGAGCTCAGTGAGTTTTCCTGAATAAATAAAGCTTAATAATGAGTCATCTGTCTTGGCAATGCTCTTTTTTCCTGATTGTTGAAGTGTTGAGGCTGTTTGATTTATTGTACCGAGGGAAGCCCTGAGACGCAAGTGAGAAAATGTTTTTTTTGGTGATTAATTTTTTTTTTCATCTGTGAAACAGGAGGAAAAAAGTTTTGCCATTATCTTGTTGTTGTAATACTTATTTCGGCCACATGAGGCTGAAGTGCACCACTACCTCATTTTCTACATAGGACTAAAAGCATGCATGTTTTCTTCCAGGTGAGTTTTAATTGCTCTAAACACAAGGTACATATTGTCATGGACTCATAGTTTTTGTTCACTTGGTTTCCTGTTGCACCTCTGTTGTCTGGTCCTTTTGGTCAGATGGTTTTGCTCATTTGATATGATTTGGGTTGTAGGTTTAAAGGACTGTCTTGCATTATTAGTTAGCTCGTAGTATTGTGTACTTAACTTTATATTCATGTATATTCTTTGTAATGTATGCTGATTTGGGATTAAGAGGTATTGTGTTTTGTGGGTTTTGGCTTTTGGTTTGCTCTGCCCCCCGGCCCGTTATTCCTTCCACACCTGCCCTGCATCAAGCTCATTAACCCTGCCCTGCTCTCAGTGTGTTTCCCCAGCCTGCTGTTACCTTGTTACCTTCCCACCTGCCCTGTATCAGTCTCGTCAGTCCTGCCCTGCTCCCCGTGTTTCCCTCAGCCTATCAGCTCCCAGCCTGCCCTTGTGTCTTGCCACCTGGTCCTTGTTGTTCGATTAGTTAAGGTTGTATTTTAGTCATGGTTTTCAGTTCAGTTTTGTTGGATCCTCTGTTAAGTTTGCTGTGTTCTATTTAGTCTGTCCAGTCTCTGCATGTGGCTCCACCTGCTCCACTATTCATAACACATATATTGTGTGTTAGCAAGTTATATAACATTACTCTTTTGTCACCTGGAAGAAAACATGAATGCTTTCAGTCCTATTTAGAACATAGGGTTGTGGTGCATGTCAGCCTCTTGTGGCTGAAGTCAGTATTACAACAATAAACAAAAATTTCACCTGCCAAAACTTTTCTTCCATCTGTTTCACATGTGAAGAAAAATTAAGGTGTTTAAAAAGATTATTCTGGCAATTCTTTTTCACCTGCTCTTAAGTCATAAACACAGGAGAAAAAAAACAATTTACATCAGACTTCAGAAAATGAATCACCAGAATGTTTTTTTTTCTTACTTGCCACGGTGTCCAAAGCCTTTTTAATTCATTTACTGTTTTTTTTTTTTCTTTATTACACCTAGAAAAAGTCGAAGGTAACTCTGGTTATTGTAGAGTGAAATGTCAGATGTGTCATACCGTTGCGAGCCAGGATGACAGCGATGTACTGCTGGCTGAAGGTGCTGATGGTCAGCAGCATGGCCGGGCTCTGCGAGGTGACGAAACTGAAGGCCACATCCTCTCTGGCTCTGCTACTGCTGCTTTCTCTGTAGACGCTAGACGCCTGTGAGCTTCTGTTCTGCATCACTGAAAAAGGCTCCTGGAACGTAAAGGTGACTGAGGACTCTCTGTCAAAGGACACCGACACTTCTGCACACAAACAGGGACACAGAGAACATTCTTATTATATCTGTCTATCTTAGACTCTGTTTGAATCCTGCTGAAACCCTGAAGTCTTGCTAGAGATGCTAGCATTGAAACTAAAAATCTAGTTATTTTTTATTTTCTTTTTGTTTCTATCTTGACAATTTGTTTCTTATTTTTGTTGTTATAGGAAGCTTGTTATTTAACTAATTTTCTGATCTTATATCTGGCTTGTTTAGCTTTTAATTGATTTATTGACTTATTGTTTTATTGCTGCTGTTGCTGAAGCTGATGGGATCCAAATAAAGAATGACATAACATGACATGACATAGAGGCTGCAGTGTTTGTTACTTATGTTGGACAGAACATCTTGATGAATCTCTATTCTTATTCTTACCAGTGACGGAGTTAAACATGTAAAGTTTGTTCTGAGGTGGTGCTAGAGGAAAGCTCCTGGGGGCAGTGTTCATTTCAACAACAAAACTTTGACAAAAATGTTCTTTTTAATTTTTGTTTTTCAAGATGAAGACAAAACCTAAGCTAAATAAAAAGTAACTTTTGAAAACGAGAACTATGACAAAATGTGACATTTTACATCAGCAAATAAAAACCTAATGAGATTAGAAATCTCCAGAATCTGTCGTTCTGGAGTCACATGGTCAAACAACATAGTATTTCATTCTGAGGGCTTGTTGAGGATAAAACTGAAATTTTACAACCTATGAAATTTTTATAGATCTTGATATCTTTAAATGTAATTTTTATTTTATTATATTCATGTTATAAAATTTTATCTTTTATTTTATTATTATCAATATTATTGTTTTATTTGTTGTCTTTTATCTAGTTTTTATTTCACTCCATTTTATTGTTTTAGTTTTTAAATCTTGTTTTTTTTATTTCATTTTCATTTTTATTTCTTGTGTGAATTAGTCTCATTGTTTTACTGTTTACATTTGCTCTGTCTTATTATTGGCTTGTCAGTCATCTTTGAAACATTTTGAATTGCATTAACCTGTATGAAAGAGCCACACAAATAAAGTTTGATTGATTAATTTTGTCATGATATTGGTGGGTTGTAATTTGTTGTAGAGTAACTTGTCAAGCATGCATGACTTTGCAACCTTGATTTTAGGTTCGTAAGACATCTCAGTGGTGTAACTTCTTAACCAGCAGTTAGCTTAAGTGTTTTTTTTCTTTGTTTTAGTGTTTTGTGGAGCTTGTTACCATCAGGCTGACTGTGTGAGAGCTATGTTATTGTTGTTAGCAGAATAAACGGCTGGTTGGAGCCAAAAGTTACCATTTGTACCACATTCATCACACAACACAGGAGAGAGTATACAACTGCTACACTCATATTACTTGTAGGTAAAATCTTGGAGACTGGAGTTCATTAATCATTAATGGATTATGGATCATTAATTCAGTCGGTCTAAAAAGAGTTTGGCTGTCGCTCACCGTCTTTACAGGTGGGTCCTCCGTAAGCCGACTGTGAGCAGTCACAGGCATAGCCGCTGCTCTTCTCGATGCAGCGTCCTCTGTTGTGGCAGAGGCTGCTGGAGCCGCCACAGTAACCGGGGCAACCGGAGCTTACGCCCCCCACCATCTTGGCCCTCTCCTCCAGGTCAAAGGTCACACCGTTGGCGGTCAGCGTCCTGATGCAGCCCAGGAAGCCTCTCTGCTGGGACGCTGTTCCCCCTGGTAGAAGACCACCACAACACACTGTTAACTGCACAATGCAGCTTCTGAAAAGATTTGATCATCCAACTCTCATTCGAGGCTGATGGGGATTTATTACAAGCTGCTCTTAATTTGATACGCCTCTGAAAGCACTTGGCTGTGTCAGACTTCATTAAGACTTAGTACATAATGTTAATGTGGATCAGGTTAAGCAGCCCCTCCACTCACAAACATCTTCTTCTTACTTCACTGTGATGTTCTCTGTGCAGAATTTGTTTCCACATTCATCTGCTGAAGGAAGAAAGTTTCTCTGAGCTCACCTTAAATCTCACTTTCACACCTGGACGTATGTGCAGAACTTATGACATCACAACTACTTTGGAGCCAATCGTGTGGGAGGATCAAAACACACAATTGCACTACTCACACTTTTTCTTTCTTAGTTGCACGTAAACATGGATCACTCCAGTGCACTGACTCAGCCTAGGACTGTGCAACACATTGAGCCTCATGCAAGAAGCGTTCTCTGTTTACCATATTATCATCATCATGGCTGACGATTTACCAAGAGGGATTTTAGATTGGAAGTGGCTATTGGTACGGATTCCTCTGTGTCAACAGGTCGTTTATTGTTGGTACGGAGTTAATATGCATGCACATTGGTATTGATTGTGCAAGATCATGTGATCCAATCTAACAATGAACTGATCTACTAACAAGTATTGTGTGTGTTTATTATAGACCAAAACCATGAAAACCCAGAGACAGGAGGCAGAACTGCAGTCCTACACACTTCTCTGCGTTTCCATTAGAGCAGTTAGCCACCCAAACCACAGAGAAACTGTCTGTCCCCCGACCACTTAAATCTAAAGTAAACAGAAGAGGAGTCATTCATAAAAATCTATATAAAAATTAACAGTACCACTGCAATAGTACAACAAAATAGGTGAATAGGAGAACAAACTACTGTCAGCATGGAAAACCAGTCTAGACCAACAGCCTGTGGACTACTGGCACAAAATCCTGTTCTGTGCCAGTAAATTATTGCACCTGTTCTGTAGCCATAGCTGGTACCTTTTAGATTTTATTGGCATATTTTAACTTGTACATTTCAGTAGTTGTTGGAAACTTGTGTCAGTCTGACAGCTGCTCAGTGTTTCTGCAGCTCTCTGTCCAGCATCATGTTGTGTTACAGCTGACAGTGTAACATCACCTACTGTAGCTGTAATATTCTCTCTAATATCTCTGTGACGTCACATGACCACATCTCATATTAGTCACGGAGCGCTTTGCTTTAGAAAGATGTTTTTTAGCTTCTAACTTCATGTCAAAGCGTTCCCTCTTTATTTCTGTCACAGTGCAGCTCTGCTCTGATGGATTCATATTTTCTAATAGTTTCAGCTCCTCTAGCGTCACAGGCTGCCGTCTGTAAGCACGCTGTCTGTGGACAAACAACCGCTGCTCACTGCTCACGATCCACTCTTGCTACTAACACCCACACACACACACACACACACACACACACATATACACACACCTTTCCTTACACATCTGACGGTCAGATAATGTGGGACACAGCGCCGCTCTGCCCTCGCCATCTATCATCAGACACGTGTTAGACACATTGAATTGGGTGAATGCAGAGACGCTGACCCCCAGGTGGCGCCATCTCACTATTGTTATAACCGACACTGCGGTCATAGCTGCTATTCGGTTTCCACGTGACTCCATCTTGCGAGATCACGCCTGCTGTTCTTGAGATTGTGCGACATCATCTCCCAGATCACGGTCGCCATTTTGTTCACACACCTACAGAGACACGCACACCCATCTACTCACACACATGCACGCTCTGGCTTGCATGTGTTTTCATTGTACATAGCTGTTATTGCTTAGGTAGTGTTAGATTTTAGGAGCGATTTATTGATCAAAACATTTGCTAACTTAACTTTGCTATTGTTTAATAAACACTTTTGTCTCTGTTGTAATTATTGTGCTTATTTATTGTAAAAGGTGGCTGATTGAGAAAGAGGGTCAGAGCTCAAACCGTCACTGTTCACTTGTGGATGCTGATATCGCTCAGATATCACAAGTGAACCTTGTTTATGAGATCTTTTTGGAACACTTTTCGCTGTATGAGTGTGTCCATCTCACTCATTACTGATCTTTGACCCTTTGGAGGCTACTAGGAATGGATCAAAGCAGCTTGTTTAACGGTGATGAATTGGCTGATAGACTGTCCTTGGCATCTCTGCTGTGTGTCTTTCTGATTTTAGATATTAACCTACCTACAAACAGCTGGCTGTTGAGGCGTAAGCGGTGGTGTCCGTCAGGCGGAGCCTCCAGGAAGCGAACGGGAAGGTGGTCGACCTGCAGTGATGCCTCCTTCACATTACGCTCCGCCCTCACATAGTGCCACTGCCGGTCATTCAGAGGGAGGTGAGACTTCACAGCCAGGACTGCCGGACCGTTTCCCACGTCAAAGGAGAAAGTCACCACTGAGGGAGCTGGAAGGTCACACACACACACACACACACACACACACACACACACACACACACACACACACACACACGTACGTACGTATGACAGCTGGGTCAGACTGAATGGTATGCTTGTTTTTATTGATCTACTATATCATCACCATCTGATGCAATGTGATACAACACTGCTGAGGGAGTATGATGACATGAGTGCATTTATGAGGAGGCTCAGCTGACGGCTCGTCAATATCTCACTGACTGCCTGATGCTGCAGGAATCTGCGGTGAAACATTACGGCTCCAAACATCCTGAGTCAGCCAGAATTCCTTCCTCAGATATGAGATATTCAAACAACAAATACAACCCAATCATATTAGCAACGGTGTAGATTTGGTTTTTACAAGTGTGTGTGCTATATGTTTTGACAGTGATCAACAAGCAAAAGCTCTTTAATGTCCAAGTGGAAACAGGTCTTGGCAAAGTGACCCAAATTTAGCACAAAACATATCTAATATTTCTTTGCATAAGTATTTACCACATTTTAGATGCGCTGCTGACAAATACGTTTATTAACATTTTCTCACTTTGTCAAAAGGAAACGTTACGTTTTCTTTAAAACACATTTGCTTTTGCAAGTTAGAAGTATATACACTCTCAGAGACGGGCTGTCATTTCAGATCTTTACTTTATAGGCAGTTAGGGAGTTAATCTCTGCTGTTGAGGCGTCCTGTGACATCACACTATGTCCTCAGGTAATTTAACTGTTTCCATCTGAGAGAAAACTGCTGCTGATTATTGTGATCACTCTCTCTCCTGTTTCATATCTCTCTTATTCCGGATGGTGGGTGTCTATTGCTCATGCACTTACAGCTGAGCTCCACTCGGATGAAGTCTTTATGGCCCAGGTTCTCTAGGAAGACCCCTGAAGGAGCGTTGGTCTTGAAGTAGAAGGAGATGTCAGAGGCGAGCTCCACCTGCAGAGTGGGGAAGTGAAGGTAGGAGGACTCCTGGTAGAAGGACACTGCGTTCCAAATGGACTCTAAAAGGTGAATCAAAGGACAGCAGAGGAGCTGAGTCTTCAGTCAGACTTTAAGGGGGAACAAATAAAACCATATCACAGTATATGTGTAAGGTGAAGGATCCTGGAGCAAATCCAGATAAAGAACTAGATGAAAATGTGGCTGTCAGCCTGTAGGGCCGATCATCTGAATAACTTTAGTCCAGTCTTGGATACTTGTGGTCCTCAAAAACTGGTATTTTGATGTATCAGAGTGGAGGCAGGGGAGATACTGTATACTGTGCATGACAAGATGCATGTGAGCAGCTAGTAGTTACTTTTACGATGAGCTGAACTTTTTCTGCTGCTGCCTTTTTTCTCTGAAGTCACACATCATCTTTTATGTATGTTGAGTTTTGCCTCTTTTCCTACCCTATTTCTCTCTTCCTGATTCTTCCTCTCCTTTGTAGGATCCTGAGGGGGTCTGTCATTGCCTGGGTGCTATGGCGGATTCTCTATAAGCTTCCCCACAATGCAGTCAGCAAGCAGAAGAATTACACACCATCAATTGTTTTTCTTAATAAATCATTCAAATGCATCTTGTTGATGGTGTGGTCCTTGCTAGTGAATAACTTTTTATTGTACCTTAAGTTGTTGCCTGATTAGACAGACAGACAGACAGACAGACACACAGACAGACACACAGACACACAGACAGACAGACAGACAGACAGACAGACACACAGACACACAGACACACAGACACACAGACACAGACACACAGACACACAGACACACAGACACACAGACACACAGACAGACAGACAGACAGACAGACAGACAGACACACAGACAGACACACAGACACACAGACAGACAGACAGACAGACACACAGACACACAGACACACAGACACACAGACACACAGACACACAGACACACAGACACAGACACACAGACACACAGACACACAGACACACAGACACACAGACAGACAGACAGACAGACACACAGACACACAGACACACAGACAGACAGACACACAGACAGACACACAGACACACAGACACACAGACACACAGACACACAGACACACAGACACACAGACAGACAGACAGACAGACACACAGACACACAGACACACAGACACACAGACACACAGACACACAGACACACAGACAGACAGACACACAGACACACAGACACACAGACACACAGACAGACAGACAGACAGACAGACACACAGACAGACAGACAGACACACAGACACACAGACAGACAGACAGACACACAGACAGACAGACAGACACACAGACACACAGACACACAGACAGACACACAGACAGACAGACAGACACACAGACAGACAGACAGACAGACACACAGACAGACAGACAGACAGACACACAGACAGACAGACAGACAGACACACAGACAGACAGACAGACAGACAGACAGATAGATGGTTACGCACAGACAGCAGTTTCAGTGTTATTGTGTTTTGGGACGTGATGGTCACAGAGGTGAACTTTTTAAGGTCCTCAGATACACCTGGACCTCTTTCCTACCGTCTATTTAAATGTACCACTACTTACTTTTAGTTAGTTTTAGTGAGATACTTTTAGTTTTATTTGTCAAGGTTTGGGTATGTCTTTCTTTGAGATTGCTGCTTCAATCTCAGCACTGTGGCTCCTTAATAAACTTTGTTAGTTAGGTTGATATGATGCCTGCAAATAGGCTCATTTGGAATATGGGTGTGCAAAAAAGCAAATGTCCAGGAGGAGAGAAGAGGACAGAATACTTGAGGTGAAGATGGTGTTTGAACGTGGTTTGTCTCAGATCAACATCAAGCCTGAGAATCAGAGCCTCCATCTGCAGCTTCAACACTGAAGCGATCACTTACTGTCTCCATAACAACGCAGTGGGCCAACTCTGTAGACGGCCTCCGAGCCCGTTCTGTTAGTGTCTCCGATCACGATGTGGCTCAGTGGCAGGTGGTCTTTATAGGAGAGGACTCCTGTGTCATTAGCCCTGTGACAGAAAATAAGCAGAGTGTTTCATTTTCACAGTCCAGATAAAGGAATTTATTCCTCTGCAGAGTAAACACATCACAATGCAGACAAGAGCCTGTGGAAAAATGCAAATGAAGCTCCCTAATATGCAATCCCAGAGAGGTGAGGATTAACATACAGTCTGCAAAGACATTCAGACAGTGTAATACACCTAAACTGTGATACTCTGTGTGTGGAATCATTATTCCTTTGATCCTAATTCTACTACATTTGTGAGCTGTAATTAGCAAACTGTTAATTGTAATTATAATTGTGCTTTAAGATGAAAATATTCTGTAATGTATCCCTGAGTGTTTCATCTCAAAGGGCCCAAACCTGGAGAATCAAACAGGTGATGTTTAGTCTCAAACAGACAACATTCACAGATTAATCCAGTCATGCTACTTTGGGGTTTTTTGTTCTACATTATGCTACTGTCAGTGAAACTGAACACTTCCTGTACAGATGCGTCACATTAATAAAACACCAGTGATTGCCCGGTGGACTCAGCATGTAATATGTTTGATCCCTAATGAAGCTTTCTCTGCAGCATTGAGAAACAAACCTTTTAAAGATCTGGTATTATGGCCCTTTTTTACTCATTTTTATAAATACTATTATATTTTAAACATATCTGAGACATTTTATCCACCAAAAGTTATTTAGATTTGTCTAAATCCATCTTTCCTTACAGCCCAGACTCCTCTCTGCCCTCCAGCAGCTGTTTCTGAGGCCATTTATACCAAATCTGCATTATTAATGAGCACCTACTCTGATTGGCTGGAGGTGTGGCCCCCACCTTCGATCAGAATAGGACCTAATGAATGCAGCAGCATGTTAACCTGCAGTAATGTCTGCAGCTGCAGATGTGAGACAGTATACAGTGTCTATGAAGCAGAGTCTGATCCTGAATGAAGGAAGAAGCTGCTGCTGCACAGCTGAGACTCAGCAGGATGTTTCAGGACGGTGACATCGTGTCAAAGTTTCCTCACAAAGTTATGTGATCATAGTTTATGTGTGTTAAAAGGTGAGACATAATGCAAAGCTCACCGAGAATGTGTCAACATCTTAATACACACATACAACTTAATAATATGATGTGCACTGACGCTTTGTAAAAATGTATATTCTTTTTTATTCCATGGAAGTCACAAATTCAGCAGCCATTCAAGAGATATTTGTAAAACTAGCCAGTGAAATACTCACAGAGTTCAGCTGAGATAAGCTTTACATTATTACATACTGTAACCTGCAGCAGGAACAGCAGTGTGCTTTTTTCCCTAACTTGTTTTAACATGACAATGCCTCTGTGCATAAAGCATGGTCACATTAAAAAAATACAAATCCTTTTCCCAACTTGACTGGTCTGTCCATAACACCTCTGGGATGAACACCAGGCTTATCATGACTTCCTGTCTACCATGACCATTGTGATTGTCAGCGGCCATGTTGCTGCTTGAGATTGGGTGTTTTCTACTATATTTTATTTAAGTGGTCAGTAAACTTTCTTTTGGGCAGGTTGTGATAATTCAGGCTTTATTTTGTACCAGTTTGGAGGTGTCCACTGATGAGAAGTTCAGCTATATTCCAATAAATTGGTTCCTCCTATCGAGTAAAATGAGACTGACACTCACTGAGTTCAGTCGGCTCATGCTCATGTCACATCAGAGTTATGGTAATTATGAGGTTCTGACTTGTTAATAGTGTTCAACATCCAGGTCACAGTTATGAGTGGGGAAATCAGATTTTTCTGAAAGGTCTCGTTCAATGTAATTAAACCCACATTTCATTGATTTGGTGTTATATTGTTGATGAACAGTGTTTTAATCTTCACACGACCGACTCTGTAATCATACAAATGTCTATGAGACGCGAACATGTGAATCTTTCCATCTCTACCATCCATCACATATGACATGAAGGCAGCATCAGCTCAACATGCAGTAGCTGGTAACCGATGACAAAACCACATGTACTTTCAGTTTATTAAAGGTGCAGTGTGTAGAATTTAGTGGCATCTAGTGGAATGGACTTAGCAGAAATGGAATATAATATTCATAAGTATGTTTTTTCATGTTATAATCACATGAAAATAAGAATTAGTTACCTTAGAATGAGCCCTTTATATCTACATATAATGGGGAGGGCTAGATCCTGCACACTGGACCTTTAAAGACCTTTTCCTGTTCTGTGATAAAAACACCTGTAACATCTGTTCATAAGAGTGAAAACATTTAATGTTAAATGTAACATTACCTAAAATTTAAACAATTTATGATTTCTATTTTATTACTTTTCATTATTGTAACTGTGGTGTTTGTGGAGTTCTCCTTATTATACTGATAAAAGAGAAGACCGGACAGAAGATCCAAATATATGTAAAAATTGTCATTAGTCCTGTGTGACAACACTGTGTTTGTGTGTGTTTAATACCATGCATCTGTGTCAGCGTCACAGTTGCAAAAGTAGTTCATGTCGACGCAGTTCTCCTCCAGGCTGCAGGAGCACTGCTGGACTCCAGGTAGGAAGCCTCCCCAATAGCTCCGTCTCTCTCCGCCCTGGTCCACCCACCAGGACAACGGGCGGCCATCTGCAACCAAACAGCACACAGTCAGAGAGGTGAAGTAATGTCCTGATTACACTGAAATAACAGCCAATAAACATACAGGAAAGACCTGCAAAAAGTCATGTGTTTGTTTGGACACACCCAGTAGACCCAGAGAGACCCGCCTGCTAATAAACACAGCGAGAGTTTCTGGCATCAATAGTTTATGCAACAGCTCTCTAACACTTGTTTCAAAAAAGGAGAAACCAGAGAACATTCAAAGAAACATTTTCATGAATGAAAAAAGGTCCATCTTCATTTTTACACTTTCAACAATCCATGTCACATTAAAATCAAATCACAACATAGAAAACAAAGGGAAGTGGTGGATTGAGGTGGATTACATTTCAGTGCTGTCCAGCAGAGAGCAGCAGTGATCTGCCGATAGTAAATATAGTTTTCATCAGGAGGTGCAGGGGAGCTTCTTGTTTTCACATTGGAGACACAAAATAATCAACTGTCCAATCATAAAACAAAAAGAACAAAAGGCTTAATAATTGTCATTTAACATGATTTTTCTTTAATCACAAACAAACAAGTTCATTATCCAGCAGATCAAAGAGAGACAGAGAACAAGCTGGTTAGTAGCTGTATGAACACTATCTGCAATAACACAGAAAATGTTCTGATTATTTTTATATGTTTTAAAACATGTCTGGAGAGAAGTGACCATTTACCAGTTAAGAACTGCTCTATCCAGTAATTACTCGTTTTGGTTTCGTGGATACATTTATCTTTACACCCCTAATTAATCAGAATGATTACTCAGATTTCTCCATATAATTGTGTCCAATTATCAATTAGAAAATGCTGTTGAGTGTGTTTGTAGAAGAAAATGAGGTATTTATTTGTGTGTACGTGTTCAGTGAAGTGATAAGGCAGTAACTGACAGCCACTGACCTTTTTCCACAGCAGAAGTCTGGCAACAAAGACGAGCGCTGAGCAAATCAGGCTGCAGCAGATAGTGTTCATACAGCTACTAAACAGCTTGTTCTCTGTCTCTCTTTGATCTGCTGGATAATGAACTTGTTTGTTTGTGTTCACGTGGCGCAGAGGGAATGCTGGAATTCATGGACTTCATGAATGATTCATAATTTAGGAGCAAATGTGCCATGTTTGGGACAATTCAAGATGAATGTGCAGAGAGATGATTGGATGGTGCTTTTCAAGTTATTGCAAAAACAGAACACCAACACACAGGCAGAATGTTTGTTCATGAGGTCACAAACAGGACGGAAGGAAATTTGGTGAAAACGACATTCAGAGAAAAATTATCCCCTTAAACAGACAACTCACCTTTGGTGTTGAAGAGGCGGGACTTCCTACAGGTGTAAACCAGCTCCTGCTGGCACTGCTCTGACGCTGTGACGATGGCGCGCAGTTGTTGGGCCGAGATGCTGTAGTTGAACTTCATGACGTGAGGTTTCTGCAGAGATGAGCCCTGAACTCTGACCGGAGCTGTGACGTTGTGGCTCACCATCGTCCACACCTTCTCCTCTAAACACACACACACACACAGATAAATTAGCTTATATTTGAATATAGTTGCATGTTGTTTCTCTCACAAGTCAGTTTTATAGACAAGAGAGAATTTACAGTTACAAAAGAAGCAAAAAATTTAAGGGGCCGTCCAGTCACAAAAGATGATTGATTGATTGATTAAAATCAGATAACATGCAACACTGACAAGTTGCATTAGAAGAAATGATATCACCTCACTAATGGCAAAGACATTTCATGGATTTTGGACATACAATTAAAGATAGAAAATGCATTGATGTTGAAAAAATAGAAATGAGTCACTGAGGTGGTGACATTGAAGAATCTCTATTGAAAAGAGAATTCTTCTGGATATATAACCTTGAAACATTTACATGCGTTACCATGGCCCATTTTTGTCTTTTGGCCTGTTGTTATTCTGGTTTTTATTGGGGATAATCTGGTTCTCAGTTTTTGAACTACAGTTCCCATAACTCAGTGTGAGTTAGCTGTGAGCTACACCTGAGCTCTGTTTCTTTAGCCTGCATTTGTTCACATTCATGAAAAGTCCTGCTGAGTGAACTGTTAGCACTTCCTGTTTGGATGTTCGACTATCACCAGATCACTGCAACACTCAAGAAAACTCTAAACATGGTGATAACTTCACTTCAAAGTGGATTTATGGATGTTTATGTGTGTCTGTCACACTGAATTTAACAGGATGTGCATCCCGCCTGTGTTATGACTCTGAGGAGTCTGCTTATTGACACAACATTGCTTCCAATGGGTGCAAAGGGGTTACAAAAACAAGAATCTTGGAATAGATTAAATTATTATTTTGCAGTGTAGTCACGTGTACCTTTACAGAAAACGTCACACAAATGAAGTTCTACACTGCGATGAAGCATATCGAGTGAGTGTAATGATTTCCTTCAGCACAGTGAAGTGTCAGCGCTGCAGATCGATGCAGTTTGATCTGTGAGAGACTCCACTCTTTACTCTGAGCTCTGGTCCCGCAGGAGCTCTGAGAGAGTAAAGGTGACAACATGGTGGACTGCAGTGAACTCACCTGTCATGTTGCAGTAGACCTGTGCGGGCCCCA
The DNA here is from genome assembly GCA_038419695.1 of Scomberomorus guttatus. Classification (NCBI taxonomy): domain Eukaryota; kingdom Metazoa; phylum Chordata; class Actinopteri; order Scombriformes; family Scombridae; genus Scomberomorus; species Scomberomorus guttatus. The sequence goes on from CM076456.1 coordinate 30,962,648, forward strand.
GGGGGCCGCTCCCGTCCGGATCGATGGAGTAGAAGCCCGAGGAGCTGCCAGTCAGCTGGTAGGCCTCGCAGGACGACTCATAGATGGCTGGAAGCAGCAGACGGTGTGAACTTAGTTGATACTGCAAGACAATCTGCCTCTCCAGCACACTTTACATTTACATGCCATGCTTGTTGGATATTTTAACTTCTTTACCTTTTTAACCTTTATTTATATATTTTTAATGTTGTTGCTTTTATGACACTCGTAAATTCAGCACACTTGTAAAAGAGAGCTACTGTACATTGATGTGTTCTTTCCAAGTGTAAATTAAGGTATACTGTATATATTATCGGCAACGGACATGTATATATGTATCTTATGTTGATTTATTTTTTAATATATTTTTTCTTCTGTTTGTTATGCAAATGTAAAATGTAAAAAATGTGTATATATATATATATATATGATAAACTTACATTTTATCTTTAATATTTTTAACTTATTTTTTTTCTTTTTTGTAAGCTGTCTATATAAGCCCTTTCATTTAAAAAAAAATCACACCAGTGCAATCCTTTAAAGGACAGATTCACAATTTTTACCAAAGTCTTTCTTAAAACAGCAGTCAGGTGTCCATATGAACAGTGAAAGAGGTTTTCCTCGCTGTAATCATTCCTCCTGTTCATACTGGATATTAAAAGATCCCCTTCAAATGTGCTTTAATGTAGGGGCAATGTGAGGCAGCCCCAATGTATATATACTGTATATGGAAGTGTTGTGATGCTGTCCATATACCTAATGAAGGTCAGACAGACTGAAACGTTGTGATCTAATAAATATTTCAGCAGTAAGCAGAACAGTGTGCAGGAGTTCTTCTCATTGTTTTCAAGTTGCATCTTCCCCCAGACGCACCTGTCCCATACTCAGGTGTGCAGATATTTTTTTCAAAAAGTGATGGAGGCCAAAATCCACAGTGTGTCCACACAGTCATTTAAAAGTAGATGTGAAGCTTATATGAGGCTTCAGCAGTCTGAGTTAGTCATATCAAGTGGATATCTGCCACATTTACAGTCTTTTTAGCATCAAATTCCCTCTTTGTGTTTCCTCAGACAGTGTTTCCCTGTTGAGCTGCGGTGGAAGTATAGTAACAAAAAGAGGGACTTTGGCACTAAAAAGACTGTAACGTTGAAAGATATCTACTTGATTTGACTCATTTGGACGCTGAAGCTTCATATTAGCTTCAGATAAACTTTGAAATCCATGTTTGCACAGAAGGAGGACTGTGGATTTTGTCCCCCATCACTTCCATTGTAAGTGCATTATGAAGGGATCTTCTAATGGTCAGTATGAACAGGAGGAATGATTACAGCAAGAAAAACAGGTTTCACTCTTCATTTGGGCTCCTGACTGTTGGTTTAAGACACACTGTGAAAAACTGTGAAATTGTCCTTTAATAATAATAATAATAATAATACATGTCATTTATATAGCACAATTTATGCATAACATAACCTATATACATACATAACATAAAAGCAGATAATCATAGCAAAGTAGGAAAATAAAAAATAAGACAAAATTAAATTAAAATGACAAGATAAGATAAATAAGACAACTGTCAGGTAACACCTCAGGAGAAAGTGATGGTAAAAAGATGTGTCTTAAGATTTGGTATGAAAGTGTCAGCAGATTTAGACCCACAGGTAGACTATTCCAGAGTTTTGGGGCGTAATGAACAAAGGCTGCCTCTACGTGCCTTTTGGTTCTGACCAATCAAGATAATATAAAAATGTATGATCAGAAGGGAACATTGAACACATGAAGTCAAAAAAATGAGACAGAGTGCTCACAGTTGTGACACGTCGCTCCAGAGTAGCCAGTCCCCGAACAGTCGCAGGAGAAGGAGCTCCAGGACTGCAGACAGCGACTTCCATGTTCACACAGATTAGGAATACACCTGCAACAGAGGACAAAATACAGCTTTAGTTTGGTCTTTGTTTTTTAAATCTTAGTTTAATATGTTTGTTTTTATAAAAGGTCATCTTTGATCCTCCCTGCTTACATTGGTATCAGAGATATTGTTCTATGAAGGTGAATATTAAGGAGTTAACGGCAGACGGTAGTGGGTCTTTCTTCAACTTGTTTCATGTCGTCTTCACTATCAACAATTTCTACTGACCATTCAAAACTTGAGGCGCAACTTAAACCTGCAGTTACTAATGTTATGTTCACTAGTTTTCATCAGAAACCAGTAATGAACACAACATACATATTATCAGCTCTTACACTATAAATGTAAAAGATTTGTTGAACTTGTTAGCAAACAGCTGCTTATTTCCACATCCAGCAGTTATGGAGCAACATTATCATTCATTAGGAGTCGTGTTTCTGTCCACCTTGTAATGTAATGTAAGCTGTTTTTTCTCTCTACCAACTCCTGAGGGAAATATCTGGCTCTTTAGCTGCTAAATGCTCCACTATGTTCACCAGCTAGTCTACAGCTAACTGTGTGTGTTTGCTGTTTGGTGCTGAGCAGGTAGTGTACAGTGGCTTTTTACAGCTTTTTCTCTGTAAACAGCTGCCTGCTGCGGCCCAAAGTGACGCTATGAGAGCGCTGAGAGTGAACCAAAACAGTAAAGTTGCAGCCGGACAGATAAACAATGAGCTGAAACTCACTATAAAGCTCCGTAAAGCCGAGGGGAGCTGCAGAGTCACTGATAATTCTCTGTAGGTTATTATGATTAAGGAGAATTACCTAATGGAAGAATAAAAGGTCACATGAACAAGGTGATGTGATCCACATCATCACCACTTTGTTTTTTCATTTTCATGCTGTTATTAAGACTGACATTGAAAAAAATCACAATATCTGACAATATCACTTTAGTATTTTCATAGCATTTGTTTATTCGTGTTCTATGAAGCTGCTGTTGTCTGAACATGAGAAATCAAAGACATGGTGTTTTCTGCATTACTGCCAGAGTAGAGTTCTTGTTTACGGGATTTGAACACAATAAGCACTTCAAGGAAACTTCAAACCACACTTCTTTTTCCGATTAATAGTCCCTTCCTCCAGTTTCACATAATTGCCGTCCTCTCAAGCATGCATCTATAATTTCATACACTTTCATCTCTCATCCATTAATTGCAGCAGAGCGGGCTGGCCGCAGCTCGGATAAGGTTGCAGCAGTTGGTTTAATTACCATCAAGCTTTTTTTCTATTGTTGTGTTCACAGCTGCTCTCACAGGTCATGAAATTAAAGCAGCCGACCCGCAAAGTGCACTCTCACCATAACTTGAGTTGTGAAGTTTGATTGGACCCAAAGAGAAAAGGAGGAGAAGTCACGTAAAGATTAATCTCTTAACAGAAGCACAAATTCTGATCACAATCCTGAAACTGAGATCATCAAACAAAATCAAACAAAAGACTCAAATCTGAGAGCCACCTGTGTCCCTGCAGCACAGCACCGGCAGTAAAATACTTTAAACTAAAAAATACAAACCTCTTCACAAATGTCTTGTTTGATAGAAGAAGAAAATATCGGTGGATAAATGTATTTCTTGCCAACAGGAAAAGTGTCAAAGGTCCAAAAATAACTGAAATGATAGCACATGTACAAGATGATGTGTAAACTTTAAAGCCCTGCTACATTTTTGAGGATCAAATATTGATATTTGGGAGTTTAAAAAAAATCTAATCTAATATATTGGCTGATGTTTATTTTTTGACACATACCAAATATTTTAATGAGGACCCCTAAATTTCTTTATGCAACTGATTATAGAATATAGATATGTACTGAGGACATTTTACAGTAAGTAAAAACAACACTAACAGCAAATATATCAGTGAATTATACACTGTAAACTATGATTATTATAATATTATTATTATGGTGGCCCTGAGAGCTCAAAGCACCTTAAATGCTGCAAAGTCAGAAAACACGACCAAATACACGAAACACAACAAGATACAGGAAATGCAACCAAATACAGAAAACACAGCTAAATACAGAAAACACAAACAAAACCAGAAAACACAGCTAAATCCAGGCCACTCTGTGGTTTACAGGTTACTACGTAGACAACGTGTCCCCGGTTGGAATCAGACTGGGAACCTTTGTTGCCTCCATCTCTCCCTCATTTCCATTTCATTTGTGTTTGGTGTGACTTGCATTGTTTCTGTATTTGGTTGTATTTTCTGACTTTGCAATGTTATTTTCTAAATACTGTACATGTATTAGCGAAGGTGTTTTTCTTCATTTGCTTTTGTTTTATGTATTTCTCAGAGCCACCCTGCATTTTTATAAAAAGCACAAATACTGCAAATTACAAGACTACAAGAAAATATACTGAACTATGTATTTCTTTAAATGAAGTAGTGTGTGGTGCAGCAAAGTCTGTATTTTGAACACTAATTTTTTCTAGTTGATATGTCACTAATGACATATCATAATATATTTGTTTACCCTATGTATTAATATCTGCTCTGTAGTCTGATTCTGATTACTGTAATGCAACGTCATGTTATTTACTGGCTGACATACTGGTAACAGTATATTGATGCCAGTACAACTGTGAAAAGCTGAAATCAGATAAAAACACTGGATACAAGATACAAAAAACATTTTGTCACTCCTCTTATTTTTTTACTACACTTTGTTTCATTTGTATTTTTACAGGAATCATTTCCTGCTTTACTGCTTCACATTAAAAGCTTTTAAATGACTAAATGGGAGACTTTTATTTAACGTGTTCCTTTCGTGAGATGCAACGACATCTGGACATATTTGGAGCTTAGACATAATGCAGGGTGGAATAGTAAAAGCAGAAACAGCCACAGTGATGATGATGTTTGATGAAGAGCTACAGATGACCGGTTCACCTCCAACAGGTAAACAACTTATTTTACTTTGCTGTGCTGTGTAATGGAGTCATGGCTCAGTTTGACTACCCCCAAAACAATGACCGTATAAAGTAATCTGTCATGATGGCTCAGGCCGATGTTGGCTCAGGCTGAAAGTAGAAAAAAACGTTGGAAACTTAGCATTCAGAGCAGTCTGAAGCTGGTACTTTTTGCTCACAGGGATTACTTCTACATATGTTTACCTCATTATTTGAAACTATGGCCACATTTAATATGACTGAAAATAAGGAAAAGCATAATAGGCCCCTTTAAGGTGAGCTCAGAGAAACTTTCCTCCTTCAGCAAATGAATGTGAAAACAAACTCTGCACATACATCATTCTACACAGAGAAGAGAACAACATCCAACTGAAGGAACAAGAAAAATATGTTTAAAAGTGGAAAGGGACTAAAATTCAAAAAATACAAAAATGATATACAGACCCTTTCCAAAAAATTAGAATATCATGGAAAAGTTAACTTATTTCCATAATTCCATTAAAAAGGTTCAACTTTCATAGATTATAGATTCAGGGCCCACAATTCAAATGATTTCAAGTATTTATTTGTTTATTTTTACATAATTTGGGCTTCCAGCTCATAAAACCCACAAAAACAGGAATTCAAAACATTAGAATACTGTGAAGAAATCAGCCCAAATTTTGCAGGACATGAATGAGTGTCACACTAATCATCTACTAAACTCAAAGCACCTGCACAGGTTTCCCCAGGTGTCATTAAAGTGCTTCAGTTTGGTTCAATTGTCTCAGTTCGGTTCAATGTGGGGAAGACTGCAGACTTGACAACTGGCCAGAAGACCATCATTGATACCCTCCATAGGATGGGTAAGCCACAAAAGTTCAGCTAAGGAGGCTGGCTGTTCACAGAGTGCTGTGTCCAAGCATATCAATGGAAAGTCTAGTGGAAGGGCAAAATGTGGCAGGAGAAGATGCACCAGCATAAGAGATGACCGTGGGCTTCAGCGGATTATCAAACAGAAGATTCAAGAAGCTAGCAGAGATCCAGAAAGAGTGGAATGAGGCGGGAGTCACAACTTCAAAAACCACCACATTCAGACGCATCCGGGAGATGGGCTACAACTGTCGGGTTCCTCGGGTCAAGCCACTTCTGAGCCTGAGCCAACGTAGGAAACGTCTCAACTGGGCCAAGGAGAAGAAGGACTGGACTGTTGGCCAGTGGTCCAAGGTCCTCTTTTCCGATGAAAGTAAAGTGTGTCTTTCATACGGGAATCAAGGTCCAAGGGTTTGGAGGAAGAAGGGTGAGGAACAGAACCCAAGCTGCTTGAGGTCAAGTGTGAAATATCTACAGTCAGTCATGATTTGGGTAAACTCTGCTTTCTTAAATCCAAGGTCACCACAACAGTCTACCAGAATGTTTTAGAGGACTTCATGATTCCTTCTGCTGAGGATCTGTATGGAGATGCAGACTTCATCTTCCAGCAGGACCTGGCCCCTGCCCATACCGCCAGAAGCACCAAAACCTGGTTTAATGCCCATGCCATCACAGTGTTTGACTGGCCAGCCAACTCACCAGACCTAAACCCCATTGAGAATCTATGGGGTATTATCAAGAGGAAAATGAGGAGCACCAGACCCAAAAACAAAGAGCTGACAGCAAGCATCAAGTAAATCTGGGCTTCCATAACTCCCACACAATGTCACAGGCTGATTGGCTCAATGCCACGGTGCATCGAGGCAGTGATTAAGGCAAAGGGATTCCCAACCAAGTATTGAACATTGCCATATCGTTTAGAAAGTACCATATTTTGATTTGATGTGATCCTAATTTCTTTTCTGCAAAAACTGACTAGTAAATGGTGATTTCTTCACAGTATTCTATTCTTGTTTTCATGGGTTTTTTTGAGCTGGAAGCCCAAAATGTGTAAAAATAAACATACTTGAAATCGTTTATATTGTGGGCCCTGAATCTTTTTTTTTTTTTTTTTTTTTATGGAAATAAACTTTTCCATGCTATTATAATTTTTTTTTTGGAAAGGGTCTGTATTAAAGGTTTTTACTTGATTTGTGAGTTTTTATGAAACAGAAGTGAGCTCATATGTGGCAGGAAGTGATGTCATACAGCTGTAACACAGACTCAAAATAAAACATCTCCTTTCATCAGTCATTTCTTATAGCACATCCTGCTCCCAGCTGACACACTAATGTTGTACAATCTGGGCAAAGGAAAGCAGGTAGCTTCAAATCTGACATGAAAGACTGAGACTGATACTCCCCTCAGGGCAGAGACAAGAGAAGATGGCAGCTGAAATGTCTGTGTCCTCCCTGTAAATGTTCCAGACAACATACAGACGCCGGTGGAGCTTGTGGGTTCAGTGCTGTGCAGGTAATGAGGGACTGATGCCATGCAGCATGGGAGGGAGCAGCTTGTTAGTGGAGCCCTCTGCCTGGGAAGGTATTACTGAGTCTCTGCTGCAGTTTAATTAGATGATCCTGACAGTCTCTATTGGACAAGGTGTCAGTGACTTCCAGCCTGCTCTGTAGAAAACACACCGCTATCAACAAATGAACAACGCAGGCTGATAAGTCCCTGCTGCTGAGTTGCATTCAGAGATCTCCATTTTAACTGGTGAATGTTGGATGTGTCCTCTGGAGGACGTGGACTGTTCAAGCCGCTCTTTCTCCGACAATACTGAGATTTTACAGCTACACGAGCAGCTCTGTGAGGCTGTAATTGTGAAGAAAACTGATGTGTAAGTTAGATAAAAGTTGAGGTCCAAAGGTAGATTTGAATCCTCAATAGTCGTGGTGAAGTCAGAGTAAAAAAAAATGGCCAGAGCTGGCATCTGAGTAATTGTCAATAAAAAATAAGAGTCAGCAGTGGTAACTGTTCACACTCATTGTTCAACAAATCCTCAAAACTTATTTGTTTGTCTTCCAAAGCGACACATTTGACCCAGTTATTCATATGAACATTTTCTTTCCTTTTTCTTTATTTTATAGCTCTTTCATTAATTTTAGTTGAAGGACAGAGCAGAACACACCAGGTCCATGAAAAATAATTCTTCTTGCAAGAAGAGAAAAAACAGCTACAGCCTCCAGCTAGACAAGGCGACATATGGAGAGGCCTGAATAATAATGTGGTATATTTCAGAAAAAAGAATTTGAATATTCTATCCCATAATTCGGTCAAGTTAGGTCATGTCCAGAGTTGATGGTACAAAGCGACAGGTTCAGTCTTACATCTGACACAGGTGGAGTCAAAAGTAGGTGCAATATGACTATATGATCAATTTCTGATGTGACACCACTATAGTTAAGGTCTGGTGAAGTTTAGGGAACTAAAAGTGCTTGGGTAAGGTTGGGGAAAGATGGTGGTCAGGGTTAAAAGAACCAAATCTGGCAACGTCTCATTGACCCAAACATCTACCCGACCTCCTTATGTTAGTTCTGTCTTTGAGGTCCTGTTCAGCTCAACATACTGTAGTTCGTTTTAAGCATTTGAACAAACGACAAATGTTTTTGTGTCAGTTTTTGTGAGGCCAGCCTCTCTTGTGTGGACAGTGCACTACATTATGTCAAAAGTCAGGGCTCCAGCCTGCTCTGAACACTTTGTATGCAATGTTTCTACTTTCCTGAGGAGATGACATCAGATCATCACATGTCCATAAACATGTATCTGTTCTATAATCTTTGCTGCTGAGGTTGTTCATGTTGTCCACTCTCATATTTCAGATCTGATTCAACATGTACGGATGGATTTGACATTTGGAGTAATGAAGGAGAAAAAGAAGTGAAATCCTGCTACTATAGTTTGTGGGCTCATCAGGAGGGGGGGCTTAAAGAGACAGGAGCTAAAACAGCCTGTTTCAGACAGAGGCTGAACTGAGGGGCTGCATAAAGGGCCAGTATAAGATAAATAAGCTTGCAAAGCATGCAAAGCTACTCTAGTGGAATAAATGAAATAAATATTTAAAGCTGGAAATGAGCATAATAGGTCCTCTTTAAAAGATGTTGGTGTTGGATATAATCCGGGGCTTTGCAGATCCTTTAAATACTGACGATCTTGTCTGGCGATGGGGTTGCGCAAAGTAAAGTTGAGTGAAATAAAGGCCACTATTTGAGAATCTATGGTATCTATTTATCTGTGTAACTACATAAAATATATTTCTATATGCCAAAAATAAAAGCTGTACTGTAAATCATACAAACATATTCAAATAGAGCCCCAGAATGTAAATATACACCTGGAAATGTGCAGAACATGTCTCCTTTAAGTGGAAGACACTTGGGGGTATGTATGTATTGGCATGTAGGGTAACTGCAATGACTGTGGTGCTAGACGAAACTCACCGAGGATCACCGAAGTCATTAGGATTCATCCTCTGGGAAACATTAATATCTGAGCAAAATTTCAGGGCAGGATATTTGAGATATTTCAGACTGGACCATGGTAATGGACCTTTAAACTGACATTTGCTTCCCTCGAGCCCCACCGCTTTAGCATGGCTAAAAATGAGATGGCCCAGCCTCATTATAGCTACAGTCCCAGCACTCTTTGTCAACTTGTCAAGTCAAACATTTCCTGGTTTCTTATCAGGAAATGGCCCTTAAATAGCTGGCAGTGTAATTACCAGAGGTTAAATGGTCATCGACTGCCCCAAAACCTGCTAAATATGTAATTACAAGATGTTTCCCAAATGTAGAAGTTGAACTCCTGAACATTCTGCTAACCAACTCAGTTTGGGATACCAAGTAGACACACTGGTCGAGATTTTCTACTGACACAGTTATAAGCCTGTTATGATGAATTTGTTTTAGGAATGAAGATGGTCCAGTGACTGTATATGCTGTGAAAGAGAGCATGCTAACAACTCTTTTACCTGTCTCTGATGCTGCAGGTGTCAAACTGAAGCTCATTATAATTTCCAAACAGTCCTTGCTGGATGTGACTGAAGTTGATTGGCTGGCTGTTGATGGATATGAGCCGCATGCAACCCTGGAAGGACAGAGTTGGGTTCTGACAGCCTGCTGGAGGACAGCCTGTGTGGAGAAGACGCATCAAATACAAACACCTTTAGCCCTACATGCTGATGGAGAGCAGAAACCTTTCAAGGGCTATTCTGATACTGGATGTATGTAAGACAAATCTGTGATGATCTACTGACCTCCGAAGTAGAAGCTGCCTCTGGGCTCCAGTTGTTCCCACTGTTCGATGGTGGAAGCCGGCTCGTTGTCCAGAGTCAGACTGATCTGCAGACTTCTGGTGTCCAGACTCACGGAGTGCCACAGTCCGTCATTGACTCTGTGACCTACAGACAAAGAGAGGGGCTTCACATCCAACTTCACTGACAAACAGTTTAGTTGTCTGTGGCACAAAATCATTTTTTTGTACCTTAAAGGAATAGTTTGACATTTTGTGTAATGCACTTATTCACTTTCTGGCAGAGTTAAATGAGAAGATCATTTCATATCTGTCTGCAGGTTGCTGTTTTACAGATGGTTATGTGCTAGACTATTTAGACTAATTCTTGTTAAGCTTTCCTCATTCCAAGCAGGAATGAATTTAGTTGTGGCACTTTCTGGTGTGAGCGGGGCTTAGTTTTCCTTTTCTTATCAGCTTGTGTAACTGTAGCTCTGGAGGATTTAAATTTCTGCCTTTGCATTACAGGTAAATAATATTTCTGGTTTTAATACAACTTGGATCTTATTTATGTATCCCTCATTTCTACTAGTGTTAATAACACTGTACTCACCAAGTTCATTTCTGAAAACTGGGAACACAGTTCATCACTAAAAAGAAGTCTGACAAGTAAAGAAACATGAACAGATGATCTGACAGGTTATTGTTGTTATTATTGATAGAAATAATGGGCAAAACTACACTTTGAAATTGGAATGTATCTTGAGTAGCCCCTACATATCTTAAAACTCCAATTTAACCTAATCCATAATCTACTTTTGTATTGATATGTTCAGTGTGACATACAAAGAACAAAGATCACACCACCATGTTCAGCTCCTAGATTACAAAAAGTGATTTTGCTTTTGTTCTTGATTAGAGCTCAGAGGAGACGAAAGGTTTCATGCACATTATTAAGAGTTATTTCAATTTGTCAAAAATATGGGCTGTTAGGTCGGGTTTGACCAGGCTCTTGGGGAAACGTTTGCTCTCACAGAGTCTATCAAAGTCCAATGATGCTTGTCCTCCTCCCAAAAGACTGTGAGATCCTCGGGCATCGTTCTCTCCACTCGATTGGCTCTTTCATGGAACAAGCAGAGTAGCCGTGAGGGACTACTGGCGAGCTCCTTCCCCTTTCACAGCTTGTATCCATCTCAAACTGAGCTAGAAGTGACAAAACATTGTCTATATAGAGGCTCTAATGTCTTTTATATCACATCAGTGATATATATTGCTCAAGTGTCTGAAAAAGAAAACATTTGGCTGCAAAATGTTTCATCAGCCTGCTGGTTTCCCCCTGTGGCTGATCTGTCAGACATGTTGGAGTCTGTATCAGTCAGCTGCCCCACTGCCTCCAGGAAACAGTTTGATGAATTTAATGACATCACTCCACCAGTCACCATGTTCATCCATTTCATCTGAACACCATGTTCACTCCCTTTTTTTAATGTTTCCTTGTCTTTTACTCCACTTTAAAACACAAGGACGTCGCTCCAGACGGGATTTAAATGACAGGAAGAACAGCGAGTTCACTGAAAAACAGTCGCTCATTGCAGCTGTAATTAATGAAAAATTAAAATGTTAAAATCACCCCACCTCCCCTTGAGAAATAAATCTTGTTCAAATGGGGCTTAAATTTATTTTAGCGCTAAAATATTATGTGTCCTGATGTGTTCTCCTCTGACTCTGGGACACAGAAAGGATTTCAGAAAATGTCAGACTGTTTCTTTTCCATTATGCATTATGCAAACATAATAGAGACATCTCTATTATGCTGAGACTCAAAACTCAGGTAGTGTTATTATTTAAGCTGTAAACTCAGAAGCCAGGTAAATTCCACACAGCATGCTCATGTTTATTGTCCCAGCTGGGGACACCAGAGGAACCATAAAAAATCATTTTTTTTAGCATCAGCTGCTGTTTAAGGTACACACTGGATTCACTGTTTAGTTTTGATTCATCACTTCATGTACAGAGATTTTCTGCATCACATGGACAAGTATCACACAGAAACCGTGATGTGAAGAATTTACCCCCTCAGTCTGTGCTTTGTGCTCGGCATTCAAACATAAAACAAAGTCTGTTGTTCACATAAATTTACTGTCTGAGTCCCAGTGTTATCTCCTGATGGGCCTTCATGCTGAGTAGTGAGATTAATTTTTTACCCAAAATGTTCTCAGTAATTACTCCCACTGCGGCCTCAATAATTATCCACCCAAAAAAGAGGGAAGAAAAAAAAATAGAAGCCAAAATAATAACATATAAAAATGGACATAGCAGATGCACGAGATTAAAACCTGACAACTTCTGTGAGCTGAAGTTAGGGACCGTCTCAAAACTTCCTCTCATTATACACACAACTTAAACAAAAAAAAGAATAATGGTCCAATACAACTCTGATCAGTATTTTCCTACTGTTGAAAACCTCTGATTCTATTTCCACTATTCATTCCCACCTCAACAGATTTTTTTGTTTTTGTTTTGAAAGTGGGGTTCCATCTTTTATTATTTGATTTATTCAATAACATGGTTAAAATAGTAATAATGATAATAAACTTTATTTGTATAGCACCTTTTATGCAGCTACTTCACATTAAATGCATAAAAACAGTTAAGACACTTAACAAATCAAAGGTTGCGAACATGCAATAAAATACTATAACACTGGGTAATTTAAAAAATGAATAGATACAAATAATAATTTAAAATGATATATATCAGTGAGAAATATAATATTGTGTTTATATAAACTAATATACACTGTGTATGTAGTATGTAACTACTTCTGCTGCAAGCTACGTCCACTTCTGGTATAAATCTGAATGTTGATCTCTTTGTGACATAAACAGATACAGATAGTAGATTTTTGTTACCCCCAATTTTCTGCTTTTTATGCATCTGAACTAGGGTTCAGATTATTTTCATTATCGATTAATCTGTCAATTATTTTCTCAATTAATCATTTGGTCTGTGAAATGGTAAAAGAAAATGCAATTTATCATTGCCTATAAAGCCTGTGGTGATGCCTTCAATGTGCTTGTTTAGTCCGACCAACAGTCAGGAATCTTAAGATATTTAGTTGAATGTTACATATGTTGAAGAAAAACAGCAAATGCTCACATTTAAGAAGCTGGAACCAGAGAATATTTGGTATTTTTGCTTGAAAAATTACTGAAACGATTAATTAATTATCAAAATAGATGCCAATTAATATTCAACTAATCGATTAATCGACAAATCGACAGCTCTAATCTAAACAAAAGAAAAAAGAACATTTTCACTCAATCTTGCGGAGGTGACAAGAAGAGGAAGAGTTTGAGCAACAAGTGTCGCGTTGCAGCTCTACTATGAAGACTCTTTCCTGTTCCTGTCATTAACTGATGGTTTTTGTTGTTTTTGCTGATATGATGAGGTGGTGAAAAGATGCTGTTGCCTCGATCTTGTGACGTCATTAAACAAACAGTATTCAGTGGTCAAATGATCATTTCTGATGGCAAAATCTCTCAAACAATCCCACCACAAAGTCCAATTAATGGCTGTTCTTCTGCATTGTTGATGATTGAGGACAAGAAGTCCTTAAAAGTTCTATATGTAATATTTATGAAGCAATTTACATGTATGAAACGTTTTTTTTTTGCCAATGAGTGAACAGGTTGTAACGGAACTTAAAAAATGAGACGTTCCCCGACTTTCTCGATTGTAACAGCCAGAAAAATCCAGAAAATCCAGAGGATGTGACATTTTTGCCCGCTCCCAAGTGCCTTGCCTCTCTCCAGCTAATGTCAACAAATGACCGGCATCTACCACCACAAATCTGTGGAATCCGACTAGAAACACCGTGCAGATATTAGCTCTCCAGCTAGTGAGACGGCTAGCTGCCTCCATTGATCACGACAAATCTCACAACAAAACACCCCCGCAATGACAAGTCGCCCACTCCTGAGCACACACAGCTAAAACAACATTATTTCCACTGAATGCTTGGTGTCCAACGGTTTTTTCTACTTTCAGCCCGAGCCAGCATTGGCTCATGACAGATTTCTTTATAAGGTCATCTGCTCCACGCACAGCACGAGAGTTCACTGCCTTGCTCCGGGGGTAGTCATGCAGAGCCACAACTCCATTACACAGCAGAACAAAGTAAAATAAGTAGTTTACCTGTTGGAGGTGTGCTGCTTTTTAGTGCTGCTAAAAAAGCTCTGTAAATTCTTCACAATAAAAGCCTCCCATTATTTAGTCACTTAAAAGCTTTTAATTTGAAGCACTAAAGCAGGAAATGTTTGGTTTGCATTGGCATTACAGTTACACAACTCTGAGATGTAAAGCTGGCCAATCAGAACAGAGCGGGCTCATCAGGAGGTGGGCCTTAAAGAGACAGGAGCTAAAACGGCCTGTTTCAGACAGAGGCTGAACTGAGGGGCTGCATAAAGGGCCAGAATAAGATAAATAAAGAGTTTTTTGAACTGTGAATCATGCAAAGCTGCTCTAGTGGAGTCCAGAAATAAAAATTTTGAGCTGAAATGAACATAATTGGTCCTCTTTAAAGTGTTCAGAAAAAAGGACATTTGAAAATCTAGGATGCCATGACAACTGGGGAAAACTCCAACTGCTGATGTGTGATGATGTGATACGGGGGTTTTCAGAGTGTGACATTGTGGACGCCCCAGTTTTGGCAAATTGGTTCCATTAAACGTATGCTGGATTAGCTATTATTAGTTGCTGTTTTCAGTGTAACGTGGATGTACAGACAACTATCACTGAATTAGTTTGATACTGAAGAAACCTTAAAAACATGATAATTCTCAGGCAAGTTCTGGACTTACAGGGAGCGTCAGAGAAGGAGTACAAGTTTTGATGCAAATCTTTGCTAAACTACTAAATTGTTTTCTCAGCTGCTGTTTGCAAGAATGAAGTCTGAAGTCAACATGCCCCTCTCATCATATCAACAAAGATTTACTGTAACTACAAATTTGGACATGTGCTTGTGGAAATACTTTGACTTAGTTGAAGGGAAGTAGTGTGATTTGACATTTAATGTCTAGGTTACAGTTTAAGGAGGTGAATTATATAAAAGGGAATAGGAGGTGTCGCTCTGTGGATCCACAGTTTGATTTTATTCAATAAAAAGCGTTTTTGGTGTGAAGTTGAGACTTCAAAAAGGACCTGTTGTGGTTCATGAATTTCTAGCTGTGATCCCCTCTAACCCGCCATCTGCTGATACTCTCTCTTCCCCAATCACACATGATTACATGTGTTATCTCTGCACAGCAGTCCCATGATCCCCTCATGGCTCTCTACATTACATTTTTCTTCATGTAATCCCAAGAAAATGAAGGTTTTATTGAGGACAAAGGCACTAAAAATATGAATCTTGTCCTGTTATTATATGATAGATTCAGTCAGCTGTGTCCAGTCTGCTTCAGTAGAATGACGCTTTAACAATACAGTACAATACAGGCAGCCAGATGGACTAAATGTCTGACCCCTGGGTTCCTCTGCAGCTTCTATCCCAGCTTTTCAAGCTTTCAGACATATTTGTTTACCTGAACTACAACCAGGCCTTTATTTGAAACAGGTTTTGGGGCTTTTTTTTTTAATTTCTCCTGTTTTATGATTATATTTCCTTATATTTTAATAAAAAGCCTCCCTATTTTCTGACCTGCCTTTGATAAATGCAGTATATTTTGCATTTCCACAGCACTAACTCCATCAGTACGACAACAGAGTCATGTCATATTCACAACTCTACTGAAAACACATTCTCCTCACTGTTAAGTTCAGTGGTACTTAACACTTCCTGCACAGATGTTTCACATTAAAAGCCTTCCAGCAGCTCAGAGGGTATAACCCTTCCCTCTCTTGTAGGCTTTTAATATGACACATCTGTTCAAGAAAAGTTTGATTGGCAACAGCTTAACACTGATTGCAATAAATGGCAGCGAGTAATCTCTGTGATTATGTTAAGAAAGTGTTAATTTAAATAGATTTAACAATTTATATTAACCAGGGTTTTATTTGAGACAGGTATATAAATGCCCACTTTTTGAGAATGTACAGTAACTTGGTCAACATAGCTGACTTATGGGAGCTGGTTAGATACACAGGAGTGAGGGTTAGAAGAGGCACTGATATTAGAGGTGAATATCAAATTGTTAGTTGGTACACCATTTTGGTCCAAATTGATGGATGTGATAAAGTTTTGTTTAGATATTCATGAATCCCAGAGGATGAATCCTACTGACTTTAGTGATCCTCTGACTTTTCCTCTGGCACCACCATGAGGTTGACATTTTTAATGAAATGTCTCAACAACTGTTGGATGGATTGCTGTGAAATTTGACATTCATGTTCCCCTCAGGATGAATTGTTATAACTTTGGTGATCCTTTAACCTTCCATAGCATTGTAATTCGGTAATTCATCACAAACTTTTTTTCATCATCACATACCTGCAACTACTACTAATGACATTCCCTTCAGCCTCAGCTGTGTGTTTACTGCTAATTAGCCATATTACCATGAATTCTCATATGAAAGCTGGTATTCAAATAATGGCCAAGTCTCAAATAATGAGCCATGAACAACCATGAACAAATGAAGGCCTTTTGTTAATAAAGGCTGGGGGGGAAGGGGTGTGTTACCTTCTGCACTTCCTGATGTTTTTCAATTTAAGGTCTATAAAAGGAAGGCTGCAAGACTTGTAATATGAAAATTCTGGAGGAAGTATTGATTGTGTTCATTCATGGTACCTTTAACATCATTTGGGGAAAAAGACAAAGTTGAACACCTGACATGACTCTTGCTGTACTGATGGAGTTAGTGCTGTACAAGTGGACATTATACTGAGTTTATCAAGACAACAGGTCAACATGGAGGAAGTGTTAAGTTTGTATTAACTGGAGAACACCTGTCTCTAATATAAACCTGTCCCAAATAAAAGCTTGGTTCTCTCTGACACTAAGGTAAATAAAGGCCTGGGACACTAATTGAGAATTTATGGTAACTACGATGGTGAACATGCATGCATCATCTTAGCATGTTAGCTGTCGTAGGAATTTCTGGAGAACAGAGGACTGCAAACAAGATTTATTCAAACACTTGCAAGTGGACACCCCTAGCCAGCAACAGAAGTGTCTGACTAAGAGCGTACTGCTTTCCTCTGCAGTCTGCCTTTATACACACACACACACACACACACACACACACACACCATGACAACTGCTTGAAACATATGTCACTCTTTCTGACAGGTCTACCTTGTTTGGCTCTTGGCCAAATACAGAACCGTCGTGAATGGAAAAAGGAGCATACACAGGTGTTAGGTTTTGTCACATAGGCATTTCCAAGTCATGTGACCGTGCCTCATATAGAATTATCGATCCCTGCTTGGTCCAGGGAAGAATGCATTTTCCTACTACATTAGCATTCTGACATTAGCATTTATCTAAAAGCACTGCTGTGCCTGAGTACAGCTTCACAGAGCTGCTAGCATGGCTGTAGACTCTTATATATCTCCATTACAACAGGGCTACCCACTTGAAGGTGTGTCTTTAACTGATGACATGCTTGTCTTGAGTTGAAAAGCAGCAGGCTGTATGCATCATGGCTGTGACTAGTGGTCAAAGTCATGGTTGTAAAACGGCAGATAAACACATTTAATTTCCTATAAGTTCTTCACAATAAAAGCCTTCCATTTGTTTGTAAGTGGAAAGCTTTTAACATGAAGCAGCAGCAGCAGGAAATGTTTTTATCTGCAGCAACTTAACGCGACTCCGATACAGCTGAAAGTGATCAGGAAACGGTAAAATAAAGCACATATCTGAAAGTACAAACAGGCACGCAGGAGAGAAACTAAACTTCAAACCACAGAGATTCAGTGAGAAGCTACAAAAGTACTGAGAGCTGAGAACGCAGAGACTTTTAAAACAGTTTTCTCTCTGGTCTCCAACACAGACACAAGTTGAGTCCTGCAACACAGCATGTCTGAGGGGGAATTCAAAAAATTAGAATACTGTGAAGAAATCACTATTTACTTCTCAGTTTTTGCAGACAAAAAAGGGGGGTCGTCACATGTTGGCCAGGGTTGGCGAGATGTCACCACAACCCACTTGGAGGTAGGTCAGGAGCGCTTTGGCCCAACTTTGGAAATGGTCCATCTTTGAACTGGTTTGACTCAGCATGGCCAGAAGTGTCAGTGGAAAAACCCCATTACTCTTGTTTTGACCAATTTAAAATAAAACATTTTTTCTGTAAATAAAAAATCCAGGTCTGTATTGGTGGTCTACATCAGTGAGTCCCAAACTTTTTTAGTCCACAGCACCACTTCAAATAATATATTTTCTCATGCCAACTTGCATAGCCTATCTACAGACCCTTTCCAAAAAATTAGAATATCATGGAAAAGTTAACTTATTTCCATAATTCCATTAAAAAGGTTCAACTTTCATAGATTATAGATTCAGGGCCCACAATTCAAATGATTTCAAGTATTTATTTGTTTATTTTTACATAATTTGGGCTTCCAGCTCATAAAACCCACAAAAACAGGAATTCAAAACATTAGAATACTGTGAAGAAATCAGCCCAAATTTTGCAGGACATGAATGAGTGTCACACTAATCATCTACTAAACTCAAAGCACCTGCACAGGTTTCCCCAGGTGTCATTAAAGTGCTTCAGTTTGGTTCAATTGTCTCAGTTCGGTTCAATGTGGGGAAGACTGCAGACTTGACAACTGGCCAGAAGACCATCATTGATACCCTCCATAGGATGGGTAAGCCACAAAAGTTCAGCTAAGGAGGCTGGCTGTTCACAGAGTGCTGTGTCCAAGCATATCAATGGAAAGTCTAGTGGAAGGGCAAAATGTGGCAGGAGAAGATGCACCAGCATAAGAGATGACCGTGGGCTTCAGCGGATTATCAAACAGAAGATTCAAGAAGCTAGCAGAGATCCAGAAAGAGTGGAATGAGGCGGGAGTCACAACTTCAAAAACCACCACATTCAGACGCATCCGGGAGATGGGCTACAACTGTCGGGTTCCTCGGGTCAAGCCACTTCTGAGCCTGAGCCAACGTAGGAAACGTCTCAACTGGGCCAAGGAGAAGAAGGACTGGACTGTTGGCCAGTGGTCCAAGGTCCTCTTTTCCGATGAAAGTAAAGTGTGTCTTTCATACGGGAATCAAGGTCCAAGGGTTTGGAGGAAGACGGGTGAGGAACAGAACCCAAGCTGCTTGAGGTCAAGTGTGAAATATCTACAGTCAGTCATGATTTGGGTAAACTCTGCTTTCTTAAATCCAAGGTCACCACAACAGTCTACCAGAATGTTTTAGAGGACTTCATGATTCCTTCTGCTTATCAAGAGGAAAATGAGGAGCACCAGACCCAAAAACAAAGAGCTGACAGCAAGCATCAAGTAAATCTGGGCTTCCATAACTCCCACACAATGTCACAGGCTGATTGGCTCAATGCCACGGCACATCGAGGCAGTGATTAAGGCAAAGGGATTCCCAACCAAGTATTGAACATTGACATATTGTTTAGAAAGTACCATATTTTGATTTGATGTGATCCTAATTTCTTTGTTTTTTTTTCTGCAAAAACAGAAGTAAATGGTGATTTCTTTACAGTATTCTATTTTTTTGAATTCCTGTTTTCATGGTTTTTTTTTTTTTTTTTTTTTTAGCTAAAAATAAACAAGTGGGCCCTGAATCTATGAAAGTTTAACTTTTTTAATGGAATTATGGAAATAAACCTTTCCATGATATTCAAATTTTTTGGAAAGGGTCTGTATATCGGTTTTAAAAGTCATATCTTGTCCTTTTAGATCTCTTTATCGAGATGTTTCAGCTTTTCTTTGAGCTGTTTTTGTGTCAAATCTTACCATCGCTGCTCTGACGCTCACTTTCTTTGACTGCTCTCTCATCTCCTGAGCCAGAAAGCCTGTTGTGTTACTATGACAACTGGCAACAGTGTGTTGTCATGTCAGCTGCGGTTATGCTATTGATTGTCTATGTATTGTTATGTAAATGTAACTTAAAAATATTTATTATATATATATATATATATATATATAATATTTTTTTTAAATGTGAACAATATGAATGATCTCATGGCACCCCTGGCCAGTCCCACTTTGAGAACCACTGGTCTATACTGTATTAAACATTGCTTTGTACCATGCATAATCACTAACTTTTATTGTTTCTACATTTAAAAAAAAAAAAACACAATCCCATAGGACTAGCTTGTTGTTGAGGTCCTCCAAAGTTCTGCTTTCGGTCCTCAAAGTCAGCGTTCAGTTTTTAGGCACCACACAAACTCAGAAAACTGGAGGTCTGCTCCAACTCTCAATTCTTTTAAATCAAGGCTGAAGACTTTCTGTTAGCCACTGCCTTTAATTAAATTAAATTTGGGACTATTGATATCTCCCACTGCTCCGTGATTTTTATTGTTTCTGCTTTATTCACTTTTAGCTTATTTTTATATTCTAATTTATTTTACACTTTTTAAATCCCATTCATGTGTATTTTTATATTTTTCTTTTTAATATCCTGTCTGAATGCCCTTTTATTTCCTACAACACTTTGAACTGCCTTGTTGGTGCTTTACAAAGAAAGTGTCATGTCAGACGGCCAAAACAGTTGGTTAAGAAATATTTCACCTCTTGCAAGATGAAGATCGATTTCATTAAAATCATTACTCGTTAAGCCTTAGTTAGAAGTCAGTTAAGTGTGTGTGTGTGTGTGTCCTTACCAGCCGTGGCCTCTGATCTCTGATGTGTTGAGCTGTGGAGGGTCAGGAGCAGCCGGCTGTTGCTGATCTGCAGCTGCAGTGTCCAGGGCTCCGGGCTCAGCTGAGCGGAGAGCAGCAGCCCGTCTGGGTTCCACGTCCTGAACTGGAAACGAACAGAGAAACCCCCCATGATGGAGGACGGCGCGGCCGCCGGCAGCATCAGGAAGCTGCTGCTGGAGCTCAGGAAGGTGCAGGCCGTCAGCTGGGGCTGCGAGCATGAGAAGGTCACGTTTCCCTGGAGGACCAGAAACTCAATGTTACACATAACTTCTGCTTTGACATTTAAAATAGCTTTAATTGATATTTCTATCCTCCACAGTCTGATCTGTCAGTGTGTAATGTGTTGGTCGTGGCTCGTAGTGATGAACCTACAGAGAATTATCAGTGACTCTGCAGCTCCCCTCGACTTTACGGAGCTTTATAGTGAGTTTCAGCTCATTGTTTATCTGTCCGGCTGCAACTTTAAACATAGTCAAAGTCAAACTCACCACGCTGTAAATCTGCGGCTTGCGTCTCTTTGCGAGGTCGATGATGTTAATGCCGTTGTAGTAGAGGTTTTCAATGCAGCCGTGAAAATTTTTCCTGAGGAAGGTGCCAGGTTTGCCAGGCAGCGGGATGCCTCCGAAGCTCAGCTTTAATCAAGAGACCAAACGGAAAAATTATGCAAAAAACTTCTTTTCATAGGTCATATCACAATAAAATTCACATTGTTTTTTTTTTTGTACCACTTTGTTTTATAAGTGCTTGAAAATACAGATTTTAATATAATGTAATTATACTCTGGCAGCTTGTTTCAGCTAAATGACGGGTAGCATTTTGGTTCACACAGTGTGTTACATGTACTTAAAGGGGAACTCTGCTGATTTTTTTATTTTTTATTTCCAGGACCCAAGAAGCCTGAGATAACGCTTACTGTCACAATGAATAACAGTAATGAAACAGACAGGATGGACTGACCTCATAGTCGACCTCCAGTGAGTCTCCCTCTCCTTTGGTTTGAAAGTGCTGTGTGTGGGAGTCCACCGTGAGGTTCACTTGCTTGTTGAAGCGCTCGATGACGACAGAGTGCCAGTGCTGATCATCCAGCAGACTGCCGACCGTGACGGCAACACGCCCACTGCTGAACCTCAGCCTTGTGTCGTCTAACAGGAAGAAACACAGGAAAAATAATGATGAAGTCATTATCCAGTGAAAAAAACAACAAAAGATTTGCTAGTTCCTGCTTCTCAAATGTGATGATTTGGCAGAGGAGTCACATGACATAAGTCACCACTTTTAACTCAGAAAAACTCCACTTTGACTATAACACCACCAGTCGAGTTTCCATCCAAATGAAGCTTACATTTTAACCACATTTCCAGAAAATGATCAAAAGAAAATGTTGTGAATGCTTGTTTCCATCCACTTCTGTTGTGTGAATATCAGGAGATACATTTTTCATTTCTGTTTGTTTCATGTATTTATTTGAAGAATGTTACAGATTCCTCATTGCTCCACACAGATCTGATGTTTTCAGCTTTTTTACAATATTTTGGGATTTTTTTTTTTTTGGGTGTTTCCACTCAGGTTGTTTAATGCACAAACTGAAAATGTGAATGAAAACACATAAAACTTTTGTAAAATTTTCCTAGCCACCTCAAGTTTATTCTGATCTGTTTTCAGCACCAAAGGAGTGTGTTTACTGTAAACTGAGTCCTCTGATAGACATCACATCAATCTGTTTAAAATGATCTACTTCAAAAACAAAGTCAGTACCAACAGAAAATGATGAGCTGTAACCACAAAGAGACACTATTTTGGTTTTCTGCTTCTTACTGGAATCACATCATTCTGTATGCAGGGGAAGAAGCCTGGGTTATAATAGACAACTGGCACCCACCATGTCTGATGTCAACAAGAAAATTAGGCTTCAGACAGTTGTAACTGACCCAGATTGAGGTAGAGGGCCAGTTTTCCTCGGTGAAGCTCTAGAGTGATGTAATCTCCCCTCTGTCCCTCCCCGTGTAGTAACACCCCCTCGGCCTGCCGGCTCTTGAACCGCAGAGAGATCACGTCCTTCACCGTTGACATGGACTTCTGATTGAACCGGTACAGCAGAGAGCTTCTGCCGTCAAAGTCAGCCACATCTGACTCTGAAAGAAGAACCAGATCATGATAAAAACTATAAAACACCCTGAATAACATTATTCAGCTGCACTGATTTTAAACAAATGATTCAAGTTATAAAATTTTTGATGTGTAGAAAAATGATTTCCAAGAGTTTAGTCACACTAGCAGCGTCATATATAGACAACCTACATATGTAAGATCCCAGAAAGAAAAAAAGCATATACAGCCTCATATAAATGCAGAAAAATGTTGCAAGCACAACCAAAACAAAAATAAAAGAAAGGCTTCATGCCCAAAAGTATTTCATATGATTGCACAACTTTGAATGATTTATGAAAGCTGCGAGGCCGATGTTTTCATTCATTCGGTATGCAATTTCTGTAAATATTATTGTAAGTAAATATATGTTGTGGTGTCTCACTTGTTCCTTTTTTCTTTTTTTTTAAATGTGTGGACTATAATGTGACAGATTGTACACATGTTACTGTCAATTATTGAGAGACACTCCCACAGGAGAATAACTGTCCCACACCTGTGCACACAGAGTGGGCGGAGCATTATCTATTTAAGGCCATTGTTGTAAGAGATGTTTAAAATACTCTTGAAGAAGGTCCAGAGGGACCCAAACATTAGTATGATCAACAAAATGTGATGCTGAGCAAGAGCAGTGTGCAGGACCTTCCTCCTTTCTCAAGACTGAAGTGATACTTTCCAGCACACCTGCATCTGAGATCGTTGGATGTGTGAATATCTCCCATGAAAAAAAAAATGCAGTTTATTAACAGCACAGCCCAGTGCAGTAAAGCTGAGGTGCTGAAGAAAATACTGTAATATCTCCACAACACTCCGCACCTGAAAATGGCTCCAGTGTGTCCTGAACAACATGGCTGAGCTCAGTTATTAACTGTGTTTTTTCCCCTTTCTCAGGTTTACCTTTTATATGATTCTCCTCTCCAGAGATTCTCCTGCAGAGATTCATGAATTTATGGATTTTCAACCTGTAATGCAGCAGGAGGACCTGCATAGAAATGCCACCTGTCTGCACATCTCCTCCCTGTCATTTGGTCTCTGTCTTCTCTACACCCCCAACAGTCTTCACACTTGAGTTATTGTATGAAAAATATACTGCAAGCTCTCAAACATAGACAGTATATTTAATCATATTTTAGTAAGAAGTTGCTGCAAACTCAGCACTTCCTCCATGTTTACTTATCTTGATAAATTCAGTATAATGTCCATTTCCACAACAACAGAACCATGTCATGTGAAAATCTATATTTTACTACTAATTTACCACATGGACCCCCCACAGTGTCCAAAATTTAACTTTTTGACTCACCTGCCAAGGGGACTGGTAGATGAATATATCCACTGGCTAAGCATATTTTTTACTGGCCAAAATAATAAATTGCCTTTTTGTGTTGCATATAGATTTAAATATTGCTAAATATTATTTCTAGAGCAGAAAAGCAGTAAAGTTTACAACAGCACCTCGGGACTGACCTCTGACAGGGATTTGCCACATTTTAAGATTCATGGCAAACTAAGCTAAACTGTTAAGCTACATACAGACAGCTTCTGTTTTAGACAAAGCAGTTGAAAATATAGCTTTTCTACATGTTTATGCTTGTTGAACAG
This sequence comes from Scomberomorus guttatus, assembly GCA_038419695.1. Lineage (NCBI taxonomy): Eukaryota > Metazoa > Chordata > Actinopteri > Scombriformes > Scombridae > Scomberomorus > Scomberomorus guttatus. The sequence continues at coordinate 30,987,229 of CM076456.1, forward strand.
GTGTTTTGATAAATTACTCTTATTGGCTTTTTACCCGCGAAGCCTTTATTGCATTTTTAGTAACGAGCGACTCAAGTACTTTATCATCGGCTAAGGCACTGTGAAAAACCAAATACCATATTTTGGTACAAACATTTACCCACCAGTGTGGTGGAGAGCCTTCTGAGATTTACAAACGGAAAATCTACCCACATTTGGGGCTTGGCAGGTGTTAATTTCGGACCCTGGCACCCCATCAATGTTTTTCCTGGCCATTATTAGCAGACAGTCTTTATTGGTTTATTTTGGAGTTTTCATTCTGGTTTATTTATATGGGTAGGTTATATTTCATGCTCCATATGTCTGTAGATGCTGAATCAAAACAAACACACAAATTGAAACATCCACTCATGTACATGTTTATATGCAGGTATACTATGTATATCTTAGATCTATATGTGGTAGTGTGCATAAGCTTTTGTGTGTATAATTTATTAATGATTTTTTCAAAATCTAATTAAAAATGTATGTAAAAATGTATAAAATTTCAATTAAATGTGGCAGTTAGATTCTGTAACTCTCCTACTTAAATAGTAATAAATAATAATAAATAATAATAGCCTAATTGATTTTTTCAGTTATATACAAGCCTGTATTTAATGTTTTTATTTCTTTTCCACACTACAAACTTCCTTGTGGCTCTTTTAAATCACACCTGCATGATGTTTATGAATATTCCCAGAAAATCTGACACCAACCTGCTGCATCTTTATAAATATATTGCATGTGTTTGAGGCAGAATGCGTCATATCTGTACTGTGAGTGTCTTTGTATTTCCAGCAGAGTGAGAAGTCTTCTCTCTAGCAGATCACATCACGGCAGTTTCAACAGTCACATTCTCCCAGTTAAACTTTCATTCATATCAAATCAATCATTTAAATTGATCAATTGGATTGATTTTGAACCAGGACCAAGTAGCTCAGGAAAAGTAACGTGTGAGCTGTTAAGTGTCAGAAACATATTTAATTAGTATTTCATATCTTCTGCTGCTATGTAATGTATATCATTTATTTCACTATATATACTGAGCATCTTTAGCACACAAATTTATTTTGGGATGAATTAAGTTCTATGAGATCTTATTTTCAGGTTGAGGCTTGAGTGTGCACGGAGCAGCTGTGTCATTTAGATAAATATCAGCAGATAACCATATTAAAGGCGAAGTGCAGTGATTTTCCACCTCAGCGTGTGTTTCTGGGTGTTCTCTGTGTAAAAAGACGTATAAAGCCTTTTGTGTCTCCAGAGGGGGCTGATGATGTCACTGATGATGTCACTTGAGTCTGGGGCAGAAGACTACTGGTTTGAAAATGAAAAAATCTGGGGGTGTGGAGTTAGAAAGACGTGAGGTTACCAGACATGGCTCCTCATCTCTGCTGGAGGGCTACATTAGCCGCTACTAGCATTATACACCCTGTAAGCATTTTTTTTCCCCAGGATGACGAAGTCATGACCCACCCTACTCTGCCTCTGACTGGCTTACCCTGATATTCTTACCCTAACCCTAACCAAACTCACTCTTCATGCCTAAACCTAACCAACCCAACCTACAAATGCAACAAGTACTAGCCAATCAGAGGCAGAGTAGGGTGGATCATGACTTCGCCATCCTAGGAAAAAAAAGGTACGCCACTTGGACAAATCACATGTTGTCACTACAGCATTTGAGTCTGTCTTTACACAGTCTGAGTGTCAACTGTGGATTTTACACACATTTTTTACATCATGAGTTATTAAAAAAATGTTCATGTTCACATTCTTTGGCAAAATACAAAAATGTACTCATTCAGTAATGTATTGAATATGTTTGTCTGAGCTCTGTCTTGTTTCTTTCATCTTTGACATTAATTTGATAAAACGGAGGGTTGGGTTTATTGGTTTGTATTGGTTACAGTTACAGGGATGTTATCATGCTGGTGCCTGAAGAATGTTGTACTTGTCGACAACACTAAGCAACGTAGAGTTCCACCCCGTTCCTGTACACATGAGCTTATCATTCTTGATGTGAGTGTGGTAGTTTGATGTGTGGACTGAGTGTGATTTGAACTGCAGGAGGTGTGCCACTCACTGTAGGAGCAGCCGTACACCTCCACTCTGAGGCTGAGCCAGCCGCTGGGGTTCCAGTCCAGAGGGACGAAACGCAGGAAACGAGTCCTCACCGAGTGGGAAAGCTTGTTCTGGACGACGGCCTCCGAATTCACGTTCCCAACAAACCTCTGCAGGACAAGACAGAGAGATACATCATGGTTGTGACTGCACTACTTAATTGATGTAAATAAATGTACCAAATACTGAGAAATAACAGGAGTGGCCTCAGATTTGACGAAAAAGAATCAGAATATTTCAACCAGGGAAAAAAAGCCCTTTTTTCTGCTGAATGCTTGAAATCCAAGCAGAAGAAAACATCTAAATCCTCTGAATAACAAAGTGCTGACAGGGAAAACCCAAGGGCAATGTCTTTTTCCTCTCCTGAAACCTACTATCAGATGAAAAGAGATAAGCACCATCACATGGTGCAGAAACATGAGAACATCCGGTCCACTGTGGTGAGGAGCAAGTGGGGAAATAAAGGGTCTCATACTGTGTTTTGTCCGTGGGAAATAACAAGCAAAACCTTTGAGATGTCATTATTCATTTCCACCTCAGTGTTCCTTCCAAAAGAGCGCAGCAGGGAAAAGCCAGGAGGTTAGAACATCTTCATTTCAAACTGGAAGTTACAGTAGACTGAATTTTAGACAAGAAGTGACAAAATACATTGTTTCTCCTTCCTAAATGTTCCATATAAGTGTTTCTGATGTGACGCCTCAGCAGGACTACATTGTTTCCAAAACTATTAGAGACCATTACAAAAATGATTCATTTGAATGTTTTCTGACCCGCTGTGGTTAAAGGTGATCAGGTTTAGGTGTAGTTGAGTTCAATTGGAATAAAAAAAAATATAATTGTTTCCTTTTAGTTCTGGTCCGGTTCATTCACACTGACCTATTACAAATGAACCAAGAGGAATAAACTAGAGCTGCACCTAATAAATATTTTCATGAGCAGTTAATCCATTAATTATTTTCTGGATTAATGGATTAGTCTTTTGGTCAATAAAGTTTCAGAAAATGGTGAAAAATGTCAATCACTGTTTCCCAAAGCCCAAGGTGACATCCTCAAATGTCTTGTTTTGTAACAACTAACAGTCCACAACCCAAAGATATTCAGTTTTCTATTGTGGAAGACTAAAGAAACCAGGACCAATTCCTTCATATTATATCATATTCATTTAAGAGGCTGGAGCCAGAAAATGTCTTTTTTTTCATAAAAAATGACTACTGATGATTAATCAATTATTAAAGTGGTTGGTGATTAATCTTGTATAAATATAGGCTATATATCACTTATACAGATCAGCAGATCACTTTCTAACAATCAGATTGAATAGCAGTTTAACTTTGGAATTTATGCTGAAATCGCATATCTGCTATCATAAAATCCTGTGTTTGATCTGCTTTGCTTTCACACCAGAGACCTTCAGACCAAGACCTGGATGTTTAGTGTGCATGAGTGAGTGTTCAATTGACAGCGTTTGTATGTTTGGTTTGGGGTGAAGTCTGTTTAACTGGTGTGGACTAAACAAGCACACAGAGGTCACTTTCAAGCCTGAAGTTCGGTTCATTTGGTCCAAACCAAAGAGAAGAAAAAGACATTATTGTCTTTTAGTTCAGGTCTGTTAATGGCCCTCTCCAGACATTTGCTCAGCTCTTAATCAGTGAGTGAGTTGTTGAACTTGGTTCAGTTTCTTTTCACACAGGTGAGAACATTCTCTGCTCTCAATGGTCAGATGTGTCTTTGCTGAAAGCAAGAACGTAAACACAGGAAGAAGGTCAGACATTGTACTTCGTTGTTAGTCCAGGTGGGATCTGATTGCAGCCTTGTAGTCAGTCAGATGGATGTCTGATCACATTCCCACCACAAATGAACCGCTCCAGAGTTTGCTTGTGACTGGACCAAGACCACCTCCTCTTAAGGGTCTGTGTGCATTTTTTTAGTATGATTGCTGTGTTAAGATCTGCCCAAATGGGGAAAACCAACCAGAGTCCCATTCAACCAGACTAAACTACACCTGTTTGAAAACGCCCTTACACACAGTGCTAATGCCGGAGGGACCAAAACAGAAAAAATAGAGAGACATGGATGGAGACAGAAACAGAGATAAACACCCTCCTGCTTCTTAAATGATTACCAGCTGCTTCATATCAGTCAAATCAATAACAACTGGCATTAGAAACTATCAGAAAGATAGATGGTCAGCAGAGTAGCCTCAGGCTTCAACAGAGTCAAACACAGCCATTAATTCAGCTTTTCCCTCCAGCAGCAGGAACATACAGGGAGGTATGCTGAGCAGCAGCACAAATGACCATCCACAGAATCTCTCAGAGGACACAGATACACGAGGATGCTGCTTCTCCACAGATAATGAAGGCGACAGTCCGACAAGGCAACCATTGAAGCTGTTATTGTGATTTATGCTCAGTGCTTTCCTCTTTTGTACTGTTTAAGTGGAGCCTGGTGGCTGAATCTTAAAGGAGATGCAAGCTAAGCACTTCCACATGCAGGAGGCGTTCACTCATCTCACTGGGGTTTCCATGGAGGCGCATGTAAGATTTTTGTGTTTTTTGGTGAGTTAAATTAAGGGAACACAAAGACGACATGAATATTCATAACACCGGGATTTTCTACACGCATTTGACTTAAAACTCTAAAGGAGTCGATGCTGCAGTTCTGGGAGTCGACTCATGAAAACACGCTGCTGTGTTCATCATGCAGAGTTAGGAACATTTAAAGGGCCAGTTCACCAAAAAAAAAAAAAAAAAAAATCAATAATCATGGTTTACTTCAGATCTTTTGCACATAATTCCAGGACGGTTTTCATTAGGACTATTTCTTCTGAACGTGAGTGAGATTAAAATTCATTACATATTAAAATGATGTTGTTAAGCTCTAACTCTTATTTATGAATTAAGTTTATTTTGCACATATTTAGGGCTGCAACTAACAATTATTAATTAATTAATTTTTTAGTCTATGACTTGTAGGTAAATAGTGAAAAATGCCTGTTATTTAGTTTGTATTCAAATGTTTTGTCATGTATTTAAACCCAAAACATGTTCAGTTTACTGTCAGAAGCCAAAGAATTTTTGGCATTTCTGCTTAAAAAATTACTAAAATAATTAATCACTTATTGAATTAGTTGGTGATTAATTTTGTGTAGATTCACTAATTGATGAATCGACTAATCATCTATATATTACATTATGTACATTTCTACCTGCATTTTTTATGGTTTTAACTTTACTTCTTTTCTTTTTTAAATTGATTTTAAATGTTTCCTATTGTTTAAATGTGCTCTTTATATTTTTTATACAAAGCAAGCTGAGCTGCATTTATCATTAATTACAATTTTTAAGTAATATTTTTTAATTATTTTCTTTTCTCCTTCCACTTTTTAATCATGCTGTTTGTAACATCATTTGCAGTTGTTTGCTCTGTTTTTGTGTCCTATAAAACACTAAATATTTCAGAATCATAAATACTTTATTGATCCCTGAGGGGGATCAATAAAGAATAATATGCAAGAATAGTATAAATAAGAAATATTATTTGAAATACAGTATAAATGCAGTATTAATACTGTATAAATATACACCAGACTAGTTCACAGTTGAATTATTGCACAAAATGATTGTACTGTTAAGTCAGTATTGCACAGTTGAAAATATAAATTATAAATAAATTATGGGGTTACGAAGCTGCTGACAGGGTGAAATAAGTCCAAAGGGCCAGTCTATTGACTCAGAGCGTCTGACACTCTGAGGGAGGAGTTAAAAAGTTTGATGACCACAGGCAGGAAGGACTTTCTGTGGCGCTCTGTGCTGCGTCTCGGGGGAATGAGTCTTGCACTGAATGCACTCCTGTGCTTGACCAGCATGTCACGGAGTGGGTGGGAGACATTGTCCAAGATGACATGTAACTTGGACAGCATCTTCCTCTCTGACACCACCTGGATGGAAATAAAGGTTCACTGGTGCCTTGGCCCTCCTCAGACCCACAACCAGCTCCTTTGTCTTTGCCGCGCTGAGCTGCAGATGGTTCTAGTTTCCCAGCACAGCCCTATACTCACCCTCCTCACCCTTGCTTATACATCCAACTATATCCAACTGTCCATGGTGTGGTACTTGAATGATTTCATTATTCTTTGTATCCTTCTCTTGGTATTTTTCCTCCTGTTACTCTAATGAAGTGAACTGATTGAGGCTGCGGTGAAGTCATTCTACCCATTCATGCCAAACACATCAGCATGAGTCATTAACATTCAAACACAATCCCCCTGCAGACTCTTTCTTTCCGGACATGAACCCTGCTGCTGAGGACTCCCTGAGCCATGATGTTTGTGTTTTCTGTCCCCTGTGGAAAGACTCACAGAAGCACATCCACTCAGGTCGGACTGGTAGACGAAGTTAGAGACCCGAGGGTGCAGATTGTCTCCCAGCAGATCAGAGGTCGTCCTCATCCACGTAAACAGTCCTCACCCCGCCGTGACTTCATTATTTCTGTTCTCGTACAGACTGACGAGCCGCCTCATTAAGACTCTTTCCTCTTCCCCTCCTGTGATAAGCTCCCTCGAGCCTCTTTTCCTTTATGTCAGTGTTGCATACAGCAGGCAGGCACATACGTTCATTCTATCCACAATCAATTCAGTATGGAGTCATCCTGCAGTCAGTAGCTTCTTTTATAGAAGATCATTGGCCAGTTAATCAACTGAAAAAACATGACGAGTCAAAACAAATTACCTTCAAAACTCTGGAGTCCAGGTTCATTTTGGTTCATTTTTGCTTTCTCTGCATTCATTTTTATCTTATTTACCACGTTTAAACTGTCCTCACCACATATGCATAGTCTTCTTTTTTCAGTATAAATGCCACTATAAGTCTAACTTGCCATTTTGTCAGTTACAAGAAGAATGACACAGGCACCTATAAAAATGTACAAATCTTTAGTGATAATCACTGAAAATACTATTATAGAACAGTTAAAGGTTGCAAAAAAAATATTGTTTCACTATTTATACACACAAATACAGCAGAAAAATGTATGAAATCACATTATAACACTCTTTGTGCGTTTTGGGGCGTTACGAACACACTCAACACCCTGTAAAGCACTATACAATTTAAAGTGTTACCAACAAATAAGCACTTACTAAACTAGATGTTCTTCATAAATTAATACATTTTTATCCTCATTAGGAATCCTGTCTCAGACACCTGAACAGCTAACAAGCATTAAGCCTTTGAGCATTCAACTGTTTTTCCCTCGTTTTCATTCCCTTTGCAGTGGAACAGACACTAAATGTCTTAGAGAACATAGTAAACATTAAAGTCCACATTAAATCACACTTAGTCATCTCTTTCAACAGTCAAAATTAATGTCAGTTTTTAATTATTAAAAGGAAGAAAAAAGGTCTTTGGGGGAATATAAATGTTGGTGTCTGTATTTAAATGACAGCAGCTGACATTAGCTGGCAGATTATTTAACAGGGACAAAGTAAACAAACTGCTGTAGCTACAAGTCAGTTCAGCATTTCAGCGACAGACAGCGTGTCACTAACAGGGATTTTGAAGAGCAATGACCAAACCAGCATCTAACAGGTCAGAAGTTTAATGTGCTGCAGCTGAGCAGTTAATTAGCTACCTAGCCTGCTAACTGACTTAGTGATGCACTTTTCCCTGGTGAATGTTTGTTTGGTGGCTCGTTCAACAAACTAAGCTGCAGGATAAGATGTGTGTTCATGTTTGTAAGTTAGATAAGAAGGAGACTTTAGCAGGAAGCTAATGTGGGTTGTTGTTCAGAGTCTGTGGCTCTTGTGTTGTGTAGCAGGATGCTGTCAGGCTCAGTGTGACCGTCTGCTCTGCCTGTGATAGAACGTCATTTTAGCGCTTTAAGAAAAGATTTGATTTGCCTCATCAAAATAAATACTCCAGATATGTAAGCGATGACTGAACAGTATTTAATCAGAATAAATTAAATATAAATTTCTCCCCTTTGGTTTCTGATTTTTTTCTCAAAGGAGAACGCAGGAAGTGATTTACAGAGCAGATATTTTTTGCTCTAGGAGACAAAAAAATGTTTAATTTCAGTTGGACCTGCTACATGAGCTTGTTAGCATGCTGATGTTGTTGATGTTATTTCTGTTCCGTAAATTGTCTTTTGTTGCTCTTATGTTTGTTGCAGCCCTGCCTGTTTGATATTTCATGTTTTTATTGTGAAGCACTTCATAAATTTGGTTTTGAAAAGTACAATATAAATAAATCTTTACCTACTTAATCTAACTAAAAAGGGGAGGGGCTGTTTGATATAAACACCGTCACATCACAGAAGGGCGGTGCTTCTGGGCTGACTTGCTGAGCGGGACAAAGGCACGAGAGAGAAGAACGAGCATACACAGGTGAAAAAAACAGAGGCGGAGGCAGTAAAACTATCCAAATAGTTGCACAGACACGTTTGACTGGCAGCATAATCAACCAATGGAAGGCCGTAAACTGCTTCTACAGTTCAACCTCAGTTTAGTCTCACTGGTGAAGTTTCTGTCTGGATTAAAACCATTTAATTTATTAATTCCTTATTGTTTTAATTGATACAATTGTCATACAATTGATACATATACATGTAGTTCTCGAGAAATAATAAGCAATCGGCCCGTTCTGACGGCGCTGGTTACAACTAAATCTTTATGTACCAGTCACACAACAAACTCATGTAGCCTTGGTCATCTTTCTGCACTAATACTCGGCTCCCTGCATCAATGTTACTATATATGTTACAAAGACACTTTGATAATGATCAACGGATATGCATGAGCTACTGTATATGTAAAAGTGACACTTGTATTTGGATCATGTCAGCAATATTTTTTTCCATCTCCAAAGCCTAAAACAAAACTGATAAGAAGCTGAAGCTGAAGAGATGTAGTTGCCAAATTGTCAAGCAAAGGTTTTTCTACATAACAGCAGTAACTAAGAGAGGTTGGTGGTCACTGTTTTATGATCAAATGAGAAACACAAAATGATGATTTTCCAGCTACAGTTCAAACCTGTAATTCATATGATTAAGAGAAACAGCCTGACGGGGAAGAAATGGCTTCACATTATGATTCCCTGCAGGATAAAAAGAGCTATTTACACACAGCTACTCAAAGATGATGATGATGATAATCTGGACCCCCACCAGGAAGACTTTCAACAAATTCCACATGCACTGAAAGCCCAGCTAATTTACCCCTATAGTGAAGGAGAATGCAAATATCCTACATGGAAATAGTCAGTGGGCATAATTTAAAATAGCGGCTGTAGCTGCCGTTTTCTGATTAGTTTACTTCCCATCAACCATAAAATAACTTTAAGTCTGCTCAAATAACTGCCAGCGCTTCATTTGTTCTTAAACATGATATTTCTCGACCAGAGTCCACATTGCATCACCTCACAGCTGGTCCACAGCTTTCTGCCCTGCGTTTGGATAATGAGGTCATTGTCAGCTTGGGAAGCGATGCCATCCTGTTGTTTTCATGAACTCTTGTGCCTTTTGAAGCTTCACTCAGAATGTTTCAGTGGATTATCCTCTGGGACTGAGGTCAGACACAAACCTGAAGCTTCTCAGAGAAGGAAATCAATCCTAACTGGCCAAAAATGTTCAGTGACACATTTTTTGTCCTACTTTTAGGACTTGGAGTAAAATAATTATTATCAACTTTCTTAACCTAACACAATATTTATGAGAGCTCCAGAGGCATCCTGACCTGTAAATGGAAATGTTAGCATGCTAACACACTAAACTGAGATGGTGAACATAGTAAACATCAAATCTGCTAAACATCTAGTGTTGTCATTATGATAATGTTAGCATGCTGATATTAGCATTTCGCTCAGAGCACCACTGTGCCTAAAGCCACATTCACATCATGTGGGATGGATGAGAAAGATTCACAACTTGCTAGTTCATGTCATCAGACTGAGTACTTCTTCAGGTGGAAGAAGTACTCAGATCCTTTACCTTAGTAAAAGTACCAGTACAACAATGTAAAAATACTCAATTAAGTATTATGAGCTTGATGTAGTTAAAGTATTGCAGTAAAAGTACATGAGTATTATGAGCTTGATGTAGTTAAAGTATTGCAGTAAAAGTACATAAGTATTATGAGCTTGATGTAGTTAAAGTATTGCAGTAAAAGTAGTGGTTTGGTCCCTCTGACTGATATATTATTATATATGACATCATTAGATTATTAATACTGAAGCATCAGTGTGTAAGCAGCATGTTACTGTTGTAGCTGCTGGAGGTGGAGCTAGTTTCAACTACTTTATATACAGTTAGCTAGTTTAGTCCAGTGGTTCCCAACCTAGGGGTGGGGCCCCTCCAAAGGGTCAGCAGATAAATCTGAGGGGTCGTGAGATGATTAATGGGAGAGGAAAGAAGAAAAAACAAAGTTCTGATACACAAATCTGTTTTCACTTTTTGGACTTTTTCTCTAATCTTTGATTTTTGCTGAAATATTGGATCATTTGAACATTTATTGAAATGAAACCATGTGAGAAGTTTAGAGGGAAAAATCACTATTTGGTGGAGCTGTTAACAACTCATAGACATCTGAAATGTGACCCCGACTACACACTGCTTTTTGTAAGACGTCAAAAGCCAAAAAGGTTGGAAACCACTGGTTTCATCTTTAACAATGTGTTGTATTTTAAAAGCTTGTTATATTATCCATTGTGTCAAATCTTCATCTGAAAAGTAACTAAAGCTGTCAAATAAATGTAGTGGAGTAGAAAGTATAAAGTAGCATCACATGGAAATACTCAAGTAAAGTACAAGTACCTCAAAACCTCAAGTACAGTACTTGAGTAAATGTACTTACTTTCCACCACTGCAGACAACTCAAGACAGTTGTATGATTACACAGTTGGTTGAGTGAGGTTTAAAATACTGTACACTGACAATACTATTATTAACACATTAACACTGTACGTGAAGTTTGGGTTCAATCACCTTGAACGATGGACACTGACTGTCAGGTGTCTATATTAGCTATTTGATTTTCAGACACATCCATATTGAAGCACTGAGTTAGATATTGGAACCTTAAAAAAGTTGTAATTACAACTTCGAAGCTGATGTGAATGCAATTTCACAACTCAGAATCTTAATGTCAAGTTATGAAATCTGAGGATATGACATGAACATTATTAGTACAGACTCAGAGCTGTTGGCATGGCTGTAGACGCTTCACACATACGGATGCAAAGTAGTCATCAGTCTCATGAATCTGTAGTTCTGTCTGCGTGTTGTATTAAGTACGCTATTTACATCTTCTGCTCTGACTGGACAGTTGTTTTCTGACGCAGCTGACATGCTAGTGAACCCACAATTTCGGTGATTTGTTTCCACACCTCGTCCTTCTTTTTTTGACCTGGGTGAAAAATCTATGTCTATCCAGAGGCTTTGTGAATCTGAGAGGAGAGGAAAAAGGAGAGCGACTAGAGGGAAATAACAGAAAGAACTGGAGTTTCTGTTGAACACAAACACACACCATTGGTAATTGGCTGTTTGGGGTGAATAAACACAAACAGTCTGGCAGTCAAATTACGTGATTATGCTAATGACGTGAGGCAAAAATGACCTCCGATTTCTGTCTGAGCACACCTTTACAGCAGCTAAAATGGATATTTTCTATAATAGCAAAGTATGAGCTGTCAGTGTGTAATGTGTTGGTCATGACACATAGAGATGAACCTGCAGAGAATTATCAGCGACTCCACCGCAGCAGGCAGCTGTTTTCAGAGAAAAAGCTGTAAAAAGCCACTGTACACTACCTGCTCAGCACCAAACAGCAAACAGACACAGTTAGCTGTAGACTAGCTGGTGAACATAGTGGAGCATTTAGCAGCTAAAGAGCCAGATATTTCCCTCAGGAGTTGGTAGAGAGCAGAAACAGCTAACAGAGAGTGAATATTGGACTTACATTCACCAGGTGGACAGAAACACGACTCCTAATGAATGACAATGTTGGTCTGTAACTGCTGGATGTGGAAATAAGCAACTGTTTGCTAACAAGTTCAACATATCAACTTAAAAGCTGATGATGGGTCAGTGTTGTGTCCACTGCTTGTTTCTGATGAAAACTAGCCGGAAAAAAATGGCTAGTAACTAGTATATAATATAAACTGTACAGTTAGTATAAAATTGGGACCCAGCTTCAGTCTGCTCTACTTGAACAACCATTTAGACTGTTGTTTTACACAGCCATCAAACTACTCTAATTTTTATATTTTTTTAGAGCTAAAGGTTGAGTCTAATTGTGCAGGGGGACGTCTGCTGAGAGCAACAGTCAGCTCTCTCATTAGTCCCCACAGCTCAGGTAGCAGCACTGAGCCATTACCTGTGAACTTCACTTGTTAAAATGCCAGACGGACGTCAATTAGCATGAGCCAAAGGTCTGGGTGAAAGCTGAGGTCGGCTGGCTCGGTGCGGGCTTCATCACAGACACCTGGCTAATTAGCTGCCATTCATCCTGCCGCTGTTTTTTTTAATTCACACATGAACAAGAAAGAATCCAACAGATTCATTAAAACATATCAGTGACCTCCACTTTTCAGAGTACTGATGCTAGTCTTGAGTTGTTTGATATAAGCTGGCCGGCTGCTACATAAAACCAGTACTTATATTCAGATCAGCAAAATATATGAAATATTTATTTAATATGTAGCCTTTTGACTTAAGCACAAGCTACTTGATCCAAATCCTGAAGGTCCTGTTTCAAAACTATTAAGTTAAGTGAGTTAAGTTAAAGGTACAGTATGCAACTTTTTTTGAGTTGCAATTTGCTCCAAAGCATGTCTTAATGTGGAGAGGTGGTGTCAATGGCTCCTCTGACCCCAGACTCACTGCACTGGCTGGCAGCTGCAGCAGAGATATTCCCTTCTAAAGTTTTCAACACGAGCCTCACCCGTCTAACCTATCAGTGAAGTCAGGGGCATACATGCATGTGCTTCTGGGTCACTACTCCTCTCCTACCTAGGTACCAAGCTAGCATTAGCTGAATGAAGATGTCACAATGGTGGACTCACAGGCTCACATTAGCTGAGACTCTACACCACAAAAAAGGACAAGAAAAGAAAGACTTTTGAAGTAAAAGAACAAAAGTGCAAAGAAAAAAAAGAAAACTTGTTTTTTATCAAGAATATTTATGGGTGCCGCTTTCACCAGATGGAGGGAGCTGAGAGAGAAGGGGAATTTCCACTCAGACACCCATTTAGCATCATTTCTACTTGACTGGTAAGTTTTGTAGCTTTGTAACACCGTAATTTCATAATAGTAACATTACCTTTACCGTCTTTGCCTGTGAATCATGCCATAATATTGCAATTACACTTGCAGTGTGTTTATGACAGAAGCAGGCTAAGCTAAGCAACGTCACTTTCTTTCTATTTCTAGTAATGAGAATCAACCAGTCACATCATTACCAAGTAAACCAAGTCACAAGCCCCCCGGTCTGCCGCCATTGTCAAGTATTAGAGCAGAATTGATTCGTGATCGGTGAGTTATATTTTTTCATGCCCACTAGCTGAATGCGTTTTAGTACCCACTAATTAGGGGCTTTTGGTTGTTTGTCACTGGTTTGTGCGGTTTGTGTCCCTCCCCCTAATTTACATAATGATCCACATTCAAGATTAAGTTTTAAACCTTATCAGACGTATTAAAATACTGGGTTTTGGTTTTACGAGAGAGAACCCCTTCAGGTGAGGACGGTGTGTTTGTTTGACAAAAGCGCCACCACGCAGGGCTGTGTGCCATGTGGTGAAAGAGACACACCCAACCTGAGCTGCACGCCACCTGCAGCTCAAAAACTTCCGTAAAAATGACACATATACCTGGATACGTAGCTAGTCACAGAGAACGTGCAGGTTGAGAGTGAAAACAGAACAGCTGTTTAATTGAAATGATAGCATGTCTGTGCATGTAATTTCCCCCGCCATCTTAGCAGAGACAATATAACGGATATTGGCTTTTATTGATTTTAACCCATTGATCTGATGCAATGTAATGTTTATGTGGCATGTTGTGACAACAAACTTTTTTCAATACCTATTTATCATACCTGTCTATCGTGTCTTTGCAGTGCTTCATCTGTGAACATTAGTGGTGTAGAGGTGAGCATAGAGGAATTCAGTGACATAAGGAACTCAATGTATGTTATTTTCTCTCTTTTTTCTTTTTTTTTAGTGGAAAACAGGGAATTGGGGAGTGGTGTTAGCTAATTTACAGATGTCTATGTAATATACATTATATGTAATACTTTTTTCTCTAGAATTAACTGGAATGGTGAGACCTTGAATCCCATTACTGCACATGAATACAGCAGTGATGAAGATTATGTTATTCCACTGTGTGTGATGTATGTCATTTTTGTATGTTAAAATCCTGGAGTTTGGGGGGGGGGGGGTGATAGCAGGGGGTGAAGTTGGTTGTTTGATGTCTGAGTTGGAGCAGGTGGTCCTCTGCAGTGTGGGGGGAGTGTTTCCTGTAGCTGGTGACATCCAGGCGTGTCTATACAGATGAAGCATCGTTAGTCGAACACCTGTTCAACATATACTTCATCATGCTGCCAATTGTAGAAAGAACAGTAATTACAACAGGGAATATTTGGTCTAGATACTGACCTTCTTGTCAACTTATATTAGATGGAGATATGTTTTATTATTGAATCTCTGTTAGTTCAATAAATCAGGTACACAGGGGGCTTCTGTAGTAATACTATGCTAGTGATTAGTCTTTGGTGTAGTGTCATGAGGTGATGCCTTCAAAAAAATTGTATGGTTACTTTTTTACTACTTTATAAAATCTTTACTAGAGGATCTTCAAGGTGCTAATTTTGATGCCACTTTGCCTACTTGATGGGTTTTTACAGTGACAGTAGGTTGTCAGACACCTTCTGTTGGGGTTGTATGATTGTAATGGTAATTATCAGATTGTTGAGTCCAGCTGCACTGTTGTTCACAGCTGCACATTACAACTGCAATTTTACAATAAAAAATGAGTAAAAATAAATTCTAAGTGAAACAAGCTGTTGAGTTTAAAAGAGGCGGAGGAGCTGAAGATGATGGCTTTGGTCGGGATGGATGTGTCAGGACTGTCCTTTTGTCTTTTAAATCAACAGTAGAACCTCATTCAGGTCGTTGGCCATGCGCAAGCTGTTATCCCTGTCCCCACTCCTGAACGCCTCTTCCTTTTTCAACCCTAGCCATCTGAGCTTAGCTGTGAACCAGGGTTTGTCATTGTTGTAACTCACCCTGATGGTATACAGCTGTCCTCGCAGAGGCTGGTGTAGGATTTCCAGACTGTTGGTAGCAGTCCTGAAAACATCCTTGCTTGTACAGTCAAAACACTCACGGAGGTCCTCCACAGCTTCACTGTTCCACTTCTTAGAAACCACAAGCCTAGAGATTTTTAATTTCTGCCTGAATGTGGGCGTCAGGTGGGGACACACACAGGACAGTGTGGTAGGCACCGCTGATTGTAGTGTAACAGTGATCAAAAGTATTCTCCTCTCTGGTCCATTCTGTTGAATGGTTTCATCTTTCACAGTTTGCTTTTCCGTTCATATTTTTTCAACAGCTGCGTCCGAGTGGCCATACTGTGTGGAAGTGGAATTCTCAGCCTTTGTTGAAGTTTGGAATGTAAATAGGAGACTTCATGCCAGCTACTAACACACTGCTTTCTTGAAACAACTATGATAAGGTGGCTCTGCTGTTCAGAAATATGAACATGGGCATGGTCGACCAGATTCAGGACACATATTGTATTGACACAATCAAAGCATTCTGGGAGGAGAGGAGGACTGACACTGTGACAAACCTATGTGATAAAAACTGCGTTGTCCTAGGTGAGTTGGGTAGACCAACATTACTTTATCTGTGATTATTCATCACGTAACTATCTTTATTTTTGCAACTGAAACATTCCTTATTTTATGGCAGGTGATGGCACTTACACTGTGATGGACAATGACAGTAAGGAAATACCAGCAAAACTCTGTCATTATAGAAAAGGAGGCCTTTGCCCAAACAACAGATGAATTACAACAAGAAATTAAAATTCAAGAGGTCTGCACGGATGCACACAGACAGTTTTCAGCGCTCTTTATTAAGTGTTCCTTTTTGTATTGTTATTTTTGTCATTATAAAGTAGAATTACATTTGTGGGTATATCACATTTGTTGCTGCATATTGTTTATGGAAATATTTTCTGTCCCCCCAACAAAACATCAGGCAAAGGGAAATACAAAGAAAGAGACATATGACATGGAGCAAAAACTCTGGAGAAAAGGTTACAAGCTGTAATTAAGGTTACAAGAATATATTAATGATCTCTTTTGTGTGTAGCAACATAAAGAAAACAGATCACAACTTCAAAATTAAAGCAAGAGGAAGTTTGCTACATGTCAATTTTTTAAATGCAGTTTTGTTCAATTTATCACACTGTACATAGACTGGTCAGTCCAGCAGATGCTCTTCCATTCTACACTGGAATAAGGACATCTGTAATCACTTCTGCTGCAAGCAATACTGCTGTAAGGAGGAGTCCCTGGTATGTAACCAAAGCATGTGCATTATTGTAGTGCTGGTACTATTATTGTTCCTATCCCCCCTGTTATTTAGTGTGTCAGTCATGTTGAGATAATTACAGATAAATGATAATTTCTTATGGTAATGTTACCTTGCTACCGGAACTAAGTAGGTGGCAGTTTTTTCTGGTCCTCCTTGGTATACTTTGTTGTTGTTGTGATCACTTGCTGGCTCTGGTGTGGACTTGAAAAGTTTGTCTGCATTGGAGTTAGAGCGTTCTCCAGACCGTACTGCTATTACCACATCCTCCACAGTAAAGGAAGATAAACATTATACTCCTTGTCCCAGCCAATCCTTCCTCCTGCACGTACACATCTAAATATCCCTTGTTGGTCGAAGCTAACATTATGTTTATTACTGTGGAATATCAGAAATCTTGAGTGAATGTCATTGGGAAAATGACTGTCGCATTGCTTTTTTAACTGTCTTTCTTATTTTCCTCAAATTGTCTGTGTGATCAATCGACCGTTTTTTTGCACCATATCACTGATGAGCATCATTGGGCTATGGATGCCTGCCACCACGGATCGTTGCTTGAGAGCCACAGCAACATCTGGATTGAGCAAGACTCTGTTGCACACTCAGTGATCATGAATCAAAGGTAGCTGAAGGACGTGAAAAAGTTTTAGCCTTTCAGATAATAGTTCTGCATTTCTCTAATTGTTCTGCAAGTGTGTATTCACAATCACATGGATTATTTTTGTTTAACTTCATTTGTTTCTGTCAACATATCAGGTGAAGAAAAAAGAGAATGAGTGTCATCCTTCATCTGTTGGAGAAAATATGTTTAAAGTGTTTAATAATTTTCTATATGTATTACATGTAGATCAACAGCGGAACTAGAGTCATTTCACAACACATCTTGATGTATGCTTCCCACAGGTTCTCCTTCAGCCCACCTAACCATCATGTCCACAGGCCAGCAGTAGCACTTTGGTGTACGTTTCACCCAATTACCTTACTGAACCACTGACTCACATGTATTTATAATTATAACACTACAAATCAAAAGTGTCATCATGTACTAATTGTTGTGTTGTGTTGTGTTGTATCTACTTTTCTTTTGGATAACGCAAAGTCTGGAACAAATAGTCCAGGAGATGGAGCTCATACTGTCACACTTCCAAAGGACTACAGTTACATGCCAGACCTGCAGAGCGCCATTGTGAGAAGATGGCTGGCTGATGATGAGGGGATGGTAAATGGTAAATGGACTGCACTTATATAGCGCCTTTCTAGACTTCTGACCACTCAAAGCACTTTTACACTACAAGCCGCATTCACCCATTCACACACACACACTCACATTCATACGCTGATGGCAGGGGCTGCCATGCAAGGTGCCAACCGGGAGGATCTAATCATTCACACACAGAGGAGCAATTTGGGGTTCAGTATCTTGCCCAAAAACACTTTGACACGCAGACTGGAGGAGCTGGGAATCAAACCGCCGATCTTCCGGCTAGTGGACAACCCGCTCTACCTCCTGAGCCACAGCCGCCCAGAAAGAGAGTGATGCATCCCTCAGACCCACGACAGCCCGACCTGGAGCATCAAGTCAGCAGAGGATTTGGAACAGGTAAACTAGCAGGCCTAAACAAACCAGCAGGCACCTAAACAAACCAGCAGGCCTAAACAAACCAGCAGGCCTAAACAAACCAGCAGGCCTAAACAAACCAGCAGGCCTAAACAAACCAGCAGGCCTAAACAAACCAGCAGGCCTAAACAAACCAGCAGGCCTAAACAAACCAGCAGGCCTAAACAAACCAGTAGGCCTAAACAAACCAGCAGGCCTAAACAAACCAGCAGGCACCTAAACAAACCAGCAGGCCTAAACAAACCAGCAGGCCTAAACAAACCAGCAGGCCTAAACAAACCAGCAGGCCTAAACAAACCAGTAGGCACCTAAACAAACCAGCAGGCCTAAACAAACCAGCAGGCACCTAAACAAACCAGCAGGCACCTAAACAAACCAGCAGGCACCTAAACAAACCAGCAGGCCTAAACAAACCAGCAGGCACCTAAACAAACCAGCAGGCCTAAACAAACCAGCAGGCCTAAACAAACCAGCAGGCCTAAACAAACCAGCAGGCCTAAACAAACCAGCAGGCCTAAACAAACCAGCAGGCACCTAAACAAACCAGCAGGCCTAAACAAACCAGCAGGCCTAAACAAACCAGCAGGCCTAAACAAACCAGTAGGCACCTAAACAAACCAGCAGGCCTAAACAAACCAGCAGGCACCTAAACAAACCAGCAGGCACCTAAACAAACCAGCAGGCACCTAAACAAACCAGCAGGCCTAAACAAACCAGCAGGCACCTAAACAAACCAGCAGGCACCTTAACAAACCAGCAGGCCTAAACAAACCAGTAGGCACCTAAACAAACCAGCAGGCCTAAACAAACCAGCAGGCACCTAAACAAACCAGCAGGCCTAAACAAACCAGCAGGCCTAAACAAACCAGCAGGCCTAAACAAACCAGCAGGCCTAAACAAACCAGTAGGCACCTAAACAAACCAGCAGGCACCTAAACAAACCAGCAGGCCTAAACAAACCAGCAGGCATCTAAACAAACCAGCAGGCCTAAACAAACCAGCAGGCACCTAAACAAACCAGCAGGCACCTAAACAAACCAGCAGGCCTAAACAAACCAGCAGGCCTAAACAAACCAGCAGGCACCTAAACAAACCAGCAGGCACCTAAACAAACCAGCAGGCACCTAAACAAACCAGCAGGCCTAAACAAACCAGCAGGCCTAAACAAACCAGCAGGCACCTAAACAAACCAGCAGGCACCTAAACAAACCAGCAGGCACCTAAACAAACCAGCAGGCACCTAAACAAACCAGCAGGCACGTAAACAAACCAGCAGGCACCTAACTAAACTAACCTAAACTGCAAACTATTTAAAAAATATTTTTCTACTTGAAGACTACTTCAACAGCATATTTTTTATTTTAAAGTTTTACATTTTATTTATCATGTAGTGGTTGGTAAAACACTTTTTTTGTAACTATATTTCTAAGAAGGGTAATAAAATTTTAAGTTTTGGAGCATATTGTCTGTCATGCTTTTGGATTTATACGTAGTTACCTTTGGTATGACACATTTATGACACATAGTTACAACTTTTAAGCAGTACAATGTAATACAAACCAATTCAATACAAAACATTTTTTAAAGCTTCAAGCATTCAGCTCTGTGTGTCAGAGAGCTCATGATTCAACTCTGGGTTATTTGAGTGCTGTAATGATGTTGAATTGCACTGCATTACACTGAAGGGAATTTAATTGTTTTTAGCAAAAACAAGTACTATGAAACATTAGATAACTGTTTTTGACAAATTAGGACATCACAAAGACACAGGTGCAATATTTTATTAGACTGTAGTGCAAATCAAAGTTAAAACAAATTAGCCAAAATTACAAATAAATACAAAGTCAAATGTTCTCAAAACTATTTACATAATGAAACAATATAGTGTTCCATAGATAGTTACAGCCTCCTGGGAATGAATCCTTGGTTTTGCCCCTGTGAATCTGGGTATTTGTCTCTGATCCTCCACACACAGCAGGATGGTATCACAACCCGGTTACCCTGATCCTAGTAATCATACTGCCACAGGACAAGCTGTCTGTATGTAGCTTACCTAAATTGTCTGTTGTTTTCCCCCAGATTTGGACAATCATGAAATGCATTAATGTCATTTCATAACCTCCTGGCCAAACGTAAAACTCCCTCCTGCAGCATGAAGGTATCCATGTGAGGCAGGAGAGAAATGCAGGATTGAGGCTGCTGTCCACACGTGCACTCAATGTCCGTTGGCCTCTCCCTACACCTCTGGCAGATATACCACTGGGGTTGTGCTGAGATGATAAGTGGATTAGGTGCCTGTCAGTCTCCCTCCCTGATGAAGAGTATATCAAAAATGAGGCTGGGGTCCTGGGTCAGGTAGGTCTGCAGGACTTAGCGACAGCTGTCCAGGTCCAGGTCTTCAGTGACAGTCTATTGGCAAAGTAACATGAAAATACAACTGTATAAGGTGACTTTCTCCAGAAAGACAAATTAGTCTGCCACATTTTTCTTCATGTAAATGACAGTTGAATTACTTGAATTAACAATACAAATAGTAGCTGCCATAAATAAGTTTAGTTGCCAGTGTATCATGTCTACTTTGCTAAAAGTAATGCAATCTAAAAACCACAGTTCTGCGGTAAATCCTCACTTCATGAAGGTTATAATGTTGCTGAAACCGTTTTCAGAGAGGTGTTAATTGTATGATCTGTATGATCAACTGTATGACCATTTTTGAGGCTGTAGTTTGTGGTACTGCTGAACTGTATTTCATTATACAGAGAGGTGTTTTCTGTTGTTTAGTTTAACCTCACTGATATAACAGGGTGGACACAAGATTCGATATCTATGTCAGTATTGTACAATACATTTCAACAGCAGTACAATCTGGTGTCTCCAAAATGATCATAGATTGGAAACAACACCTGTTTGGAAAAGTTTAAGAAAAAGTTGAATATTATCACCTCCATAAATAGAGGATTTGTTTACAGGACTTTTGTATTAGACTGCATTAGGTTTAGCTTGGTGACCTAACACATTGGCAACAGAGTGTCGAACTTTATTAGATGTTAGTTAGATAGAGTACCTGTTCAAACTGAAGCCTTGCAGCTTGCAACTGCTGCATGCGATCCAGGTGCTCTTGCCTGAGGGGAACCACACCAGCTCCACGGCCTCGGCCTCCTCGGGTCATAGCTAACCTTGTCCTCTCCCACGCAACAAGGTCAACCCAGTCTCACAGCAATTTGTAAAATAGTCATGAATTTAATCTATTTGTGTACATCAACAAGACTTTTCCTTTTTTTTTGTGACAGTCAGCACAACTTTCAAACTAATGTATTTAACTATATTCAGTATAACATTATATAGTACTGCAGATTGGTGGTTACAATCAGGAACAACATACTGTACTGTACATTGAAATGTAAAGAAAATAATGTGTGAATGTATAATAAACTCAATCAGCCATAAACTGTGCAGTAAACAGAATTTGAAGCTTTGTGGCTGGCTGATTTCTTGAGGCAATGCAGCAACCCAACAATACGATAGGATAATGTTAAGGCCATCAGTCTTAATTATTTCTCCTTCGAGAAATAAAGTGTCTTTGTCAGGTTTTGATATCTGAAGGCTAGGGCAGATTGTTTGACTACTGTTTTGAGCTGTCTGCCGTCAGTTGGCTTCATTCCATTTCAAATTGCTGCCGTCCGCCACAACCTGAAATTTTCTTAAAAAATAGTCTTAAGCCACAGCATCCAATAAAGCACTCCAAAGTCATGTGTGTGTGTGTGTGTGTGTGTGTGTGAGTGTGTAAACAGGATGAAGACGGGGTTATCAAACTGGACTTTACATTTCACATATCTCATTTAATTCCTGCACTTATCACTTTCATATATTTCATCAAACTAGACTTTAGATTGCATTGCATTCAGCCTCCACTGTTGCATAGTTCAATTATTGTTTCTTTGTCCATATAGTCCATATTTCCTTTGTAAAGTCAATATTTCATGTCAAGTTTTATATCCCATTTATATTCTGTAAATAGACAGATAGATAGATATAATTTCCATTTAATTGTAATATGTCTGTTTATTTCATTATTATTATTATTATTATTATTATTATTATTATTATTATTATTATTATTATTATTATTACCTTACTTTTGTCTATTTTTATTCTTCTGTGTTGCTCCTTATTTGTATGCTTGCATTGGCTAATAAAAAATATTCTAATAAAATGGACTACTCTATGTCATGCTGACATGCTGCTAGTAGCCTGTGCATGAATGAGAACAGGTTGGTCTTTGCAGACTTTACCCTAACCCTAACCCAGGCACTTCAGAGAGAGAGAAGGAAATTGATAGTTATATATATATATATATCTTTTACACACACACACACACACACACACACACATATATATGTGCTCATTGGCTGACAAATAATAATAATAATAATAATAATAATAACTTGAAAAGTATGCCTATAAATAAATCCAATATGCAGCCGTGCAGGGGTTACTTTGTTCTTCTTTTACAAGAACAGTAAAAGAAGGTGAAATAATTAAAAAGGATGGCCATAACCTTTTGTATTGCTGACTTATCAAGGACAACACACACACACACACACTGATGTCAGACACAGCAACAGCAGCATAAAATCCAGTTGTACACCCAACAAAAACTATACCCAATAAAGAATATTATTGAAATAGGCGATAGGCTACTGTAAATGAGCTTACTTTTGATGATTACAGCAGAGACGACGGGGCTTGGTGCTGAATTATTTCATTATAGTCCAACACTTCAATCATTTCTCTTTCTAAGGAGAGCAGGGACAAAGAGTTCAGTCTGTATGTCATCACTGATGCCCTGATGCCAGTTTTTATCCCACTGACAGATGAAAACAGTGCAGCTTATTGCTGCTGAATTAGCAGCCACGTACGTGTCGTTACCACTCGGCACTTGTTGAGGAGACACTGGTGCAGGAGGAGGTGTCTGTCTGGGCTGAGAATGAGGCTGAACTTGAGCTGAATTCTCTTTCTCCTGCTCCTCATGGCGTCTTGTGACAAACTTAAGCAAACTGCTTTGTTTCTCCATGTTTTATATCTTAACCTACATTAAAAGCAGCTAGCTAGCAGAAAGTAGGCTTCTGCTCCCCTGTGCAATGTGCGGGCTGTAAACCGAGTGAAAGAGGAGGGGCCACTCGCTGCTTGCAATCTGACATTTGTGAAATGCACCGCCACTCAAAAATTCTGACCTATCAACATCATCATATGGTAAACAAGAAGCAAGAAAAAAGAATTGGTTTATTTGTATTGGTTGCATAGTCAGATTTGAAACAGTATTCATATTGACTGCTATTCATTGGATGATCCAGCAAAAAAGGAAGCCATCTGATTGGGTGCCAAAGGGCCGCCCACAGATACACGCCAGGATATGATATCATTTAAATACGGGGATAAAGCTGCATATCTTCAGACATCTGTAGAGTTGCACTCATTTGTTCACCTAAAAAGTGACAGAAATAGTTTGAAGATTGAACAAGGAGAGCTAGAGAGAGAAGTTGAAACCCTCGCTCCCTTGTCACCAATCAGTCAACCAATCACTGCGGGAAGTGAGTGTGGATGTCAGATCAGTGGCGGGGGAGGGGGTTTCTGAAGCTACTTGACCATCCAACAAGCACTTCTGATATTCTGAGTATACTGGCCCCTTTAGAGTCGGCGTTTAGTTAATTTGTGTATTTTGCCAACCAGGATGTCAGAATTCAGAGTCATTTGTATTTCACAATCACACACTTTCATTTTCTCATATGCAGTGAAAAGCTGCAGTGTTGGCTGTTACAAAGGAGAGCAGGGCTCAGTTTAACCAAAATCAGTTCAGTCACAGTTCAAATTGGACTTTTTAATTAATTGGGTGGTAAAATTAGTTTTGGGCGAGTTGTGATAATTTGGGCTATTTTTTGCACCCTTTGGGCAGTTTCCATTGCTGAAAAGTTCAGCTGTATTCCAATAAATCAGAGTACATCAAGTCATATCAGAGTTACTGAAACTTTTTCGACATGTAAAGAGCGTTCACGTCAACATCCAAGTCGCAATTACGACTGGTAAAATCAGATTTTTCTGAAAGCTCTGTTATGCTCGACTTGGCACTTTGCGCCTGAAAACCAAACAAACATGGACACCTCACATCAGACCGACGTTCACTGTGGGATAATTAAAGCCACATTTAAGTGATTTGGTGTTATATTGTCAATCAACAGTGTTTTCATCTTTACAGCCATCTATGTGATGTGAATGCTTCAAAGACCCTATTATAACTGCGCAGCGACAAGCACAGTGTTGTAGGTCTTAGGTGCATGGACTGTGCATGTGCACCTGCTACTTTGGTTCATGTATGTGCAGCAGCGCAATGTGCAAAAGGGCTGGGTGAAAGTGAGTATAGATCAGCGGGTGTGGTGATTATTAAATACTCTCTCAACTGTTTGCACTGCAATGTGTTTCAAGTATAAAATGAGATGCTACTTTTTCTAATAAAGTTGAAAAAGAGGCTGTGATGAGCCCTGCTAACACAACGTCTCCTTCATAAAAAAGACAGAATATCTAGTTATAACTAACCAGTCTGATGTGTGTAGAGGTGTGTGTGTTATACTGTAGCAGGTGATTTAATGAAGGTAAACACAGTGAACGTAATGGCATTGCGCTCTGGCACGTTACTTCTGAGAGGCTGCGGATTTATCAACATATCAGTCCTGCTGCTTTCAGATGCTGCAGAGATTTAATGAGCTGAAGAAGAAGCTTTTCATACAGTATAAACATCTGTGGACGACAGATACTGTAAAAATCACTCACATTCATTTAGAGATCAATGCAGACTGATTTACTGACTTTCCTGCTTTAACCACATTAAACGTTATTTTGGTTGGAGAGTTTAATTGAAATAAATTCATTATATTTAAAGCATTAATCAGTTGTTGCAGCACGTCTGCAGCAAGAATTTAGTTTGATCCTGTTGATAAAATCACCAAAGCAGAAGCAGATTGATGTTCTGCCAAAAACAGACATGGTTCTGAGACGTCTGTTTTCAGGGCAACATCATGTCAACCAAAATACAACAACTGTCTTTGCACTGTTTCATGTGAACGAACCTCCCACCTGTCTGCGCCTCTCCTCCCACCTGTGCACTGTCACCAAAATACTGCACAGACGGGCAAAGCCAGTGTCAAGGTCAGAAAAAATACCGAACTGTCGGAGCGCTGCTTGTGCTGGTCGTTGTGCCTCCATGAAAATACGGCCCCAAGTCTTTAACATAGAAACCTTTCCTTCTCTGCATTCATCCTTTATGACATGAACATAGCATCAGCTTGACACGCAATGACCATCAAAAATAAATGTCATTTCAGTTTATTAAAGCTAAAATGAAACTTTTTCCTATTCCAATTATTATTCTGTCAGAGTTCTGTGATAAATCACAATCTAAAATCTACAGAAGAAATGAAACAGATATAACAGTCCCACCTGGCAACACTGGGAGGCTGAGGTGGCCAAGACACAGTACAGTAAAGAAAGGATCAA
The DNA here is from genome assembly GCA_038419695.1 of Scomberomorus guttatus. Lineage (NCBI taxonomy): Eukaryota > Metazoa > Chordata > Actinopteri > Scombriformes > Scombridae > Scomberomorus > Scomberomorus guttatus. Next base: position 31,013,131 of record CM076456.1, read on the forward strand.
CATTTAATCGGCTTTATTTTACTGCTATACTGATCATTTAAAATATGCCCGGATCATACTGATATCTCTACTATAAACATCTTAAAATGTGAATGAAGTGAGACGTCTCTGCAGGACATGTCAGGGTCTGTTCACAATAGATGTATTTCCTATTCAATATATTCTGTGTGGAACATTTTGATCTTTTGTTTCAGTAAGCTGCAGACAATGCACACAGTATGCACAGATACAGGCTGATGGTGATTGTGGTGGGGATTCTTCTTTCTCTAGAGATTTGAACTGGCCCTGTATGAGAACTTTATTATTCCAAACTCATGATGTTTTTAATGTTTATTTGAGCCCCTGGTTCTTCCATTCCAGTGTACTGTAGATAATACAAAGAAGTGTAGAGCAAGATAAATAATTCAGAACAACACACAGCAGTGATGTGGTGTTCACCCTCACTTCCTCCGCGCTCTTTTCATTTTAACACAATGACAGGAAATGTCTCCACATTGCAGTGTACTCTTATCTAACAGGTCTGATTGGTGGAAAAGCCACAGATGTTGACTTGAACCTGTTTTTAAATTCTCCTGCTGTGAATAGTTCTTTTTGTGGGTTTTTTGTTAACGATTGAATAATTTTGTTAAACAGTACAGACATGCAGTAACTAGGGCGAACACAATAGATGATAAAGAATTAATGAACATGAACACACACTGAGGAAACATCAGGCAGTAAAAACAAAAAAGCCTTATTTCTTAAACTCACTCTATGTCCATTAACAATGGAGAAAGGCAGTGTAGACCAATAATAATGTGCAGCCTGACACAACAGATGGACATGTACACAGAGAAATGTGTCCAACACAATGAAAAGAGCAACAAAAACATCACAGCAGAAATGAAACGGTGCAGACTCACCCCGACACTGTCCTCTTGTCTGTACTGTTTCCAGGCCTGACCCGTGTCACTGTAGAGCAGCAGGTAACTGCTAACCCAGTCTGAGCTATCGTAGCGCCCCTGTGTGGCCACAGCCGTGACCTCCATCCGGTCCCTGAGGTCCACCTGGAGCCATGGCTCCCGGTCTGTCACCATGGGAGACCAGCCTCCTGCTCCTGAGGGAGCAGAAACACAGGAAGAGGAGATCCATTGGATTGTTGTGTTTTTTCTTTCTCCTCTGACACAGACAGTGGTGGAAGAAGTACTCAGATCTTTTACTCAAGTAAAAGTAGCAACACCACACTGTAAAAATATTCCATTACAACTAAAAGTCCTGAATTCAAAATCAAAGATTGGCAGCAAAATGTACTTCAAGATTAAAATAATAATTATCAAAATATTTTAATTTGTACAGCAATGAGCTTATTTTCCAGAGACAGACAATCACAGATATGAAACAACAGCAAAATATCGTCACACACAAAAAAGCAACAGGATAAAAGACACTTGGAAATAAAATCATCCATAAGGTAAAAACAAGTAACACAACTTCATTTCAACAAAACTGGCGGTAACACAACAGAGCTGTGTTATGTAAACAAATACGTCTAGTTGTCAGGCAAGAAGGCGAGTCTGCAAAAATGTGTCTTAAGGCAGAATTTAAAAGCTGAGACTGTGTCAGCAGACCCAACACTAGGCAAGGAGCCAGCTGACAGGCCTGACCCAGCAGATCTGAGGGGTCTTTTCGGACAGTAAGGAGTTAAAAGTTCACTGATGTACTCAGGTGCCATATAAAGTCATGAGTAGGATTTTGCAGAAGAACACTTCACACATCTATTTCACAGACAGGTGCGTAGGAGAGGGACGAATAAATCAAAAGTTGCAAACATACTCCTGCACACTGTCTAACTTGCAACAATACATTTATTTGCACTGTTTCGGTGCTAGATCTTCATCCAGCAAATAGTTTATGACAATGAGAAGCATTCTTAAATAAGGAGTGGCTATAAGCCTGCAACCAATTCCACTCCCCACGTGCAACAGGAAGGCATAGAAACCAAACATCAATTTACTATATGACAGTCTCCAATATTATACATGAAGCTAGAGAAGTAAAACACTCTGTATAGTAACAATCATAAATGTACCTCAAAAATGCTTATATTAAATGGGTGGATTACAATAAAATTAATGCCCCAAGGGCTAAACTGCATTCTCCAAAAGATTTACATGGCATGTGAAAAAACAGCATCAATAAATAAATAGAGCCCTATATAAGAAATACAAGACCTCACAAAATATCAATGAGCAAACACTATATCAATATATACATATGTTAAGTAACAATAATAATCAATTTTACCTCTACCCCATCAAGACTGCATACATTAAATTAAGTAGGTCCCTATAAATAGATCCTACAGATCCAAAGAGGTAATTGCAGTCAAAAAATGCACGTTTAGCAGGTTACATCTGTGGATGAACCTAACATAGCATCTAAAAAAGTCAACACCAATAACAAATTTACTTAGAACCCTCCAAAATAGGCCTTAATGCAGCACCAATGCATACATAACCATATGTATGCATTGGTGCTGCATGAATATAATGTTTGCCCATTGAAATGTTGTGAGGCCTTGTTGTATTTATTATGAAGGGTTCTATTTATTTATTGATGCTGTTTGTTTGTTTTTTAGTCATATGTCTATTATTATTATCGTTATTATTATTATTATTCTTGTTGTTGTGCTTCTCTGTGTCTCTCTGTCTCCTGAAGCTGCAGCTCCAGCATTAAAGTAAACAAAGCATTACAGTAGTCCAAAGTTTAGTTCACTGTCAAAGACAACACCCAACTTCATAGCAGTGCTGTGAGGGGAGTTTAACTGCAAAATGTTTTGTGACATCCAGTCTCTCACATCAGCTAAACAGCTGTGTAGTGCAGCCAGCTTGTTGAACCTCATGGAGAGATATTACTGTGTGTCATCTGCAGAACAGAGAAATGAGATGACTTGTGAGTAACACTTGAGTTGAATCTGTTAATGTCTTCTCCAGTATCAAACTGCTGTGATGTTGTGATGTATCAGATCAGTCTGATCAGCTGCAGCGTCTAATCAATAACTGATTTCCAATAAAGTAAAGAGGGAATTGGGTACATAAGGTCTCAGTTCCCTTATTTGCTTGTTCCTCCCAGGCTCCCAGGCCGCCCCAAAGTGCTTATTTCTGCTCTGAGGATCAAGGAAGGATCTCTGAGGAGCCATGAGCGAGGATACACGAGAGCAGCCTTCACCGAAGTCTTTTACTGGCAGACACACCCCCTTATTGGAAATCAGCTATTGATTGGACGCTGCAGCTTTTGATACCGGAGAGGACAAATAAAAGATTCAACTCAAGTGTTACTCACAAGTTTTATATTTTGTTTTCTGTTTCACCATCTAGCTAAAAACAGGATCTGTGTTAATTATGACAAAAGAACCATAAACAACTTTCTTCACTCATTAGAAAGATTTTTCTTTTCATCATCTGTTGTTTCCCCCCAATAATGTTTATTAAATAAAAAGTTAATGCTTAAAATTAAATTCAGACATATGAGGAGAGTCGGTTGTCAGTCAGCAGGAAACACATTATGATCCATTATCGTCATTTATTCAGTCATACGTGAAGGCTGAAAATCCCTGAGCGTCAGTTAGACGTCAGAGAGGATAGCTCCATGTGAGATACATAATTCCCATTTTCCCTGAAACATTTGGCCTCATAAATAATTTCCAGCCTTTATAAGATATTAAAATCATAACCTGGATTATTAAATAAGGAATTCACAATCAGAAAAAACAATAAATGCAGACATAATTAATTAATACACAAAATAAACGCATTCTGCCAGTAGAAATGTTCATGTGCGTCTGAGCAGGACTGATCTGTACACAGAATATATACCGAATGCAGATTTTTATTCATGTGCAGGTGTTTGTCAAACATACAGAGAGAAAAGGCTGCTGCTCTGGCAGTGAGAACTGTTTGTCTTTATTAGTGTCAGCACAGTGCACATATCTACAGCTGTTAAAGCTGACTGACAGCTGATCCAGCTATCTATAGCACGTAAACGTATGTCCTACTTACCATCTCTTCTGTTGAGTTTTGCGTTGTGAGCAGCGTAACTGAAGGAGGACTCTGAAGAGCTCTGGAAGGATGATTGTGGTAACATGGACACCAACGGACTGTTGCAGTTATCTGTGGAAAAGAAGACAAATGACAAACTAGGCTAACCACGTCCTGACTCTGTACTGACACACACAGACACATTCTAATTTCAGAACTCATTGCACTAAACTCTCAGATTAAACAGTTAAACTGAGATGTTTGGAACAAACTGACCAAGTTCCCTGGAGGCCAGATAGGGAAAAAAAATTTGATGTGATGGCTGAGGAGTGGATGGTGGCTAGTTATGTGAATCTCTACTGGCTGATTGTCAACCTCATGCTGACAACAAGACTCCAGGAGGTCACTGTCGTCACTGGTCACGAATAACTTGCGTCTACATTTCAATTTTTGAATGGTTTAAACAAGTGAGAGCTTCAGAGTTGTTTGTAGTATTTTGAAACTTTGGCCAGTGCCAGACTAGCTGTTTCCCCATGCTTCTAGTATTTATGCTAAGCTAGGCTAACCACGTCCTAAACAGAGAGTGACAGTGATATTCTCATCTAACTCTCAAAAAGAAAACATATTTCCCAAATGTTGAACTGTGCCTTTAGGTTTTAAACATCCATCTTAACGAGTCGTTTTTCTTAAAACAGAAACTTCAATGTGGGCAGATAATTTTAGGACTTTTGAAACAGGACAGAATGGGACAGATGACTTCTCCAGAGGCGAGAAAAGTGTCCAGTACATTTTTTATTTGTCCTGCTGAAAAGGAAATAAATAGAAAATGCACCCTTGAGGAAGTAAAGTTGTTGGTTGAAAGTAAATCATCAGCCTGTCAGATGTTGAGAGTTTTAAAGCAAGAATGGTGTAAAATAACAGGGCCGCCTCACTTCTCAAATGTCTCTCCAACGGTCCTTTAACTTGTGCAGTGACCCTTTAAAACAGGACAAAGAGGCTGTAGATCCTCTCATGTGTGTGTTTGTTCTGTTTAATCCAGCAGCGTGAGATTAGAGCAGATTAAGAGTCCAGTGATCTCATCTTCCTGTGATGCAGCACGACCCGCCACGATAATAACACTGGGCCTCATGCATGAATATTTTCTTATTTTTCTCTTATATTTGTTCTTGCACAAAGCAATAAGACAATCCTACATGGGATTCAACAAACTCTCTTAACTGCTTGAACTTGTCGTAAATTGCTCATTACAGCCTGATGAATGTCACCTGTTCATGTGTAGGTGCACGTTCGTGAGATGTGATCATCAACATCATCCACACCACTAAAATGTCCATATAAAGCTCCATGTTCCTCCATTTGTGGGCAAGTTTCATTCACAACAAGTTCCCAAAGAGTAAAAACACTACGCACCCTGAAACTATTAGAAAATATGAAACAAGCTAACATGTCATCAGAGCAGAGCTGCACTGTGACAGAAATAAAGAGGGAACGCTTGGACAGGAAGTTAGAAGCTAAAAAACATCTTTCTAAAGCAAAATGGTTCATGACTAATATGAGATGTGGTCATGTGACGTCACAGAGATATTAGAGAGAATATTACAGCTACAGTAGGTGATGTTACACTGTCAGCTGTAACACAACATGATGCTGGACAGAGAGCTGCAGAGACACTGAGCAGCTGTCAGACTGACACAAGTTTCCAACAACTACTGAAATGTAGAAGTTAAAATATGCCAATAAAAAGGCAGAGATCAGAGGCATGATCTATTCATGACACGTACGACGGCTCTGGATCACTTCTACATTCTGTTTGTATTCAAGAGAAAATTGATGAATGCTACAGATGTTCTTAAATCACTCGTACATGCATCTTGAGAACAAATCCGTTTGTATGAATGCTTCTTGCATGAGTTCTGACAGCAACACGCTCTGCTCTGTTTGTTGACACCAGGGCTCCGTTCTTCAAATGTAGCTTGACTAATTCAGGCTGACATGCTGTTATCAGGCTAAAATAATCCTGTTAATTCTCATCCAGCTAATTTGGTTCTTTGAAGGCAGTTTGAGGATTGATTTGTTGATCCTGGATGACATTATCTTGAATAATGAAGGCAGAATGAGTAGAGAGTTGATCAGCACTCATATGACTGGCTGAGTGCTGATCATGTGACTGCTGTTAAATGAAGTGAGGTGTGAGGTGTGTTGGGAACCCTCCCAGCATGTACTGGAGCAGTAGAGTATGATTTTATGTGTTCCTGCTGTTATTTTGTGCTCAATAATGTTTCTACTGTTTCCACAAAACTTCAGAACAACTTTCATTAAAGTGAGTTCTGCAGTTAATCATTTAATACGTTTTAGTGTTCAGATGTCAAATTAAATGTTGTGGCTCCATTAGTCCTTTAACAGTCAGAATGTTTTAGGTGAGTTTATGTCTTTGTGCTCACAGTATCCCAAAATACATTCAGATTCCTCAACATTTTTTTATTATAAATCTAAGAAAGTGAGACAATTGTAACTGAAAATAAGTTTCACGTACTGAAGCGGGATTGTTTACGTAGTTTATGTCATCTTTATCAAACAAATAACAAGAATAAATCTGCCACTGATTTTATTTACAATCACTTTCTAATCACCTTCATTGTCTGCACTGGTCAGTGTAGAGCTGCAACCGCTAGTTGATTCATTGATTAGTCGATCGACAGAAGAGTAATCCCCAACTGTTTTTGTGATTGATTAATCATATTTAGTCATTATTTGAGCAAAATTGCTCAAAATTCTTTGGCCATGCTTCTAAAATGTGAAGATTTGCTGCTTTTCTTTGTCATATATGACAGTAAACTGAATATGTTTGGATTTTGGACTGATGGTCGGACATAACAAGAAATCTGAGTACATCTCTTTGAGCTATGGGAATAATAACAAGCATTTTTTACTGACAATTCATAGACTAAATCGAGAAACTAATTTTAATCAATAATGAAAATAAGCAGCCCTGGTGTGGAAGTTCCCCTCATTATATGATTTATCTGATGTAGAAGGCCTCGCAGCAGAGTTTTGTTTGTTTATTATTTTATCCCTATTTATATATTCAAACATTATAATTATATTGACATTCATTATTCCTGGAGATTTACAAATTTCACACAAATACAATGAACTTTTTAAAAACAGAGAATTTTGCAGGGTAACTTACTGCTGAATCAATTGTAAGGAATTTTTAAAATAATGTGCATTATGGCAGATGGAGGGTCAATCCATGTCCTGGAAGGCTATTCCTTCATGTGATCAGTCATGTGATCACTTGGCTGTCAGTAGGAGTAAGTCCCTTGATACAGTACATGTGTCTTCTATTGCTCACACTCAGCCAACGACTTTGTTCCTCTTCAGTTGGTTCTGAAGTGTCGCTCTTCGAGGTTTAATAAATACGAGCTCTGATCTGCAGCAGAAATCAACCATCCACAGATAACAGCAGGAACCTCTCACATCACACACCAGCAGCTTGTTCCTAATGCTGATTTCAAGTCTGACTAAAGTGGATCAAGCCGTTTTTTTTTTTTTTCAGGACCTAAATTACAGCAGAGCAGCTTTGTAGTCGCAGATGTTCATCAGGGAAACATGATGACTGCTGTCTTATCCACGCACCACCGGAACTGTGATTATTATTGTTAATATTATGCAAGCACAGCGCTCTTAATCTGTCTGTGAGACCCTACTTGACATTTTAAACCCTGAAAAGGACAACTCTCACTCCTGCAATCTTCCTCTTTATCCGTCCATCGTCTCTTGCTTCACTGGCTGACAAAACCTCTTCAGTGTGAGCTCACAGCCTCCTGTCTGATTGCCTCTTAAAGGAACATACCGCTGTGTTTGTGTGTTTTAGCTCCTGATCTAAAACATTTAGACAAACTTTAGACAAATGAAGGTTGTACAGTTTTGTTACTGTTCCAGGCAGTTCCATTCTTTTCCATGTGCAAATTTCAGTGAGTTTCAGTGGAAATTAACAGATGCCTGAAATGGTAGAAAAAATTCTGGCTAGCTGTTTCCCTGCGCCTCCAGTTTTTATGCTAAGCTAGACTAAACATGTCTTTACTCCAACTCCATGCTTAACACACAGACATGAGATTGGAGTCCTCTGACTGTCCAGCTGACATGAGAGGACTTAATAAAAATATTCATAAGCTCATCAGAGTTGCCTTGAGTTATTACTGTGCATACACAGCAATAAGTTTAACGAGCAGCAGCGAGAATTTTATGAACGTATTTCACCCTGAGTTTTACCTCTCAGGCTACAGTCAGGCTGCCCTACGTTACTGGCTGAATCTAAATGTCCCAACTTCACCGCCTTAAAGGTTTGCACACTTTGCCAGTGGGCTCCCTGAAAGTCTGTAATCACTTTTATCACAATTTCTTATTTGCACAATTGACTTAAATGTAACTGTAACTACAGATCTGAAAATCTGATTTCAGTGGGTTTTAAATATACACTCACAGAGCACTTTATTAGGAACACCTGTACAATCAAATACAACAGCCCTGCCATAAATTCAAATTTCTAATCTTATACATTTTCAGTTTTTGTTGACATTGTGAGATTGAAAAGAGTTCCTAATATTTTAACCTCCTCATGCATGTTTATGGGCTGGACAAAATATTAGGAACACTTTCATTAATTCATAATGCACTCCAGTACACCACCACCAACCACTATGACCTCAATAATAAACATAAAGTAGAATTATCACCTTTCTGACAATGTCAACAAAACCTGAAAATGTAGAAGCTTAGTAGAATTTATGGCAGAGCTGTTGTTTTGGATCGCATTAGATTGTACAGGTGTTCCTAATAAAGTGCTCTGTGAGTGTATATATTTTAATATATTCACTACCCCCCCCCCCACACACACACACACACCATTTTCTGAAACCAAACCTACACCCTTAGATATCAATCTTCTCACTTCACAAAGGCACTAAGGAACGGAACAGTAAAACCTTTGGTATAGTCCTTTAATTGGCTCCAACACAACATCTCTATAAACTTCAGGTCATATCTTCGGTCAATTGCTTTTTCCTCCATCTTACACCTGCACTTTACACCCCCACATGCGACAAATGAGACCTTGAGGTCCTGGAAAAGCAAAAACAAACCAATAACATTTTAATGGCATAAGACATGTTCTCAAATTGACACGAGGAGCCATAACTGTCAGGCTAAAACCATTTCTCCATGTGTAAAATGTGCATCTTATAAACCCTGTTGTTGCTGTTGTTGTTTACAGCCCCTGTGTTGGAGCCAAATGCCGAGCTGTCCATCAGACTGACTTATGGATGGAGGCTGATTTGGCTGCTGCCCGCCGCCTCCTTGGCCTGTGGGATAATTGAAAATCCTCTACAGCCGTGAATGTGATTGTGTTATGGCACGCTCTCTATGCAAAGCTCCGGGGCTTAAATCTCCAATTCATGCAAGCCCAGACGTGCATCTGCCTCCTGCGATGGCACAAACACACAAGCGTGACCGAGTGTGAAAACTCTTGAAGCCATAAATACATCAAGTGTTGGAAAAAGAATCACAGACTTTCAAGTACTGCAGTGGTGTTTCTTTGTACAGAGTCAGCCTCTCAGCCAGGGCTTCTACATCACCACAGGTTATCTATCACTGATGGTGTTTAGGATAAAAATAATAGATGCCACCACTCCCTCCCTCCCTCCCTCTCCGTCTCCCCACAGGGAGCGATCATGCTGTGATGGATGACTGCAAACAGATTCAGATTCGGGCAGTGAGCTCTCACTGAGCTCTTTGGCCTCTGAGATGTGAATGACAATCTATAATTTACTCCCAGCAAATGATCTTTTGAATGGAACCACAAAACAGAGTTGGAAAAATACAGAAAGGCTCCGATGTCATAATTACTCGACATTAAAGGACAGGTGTGAGTGTTTTCAAGTCTGTCTTAATACAATGCAGACGTCACGTGTTTTTATGAAGTCAGGCTTGACTTGGTCTCAGTCTCCCCTCTCAATGACTGAGTCTAGCTGGTTTCTCTCTCTCTGTGCTTGTGTGCGACCCGCCTGCCTTCACACTCCACTGTAAAAAGTGTCAGTTTCCAACGTGTTCAACACTGTCTGAGTAGAGTTGTGAAGTGGGAGGAGCTATTTTGGGCACTCCTGGTTCCAGAAGTAAAAATCCCATTAATTTTTTCATAGACAATGTTAGTGACACTCATTTTTATGATTTGGATCAACATGAAACTCTCCTGGTTGAATTATCAGGGTCTAAAGTTAAACGAGGATGTTGTATTGCTGTACAAATTTGTGATTTGAGATATCGACTTTACTTGACTCGAACTGTGTTATAAAATATCTGGTTCTTTGATAAAAAGTTGAAGGTACAAGGACATAAAAACTTCAGGATAGAAGTAAACTACAACTACCAAGGTGCATTTCGGCAAGAAACAGCCAATCACCGAGCTTAAAATTTGATTTAAGTGCTTCTGCCCGCAAGCACATGACCAAATTTGAAGATAAAGTTTGCGGTGTTGAGAAAACTGATTTTACAATCTGCAGCATGAGTTGGTTCAGTTTTAATTTCTGGGTCACTTTTGAGTGAATTCAGAAACTATGGCGCCGTGTTTTGTTTACAACTTCAGCAACAAAGGGTGAATTCATTACACTCTGATTCACAACTCTGATTGGCTTCATTCTCCATAGCAATGGCAGCTGAGGCTCATGGGTATCGCAGTATTCTTAGCTGTACACAAAAATCACAGACAAAATGTGATTTCTCAGAAACAAAGTATAAATAATGTAAACTGGTCAGAATATAAACCTGCAGGATTGTTACATTATTACATGAGTCCTGAGTGTCTATGTTCAGTAACATTGAGGAGATTGTTTAAAGAAAATTTGACATGAGAATACAGAATGGGGAAAAACACTTCAGTAACCAGTGGTCACTCACACTTTTCAACTCTTTTCACTGCGTTTGCAGTCGTCAAAACGCGCTACATTATCATAAAATATACTGGTGGCACACCACCAGACCACAGCTCATATAGCATGAATATGTGGGCGCTGACGGTAAAGTTTCCAAGAGGAGCAGTCTTCCCGAGGCACCGCTAGCATTAGCAGCTAACTACTGCACACTAAAAATCACTGGGTTAAAATCTGACCCAGGTTTGGGTCAATATAGCACCAACACAAAATTGGTTTAACTTTACCCAGTAGCAATGTGTTATTTTGAACCAGTGTTACACACAAGCTTTATCTAAAAACTGTCACAAATGTTTTGTTTCTTGCACAAAATGATGTGCATGTGACATTCAAAAGATACACAAGTGATTACAGTCAAAAACAAACCGTGACGTGTACATTTAAAAAGAGTAGAGTAGATTATAACAAGCTTTATATGATGGTTTGGGTGAATACTTGATTCTGATTGGCTTCAGGGTGTCCATTAATGCCTAATAATGGACACCTACTAAGTAGTTCCAGTGAAACTCTCTGTTCATTGTTCTAAATTAATGCGCTGGCTAATATGAGTAACCATAGCAACAGGGACGTGGTCAAAGCCTATGTTTACAATTTATTGCAACAGGTTAACAAGCTAAAATCTAATTACAACAGTGAGTGACTTCAACATTTCTTTTAGCCTATTTGGAGAATGTGAAAACGTTTATGACTGGGATGCAGCTGAAGAAAGACAAATTGAAAAGAAAAGGGAGAAACAGCACAAGACGTTAACACCGGGATAGCTAGCTCGTCTTGTTGTTAAACTTACTGTCAAATCATATTTACTGTTTGTCAACCGTACACAATGTTACTGACTTTGAATGCTTGCATAAATGTGCTTGCTTTCTGGATCAAAGCTAGTCAAACCATCAGGTGTTACCAGGGAAACTGAGTTATGGCTTATGAAAAACTTTAGATTTTGACACATGAAAATATAAATTAATGGTCTTCATTTTTTTTTCTTTGGCTAGTGACCATAGTAATAGGGATAATGCCTTTCGAGGTTCCACCGTCAGACGCGCAGGATGGTTCTGGTCTCCCTGATGTCCATTAATTCCTGATTAATGGCATTATCTTGTACTTAGTTTGGATAAATAACACTCAAATTGGATCAAAACAACCCCTTGTCTTGAGGGGCTTTCTGGGTAACATTAACGCAGTATTTTTTCGGTGCTATATTGACCCAAACTAGGTAAAATTTGAACCCAGTGATTTTAATGTCAAAACACACTGACTCCAAACTTCTCCTGGGTGACTGAAGCCTGAAACTGAAGCCTTATTAAAGGTCTTTCATTTACAAAGACGTGCTCTCATGTAACACTGTTGAAAATAAATCTAGAAGTTAGATTTGATATTTTTACTTGTTAATTAGTATATTATTAACATATATACTCACTTCTGGGTTGAATCAAATCATAAAGAATCAGAATTAAATTGTATTGTATGAATGAATTGCAGTGTAATGTGTTATTAAAATGTATCTGTGCTGTTTTTGTATCACATCATGTATCTGGATACATCATCTGAAGGATAGACACATGGCCGTGATTTACTGAGGTCACAATTCTCCCATCTGTTTACAACTATATTAGTTTGTCACGGCATGTTATGACTCATTTATTAAGTGTTTATGTACTCCTTATCAATGCTAAATAAAGTGTAACATCCAACTGGATCGGACCTGTTTAACCATCCATAAAGTCATGTGCAGATTTTATTGAACTCTTCCAGTGACCCAGGATCTGCTGCAGCATCTCTGAGTCTCTCTGGACTTCTGTTCAAGACACAGTCACATTTTCACAGCAGAGAAGATGAATCTCACTCCAGTCGAAATACAAGATTTATGCAGCTTTGTGATTTTGGCTCAAAGACAAAATGAGTTGGAAAGCAGTCACTCTGTCAGATTATAGGTTTACTGATTTATGAGCTGATATTTGAGTTCTGCTGGAGGATCAGAATCAGATTTACCTGCTGATAACTCTCTGCATGAAACTGTACTTTGATCGTTTTTACAGACATAATGCAAGTTTTTCAGTTCCTGTTCTGTTATAATCCAGTTTTAAAAAGATTGTCTTGAAAATCAGTTTTGACTTTCAATTTTCTTTTTGAATTTTTCAAAATTGTAAAATAAATTACAAGAGAAATGACAAAGAAATGTTTTTGTTTAAAATTACGCGTGTGTCTGTGTGTAATCAGAACTCACCCAGTGCTGAAATAGCATTATAAATCTGCAAATGTATTAATCGTTTTCTAATTTCTTTTCACTTTGAGTTTATTGACACATTGTTCAAATCCAAATGTATCCATTTATAATATGTGCTTTACATTGCTCATTTATTAACTAATTTAGATACAATTTAATGTTTCCAGGTTTTTGCTGTTGAATGAATGAACTTTGGCTTTTTTTAAATGTATTTTTATGTATGAATGATTGTTAAGATACTGCTCAGTTTGTCTTGAGTTAAAATCTTTGTGATGCAACAATGTTGACCCCAAGATAAATTTCCCTAAGTGGACAATAAAGTTTATCTTATCTTATCAATAGTAAAAATTAGAACAGGAGATTAGCATAAAGATACAAGTCAGAAATGCATATATTATATATTGTATGATTTTCTATTAAAACTGGGGGTAAGAGACTTTTTTCACAGAAGACATGTTGACGTGTCACTGCAGGAAAAGCACAAGTGTAAATAATAAAATGAATGATGGCTGAAATCAGTTTAAGGGTCCTCATAAAGCACATGCTGGCTCACTGTCACACAGTCACGGTTTATGGGGACATTTGAATTGCGTCAAGTCAAATTGTATGCTGTGAAAAAGGCCTATGGGAGGAAACCCAAATGAAAATAAATTTGGTTTGAAGTGATAATAAATGAGAAAGCTAATGACAAAAAACAGGCCCTAATATTTTACTGGGCCCAATAAACTATCATGGTCTTTTTTTAAAAAAAGGAGGTTGTGCATGTGCAAAATAAAGTTTGTTTGAAGTGTCTATGAAAATAAGAAGCAAAAATCAATTTAAAAAAAAGTCTGCATACTTACTTGGTCCATTTGCATGCACCTTTGAGATGGTCCCTAAGTTCAGCTGCTCAGCATCACGCACATTTAGTAAATTATTGTTTCATTATTTTAAAAAAGTAATAAGGAAATACTAATGTAAATCTGCAGATTTAGTTTATTGGCACATCATTTCAATCAAAGTTTATCCATTTATAACATGTGTTTTTACATTACTCATTCATGAAGTAATGTAGATAAAATTTTAACAGTCTATAATTATTCCAGTGGCACACTCAATAGACTTCATAGCAAAAGTGGTTAAGATGGACAATGTATTATGTTATGTAAAAATAAAATAAAAAAAACAAAATTGTAAGTAATGCACCTTTAAAGCTGAGATAACCGCCTCCAGTGTGAACAGTCTGTTGGTGGGTGTAGTAGATTGCTTGTCACATGACCACAGTGTGGATAATATCAGAGGGTATAATGTCAGTGTTTGGTGGCAGCAGGGCTCCAGACCTCCGGGTGGTATCGATGAAGCCTCATACGATCCCTCACAGGGATTAATAGACTTCTGCTCAGCGATAGGCTGAGTGGAGCCGAGGTATCGGTTGACAATTAGTCCCAAACGCCGGCTGAATTCGAGGAAGCTCGCGTCGATACGAGTGATTGAGAAACAGCCTAGTTTACTGTAGCACTTCATGCTGTGGAAACAGAGCTGAGAGAGTCACAGTGCTGCATTTGAATGGAAGAGTTTACAGGCAGGATGTTGATCTGGGCTGACAGGAGGAAAAACTCAACTTATTAACTCTACAGGAGATAATAAGTTGAATATCTAAAGATACTGGCTTTGTGTCACAATTTTTTCTTAAAAAGTCAAATTGTTCGTTTCCCGTTTCAAACCGCGGCATTTAAAAAAAAAACTGTAACGTTGTGTATAACGAAGGTTGTGTAAATTTAAGGAAGTATAAACCATGTTTCAAGTGATCATTTTAACCCAAACCGTGATCTTTCCCTGAAGCTAACCAGACCTTAACCACAGCGCTGTCACATCAGAAAACATCAGTATTGTTTAACAGTGATTTGAAACGGTTTTGAAAAAGCGATATATTACACTCCTATGGGTCGTTCTGGAGTTCATTACTACGGCCGCTAGATGGTGTAAATGTAACTATAGGTCATTTTTGACCTATACTGTCATTTAATTATGAGGATGTGTTGCACGTTTTGCTAAACAGGATTTCGGCTCATTATCAGCAGGATTATGAGATTTCTTCCAGCTGCTGTCAGCTCTCTGCGGTGGTGTTGGTGTTAGAGAGTGAACCCTCGACTGAGCCCGTCATTAGATGACGCTCTCTGTGTGTTTCTGTCCAAAGAAACCAGCAGTTAGAAGCTGATTAGCTTCTGCTAAATGTCAGACAAAGAAACACTGCAGGGTGACAGAGAGGTCTGAGTTTCCCAGCAGTCCCTGCAGACGTCGCTTCTGATCCAGTAACACAGTCTGAGTCACAGTCTGACCCTCACGGTGGGAAATCATCAGAGTCTCAGCTGATGCAGCAGGTTGAATGAGGACGAGTCACATGTGATGACAGGTGAGCTGCTTGGGCCTAAATCTGAGACCTGGATTTTAGCTTTTATCCATTACTGACTGTTAGCTCACCAGGCTAAAGCAACATATTGGCTACAGTCTGCGCCAATCAGCAGCTCTCACATCTTGAGGCTGAGGTACCTTAAAGTGCCACCGACAGATGCTAGCTGCTCCATTTGACTCCCATTCAAAAAGCCTCAACTTCTCTCTAGAAATACTAAGTCAATCATTGTTTTCAGTGAGTTATTATGGTTTCAATCTCTAAGTTCAGACCCTCTAATAAGTGTGCTGGTGGTCATTTTGGAAATGATTGCTCTGTTAATAAGATTTGAAGATTTACAGTAGCTTTGATGTCTGCTGTGTGGGTTGGCTCACCTGCTGCTCTCCCCGGCTCCAGGATTCACACTGAGTCGGACTATTGTCGCAATATTTCACTAAGTTTAATGTTACTTGATTATGATACCTGCCCTGTTAGCGCAATTTAGCTAAAGTAGCTAATGTTTGCCCAAGTGTGCAGCGCTCCTATTCCCAGTAAGCTAGCATTAGGTGACGTCACGCCTCACTATGTCCATCTTTATATACAGTCTGTGGTCTGTGCTCTATTTTCCTGTCAGCACAAAGCCAGAAATGGAGCAAACACAGTCTTTATGCAGTTTTGGTGATCATTATGTCCACCTCTTGTTGCAAATGTAGACACAGGGCTTTTTGATATGCGCATCAAAATGCAACTGTGATTAATACAGAGTCTGTAATGAGACTGATCTCCCAAGTAAAACGTCACAACAGGTCATAAATACCAAAACAACCTATATTTATGTTGCAGTGACAGGTGCCATCTAGTAGCTGTAGAAATAATGATGGGAGCCAAGAAGGAAATCAGCTGATGAAAGTATTCATAAACAAATTCTTCATATGGAGGAGGTCGGGGTGGATGGAGAGCTCAACATCAGTCTTTAACACGTCTCCCGTTTCCAACCGCGAGTCAAAACCTTAACCACAGCGTTGTCACATCATAAAACATATTTATTTTCCAACAGTGATGTGTAACGGCTTTGGAAAGCACAGACAGATGATGTCATCCTGCTGATAGGAGTGTCAGATCAGAAACACTTTATGTGTTGTTCTGGAGCTCATGGACAAACAACCTATTTGGTTGTTTCATTTGGAGGACTTGTTGTCTGTAATGGGCTTATTAATGACTGAGTTTTACCAATAACATCATCCACATGTCACTGAGTGTAAACCGATGACCAGGCGTTATTCAGAAACAACAGTATGTTCTGTTTAAGGAGTGAGTTTTCCTTTCTTTCCAGTTGATTAAATACCTGCAGTCATCCCTCATTCTGTCATCTCTCCACTGTCATTTAACTAATAAGAGCGTTAAAAAAGAGCATAAGATTCCCCCCAAAATAATAAAAATAATAGCTGGTCATGCTTATGTGTGTATACACATTTGTGCTCTGCTTCAGTAAAATTGGTCTTTGCCCTCTACTTGCAACACATGGAACCTGTCTCCTAGAAATCATGTTCATATAGTAGAGCTGCAACTAATGATTATTTTCATTATTGATTACGTAATTGTTTAGTCTATGAAATGTTTGACAGTCTAAAACCTTCAGATATTCAATTCACCATCATATATAACAAAGAAAAAAACGTTTGGCCTTTTTGCTTGAAAAATGATTAAAATTATTATTCAATTATCAAAATTGTTGCAGATTAAGTTTCTGTTGATCGGTTTATTGATTACTAGTTGCAGCTCTGTTATATAGTACTTATTTGTTTGACCAATTAGGATGTGATATGGATGCAGAATATTGGCACAGTTGGAGAGAGAAAGACAGAGAGGAATTTCTTTAAAAATATATTAATACTAATATAAGATTTATGCAACATAATAGCCTTAACTCAATACTTCATATTTTTTGGGGCATAGAAGAAGAATATTTGAGCACCTCACTACAGACTGCTTTACTGACATTCACATTGAACTTGTATTTTTAATTTTAATCTGAATGTGTCTTCTTAGAGAGAGTTTATTTCAGCTTCATTTTGTAGCTGCTGCACATTTCTGTTCATGTTTAGTTTGCAGTGGTTGATGTAATCAGCAAATTATCAGCTGAGTCACTTTGTCCTCCTTAAACATCTATTGTCAGCACAACGTCAAAGATGAAAATCAAGTCAAGAACACCTCCCCTTTCCCCTGCATCATCCACATCAGTCTCACATCTCGTTGTGCTTCTTCTCCACTAGCAAACTGCCGAACAGATGACAGAGAGCATTTGAAGGTCAGAGAAACACCAACATGTTTGCATTCATCTGTAGCTGCCTGCATGTTGATGGTGTGATTAGGCTCCTCCAAATGAATTAGCTGTCTGAACCATTATAATCATAATCAATATCTGAGCATGATAGGAAACCCATGTCTGATTCACAGCCATTCTCAGAATGCATACAACATCAAATAAACACTGATTTTGAAATTGTTTTATATAAGTGTGAAATCCTGCTATGATCTGGTCTGAGTAATATAATCTCAGCACAATTTTATGCCTTGTTTTCTGTGTCTAACTCCCCAGTTGTTCATTCTTAAAGATTGAATGTTAAAAAAAAACATAGTCTTGCCAGGTTTCATTACTATAGCAATCCCTTGCTGATTATTGCAGTCGTCTTACAGTATTGGCACAGTCAATAGAAAGTGGGTGTTGATAATCCTCTAAAACCCTCTGCCAGTAACACTGAAAATAAACAGAGGATGAAACTTGTGGACTCCAGCATATTCGTTGCACTCTATAGATCGAAACTGGTGCAGCATCTGTGTGAGCAATACAGCTGGAAATGGAAAAGGCCTCCACTGGCGCCACATTCATCAAAATAGATTTTTTATGCTCCCGGGAGACAGAGCAGAAATTATTGCTCTAAATAGCCTGATATCATGTTTGCATTATGTTTTCTTTTCTCTCATTAAATTACTCATTACAAGCAAACAGCATTTTGTTCTGAACACTGACCCTGTAATTCTCTGAACACAGAGCTATAAGAGTAGAAACACACATACGGGATTACATGTAGCCTCCTCTTATTCACAGTGACTTACTTGAAGTGCAGAAATAAACAAAGAGATTCATCAGCAGCATTTCAAGCAGAAGATATAACAGCAGAAGGGACAAAAAAAACAGAACATTCAGGGTTGTAGCCTGGACAAATTTCTAACAGCGGCCATGTGAGATGTGGAGAGAAGTGACTGTTTCCCCCTCAGTTACTATTACTACACCTGTCAATCTTTTAGTTTTTTTTACGTGGCACACACAGTTTACAATGACAGAAGTAGACTGTCTGACTGTCAGCAAGTGTCAGTTTCACTGAAATGACAAATGTCACTGGCAGACATTATTAGCTGTAGCTGGACAGCTAATTAAGCTAATGTTAGCTCGGTGTGTTTGTTGAAACGCCATCTCCGGCTGACTTTTTAATGCTTCCAGCTGGCTCCTTTTTAAGCAAGAAACCTTTAAATGGACCCTTAAATATGTAGGGTAGGATGAGGGAAGATGCCCCCCTTAAGAACAGTGACTATTTACTGAAAAGACACAAAGTGTTTGATTGTGATGCGCAGCATCATTATGCACAAACACAGTTTGTGGGGTAATGTATGGGTATTATAGAGTATTAAATGTAGTTATTATACCAAATACAAAAAAAAAGGTAAAGGGGCGTCTATCCCGACTAATCTGGGGTAAAATGCCCCCTGGAGTCATTTTGATTTTGAGTCTGTCTTCCCAAATGAAGCGACAGAACAGGCTAAAATGTCAGTCTATAGTTAGTTGGAGTGACAGCTGCCATCTAGCGGCCGCAGTAACTGTGACCCGGAGCAGTGCTGCAGCTCAGATGACGTTTATATATGTGGACAGATTTCCTCATTCAGAGGAGGAGGGTGGACGGAGGCTTTAACCCAACAGTGGACTTCTGTTTGTTGTTTGTCCTAACTTTAAGGAAGTAGTAACTTTAACCCACACCACGTGTTTCTCTGACCTTAACAAAGTGATCATTTTAACCCAAACATGATCTTTACCTGAACCTAACCAGACCTTAACCACAGCTGTCACATCATAAACATCATTACTGTTTAACAGTGATGTGTGACGGTTTTAGAAAGCACAGACAGATGATGTCGTCCTGCAGATTACTGCTGATAGAGGCCGATTGGTTGCAACTTCACAGCTTCTTGTCCTAAACTAAAACACAAGTTCTCAGATCGACTCTAAAAACAGTCACCTCAGTTCGGTCTACGAGTCGAATTTATTTACCCACACACCTACACGAACACAGTTTTTATCACATTAAAGAAACGACATGAGCTACCTAAACATTGTACATCCTTTTCATTGTATTAGTTTCTCATCTACCTCATTTGGAATTGATGAGAAGTAACTTTTGTAAATTATTTAGAAATATCTACTTGACTTTCACTATTGAGTATGTATATATATATGTATATATATATATATATATATGTAGATGTATATTATGTATATTCTATGTCACTCTCATTATGCAGTGTATTATACTCTGCATATTATTATATATTGGATATAGTGTTATAGTCTTATCTTTTGTCTTATTTCTCAGTTTTTTTCATTTTAGTTATTTGTGTTATCGTAAAGAATTTGGCCTTTTAATCGTATCTGTTTCTCACCTACACGTGATGTAGCTGCTGTAACTGTGATTTTCCTTTGGGATAATCATAACTATTTCTTTATAGATCAGTAAATAAAATGTATCGACCAATAATAAAGCCATTAATAACCTCAATAAAAAGTGGGACCAACTTTACTCATTTAGGGAATAAAAAGCAGCCGAAGGCTTCTATTTTTCTAAAAGAACATTCACAGCGCTGGTTGTCAGCGACAGCTTGTCCAATCAAATAACTCTGATGAAATCAACACCTGCGCTCTCCTATTAGTCTCCTCATATGAGGAAAGAAGGCTCCCAGAGGTCAAAGAAAAAACGGTTTGCACAGCAGAACATCAGCAGGCTGCGTTCAAAAAGGAAACACAAGACTGATGAACCTCTAACAGGTTTTATTAATGATAATAAAGTCACTGACGTTGAGATCTTTATAAACCAGAAGCAGACAGAATCAGTCCACTGATCTCAGTTCTTCAGTGTCCTCGATGCCCTTTATTGATAACAAAGCTGCGTCACATCAGATCTGTCAGATCAGGTGCCCAAAGCATTGGCAAAGATGCTAATCCCAGATAGTTTGTGCAGATAATTCAGAGATTAATAAGGATGGAAAATAATCTGTTAGCCTTTAACATACACTCATTGATCCAAAACCAAACAAAACATCTGATAACATGATGTTCCCTCCTGAAAGCTTAAAATATCACTGACAGTCTAACAGATGCTCATTTGTCACTAACAAAGCAACATTTTCTCATGGAAATTTAAGTCTTTTCTTTAAAACAAACAAATGTAACAGACACTATTAAATCTGATGGCATTTCATATCATTGTTATTGATTTGGTTTTGTGTTCTATTAAGATGTGGCCATATTTAGTTTTAGTATATTTAGTTCTGTTCTTAATTGCACAATAAATTAGGACTGCAACTAAGAATTATTTTCGTTATCAATTAATCTGCCATTTATTTTCTCGATGAATTGATTAATTGTTTTGTCTATGAATTGTCTGATTAGTGAAAATTGCTGTTATAGTTTCCACGGTTACATCTTTAAAAGATCAGTTTACAATCATGCATGACAAAAAAAGCATAAAATCATCACATTTGAGACATTAAAAACAACAAACATTTTGCCATTTTTGCTTAACAAACAACGAAAACAATAAGTGTTTTTATCAAAATATTTGTTGATTAACTTTCAGTCAATCGACTAATTGATTAATCAAGTAACTGTTACAGTTCTACAATAATTAGGTAAACTGTACAAAACAAAACAATTAAGATAAAAAATAATAAAATATATGCTATATATATTTTGCAGTAATGTAAACTATGTTTGCATATACATAGCTTTTAAAAAAAATGTACAGTATTTTTTATGGTACATGGATAATTAATTCTCCTCACAGGTGGTAGTTAGATGTGTGGGCTTGCATGCATACACACATCATAAGTATTGTTCATGGTTATCAATATGTAATATATGTATGCAGTACATACAGCATGGAGGTTTAGGCGTATTGTTGAGAAAAAAAGAGTTATTTCATATTTTTGAGTCTCATTTTGCAGAGTGGCAAACTCAAATTGTCTAAAGTTTAAAAAGTTTTGTTTTTTATCATTCTGATGTTGGAGATAATTACATATAACTACATACTAGTATAAGGAAATAACAACAACCCTCAAATATAACATTATAACAACCATCCTTGAAACTACCAGTAAGACGGCAAACAAGTCGACCCCCCAGGCGGAGCGTCACTGAGATTAGTGACTGTAATGTAATTACTGATCTTCTAACCCATCCCAGAAATCTTAGCGTCGTCTTTAACTCAGCGTTAAAATTTGATAAACAGATAAACTCTGTAGTTAAAGGTTGCTTCTCTCAGCTGGGGAATATTGCCAAGCAGTTACCACCACCTTCATTTCCTCAAGCTTGGACTACTGTAATTCATTGTGCTTATGTCTCACCTGCAGCTGGTGCAGAATGCTGCAGCAAGACTCCTAACTAGGGATGCCCCCAAAATCCGGTCCTGAATTGGAATTGGTTCTAAACTTTTAAGACCCTGTGGTATGTTCAAGGCTGGTTCTTTTATTGATACTTGAAGAAACTGAGGAGAGCAGAAAATCTGGTTTTGGTGTCATTTCTGGCCGCGCTGCAGCCTCTCCTCTCTGCCTTCTCCTCTGCTCTCTGTGTCGGTCTTTGACCGAGGGTGGGGCTCAGCAACTCCACACACACGCGCACACACACACACACACACAGAGCAGACAGCAGAGAGGCCGCGGTGGAGACAGGTGCAATAAAACCTTCACAAGTAAAAAGTCAATCAGAGAAATTTATCAAACCATCTGTTGGTGTGCATGTGTGATAATGTGTTTCCAGAATGTGTAGGAATTACGTTACTGCATTATATACTTGTGTGTATTTCTATATTCTGTACTTGTATATACCTTTATATCCCTCTGTAAATTATAGTACATACGTTGTTATATATCTTTCTCTCATATTCAGTATAAAGTATATATATAATTTCTTTTATTTTTCCCTTTTTCTTTAATACACATATTTTATTGTGTGTTTTAAGTTATTGTGACTGAAATATAGATGAGGACAAACAATATAACACTTATCTGAATACAGATCATTAGAAACTCCCTGTGGGGAGAGTAATTCACCATGTCTCTTTTAATCTTCCATCAGTGGTTTTATATTTTCATCACATGTATCCTGACGGTTTATTTATTCATCGGTGGCTCTGGATGTTTGGCCTGAATACTCTGTTCAGTTCTGTGTCTCTGTGGAGAAAACGTGTCGTCCACTCAAACCTGAGAGGTAAAGTGTCGCTGCCGTCACATCGCGCTCTTCTGCCTCATTTACCTCCTGATAAATTTATCAGGCCTTCATGAATACGACCGCAGGAGCTCCTTGAGAGGCTGCTGTGAAGCTGTGTGCCGCCTCTGAGTGGGAAATAATTGGCTGTGAAGTGTCTGCTCACTGAGCTAATGTGAAGCATGAAGGTTTAAGTAAATAAAACAACATATAGGTAGTGTGCAGAGACTGATTGTTGGTTATAAAAGATGGATGCTGGTGCAGCGAGCTCCACCAGCTGTGAGCACAATAATATTCCACCCACAGAGCCTCGCTGAAGAGTCTTATCAAACAGCACTACAGCCAAAAGAAGGCTTGGAAACACACACAGCAGGAAAAATCCTCTTACAGATCCAGGTCATAAATTGTGCCAAAAGTGATTTTCAAATTATTGTTAATGTTTTTATTGCAGGAATTCAAGAGGGAAAAAAGGTCTTTGGCCTCATTGTAAATAAACCTGAACTGTAGCTTATGAATAGGGAATATGAAGGTAATCTCCTTTATTTTCTTTTGTTGAAACATCATAAAATCCAAATTAAGACTGAATTAATTCAGTCGCATTAATGTATAAAGGTGAACTGCAGTGATTTTCAACCTCAGCGTGTGTTTCTGGGTGTTCTCTGTGTAAAAAGTCGTATAAAGCCTTTTGTGTCTGCAGAGGGAGCTGATGATGTCACTGATGATGTCACTTGAGTCAGCATCGATTGGGGCTGAAGACTGCAAGTTTACTAAAAGTCAAAAAATCTGGGTTTGTGGACTTACAAAGAAGGGAGGTTACCAGACCTGTCGCTCCTCATCTCTGCTGCAGCTCCAGGCTCAACACCACAGGAGCAGCACCGGGCTGTGAAGCCAATCTGACATAGTGGCCAAACGGTGTAATTACAACTTCCTGTTCATCACTGGCCCAAAAAGCATTTTCCACACACACAATCACTGGAAAAAAGGAGCAGCTGGTGAATAAATGTTTCTGAGTGAAATGACTTGTTTTATTATCAGAATTTGATCCATTCGGTCCGATAACGTTTGGAAAGTCTAGAAGAGCCACAAGATTAACTTTTTTATCCCCATTCAAGTGTATGAGGAGCCAACAGGAAGTCAGCCGGCTCGGCCAGCAGAAGTCTCTGCTGAGCATGCTCTATGGGCCCAAAAATGCGGAAGTGTGAGCAACATCCGGGTCATTTCTTTACAGCCGGAAGCCCATCTTTTGGCTTTGTGCACCATTGAGCAACTTTCATAGGAATGAACGGTACGCCATCTTTGAGTCTGCTATCCAGTTTTCCTTAATACATCCATGTCCAGGCTACATTAGCTGTACTAGAATAACGCATCCCAATTTGCCATCCAACTGTCGGCGGTCATGGTGCATTGTGGGTAATGTAGGCGGCGGGTTTTGACAGGGAAGAAGAATGTGTGGAATAAAAAAGATGATATATCTAGTTCTACTACTTTGATTTTGATAGTTTTTTTTTGTTATAGGAGTGCAATGGTAAATCTGTGGATGACTCTTAATAGGGGTTGTACACTAGGGTGGTAATATTTCTGTATTGTGTCTTTAAGAGGTTACTGTTTTACATCATTAAACCCCATGTGCAGACACATGATATTCTGTAGCGGCGTTCTCTTTTCCCAGAGAACAAAACTTTGGTGATCCTCTGACTTTTCATCTCGTGCCATCATCAGGTCAACATGATACTAATAAGTGTGTGTTTAGTACTAATTGGCAAATGTTAGTGTGCTAACATGCTAAACGAAGATGGTGAACATGGTCAAAAATTTTACTTTGCTAAATCTGCTGATATTAGCATGTTGCAGTTTATCCACCAGGCAGCGCTGACAAGTTCAACTGTAAAATGTTCCGCTCACAATGTATCTTGCTCACAATACTTTAAAAATACAAAAATATTGTTTGGTTATGTGATGTGTTTCTGTTATAAATATTATTAGACTTTTAAAACTTCCAGATATTAATAATAATTAATAATATCAGTATCGACCTCAAAAAATCAAGTATCAGTCAGGGTATACTGCAAACTCAAAGAAAATTGAGAGGAATTTTCATCAACCATCATCATCAGGACATTAAAAGCAGCCTTACTTTAGCTTAAATAAAAATATGATAAAGAGAAATACATGAGACCCTGATGTCTGTAGATCAGCTGTGAGAAGCTCCTGTGCCGCCCATCATGTTGCTCTAAGAGGGAATGTTAACATGAAATATCGAAGCTTCAGAAGTGAGACGTATCGAATGCTTCTCTGAGGAGACGCAAGCAGAAAATACCTCTGCTCGTCTCTTTGTAAAGGCGGGGAAAGAGCAACAGGACGTCGTCCTCTGGCTGCTATTATCTGTGTCACCTGACACAAGGCCACTGAGAGCAGCCATGATGGATGTCTGCTCCCCCGCTTTTGTTTCTCAGAGGTAAATATGAGAGCGGCTGCTTTTCCTCCAGGAGCATCTCAACATTTCATCTCTGCACAGCATGTCAATCCTGATCACCGAATGCATTTGAGAAGCACAGGAGCGTCATGAATGAGTAATGCAGCTGTCAGTTTAGCTCACTTCATTGGCTCACATCGCTGACATAACTGGCTTATATTCCCCAACACAGGCCTGGTGTCATGGCTGCCCCCCAGAGAGCGAAGACACAACAAAAGAGCAAGTGATGTCATGCCTTTTGCACAATATATTCACATTCTGGTGGCTAAAAAAATGTTTCTACTGCGTCGTTTTTTAAGTCTGCACGGATACGTATTGCTTCAAGGAACATAGGACACATAGCAGCGTTTTCTAATCTGGCGCCTTTTGATTGTCAGTAATCAGGAGGACAACATCATCTGTCTGTGCTTTACAGTGAAGGAGGAGACATCTGGTGTCCAGCAGGAAAACTTAGAACTTACAAATGATAAATATTTGCATATTCACAGAATATGGATTTTCTAATGAGGGAGAAGAAGGAGATGTGATTTTAAGGATTTTAACTTTTTTCATGGAAAAACCATGTCCGACAGACATGTACTTTTGTCTGTCTTAATACATATCTGGAGGGGATCTTTAAGGTTAGAGAAACATGTGGTGTGGGTTAAAGTTACTATTTCCTTAAAGTTAGGCCACCTTCAATAACCACAGGGTTAGGGGACGATCGTAGTTACACTTTTTAAAAAACTGTCCTGACTTGTGGTTGGAAACAGGAAACAAACAGCGGTCTCCTGTAGCAAAGTCCACTGTTGGGTTAATGCCTCCATCCACCCTCCTGCTCTAAATGAGGAAATGTGTCCACATATATTAAAATCAGCCCTGAAGAGGCGGGGCCAACGTTGGCATAGAGACGACTGTTTGGGAGTTCTCTATGTCATGAAATTTATATAAATGGTAGAATGTTAATGCCCACCTTCCCCAGCCCCCACCTTTGAGTGTGAGTCTGTGAAACCACCCGCGCTCATTATATAATCATAATATATGCTGATCGAGACAGTTTTAATTTCAACAGCTAACAGCAGCATTGACCTGCTGGAAGAAATCTCTCAGTCTGTGACTGTCCGTGGGAGGAAACGCTGCTGGCAGTCACAAAAACAACAGAAATCCTCTCCAGCTGTCTGTTCCTGCAGTTATCAGCTGGCAAAACTTGTTTTAAAATGTCAAATTGTGGGGTAACCAGAGCTGTGCAGTGGGTGGAGTTAGGCTCAGACCTAGGGGTGAAGTTACAATTTAAGATTTTTTTTTTTTTGCATTTTTGCCTTTTGTTGGACAGTGGATAGTGAAGTGGCAGACAGGAAACAAGGTGAGAGAGATGGGTATGACATACAGTTGAATTGAACCTGGGGTGTTGCAGTTACACAGTGAGCCTTCAGCTACCAGAGCGCTCCAAAAACTATTTCTGGTGTTAGAATTATTAAAAGTGAATGTTTTTTTCTGTTTTTTGCAGGTCACCGGTGACCTGAGGTATGCAATAATGTTAATTATTTTATTTTATGTTATTTATATAGGTTGCTACTGATAACATCATGTTGTGTTTTCCTGTTGTGACGGCTCCAGCAGTGTCCTAATATGTATTTATTTGCGCTCTGTTTTGTTCCATCTTCCTCTTTCCTCTTAAATCAGCCTCCAGGATCCAGTTTCTGAGGATGGTGGAGGGGGTGGGCGGTTGGGGGGGGGTATTAAAAGGTTATTATGGAACATAAGTGGTGAGGTGATTTTTTTTAATGTTTGCATTAAAAAAATCACCTTTTTTATAGCTTGGCCTATATATGAAGTTGAATTTGTAGAGTGGGTGCCAGGGAACCCTGTCTTTATGGGGGTAGTGGGGTGGGGGATGGGGGGTGACAGCTCCAGTGTCTCTCCCTTTGGTCCTGTGGTGTGTGTTTGTGTGTTGCAGGCCCTTGGAGGGGGGGACTGAGGTGCCATTGAGTACTAACTGGGAACACCTGGCCAGTGTCCCAGAATTTACTTAAGCCAGCCTGCCCTGAATCCAGCCTGCTGATCTCTTCCCTACTTACCAAGCCTTGTTTGTTCTTACGTTACCCTTTTGGTTTTATTTTACACGGACACACACACCTCACATTAGTCATCGCATTCAAATACTTTCAAACATCACTGACACTAATTTTCACACTTGCATTTACTTTTGTTAATTACTTTAATTCAGTTTATTATTGCTAAGTTTGGCGTGTGTCTCCCTGCTGTGGCTTGCAAGCCGGTCGTAACACTGTCGTCTCACTGCTACTATGAATAAAGCACAAGATACTGTCACAGTGACATGATGCTGCAGCATCGGGGTGTCACTGTCTCGCACTCTTTGATAGTTGAAGGTTGTGAAGACAGTAAGTCTGACAATGAAGGTGAAACTGAAGGATGAACTGATGATGAGTATTAAAGTGATGAAACGAATAATTCAGAAGCAGAAGGAGAGCATGAGGATGACGATGCTAGCTCAGATGGCATTAGCTCGAACACAACAAGGGCCAAGATAATAATAATAATAATAATAACAATACATTTAATTTATAGTGTGCCTTTCATATACTCAAAGACACTTTACACAATGAGTTAAAAAGATCCTAGATAACTAAAAAGCACACGGTAGCACAGGACATTAATAAGACAATAAAAGCTGTTCTAAAAAGATGCTGTTAAAGTATCTGTTCCAAGAGAAGCCACTCCTCACTTTTTCAGGCGAGAAAGTAACCATCTAGATTTACAAAATGTGGTCAGTTTATCTGAATAACTCCTGTCTGTAAATTTGCTGCAACATTTTTGGAGATGTGAGGAGCTGCTGGCCGGTTGAGACCAGCCGGTCAACATGTGGTCATCTCTGTGGGGAGAACAGTCTGACTCTACAGCTCTTTGGTAATTCACCGCTGGCTCTAAAGTTTCTGTAGCATCTTGATATTTGATATAATTCCATTTGGAGATAAATTCTGGTCTCACAGATGAAATCTCATAATTGTAGCTGCCACATTAGTTTGTCTAAAGGTAAATTGTACTCTGTACTGAGAATGGCCTTTTGACTTGCTTGCTTATCAGCCCGGCCTCCTCCAGACAGAACCAGAGCTCGTGATGTTTGTCACCCCACAGGCTACCATGAAAAATATGAATGAATTATGAAAAAAAAGTCATCTTTAAATGATCTGTTTTTGTGGGTTTATTATTTCTTTCTGTATGTCTACAGGTCTACACAGTGAAAACATCTGTATAGATGATATTAAAGGATTCTGTCTCTCCTGTTGTTATTCTCTGTATTTTATCGTGGATAATGTAGTTCTCAGTTTGGGAATACAGTTCAGTGTGAGTTAGCTGTGAGCTACACCTGAGCTCTGTTTCTTTAGCCTGTATTTGTTCACATGAAAAGTCCTGCTGAGTGAACTGTTAGCACTTCCTGTTTGAATGCTCCGACAACTATCACCGCATCACTGTTACACTGAAGAAAACTTTAAACATGAAGGAAAAACCTGCTGGTATGAGGAGCATTTTTTAAAAAATTGTCTTCTATTGTCTTCTTGAATCTAACAAGGTGTGCATCCTGAGTTATAACTCTGAGAAGACGGAGTCGGCTTCTTGACACTAATTGCGTCCATCAGGTGCAATGGGTTAAGCAGTGCAGGTGGTGACTGACACGTTTGTCCCTCCGGTCTTACCGTAGCGGACTGTGCTTGCAGCACTACAAACTCCACCTGATATTGTATATAGCTTCTTTAATATCACCACTGTAATTTCTTATAGGGTTCATATTCAGCTTTCAGTGGTTTTCTGTTATTTATATCCTGTTTTGATGTTGGATGTTAAACATGGTCAAAGTTCCAAAACTTGAGGTGAACGTATGTAGAAATGCTGCCTGTTAGACAAAAAGCCAGGGCTTCAACCTGCTCTGAACGCTTCGCTTGCAACTTTTTCTACCTTGCTGATGAGCTGACGTTGGCTCATCACACATGCCCATAAATCTGTAATCTGGCAGTCTGTAGCCTCGGTTGCTAAGGTGGTTGCTAAGGTGGTTGCTAAGGTGTTTCCATGTGTTGTTCACGTTGTCCACTCTCATATCTCAGATCTGATTCAGCTCCAACATGTACGGATGGATTTGAGAAGTTGACATTTGGAGTAAAGAAGGAGAAAAAGAAGTGAAATCCTGCTACTATAGTTTGTTTACGTAGCCTCCGGAGCCGGAGGAAGCTTCCTGAAGCTGACCAATCAGAACAGAGCGGGCTCATCAGGAGGGGGGCCTTAAAGAGACAGGAGCTAAAACGGCCTGTTTCAGACAGAGGCTGAACTGAGGGGCTGCATAAAGGGCCAGTATAAGATAAATAAGGAGTTTTTAACTGGAAATCATGCAAAGATATTCCAGTAGAGCCCCAGAATATAAATATAGAGCTGGAAATGTGCAGAATATGTTCTTTTTAAATAATTAATTTTATTTTTGATTTTTTGATTTATTTCATTCTAATTTATTTTCTTTCCTCTCAGCTTGTCTTTGAGCTGCTGTATTTCCCCTCGCGGATCAATAAAGTCTTACTTATCTTAGAAGCAGCAGTTTTATTATTGGATCCCAGCTGCTGTTGCTGGACTTCCTCAGTCTGTATGGTGCATGTTTTGTGTGCTATGAGTGTCAAATAATGCTGCTAATGTGTGTCACACTTCAGCGTTAATGTTTTGTGTACTTTAACCATTTCCAATATGTTTTTTTTCTGCTACTGTCATGATATAAAATACACAAGTGACCCCCTCATGCCTCACATGGTCACCACAATATACACTACATACATGATGACACTTTACTTTAAGTCACCCCATTTATCATGAATAATCAGTTAATAAATGGTTTATAACACACTGTATTGTAGTTGTTAGCAGATATAAGTGTTTATTAATGTATTAGTCAACAACCATAACTCTGCTGTATAAACAGATAATGAATGACAATATAGTAAAACACAGTTTTAAGCATAAAAAATACTGTACATGAAAGTTAAGTGTGTGTGTATATATATAGTATATTATGTGTTTATTATAGCTCAAAGCAAATTTGGATCTTCTTGAGGTTGAGGAAATAAAGTTGGTGGATATGATAGGATTACGTTTATTGATCCCCAGGGTTTACATGTGCATCAGGAAAGTAACATGACGAAAAATGCCATTATGAGTAAGTACACGAGTAAAGCAGAATTGTTGGTGGATGCTGACTTCAACCATGAACCCGTATTTCTGTTGATGGGACAAGATGGTTTCTTCAAATCTGAGCTTTTTTTTTTTTTTTGCAGTAAAACCAACCAAACATTCGGTAAGATTTACCGTCAGCATGCAGCAGTGTGCAGCACAGATAAGAGTCAGAATACAACGCAGATAGAATAAGAGCGACAGGACAGAACAAACAATGAATTGTTTTAAAGTTTCAGTGTGTTTATGTGGATTATCTATAAGAAGACTTCCTGACCTTGTATTTTCACCTTTTCTTTCTTTGACCCTGAGCACGACCGAGGCCCAGCGCCAGGATGAAGTGACTGAGGGGGTGGTTATAAAATTGCGAGGGGGCAATTTTTTTCTTAAAATAAAATTCATTGATTTAACCATGTAATGGCTTTTTTTTTCTTTTATCATGTCGCATGCGGCGCACTCACCCCCTACACACAGCAAACAGCGCTGTCCATGGTGCTGAAACAACAGCTAAGTGATAGTCACATGTATCTCAGCCAATATATATATATATATATTTTTTTTTTCTATAGATACATAAAGCTTAAACAAAGGGGGTAAAAAATACAACTGAGCGGGCTAAGAGGGTGCCTCTTAAGACCCCTTGTGGCACCGTACCCAGCAAGACCAGAACTTCCAATGCTTTTATGTCATGTAGTAACTATGATTTTCTTCAGAGAGCACTACTGACTTCAAATCAACAACAAAAGCACGTCTGTGTCAAAAAATACACTAAAATACTTTTGACTGTAGCAGGTTTTTACCTGAGTCTTTTTTCTCTTGTTATATGTGACTTTTTAAATAGTTATTATTATATTTGAGCTGTTACATGAATGAAGTCTTGTCCAACCCAGACAGTTCAACTCAGTGTTCACACTGCAGACTTCCAGCACATGACTCTGCACTCAGCTTTAGATGGAAAAAAGAAAAGTTCTGTCGCAATCATCACT